>CAXIVR010000009.1:10868855-12151355 GCA_964035755.1 Teleogryllus oceanicus
GCTATAAAGAATAACATCTATAGATAACATTTTGAATTCATCTCAAATATTTCACTTTGATTCTACAAAATTATGCAAAAGAACATGTTTAAGACTGCAGTATTGCGTCAGAAATAATCCATCGACGATCGGAACGAAGTTTGTTCCGACCGTTGCGTGCAAGTGTCAATCACACGTTTAAATTTGAATTCTTTGCTGTCCGGGATTAACCGCGTCATGGTGGATGGAGTTTCAGCTACAACAAGATGGCCGAAACATCAATTCCGGACAGCCAAGAAATCAATGACTCCGGCTGCGGAAGCCTACGACTCCAATCACACATTTTTCGTGTCTTCCGGGCTGATGAGTCGTGGTCCAATTGGCGTTGAACTGCCAAACGTTTCGCCCACGACTGCGGTGGCCATCCTCAGTGGCGAGGTCTCGGGCGAAGTGTCCGGGAGGGCGGCTGACGACAGGCAGCCGCCAGTCAGTCGCCAGTCAGTCGCCAGTCAGTCGCCAGTCAGTCGCCAGTCAGTCGCCAGTCAGTCGCCAGTCAGTCGCCAGTCAGTCGCCAGTCAGCCGCCAGTCAGCCGCCAGTCAGCCGCCAGTCTGCCGCCAGTCTGCCGCCAGTCAGCCGCCAGTCAGCCGCCAGTCAGCCGCCAGTCAGCCGCCAGTCAGACGCCAGTCAGCCGCCAGGCAGCCGCCAGTCGTCGCCAGTCAGTCGCCAGTCGGTCGCCAGTCAGTCGCCAGTCTGCCGCCAGTCTGCCGCAAGTCTGCCGCCAGTCTGCCGCCAGTCTGCCGCCAGTCTGCCGCCAGTCTGCCGCCAGTCTGCCGCCAGTCTGCCGCCAGTCGCCGCCAGTCAGCCGCCAGTCGCCGCCAGTCAGCCGCCCGTCAGCCGCCAGTCAGCCGCCAGTCAGCCGCCAGTCAGCCGCCAGTCAGCCAGCCGCCCAGTCAGCCGCCAGTCTGCCGCCAGTCTGCCGCCAGTCAGCCGCCCGTCAGCCGCCCGTCAGCCGCCCGTCATCCGCCAGTCAGCATGCCCACCGCAGTCGTGGGCGAAACGTTTGGCAGTTCAAAGCCAATTCGACCACGCCCATTCAATGCTTTATAATCACACGTTTAGTTTAATAAAACGGATAGTCTAAACAACGCGGTTATGAATAGCGCAGATGTGTTTGTAATATCCCTCTCCAGCCCCACACTTGGCAGCGACGCAGCCCTCCGCTCTCCGCTGTGTCGCGCTCAGCGACCCACATCGCCCTCCGCCCCCTGCACCCGCGACGCCGGACTATTTGCATCAACTTTACATACTAAAAACAGAAAAAGAAGAAGAAAAAACAAAACCGTAAAAACGCGGGGCCGGGCCGGGCCTGGCCGCCTGGCCGGGCCGCGGAACAACTGTTGTTTAATGAAGGGCCCCCCGAGAAAAAGCAGCCGGGACAAGAAGCGCGCCGCGGGGCGCCCGGCGACGGAGGCGCCCAGAGCGCCCCTGGCGGACGGCGCCGGAAACAACAATGCGCACGACATGGATGTCAAACCCCTTCAGACGCGGCCCGCATTTCCAATGAGCGAAGTGCACGTCAGCACACGGGCTAGAAGCGAAATGGGCAAAGTTCTACAATTTTTTTTAATTAATAAAGAAGTTTTAAATTTATTTTAAAAGTCACTTTTTAAAATATGGCATTGTGGATTTCAATTCCTTTTTATATATATATATATATATATATATATATATATATATATATATTTACTTAAGGTCGCATCAACATCTAGGTCATTAGCGACCATTGTCTTTGTTCAAGATGGTCGTAATTAACTGCACTTTCACTGCCAATATATTTTCCTTTATTGTTTATCTGCGTAAAATTCTTTTTTCATTTCTTTATTTTTTTATTCCGTCATTCATTCGTAGTTTAAAATGTACTGAACTGAAAATTATTTTGAAATTGATTTCAGAAAGGTTAATGTATTCAGAAAACTTTGCATATAAATATTTCCTTCAACTTTCAAATATTTCTCACGGAATACCTCAGCAATTTTTGGCAGAATATCGTAATAGCCTTTCCGTTGATCAGAAATGACCAGCCAGCTTAATAAACCATGATCACACAATATATACTACACAGAAAGGAAAGTAGAGGGCAGGACCTTTTGATCTTCAGTAAGCCATCGCCATCTTGAAACTATGCTAAGGCATTGCAAGAGTCAGCTCAAAAGCCATTTTCTCAAAACCGGCTCAATTTTTTTTTCTTCTAACTTTCCCAACGGATAGTGCTAATTGCACTATTTCTTATGACATAAAATTTATTTTGATGTTTAACTTTATTTTTCCAAAAATTACACAAATGTAGTTTCTTTTAAATAACTCTCACGCCGTTAATATGCACATTTCCAGCAATGATTCAGCTAATGATTCAGCTAATGATTCAGCTAATTCAGCTAAAAAGTTTGGAGCCATTTTGGAGAAAATGGCGTTTGAGCGTTTCTGAAAATGCGGAATTTTGAGCTTATTTAAACACAGGACTGTTGAGTGTTCGAGAAACTTTATATGACATTATTCATATACACCACAGCACATGCACTCATAAATACAATAATGTGAACAAATCAACGCTAGTGTAAGTATTATAAATGTAAGAAACGAGCCAAAAATTAGATTTTTGCAACTTTTGGAAAAACAAAGAGATCCAGTAAAATGAATTTTACATCATCTCATAGAGTATATTTAGCACTTTTCCTACCAAAAGTTTTAAAAAAATTAAGAGAAGTTTTCGTGAAAACGAGAAAACGATTTTGTCGGTTAAGTCTGAATTATCGAAAATTGCAAACATTTGAATCTTTTCGGCGTCTTCTCACAACTATAAAATTGAAGCAGAGATTTTTTTCTGCAAATAAAATTTACTTATTTACACACTTATACCTGATTCCAAGAATATTATCCGAAACATCTAAGTAGTTCCTGTCAAAATTCTGTTACCTCCTTCACACATTAAATTAGGATTAATGAAGCAATTTACTAAGGCACTGCAGAAAGAACATCAGTTGCTTTAACTTCCTAACCAACACGTTTCCCGCACTCTCAGAAGGAAATATCAAAGAAGCTGTCTTTGTAGAGCCACACAATAAACAATTAACAAAAGATGAACATTTTGAAGCATGTATGTCACCTCCGAAAAGAGAAAGCCAAATTGATTCCAAAGAAGTAGTTCATAACTTTTTTGGGTAATTACAAAAATCTATATTGTGAGCATCATGCAAATAATATTCTGGAAAAATATGAAGCCTTAGAATGTAACGTGAGTCTCAAAATCCATTTACTTTACTCTCACTTGCTTTCAAGGAAATGTGGGAGCAGTGAGTCAGGGAAAGACGTTTCACAAAATTATTAAGGACATTGAAAGGCGATATTAGGGGCTATGGAGTGCATTCATAATGGCTGACGACTTTTGGTTACTACAATTAAATGATTCTGCCATAGAGCAAAAGAGAATAATGGCCGTATTTACAAACCCCTGCCAGGGGCCTACCAAACCTAGCAGGCTGCCAGTGTTCGGTTTCGCGATTTATGAACGGCCCCCAGACAATTCCAGACGCCCCTTGAGCTCCAAGCAAGCCTCCAGATGGCAGGCCCCTAAGAGCTCTGCTGGCAGAGCTTCATAAATACGACCCTAAATGGTGCAAGAAGATTTTGGTCTAAGCCACAAAACCAAGTTTCCTCAGGGTTCCATTTAGTGCTTATAGGCGTAAACACAAACATTGAATATAAGGCGTCTTCTTCTTTGAAATTTATTAGATACAATGTCTTAACTTGTTTAATTTTAATTTTCTTAACTAATAATGAGATACTATAAAATGAAATAAGAATGTATTTAAATTTATAAACTGGAAGTGCTACAGAACGGCACAAACTTTCTCGCAATAAAGTTTTTTAATTTTCTTGGCGTGAACCGGTTTTTTCGGTCTGGCCACATCCTCTTGCCAGCTGCCTTCTATTGTCACCCAAATTACTTTTTTTTTTACATTTTCTCAACTTCTCGGTTTCCCAATAGTGGAACCGAAATATTACTTTAAAAATATGGAAGAAGGTTAAAATCTCGCCCTAAATGGCAATTTTCATTGAAAAATTGGAAGCGGTTTTTAAGAAAATGATGATTAGCATTACAATTTGGAGCCATTTTTGAGAAAATCTCGTTTGAGCGTTTCTGAAAATACGGAACTTTCAGCTCTCATTCACAGAAAAATGTTGAGTTTTTAAGGCACTTTATACGACATTATTTAAAGCACTCGTACTCATAAATAGAATTTGGTGAAGAAATTGCCTCTAATGAAAACATTACCGACTTGAGAGACAAGTCAAAAAAAAATTAATTTTTGTAATTTTTTGGTAAAGAACAAAGAATAGATCAGTATGGCATTTATGTCATCGTATAGGGTACATTTGGCTCCACTTCCAGCAAAAATTGGAATTACAAATTTGGAGCGGTTTTTGAGAAAATGTTGATTTGGTATTTATTTAAATTGCAAATATTGCATGCACTATTGCACGAAGACTACTAACTACGTTTTGCTTTCGAACTTGTTTTTTCGGCATCAAGGACCCACAAAACAGAGATATAACACAT
Source organism: Teleogryllus oceanicus (assembly GCA_964035755.1). Lineage (NCBI taxonomy): Eukaryota > Metazoa > Arthropoda > Insecta > Orthoptera > Gryllidae > Teleogryllus > Teleogryllus oceanicus. The sequence continues at coordinate 10,873,454 of CAXIVR010000009.1, forward strand.
CTTAGAGGATTTTTTCTTAATTTAGCAACTGGATTTATTCATTTTTTCGTTGTTAGGGCCCGGCAATGCATTTTTTGTGTCGAAAGTACGTCGTTTTTTTGTGCAGCATTACATAACGTTCTCTGTTCTATGATATTACTCTGTATATAGTACGAATACGAGAACGTAAAAAGTGCGTTAAATAGACATACTTCTATAATTTATTCCCGTAGAATATTGTAAAAAGCGGATCCAGTTTTTTTTTGAAACCCACAATTATATGGTAAACTTTACTTAAATTTATAAAAGGTTTGTTATATTTCAATATTTCACACTAAAAGCAAGTTCTACATTCGCCTTGCTAATCCGAAAGAAGAATCTTCTAGTAGCGGCGGTAAAACCTTTTACTTGAGAGTTAATGACCCTTATTTCACACTGTATTAATTCTTTTCGATACTCGTTTGCACTCTTCCCCCGCGCGTTGAAAAAAAAGCGAAGCGTTCTATTCAGTAACTCGTACGCAGTCACTCAGAGAAATCGCTCGCCCTGCTTTCACAAAGTTTTAGGGTCTTTAATTCGATTTCGATTATCGGGCGCGAATCGATATCGTTAATTTATAGCCGATAATGTGCGGCGCTAATGGCCCACTACTGGCCGCACGCATCAGTCACTCGCCTCTCGCGTCTCGCCCCCTTTCCTCGGAGGCGCCGCCCCCACCCACACCCTGGAAACAACCACACGCTCACACGACTCACAACTGTTGACTCTGCAGCGCCGTTCGTCTGAAGGTCCTACCAGGAGCGGTTTCTCAGCGCATCAACTGATGTCACTGCAGCGCCTCTGACCGGGAAGTCCTAGGTTTCCACTCCCCACGGCGGCAGGATTTTCGACACTAGCTTTTCAGCTAGGTCAAATTCAGTCGCTGTCTGGAGGAGAATTCTAACTGCCGGCTGCTCTGATCGGTAGTTTTCCGTGGTTTCTCCGATCAACACCAGGCAAATGCCGAAGCAGTACCCTACCAAACAGGCCATGGACCGCGCGCGATCTGTCCTCCTTCTTCCTTGTCCTGTCCTCTCCCTTTACACACACACTTACACTAACATGCACTACACTACCAAATTCTGGGAGACCTGCCGGGAGCTTAGAGCTTGTCCCGACTGGGGCGGAACCCCGTTGGTGGGAGACCTGGTTAGGGGGAAATCCACTAGCCGACGGTAGGTCGGCGCCGGATCTCGCCATCCAGCGGGGGAAGATCGCCGCCATCTCCCGAGAAAAAAAACATACATTACACTAACGGGACTAATGACCAAAACAGTTGACGCGCCCGGAAACACGAAAAAATCAATCTATCAAAATCCAGAACATTCTTGCCTTTCAAAAACAGGAAGGGGATTATTTCTTTCGCCAACACATGCGTATTCACGATTGTCTATTCGAGGTCACAGAAAAGCAATAAGAACGCGTACCTTGCACACGTTTGATTCATTTGATTTGATTTTTTCGTGTTTCCGGGCGCGTCAAATGCTTTTGATCATTACTCCCGTTAGTGTAGTGCATGGTTTGTTCTCGTGAGATGCCTGGTGATCTTTCTACGCTGGATGGCGAGATCCGACGACGACCTACCGTCGGCTAGTAGGGTTTCCCCCTAACAAGGACTCTCCCATCAGCGAGGCACCGCCCCAGTCGAGACAAGCTCTAAGCTCTCGACCGGCCTCCCGGAATATGTGGTAATGTAGTGTATGTTAGTGTAAGTGTGTGTGTAAGGGGAGAGGTTGGGACAATGAAGACAAAGGAAATATCGCGCGCGGTCCGTGCCTTTGGTAGGGTACTGCTCCGGCATTCGCCTGGTGTTGATCGGAGAAACCACGGAAAACTACCGATCAGAGCAGCCGGTCGCGAGAATTCTCCTCCAGACAGCGACTGAATTCAACCTAGCTGAAAAGCTTGTGTCGAAAATCCTGCCAACGTGGGGAGTGTAACCTAGGACCTGCCTGTCAGAGGCGGTGCAGTGACATCAGTTGATGCACTGAACTACCGCTTTCGGTCCGCACACGTTTATAACCCACAGCGCGTCCATCGCGAACCGCAAAGGCTTTTCGCGAAACACGAGTTCTTTGACGCTTGCGGGGCCATTTCAAGTCGAAAGGCGTCTACATTACGCGCGTGGCACTAACAACAGCAGGGAGTCGTAGGTGAACCGTAGCGCCTGCCATACGAGCGTCCTGAACAGCCGCTGAGGTTGGGGAAAGCCCCGTCCCCGCACCGCCCCTCCCAATGCGCTCGCACGAAAGGACCTCGAGTAAATAGACCTCAAAAAGTACAGCATATTTTGTTTGCCAACAAAGCAAATACAAGCGCTTGCTGAAAGCTGAACTGAAGCCCAACTGCGTCGCTTTTGAATTTCCTCTGATGTTTTTTATTATGATGGTCTATGCTTTTAGTTTATTGCAAACACTGTTTGACAATTGGCATGAATTGATCAATATGCCCAATACGAGCCTACATTATGTTTGATGTCACAGTTACATTCATGTACTGATACTCACATTTAACTTTCTTTCGGACTGGCCACGCTATGCACAACGCGACACAAGCATTACTAAAAATAATTTTACCATAGTCATTTTTTCAACGATATAAAACTAGTTAGCAAAGATGTCCAAAGATTTATTAAGGCAGTTTCTTGTTCATATTTAAAATCTTGTGAACTTCACAATTAATCATAAAAGCCTTTATATATTGGCTGTTTCTTAAGAAAAACGAATTCCAAAAAGGTTGTGATATTCCTGCAAGTGTCACGTAACTCTCTTGTGTTACGTACATACTAGTTAAAACCATTTCTATAAATACTCAAAATATCAAAGTAGAGTTAAAGGAGGTCATACATATAATAACGTCAACAAAACCACATATGAATTCCCGCAATTAAAGGAGAGTATTTGAGCAAGGCATTGAATTTGTCGCAGCTTACGTCTCAAATATTTACTGGGTTTTCTAGTGGATTCCCCTTTGACGAACTGTGTATTTATTTATTATGTTGATAAAGCGCGTAATAATGTTAATATCAAACCATTCTAAATTATCTCATAAATTTTTAATTGAAAAAGTTCCAAAATCTTCTTGTACCATCTGCAATAGAATTCTATCAATAGAGCACATCCTTCTAAAAACCCGTACACATCAAAGACAGACAAAAGTGTCTAGGAAATGAACATTTCAATGAAATCTTATCATTGCCAAGTTTCTAAGAAAAAGTGTCACAATTATATGAAACTATCGATATTTTCTCAGAATCATAATTATATTACTGTACTAATCGCTCATAACCTATGCAGTTTATGAGACTTAAAATAAAAATAATTTTAAAAAATTAATGATAATAATACTCTTACTTTTAGATCATCACTTAGCCTCACGCTGGACATGCCACGATGACGGATTCTCCTCCTGTTACGAACTATTTGTTTTAATGTTTTTAAACATGTAATGTTATATATTTTTATTACTTTTATTTCCTCATTTGAATATTACGAGATATTCACCATAGAGAAAATTTATTCGTGGCAACAGAACAGTCCGTACAGAGTTGCGGCGAGAAAATTTACTATTTTCTTTTTCATTAATTACTTGAATTCTAGGGTTTCTATCTACCATTATGGAATGAAAAATATCCTTCCTTGAAAACAAACGGAACGTTATAATTGAGCATCTTCTTGGCATCAAAAGAGAAATCATACGTACATCATTTTTATAACAATATAAAAAACAATAACAAAACACGAAACCTTTACCAATCAACATGTCCTATTTGCACACTTATTTACAAACACATCATACTTCTTTTATTAATTTCCCCAATACACATTGCAATTTTACCTTAATAAACTAATATACATAACTTTATCCCTAAGACAAAACTTGATCGTCCTGCAAATATTAATGTTATTGTTACCTCTTATTACTTCCTATATTTTGATCAATAAGGTTTAAAAAAAAAATACTACAAAATTAAAATATTAAGGAAAACATTGAAATACCTAAATTACGTATTTTTATATAGTGGAAAAAAAAATTAGGAGTAGGAACAATGATTAAATTTTATATAAAAATATAATCAAGAGCTATAATTTTGTAAGCGAACGGATAATAATTGTGGGACTAAAAACAACTAGAGGAAATTTTACGATTATCCGCATTTACGCACCTGAAGAGGGTCGTAAAGAAGAAAACATGAATTTTTATGAATCCCTCCAGTCCCATTAAAACACTATAAACGAGATAGATTTCATAGCAATTGGAGGTGATTTTAATGCACGTATTGGACAACAAAGTATGGAAAATCTAATTGGGAATAATCAAGAACAAACTTTAAATGAAAATGACATAGTCTTGGGAATGTTTTTTAGTTTGAACAAGTTTAAAATAACTAATACCCTCTTGCACCATAATAGTAGTTTATGCAATTAGTTTATAATGTTAAGTTTTATTGCATGATTACATGTTATGAAAATGAGCCACGTTAGGAGCGAGTTTTCAATTTTTTTCGAATGCAATAAAGCATCAATATAAACGAGCTGCATACGCTATTTTTTTGTATAAGACAAACAAAGTTAATTTCGCTAAACGACGTTCTTGTGATGTCTGGGGTGTTTTGACATCTGTGCGAGAAAACTGTGATCGGCTGTACAGTTTACCGCTACCTACCCACGAATCTCTCGCTGCGATTGGCTGAATGTATGATGACGCAATCACTTGTGCCGTAAAATATAATACGTCATCATTGTGCCGTAAAATGTCCGATTTTGAACGATTTCTTGTAACAGGAAAGCTCGTTTGTAATTCTGGTATCAAAGTTGGGCAGTATTTAAATATTTGTAATTAAAATACATATTTTAAATACATTTTGTATTTGAATATATTTTTCTAAGTTTTTACGTGTATTTTAGAGATGTATTTAAATATATAAAATATGTGTATTTAAATATAATATATTTACCACGAGTTGACAATTGCGCAATCAATCAATTTTTCTTCTTCTACTTTTTTTCCTCCAGAAGATCATCTACATTTTACTTATCTGTTATTTCGTCAATATTAGGAAGAAGGTGCACAGCATCAATCATATTTGCAGAAATAAGGTCAACAACTTCACCCGAACAATAATTCCGGGAGATGATGGAGACCTTCATTTTCTCTTAACATTCCCGAAATAAGCAGAATTTCCGGAGAAGATAAATATATAAGCTTGAAGTATTTTTTATACAATGATGCAATTAAGCAGGATAAGACACTATCTCCAAGATGACATAATTATATCAGAAACGGAAATATGAAACAGTAGTTACATTTCTATTTGGCGCAATGATGGAACTTAATGGGCTAAGTAAGTAAACTTGTTTTGTTGTAACAAATTTCACATGAGATTGTCCGGGAATCGAACCCGGACCTCTTGGAGAAGGCAAACGACTTCGGACCGGGGCCGGTAGCTCAGTGCATCAACTGATTTCACTGCAGCGCCTCTGACCGGGAGGTCCTAGGTTCGAGTACTGACGCGCCCAGAGCACTTGACGCGCCCGGAAACAAGAATAAATCGATCAATCAATCAATCAAAAGCAAACTACTTTGCTCTGTGCCACGAGCGTCTTCTTTAGTGCTGTCTTCTGATATGTCAGAAGAAAGTGGCAAACGCCGTAAAGTAGCTCTCCCGTGGATTCATCCCATAAAGGAAAAAAAGAAATCCGGTCGAGACATTCCTGTCAAAGAACAATCCTGCGAAAATTCGGTAAATCTTTGGGAGAGAGAAAAACAATGGTAGGCACTTTCTTACCCCATTCAATTGATTGATTGATTGATTTTTTCGTGTTTCCGGGCGCGTCAACTGCTTTGGTCATCAGTCCCGTTAGTGTAGTGCATGCTTTTTCCTCAGGAGATGGCCGTGATCTTCCCCCGCTGGATGGCGATGTCCCGGCTGGCGCGGTGCCCCGCTGGTGCGAAAGTCCTGGTTATGGGGAAACCCCACTAGCCATTGGTAGGTCGGCGCCGGATCTCGCCATCCAGTGGGATAAGATCACCACCATTTCCCCGATAAAAAACATGCACTACTTATGGGACTAATGACCTAAGCTGTTGACGTGTCCGGAATCACTAACCAACCAACCAATCCGTCCGTTGCGACTTAACAAACTTCCTTTTTTTAAACAGCGATAAATCCTCAGACAATGGAGATTAGACGAATGATTTAATGCAGCAGCGCACGATTCCAGGTGAATGCGATGGTGCCGAGGAGCGCGCGCACGCTGATTCGCGGGGCTTTTGCGCAGAGCCGCCCGCCCATCGCGCGCATCATCAAATACCGCTCTGTTAGTGTAGGACTCTCCCGCGACAGTAGGCTTGGTTGTGCCCTAATTGCCTGAGTAATGCATATACATAAGCATCATACTGTGGTTATGTACATGAGTATGTCTTAACTGTTTCCTCCTGCAGCCGGTTCTGACAAGTGTTTAGCGACTTTGGAGATCAAGATATAATAGACTTGTATTTCAAACCTTGTTTCCTAAAAACTAGGTCACACATTGACTGCGTTATTTCGATGGGCACAGAGAAAAACTTGGTGAGTCGAAATGTTGTGGAAAATCGAGTAAATATACTTTATAGAAGCGAATTATAATTATTACAATGTGAAAAAATTTGAAAGTCTCAATCTTCGGTTTTGAGGCGTAAACTGAATGTGTGATTTTAGATATCATCGAATTATGTGAATCAATTTCGCTAAATAAATATACCTATTACTTTCTCGCACATACTAACAAAAGAAGGGAAAGTATTGTAATCGTGTGTCGGAAAACGGCGAATTTTCGACAAAGAAAGCTCTTATTGGGAGGTCCTGGTAACAAAAAGTGAATAAATCCAGTTGCTAAATATAGGGAGAAATTCCTCTAACACGTGGTGTAGCCAGAATTCATATTTTGTGCGTCTTTCATACCCAAAAATCGAGTGACGGCAAAACATCTGTCTCTCTTTCTGCCAGAGTTTCTGTCTGTCTGTCTGTCTGTCTGTCTGTTCGTTCATCTGTCCGTCCGTGAGAACAACGCAAGCATATAAACCGTTCAGTCGAGTTTCTCCAGACTAATATTTCACAATCGTTCTGGCTGATGTCGCGGCTCCAGAAATTTGAAACCGATATTTTAATTTTGGGGTGTTCTTCACATGACGCCCCTGAAACATTTTCAAAATTTTCAGAAATGGGTGAATTCGAAAATAACAATTAACGTTTTTCCCCACAGATTTTTCCCTTCCACGTTTCTTTTCTACGTAATGCTGATGCAAAAAGACTAATTTTCGTTCAGGAAAATGAAATGTACGCACGCAACTGATGTCACTGCAGCGCCTCTGACCAGGAGGTCCTGGGTTCGAGTCCTGACGGCGGTAGAATTTTCGACACTAGCTTTTCAGCTAGTTCGAACTCAGAGGAGACTTTAAGGGAGCTTGGGGTGTATATACAAGTACATAATGCAAATAAAAGAACATGTGATTCACATAAATTTGCTTAAGCTTGCATTTGCCTTCGATTGAAACCTATTTACCATTTGAATTATTGTGAAGTGCACTTATGTGATATTTCAAAGAGTTACAATTTTTGAAGTAACCAGTTAGTCCCCACCAGAAGAGCCGCCATCACGAAATAAGCTATAATATTTACACAAGTGGTTGATAAACTTATGAAGCTTTCCATCAAACGTGATATTTTAAAATCTCACTGTGAACTACTAAAATAAACCACGAGAAAAATAAAAACTTTCATAAAACTATCCACATTTGCAAATATATTGTGTAATCACGCAAAACATAATAGACATGATCCAAGCTCACACAGTGCACTTTTGTAGCTGTCAACTAATCGTGCCAGTTGCGCGGGAGGATGCAACTGTTTTCGTGAGTCCTGTGTCTGAGCTCATTTGGACTATTTTCAAGTTTGACAACCTGCGCATGCTATTGCGATGCACCACAAATATCTCGAACCTATTTACCATTTGAATTATTGTGAAGTGCACTTATGTGACATTTCAAAGAGTTACAATTTTGAAGTAACCAGTTAGTCCCCACCAGAAGAGCCGCCATCACGATATAAGCTATAGTATTTTCCTATTTAATAACAACGAAACTTCCCATTGGATAACCGAGTTCGGATGATCTGACGTCAAATGTCATCAGTGGCGTAGCTTCAGTTGGCGTCAGACGGGGCCAAAATAATGGTATAACCCCACCTCCCAATAAACTAAATTTAAAAATATCTATTTAATGAATGATTTGTAAATTATTTTATAAAAAATATATATTTGGACATAATATGTATTTATAATATTTTAAAAACTATGTAATTCAGAATAATTGAAATATAATTTTTAAATAAGTATCTAACAAGAAGTTCAACAAATTAACAAATGCATGTTTTTTGTTTTTAGTTCACATTTCTTTGAGATCTTAGAGAATTTTCTTTATAGTCTTAGTATTTATGATTTAAATGTATAACTATTACATTTATATTTATCTATACATGTATATAATTTAAATAAATGTTTAAAATTAAATAATTCCATTCATAAAATGTTTTAATTGGTGCCACTGTCTAATTGGCGGACCGCTCCCCCTGCCCTCTCCTAACTATGCCACTGGAAGTCATTATTATTAAGTCGCAACAGTGGCGGCTCGTGCTAAGATTTCACGGTTGCACAACCCCCAGAAAATGAAACAGATCTCATAATATCTTAGGAAAATACATTTTCCTTTTAATCACATTCAGATTTCTAAATACTGCAGCAATATTGATGTACATGAAATCATTCTGAAACCAAAGAACGTCCAACTGCCGCTCTCTCCGTTGTCTGATACCATGCCATAAATTGCACCACGCTCTTGGCTCTTGCCTGTGTTACTGAATTTACTGCATTTTCTCTCTGTCACTTCGATTTAACACGAGGAATATACGACCTTTTGATTGGACAACCAGGTAGGTGGCGCTGTTGGGCTGCGCGGCGAGGAGTGAGTCACAGCGGAATACCTGTATTTTGTATTCATCTAACTCGCTGCAACGTAGTTTCATGAATTTCGCTTGTTATTGAAAGTACACAAGTTAAATCAATTATTGACGATATTCTTTGCATTGTTTACGTTATTTGTAGAACTTTTTTCATTGATTTTAGGTTTGTTGATTTAAAACGTACATTTGATGAGTTCTTTGTGTAAAGGTGGCCGTTCCTCGAGAGGATAGTGTCTCGTGGAAGCCAGTGTGGCTGCAGCTGGCCAGCGGTTTACGAACGTTCTTGTGAATACGAATGTGTGTCGAATATCTTTCATTATTGTCATGTGTACCAGGGTAGTGAAATTTTCAAAATAAACTAATTTTATTTGCGTGAAACGTGTCGAAGCAATAGTACTTGTTGCAATGTGCTGGGGTCGAACTTACGTGCTCAGTAGAAATCAAAGTCAGAACCGTGTGCGGGAGGTAGTGTTTCAATGTAGACTTTTATTTCACTTAGGTTTCATTGGGTTGAATTGCTTTAATTTTTATGTATTCGTATTTTGAATTTTAGAAATTACATTTCCGTCATTTGATGGAGGTGCAACCTCCAGTCTGTTGAGGCACCAGCCGCCACTGAGTCGATGAATAGTAGCTCACGATCGACGGTGTGTGGATCTCAGCTCTCCGTATATAGAACGATTTTCCTCAGGATGAGCCAAAGTGACAGCTAGTTCTGGCAACATAACTGAAGGTTCTGTGGTCGTTGAGCCCTTGAGCCCATAAGACTCCATTTCCGCATTCGTTCGTTTACAGTTGGCTAACTTGTGAATGGCTTCGACTCTTCCTTTCGTGATGTTCTCGTCTGACAGAAATATAGTGCGCCACGAGAAATAATTAAAATTAGGAAGTGCAGTGTTATGCTCTCTTCTGTAAAAATTCTTTTTTCTATAAACACTACATTGAACTTACTTTTTATGTGATAAATATTATGTTTATTTTAAAACCGGGATGGGTACTGGTGCACGTATGTGCTGTTGTGTGGCGAGCTGTAATTGAGAGCTTTCTATTTACATTTCTGGAAGTTTTTTTTTTTCACTGGTTGTGAGAGCATGTTAACAAACTTTCCACACACGTAATTAAATTTAAATATTTCCCGGAATCGCGTACATACATACATTTAAACTACACTCTTAGACTTCTTCATAGGGATGTTTTCACTGGAGCCATTAGCACTTTACGAAGGGGCGTGGTTGAACAACTGTCGCGGCGGAGAGATACTTCTCTGAAGAGCATGAGATGTTCCCTTGTTACGCGGACTGTCATATTGGCTCCATAGGAAAATGCTTCTATATTTGGCCCCGCGCCGCCGCGCGTGGGCGCCGGCAATGCGCTCTGGCGGCGAGCGGCGAGTTCGCGAGACGGCGGCGCCTGCGGGGCCGACCACGCGAGGCGCCGTGCGCCGCCAGCGCTCCGCCGCCGCCGCCGCCGCCGCCGCCGCCAGCGCTCCGCCGCCGCCGCCGCCGCCGCCGCCGCCGCGTTGCCTTCTCCGCACTCCAGCACGCGCCGCGCCCACGGCCGGCGAAAACGTCCTTCCCAACACTCGCGACTCGCGATTTTTGATTGATTGATTTTTTCGTGTTTCCGGGCGCGTCAACTGATTTGGTCATTATTCCCGCTAGTGTAGTGCATGTTTTTATCGGGAGATGGCGGTGATCTTCCCCCACTGGATGGCGAGATCCGGCGCCGACCTATCGTCGGCTAGTACGGTTTCCCCCTAACCAGGACTCTCCCACCAGCGGGGCACCGCCCCAGCCGGGGCAAGCTCTAAGCTCCTGAACGGTCTCTCGAAAATGTAGTAGTGTATTGATTGTTTGTGTAAGTGTGTGTGTGTGGGTGTAAGGGGAGAGGATAAGACAAGGAACAGGAAGGAATGATCGCGGTCCGTTTATTTACGGTATTGTTTCGTGATTCGCCTGGTGTTGGTCGGAGAAACCATGGAAAAGTACCGATTAGAGCAGCCGTCCATAAGAATTCATCTCCAGACAACGGCTGAACTCGACTTCGCTGAAAAGCTAGTGTGGAAAATCCTACCGCCGTCGGGACTCGAACCTAAGACCTCCCGTTCAGAGGCACTGCACTGATGCACTGGGCCACCGCTCCCGGTTTTATCTGCTTATAGTAATAGTCATTTATGTATGTTATCATATTCGTATATTATTTAACCGAGATGTATGAAAGGTTTGAATCATTGATGTTTCACCAGATCAGCCGGTTTTCTAGCATCTTCGTAAATTATGTAAAACAGTAGGGAGAACGGAAAATTTCTAGAATTTTTATCTTAGTTATTAGCATGACCATACCTATAAAACATTTGGAACCCGTAGAAAGGATTTGTGATGGTTAATCATAAAAAATGATTATAGAAAATGAAGAAATTCTAAATTCCTAATTATTTCTTATCATGAAATTCATTTTAATGTCATTGTATATCTTCCAAGTTAAGCAGATCTGTGATGTCCCTACTATAATCTGTGTGGGCAAAGTACATAGGAATGCGGGCCTTCGGCAGATATGCAGAACTTAATTGGTACACCGAATCGAAAATTACAGACACCCTAAATAATTTACAGTACTGCTTGCTAGTGTACATGCCTGAGCGAGTATTTGCAACGTAGATGGCTGTCAGTTGTGTAGATATGCAGCTATATCTTCTATACGGGATGTATTCCGTGTTGATGAGACATTGAAGCAATTGGTCCAGTTGATATGATCAGAAATATTGAATTAATTTGAGGAAACTATGACAATGACGCAATCGGAATGGGAGGATTAGATGCTTTACTTCAATAAACAGCACACTATCCGCTCAAGTGATTGGCAGGCGATGGGTTAATAAACTTAACCAGTTAAGAGCATAATTAAAATGATACCGCATATATTTTATTTTGCTATTTACACAGCAATTTTAAACATTCGTGGCCCGTTTGGTAGGGCATTCCGGCATTCGCCTGGTGTTGATAGGAGAAACCACGGAAAACTACCGATCAGAGCAGCCGGCCGCTAGAATTCTTCTCCAGGCAGCGACTGAAAATCTTGACGACGTCACGAGTCAAACCTAGGACCTCCCGGACAGTCGCGCTGCAGTGACATCAGTTGATGCACTAAGCTATCCCTCCCGGTGACATACCCTCTGCTTAAAGATCAACGACATTGTCTACTTCAATATCATCTTGTCGACGTTTCTTAAAGCTGTCAATTTGATTGTAAAATGTTGTACCTTCGCATAGTAATTCATTGTGTGATGATTTCGAGATGACCTTCTTCTCAAGAGAGCTACTGAATTCTGTTTCCAGAATGACGTTGGTTTTGTTCCGTCCTGTATCATCTTCCTTTCTCCCCCCTTTGATGCAAGGTTTTTGAACTCGAGCAGAAGATTAGATTTGCCCAATAAGTGGAATTCGTATTAAGAATGGATGGCATTAGTGTTATTAGAGATAAAATTCTGTTCTCCCTGTAATGCAGTGTATGAGGTCGTCTTTCGATACTAATGAAAAGAAACAGCAGGTACTTTTGAAACATTAACAAGGAGATTACATTCTTTCTTTGAAAAATTTGAGAAAAATGAAAGTTATCATTAAATTGGATTAGTTCACAAACTAGCACTTAAGACATAAACACTTACAAATTATTATATTCTAAACACAGTAATAAAGAAAAGACACTATCTGAAAAGAATGAACATACACATAGAAACAAAAAAATCGCAAATAACCCACTGAAATAATTCCTATACAGTACGTAACAACTCTTGTGTAAATTGAAATGAATTCCCTCAATTTATTTACAATTGCGTTAATTCTATAATCCAGTTAAATAAAAGTCTCGGTTGTAACATGAAACTAATTTCTTTTCCAAAGCAATTTCACAAAGATTACGCCAGTGAATAAATAACTATATGCATTCTTTTGATGAAATAAAAATGTATCATCAAGTCAGCACTTTCTTTGGCCTGTAAATAATTCGTTAATTCCTAAGAATTCTATAGCGTGAAATTTACAATAACTTTCAAGTGTTAAATCATCTATTAACAGATACAACAGTCGTTGAATGAATTACACATTCTATCGTAGTGACCTCAATCATGTGCGCTACCTAAGTAAGTAGAATTCTGTTCCCTTCGCTTGCGAATGTTTTTCTAGCCAAATTACGCCAGATACGCAAATAGAGAAAAACGCCAATGCCGATCACAGCAGAACGTTATATCCCACAATACCGCTGGTTGTTTTAAATCTGCAGTATCTGTCTGGAGTATAGACGTCCCCGCAAACAATGTTCAGAGTGCTGATTCACCTGGCGTGGCGTCGCTGCCGCAGCGAAGAATTCTATATTGTGCCACGTCATCTTGTGTAGTAGTGTGGTCGCGGCGTACATTTCGTTGATTGATTGATTGATTTTTTGGTGTTTCCGGGCGCGTCAACTGCTTTGGTCATTAGTCCCGCTAGTGCAGTGCATGTCTTTATCGGGAGATGGCGGTGATCTTCCCCCGCTGGATGGCGAGATCCGGCGCCGACCTACCGTCGGCTAGTGGGGTTTCCCCCTAACCAGGACCCCCTCTTCCTTGTCCTATCCTCTCCCCCTTACACACACAGTTACACTAACATGCACTACACTACCACGTATTCCAGGAGACCTGTCGGGAGCTTAGACTTTGTCCCGGCTGGGGCGGTGCCCCGCTGGTGGGAGAGTCGTTGTTAGAGGGGAAACCCCACTAGCCGACGGTAGGTCGGTGCCGGATCTCGCCATCCAGCGGGAGAAGATCACCGCCATCTCTCTCGAGAAAAGAACATGCACTACACTAACGGGACTAATGACCGAAGCAGTTGACGCGCCCGGAAACACGAAAAAATCAAGCAATCAATCAATCTTTCTTGATACTCTTAATTGCTGATTACTACTACTACTACATATTTGTATTTTAACCCATTAAGTCTCAGTGTTCTCAATTGAGGACACATTTTTTAATTATAAAAGTATTATTAATGAAAAAGTTAAGTAACGAAGGAAAGTCATTATTTATTTGAATGTTTGGTGAACAATATTTATCAAGATTAGGCATATTTGTTGCTGAGTTTTTTTGTCCTTTTTTGTTGAAATATTACATTTTTCAACTTTTTCCACTGCTTATTTTTATAATTCTCTAAAAGTGTCTTTGTGAGAGTCAGAGACTTGAACAACGCATGAAGTAAATAAAAAACCCAAAAGTTGAGATTGCGGATAAAAAGCATAGTCGAATGAATGGTTCATTGTTATTTATTATTGAATGTTGGTGTCCTCAAATGAGGACATAGGGATTGGTGGGTTATTGACGACAGATTCTGACGAACCATGGGTTGCACATTCTTTTGCTTTTTATGTTACCACTGAATATATTTCGTTCTGTTGTGAGCTCGTTCAACAATATGGGAAAAAATATCTTCAAGTCGAGGTGCAAGTTGCAAGGACTAAATATTAACAGGGCTTGGTCAGAAAAATTTTTCACTAGTTGTTTGCCAACGTTTCGGAAACTTTTATTTCCATCCTCAGGGCTAATATAACAGAAAATGAAGACAACACTGTTCAAGAATAATGTTAACAAAAAACAACGTATGAGAACACACTTTGGCTATGTTACAGAATATTTACAATTTCCTTATTATCTATTACAGAAAAAAATTACATACGGTACCTTGCAACATCAAGAACAACTCAACCCATTCACTGCACGGAGATGGAGAATGGTGCAATATCGTTGCCTAAACGGTATTGAGTTTCATTATATTTGCGGCCCCTACCAAACGTGATGGTTTTGCTTTTCAAACTATTTATTTTCATGCAATTTTTTTCTGCCCAAAAATGTAATCTGTCTAGATCACCCCACAAAATATCCTCGTCTACATTTGATTGAATAACTCGATATATTATACAGTCATCTGCAAATATCCGCACCTTTGAATATAAATTGTCTGGCAGATTATTCACAAATGCGAGAAACAGGAGAGGTCCAATAACGCTTCCTTGAGGGATCCCTGAAGTTACTTTTGCTTGAGTCGAAAATTGTTGTCCAACTCGGACTTCCTGTTTCCTATTTCGTAGTAGCTCATCAATCCACGCCACAACTCTTGGGTCAATACCCGATTGCATTAATTTATGAACCAGTTTATCGTGTGGAACAACATCAAATGCCTTCGCGAAATCTATTATTACGGCGTCCACCCTCCCACTATTATCAACTTCATCAGCTATATCCTGAAACAATGATACTATCTGACTCTCGCAAGAGAAACCGTTCCTAAAACCATGCTGTCCCTGAAATAGCCATTCTTTTCTTTCCCATTCTTGTCTAATATAGCTAGTTATCAAGTGCTCCATTAGCTTACATACAACTGACGTGAGACTTACTGGTCTATAATTGGCTAATACAGTTCTATCACCACTCTTGAAAATCGGAACAACGGTAGCTAGTTCCAACTTCCAATCATGCACGCTTAATTGTTGATCGAAACCTGAAATAATCTTGTTAGATACGGTAATATTGCCTCTCCACCGAGTTTAATTATGTCAGTTGAAATGGCATCTGGACCCCGCGCTTTCCATTTTTCATAGATTTAATTCGTTTTCGCAATGTGTTTACGTCTATTTTATACTGATTTGGCACAACCTCCCTCGATATCTGAGTGAGTTGAGATTTTGTTTTAAAACGGAACTGAAGTAGACATTAAAAGCGTTTGCTTTTTCCCGATACTTGTAAATTGTTTTTAATAATTTCTTATCTCCTGCGCAATTTTCTTTTCCTGCTCTAATTCTTTCGAACAATTACGATAATGTATCTTATGATTTTCACTACGATTTCTGTTATTGAAAGCCTTTCGATTTTCCTCTTCAGACGTCGAATTTTCGCATTGTAATATTCTGGGTCTGAATTACTTTTTAAATGTTTGTACGGCACAAACGTTTGCAATGTCTTATCTAGAATGCTCTTAAACGCGTTCCAAATTTCCTCAATGCCCCCCTCCATTCTCAGAAAACAATCGTACTGTTCTCTTAAGTAGTGTTGAAGCCCCTCTGTATTAGCCTTCTTGAACTGCCATATTTTGGTTCCCTTAGAAATTCTTTTCTGTAAAATACTTATGTCTAAGTCTACTAACACCGCTTTGTGGTCGCTTATGCCATCAACGACGTCGCAAGATAAGAAAAACTCTCGCGGCCTAATTAAGAAAACATCTAGAAGCGCTTCCTGCCGCGTGGGTCTATCTACTACTTGCGCTAATCCCCCTTCCCAGACCAATCACTAACTGTTGAACTTTCGCTTCGCTCACGGCGCCTTTCCAATTTGCGTCTGGAGTCTTCAAGTCACCAGCAATAACTATAGGATGAGTATTGGCTTTTCTATTTTCTCAGAAATGGCTTCCAATGTTATAAGCGAGAAATGATTTTTTCATTACATTTTTGGAATTTGTATTGCTTGAAAAAGTATATATTCTTAGGAAAATTATACATTTTTCGACCAACAAACATTCATTCGTCCGACCACCGAAGATTCAGTGGTCAGGTTGTATATGTGGTTGCTCATCTTGGAGATATCTCGGAAACAACGTGATTGTTCCTAACTATTGAAATGTTATTTGAAATCATTCAGAATATCTGACGTCTTCTAATAAAGGTTATGTTATGGAAACGCTGTGTTATAAAATTGCGCTTAAATATTATCTTTCATACGTTATTTGCTTTACTTGAGTTAAATAAAGTCGATGGCTAGTCGACAAGTTCTTCAGATAGACTCGATGAAATCAAACTCAGAGACTAAGAATAAACTGATTTTTATTCTTAAGTTAACATATACAAATTGATACAAACTGATACAAATTTCTAGTATGAAGTCTAAACTGGTAGTGAACCTCTTACCATATTTTCATAATAATAAATACACTTCGTCCCCTCCTCTTTCCAGATAGAGAATGGAGAGGGGGAGGCGCCTGGCGTCGCTAGATGAAGCAACCGCGCTATGGGTGGCCCTTATCAGAGACGCCGAGCGCTGCGCACGAGGAAGTTTTTGGTGATAACAAGGGAGGCAGCGTTTTTGAGATTTTTATATGAGGGTCAGAGGGGCACATGTCAATTATTGGAATCTACTATCTGGATGAGGGATGAGAGCTGTGTTTTGAAATATTTTTATGGGGGTCACAGAGGGCGCTCTTTCCTCTGAGCTAATTGAAGGCGTAAGCCCTATCTGCCGAAGTCATGAAGTACTGCGTACTCCCTGTACGTTGGGATATAACACTTGGAAAGAGTCACACCTGTCTCGCCACGAAGACTGCCAGAACGAGCACGAGACTTGGCGAGCCTTCTTAAAATAGTTCGACAACCAGGTTTTGAAATCTGTGTTGCTTTCAATGTTATGAAGCATTTAGAAATTCCTTAGCTGATTATACTTGTTTTTTAAGAGGGTCAGAAACGAGTCCTGGACTCATTTCTCTTTTCCAGTCATTAGAATTTTTAGTTAGCAATAGAAAACATACTTTAAGCTGGATAAGTTTCATTTTTACACTGATCCATAGCTTGAAGAATAGGAAAGGAAATGTATATCTTAACCCTTCTTACGAAAAAAGTGGACTTATTTCCCGTGTAAAATCAGCGATTCAATTAAACTGGATTAACTGAAATCGAATCTAGGAACAAATGAATCATGAAAAAATTCAAACTTGTGAAACTATCTTCGGTTTGTAAAAGTGACCTTTGAGTTATAATTGAATATATCCAATACATTGGTTTTCGCCTTGTTGTCTGGCAGAGTAATGAAAAACCGCAGTTTGCTGTAATAGAGAACACAAAATAATTGAGCTCCAGTAGATTATTCTTCAAAATACATGTCACTCGTTTTTACTGATTGCGCATTTTTGTTTAGCAGTTTTTCATTCGCGGTCAGAGAGAATGGCATGAATGAGTATACCGTGGTTGTAGTTCTCTGGTGTCGTACCGCACTAATCTCACTGCTTGGCGTTCTTAAATCAGTGTGTACTATTCGTAGTTTTGCATCATTCTGTCCACCTGTTTTCCATTGCTCATCAATTGTTTCCTACGTTGCATGTACGTATGGAGAGAATTTTCAGTTCTTTTGATCGGAACAATGATCCGATCGCTTTGAGGAAACAAGTTTCCAGTGATCGACGAATGGAAATAAAATTAATAGATATTGTTGTCTCTTTTTCAGTCTTGGAAGCAAATTTTACATTTGCTGCCACTTTTTAGAACAATAATTAATCCTCACAAACTTATACTATACACACCTTGTTATAGCTCTGTATTCATAATTCAAGCAATAATCAATAAACACATTCATTGAAGTTTGATTCTGACAGCAGAAACATATAGTACTACTTGTTGCGTTCAACTGCAGGAATGTATCAAGCTGATCAAAACAAAATATTAAATCAAAATAAGATTTTGACGTCTGAGAAAATCATAATAAATAAAATGATAAACAAAAACGACTCTTGCCTCGGGTTGTTAATACGTCTGGTATTTTTTTTAGTTTATTTCTCTTCGTTCGACATACTTGTCTTTCGAGGAGGTTAAATTATGCATTACATAGTTTTTTGACTTTTTGGGAATGGCCATCCATAAGCAGTGTTTTTTTATTACTCGGAAGAACGTAAACATTGTGTTAAAGTAAATGAAGCGAGGTTGAAGACTGTTTCAGTTTGATCTATTGTCAGTTATGGGGGATTACGGTGGTTTGAATCGATCTTTGTGATACCTGGATTTAATAGGTGGGTATGCAGCATTGCGACCTAGACTGAATATTAAGGAGCATGGGGAAGTGTGAAGGTTTTGGTAGACATTTTGGGCTATTTGTGTTATGTGGTCGCTTAATGAAGGCACTTTAAATTCTCTGAGAATCTGGGTGTTTGGAATGAACCAGGTAGCATTTAAAGTTCTTCTTAAAAATATATTCTGAACTGCTGATAATGTTTGGAGATTGCTAGTCGCAGCACATCCCCAAACTGGACATGCATAAGACGTGGTTGGTAGAATTAAGGTTTTAAATACTGGCAGTTGGCATTCGACTTTCAATGAAGAACGTGCATTGATTAGAGGGAAGAGTTTTTATATGTTTGCAGATACTTTGTTGGCTATTGCATTTATGTGTGGTTTTCAAGTTAATCTTTTGTCAAGCAACACACCTAAGTATTTTATCGGTGAGGAGATTCACGGAGGTTCACGTAACATGAAGATTTTGCTTGACATTTTAACGAGTTTATTTTGATTCTCCATTTTTGATTCCAGTTAACATACTCGTTTAGTGTGTTTTGAATATAGTCCTTAGCTACGGCAATGTTGCTATGCGTTGCGAAGAGGGAGACATCATCTGCTTACTGCGCTATCTTGGAGTCACCCTCAGTGGGGATATCGTTTTTAAAGAATATATCTGTCGAGCTTCATTGTTTTCTAAATCTACTTCACATACTGGAATGGGCTTTCTTTGCTTATTGTAAAGTCTACAAACTTTTCACTCTGGTAGATTCAAACGAATAAGTTCATCTTTAATGTTTTTTTCTGTGTAGGTTTTCGGTATATCCTTCTTTATCACTGTTAGGGGCTTTTGAGTTGGATCTCTGATTGAGTAGTACTGAATGTTTTGTTCATCACAAAATGTTCTAAACCTGCGATAGTCTTCAATAGAAGTGAGCATTATTTTGACTGAATTCTTGTTAGGATTAGTAGTTAAGTCTGCTTGGGCTATATGTTTTAAGTCTGACATTAACTTATTATAATCATCTACTTCGTCAATTGTGGGAATTCTGATTGGATGTTGTTGACGTTCTTATAAGAAGAAATAAAAGAAGTCATCTTCGTCAACATATCAGCTTTATTAAGATAGCCGGCTTTCGACGGCTTTGCTGTCGACTGACGATGCATGTAGACTGACGATGACGGCAAAGCCGTCGAAAGCCGGCTATCTTAATAAAGCTGATATGTTGACGAAGATGACTTCTTTTATTTCTTCTTATCTACTTCGTGAACGTAAATGGGAGGGATTTTCACTTGCACTGGTTCTTAAATGACTGTGCTCCATGGAATCACTTTCAATATTTTCTAACAACTTATATCTAGATGAGACTGGACTACTGTAACTGATTTACTACCTTCACTATGATCTTCTTGGAGAATTTGCGCTTCTTACTGTCCGATCTACTATCTGCATTAACGTCACTTACTTGTGAATTTTGCGAGATAGTACAACCAGGAGTACAGACCCACTTTGTTGGTCTCCTTGTGCTGTAACTATTGGCCCTGGTTGAGATATCAACGGAGGCTGGCCACGAGGCTGTTGAGGCACGCCCATTAGCTGCGGCTGAGTTTGTCCTTGTTGCGCGAGCTGCAGCTTTGTTTGCAACTGATGAAGCTGCTGTTGATACATCTGCTGCTGTTGTTGAAGTTGTTGTTGTAGATGAGCTATCATGTTAATATCTGACTGGGAGTTCACATGATCACATTCATTATTCACTTTGCTCAAAGTGTCCATGGCACTTTGATAAGTTGCCCCGTTAAGGGGTCTGAGTTCACTGACATTCACAATACATCGGCACGTAACTGGTGCAAAAAAGTCACAAAATACAATGTTTTAAATAGACGTAGCCCGTTTCGGGCTCCGTATCCGACGATCACCACCTAACGCGTATTTTGATGTGCCACTACTGAGGCGAAGATAAGTGCTGCCGCGCAGTGGGACGTGCGTACGCTACCACTGCTAGGCCGAGAGTATCGAAAATTTCATTTAATCTATCTATCTATATATTTAAAAATAATAAGGTATTCTGCCATGGCTTCGTTTAGAGCTTCTACTGAACCGATTGTTGTATTTTTTTTCTTTTAAATGAAAGAATATGATCCCTAGATGTGTTATCAGATATTTTTTGTGCTGATTCACCAACATTTACGGTGTAAATTAATTAATTAAATCATTCCTTAATAGTACGCTTATCAATAGTCAATTGTTTTCTTTCAAAGGGTGGCAGTTTCAAAATCGATATAGATGAGTCCATAGATGTGAGTCCACGCTGCTTGATGTTTTGTTTTGATTGTTGAGATTTGTTTACAATTCGTCAAGGTTTTGTTTCGGTGTAATAATTACATTGTGGTGTTGACAGTTTGCATGTATTTGCTTCTGTGGTGTGTTTTGTAGAGAACATTCGCACAGTGGGTTTTGCTCGGTTGTACTTTAGTGAAGTTGTTTACAGGTTATGTCGAAGGAGAAAAAACAGAGAGGAAGAAAAAGAGAGGGAAAAAGACAGGAAAAAGAGGCAGAGGTGGAAAACAGGGAAAGAGAGAGAGAGAGAGAGGGGGGGAGGGGAATAAGAGAGAGCTGGACAACGTCTGTCGGCTTCTGCTGGTAAAACACAAAAAAATAAAATTTACAATCCATATATTTTCATTCGACTTTAAGCTGGACAAGGCTAGCAACTGTACGAGTATAATATTTAAAACTTCTATTTGTGATGAACTTCAAGAGCACAAATAAATCATCTTGAAAATAAAAATACCGACCAGAAGCGTCATGCTAAACTGTAAGTACTAGAAGTAAGTACATAACTATAAGTAACTGTAGGTACAATTAAATAGGTATTCATCAAAAATTACATTCCGGCGACGAAAGTAAAAAAGAATTCCTAAACCTTATTTGCAGAAGCTGCCCAAAGTCTTCCTGGCCGCCCCTGCGCCTGCAGCGAGGGGTGGGCGGGGCCACGTGGGGCCGCGCAGGTTCGATGTTTCAACTCGGCTGCGGGGCCTCTGCCGCCGCCGAACTTTTAGCGCCGCATCAATCAGCGCCGCCCCCGCCCCTGGCGGCGGCCCTGTCCCCGGGCCCTGTCGGCGGCCGCCAGCGCGTCCCCAGGGGCGCCGCCTCGGCGCGTGCGCGCCCCCGCCCCCGTCCTCGCCCCTTCCCCGCCCCTGCCACCCGCCCAACCCCGCCGCCGTCCCGCCTCATCCCCGCCCCGTCACCGCCCCACCTTATCCCCGACACCGCCTCCGACCCTCTCCGTCCCCGCCCCGTCCCCCCCCCCCCCCCCGCCCCGCCCCGCTCCCGTCCCCGCCCCGTCGCCGCCCCCCCCCCGCCCCCGCCCCCGCCCCGTCCCCGTCCCTGCCCCGTTTCCACCCCGTCCTCGCCCTCGCCCCGCCCTCGGCCACGCCCCCGCCCCGCCCTCGCTCCCGTCCCCATCCCCGACGCCGTCCACGCCCCCGCCCCGCCCCAGCCCCGCCCCGCCTCGTCCCCGCCCCGCCCTACCACCGTCCCGGCCCCATCCCCCGGTCCCATCGCCGCTTGTTTTATGTGCGCCGCACACGGAGGGAAGACAAAAAGGACGCCGAGCCACCGAAAGTTTTGTTCTCCAATGGCCTTTGATGTGTGGGACTGTGGATTAGACATGGCGTAATCACAGTGTATTATTTGCTGGAAATAAGCGCTCTTTCGGCAGTTTCTTTGAACCCCCCCCCCTGTTCTGTTCTAATCCAGACCCCGGGCGGTCGAACATGATCCAGTACCAGTATTTTCGCAGCATTAATTAACGATGATTTATATAGTATTACAAGTGACATAGCTTTTTCAACCCTTCGCTTTCCACGTCATAATACACAGTGTTCATCCAGTAATGAAACTATCTTTTCATCGTACTGTGTAATTTCCTATTTAAATCAAATATTATTTTCATTGAAAGAATGAATGAACATTGATTTTCGTTGAAGTGGCAACACTTTTCCGCTGTAACAATAGAGGCCATTCGAACTTACTGGATGAAATGCCATAAGATTTGAATCTGTAGTATCTACGTGACCAATGCTGCAGAATTGGTTGGGCCTGCAACGGATAGATAATGTCTGTACCTACTTGTCATGCAGAATATGGTTCCCCTTTGACATCCGCGCACGTGTGTAGGCATATGCGCACGATAGTCCACATTAGCTCTGGGAGCAAATTTACATTAGTAGAGCGCCGAAACACGCAGTTGTCGTCGTCGTGCTCTTCCGAACCGTTAAATTAAAAAACTCCAAATAATCGCCGGATTAAAAGTGAACAATTTTATTTAGTTTGAAAATCTTGAAAAAAATTTACGCTGTTGTCGCGTATAAATAAACCGATGGGGCTCCAACAGCGTATGCATTAATTCTAACTACATCTTGCACCTGCAAAAAGTCTTTTCAATTAGCAAATTTTTCTCCGCACCAAGAATCAAACTCATGTCTTCCGAGTTAACATGACATGCGGCCTACTAATACGTCGTGGAAATGATCTGACTTCAGAACTAGAGCCGACGCTTAAGAAGCTAATTGTCTCAAACCAAAAGTTTCAACGCACACTTTTCTAAATTTCAAAAAAAACAAATGAAATTTTAAAAAAGTGGGAGCAGTATTTGAAAAAATCTTATTTTTAATACGACTCGAAATTAAATTCAACTCGAAATTACCTGAAAACATTTTTTAAAAAAATGAACACGTGCTATCTTAAACAGATTTTGTTTATAAAGCATTGAAGGCTTTCACGGCCGGAGTCAATATACATGTTTTCTTCCGGGCTTGTGAAACCTATCTTCAAGTTTTTCGTTTTGAAATATTAACTTCCTGTAATTTTCGAAAAAACTAAAAATGGGAGTAGCAACGTATTTTTATATGTTACTTATTACTTATGACGAGAAAATTCTAAAAATGTAGCGGTTTTTGAGAAAAGATTGTTTAACATATGTTTTAATTGCTTCAATTTCGCGCACAATCACACGAAAACTACGCATTTTTGGAAACATTGAACATGAACTTAATTGAAGATGTCTTTAAAGAACCGATTTCGTAAATGAAAAAAATCTCTAATTGTATGGAGAGACCCAAAAAATTGAACTTCTGCAACGTGAGGCATGGACCTTTTCCTTATCGATTTTGGGATTGAATAAATCCCGATTGGATTCAACATTATTTATTATTGGATTGAACAGTAATTACATTATGAAACGATGGTGTAATGAGGGGTATTAATACACGAGAGAGTATGATAGTTGCGGCAATAATTCCGAGGTCAACATTTTCGCGTATTCTCTTATTTCTGGAGGTGCCAACTCCTCCGATTCATTAGATATTTCCCCCTTTTTGATCTACTCTGTCTTTTGTTCTGTCTGAAAAGACTCTGTCTTTTCTTATTACATTGTATCCTGATAGGTTAATGGTCTTGTCTGCACTGAGGCGCGATTCGGTGATGTATGCGAGTCGTATTCCTTTATCTTTTAAGAAACATTTTATTAAATAGAAATATTTAGTTAATTTTTTGTTTTTTGAGATTTATTAGCGTTTTTTAGTGTGTGATTGATTTGGAATACTGTTTATTATGTTTGGAATGATACAATTGATTATGCCCATTAAATAATTTGTAATGTTGTTGACTACAGTGTGCATTATTGAGTTTGTGTTATAATAATAATAATAACAATAATTATTATTATTATTATTTACATTTTGGTATGTGTTTTGAGTGTTTTGCTGGTTTGTGTTTTCTTGGTATGAAACATTTGGTATGAATCGATTATATCGAAGACTAGGAAAACTGCGATTTGTGAGTATCAAGGCGGGAGTCTTGTTTTTTTAATTTTCCTGAGGGGTAGTAATTTTAGAGTGACTTTTGTTGGTCTCTAAGTTTTTTTTAAAAATAATTACATTCTGCGGTCCGAATGTCCGCACGGTGCGGACCCTTGCAATTGTGGCATGTTGGTGTTAATTTTTATTGTGTACATTTTACCGTGTAATGGTCTTTTGCATAGAATGCACATACAATGTCATTATTACAGTTATTTCTTCTAAGGCCGAAGTCCAGACACCTCAAACATTGAATTGGCGCATTTGTTTTACGTCTTTTTCCAGTTTTGACGCACATATTACTTATTGCGTTATTTTTTAACACTTCCTCAACAGTTTGTTGCCCGTCAAACTCTAGTGCAATAACCGGAATGGGAATATTGTCTTAGTGTAATCTTGTGAAACTGATCAGTGAAGGTTATATTGAAATCAAATCTTCCCATACCTCTTTCTGAGTTACTGACTGATGGATATTTTTGAACACTACTGAGAATTTCTTGTTCATGGGATCCTTGTAAGTGTAGAATTACCTATTTGTGCTTAATAGATATTTAATGGCCTTTCTAAAGTCCGCTATGTACTTGAAACATAAGTTAATTTTGTTGTTAACCACGTCGGAGGTCAATTGAATAGTAATTTGCTTTTAATTATTTTTGTTGAAATGATTAATGTTCGGAATGTCTTTCACAAATATGGGGGGATTTTTATATTCTCGACTTCGTGTGTTTCCTCGCCATCTACGTAGTTGAATCTTTTCTATTGGTCACTATTTTCTTTCACGAGAAGCATATCTATTGCTAACAGGTACATTATATTCACTGCTGTTGGATTGCTTTTAGATGGGCTGCCTGGCGGGCGGGTACTGTCACCGTGGCCTCCTTTTATACTGTTACTGGTCTTATCACTGCCGTTGATGTTGGCGGGGTCGTGGCTTGCTTGGCCGCTGGCCGCGTTGGTATGACTGACCTTACAGGAGCCTTGTGTAGGGTCGGTGGCTGGAGTACCGTTTCCATGTTCGAGGTTTGTTGCCTGCAGGTTCTGGCTGGTTCCATTGTTGTGATTGAAGGAGCTGCCAGATGAATCTGCGAGGATGTGTTGATCCCCGAGTTGCTCGTAGGTGATTTCCATATCGGCTGTGTTGTACAGGAGAGCCATGGCTCCCGCTATGCTCTGATCTAGGTCAGGGCTCGGTGGTTGAAAACTGCTACTTATATTGAAAAATTAATAGCACGACTTTAGCTCGGTTCACTACACTTGTGATGTTTAATTATCTGTTTGATACACAAACTTTAAGTAACTGATACTGCACTGATTCAAGTTGAAATGTCCTGAGCTGTGCGGAGCACGATGCGAACTGGTCGGTGGCTCAGCGCGGAACGTGCCATCTCTAGCTCGGAAAACATATTTTCGGATCGTATAGACCCGAACAGTACAAACGTATTCTAAATCCGAGGAATACATGAAGGTTAAACTAATAGAACATTCAAATAAAATTCTTGAATTTTTTGTATGTATTTACTTATACGGAATGATGTGAAAAAAATATTAAACTCAAATATTTCAAAAAATAATATAAACTAAAAATATTATCTTCCTTTTTAATTAGTAAAAATCATAATTAGAAATTTGTTTAATCACCTCTGGATAGATTATATTCATGAAAAAATTTAAGTAATTCATACTTAAATTTGTAATTGAGAATTACACAAGTACAAGAATTGATGGCATTGTAGAAACTTCCTCACTCCTCGGAATAAGTTGATTGTGGACTATTGCTTTAAAAGCAAGCTTTGGAAAAAATCATATTTAAGAGTTTTTGCAATAATCACTTACACTAAACACAAGCAATTTTCGTAACTGAGAAGAAATTCCGTTAAGTTGGTTCCGAAACAGCGAAGATGCTCGCATCCGTCTGGTATCGGCTCCGGCGAAGAAAGCGCCCCATCGTCCGCTGAAAGGCTGCTTGGAAGAAGGGAAGCTTCGGTCTCCGAAAAGTGTAAGCCCTTCTCCTGCCCACGGCGTCTTCCGCCTGTGTCTTCCTTCGCGCGGCCGTCGCGGAGCGCTGATGGTCGAACCGGGGGGGAGGGGGGGGGGGGAGGGGGTGTTGCGCGTGCGGGGGCGTGGCAGAGCCGGGGCGTGGGCGGGGGTGCAAGGCGAGAGTGAGGCGAGAGAGCGCGGCCGAGCCCATCCGGGGGTGGGGAGGCGGGGCGGGGCGAGGGAGCAAGGCGGAAGTGAGGCAGAGAGGGGCGGGGCCGGGCTGGCGCGGGAGGGGGGATGGTGGGGTGGGGGCGGGAGGGGCGGGGAGGGGACGCAATGTGGGAGTAAGGCGGAGAGTGGCGGGGTCGGGCTGGTTCGGAGTGGCGGTCTGGGGGGGGCAGGGCCGTCGGTGGGGGAGAAGGCGGCCGGGCCCGGGGCGCGGGGGGGGGGGGGGGGGGGCGGGGGCAAGGCTTGAGAGCCTGGGCGGGGGGGGGGGGGGGGGGGGCCGGGGGGGGGGGGGGGTGGGCGGGCGGGGCGTGGCGGGCGAAGACGGCCGCGCCAGGAGGTAAAGACAAAGGGCCAGTGGACAAAGGCGCCAGCTGCGCCGCGCGGGGCCCGGCAAACCGCCCGCCGTACATTCTGCGTCTGAAGAGGGGCGTGTTTTTGTTACGCGGACGGATACAAAATGGAAATAAAGTGCCCGGCTTAGGGCGCCTTAGCGGCGAAGCCGAGCCGCATTTATCAATTCTCTTCCGTCCCCGCCCCTTTCCCCGCCCCTCCCAATCCCCGCCGCTGTCGCTCCCGTATTACGTGCTGCCGTCACCGAAGTGTAGCTGCCGTTTCGCCACAATCCGCACCACCACTGTTCCATGCCCGCTTTTCGGCTTCTTGCGTTTCTACGTCCGCAGCTTTTCACTGCTTATTTTTCGCATCTTTGGGCTTCTCCCTCCAACCATATTTCTCGCTCTCCCATTCGCTGCCCCGTTTTCCCCAGCCTTTCGCCTCCCGTTGCACCTAAACAGCGCTGCTCACAGCAGTTATCGATAGGTTGTCGCCAACCTCCCGCAACCTGCCTTCCTGCCAGTCACCACCAATTCTGCATCCACACTAGAGATGGGTTTAACAGCTTTTCTTCAATAACTGTTATCACAAAAACATCTTACACGTAATAGCTGTTAATAACAGTTGAAAAATAACAGGTCCATGACCAGCAACCTAACATGGCCGACTGCTAAGAGTGAAAGCAGTTGTAGCAAATGCTAAGAGTTAAACCACGCAAAACGAATAATGGTGGTAGCACCGTAAAGATACCTTACGGCGCTTCCTTGTACTACTTTACCTAACATGTTTGGACAGAGAAGCAGCTGATATGAACGAGACTGGATGAACTGCCAAGGATGAATAGTAATTCATATAATGTGTAGCGAATGTGTATAGAATATAGAATATTACTAAAATGAAAGTGAATCGGATTCAGATTGCAAATATTCTTTCAAATATGCAACTTGTGCATAGTGAAGTGACGAATGCCAAATATGAGGAGGAAGTGTTTTTGCTTATCTATAGCTGAAGGGTTAATGACTGTCGAATATCAAGTTTTATAATGTGAGTTATTTGATCGTAACTCATTTTATTTTATCGGACTTAGGGAAATATTAGTTGATCTCACATAAGCAGCAATGGGACAGAAATAAGTTAACATATTGGACGGACTTAATTTAAAGGACAAATATCTTGTTGTAGTGTATACAATAAAATATAAAACTATTCTGGCACATGGTGTGTAATAATGACGAATTATGTATTAATGAATATAATTTGAACACTGGCAAATAATGATTGTTTAGCTTCAGTGAAGCTGTTATGGTACAAAATGGTTACCACAAAAGCTTGTAGTAGTTCGGATTAGGCTCAGTAGGTTGCAGTTCTATGCATTTCAACCGATAACTGCCAATAACAGAATAAACGAAATAACTGTTATTTCGTTTAACCGTTACGAAACGTTAACGGTTAAGAAGTAACAGTTTAGCTATTAAGACCACATCCCTAATCCACACTCGCCATATTCCTTTCCTGCCGTTCTACAAAAGTCAAAGCATTTCCCTTTTCTTGCATCTTTCATCAAATCTCTTTTGCACCCTCCCACGCTTTCCGTTGTGTGCGGTCTTAGCTTTTCTGAAGGAAAAAAAACAACGCTGCTCGCTATTCTCTGATATTAGATATAGAAGCAATATTATTACATTCATTTTATAGGTAGTATTAAAAATTGCATACTTATTTACTATTTTTGATCTCTTATCCAGATTTTCTGCTATGTAGTATGTAATAGAAGGCAATGATTTAAGGAGGAAATTGCGATCCTGTTTGGCGAAGTTTTAATAGTGACAGAGTTGGTAAAAATAGTTTTGTCAATGGAATACAACAAAGGTTTCTGGACATCGATTTTTACAGAGTCAATAATCAACTATTGTTATGACAACAATGCTAAGTCTCTAAAGAGTACGTATTAGTATATGATTTTTTATAATTTATTTATTCAAGCCTGGTCTTTGGCCCTCTCCAATCGCGTGAGATAATTACAATAGATATGATACGTAGTAAACAAAATTCTAGTTTAAGATAAATAACGTTTTTGGGTTTAAATAGGTGACAAATGAGAACGTTTATCGGTTTGTGACTACGGTGGGTCGAAAAATTCTCTGGCCAACTTTCTTTTTAACCTTTTGCGCAGCGGATTTCGTGTACCTTTATGGAAGTGAATTGCTGAAGGAATCTATATTTTAGAATAGAATTTCATGGATAGGATAGAAACGTGGACGGGAATGGGTGTAATGCTAACTTCATTATTTAACTATGCATTTGAAATGTACCAGGGAGCTTTTGTGATAGTGCGTAGGAATCTATTTTCTGAATACAATTTGTGTGTGTGTGTGTGTGTGTGTGTGTGTGTGTGTGTGTGTGTGTGTGTGTGTGTGTGTGGTAATGATAGTGTAACCAGCAAGAAGACGTTCTCATACGAAAGTTTAATGAACGCCAGCACACAAAATAGTACATTATGAATCGATGATGTAATGATGGTTATTAATACACGAGTGTGATATTGTAATATTACGATACGAGCGAGGTACGAGCGAGTATCGCAAATTTCACAAGAGTTTAATAATACCCATTACATCGAGTTTCATACAGTCCTTTTTCTACGACTTATGCTAACTTTTTAAGTTACATTTTTACATTCAATCGTTTCGCAGCAGTTGACATTCAGGATTCAGCCGAGGCCACCTAGAGAACTACCCGCTACCCTTGCCTCAGATGGCTTTGTTGCTCCAGTCAGTTTGGGAGAGAGTACAAAAGTTGCTGTAATAATTCCGACTTACCACTTTCGCTTTTTCCCTTATTTCTGGAGGTGCCAACTCCATTTCTGATTCACTAGACATTTTAGACTAAAGAACTGACCGGCTTTTAAAAGTAACCAAACGGCAGCCATACATAACACAAAATCACTTGCGTTTAAATCTTAACGTCAGTCAAATGTTTCCTCCAATAACTATCATTGCGCAAGTCAAATAGAATCAAAGTGAAATTACGATACAATTAATTTTAAATAATATTCCACGTAAAAATGACTACTAATAAAATAAATTAAAACTGACAAGCATAATACAATATCAATATCAATTTTTAATGTGCCAAATCGAACGATTTTCTAGAAAGATTCTCAATGATTAATGAACTGTCAATACTTGGTTTGTAAATTTCTGTGTGATTGGTCAAGCACCTGTATCATAATGAACTCTGTATCGTAATGAGTATCATTATGCAACGGGTTGCAGCCAGCAAATGACAGAATTATACAATGGGAGTAGAAAAAATGATTTACGCGTTTCCAGGAACGGCGAGTAGTAAATTCAACGCCAAAGTGGCTTTGGGTTGGCTTGGGCTACGGTGACAGCGGCGGCGACGAAAGCTTCTTGACTCGAGAGACGCATTTGAGCCCCGCACGAGTCCCTAGAGCGCCGTGCTGCTTGGAAGCTCTTCTCCATATGGAAATTTGCGACCGCTTGCACAGAAGGTTACGATGCAAAATAGCGACGGTAAACGTTAAGCTAGTGCCGTGTATCGATTTGCGGATTTTCTTGAAAGACGCGCATTTGTCAGGTTTACGTTCTATGGACTCTCAAGGTTAAAACGCCAAGTGCGGTCGGTTCAGAGATGAAATACTCGTCCCAAAGGATGCCTGTAGGAGATGAATGTTCATGTACGCACCGCACTTTTTGTTTAAAATACGTAGTTAAAAAAATAATTTTAAAATAATACAGCAGTGGATTTTTTTGTTTTATAGTCCTTATTTAGTCGACTTAACCACCTGTCTCTCAGGGTGTTATATTAATTTGAATTACCTACTTTATTTTAATGGGTAGGTGAAGGAACGGGTAATTCACAAACAAATTACACAGATGAATGAATTACTAACATTTGGTTGGTTGGTTGGTGATTCGAGGCACGTCAACAGCTTTTGTCATTAGTCCAGTAAGTGTAGTGGAAGTTATCCCTCGGGAGATGACGATGATATTCCCCCGCTGGATGGCGAGATCCGGCGCCGACCTACCGTCGTCTAGTGGGGTTTCCCCCTAACCAGGACTCTCCCACCAACGGGACACTGCCCCTGCCGGGACAAGCTCCAAGCTCCCGACCGGTCTCCCGGAATATGTGGTAGTAGAGTGAATGTTAGTGTAAGTGTGTGTGTGTGTGTGTAAGGGGAGATTAAAGGACAAGGAAGAGGAAGGACAGATCGCGCGCGATCCGTGGCCCGTTAAGTAGGGTGCTGTTCCGGCATTCACCTGGTGTTGATTGGAGAAATCACGGAAAACAACCGATCGTAGCAGCCGGTCGCTAGAATTCTCCTCCAGACAGCGACTGAATTGGGCCTAGCTGAAAAACTAGTGTCGAAAATCCTGCCGTCGTCAGGGCTCGAACCTACGACCTCCCGGTCAGAGGCTCTGAAGTGACATCAGTTGATGTCTTGAGCTACCGCTCCCGGTTACTAACATTTAATTTATAGTAATGAAAAAGATTAATTTTACAAATATTGATATGATCTTGCGCGACTCCCGTTTGCTTTAAATTAGTTTAATGAAAATATGCATTTATTTCGATTTTTGCTCAGTGTGATTACGTCGTCTTGAATGTTCTTTAAATGCGTTATTCACTTCTGTGGTGCGGTCAATTCAAGGCAATCATTTCTCGTTACGAATAGATATTTAGCTCTCCTGATTATTCGGACAGGTCTTTGCTATAAACGACCCTCGCCATCTTTTGTCAATAATCAGTTCATTAGTAGCAGGTGACTCCCTAAAAAGAGCAGCAACGGTTGAATAAAGTATTATCCAGCGTGACTTGAACAGCGAATGTCTTTTACCGGTCGAATAGCGTCTTGTGCACATGTAGATACGGTTGCCTATTTTGGTGAAGCCTTTGCCACACGTTAACGCTGATAGAGCTCGCGAGCCAACGATGGATTGAAGATAAACAGGCGCAGTGGAGGTATTAGTTACAAAGTCGGCCGCCAGAGTATTTACAGTAATGCCAACCTCTGGAAAATCAAAGTCAAACCTGCTACGTGTGCTATATCATTCCTCTATGTAGCGGGGACACTACATAGGAGATTTAGGTGCCTCCCTCAAAGGACCTGGATCTGCCTCAGCCATTTACTTCGATAATGGTAATGAATCTGAACAAAAATTCTCTACTATGAAAGCAACTCGCATTGACTAGCTTATGTTTGGCACCAACGAAGTTTTAATGCTTGGAATGTTGTCATCAATGCTCGTTGTGAGCTTTTGTCTTCATATGTTTGTAGCTCAATGGAGGGGGAAGCAAGGTCATCGTTCAAGAAAAGTTGCCCGAGTAGTATCTATTCTGCTGTTTTTCTTACACATACATGTGAAATTATGAGATTTTTTGGCCACCGATTGCATCTGGATTCCCCGTAGCTGAACGCGGTCTGAGCTTTTCACCTGGAAGAAGACGGATTTTTGCGGCGGCTGTTCTTAGAAGCGGCTCAAAGAGACTTACAGTCTGCATAACGATTTATTACAGCGCGAAATCGTAAATATCGTTCTGCTACATTATTGATCAAAACACTTGTCTAGTGCAGAATTCGTTTGAATTTTGAATATTATTTTTAAATCACGTATCGTGAAAAACATGTTTACGCTTGTTTTGGAATAATCACTCATGCCAAGTATTCTACGATAAATATTCGACAAATGGTTTTAAAAACATCAGTATGACATTGTGACATTACTCAATCAAACGAAATACCTTCTTAATATAGGAAATTCACAGCCTTGAGACAGGCAGGTTCACAGCGATTCTTAACAGGCAGTCTTCTCACTCTTTTGGATTTCGATACCATTTCTTCTGTAGAGGAATAACTTTCTCATTCCTGAGAGGCGCGCCGCTACAAGTTTTACAGATTCTTCTCGTCACCCTAAGAAGCTTTAGCGCCTTTCGTATCGGAGAATGCTCCTTTCCTCAAAGTAAGCCGTGGTGGGGTGGGGAAG
Source organism: Teleogryllus oceanicus (assembly GCA_964035755.1). Classification (NCBI taxonomy): domain Eukaryota; kingdom Metazoa; phylum Arthropoda; class Insecta; order Orthoptera; family Gryllidae; genus Teleogryllus; species Teleogryllus oceanicus. The sequence continues at coordinate 10,906,643 of CAXIVR010000009.1, forward strand.
ACGTTCTCTGATGCGGGGAGAATGCCTTGCTTCTCAAAACGACTTCGTAGGGGCGCTTCATTTCTGCACCTCAGAATGAAGACTCTTAATGCTTATTGTGAACAGCGTCTTGTTAATAACTCTGTGAATTGCACTTCATTATCAATATAAAACATGTTTTCCTCCCACTAACAAAATAATCATAATTTACTGATGTAAGATAACCAAATTCAATGTCTTGGAAATGTTTACTTGTGAATCAATCAGAGCGTCATGATAAGAAGTGAAGAAACTCTACTATAGTTGCGGTAGTTACATTATAATGTATTATTTCTTGAAAGCGTTTTTAAAGATACTCAATTTTGAATATAATCATTTCATTTCAGTCTTGCAAAATTTCACTTTAATAAACGAGTCGGTCTGAGATCGATTTTGCGGAGACACAAGGACAGTCGAAAAATACAGGGGTAATTTAGTCTAAGTGATTTGAGAAAGTGAATAAAGCGTTCCTTCTGAAAAGAAGAAAATTAATTCATTTAAACCAACTCGGTTTTATACTTCCACATAATAAAATGTACATGATATACAATGGCACAGACTTTCTCGTGGTAAAAAGTTTCTAATTTCCTTGGTGTAGACTGATATTGTACAATCCCCTGTCGATCTGGCTCTAGTTGAAGCTTTGAATTTTTGAAAAACATTCTTTGAAATTTTGGGGTACTTTACATGAAGCCTCCTGCACATTTTCTGCCCCCTGCAACTTTTTTCAAAAACGGATCCAAATTTTTTCTTTACATTTCTTGTAAGAATAAAGTAAAAACACTTATAAAAGTGTCCTAAATTCGATTTTCATGGTTAACTCTGAATTTTTCAGAATTACAAAACTGATTTTTTTCGGCGTCTTCCTACCACTATAAAATTGAAGACACATAATGTTCCTTCGTATAAGATTGGTTGTCCTTAAATAGTTCTTTCATTGTGGTCATGTTAACTTTTTAAAAAAATGAGTAGTTTTCGTGCAATAGAGTGTGAAATATTTGCAATTAAAAAAATAGTAAAACAAGATTTTCTCAAACACGGCTTCACATTTTTTCTTTAAATTGTTGTTAGGGGTAGTACCAAATGCACCCTATCCGATGACGAAAAAGCCATATTGCGCTATTCTTTTGTTTTTTTTTCAAAAACTACAAACGTGATTTTATTCTTGTCCCTCACCGCTGTAATATTTACATTAAAGTCAATTTGTTCACATTATTATATTTATGAGGACATGTGCTTTAAATAATATCAAATTAAATTTCTCGAAAACTCAACAGTTTTCTGTACAAATATGCTCAAAATTCCGCTTTTTCATAAACGCTCAAACGCTATTTTCTCAAAAATGGCTTCCCCATTCACAAATGTAAAATGAGTGCTGAGTGTAACCCTGTTTCTGTCCTAACAACATGAAAAAAATCTTTCAAATCATCGCAGATCGTCCATTTATTTTCCTTATAATTGACTCTTCCGAGTAGCAATTAAAGATTGCCACATGTTTCCTTAATATGGACGGAATGTGCAACTGGGACTGATGCTAAATTGTTACCGTTGTGTGACCACACCCTTTTTAAACTTCTCTTGCTTGAGTCAATGAAAAGATTCCCTTCATCTACTCTGCTCATCTCTCTACTCTGCTGCTCTACTCATCTCATCTAACTTATTCATGAGGTTCGGAATGTGAATGCAATATACTAAGAAGTCTCGCTGATTAAAAAAACAGTTCTAGGTCATTCTCTCGATGACTGTAAAATCTAACATACATTTCTGAAGCTAGAAGATTATTTTCTTTCAGGCATGAAGCTGAAATTTCAGAAGCATCCTCTGAAAGTCGTAAATCTGTGATCAAATCATTCAATTATTTTTTTAAAGGTATGTGTTCGTCTTCGGCGCTTAACCAATCAGATTCTTCAGCTGACTGGTCTGGCGTTGAACTTGAATCAAAATGTATTACGGGCGGGCGAGGTGACTCATAGGGAAGGGGACCAGTGTAAATGACTTGGCCTGGGAAAACGGATTCACCCAGTTTGTACGGGTGTCTACAAGGGAAGGAACACTGCTGGATTGATTGATTGATTTTTTCGTGTTTCCGGGAGCGTCAACTTCTTTGGTCATTTGTCCCGTAAGTGTAGTGCATGCTTTTTCTCGGTATATGGCGGTGATCTTACCCCGCTGGATGGCGAGATCCGGCGCCGACCTTCCGTCGGCTAGTAGGGTTTCCCCCTAACCAGGTATCTCCCACCAGTGGGGCATCGCCCTGGCCGGGACCAGCTCTAAGCTCCCGACCGGTCTCCCGGAATATGTGATAGTGTAGGGCATGTCAAAGATTTCTTCCGGGCTGAAGGGCCGTGGTCCATTGGAAAACATATTTCCAGACGTTTCGTCCGCAACTACGGCAGACATCCTCATCCTTCATGGAGGATTCTTTGTCCGAGACCACATCGCCACTGAGGATGTTTGCCGTAGTTGCGGACGAAAATATGTTTGGACGTCTGGAAATATGTTTTCCAATGGACCACGGCCCTTCAGCCCGGAAGAAATCTTTGACTACAACTCCGGCCGTGAATACATTGTTTTATTAGTGTAGGGCATGTTAGTGTAAGTGTGTGTGTAAGGGGAGATAATGGGACAAGGAAAAGGAAAGACAGATCGCGCGCGGTCCGTGCCCCGTTTGTTAGGGTACTCCTCCGGCATTCACGTGGATCACAGAAATCACGAGAAATCACAGAAAACTACTGATCTGCGCAGCCGGCCGCTAGAATTCTACTGCAGTCAGCGACAGTATCCGATCGAACTCTCCAGCTAATTTTGAAATTGCTATCAGCGTCGGGACTCGAAACCTAGTCCCGGTCAGAGGCACTGCAGTAACAATAATAATAATAATAATAATAATAATAATAATAATAATAATAATAATAATAATAGTAATAATAATATTTATTTCCAACTTGTTTAACAGAGACAAAGTACATTGTTGTTTCTTGGAATTACTAACCATCGATAACCACTTCTGATGTATAGCAATACTGATTTTATAAGATTTTATCTGTCTACTTCTACATAGTATCTTTTATGTGTGGCGTGTTTTTTAACAATATTCTTATTTTTTAACTTTGTTAAAAAAACATCAGCAGACACCCTGAGCGATGTGGTGTGCGAAGGTCGGCCGACGGTCGTGGGGTAGCGAGCGGGTGGGGCGGGAAAGGGGGGGGGGGGGGGGGAGGTGAAGGCGCGAGACGGGGCTTAATGGCTCGCGCTCCCAATACGCGAGGCGCGCGTGCGGCGCACCGCAGGGCTCTTCTTTACGGCCGCGGTCTTCTGGGTCAGTTGGCGTAATAAACGCCCCGCCCCCCGACGCGGCGCGGGGCGGGGGGGCTTCGGGGCTTTCCGCTCCACCAGAGCCGGCTGGGTATGTGCGCGTGGGCGCGCGTGGGCGCGCGTGGCCGCTCATGCCGAATGATGCGCGCCGCGGAGTACAAGGATTTTCTCTGCTTTCCACCGCCACTTGATGGGGATTCGTGGAGGTATTGCTTTCCGATAGACTGGGCGTAGCGTTGCTATTGTTTTATTCTAGCAATTTCGTGTTTCGTGTTGTTTTATGATTCCAACGATCTTGAGACAGACGAGAAAAGCTGTCACTCTTCAAAGTTAATTTTTAAAAATGTATAGTATATCTATTTTTGGCGAACAAGAACATTTACGCCGATCCGGTGGCCGAGATCGCTAAGGCAGTAGTGTCGGAATGATCTCGGAGCGGGGAATCGCGGGTTCGAGTCCCGACTCGGGCATGGTTGTATTTGTGTTCGTCCTTTCAACCCTTAACATCACCATTTCGTTTCATCTACATAGTTACCATACCGTTAACTCCAATAGTGGTCGCTAATGACCTAGATGCTGACACGGCTTGAAATAAAAAAATAAAAAAGAACATTTACATGTAAAAAAAACCTGAGGAAATACCAAATATTAATTTCTCTTCAGTAAAATGTTACTATAATTATACTCATATATACTTTTATTCATTTAGTAAATCAATATTTCTTCTTGATTGTCAATAGATATTTGCAAATAAAAGTATACAAAGTTTTTAATGACAATCATTTATTTCAGCAATTGCACGTTTCGCAACTGGTTTTGTTACATCCTCAAGTGCTTATTGAGGGAACTACTATCCCATTGAATTACCTCTGCAGTAGAACCATCGAGGAAACATTACGAAATGAACTCACTCAGTTGATATCATATAACTAACACAAACAGACACTCCATTGCAAGGAATGAATGACTCCAACAGGCGTATGAATATGTATGAGACTACTCTGACCGGGAGGTCCTAGGTTCCCACTCCCCACGGCGGCAGGAGTTTTTACACTAGCTTGGCAGCTAGGTCGAATTCAGTCGTTGTCTGGAGGACAATTCTAGCGGCCAGCTGCTCTGATCGGTAGTTTTCCGTGGTTTCTGCGAGCAACACCAGGCGAATGCCAGAACAGTGCTCTACCAAACGGGCCACTGTCCGCGCGCGATCTGTCCTTCCTCTTCCTTGTCCTATCCTCTCCCCTTACACACACACTTACACTGACATGCACTACACTACCTCACATTCCGGGAGACCGGCCGGGAGCTTAGAGCTTGTCCCGACTGGGGCGGTGCCCCGCTGGTGGGGAAGTCCTGGTTAGGGGGAAACCCCACTAGCCGACGGTAGGTCGGCGCCGGATCTCGCCATCCAGCGGGGGAAGATTACCGCCATCTTCCAAGAAAAAACATGCACTACACTAACGGGACTAATGACCGAAGCAGTTGACGCGCCCGGAAAAACGAAAAAACCAAACCAAACCAAATCACGATGAAAAAATGCAGTACACTTACGGGACTATTGACCTAAGCTGTTGACGCTATCATACCACCCATCACCATGTGGGAAGTCCGCTCTCGCCACGCCCCCACGCGTTGGCTTATTGCCGCTAGGCCGGCCGCCTCCGGCCACCGTGTGCCTGACGTGGGCGGCGGAGGGTGATTTGCGGGCGGGGCGCGCCTGAAGGATCTGAGCGAGGACGTGCGGGAATTACACGCGCCACCGCCGCGGGCGGAGGCCACGGCCGAGCGATTTGTCGGCCGGCCGCCAGGAGCATCCCGATCGCCCCCCTCCCTACCACCACGGCGCGCCCCAGGGCTTTGCTTAGAAAAGGAAAAGCTCTTTTGATTTGTTGCGTGGTTCCACTTTCCTACGAAGTCAAGCTCAAGTCGGCGTGGATATTCGTACATGCTGGAAGATATAATACGACTTATGGTGTACTTGATCGCGCGGCAATACATGTTACAAAACTAGTAACGACCAAGACTCCTTTCAAGTGTGAAGTCGTAAGACCAGCCCTGAGGAAGACCACGAAAAGATGGTCGAAAAGTCGCGAACACAGCCTTCGACGCGGCGTCACTCGGACAGCCAAGATCATTCCTTTTAAGTGTCTCTACATAGCTCATATTACTTTGCTCGTTGTGTAGATTTACTACGAGTGTGGAAGGGTATATCATCTCCTATATTGGGGGGGGGGTTAAGGTCGCATCAACATCTAGGTCATTAGTGACCACTATTGGATTTAACGGTATGGTAACTATGAGGATGAAACGAAATGGTGATGATAAGGGGTGAACACAATTGATGAACACATGTACACAACCATGCCCGAGGCGGGACTCGAACCCGCGACCTTTCAGTCCGAGATCACTACGACACTGCTGCCTTAGTTATCTCTGCCACCGGGCCGACGACTGCTATATTATTTATACATACCTTTTCCCCTATACTTACCTTTTGCAGCGCTCACAGGCAACCATTCTTCATAAACGAGGTCTCTAAAGAAATACAATTTCACGAGAACGCAAAGAATTGCATTTTGACTTTAGAAATATGAAGGAATTGTTCGAGGGAGGGGATCATATAAAATGCAACCCGCAAAATTCGGGCAGTATTTATAGTTCAATTCTGAGCTTTTCGATGATACTACAGCATACTTATCATAGTGGTGCAGCTCCGAATTAAATACCACATAATACTGTGTTGCTGAGCGACTCTAGCGTCAACAAAGAAAATTAGTGTATTTCAGCAACGCCGCGGCGTTGCCTTCACGGATGTGCGCGTTAATTCCAGACAACGTTGACTTCAGCTATCCGTAGTTTTATTTCAAGTCCACCAGAATCGTTAATTCCCACAATGATTCATCGCAATATGGCTAACTTTTCCACCGAATAATTCAAAATTGATGTAGTTCAATAATTCAACCACATTTGACAATTATTGTATATATAATATATTGATATTTTGCATAATTGCAATTGGCGGGTTTTGGATGTTAATTAAACCTAGACTCGTTAATTAAACCTAGAATCACTGGAGATGAGACATTTTTTCACTATTATGAGTCAGAAACAAAACGACAGTTCATGCAATGGTCCAATAAGAATTCCCCGTCCGGGTCTTGGCTGGTGCAGATTTTTACGAAGCATGCAGGCTCTTGTTCAACGGGGAGAATATGCATTGAAAAAAGGGGGATTTTATTAACAGATGGTGTTGTGTTCAAAACACTTTGTTCTAACATATTGTATTAATATTGCTTATGTACTGTATTTTTCAGACAAATAAACGAAAGCCATTACTTTCGAAACAATATATCAAAATTATTTACTTCGTATTCGTATTTTGTATATTCATGTTATCGAATTGGTGCATTAGTAATTGTATCATATTCGTACGAATATATCGTGGTTTGTATATTTGTACTAATGTGTATACTTGTATATGTAGAATACGTTAGAGAAAAGATACAATGTTCGATGAAGTTCGAATTCGAAAAATAAATTATGGAATATATCGATTTGATTCACTTATATACACGAGAAGAACTTACTACTTTTTTACATCGTGCATTTTAATAAATGAATAAACAACAATATATTAATTGTATTGATTATTATTTGTAAGACAACCCGATACAAGATACTGTATAAAGAATAACTCTCCCGGATAGTTTGAGAAATCCTCAACATTAAATTTAATACAACCACAAACAATAATATGAGAAACAACCTGGAAAGTAAATGATAGAAATTATTTTACTAATGCTTATGATAATTTGAAAATTAAAATTAAATAATTTAAGCTCAATATTTAATTAGCAATAATATCATACAGTTCTATATATTTTTCTTATCTTCCATTTCCCTGTTTTCTCCTTTTGCTCCTCTCTCCGCGATATCTGACAACTACACTGATGGCCTCCGACTTCCAACGTAATTAAATAAGAGGGAATCTATAAAATCAAGTAATAATGATATAATCAAGATATAATAAGACAATCATCCTCCGCCTCCAATTATTAATATACTTATAACACTAAAAATCAACTTCAATATAAAGAACCTTAATAATACGAATGGCAATACGTGGGTGATTAAATTAATACGTCTCCTCTGTGTTTCATTTAAGGTACTAAATGCTCTTCTTAATTTGTACAGTTGTTTTACGTTCATGTATTGTCGTTTGCAGACAACGAAACCTTCACCCTAACATTTTGTAAGCGAACTAGTGCGACAGATTTGCTAGCAATTTCTCCCTGGGGGCTTTTAACGCTTCGGGGATGTAGGTAACGAGCACTCTGGCGAAAACAGGTTTCTAATTTTCACGTATTTACGACCGTGGAGTTACAGTGATTGCCTGAGCCACAAGTAACAGTTTTTAGCAATAAACTCTAAAAATAAATTTAGGTTTTATTTAATGCAATTAAGTAACGGAGTCGAGAGCTAGTTGCATGTTGTTCTCTGTAAAAAATATCATGATTTGGAAGTTTTTTTTTATTTGAAACAAATTGATTTAATTTTTTCCTCCTTGCTTTTGCCCTACTGAAATTATGGGCAACTTTTTGTAATATTAGTTTGTTCAATTTAGTGCTAGGAATATTGAAAGAGTGGTCTGTATGAAAAAGTTATTTTGCACATGTAGCTGAAACCCTAAGATATTTCAATTCGGCGATTATGATGAAATGTAGGTACCTAAATCTTTTGTTAAGCATACACGCATACATTAAATTAATATAAAACATTTATTAACAAGTAGCTGACCCGGCCCATCTATATTTTGTTCGTAAACCGTCCGTAAACCGACCTACCGTCCGCTAGTGGGGTTTCCCGCTAACCAGGACTCTCCCACCAGCGGGGCACCGCCCCAGCCGTAACAAGCTCTAAGCTCCCGCCCGGTGCCCCGGAATATGTGGTAATGTATTGCCTGTTAGTGTGTGTGTGTGTGTGTGTGTGTGTGTGTAAGGGGAGAGGATAGCGCAAGGTAGAGGAAGGAAAGGTCCGTGGCCCGTTTGGTAGGGTACTGCTCCGGCATTCGCCTGGCGTTGATCGGAGAAACCACGGAAAACTACCGATCAGAGCAGCCGGCCGCTAGAATTCGCCTCCAGACAGCGACTGAATTCGATCTAGCTGAAAAGTTAGTGTCGAAAATCCTGCCGTTGTCAGGACTCGAACCTAGGACCTCCCGGTCAGAGGTGCTGCAGTGACATCAGTTGATGCACTGAGCTACCACTCCCGGTTGATATAGTAGCTTCAATCAAATTTTTCATGCCTTTTTAACAGCGAATCTTGTTCCGTTGCGCAATATTGGCTGATTCAGAATGCGTAACAATTATCAGAGAGCCAACCTTGATCTGTAAATTGTGTGGCGGTAATCCCGGCAAACCCTATGAATTTAGAAATTCAGTTGGATAATTGACTACTTCATTTCGATCGGAAATGGAATCGATCGATTTAAATGAATACATTAGTCCAACAATTTGACTCTGAATTTTTATTTTTAAATTATCTACATCCTTATTTTTCGCTGCTAAAATCGCTCATTCGCTCAACCAAGCATGGTTTTTATAATTTACACCAATATTTGGGTACATTTTCGATATTAATTCTTCCTTTGACGTTGTGAATTGACACAAATTTGGTGGAAACGAAATGAGGCCCGTAGAAGTGTCAACAGGAATTTTCTCATTGCGAATGTCTAATAATGCATTTGAAAACACTTCCGCCGATACGCAATTTTGTAACGCCACGTGCATATTCGTTATTAACTTGAGATTTTTCACGTATCTCCATAAATTTGATGTCTTTATGCAAGCATTTATTTCATCGGTAGCTGTTGATCTGGAAATGGCTGGCAGAGTTTGGAGAAAATCTCCAGCCAATAGAATCATCGCGCGTCCGAAGGAAATCTCTTAACATTCGATAGAGTGGCTCTATTGCTCGTTTCTGCGCCATCGCACACTCATCCCAAACTATTAATTTACAATTTTGTAGCACTTTGGCCACTGCTGGTTTTATTACACATCGGTACATCTATTGTTTGCAAATTCAACGGCAGTTTGAGCGCAGAATGAACGGTTCGTCCACCATTTAACAATGTAGCAGCAATCCCATTTGATGCTAATGCTATTTTACTTTGTTCCCGAATTGTTCAAAAAATTAATGAAATCAAGAATGTTTTTCCAGTTTCGCTGCATGCATCGAATAGAAAAAATTTGTCCATCGCCGACATTTACAGTTTTCATTATCGTATCGTATGCTTTTTTGCTACTTATTTAAAAGTGAGACTTTACTTTGTACGAATTGAGTCAAAGCATTTCTATCGTATTGCCGTTCTCGTTCAAATTAACGATTGAATGCATCGTGTATGAGGCGTTTAGGCGTAAGCAATCCTATTCGTGCAACATCTTGCCGGACATCATCACCCACAAATCTTCTAAAGATATCAATGCCTCATGGTGTATCTCGGCGCAAATTTCATGTTCGGAATTTGACGTTGTTGAACGTACTCGATGCAAAATGTCTTCAGCCATATTGATTGATTGATTGATTTTCTCGTGTTTCCGGGCGCGTCAACTGCTCTGGTCATTAGTCCCGTTAGTGTAGTGCATGATTTTTTCTCGGGAGATGGCGGTGATATTCCCCCTGGATGGCGAGATCCGGCGCCGACCTACCGTCGGCTAGTGAGGTTTCCCTCTAACCAGGACTCTCCCACCAGCGGGGCACCGCCTCAGCTGGGACCAGCTGTAAGTTCTCGACCGATCCCCCCGAATATGTGGTAGTATAGTGCTTGTTAGTGTAAGTGTGTGTGTAAGGGGAGAGGATGGGACAAGGAAGAGGAAGGACAGATCGCACGCGGTCCGTGGCCCGTTTGATAGGGTGCTGTTTCGGCATTCGCCTGGTGTTGATCGGAGAAACCACGGAAAACTACGGATCAGAGCAGCCGTCCGCTAGAATTCTCCTCCAAACAGCGACTGAATTCGACCTAGCTGAAAACCTAGTGTCGAAAATCCTGCCGGCCGTCAGGACTCGAACCGAGGACCTCCCGGTCAAAGGCGCTGCAGTGACATCGGTTGATGCACTGAGCTACCGCTCCCGGTCAGCCATATTGTCTTTGTATTCGTTCCACGAATTATGTGGCTTCGATGGAAAGCACGTTGAAATTATGATGGCAAAAAGTGATCGAATTTGTTGCGAAGTGGTTGATATAACAGCATCGTCGAGAGTGTGATCCCAATTAATATCATTTTCTAGTAAATGTAAACGTTGACACGCTTCGCGATATGTTGCGCACAATTCACCATTGATCATTCGTAGAAATTCGAATGAAGTTGGTCCACGAACATTAACTAATAACAAACACAAGTAAAAACATTCGTCATCGCTTTGGGTAACTGTGTAAATGCGCCCCAGTGCATCGTTTGAATATACATTCACGTATCCTGGTAAATGCTGTCTTTGTTTTCGACGTTGGATTTTTTTCTCTGACGCATTTCATGTAAAGTATTTTGGCATTTCCTAGTAAAGCAATCGCTTGCGTATGTGTCAAAGAAGCTTGTCAGCGTTGTCGCTGGTGGTCGTTTAGCTCTCTGCGCTGCGTTTTCTGCCGTGAAATAAACTTGTTCTATTCTCCAGGTGAACAGCTAATTGGACTACGGTGCGATAACGTCCATGTACAGAAGATGAAAAGATTCTCCAAACTGCCTCATTGCTACTAACATATCTTCCCATCTGATATTGAGAAACTTCATCGTTATTATTTGAATTTTCAATACTAATTATAGTCATGTCATTTCCTTTCGCGACATACTTGCAAACATATTTAATCGACCTAATTACTGTACTCAACATTGTAATGTGATTTAAATGTATTTTTTGAAAGAAGCGGCGAATACGGAAGAATCTAGCTGTTGTTGACTACGACATTTTTTTTACTTGCAACGTTATTGTTATCCTGTTAACGTCTACAGAGCGACGACCAGATAGGAGGTAACCATCGTTGTCTGTCATTCACTCACTTTTCATATTATGAGATTTCTTAAAATTTTTTGTTCGATTTTCTAAAAAAATTCTTTTATACGAACTTTGTCCTGACAATAACAAACACACAAAAAATACTTATCCAATTTGGTGCAGTCGTCCGGAAGTTATGCGCTTACATACATTTCGGCGATTCATTTTTATTTATATAGACAGATGCATCTCTGCTTCTGCTATGGAACACATTTCACACTTTTCAAGATGTGCTGCATGGCGAAGTTTTGACACGTCGAAATGACACACAGGTAGATTTTGCATAACATTTCTGGACCCAGGAATGTGATCAGGAAATACGCCACTCATCAGCACAGTAGTTTGCGCAGCTAGACGCAAGTTCGTTTGAATACGGACTCTGTCGTCAGGATGTGACTCTCAGCAGTCATAGAGAGGAATTACGTTTTCTCTCGGTTCGAGATCAATGTGAACAATATACTTACTACATTATTACAGAATTACTTTTGAAACCTCACATTCGTGCAATTGTAGTTTGCCTTTAAAAGAAATACAGAATTGTACAACGCACGCTGTTTCTACGAACAGCACATCCATGCACCACGGAAGCTCGTTAGACTAAAACTCTGACTGCTGCGTCAACCAAGCGTTTTGGTTTGTCAATAGAAGTGGACACTAATCGTCCAATAAAACGAGCTTATTTGAAACATTCTGGAAGATTTGAGAAGGCAAATCACCTCGACCAGTGAACATTCGTGGAAGATTTGGCACAGTCTAGCATGGCAGGCACTTGTGGGTGATAGCTGAAGAATCGTGAGCGCCGCTAACATACATTGATTGTCGGGGAATCCGGTTAAATTGTGACCCGTGCATCGGTTAATGCTTTAAAAGCTGATTCTCGTATATAATAATAATGATAGCATAAAATGCTATGATAGATGAAAGCATGAAATGCCTCCTGAAATGTCCTCGCGAAAACCACAGTAAATTAACACAGTTACAGTAAATGCATTTGTGCCGGTCCGGATTGCCAACGCAGTAGTGCCGTGGCGATCTCGGAGCGAATGATCGTGTGTTCGAATCGCGCCTCGGTCATGGTTGAGTGTCTTTCGTGGTTGTGTGTGTTACCTATGTGCAATGTTCTTGTGTACCCCCAGTGGTAGGTGTAAGAAAGGACAACCAGCCGTAAATCTCGCCAAAGCATTACACAAAATGGAGTGTGCGGAAAGTTCACAAAGTGAGCTCGCCCCCATTCGCGCCGATCCAGTAAAAAGAGAAAATGCAAGGACGAAAAATAAGCAATATGTGCGTATTTGACTTTGTTTCGAAGAGGACTGACCAAATTTTGTTGGTAGTTTACGAAACCAATAAATTGATTTTTTTTCTTTGTGAAATCATTGTCTCGGAAGACATCGAGGTTTGAAGGAATCAGAAATTAAATGTTTGAAACATAAACAGTAGCATACCAATGCCATTCCGGTGTCTGAAGAGAACCAATTTGGGATCTATGACAGTCCCCAGAATAAACTTCAAAATAGTAAAAAAAAAGTATTTAATAACCAATGTAACCTACACTTACAACGTGTTTCAGTCATATTTTGGAAGTGTGTGTTAAAATATTTTCAGTTTTTGAGGTATGGGCTGGGCATTATATTATATTTACTTGTAGTATTTCCCGCAGAGACACAGATGGGCATGTTTCATTTTGAGAAACTGCTAGTCCAACATTCACATTCACTGATTGTTTTATTGTATAACTGTTATCTACATGCACGGATACAAAAATTACCGTACAACTGCTTACGAATAGGCTTCGCTGTAAAAGATCTCCACCAAGTGATAACGCAGGCGAAGGCTTTGAATTTGTTTGAGCACCCGATTAACATTAAAAGCATCACTTGATTGATTCATTGATTGATTTTTTCGTGTTTTCGGGCGCGTCAACTGCTTTGGTCATTAGTCTCGTAAGTGTAGTGTATGTTTTTCTCGGGCGTTGGTGGTTATCTTTTCCCGCTGAATGGTGAGATCCGGCGCCGACATACCGTCAGCTTCCCCGACCAGGACTCTCCCACTAGCGGGGCACCGCCCCAGCCGGGACAAGTTCTAAGCTCCCGACTGGCCTCCAGGAATGTGTGGTAGTGTAGTGCATGTTAGTGCAAGTGTGTGCTTAAGGGAGAGGATAGTACAAGAAAGAGGGAGAAAAGGGGAAGAAAGCGATCTGCGTCCCGTTTGTTACAGAACTGCCTCGGAATTCGCCTGGTGTCCATTGGAAAAACCACGTAAAACTACTGATCAGAGCAGCCGGCCGCTAGAATTGTCCTCCAGACAGCGACTAAATTCGATCTAGCATAAACGTTAGTTTCGAAAATCCTGCCGCCGTCAGAGCTCGAACCTAGGACCTGCCGGTCAGCGGCGCTGCAGTGACATGAGTTGATGCACTCCGCTACCGCTACCGGTCGTATGTGCGGCAATATAGTGCATTTGTGCAAGTAAGTGTGTGTGTGGTGTGTGTGTGTGTGTATGTACAAGTAAGGAGTAAGGATAGGACAAGGAAGGGGAAGGAATGATCGCGCGCGGTCCGAGACCCGTTTACCATAGGACTGCTCCGGTATTCGCTGTTGTTGACCGGAGAAACCATGGAAAACTACCAATCAGAGCAGACGGCCGCTTGAATTCTCCTCCAGGCAGGGCTGAACTCGAACTAGCTATCTAGCTAATGTCGAAATATCTGCCACCGACCAGACTAGAGTACTAGGACTCCTGGAACTATTTGGAAATCAACCGATATCCTCAGCCAACTAAGACGGAATATGACCCTGCTACGCTTTCTGAAAGTGTACATGTATAAGCCAATTCAGCAACCACGTGTAAGTTAGCTTCAAATGTTATTTCTTCCTATCTGGTATAGTACATGCATACATTTTCAGACATTAAACGGCGCGTGTACGTCGTGCCAGAATTAGAACACTGCTGCCCATTCGGAATGCACGCATATAGTAATCTCCATGAACATCTGAGCGTCGGGAGACACCATTCCTATGATGGAATCACCCGCTCGCACCCAGAGGGCAATCTCTATGAACATCGTTGCGCCGCGTTGCCGCTACGCGTTGGGGTCCAGCAATCTCTATAAACATAGCTGACCGTAACATTTCCTGACGAGCGACGACCAAAGGACGAGGGGATGGTGCGTGACGTCATTGGCCAGCAAGTGGGGGGGGGCCGAGTTGAGTAGGACGTGTCTATGCGGGGCGTTTGGTCAGGACGGCCTAACACGGCCATTCGGAGACCGCAGCCGCGGCCGTCCCAAGGGTGGAGGTGGATGTGGAGGGGTGGGGACACCGGAGTTGTGGAGGAGCTGCAGTCAGCGAGGCGGGGTACAGTCGTACATATTACTAAACTTTGGGGATAAAATCAGACGACGAACATTCACGACGAGCAGAGTCTACGTAAATATGATTGGGTGAGTGAGTGGGTTTGAGAATGTCATGCGAAAGTTGAGCTGGTATCGGCGGTCTTTTGTTGTTGTTGTTAAATTTGTATCATCATTGTGCACTTAGTAGTCTACATAATACAATTTTAATTTCGTTATATTTTTATTTACAACTCAATTCCTTGATGTATGTTTTACACATAAAAAAATTAAGTAATTCATTTAAGTTGTCAATAATATAAGTAGTATATTGTAATATTTAATATATTTCTCCTTGTAATGATTGATCCAAATACTTAATGATGAAAATCCCCAAAATTATTTTTAGTAATGAAATAAGGAGTGAATATTGCTGATAAATTTATTGTAGGAAATACGATTTATGAATGAACTTCATACTATGTAATTATGTTTGGAGAGTGAGTGAAAACAAAGATATTGGTGCACTTAAATAAAAAACCATCGACTTATACTTGCCTAAAGGAAAATTTATAGTGTATGCAGTTGCTGTTAGTAAGAACTAATAAATACATAAAAGTTCATGTCCACAGACAAAAGGATATACCATACAGGATATACCATTTAGTCAGTTGGAGAAATACAAAAATCAAATGTAGTTGAAACGTGATGGTCCGCTTCAGAAAACGCAATTATTAACAATTTGATTACTTTACTAATTAATATCGAATCTCTTCATTTCATTTTCCTAGCCCTCCGCATCCAATAAAGCAAATTTGATCGGGAAATTTTGATGTTACGATTTGTAGATATGTACGATAGACGAACAGATACAATATGCGTTTAATCACATTTCTTTCCATAGACTGTTTTTTAAATGTATTATTCTATATTCTATTTCTTTATTGAATACACAATGTGCCGACGTGGATGGCCGAGGTGGCTAAGAGCGAGTACCGACTCAGCGCTTCGGTCCGAAGAGCCGCGGGTTCGAGTCCCGCCTCGGGCATGGTTGTTTGTCCCTTGTCTTTGTATGTATGTGTTGTCGCGGAGGGCCTCGCGTTCTGCTGACCCCAGATCAGAGGAGCCCGCAAGTGTGTTGGTGTCTAGTGTATGGTCGAATATGCCTCCCATCGGGACGCAAATGGTAACTGGCTGTCGGCTGGATAAAAAACCCTAGAGAGAAGAAGAAGAAGAAGAAGAAATGTAATACGTTTATATTAAAAAATAATTGAATGAATAAACAATGATTATCTTATGTTCCAACTATAAAAAAACTAGTAATCTACTCGTAGACCCGGCATTCTATGTCCGTTCAGGATGAGTCGCATTACCCAAAGTAAAATTTCACTTTCAATTAGGGCGTGGCTCTGGCACAGCCCACTGTGCGTGGTGGAGCCGGGACTTCGTCAGGAGCAGGTGGCGGAGGGGCTGCGGTCTGTTCCTCTCGTCCCCGCCCCTCCCCCTCCCCTCCCCGCCGCTCCGGCCTACCTAGCTGGACACCTGCTGCCCGCTCGGCCTACGCCCGCTCTTACCGATTGCGTCAGCGATCACGGGCTGGAGATGGCGACCGCAGCCGGCGGAGTTACCCCCAAACGCATCTAAAAGGTCCACCGATCACAACCGGGAGCGGTAGCTCAGTGCATCAACTGATGTCACTGTAGCGCTCCGGGAGATCCTAGGTTCCCACTCCCCACGGCGACAGGATTTTTGACACTAGCTTGTCAGTTAGGTCGAATTCAGTCGCTGTCTGGAGGAGAATTCTAGCGGCCGGCTGCTCTGATCGGTAGTTTTCCGTGGTTTCTCCGATCAAAACCAGGCGAATGCTGGAGCAGTACCCTACCAAACGGGCCACGGACCTTTCCTTCCTCTACCTTGCGCTATCCTCTCCCCTTACACACACACACACACACACACACACACACACCTCACTAACAGGCAATACATTACCACATATTCCGGGGCACCGGTCGGGAGCTTAGAGCTTGTTCCGGCTGGGGCGGTACCCCGCTGGTGGGAGAGTCCTGGTTAGGGGGAAACTCCACTAGCGGACGGTAGGTTGACGCCGGATCTCGCCATCCAGCGGGGGAAGATCACTGCCATCTCCCGAAAAAAAGACCATGCCCTACACTTACGGGACTAATGACCTAAGCTGTTGACGCGCCCGGAATCATTAACAACCAACCAACTAATGAAAAACATCCGTTCAAAATTTGAAAGCCATTCCTTTAGTGGTTTAAATGTTTTTGTGGAATTGCATACATTCAATTATCAATGAAAGATACACCAATACAGACTCCATGAGCCAACAGCCTATTTTCCTGCTTTGTTTAGTACCAGTGTCTCCCGTTCCCTTCGTGTGTGCAAAGAGTTTTATCCGTTGGCAGCTAGAATTATCAGAACATGATGAAAAACATCGACCCTTACCTGGAGGGGGCCGCATGGAAATTGCATGATTTTGTCTCAAAATCACATTTCGGAGTAACATTTTCAATTGCAACTTCCGTCTAACTACAAGGTTTGTGCCTTCAAAAATACCTTTGTAACGTTGCGAAGCCATTCCTTTATCAGTTTAAATGATTTTGAGGAATATGCATATATTCAATTATGAATATCTGTTGTTTAGAGAAAGAAATGAGGTAAACGACTCTGACAATTGCTCTGAACACAAATGAAGCCGTTGAAAAATTAAACATCCTCGCCGTTTTTAATGGAATTTAAATGACACGGACAAATAGTAATATATCCTGAAACGGTTGTTGGGGCGAGTCAAATTTTGCAGAACAAAAATATCAACATTTGACTTTTTTTAAATACACACAACTGAAAGCAAATTCTGAATGTTTTGCAGTTGTGGTTTAAACTCAGTAGTTTCCGTTGATTTAATGACAAATAAATCTGTATATTTTATTAACTCATTCTTTATGGACTCTCAAATATGAAGAAAGTGTAGCATAATCATAAACATTTGGAATTTATATTTTGATTGCGTTCTTTCATTTTTCCAACAGTCATAATCTAACGCCGGAAAATATAATCGTATTGTTAATACGGCATGTAAAAACAATTATATTTTATTCTTAATACAATGTGGTACGAAAATAGATTATGTTGTATAGTAGTAAAGGTGAGTAAAGGTATGTATTTATACACTATGAACTTATTACAATTTTCCGGCATTTTGGTTCTGAAGAAGTACTGTTTTCGTGATACATGCTAAAACCAAAGATTTTGGATAGTATTGGCTAAAATCGACAAATCTAATGAAAGGGAAGATGGCGAGACTGGAATATAAAACTGAAAAGAAGCGTTATCAATTATACAAACGTTAATTGGATTCACGAAATCTATTAAGATATTTGATAATGTATTCTTAACTGATTATCATTAATATTTGATACTTCATCTAACCAATTTGCATCATGTCGTTAAAAAGCTAATATGTCCTTGCTAGGCAATTACTTGGATACCTCCACCTTTTGGCGGTCACTGTACTTATATTGTGCCATTATAGAACAGCTATGTCTATTACAAAGAGGATAGCAGAAAAAATATATCTGTAAACTAATAATAAATAGAATCATTGCACAAATTTAATTCCTGTAATAGTTAGGCATTATCGTTCCGCCATTACAGACAAAAGTCCTTATAAACACATATGTAGGGAATTTAGAGAAAATACATATCGAATAAATGTTTTAATATTTTGAAATTTAAGAAACTAAGAACTTTTGGCACAGATACATAATTATGTAAAACATTCATAATTTCATTTTTCGGTATATTTACTTAGTACCTTCAAATACTCTTTACTGCCTTACTCAGGCACCAAAGATGTATCTGGGCTAGCCCGTATCTGCTTCATTTGAGCAATGAGAGGTATATTTGCTTGGAATTCCTATACTAATAAAATAATATTCTGTATACGATTTACTTACCTGCAAAACTAGATGCTGTAGATGAATGATACTACATCTGAAATATTTTACAAATTATAAGTACATTTGATCTTAAGAAAGAGATTCTTTAGTTAATTTAATATGTTAATAAAACTGTTCCCATTAAAACCAACGTTAAGGTATTCAAATTTAAATGTTTTGATATGAAAGTTCATTCATCTTAAGTTTGTAAAATTTAAAGAAACTATATGTGGTTAGTTATTTAAAATAAAATCTTATAAAGGTCAGTTTAGAAACATGTATTAGTTACTTGATAATAATACATTAATTCAACATTATTACCAACAATCACGTTAAGTTTTAACTAGGGTTCCGCAATATACAGTAGAAGTTCAAACCAGTTGGAAAGTGAACACTAAATTTATATGAATTTATTATGATACTTTTTTAATATACATTTCTTAGTTATTATTGCATAGACCACTGCAGAACAATATTGCATACATAAGCAGATTTAAAATATAACAATATATAATTTATTAATTCTACTCTAAACAAGTTCCCTTCTAAGCTTTATACTCCCTAGTGGAGCATAATGAGAGTTAGCATTCTAACACATGCATGCTATTTCATCTTTCAAATGAAAATCCCACCACCGATAAATGCTAGTAAAACGTGCAAATAATAGAGTTAAAAATGATTTGATATTGAATGGGAAGATATTAAAGCAAATTTCATGACCATTTAAGAGGATTGGAATAAATTAATATTATTTTGATATTATATGGTTTTCTTTAAAAGGAACAAATAATAGTCATGCCATTCTGAGAAGAAAATTTTAATTTACAAGAAGAGAGGTTTTTCATAATCTTAAAGGTTTCTGTTTTTCTACGGTTTATACTTTTGAAGTAGTAAACTCTAGGTTGATCTTAGTGCTTATTTCATGCAGTTATAAAAGTGTTTATCTACTTTTAAATGGGATAACAAACTACGCAGATTGTTGTCTAGGCTACTGTAGCAAATGGTGAGAAAATACTGAAGGCATTTCTTGAGCTTCCATCTTGATATTAATATCGTAATGACCGAGTGAAATGAAGAATATATTTCATGAGTGACGATATTTCATTGTGCATGAATAAGTTGTATATATGATAACAGTCACACATAACGTTATACGAAGTATTTTACTAACAAGCACAAACATTGTTTGATACCGACCGTATATGAATTTTTATTATTACGAGTATATACCACACAAATTTTAAAACAAAATGTAAACACACATTACCCTATAATTCGATATTATTTGCACTACTTGAAAGTAACACATTCGCTAAATATTTATATGCTTCACTAAGAATTATTACAATAATTTCTCAATTCCTCAACGCATTTCGATTTTTTTGTCATCAGTACTGAAGTATCAAGATGGTTTCTCGGCATCCAGGTCCAGCATAGTGAACAGTGTTTTTCTCCCAAATAAAAAACACGTGCTTCACATATTAATATAGTGCGTAGCAAAGCACGTTCGGTGCCTGCGTGATATGCACGTGAAATCTAGTCACATATGACCTATTCTTCATCTCAATTTATTTCCAATTACATCTTATGAATTGCTTAGTTAGATACAAAATATACAACTGTTAGTATTAGGATAGGGCATGAGGTGATTTGTAAAGCTGTGTAAGTAATTTACCAGCAAAAGCCAACATTAGTACATTGTTCATCACAAAAGGAAGATAATTCGTAAGTAGTATTTTACATCGTTAGTACATTGTTCTTTTATCTACATACAATAATTTCTCTTTTATCTCTTTCATGAAAATAAACCACATAAAATACAGTTTACTCCAGTCCACATCTTCGTCGTTTTGATTATCATATAAACTGCCTAAGTTCTGAAGAACCTCGAAGGAGATATTCATGTTGCCTTAAGACACCATGGTAATGCTGTTTGGTTTTCCTCTTAAGTTTCTTCGCAGCCATCTCGATAGGCTGTGAAAACAGCTTGCTCTTGCATTACGGCAGACATATTGCACGAGCAAACTTACCCTAGAATCGCGCAACATGGCATGAATGCCAGAGCGCTGGATATGTTACACAGACTGCCATTTGCGGGCTAGTCAAACTCATAGCGAGTGATCCCCAGTGCTCATTTACTGGTGGAATTTGGCCGCAAAAATTTGAACGGCCTTCCCCCTTTTGATACTAATCCCGAACGGGAACAGAAGGGAATAAATCACCCTCAGTCTTCCAACATTTTTTTATGAAAAAGTGTATTTGGTCTGCGAAACAAAATCACATATTTTCTTTAAAAAAATGATTGTCCATTTTCGCAAGTATGGTATGTTCTCCGAGCTGAATAATCGTACAGTCAGCATCGAATACATACCCTTTACACTTCACAGGATCGTCACAGTATGACGAATCCAACACGTGCATTCTCTTAATAAGGCCCTTATTACATACATTACCTTTCTTGCCATCAATCTACGCGACATTTTTCATACTTGAGTACATCACTTCACACACAATTCTGAACCAAGAGTTGTGTAAATCTTTATCTGTACCGCACCAACCATTTTCCTCCTGGGTTTTAAATTCCACAGCAACTCTGAATACGTAATTGAAGGAATGCATGAGGAGAGATGTCATTTAATATTTGAGTACATTGCAAATTAATATTGTAAGATTAAATCTAATCCAAAAGAAACGCGAGGGCCAGAACTGAGGAGTAAAATATCAAAAGGAACAAGAAAACGTGCTGGTGATTGTGATCTGTAGTAAAGCCTTTTTTATGATTTTCTTACTTTCCAAACTAGATAATCATATAGCTTTAAAACAGTAACTATTCTTTCACGCAAGTTCTTACAATACAAATCCATTACTTTCTAATATACCTTAATTAGAATTTAACTATTTAATTAACTAATTACTATTGCATACTTCTTCCATGTGTATTATCCGTTCACCTCACAATGTTCATTACGGGTAGAGAGCTAGTAGTTCCGCTGGCGTGTCTTAGTATGCCCAGAACGAGCGTAGTTTAATGAAATGTCTGGCGGTAAATTTGCGCGTCCCAAACTTTGTGGGAGTTCGGTCCACCTGGGACTAAACATACGGCTTTATAAGTGAAGCTCCATTTTGTAGCTTCTGATACAACACATTCACTCCCTCTCTCTCTCTCCCTGTCGTTGAAACAAGAAAAAAAAGAAGAAAAAACAAAAACAAATTTACGCTGCGCGGAGAATTTCATCTAGCACTCAGCTAGATAACACGCATGCTTTCCCACATTCCAGACAAATAGGGACATCGACCAAGGTAGAAAATTCAGGGGAAAGTACCTGTAATATCACATACACTGAATACATAGCTTTAAGAGGAGTGTTAAAATTCCGCATGCTCTCATGTCGTTTTTCATATAGTGAGGACTGCACATTTATTTATCGTATTGTTACTTTTATTGTTATATATGATAAATTTTTCATGATTTTAAAAGTAAATATACTAATTTCTTTCACAGTTTAATAATTTTATTCCAATTTTTCAATCCAATGAGTTAACCTAATTCATTATATAACATTCCCTTCCTCTCTTTAGTTTAACACTTATTTAGTCTTTTCTGCCGTTTATCGCTCTTAAATATGAGCGTAATATATTAGTCATGCGCAAACTTTTAGCAAATACCAAAGAGCACTAATACATCTAAACATGTTAATATTGAAAGAGGCAATGAAATCACCTAAATGACCACCGAAAACATTTAGGAGTTGCTATTAGTAGTGAATACAATAAAGAACATGTTTTTGAATACTTTCTTCTCGGACTGACGTCTTAATGATATACACTAATGAATTATAAAACAAGACATATAATGGATTCAATGTAACTCTATGATGGAAGGACACGGAAGAGGTTTTGTCAACACTTTTCAACATTCAAATGGGATGAATGACTTTTCTACGCTATGGCAAGAGAGCTCACAAAGAAACGTACGAAGTAACGCACTATGAGCAGTCTAGAATTCCAAATACGTATGTGTGTAATCATGAAAACAAACCACTACTATTTCTGTTACAGAATTGATTGATTGTTTTTTTCATGTTTCCGGGCGCGTCAACTGCTTTGGTCAATAGTCCCGTAAGTTATTTTCTCGGGATGTGGCTGTGATCTTCCCCCGCTGGACAGCGAGAACCCGCGCCGACCTACCGTCGCCTCGCGGGGTTTCCCCCTAACCAGGACTCTCCCACCAGCGGGGTACCGCCCCAGCCGGGACAAGCTCTAAGCTTCCGACCGGTCTCCCGGAATATGTAGTAGTGTAGTGCATGTTAGTGTAAGTGAGTGTCTGTAAGGGGAGAGGAGAGGACAAGGAAGAGAAAGGAAAGATCGCGCGCGGTCCCTAGCCCGTGTGGTACGGTACTGCTCCTGCATTCGGAGAAACCACAGTAAACTACCGATCTCAGCAGCCGGCCTCTAGAATTCTCTTCCTGACAGCGACTGAATTCGACCTAGCTGAGAAGCTAGTATCAAAAATCCTGCCGCCGTGGGGAGTGGGAACCTAGAACCTCCCGGTCAGAGGCGCTGCAGTGACATCAGTTGCACTGATCTGCCGCTCCCGGTTTCTGTTAGAGAAGGCGAAGCGGGCTTCAAATCTGCAAAGAGCAGTGCCCGCCCGCAGCGGACAGCGGCCGCAGCTGAAAGCTTGTTTATCTCCTTCCGCATGCAACCCTCGGGCGTCGCGAAGGCAGCCATCCTTTATCCTTAGGAGATCCTGACGCCCTCTATATGAAGGAAGACCGCACCAAGATGCTTTATATACAGAAGGCAAGCCTTAATGCGCCGCTTCTCCAGCGTTAAGGCATTTTCGAACGCGTACGAGCAGTTTTCGAAGAAAAAAAGACGGGCGCCGACGGGAAAAATGTGTTCTCGAAATGAAATTGCGGCAGAGAACGGCGGCGTGGGAGGGAAGCGTCGGAAGAGGCTCCCACACGTGTGACGTCACGGGTAATATCCGCCCCCGATGCGCGGGGCGGGCGGCGGGGGCGGGAGGGGCGGGGCGGCCAGTGACGGCGCGGGCGATGGCTCGTAAACCTCGGGAGTGGGGCGAGCACCCACATAAAACAAGCCTCGATGACGTGATGGATGGAGGGGAACGGCGCGGCGGTCGCCGCCGCGGGGAAACGGCCGAGAAGGGGCCGAACAAGGAACGGGAAGTCGCCGGGGCCGCCACTCTCGAGGAGAATGCCCGGCCGCTTCGCCGGCGGTGCGGGCGGCCGCACGGGGCGGGGCTGGAAGTGGGGCTGGGGGCGAGACGGAGCAGAGCTAAGAGCGGGTGTGGGGCGTGACAGAGGGTGAGGTAAGGGGGCAGAGCTGGGGGAGGGGCTGCGGGCGGAGCTGGCGGCGGGGCTGGGAGCAAACCTGGAGGCGGGACTGAGGAGTGGAGGTTGGGGCGGGGGGGGCATGGGCGGGGCAAGGGGCGTGGAAGGGGGTGGGGCAGGGTGCGGGAATGGGACGGGGCTTGGTCGGGGCAAAGGGCGGGGAAGGTGGCGGGATGGGGGTGGGGCAGGGGGCGGGAATGGGGCAGGGCTGGGGGCGGGGCTGTAGGCGCGGCGTGGCGCGCGGGGGGGGGGAAGTGGGGGGGGGGGGGGGATGCTGGCGGTGCGGTCCACTGCGCGTAGGAGGAGGCTATAGGCGCCGCGGTCGAGAGGATGGCAGCCCGCGAGAAGGCGTTTCCGGGCGCTGATGAACGGAGAGCTCTCAGCCCAAACGATCGTCAGAGATAAGAAAACGCGTGATGGTGAAGAGTATGTGAGGAGCAGGGAAATGACAAAATTGTGACGTGTTTGTCAAAAAAGAAGAGAAGGCGCAAGATATAATGCTGCTTCTGAAAAACATTCTTGTAAAACTCTAGAAAGTGACATGGACACCATCACATTCCAGTCTTCATAATAGTGTTCTATTCTGAAGAACTTGCCAACCAAATATGGAGAATGGGCAATAAGACATTCCTGCTTTCATTCTCACTCATCGAGTCGCCTACTAATCACCATGTCAATTGGTTCAGGAGACGCAGAAAGAACAAATAAAAAAAAAAAATAGGAGCTAATAAACATGTGCATGATAAAGTCTGGCAAATTAACGATCTGAATCCGTGATTGACACGGAAAGGATATTCCATGGCTAGTAAAGTGGATAAGCAGAAACAAATCTTCGAATATGCAAACTACACAACCGTCTGAACGACGCAATTTTGGAAGGCCTGCAGAAATATTGATATAAATACTTGACGAAACTTTTAAAATCCAACGAAAACAATCAAATTTGAGTGTTGTTGAACAAAATATTAGATCTTATTGCTGTTCTAATTTGGGAAATAATGACTTAAGAAAGAACGAAATATCATTTCTCTTTTATCTTACTCGTCATTTATCTTTTAAGAAAATATCATAGCAATATGAGCATTTTGGGAAGAGAAGTGTGAAGTGAAGGGGATCGGGGTTTCGGCGTGTGCTTAACGGGTACATCAGACACCGCGGACGAGTGATGCGGTAAACGAACGCAGGCGAGAGGGAGGGCTCGTGATAAAGGCAGCGAGACGCCACGCGGCCCGACGCGAAGCCGGCAGTGGAGGCGGGGGCCCGGGTGTGAGGCGAGGGCCGTAATATCGCCGGAGGGGCGGGGGGTGGGGGAGGGGGGCGGGGGCGGGGACGGCGGAGCGGCGGGGCGGCGGTGCAAGGCGGGGAAGTGACCGGGGGCGGAGCCGAAGTCGGGGGCGGAGGCGATGTGAGCGGGGGCGGCGAGCGGTCGCTGCCGACGAACGGCCCAATAGCAAAGTTCGTCTTCCGAAGGCGCCTTGAGCGATGCTAGCGCTTCCGCCGCCCATGGCTCCATTTAGCGGCGCCGTGACACCACTACAGGCAGCTCCCCTGGGGCTTAAGGGAGCCATCGCATGGGGTGGGAGGCTCTGCACCGCAAATAGCCTTATCCCCTTAACCCTCACTCCTCGTCTGATTGTTTTTATATCTAGTAATATAGCTGTGCTCTTGTCGGACTCTAAGTTTAACCGACAGCTGGAAGTGATAAACGTTCTGCGAATATTCAGAAAAAATAACATTAATATGCATGCTGGATTCGAAAGATCCTAAATGAGTAAACATTCAAAACATGACATGTCCACTTCTCACTTTTCTAATAAAAATTTAAAATGTAGCCCAAATATTACACTTTTCACTGTCTTTAACTCAACGAATAGAGTAGTGCTTAATGTATTATAAGCTATCTTACGTTTCTTTTTGGAAATAAAATTCTAGGTAAAACAACAGAACTAATATTTTATCAAATGGACGTGTCACCTTTTGAATGTTTACTCCTCAGTCTTTTCCCATTGAATGTGGTACGAGGCTTAACATATTAACTCATTAACGAATTCATTTTGCTGCGGATTGCGCGCGTTCATTTCTGTCGCACCCCAGCGCGCAAGGGAGCGCTCTGAAAGAATATGTTTGCAACTTTCACCACCGAATCGTTATGTAGCTACGAGTAAATTACTAGAGCGCTCCAAGGAGCTGCTTACGTGAGATATTTTTTCTACAAAACTACTCCCAGCTTTAGAACTATTGCAGTTGCCATAGTTTTACGACCGATATTTAACATTCGTCTAAAGCCTAGCTTTACGCAGTATATTAGGCTCCTAAGTCGAAAATATCCAACACGCACAGCAATGGAATCTCACTCTTTAAAGATGATAATTAAACTTAGCACTATTTCTTTAAAATTATGTTAAATAACTCTTTGGAACAGAATATCCCGAATGACATGAAGTATTGAGAGGTTTAGATGAGCCTGTTTCGTGGGAAATATAACAAAGTTAGTTCTACTTTCTTGTTCGTGGTCCAAATAAATAAAAACTAAACACTGGACTATATAAAATTAGCAGAATGAGAGAAATAAGATGCGTAAAAATTAAAAATACATCACAATAAAATGAAAATAAATTCGAACAGTCTGAATTGTGCTTCTCGCTGAAAACCCTTATTTCAGAACCATTGTGGCCACAAGAGGGCGGAATCAACAAGGCCGCTCCAAAATGTTTTCTTTCTTCCTTTGAAAATTCTCGTTTAAATCTCCCATTAACTTTTTCTGTTGAACAGATTCAAAATCGACTCTCCATTAAACACAATATCACCACCGATGCATAAATTAAATTTTCACTTTCCACCCCGCAACATTCTTTACTCAAAATTGATTCTCTTCCCCTCCAACAATTACAATTCGTTCTCCTGCTGCGGCCACAAGTCTTTTCCCAGGAATAAAAAGTCAGCGGTAATTTTCAACTAAAGAATTATTTCCGTACGTTGGAAGTCAGACAATTTTATTTTTTGGCCGAGTAACAGTGCTTTCCGACAGGCGCTGTACTGTCCCCAACTCGCGACACACCACCGCTTTGTTCCCGGCTCGCGTCCCTCTTTTCTCCTTCTCCTTTTTTAGTGCCTCGGTCTTCCCCACTGCCCTGCTTTTCACTTGTGAGTTCCATGCACGGTGGTATTTTTAAAGCTGCGAGCCTGATAGTCGTACACTGTGAAGTACGGAATTTTCAGATTTAAAATAAAAATATCAACCAAGATTTGTTTAAGATTACATTGTAGGAGTTACTATTAGTTGAAAATTATTTAATTTCTGGTTCTTAATTGTAATTGCCTCTGTTTATTAACAGGTTGTCTAAAACATTGTGTAATTTGATAAAATTTATTTAACGAAAAAATAGAAAAATGTACTTCAGAATTTGGAGGAAAGGTAAAATATACATAGTTGTATATATACGAGACGCAATATTAAAATTATTCTGTTTTTAATCAGTCATAATCTGGATGGAGATGAAATACAACGCAGGGACAAAAATGCAATATTCATATTTTGCCCTTGTGCAGAGAACACGTGAATACACGAGGCGGCAAGAAAGAATGCGAATGCTGTGTAATATTAAACAGACAGATTTAGATCGTTATTCCCGTTAAATTGTGCCATTAAACAAGATAAAAAATTAAGAATGAAAAAACCTGCAAAACACGAGAACGGGTTATGATGATAACGCGTAAATGAATATGAGAACGAATCGTGTATCGGTTGTAATCAGTTGATAGAAGTGACACAAATGCACAACTAATCAAAAATGTGAATATAAAAAGGTACGTTTTTACTGCGCGATGAGTGCCAATAATGTGTTTTAAGGGAGGAATATTTATGCTATATTTTGGCATTAATATATTCGAGCATCGTTTCCATCACAAACTCTACTCGCTCTCGGCCGTAGTTAATTCGCAAATATTACCAGCAATTTCAGGACGAGAGTGTCAATTGAGTTTAGTTGCATACTTTATACTGCACGGACATCTGTTGACGAAGTTTACAGCATCACTCTGAAATAACGACATAGTTTAAATGAGCAGTTAGTTTTATAACCACCATAGGAGCAATGTAGCGCAATGTAGCATTGAACGCAGAATAATAATACTTTTCTACGAATCTAATGAGCTCCATCTCTCTAGGTGTGCAACTGAAGTAAGCCATAATAGTAAAAGTAAAACAATTTACTTTAGGGCCGATTTCTTATTCAATGCTGGAAATATATTTTGACTGTAGCATTCTAATAACATTCCTATTGTATCCTTCGGTAAGATGAGACAATAAGTAAAACTTCCCTAATGTGCAAACAATGCAATTCCTGCAGTGTGTACGCGATTTGAAACCCTTTAACAATCCATAGTATTCAAATCTGGACTTATGTAATGTATTATTAATTATTGTAATTTCAAAATACACACACACACACACTCATTTCTAAAAAAATTAACAGTTCTTAATTTTACAACTATTTCAGCATGTTTTACTAAATTCCAAATAAAAAATCTCACCCAATGAAACCGTATCTCCGACAAACATTTTATAATCAACTGAATTCCAAATATAAATAAGATAATTAGAAATGTACAGTACATATTGAATGTTAACTATATGTATCAGAGCAGCCGAAACTGCACAAATTGACATTCATATCCCACTTCACAAATACTGAAACCAACTTATTTCTATCCGCGTCATGAACTACCCTTGCGCCAAGACTCGCAATTCGCCGACTTTAAACGACCGTCGTCGCCTTGCGGGCCCACCCACCACTTTGTGCATTAACCGGCGAGAAGCAAATGCCGCGATCGGCCGCGTCGCGCAGATGCATACTTGATGCGCACGAGGCGTGGGTGCAGGCCGGGGTCGAAGGCGGCCCGCCGCGCCTTCATCGCGGCGGGCGATAATTGAATCGTCGCCCATCTGCCTACGAAGAGCCGCATTGCCCCAGACCTCGTCCCAACGCGACGCGACGCGGCGGAGGCGGAGCTGGGCGGGGCGCGACGGGGCGGGGTTGGGAGGGGCGGGGCGGAGCTGGATATGGTTGGGCTGGGTTGAGCGAGTCTGGACGCAGCGGAATGGGCGGGGGCGGATCGGAGAGGAGGGGGCGTGGCGGGGAAGAGAGAAGGGGGCGTGGCGGGAAGAGAGGAGGGGGCGGGGCGGGAGAGAGGAGGGGGCGTGGCGGGAAGAGAGAAGGGACGTGGCGGGAAGAGAGAAGGCGGGCGGGCGGGAAGGAGAGGGGCGGGCGGGGAGAGAGGGGCGGCGGGGGGGGGGGCGGGCGGTGGCGGGGGGGGGGGGGGGGGGGGGGGGGTGGAAGGGGGGGGGGGCGAGGCGGAAACCCACGGGGGGTGCGCTTGGCGAAAGGCGTCGGAGAGAGGCGATGGGGAAGCGGCAATAGGTGGTCACAGTGGAAAGGTCTGGTAATGAAATGAAGAAAATTTCGTCGTACGACGTTCCTTGTTGAGAGTAATCAAAAAGGAAAAATATAAAATTGTTGAACGAGAAGAAAATCAATTGAACTTTCAAACTGTCTACTGCATTGGCAAAAAGGTAAAATTGCATACTAATAAAAATCTACATGTTAAAACATTCTACTTGAGGTTATGCGAAAATAGCTCACAACTTATGGATTTGCATTATACGAACAATATCTAATTTTCCCATTTACCAATATTACTTTGTGGACTGTATAGACGAAAGATAAATTGCGTTATTACAAAAATTGAATATCCTCAAAGGAATTTTTTAGTTCAATTAACTAATTAGAATATTGTAATGGCAGGAATACGTTTATAAAACTATGCACTATATGGTAATAAAAACAAGTAGATAATTGTAATATTTTGTCTCAAACGACTTAAAATGATCATACTATAACACAAGCAAGTTTTAGTAAATGGATAATGGTAAGCTATGTTGATCATACAAATCATAATAGTGGTATTAATAATAACACTGCTAATTTCCGAATCTCGTTATTTAACTTCCACTGTAATTTGGCGTTTGTGACGGGAGGCCTATGGATTATCCGGCTGTTTGTGAGCAATATTGAATTTGTAATAACGGCTTCTCCTCGCTGCAATTACGTTTCAAAAGAAATACCTCACAAGCCTGTATGACGTTTACAATATTAATATAATTATCGAGAAGGATTTGACAATGAACACCACCTATTTGAAGGGTTTGTAACGCAATGCAAAAAATGACACACATTTTTATTTCGTTCACACATCAATAAAACGACCTTTTTTTTAGTTAATCGTCAATTTTAAGATGTTGGGATATTTAAATTCAAATAAGAATAATAATTCAATGCATTTAGGATATTAAACGACACGGCAATTTGTGATGCAGTACATCGTTAAAATAAATATCAACTTGTTACAATATACATTTCGCAACACAATATGAACGCATCATTTGTAGTTTCGTAATAACGAAACACAAACAATTCTGGAAAATTAATATAAATTAATATTCGTAATAACACACTTCCAGATAGAAAAGAAATGAATCCATAAAAATGCGAGATTTATCTACCTACTGAATTTTTGTTGATATATTCTACATAGAAAAAAAAAACGTGTAGTACTGTACAATTCCCGAATAGATCAATGAAAGTAATTCACGAAATTCGTCTATTTCAAATTAAATTTTGACTATCATCGATTTCACATAGATAGAATTTTTTCAACCTTTACACAAACATCCTGATGGGACAATAGCTCTTTTCAATATAAAGACCAAAAATGAATAATTAATTTTTAAAAAAGTAACTTGGGACATTGTAAAAAATTCTTTTAATTTATTATTAAATTGAAAAATAATTAATAATTAATTTTTAAAAAAGTAACTTGGGACATTGTAAAAAATTCTTTTAATTTATTATTAAATTAAAAATAATTAATAATTAATTAAATTGAAAAATAATTAATAATTAATTTTAAAAAATTGGGACGTTCAGTCCCGGCTGACGCACGATCGGCCTGCGTCCCCGTGGGAGCACGCGCCCAGGTGCAATACAAGCGGTTTCGAGTCCCACGGACACGTCGGCCGCTGGGAGACACACGAAGCACCTTGCGCCGCCGCGGCGGCCGTCAGCCGCTCCCTTCAGAGCCGCCCCGCCCCCTTCGGCGCGTCCGCACCTCGGCGACGCATCAACGCCCCCGCCCCCGCCCCGCCACCACGCAAACGCCCGCGCGGTAAGGGGCATTTTTACAAGTCGTGCTCCCGTCTCGAAGACACTTCGCCAGAATTTCCCCGGGGAGCGCTGGCGTCGCGCCGCGGCGCGCAGTGGGCCGAACGGAGAGCGCTTCTGCTCGTTTTGCAGCAACAGTTTCAACCTGCGGACATGTTTTGCTTTTGTACGAATGGGCGTGAATTATATGGGCATGTGCGTATCCGTTCAAAGCAATTTTTTTCATACTAAAACTTGTCTTCTTGGTTGACAGGCACGATTTCTACCAATAATAAGTACACGTTTTTAACATTTGCTGGTGTCTGCTTTCTTGTACGTTTTTGAAAAAATTTAATTACTCTGAAATGAATTTATCGTTTCCTTGAAATAAATTTATGAGCTCTAATTAGCTGTATTTGAAAATTTCTCCGTTTCGGCTCTTGATACGTAGTAACCCCATCTCAAGAAACATTCCACGTCATATCTCTAAAAACCTACGAATTTGAAGTGTAAAGTTGAAACCTTTCGTTATTTTCTTTTTTCTTCGCGCGCCCAGTTGGGCACATTGTGTGGGCGGGGCACTCGCCCACCTGCCGCCCCTCCCCCCCGCCCCCGCAAGGCCAGGGCGCTGTAATCCCGCGCGTATGCTAATGCGCAGCTGCGCGACTCGGAGGCAGCCGAGTGGCAGCAGGGAAGGGGGAGGGGGAGGACCCATGCAAGCGACTCACAGAGGCAGCGGAGGCGGAATCGCTAGCCAAGTGGGAGGGGCGGCCACCCAATACCTTTGTGGGTACGAACCGCACATGAAAATGAATGTTTTTGGTATCAGTTATTCTTTGGAGCCAAATTATGGAGGAGTGTTTACTGTACGAGTGCGTAATGTACACTCGTACAGACGTTACAGTGAAGTCATTCTAAAGGGTGAATAATAATGAACTCAAACCCAAGAATTTTATCATGAACCAAGTAGGATTTAATAAATTAAAGACGTGATAATTCATTCTATTACAAATTAAAAACCAACAATGTTTTGAACTAAAAAATAATATTTAATACCGAGTTGCACACCAACAAATCTATCGACACGACAAATATTCCGAAATAAAATGTCAGTGTTAATTACTTACAAGAGATATTGCACTATACACAAGAAAGTAAATTTACTCTATAAAAAGAATTATTATATTATCACTTTCTCGAAAAAAATCATCTGCTATTAGATATTTGAAATAATACGGTTCCATTATTTGACCCGGAAGTAAATATATGAAATGTAACAGGTGACATTTAGACAAATCGTCGATAAGCATGGTTATTATACTTGAAAGATATACTTACTATACACGATATTTAATCGTAATAGAAGATATTTAGTTTGATAAATTTCGTAATGTAGTCGCTTAATAAAAATCTTCTAAACGTTCGACAATAATAAAGTAAAACAACCAAATTTGTATGCAATTTAACAAGATGAAAAATGACAAAAATGCACATTATGAAGCTTCGATTACGTGACATTCTCCCCTCGATAATCTAACATTCAGGAACAAATATTAATAATATACAAAAACGAGAAGAATATTAACACTGAATTATAGAAGACAAAAGCAATTCAAAATTGTAATTTGCTATTCTACATGTTTGGCGTTATTGAGTCGGAGTTTCCCATGCTTGGGAGTAAGAGTGAGGCGATCATGACGTATTCTCTTCCCCGTAACTCAGCAAGATCCGTCTGCTGGAGCTTTTCTTCGTCATACAGCTACAAAACCTGGGACGATTTAAAGGAAAGCTACTACTCTATTTTTGCCTCGACTCGGGACCACAGCACGGGAAGTTAGTACTCTGCCCAAGAGCCATCCCAGAGGCTGCTATTGTATATACCAAATTATTTTAGCTTCCCTATGTATTCTAGCTCACTTGAAAGTGCGGATCCTGTCCACCTCGTTCGAACTTTTAGACGACAATCGGAGCGGTAATAAAGAGATATGGTCTGTTCATAGGAAAGTAATAAAAAGTATTTTTACTATGTAGTCTGAGCAAAGGGATGGGGTTCTTCAATAAATAAAAGTAATAGAGGCCCAGCGCAATCTACCAAGCATCTTCATATGAACTCTTTCCCAACTTCCGTCAAAGTTGAGAAATGAATCTTCGATATTGAAACTAAAGCAGATGTTTCGAGAGAGCAGAGTAATAAGGAAAGCAATTCGTAAACTGTAAATTCGACGCTAACACGAAAAGGGTCGCAGAGAAATTAGAATGAGAAAGATGAGAGAAAATGCAAAGACATCAATCTCTATTGCCAACTATTGATAGGTATCAGCTTAGCATCAGAAAGTTAAGTCTTTTAAGGTATGGCAATAGCGGTTCGTGTGGATTATGATATTGCAAAAGAGAGAAAGGAGGTCGTAGCCATAATGAAACCATTCAAATTTATTAAGTGATTGAAATGGTAAATATTGGTGATTAATCCTATCTTTACCAAGCATGGGCAAAAAGTGCCAATTAGTTCGTTTCTAAAATAAAATGTACTTTAAACGAATTTACATATTTTTATTTTTATTCCATTTGCCAATAACACCTAACTGTACGTTATAACATCTAAATATGCCTAATAACCTTCGAGATTAAAAAAATCGATATTTTCGTGCATGGGCAATTATTGCCTATGGTTGGTTAAATTTGTGACAAAAATGATGATGGTGGCTACTGATTTACTTTGGCAACATTGTAGGGATTGTATTTAAACTGTTTGTTTTGTTGAAAAGGATTAGCACGACTAATAGTGGTTTAAATGAAGAAGTGATGTCATGTGATGATGAACTTTGAAACCTAACAATGTGCAACAAGATTATCCCACACCTATTTTAATTACCTAAACTGTTAGGTATAAATGTGTACTTAATAAAATCGTTCTAATTGCATTATAAATCATTCATGTTCACAAGATAAAAATATCTAATTACAATATTATAGTCATAATACGGAATTAAGCATATGGGTACTTTTTGCCCATGGTTGGTAAAGCACGTTACCAAAAATAACTTGGTAATGCCAGGAAAATAATTTTTTAACAGAAGATAAAGGAAATTTAAGGACTGAAGAAGAGAAATTGCGAGAAAGAAAGACGAAGGAGAAAAATAATGGGAAGTATACGGAAACTAATGTAAGAATGGATTAATACGTATGAATCATTTGACCACAAAAGCAAGCAATGAATTTACAAAACGTTTCTACTTTAAATTACAAAGCGTCTGTTCCAACAGTTTGATCAGAACAAAGGGAAACGGTCTACTCGTATGCACGGTTCGAGGGCAAGTCCCCGCAGTGATTGGAAGTTCAAGCATCGGCAGAGCGCGTGGGGGTGACGGTTCGCCGTGATCCTAATGCAAATGGAGGGTCCCATTACACGAACAGGAACATGGCCCTTCGAACCGCGACCGTCGCTGCTCCCTGCCAGAACCCTCAACATTGTTACGATTCACAGTGGCGTTCCTCCAACCGCTCAACTTGCGGCTCAAATCAAAAAATATTCGGCGCTCTTTCGTTTGTGAACAAAATGAAAAAGCAAATATTCAGAGTTGCGATTCGTGATGGATGACTGAAATAACCACGCTAAATAAATTTGTAACATTTACGAAATTAATGAAAAAAACTACCAAAAATTGGCAAACCAGTAATTTATTTTAATTTATTTCAGAAATATGTACATGAAGTGAAATAAAATGCAAATTAATCAGAGCGTGCTTTAAAAAGTATTAATATTACGATCACAATTTCTGATATTTCACATTAATCACTGGGAATACAAAAAAACTTTCAACCCTAGTTGTAATTTAATAGAAGCGTGATCACGCAAAACTTTGCAATCTATTCTTGATAAAAAAAACACACAACTTGTATTAATCATTACCCCACAACTTTTAAATTGCACAGCTTGCAACTAAACTCTCCCGTTCAGAGCAAACGTACTACGTTGCGGAAGTTCATGTAATACATACCTAAGAGAAGTTACATCCCAATTCCGATAATTTGTTAACGACATTGGACAAGAAAACATTGAAATAATGTCAAAGCACAACACAAAATTTAAATGTCAAGGAAAAACGACATCTCAGAACAACGAAACGAAATGCTTCAATTAAATGGCATGCTAAAAAAATCGTGATCGAATGGAACTAAAGCAGGCAGGTGGAATGACGCAAAGAAGCGCGATCTCCATGTGTTGCTGCAGCGTTTTATTTATTCCCGCGCCATCAGCGTGATGGCGGCGGGGAGCACATATAATTAGCCCGAAGGGGCGGGGGGGCTACGGGCGTACGTCTCCAGGCGCGCTGCGTTTGACTCGGCCGCGTGATGTTTCGCGATGCGAACAATAACACGTTCGTGTCCGCACGGCTTCGCTACATTAATTATCAGAACGCCACAGTAAATGATTTTAACAAAGCCATATTTTATCTTTCTATAAACGAGTGTCCTCGCTTTTGTGCAGTTTGAAACTTCAGATAGTAAATGATATACCAACATCGCGGTTTAATCACAAACGCTGTTTAATTAAGTTAAATTTAAACGTCACGCCGGTCATCTGTGTTTCAGTTTATAGAGGACGTATCCATACAATGACGCAACGTATGGGTTCTCGTCGATCTGCGTTTATTTGACATAATGCAGTGAACATAACATTAATTTTTAAAACGAAAATAATTATTTCAATCTATTGGTAATTTACGAACAGTGAACCTGACATTTACAATTTCGTGTATTTCAAAGCACGAACATTTTAAAAATATATTAACCGACGATACGAATCTCACTAAAGAAATTCCATTTAATAAGCTTTTACTTCGAACATAGAAATTCTGTAGAGCTTTTCAATTTGTCAAATTTCGTGATATATATTCAGAAAAATATACACAAAAAATAGTGAATACTATACATTGCAACTTGACATAATAAAACTAAATTTCAAACCCCCTGAACTTGTGTTGGTGCTTTTACATTTTCGAGATTGAGTTGTGAAAAAAATTTGGAGATGCACAAGCATTTCACGCCAATCTAAAAACGTGTAAACTAGGTGCTCAAAGTTAGAAGGCGCTTTCTCTGCTTTTGGTTTTGTATTTTTAGGAAATAAAGCAGTGGTAGCACAGAAACAATTTGTGTTGTGAACATTACGAAGCATTATATTTCGATTCATAATCTACTGATGGAAATTTTCTCCACTTTTTATGAGTGTAACATTACAGGCATATCTAAACCCCCTGTAACTCCCTCACATAGGCAGGCTTGATAATACACAAACAATATAAAAATAGGATTTAATCAATTATTCCGCAACTATTACGAAGATAAATACAGAGAAACACATATTTTCATCAGTTTTTCTACCGAAAAGTTTCGAAATGTGTTTTATTTTAGATATCTCTATTATAAATTATTCGACAATTAATTTAAAAAGGAATAAGTGAACAAAATGTTATGTATGGAAAGTTATGAACAGAAGCCGAAACTCAATTAGTTTCATAAGAACTGTTTCTTTCTATGACCGTGGACTGTTTCCAAACGAAGAAACGTATTTCCAATTTTGCTTAGTAAGTTGTCGAATGACTATCACATGATCTACTCGCAATAATTGCTTTAGTATTTCAGAAATGCAAGCGCTGCAGCGGTTGTGGAATATGCCTGCAGCACGCGCCCTGCCCCTTCCCCCACACATCCGTGGCATCGGCCGCCCTTCGAAGGAGGTCAGGGGTTTGAGAGGGGAGAACGCCAGGCAAGAAGCGCTAATGGTGTGTGGGGAGCGGGGCGGGGCGGGGCGGGGGACAGCTTCGATAGCAGGGCCGTCGTCGACCCGGCGCTTTCTTTGTATCCATCGACAGGTCCTCCAGAGGACGCGCATTTAAATCCACTCTCCGGACCCCACTTTCTTGCTCCTCCTGAACCTTCTAGAAAGCGAGCGTCGCTTGTACGATCCGACGGCCAGCAAACTCGAACGCAAGGAACGAGAGAACGGGCGAGAAGACGGCGAGCAGATGTTGGGGCTCTGCGAGGGCACAGGTGAGGCCCGGAACGATCCAGGGTGGCCGACAGCTAGGGAGGGAAGGAGGGGTTTTCACTCGATATCCGAGTGAAAACAAAAAAAAAATGAAAGAGATCGAGATTTCCGATTCTCCAAGGTTGGGAACGAGTGTCACGAGACGCTGAAGACAAAGAAAGTGAATATGAACGAGATTTTGAATTATGGATATGATTAAGTTGTAAGAAAACGTGTATGAAACCGGAAGCGAGAGCGAAAATAAGACA
This sequence comes from Teleogryllus oceanicus, assembly GCA_964035755.1. NCBI lineage: Eukaryota > Metazoa > Arthropoda > Insecta > Orthoptera > Gryllidae > Teleogryllus > Teleogryllus oceanicus. The sequence continues at coordinate 10,944,162 of CAXIVR010000009.1, forward strand.
GTAAGGCGCGAAATAAGAAAAGGAGAACACACATGATGTCAATAGAAAGCGAATATAAGAAACGTGGAAAGCCAAAGAACATGAGCTACAGCGTGTGTGAACGACAACCGAAGTGGACGTTCTTTGTCGAAGCGTGTCGCTCATCTTTTGCCTCTTTATCTACAAGGAGTCGCATTTTTTGCGCGAGGAGCTGTAAAAATATCTCTGGATGCGAACCAAAAAGTACAGAAGACCTGCCATTCACCCAATAGAAACGTGCTTTTCGCTTCAGTTTAGATAGCGAAGCTTGAGAATGAAAAACGTACCTGCCGCAAGAGGGAACATACCTTTTACGACAACGTCATACCTGAAATGCAAATGCGTTTTGAAGAATGAACTACACAACAATGTGACTATATCACATTCCTGACTCTATAGGGGAAAAATAAACGTGAAAAAGATTTATCGGCTAAATCAGGGAATAATGACGTCTGCACAAAATGTCTGTATTATTTTGAAAATTGACAGTTATGATTTCCGCGGAGATTCAACAGTATGAATACTCTCAGTACAAATTGAAAACATAAAACCACGGCCAAAAAGTCACTTCAGATACATTTTTCCGAAGAGGTCTCATTCACAAAAGAACACATGACAAAAGTAATGTTGAATTATGAAGTTAATACTACTTGAAACGAAAGTGAGTATACATCAGAAGGTCTTGAATGATTCACATGTTCAAATAATACCAAAACAATATTTTACAACGTTCCAAAACTTATTGGCAAATAAAACTACTTAATAATAAACTAACAACGAACACACATCGCGAAACACACAAAACTTAACCGTCAAAAGTATTTTTTTCTCGCAAAGAATTTCCAACGAACATATGCACCTAATTCCCAGGGAGAAGCAAATTGCCTGTCTCTCCATCCCAGCCCCGTCGCTTCTATCCGTGGAACGGGCGTAGGATGTGCTCGTGTTAGAATCTGTTTTAATAATCCTCGCAGCTGCTCTCGCCACAATGCAATTTTCATTCCAATCGGATCCGCCACAGAGATTAATGACACAATGATTCTTTGATAGAAACGAAAAACACAGCAGTTCAACTCAACGAGAGAGCGTTTGTAATCCGCAAGGGGTATCATAAAAGACGAAAGCAGGACGGCGAGCTGCGGGCCCACGCAAATGCTCGAGGGAAGATGGACAGCAGACTAAATGAGAATCGTATATAATAAACGTCACACCTGCAATTGGAGTGTGTATATGAGAAAGAGAGAAAGAGAGAAAGAGAGAAAGAGAGAGAGAGAGAGAGAGAGAGAGAGAGAGAGAAGAGAGAGAGAGAGAGAGAGAGAGAGTGTCTCTGTGGATGATGAATATGTTTTCGATATGTACATTTTCCTCGTTTGCTACATTCCCCGGAAGGGTTTATCATCATTGGGTGCCAAATTGGTTTTTAAAAATGCTTCAGCAATTTAAGTATTTAAAAGAAGTGCGTGCACGTGTTTGTTTATTTTGTCACCCAATACGCTGCAAATACTGAAAAAGTATTCTTTTCATCGAAAGGTACTGCTTAAATTTGAAGAAATTCTGTAATTATCAAAATTATTTAATAAACACAAGGAAAGAAATTACTAAAATTTGGTGATTTAATGTTACAATGAAAAATATTTTAACAAGTATTTCTGTGCTAAACGCAACCGCCATGTACACAAACATTTCATGAAAGCACGCACGTTCCTTGATAGAACTCGCAAGGTCGTATCCGTAAACATTGCATCTATTACAAACCCCAATACCTCCAAACAAACGACATTTCTTACCCAATTCGGTAGTCGCATCACACGAACTCTGGCTCCTCAAACTTGCTCTGGACACGCCTTCTACCGTTACATCTCTCCCCACGACATTCCCCTCCTTTAGAGCCGCTCACAAACAAACAGGCCACTTGAACTTCGATAGACCCAACCGCAAGCCAACTCTCACTTCATGACCGTGCACGCGGAATGTCAGTGGGCTTCGGTTCGCCTGGAAGGCAGAGGGGCCCTTGCGAAACAGAGGCAAACGTCCTGTCTCCGCCGCTAGGCGCCGGGCTGGGGAGGGGGCGTGGCGCGGGTTGCGTCCGGCAGGGGGCTCTTCGCCGCCTGCGCCGCCGTCGCCGCCCGCGACGCCCGCGCGCTCTGCCGGGCGTCGACGTCACCAACGTCGTCGTCGTCGTCATCGCCGGAGGAGGAGGCGGCGGCGGCGGCGTCGCGGTCAGCGTGGGCGTGGGCGTGGGCGTGGGCGTGGGCGTGGGCGATGGCGCCGCGCTACAGTGGCAGCTTCACCCCCGCCGCGGCCGGGTAGCGCGCGTAGGGGTCGTGGCGGAAGCGGGCGCGGTCCAGCTTCACCGCCCCGCCCGCGCCGTCCGCGCGCCCGCCCAGCTCCGACGTCACTCCTGCAACAGCACCGCCCGCCCGCCTCAGTTACATTCAAGAGAAACAAAAAAATTCGTTGCAATTATAAAAAGAACGCGTGGCTGGGAAAGAACAAACATTCAAAATACACAACTACCTGACTATGTTACGGCATTCTTACAGACAGGATGTTATCCCCTACTTTTGTCCATTGTTACTGCTGTAAAAAACTATACATCAGATAAAAATGCGTGTGTTCACTACATCAAGAAATGTAGGGGTGTCATTAACATTTCACTTCAAAGCTTGGAATCCTCATTCACCATTTCACAATAGCAGCAAGGAATATAAGAATAAAATTGACTTTTTAAAAAATTATATATATAATTTTACAAATTCCAAAATATTAAACAGCCAAATTTATTTTACACTGAATGCTTTTTTGTCTAGTTAAAAAAAAGCCGGATATAATTTTTTCACAAGTGATATCCATTCTCTGAAAATATTTCGACATTCTTGAGTGGTCAAACGATGTTTCACTTCTGACTGAAGTGCCATATTACCAGAACGCCTCCGCTCACAGGTGCCTGCATGTGACAAATCGTGTCACGGCCACATTTCCCGCACCGCCACGCTCCCATCACTTATCAAGCTGTTCCGCGCTCGCGACCGCACGCCGTGGCAGCCGCTTATTTGGGTCTCGATTCCGAGAACCCCGCCGCGTCTCCGCAGACGGCCCGAACAAACCGCGCGCGCCGGACATGCATGATGCATGCAGCGGGCGTCGCGGCGCTGAATTATAGACGCGGGGCGACGGGTCGGCGGAGCGCGTCCGCGTCGCGGTCGGCGAGCGCCGACAGACGTCGTCGCACACTGGTTCAGTCGGGCAACAAACCTGGTCCTAATTGCAAATGGAAGGATGTTTTGTATTGCGGCAGCGGGAAGTTGCGGTTTTGTGGTATTTAGAAAAGAAAAGTGGATTTATTCAAAATTCAAACTTTGAGTAGTATATGACTTAGTGTAGGGATAACAGAATTTTGAAAATGTGCACACAATTCACTTTTCCCCATAGCACGTCATACGCAGTTTTAACTGTTTTTTTGACGTAAAATAAATAAATAAATAAATAAATAAATAAATAAATTACCTACCAAACGCGTTAAGTCAAACATTTTAATTTATTTCCAGCTTTCGTTGCAGCAAAGATGTCACATCTTCCTGATTCGGAAGTCGTGTTCCTTCTACTAGCGGATTCGGTGGTATAACGGTCAGCGTACCGGACTGTTGTACCCGAGTTTGCGGGTTAAAACACGACCGAAGCCGTGGATTTTTAAGGGCGAAAAAATCCCTCGTACGCCTTCCTTCGGAGAGGAAGTAAAGCCGGCTATCCCATGTAGTAGATTTACTGCATGTACAAGATTCTCAAGCCTAAAAGAAGCCTCTGAGCAAAATTGAGATCCGCCAGTTTCCTCGCCTAGGATAATACCTCCTTTCTCCGCTAGGTGGTGAAAGGAGCGTATCGAAATTTGCGTGGTTAGACGGAAGAGTGGGCCTGATGGCCCGAGTCTCGCCACGTAAAATGAGGCACAAAACTAAACTAGTATTTTTAATAACATTTAAAAACAATCACTTCAATTCTAGACTGAAAACAGGCAGTAAGCTTTGATCATACAAAAATATTGCAAATGCCTAATTGCAAATGCGAGTGGATTTGCGTAAAATGGTGATCAATAGGTTTTTGAGGTCGCTGAATTTAACATCATAAATACATTTTCAAAATTCAAAGAGGCAGATCTACTCATTTAAAAAGAAACAAAAATGCATAAAAAATATACATATGGGGTTCTGGAGATCACTGATTCCGAATATCATAATGAAATTTCAAAATTCAAGATGGCGGTTTGGAAATGGCTAACTGACTCATACAATTAATGATATGTGTAGAAATATGGATGAAATAGTATGGTCGTGGGTTAATACAGTTATCATTGCAAAAGTTTATATCAGAAATTTTCTTCTTAAAAGTAATTATAAGAAGGAGAAATTGAAAAACTATATAGGGAAAATCGTTCTGGCTGATTGATGCGGGCGTTTGGGCAGACAAGGGAGTATTCACGACGCTAGATGTATACGTAATTGGAGGTTACATTCGCGGTGATTTGAGACGGCGGTGTGTTTATTCGTGACCTGCTGGTCATTATCAAGTCGATGTTCAAGATCTGAAGGGTTACAGTATAGTTTCAACCAGCATGAAGTATCAGATTCACCGATAGCATTCGTGTCGATTAAGACGAACAAGCACGAATTATAAAACACAACGGACTATTCGTATTTATTGCTGTAAAAGATACCAATTCTGCAGAAAAACAGGTGGTGTTCCGATAATGAAATGTGATGAAGTGCTGCTGGACGAGAAAATATAATTTATAGAAACATTGGGCTCAACAAGGAAGATCATTCAACTCAACGATGATCTTCTGCAGTGATTTCGGAAGAGGTGAGGAGGTGATAAATAAGTTTGAAAGTTCATCAGGAAAGAAGGTACTGACAATTCAAAACCATGATTTGCAAACATCATGAATTGGCAAGATATTCTGGTCACCATATTTCTTTTTAAAAAAGAAAGAAATTTTGTACGGACGAGATAAAAACTTTAACCTTTCTCGTATACTACATACGCAGCATAGCGAAAGTTAAGTAATGCTCCAGCAAAAACCGACGATTTTTCGTCAGAAAAATTGTATTGTAGATCTCCAATACCGAAAAATTGGATAAATTCTGTTCATGTACGTAGTAAATTACTTTCTGTACAACCTTGAGTATTCAGGAGCATTTTGTGAGTCCTTCACACTAAAAAATTGGATTACGGAAAAACGTCCTTCCGACAGCCGCGCATGCATTTGCCCGTTCCCTCAGTGAACAACGTTTGTGGTTTAACCATTCGCATGATTTTCACCAAAATTCCACCGGAATTTTTTCAATAAATTGAAACATTGTTTTTAATTTTGAGAGTCCTTTACAAGAAGGCTCAAGGGCAGTTACAATTTTTTCTCTGAACTTTTTGACTCCAACTCTTAAAAACTGGCGCAAGTCTCAGTTTCGATGAAATATCTGAATTTTTGAAACTTTTCGGCGTCTTTCTACATTCTACATCTACGTCTTTTGAAGGTAGAGATTTTTACTGTTTTTCAAAATTAGATCTTTAAATGAATACATCCTTTTTTTTAAATTTGAATAAGTTCCAGTAATTTTGCATGAAATATAGACAATTTTAAAATCAAGATGTTTTCAAAAACGGGTACAATTTTTTTCTCAAAACTTTTTGTAGGGATAGTGCTACATGCATTGAAAAAGAAGACGTAAGCTCCATCTTCCTGCTCTTACACATATCGATTTTTTAAAATATTTATCACGTCGTTAATTTTTACAATACCGCCGATTTTAATATATAGTTTCATTTGTAAGTATAATGGTTTCAATGATGTGTTCAAATGATAGTTTATCGAAAACTCAATACTTCTGGTGCAATGCGCTCAAAATTTTATGTTTTGTGAAACGGGTGAATGACATTTTTTCAAGAACAGCTACAATTTTTGTTTAAATGTTTTGCACGGATAGTGGTAAATGCATTGAATAAAATCACATGACGCTATTTTGATTTATTCTTTTGATTTTTTTAAATTACACAAATTTTATATATTTGAAATTTCTCTCATGTCGTTAATACTTACATTACGGTACTTTTCTATATATTACTGGATTAGCGAAGATAAGGGCTTAAAACTCTGATAAAACTTTGAATTGCTCTGTAAAAATGAGCCCAAAATCGCACATTTTCAGAAAAGTTTAAATGACATTTTCTCAAGAACGGCTCCACATTTTTCAATGAAAATATGCATACATATAGTACTGCATTACTGTTCTATAATATTCGTAAAAGCACATTTCAAATCTACTATTAGGGAACCTAAAATGTGAAAAATAGTGAAAAAATGTCGATTTGGCGGCGATAGATAGCTGGGAAAAGCAATACCGGAAACATAGCCTAGACCAAAGTGATTAGAAAATTAACTAGTGCGAAATCGTCTATGCCATTCTAGAGCATTCGTTATCTTTTAATGTCACACAAAAGCCTAATGACTAATATTATTTGGATACATTTTTTATCAGTTTTTATCATGTTTTACATCAGTTTTGCGTAGGTACGAAAGGCAGTCATGTTAGTCCATATTACAAACGGATATCTGTTTTGGCGGAAATGGCGGCTCGTACTTAGGTTGCACGGTTGCACGGTTGTACAACCCCCAGAAAATCGAAAAAGATCTCATAATATTTTAGGAATATACATTTTCCTTTTAATCACGTTCGATTTTCAAGACACTGCAGCAATATCGATGTATATGAAATCATTTTGAAGCCAAAAAGCGTTCAACTGGCGCTCTCACCGTTGTCTGGTACCTTCCCAGGAATTCTACCACACTTTTGGGTCTTGTCTGTATTACTGGGTTAGCTGTCTTTGCTCTTTAGCCCTTCGATTTAACACAGGGAACATGCGACTTTTGGTGGCGCAACCAGACAGGTGGCGCTGTCTAGCGCTGCGCGACGACGGAGAGAGTCTCAGAGTACCAATACTCTGTCTTCGTCTGACTCGCTGCAACGTAATTTTATAACTTTCGCATGTTAATGAAAGTACACGAGTTCAGTCAATTATTGACGAATTCAATGCATTGTTTATGATATTTAGAGAATTTGTTTTCATTTGAAATTAGGTTTGTTGATTCAAAACGTACATTTGATGTGTTCTTTGAACAAAGGTGACCGTTCTGGATGGAACGTGGAAGTAGTGTCTCGCGGAAGCCAGTGTGGCTGCAGCTGACCAGCGGTTTGCAAACGTTCTTGTGAATACGAATGTATGTCGAAGATATTTCATTATTGCCAAATATACCAGGGTAGTGAGATTTTCAAAATAGCATAATTTGATTTGTATGAAACGTGTCGAAACAATAGTACTTGTCGCAATGTGCCGGGGTTAAATTTAAGTGTCCAATAGAACTGAAAGCCAGAACAACGTGCGCGGAGGTATATATGCCTTATGCGGACACGACGCATAAAATTACGTAAGTAGTGTTTACTGTCGCGGCTGTGAAGCACGTTTAAAGAGCGCGCCTAAAAAGCAGCGCTCAGCGGCGGTCAGGGAAGGCAGCGGAGGCGGCGGAGCGACAAGACGCCGCCCAATCCCGAAAAGCGAGCTGGTCGGAGAGCCAGCTTCGCAGCAGCGAGTCTCCAGCGCCGCCCGCTTTAAGAGCGAGCGCCGCCAGCCGAGAAGCACGAGTAATTGGCTAGAGAGTTGAGTGAGAGCGTTAGTGACCGTGCGCCCAGTGAATGCGACGAGGAGATTGTACAGTGGATTTCTGATTACGACATTGCTTGTTTCTTGGTACATCTCCCGGACTTTTGGTTTCTAGATTTTGGTTTGTGACTCGGTACGCTCTTTGGACTTTGGAATTGTAACCTTTGTACTTTTGGCAAGTGATTACAATAAATGTTTGTGTATGTAAAGCGTGAAATTATTCTGAACATAACATTTACCTATAGACTTTTCTTTAACTTAATTTTAATTGAATAGAACTTCGTTCATTTTTATTATATATTCTTACCTGGAATTTTGGAAATTACGGTTCCGTCATTCGATGGAGGTGCAACCTCCAGTCTGTTGGGGCACCAGCCGCCACTGTTCGGCGGTCTTTTCAGAAGAACAAATATTATCACACACGTTGTTGTTCCCCAACGGAAGCATCGTGTATGAACTTCACCGACAGTTCCCCGGAAAGCGCCCGTTCGTGAGGAGCATTGATTTTCGAGTCTACACCGACAGCATTACGAGTTATCACAGCTGACAGAAGCCATGTTGCGGTTGCTAGTTAGTGTTTACATCGGATGTAGTACCCAATTTGGTAGTTCGCGGGAACTGCCCTTGCGGTTGTGATTATTCCAAGAAAGCCTCTTGCCGAGGGAAACAATAGCAGCATGAGTCGCATTATTGTAAAAGGAATCTTCGGAACGCGATGGCAGGATATTGTGAGACTACTGTTTGTGTCGGTAGTTAAATGATATATATTTGAGGAGCAAACATTCAAAAGGTGACATGTCCATTTGACAAAATTTGAGTTCTTCTTTTCTTTAGATTTTTATTTCCAGAAAAAAATTAGATGTTTTGCAATACATTAAGTAAAACTCTATTCTTTGAGTTGAAGATGGTGTCAAAAATTGTAAAATTAGTTATATATTTTTCATTATTATTACGAAAGAATAAAGTGGACATGTCACGTTTTGAATGTTTGCTCCTCATTTATGATAGAAATTGCCCCAGCGCACTGATCGTTAACTCTAATGTAATGATCTGTGGGGCCGAGCCCGCAAGAAGGCATGGAACTTTTATGTGAGCAAGGAGAAATTAAAAGAAATGAAAGAAACAATAGACAACAGCGCCGCGTAACCATAATTAAAAGCGTGATACAAGAAAGCATAAGGGGCGGAAATAGGGTGATGAACGATGAACAGAACTTAAATTTAGAAACATTTTAAAGCAAAAACCACGTTATTCGAGCCACGGGTTCCGTAAATATTATAAATGGTATAAATTGCATGCATAACATGACGAAGACGGAAGACGGAACTCATAGTTGTACTCCTGGAAATATATAACAAGAAGAATTTTGTTGAATATCCAGTGAATGCCTGGGTGGATTTTGGCCAAACTTACGGGAATTATGGGGAAAAATATTTAGAGCAGGGCAAAATTAGTTACGGTGCGGGGGGAATTTATGTAAGACGCAAAATGCCCGAAAACAGCAAAAATGTAAGAGTTTTTGAACATTTATTATGGTGATGGGCATATGTTTGGAAAAAAGACAGTCACTTGGATTGTAGGGACCAACAATGTGAACTGGGTTACAGACAGAATGAGTTCGGATTTGAGGATGATCACACACGTTTTTATGTTGTGTTGAATTTTTGAGAAATTTCGCGGAAGTGTCGTGCAAAACGTTAATAGGCTATTTTGGTTACATAGGAACAATTGTTTAAACCGAGTGCATCGAAAATTTAGTTACATTCATTGAAAAATTCGCGAAAAAAATCTGCATAGGAAATACTTACGTAAATGAGGTGTCAGAAAATAGAAGCGTCGCGAAAGATATATAGGGATATCGCGACATATAGAAATAACGTTCAGGGAAGACGCGATTAAGACAAAGAAAAAACAATAGTCGTGGATGCATTGGCATGTCTTAAACGGAGAAGTGAACCGTAGCGGATCTGGTGGCAGCTGAACGGGGAACCGCGTGCGTGAATAATGCACGTGACAACTACCAGCGATGGGCGCTGATGGAAGGTGACATCGCTGCAGAAAAGGGAAGTGGCACGAATTGTGCAAAAACTGTATTTTTTTGGTTTGTTTACGCTCCATTCAAAAGAAGTTCTGTCGAAGACCAAGTTATGGTATTAGGCTAAGAATAATAAATAAGGTCACGACAGAATGCGCATTCTGATGGATGGATGAGATTTGTTTTCTTTGTATTGTATTTTCAGTGTGTATGTTTATATGTTTTTCTTCCTGGGTGTTTATATATATTTGTGTTGTTATGTTTTGTTAGTTGGAGGGGCAGATGGTGTTCACGAAAGGGATATCAGCTAAGGAAAGTCCAAAATTAAATGCATGAGCATCCCAATGGCTCATAATTGCCGTGATTTCATGTTTTTTATTTTTGTAATGGTATGAATGTTGACCCAGGCACGAACAAAGCGGACCCTTACTTCAACTCCGTATGGAGTGAGCGCGCGAACTACGACACGGTAAGGAACAGATAATAGGACGAGCTAGCAGAGGTACGGGCAATTGATAATGTGGCACCCAATTATAATTTAGGGCTAGGGCAGGGCAAGATAGTGGGCGTGAGATTTTATAAGAGAATAATTAAAAGCGGGATTATATATATATATATATATATATATATATATATATATATATATATATAATATTACATTGGCACCAGTGACGTGAGGCGTCGTGGTAGCAGAGGGAGAGGGAGAATAAGAGGATATTACATTGGGCGCCCAACGTGTGGGCGGGATTATATAAGAAGAGGAGATATTACATTGGCGCCCAACGTGTGGGCAGGATTATATAATAGGAGGATATATTACACTAATTTTACATCGAGCTTTAGAATGTGGTTAACGTAAATAGAAAAAATACATTAAACGTTTGCAAAGAAACAATATATTACAGAATATGCACCACTGTATTATCAGTCAAGCAATTTCTATGAGTGGTTGTGATTTTTGTAGAGGCTGTGGGAATAAGGAGACGGGATAAGTAAATTTAAATTGATGTCAGTTGTATGTGTCTTTTCAACGAGAGGTCAAACATGTAATAGAAATGTTTCCGAAATATGTTATGTTAGTTTCCAATATCTAATACGAGTTGCTTTGCTCAATCTTCACAAGAATCTTTGTAATGGAGCTCAGAGTTTACATCTTATTTCCCATTGCGTTTTGTGTAGTGGGGAACACGAATAGTTGAATTTAATACTGACAATATAGAACTCATTTATGTAAGTTTATAAATCAGATCTGGGAGGCCATGAAGCACAGACGTGTTCGTGTCCGTCTCAGAATGATGAGAATAAAATTAATTACAGACATAAGTTTTCGGGATGAAATCTTTTAAAATTTCTTCAGATTATATTTCTTGAATCGAATAGGAATATAAACTGTTAGCATTAATTTAAAAAATCTACAAATTTCAATGACAAGAAATAATCTGCATTACAATTAATTGTCAAAAGATTTGTAGTTACTAATCTCGTAATGAAAAGCACGACAGGCGGTCTGTTCCTTAATTTTCTGCATAGTAATCGAACACGATTTCCTCGTCTCAGGAAGCTCCGGAGGCTACGTCTAGTCGCAGCTCCGTACTTCAAGATTGCCACGCCCAAATTTTCAAAATCAGAGTTTCTTTCGCCCCTTTTCATACCTTATTGTATCCTGCATCGCAATGCCTCTCTACGAGCAGCCCGTCGCGTTTTTCTCAAAACTGCTTCCCCATCCTCCTCCTCTTCCTCTCTTTCTCCCTCTTTCACGTCTCCACCGCGTCCTCCCGCGCACCTCTGCCACGCACAGGCTCGGCGTCCGCGACCCATCATTAAGCAGCGGAGGTATTGTCGGCGCGGCCCCTCCTCTCCAATTAGCCCCCTCATTAGCCTTTACTCCGCAGCGACCGGAGATCAAAAACAAGCGCAAGGCTAGCCCCTTGGCTTCGGCCGGGCCGCCGGCGAAGCGGGCGCTTCCGCGGAACTCTCGGAGGCATAGGGGAAGCGGGAGGTGAGAGGGCGCTCGGAGGGCGGTGGCGTGAATGTGGGCGGCGGGAGGACGGAGGATGAGGGCGAGAACGGAGGGCGGCAGCGAGGACGATTGGAGGCGAGGGACGGAGAATGGAGGCGTGATCAGAGACGGCGGGAAGGACGGAGAACGGAGGGCGGCAGCGAGGACGATTGGAGGCGAGGGACGGAGAATGGAGGCGTGATCAGAGGGCGGCGGGAAGGACCGCAAGAGTGGTGAGGACGGAAGTGAAAGGTAGGGTATCGGCGGACGATTGGAGGCGGGAGTACGGAGAATGGAGGCGTGATCAGAGGGCGACGGGAAGGATGGCCAAGGGAGTGAGGCGGGGGGGGGCGGAGGGCGGCAGCGAGAACGATTAGGGGCGGGGAGGCGGAGGATGGAGGCGTGATGAGAAGGAGGTGGCCAGGACAGCCAGCGGGTGGGGGGGGGGGGAAGGTGGCCGGGGGGGGGGGGTGGGGGGGACGGAGGGCGGCAGAAAGGAGGCAAGTGCAGGTAAGGGCTGTGGGAAGGCGGCAAGCGGAAGCGAGCTCAGAGCGAGAGGACGGTAGGGAAGGCGAGGGCGGATGGGAGGGGCAGAGGTCGGAGGGGGCGGAGCGAGGGGACGGAGGGCGTTAGCGAGGTCGCCGGCGACGGAAGCGCGGAGTGGTGGATCTGATAATGAGACGCAAAAGAAAAGCGGAAAAGGCGCGGCCTCGTCAGTCTAGGGCGCAGTCGCGACGGATACGTTTCCGTAATGAAGTCCCGTGTACACGTCCGTTTCTTTGCCAGGGTAGAGCAGACGCTAAATTACACGTTACACGAGGAGTCGAGGTCTTCTCTGAAGGTCGCGCGGCCTAACGAAAAGCTTTTGTAATTACCATTAATCGATATCTGTAGATTCTAGTAACAGATGTAAAACCCGAATTGGAAAACGGTGAAAGATCTGTTTGTAAACCATTGCAGTTATTTTGGATTTCCCCTTTTGTATGATCAAAGTTTACTGCCTGCTTTCACTCAAGAATTAAAGTTATTGTTTTCAAATGTTATTAAGAATACTAGTAACTCATAATATCACGAAGAGATGACACCTTTACTGCAACGAAAACTGGAAATTAATTAGAAAGTTTGATTTAACACGTTTTGTAGATCATTCTTTTCTAAATACCATAAAATCGCAATTTCTCTCTGCCGCAATACAAAACGTACATTACTTTCTCTTTACTACGCAAGTGAGTACGAGTAGTAGGCGACAAAGTAATAATAGAGTACCTAGCAGAATACTGTGACGTATAGCTCCAGCTGGTTGTAGACCAACAGAATATTGCATTTTAGGAAAATTATAACGCGACCATTAACTAGTTGCTCTGTGAACAGCAAACATCGCGTCAATAGAGTGAATCTACGATCTTATCTTTATCACATTTTCAGTTTGAATATGCTTGCGAGTAGGAAAAAACAAATCCAGAGACTAAATGCATAACATGCGAGTTCCTCTTGATTAGATTCATAAAAAACTGGACATTGTACAAAATGGGACCATTAAAGAGGTCACTAATGGCGTTTTACAATGTTTTAATGACTTCAAGAAACACTCATTCTAAAATCGTAGACAACCGAACGCATTTTGTCGTCACTGCAAAACAACTGCACTGACAACTGAAACGAAATACCGAGCAGTGCTATTAAAACAGAGTCTTACTTCTTCAGTCAATAATCCTTAGGATCATGTTATCCGTACTTTCTATTTTGCAAATGCGCAGGTGAAGTTAAGTGATCTCTGCCTCAAATAATGACTGTAAATACATAATATGTTACATATTATAAGGCATATCCCTCATTTGAGATATTTTTAAACACTCTGCCATTATAATCAAATTACTTCCAATAATAATTTCTCATAAACGATCATGACATACTTCTCTCGTTTACAAAACCACCAAAAAATCAACACTAAAGCAACTTAGCAACGTCTTAATACCATAGAACTCCAATATCATCGTGTGCGTTGTCGCCCGTACACCGCGGTCCCAACACGAGCCCGCTGTTTATTCTGCTTGGCCCAAGAAGCACATTTCCGCTTCGCTTATCCGCATCCTCAAATACGTCGCTCTGTATGCACATTGTCCAATTATAGCGGGACAATCGTCCAAAAACATTCCTGCATCACGGAAAGTTCGAGGAACTCCCACGCACGTTGTCCTTTTCGGAGGCCGGCGGTGGCGGTGGGGGGGGGCGTGGGGGGGGGCAGGAGGCGGCAATCCGCGTGGAGACGGTCTCTTCCTTGAAGCATCCGCCGCCGCCGCCGCCGCCGCCGCCGCCCCCGCTCCACGGCGCCGCGCCGCGCCCGAATTACGAGCAAGTTCCGCGATTGTTGCCATGGCAACGCGCAACGACGCTACGCAATGGGCCGAAAGGCGCGCAGTTGAATGGGAAATTTAAAAAAACAACTGAATGTTACTAATAGTTATTTTTTTTTAAATTTTATTACTTCTTGTTCGGCATTTCTTCCTTTCAAGGGTGTTTATACAGGATTTTAGTAACTATAGGATGAATTTTGATTGATTGATTTTTTCGTATTTCCGGGCGCGTCAACTGCTTTGGTCATTAGTTCCGTTAGTGTAGTGCATGTTTTTTTTTCTCGGGAGATGGCGGTGATATTCCCCGCTGGATGACGAGATCCGGCGCCGACCTATCGTCGGCTAGTGGGGTTTCCCCCTAACCAGGACTCTCCCACCAGCAGGGCACCGCTCCAGCCGGGACAAGCTCTAAGCTCCCGACCGGTCTCCCGTAATATGTGCTAGTGTAATGCATGTTAGCGTAAGTGTGCGTGTAAGGGGAGAGGATAGGACAAGGAAGAGGAAGGAAAGATCGCGCGCGGTCCGTGGCCCGTTTGTTAGGGTACTGCTCCTGCATGTACCTGGTGTTGATCGGAGAAACCACGGAAAACTATCGATCAGAGCATCCGGACGCTAGAATTTTCCTCCAGGCAGCGACTGAATTCGACCTAGCTGAAAAGCTAGTGTCGAAAATCCTGCCGTCGTCAGGACTCGAACCTAGGACCTCCCGGTCAGAGGCGCTGCAGTGGCATCAGTTGCACTCAGCTACCACTCCTGGTGTTACTCTTTTTAATTTTATTACTTTTTGTTGGGCATTTCTGCCTTTAAGGGTGTTTATACAGGATTTTAGTAACTATAGGTTGAACCATCCTCAAGTCTAAATGTCAATATAATGAAAATAAAAAAATAGTTTGGCAAGTTACTTTTGTATGTGTGTGTATGTGTGTGTGTGTGTGTGTGTGTGTGTGTGTGTGAGAGAGAGAGAGAGAGGAGAGTGAGAGAGAGAGATAGTGTGTGAGAGAGAAAGAAAAAGAGAGAGACAAAGATATTTTCTGATATTGAAGAAGGCTTGAAAATGTCCTTAGGATAGCGTGAGTACCACGCTACTACTAATGCACCAAGAACGTTATAAGGTTTTTAATAATTGAGCGGTGACAAAATGGCCGACGACCTTTTTGTCGCCTGAGATCATTAAAACCAGTAAACGCCCGCGGTACATGCAAGATTTTATCTTTTACATAATTTTAATGATTCAGATTTACTTATTCACTAATTAACTAGATGTTAACTTGCCTCAGTTTGCCTTTTCATACTTCCCTCCCATACTTCCGTTTCAAAATTCCCTCTCGTAATCCCCAACATGTAGGATCGTTCAACAGTTTCGTTAGTAACATATTTCTGTAGTAATCACGATCCTCTCGATCGAGATAAGTTATGCACTGCAAGTCGATCTCCGTATCGCCAGCAATAATAAGTAATAACGTGTCAGAGAAAAAATGTTTTGTCAAAAATTCAGATACTGCACATTGTAAATTTGAAATTAATAGTTGGACGCATTGAAAATTTCATTATTAAAACGTACTAGTGTTATTTATCTCACAAGTGAAAGTATATGTGCACGGTAGTTGATTCTTCATGAGCTAGGTAGAGAGCGTGTTTAATTACAAACCACTCGTACAAGTCGAAGTATATGCGCATGGTAGTTGATATTTCATTTAATATCTTTTATTATCAATAATTTTTACGTGGAACATTATTTAAAATAAATTGTATCGTAATTTTACTTCGATCCTATTTGACTAGCGCAGTGGTAGTGGTAGAGGGAACATTTGACTGACGTTAAGATCAGAAAGCAAGATCTTTTCTGTTATATGTTGCTATCGTGTGTTTGTCCTTAACAACCAGCCAATTCTTTTCTACGAAATGTCTGGTGAATCAGAGGTGGAGTTGGCACCTCCAGAAATACGAGGAAAAGCGAAAATGGTAACCTAGGAATTATTGGCGCAACTATCATACTCTCTCGCAGGGGAACTGGTAAACCAAAGCCACCTGCGGCAGGTAGGGTAGCTGTCCGCTAGGTGGCCTTGGCTGAATCCTGCGTGTCAACTGCCACGAAACGATTCAATGTAAAAATTTAACTTAAAAAAGTCGTAGAAAAAGTATCGTATGAAACTGGACATAATGGGTATTAATACAATCGTGTGAAGTTAACGACACTCGCTCGTATCGTAATAGCACACTCGTGTATTAATACCCATCATTACATCATCGTTTCATAATGTACAATTGTACCATGTTATTTGTTTAAGTTTTATTCATTGGTTACATCATTACATCATCGTTTCATAATGTACAATTGTGACATGTTATTTGTTTAAGTTTTATTCATCGGTTACATCATTACATCAACGTTTCATAATGTACAATTGTGCCATGTTATTTGTTTAAGTTCTATTCATCGGTTAAATCATTAAATCATCGTTTCATAATTTTTTTTATCGGTTGGGGTGACTATCAACGTCGTTCCACTGAACAGCTCCAAAGCTCCGGCGTTTTGAGCGTTTCGGCCCACTGCGCCCCGCCGCCGCTGGCCGGGGGCGGCGGGGGCCCGGGGGCCGGGGGGAATGCTCCTGTAAACAGAACTATTAACTTGTTTACCTGGAAGCACGTGTAACGACTCGGCAGCGCCACCTCTGCGCCCGCGCCCGACGCGACGGTGGCGCCGCCGCGCGGAAGTTGGCGTTAACCCTTCCGACGTCTCCGCGTACTTCGCCAGGAAGCGGCTAGTTTCCGATCGATCACTTCGCTCGTTTCCTGTTCACTCAGGACTTACTATGATAAAGGGGGGATTCAAGAACGAAATCGCCTATAAACGTAGAAACTTTGTTTCCTTTTCTCCTTCAGAATTATGATGGCTGAACTTGTGTGATGAATATTATTTAAAACCCAAAACTTCCAACTTATCTGCAGATATATTCTTAAAGTGTTTTCACTCGTTATTCAACTTTCTTTCATCTTTCTGTTAGAATGGAAAATATCTTAATGAAAAATTTCTTAATTTTTCCAAATTGGCATTTACGTAAAAAATATAAACAAAGAATGTTTTTATATTTTAGTTACGATTATCATACTTAGTTTAATGAAACTCTTCACTTTACAGTAATTTCAACATTCTAGTTCTGGTATACATTTTCTTTGCAACAATATAAATGATAAGGATATAATAACTGTTTATTTAAGACATAATCATAAAAAAGGAATTACTAATGATAGAAGCTTAGAGCTGTGTGAACTTGAAAAGCTATGAACACAGCAATATCATTGGGCAATGAACTCGAGAAGCTATGAGTATTGAAAAACTTGAGAACCATATGCATCCCAAAGAATTTTAATTTAATATAATTAATGTACAGTAATAGCGTACCGAGTGGGGGGGATGAGCTCTTGGAGCTTCAGCTCTTCCTCCTTAATCCATTGATGCACATCCAATGATAGCTTTCGTTCATTTTTGGTACCAACGAAAGTCATTCAATAGAACAATTGTCAACGTTTTAAATATTAACAATACCAAATAAAACATGCTATATTCAGCACACATATAATTGTTTATAAGAAAACTTGAAGTCATCTAGATACTATACATATCCCTTACCCAACCCCCGATGGAAAATCCTGGGTGCGTCTGATGAATAGGTATCTACATTCATTCTTTAGTATTGGTCTTATTAACTGCAGTGGTAGATTGCGTGAACTGAAATGAATAGTTTCATTATTATTCATTATTCACTTTACATTTTATTATGTGAGTAAACCAAGTATGGGTTACCACGTCTCCTCGATCGAGACGGAATAGCCTGAATCTGCGTCACACAGGCAAGCCCGCCGTACAGACCTGTTTAGCAGTTCACGTCACAGCGTCTCGATTGCGATTCGGAGGGCTGAGCGAGCAAGAAGTCATCAATCGAGACAGGATTTTTATGTAATTACATTTTTTTGTCTTTCTACATACCGTACTGAAAATAGTAATCTTGGCGAATCATCGCCGTCCTAATATAATATCCAATTTTTTGTTACATATTTTACATATTTAGTACTATATTACATATTTTGCAATTTTCAAAAATATTTTTATTCTATTAATTATCTTCAATTTTATGACATTTTATGATAAGAATTTTTTAAAAAAGAGATTTTTTCCCTGCATTATTACTGCGTGCTGTCTACTCGTGACTTCATGAACAAGCGTTCGGATGTTCTCGGCGCGACTGCTTTGCTTCTATTGTGCCCAGTCTGGCCTGCTAAATTACGGCCCTGGAAAGCAATAGATGAAGCTTGTACTGCTGTCAGGAAAAGTGTATGGTGCAAAGTGTGCATCTACTTATGCCCTCCAAATGATTTTTAAAACATTGTTTTTAAATTTTGTTTAGGAATTTTTTTATAATTGTAAAGTTATTTTTGTAAAAGTGTTTTATAATTAGTGTATTTTAATATTTCATATTATATCCGATTTTACATATTTATTACATATTCTTATTGTTTTCATTACATATTTGCGTAGATATTTTGACGTTTCATACTACATATTTTTCTGGTCTCTAGTCATCAACATTCTATCCTACCACCGGTCTCTAAGGGTAAAATGGCGCAGTCTTGCATCACAATTAGTTTAATTTGAAAATATTTTGCAGTAAAAAAGAAGCATTACATTATCACCACAAAACAATATTCCTTGAATAACTATTGAACATGTTGTATATTTCGTGAAATATTTAAGGAAATTTGGGATTTGAAGATAACACGAAATAACTAGAATGATCTCTTGCATGTTGGACAAAAGTGTTTAGAATGTACATGTATGCAAGATGTAATCATGGACGTAAAATAGATTTGTCAATGTAGAGTTGTAGTTTTACATTTTTATAACAATATTTAGAATACAAAATAATACAACAACGGCACTGATTTCTGATTTTTTTGTTGATAACGAATATACTACATTACTACTAAGCTACAACACTTTAATTTAAACATATCCACTGATATTTATTTTCTTATTGTACATAATAGTGATTTTTAATATTAATACTAGAATAACGGTTAACACTTCAGAAGAAAATATCTAAAATGTTTACAAAACGAGATAAATGGTCGTCAATATCTTCCGGCTCCTACGATCACATTTACACAGTGTAACGCGTCTTACTAATTCATCCTAAGGAAGGCAACGTTCTGAGTGTATGGGCACCTACGGTGATGCTAGCTGGTTCCATATCCAATTCCCTTAATGGACGTGTAAGGCAGTACCAGAACACACATCCCCCCCCCCCACTCCGCCGCCCCCGCCTCCGTCGCCGACCATTTCATTTGCGCCGGAATGGAACAGACGGAGCAGAACAGTTCGGGTGCAGAGGCGATGGGGAAAGTTGCCAAAACGTGGAGCTTCAAAGCATTTTCGAAGGATTTAGCTGCCTCTGACACATCCCGTAGGGTAAATATTTCCGGAGGAGAAAATAGTAATTTACACACTAAAGGGTCTTGCCTCTTGGTCTCTGTTAGTAAATTACTTTCCAGTGTGACGTTTTTGGGCCTCCGAATTTCTCTTTGCCCAGCGAGTACTGCCTTGGCACAAATCCGTTTTTAAGTAATTCGTTTACTCCATATTACTTGAATTCCATATTAGTTGTCGCCATACTAGTTACTCCGTACTAATTGTCGTCGACAGTGTAAACTGCTTTATACGTATTTTCATGTGTTGACCATTTCTAAAGGTCATGAACAGCTTTGTTCAAATACATTCTTACACTCTCTGTCATTGAATATACGAAAGAATCGTAGTAGTTAATAATGTTACACTCCCGTTCAAACATTCACAACATCCAACGACCTTGTATTATACCTCCATACAGGAAATTAACTGGTAACATTGAAGTTTCAAAATTGTAATCGCAGTTAAAAATACTTGTAGGTACGGATGATACGAATTGTTCGAATTTAGTGCAGATACATTTTGTTCGGTTTTTGCTAATACGTACAAAAGTGCACATTCACAAGGATCATTGTAAGCTTTTCTTCGGCGTTACACTACAATAAGATCATTCTCAATTCTGTTCCGAAAATTCTGTTGCGAAATCTTCTACAACTACATTTATTATTATGTTCAACACTTCCATATTTTTGTCCCTTAATTTATTTATGAGATTAAAACTCCACCAACTCAGGCTAATTTGTGTTCACTTCTACTTCTTTAATTGCTTTCTGCTAATTAATTTCGTGTCAGTTATTTATTTTCGTGTCAATTATTAATATTTATCTCACATGGCTACATATGATTACAATAATGATCAAAATTACGGTCTTGTTTTCTAATATTTGACAAATGTGATTAATGAACAAAAACACATAAGGTTTAATGAAAATCTTTGGTTATAATAAAAAGTGATGTAGGATTAATGATGTTCTCAGCCGTAGAGCACTGACGCGCAGTTCCAGCATATAGTATAAGCATAACGCTTTATCAGCCGCATAGGGTCTCCTTCAGTGTTGTAATGCCTAACAAGTTGCTAACCGCTGCCATAGATAACGGGACGGCCCATAATCTTCTTTTCCCCATGACTGCTTGCTCATCTTATAGATCTTATAGCTCTAGACCAGGGTTTCATCTTTTTTCGCAGGACTTTTTGTTAAAATTAATAAATCCGTTGACAGTAATGTACTTTACACACTCAAAGTAAACTAGAATATTTATCTATATTAATTTTTTCATTAGACATTCAAAATTTGTTTTTAATGAATTGCGAATAAAAATTGAAAATTTTAAAACACATGACATTATCATCAGCAACATTTAATATTGAAATTAGAAGACATCGAAAACAATCAATAACAATATGTTATTATTATTATTATAACAATAATAACAATAATAATAATAATAATAATAATAATAATAATAATAATTTTAAAAAGTGATGTTGATAGAAGCTTTTACCTGCGGTTGATCTCCAACTTTTTAATTGAAACTATCCTTCACTAAAAACGTCCACACCCCAGTAGAACGATATCGACCACTTTGCAATGACTGATCTCGTCAGTCGCAGACGGGCGTGGGGGAAAGAAGTTAGCAGCCATAGCGAATACCGGCAGGAAAAGAAACTGAGTGCTAATACGAAAACATGACAGGAAAATTTGAGAAATATACTCATCGATGAGCTTCGTTTTATAATGAATTATGATAATGAATATTATTAATAATAATAAACTATTTTTATTATTATACTATATAGATAATAGATTTTACATTAATAAAAAGCTGCATTTAATCAATAATTTTAGGAAACGGCATCCGTCAATTCAAGAAAGAAATGACTGATGCTCTTTTCAATCCCAAGTTCAAATATAATTACACTTCTAACTCAAATAATAAAATATGCTGCTCCGAAAATTTCTTCATCTTTACGTTCACATTCTTTTAAATGATGTACTGAAATTAAATATTTAATTGAAACACTTAAAGAAAATTAACTATGCTTCCTCAGTCATACAAACAATATACATATAATGCATTCTCCGGTCATGCATTTTTTTTACTTTATGAATACAAATATCAATATCACATGTTCAAGGAAAAGTCGAGATTTTATGAATTAAATAAAAAAATAATGATGGCCGCACTTTCATCAAGACCGACTAATGCAACGCCTAAAGCGACAACTCAAAACGAACAAACGCGTCACAAATTTAGAACGATATGAATTCGTAAGAGCGAACGGATTAGGTCTATCAGAAAGGTGCGCCAACACATTCCTCATCCGAATGTATAATTCCGGGCGTAATGAAGCCTTCCCATTACATTAGCAAGTCATAAATACGGGCGCGGGAGGGCCTCTTGCTGGCTCCCTCGTGAGATATTCCGTTTGAACAGCGCCAGCGACGCCACTCGCGCGTGTGTGGGGGGAGGGGGAAGGGGAGGGGAGGGGACGGGCGCGTGGAGCAGCACCGCACGCTCGCACGCCGATACACACTGCGCGCCCTGCAGGCGCCGAAACGAACGAAATACTCGTCAGCAGGCGGCGGGCGGCGCACAAAGGGCGCGCCTCAAAGTGTTTCTTGTGTCGGAAGTAATTGCGATTGCCGAGTTCATCACGTCTTCCCACGCACTTCTCATCGCCGCCACCGCCCTCCTCGGTCTGCGATTCCCCGGCGGCACGCGACAAGCGCTCTGGCGGGGCCGGGGAGGGGAGGGGAGGGGCCGGGAGGGGTGGGGCGATGGCAGGGAGGGGTGGGGCGGTGGCGGGGAGAGGCAGGGAAGTGCCGGAGAGGGGACGAGTGGGGAGAATAGGGAGGGAGGACGGGGAGTGGCGGTGGGGGCGAGGAGAGCGGGGAGAAGCGGGGAGGGCGGGCGGGGAGGAGCGAGTAGCGGCGGCAGGGGCAGCAAGGAGGCGGGGTGGGGGCAGGGAGGGGGTAGGGAGAGGGAGGGAGGTGGCGGAGAGGGGGCAAGTAGGAACGGGGAGGGGGAAGGAGGGGAGGCGAGGGGAGGGGGGTGGGGCGGGGGGGGGGGTGGGAGAGAGGTGGAAAATTGCGGAATAGGTAGCGCTGGCGGAGAAAGTGGATGTGGTGGTGATGAAGGGCTACATGTGAACCAGGATCACCGGCTCCATGTGAAGGAGGATGGGGATAAAGGGAGGAGGGCGATGGAGGGAACGTATGAGGAAGCAGCCGGCGATCGACGGTGGTGTAGAAGCGTTGACAGGAGTTGTTGAAAGTCGGTGGAAAAGAAGGAAGTAAATTAGTGGAGCGCTAAACGACCAGAGAACAAAGTCCGCACGAGTGGTGCTACAATTCCGCATTCTTTCTCGCGTTATATGTAACTACTACGCAGCATTATAGTACTACTTCAATATGCGGAAATATTTTTAACCGGAACAAATTTCCACACTGAGACAAGAATTAAAGTTCTTAGGTTTAGCATACTATTCACATTAGCCATATACTACTAACCTCACTGCTAAACTCAACATTCACAACCCTTTAAAAAGAAACGCTTATATTTTCAAATTTATCAAAACTTCAGGTATATTTATTGACATTATTTCAAGATCTACTTTTCAAGAAAAGATTCCATTAAGAAAAAAATTGTAGCTTCAGTATTGTACTTCCAGGAAGAAATCAAAAACGTTTTACTCATGCAATGTTCGTAAATATAGAATTCACCCATAATTAGGCTATTTTTACAAGCGACCTCGCTCTATTCAAGAACAAATAGAAGAAAAAATTGGAACCAGATTTTTTATCGAAAATATTGTTTTTAAAATTGCCTCCATTTCATGTACAATTTCGCGAAAAATATTCATATCTTCGAAGAATTCTCACCTTATTTAAAGATCTGTGTTTGGGGGTCAGATTTCATTCAGAAAAAAATCTCCTTCAACACTGAAGTTGTAGAAAGTCGAAAAAACGTATTTATAAACAGGTTGCTTAAGCTGCATCATTTTGTTTATTTTGCTCTCACTGTGCTAAATATTTAAAGAAAAAATTGGAATGGTTTTTGATAAAATCTTGTTCAGATATTTTTGAAAGACGTGCATGATTGCACTCAAAAACCAAAAACATGAAAATTGTGTAATACATTGATTTAAATGTTTAATTTTGAAGAACAGAATACTTTACGAAAATAATTTCTAGCTTAGAGAATGAATATGTAGGAAAGGTTCACAAAAGTTGAACGTTCGTTCTTAAGTTGATCTGAACACTACCCCTCCTTGCGGATTTTAACATTAAAATATCCTCGACTTTTTACCAGGTTTCAACAGATTTTATTACACTCCATGTATGGACAGTATAGAAATGGGAGAAGTGTCGGGATATAGTGTTGGTGTTATTTTACACCTACGAGGACTCGTATGTATACAGGTTAATTAACATCGTGATCGTCGTTTGAATGTCAGCTGCGATACAGAGCGAAAAATACTGGGTGGTATCAGAAGAAGAAATAAAAGAGGTCACCTTCGTCAACATATTAGCTTTATTAAGATAGCCAGTTTCGACGGCTTTGCCGTCATCGTCAGTCTCGCTGCTTTCGGCAAAAGTCGGTAGACTGTGCGAGAATGACGATGACGGCAAAGCCGTCGAAACCCGGCTATCTTAATAAAGCTAATATGTTGACGAAGATGACCTCTTTTATTTCTTCTCATAAGAACGTCAACAACACCACATCAGAATTACCACAATGTGTGGTATCAAGCTCGCCCGAAACTGTAAGCTTATTTCCCCTAGCAAAGAATAATGGCGCATTTCCATGATATTCAATGCACATGCCTAAGTCCACTTTGCGTTACGAAGAAAAAAAATTCCTCGTACTATAGGAGTCATCCCTTTGTGACGGCGAAATTGACGCGCTGGGCGATAACTGCACGACACTTAATGCTCAATAATTTCCTCCGCATTCTTGTTCTTGGGGACTAAATATTTCCACATTATATATTACACACCTATTCTCATGCAGTAAGAAAAGTACTTTTATAAATAGTGTATTACACCGTCGGGTAATGATTCACAAGCCTCTGAATTTTCGCTTCGTCAGTAAAACGTTTTTCTATTATTTCACAACTGCGGTATTTCCAAAACGCCTGTTACAGAAATGACATCGTTGCGGATATGTAATGCCCCACATTGTGGGAACGAAATTCATTCTGCATTGGTAGCTGACAGGTACACAAACTCTTTTGACGTTTAACTGTGTACCTTACAAACGTCAATGTAGGATTCACCACCTAGCAACCAAATAAACATATACAATAAACAATTGAAGGGCTCAGTAGAACAAGGCGCTATCCCACATTGACCTAGTTCTGAGATACTGAGGGTTTTACTTCAACTTTCGTAATATAAATCAGTACACTTTTCAACTTTTAAACATTGTACTCATACATATAAATCCATATTGTATTTATATAACACAATAAACCATAACCAGTCCTGCGAAGATCCTCAGGTTTCAACACTCGTCGGTTTTTTGGCCACAAAGAACAAATTTAAACCAGGAGACAACCGTTCAAAAGCAATAACAAGAAAATCTGCTTACATAATACGCAAAGATAATCAACCGATCAGTATTATTGAGGACAATGGATTCAAAGAATTAATTAAATATCTTGGACCTAGATACACCATGCTCACAAGACAATTACAACCCCTTAATCACGATTTCGAAAATGCATTCACATGTGGTCTCTTTATAGGAATATTCTGAAGAGTGATCATGATATAGCATGTTGTGTATACGAAACCACAGCACAAAAGGATGAATTAAATGTGCGAACTTGATTCCTCCTGATGCAAATGCACTATCTTACTCGAAAACAAAGTGACCCTCCCCAATTTAAGAAAAAAGTGCTGTTTGATACCTGTGCATTCCATCAGCTATTGTGTTTTTGGAGAGAATTTTCAAAACACCTGGAATGATATGTGACAAATAAAATAGAATGGGCCCAGAAAGAGCTAGAATGTCATTTTTACTTAAGAATATTTAAAAACTTTAAAAAAGGTGTGTTCATCTCAATAGTTTTTAAATATTAAAAAAGTATATGCTTGCATTAATGAACAACATAATATACCCTTCCAACTCAATTTCAGAAAAAATGGAATAGGCACTTGTTAGAACAATTAAAGGGCTGAATAGCTTGAGCCAGTCAATGAATAAGTAAAAATATTTCATGCCATATGCTCAACAGAGTATATTCGACCACCTACGTGCCTTAGAATTTTGTAATATATTCTAATGTACCCTGTAATTTGCGAAGTATATTTCACCTTATTCACTTAAATTGATTGATTGATTATTAGTGATTACCGGCGCGTCAACTTCTAGGGTCATTAGTCCCGTAAATGTACTACATGATTTTTCCCGGGAGTGTCTTCCCCCGCTTGATGGCGAGATCCGGCGCCGACCTACCGTGGGCTAGTGGGGTTTCCCCCTAACCAGGACTCTCCCACCAGCGGGGCACTGCCCCAGCCGGGACAACCTCTAAGCTCCCGACCGTTCTCCCGGGATATGTGGTAGAGTAGTGCATATCAGGCTAATGCCGGAGTAGTACCCAACCGAATAGGCCAAGGGTCGCGCGCAATCTTTCCTTCCTCTTCCTTGTCCTATCCTCTCCCCTTACACACACACTTCCACTAACATGCACTACCCTACCACATGTTCCGGGAGACCGGTCGGGAGCTTAGAGTTCGTCCCGGCTGGGGCGTTGCCCCGCTGGTGGGAGAGTCCTGGTTAGGGGGAAACCCCGCTAGACGACGGTAGGTCGGCGCCGGATCTCGCCCTCCAGCGGGGGAAGATCTCCGCCATCTCCCGGAAAAACATGCACTACACTTACGGGACTAATGATCAAAGCTGTTGACGCGCCCGGAAATACGAAAAAAAATCAATCAATCAATCGTGACTCGAACGTAGGACCTCCCGACCAGAGGCAATGTAGTGACATCGGTTGATGCTCAGAATCACCTCTCGGTCCTTATTCACTTAAAGCATGAATACTCTTGCTTGAGAAGTGTCGTGCGGTGTGGGTGTGGCTGTGCGGTGGCAGGAGGGGCCCCGGAGGGAGGCTGCGATGTCAATGGCAGAGGCGCGGCGTGGCGTGGCGTGGCGTGGCGCGGAGCGGAAGAAGCGCACGGTGGCGCCAGCAGGCGGCAGCTGCTAACGCCATTACGGAAATGGAAAGACAAAAGCGGGACAAACGTCTCTCCTCAGATTCTTTAATACGATTAACGAAGAGTCTTATCAAAGAGCGGCGCGTGGAGCGACGGCGGGAGTGAAGTTACCGGCACTCCTCAACAGCTGCCCCTCACGGCAAGGGGCGGCGCCGAGAGGTGGGGAGGGGGGGACCCTGCGCCAAGCGAAAACGGCGGCGCACGCGCCCAAGGCACCAAGGGAGAACAGGCGAAATGAATACTTGCAAACAAACGTATACAACAGCGCCGGCGATGGTGAAACGGTTAGCGTATCGAGCTGTTATTCGCGGGTCGATCGAGGCCGTGGATATTTAAGGGTGTACACCTTCCATCGGAGGGGAAGTAAAGCCGGCTGCACCATGTAGTAGATTCACTGCATGTAAAAGATCCTCAAGCCTAAAAGAAGCCTCTAAGCAAAATTGAGATCCGCCTGTTTCGTCGCCCAAGATAACACCTCCTTTCTCCGCTAGGTGGTGAAAGGAGCGTAGCGAATTTTGCGTGGTTAGACGGAAGAGCAAGCCTGATGGCCTGAGTCTTGCCATGTAAAATAAGGCATTCATTCATAAAATAAATATTCAGAAACATTTACACATCGTATATTTTATATTCGATCTCGCTTAAAGACATACGGCACTACACTACCACACACGTCAGGAGCTTAAAGCACACGTGGGGAGCTTAGAGCTTGTCTCGGCTGGGGCAGCGCCCCGTTTGTGGGAGATACCTGGTTTCGGAAAATCCCCGCAAACCGACATAAGTCGGACCCGGATCTCGCCATCCAGCGATAGAAGATCACCGCCGTCTCCTCAGATAAAAACATGAACAACACTTATGGGAATATTGACCTTATCAGTTGACTCACCCGGAATAATCAATGAATCAATTAAAGATATAGGGACATTAATATAACATGTTATGATACGACTTTTTATTAAACTGAAATTTCACCATCAAAATCTAAGCTTTACTTGCTTACCGCCAGCAAGGGAATTCTGCAACGAAAGGAAAACAGTCCGTCTTAATTTATCTCTAAATATGTGGGTTATTTCTGTACGGTTTAATAAGGTTTTAGAAGGATAATTCGCAGTACGAACACCTTTTTAGCTAGTGGCATGTGCCTACAAACTCCATAATGCGTTGTGCTCCTCGAAAGATCAAATTTCTAAGCAGGGTTGAAATAAGTTTTCCTAGCGCTGAATGTTGGATCTGATATCAATATAGGAGTTAGATAGGAGGCAAATGGCTACGTACGCGTTTCTAAGGCAGAGATGTCCAACTGGCCGCTCACGATGCCATTTATTGTGGCCTGCAAAAAGGTTTTAGTCAAAAAGGCAAAAAGGTTTTAGTCCCTTGCATCCATGTCGGGCGATAACATTGTGCACCTAGTGCAAGCTCCCTGTTGGAGTCAACAGCCCCTTTGATGTAAAAATAGGTTAAATTTACATTTCAGGTTTCTTTCTAGTAGTCAGAAATTCAAAATCAATTTTTTCCCTCTTTTACGCATGGTACGGCCTGATATATTAAATGAATGGTTTCATCCCCCCTCCCGTTTCAGAGCAGCCGGGCAAAGTGTTCAAGCTAGAGATGCGGGGAAGTCAAGGATGGATCGCCCGAGTAATGGAAGAATGGCCCGCAACCATTTTTAGTTAGTCCCTTATTTTACGTGGCGAGACTCGGGCCATCAGGCCCGCTCTTCCGTTGACCAAGCAACTACGCTTATTGTGTCCCACGAAAAGATTTTAGTCAAAAGGGAAAGTTCCTTTCATCCATATCGGGCTAGAACAGTGTGTACCTAATGCAAGCGCCCTTTTGGGATCAACAGCCCATTTAATGTAAAAATAAATTAAATATACATTTAAGGATTTTTGATAGTAAATTAAGAAATTCAAAATCAATATTTTCCCTCCTTTACGCACGGTTCCATCCCCGCTCCTGTTTCAGAGCAGCCGGGCAAAGTGATCGAGATAAAGATACGGGGAAGTCAGGAGTAGATTGCCCGAGTATTGGAAATATGGCTTGCAACCATATTTAGTTAGTTAATGCTTTATTTTACGTGGCCAGACTCGGGCCATCATGCCCGCTCGCTCGTTGACCAAGCAACTTTCTCTACACTCCTTTCACCATCTACCGCAGAAAGAAGGTATCATCTTGGGCGACGAAACAGGTGATTTATATTTTGTTCAGGGCTTCTTTTGGGCTTGATGAATTTAGCTTGAGAATCTTTTACATGCAGTAATACTACTAACATCGGACAGCATTTTCGACACTAGATAAACTGTTAGATGGAATTCAGGGCTGTCTGGAGGATAATTCTAGCAGCCGGCTTGTCTGGAAGGTAGTTTTCCGCGGTTTCTACCATATATCAAAAGGAGCGAAAGGCGAATCAAAAGGAGGAAAACGGAGCAGAGGGCCCCAGACCGCGCGCCATCTTTGTTTCCCTTTTCTTGTCCTAACCTCATCCTGCATCTACACTTACCTACCACACTTTTCGGGAGTCCAATCGGCAGCTAGAGCTTATCCCGGCTGGACTGGTGCACCGCTGGTGGAAGATAGCTGGTTGAGAAAAAAACCCTACAAGCCGGATCTCGCTAGCCAAAAGGGAAGATCACGGCCACCTCCCACGATAAAAACGAGCACTACGCTTACGGAACTATCATTAGTTTCTAATCAAAGAGTGGGTGACGAGTTCTGGTTTCGCTTCCCGTCTGGGCAGTCAACTAAACGTCTTTTAAACATTATTCTGTACATTGTTACATTAATGACATGGTACAGGTAAAAAGATAGTAAATGAAATAAAGTTGACAGAAAAGATCAGCCAATATTAAAATTGCTAGTAGAGATGTAGAACACTGATTCGGCGTCATCATTTATTTTATATTCATAATTACATGACAGTCGGAGAAAGCATTCTTTATTACTCGTCTTGCCTTCAACATATTTTTCTCAATGTTACTCTATTCATTACTAAACCTAATTATTTTTCTGAAGGAACTTAACTAATTTTCTTTTCAAGTTTCATTTCTGGCCTTCTCAAATCTTCAGAATAACAATTAGCTCTGCGACGACAGTAATAAAATTTTCCTCAAAAATATCCATAATTGTATTGCTGAATGTCAATGAATACGGGCTGTCATATTCTTCACAAAACACTTCATCGTTTAGACTTCAAGGGTAAGAAAACAATATACATGAATGGGAAAGAAAATTGACTACTCTTATTGAACACGCTTAAAGGAAATTCTCACATAAAAGATAACAATCAATTCCACGAATACCAAACAATACGAGAGAAAACAATAAAGCTATATTACGTGTCCAAAACAATGAATAATCTGGAATATTATTAAAGTACTTCATTAAATTTTCACCGGAAATCTTGGAAAGCTTCTTTGCGTCTCACGAAGTCCATACTAAATAATTCCACTTAATTTCAAGGCTGTTGTCTTCACTTGGAAATTGTGACATCCTGTCTCAGCAGTACATGATGACATTATCGCAGAGAAGCAACACAAAATAAAATGCTGAAGTGTTCCTCACCTGGCTGGCCGTTGGCGCCCGCCTCCTGGCTCGCCGCGATGTCCTCCATGGTATCTGCTGTCAAGATGCCATTCCCGTTGGCGAAGCTCTCCAGCAAGCCGTATCTGCAAGAGAGCGCGCCAGGGTGAAGAAGGCGTTGACACGCGGGACGGCTCGCTATCGCGCGGCGCTGCGGGGGCGGAGTGGGGGCGGCGGGGGCGGTGGGGGGAGCGGGGAGGAGTGGGCGCAAGGGGCAGCGAAAGCGGAGGGGGCGCCGGGGGCGGAATGGAGACGGATTGGGTGCGGTGGGGAGGCGGTGGCGGATTGGGGGCGGCGGGGGCAGAATGGGACCGGAGTGAGGGCGGCGTGGGCGGCGGTGCCGGGGGCGGCGGTGCCGGGGGCGGCGGTGCCGGGGCGGCGGTGCCGGGGCGGCGGTGCCGGGGCGGCGGTGCCGGGGCGGCGGTGCCGGGGCGGCGGTGCCCGAGGGCGGAGTGCCGGAGAGGTGGCGGGAGCGGCGGGCGCCGTGGGCGGCGGGGCTGCGTGGGCGGCGGGGCGGCGAGGGCGGCTGGGGCGGCAGGGAGGCAGGGGAAGTGGGGACGGTGAGCGCATTGGCCGCAGGGTGCAGGCGGAAATGCGAGGCGGCAGCTTCTTTGCTTCTTGGAGGCTGCGGGGTCTGCAGGAGAGTTTCGGAGGAGAAGCACTCTCAAGGAGGAAGCAACAAAAGGACAAGCAACTAACTACGCTCTAAAAACTCACGGTGCTGAATCGGCACGTACTCACTCGCCTTTAGTAATAGTTGTGTAATAGAATTTACACCACAATTTATCTCTGAATTAACATGTCAGTAATCAGGTTTTGTAAATTAATAATAAGAGTTGGGCAAAATACTCTAAATTGAGTATTTAAGAAACTTCGCAAAAATACTTTATAAATAAATAAATAAATAAATACACAAAATGTATTAGGACTTGATGTACTAAATACATATACCTAACATACTTCAAATTCTCAAAATACTGTGAACATATAATTTTGTATTATATATTTTTATTGCAACAATATATTGTAATTTGCAATTACAGTACATTAGGGCTAGTAGTGTTCACACACGGACGGACGGATGAACAGATAGATGCACAGACAGACGAACAGACAGACAGACAGACAGACAGACGGACAGACAGACGAACTGACAGATGGATGGAAGTCAGAAAAAATAAACACATTTTCGGTATCCGGTGTAATTAAATTTAAAAATCAAATTTTCCATTTTACTTACACTTCGGCGATAAATATTCAAATTTTCTAAATATTGTACATCATCTTATTTCAAAATCTATCTTTAAGTAACTATTTTCATTAACAGAGAAAATCTTTATCTTTAATATTTTAGTTGTAGGAAAACAAGAAAAAAGGAGAAAAAAAGTTAGCAATTTTCGAAAAATCAGTTTTCAACGAACATGAGACCTGCACCATTCTCTTAAACTTTCCTTACACTACATAACAACAAAAGTTAATAGAAAATGATGGAGCCACTTTTTGAAAATGGTCCCATGGGCTTTATGTAAAGTACACCGCAAAATTAAAATATCGATTTGAAATTCAAGGAGGCCGCGACATTAACCACATTGACAGGGCTATTGCAACAATTTTTGAGAAAATCGGCTGAACAGTTTAGCCACTAGCAGTGCTCGCAGGTGGACAGATGGACCGACTGACAGACGGACAACGTTTTGCCCTCAATTGATTTGTCGGTATCAAGGACACACAAAACATTAATTCTGGGTACACCACGTGTTTTCATTATCAGGGCCGTGTAATAAGTTTTTCTGCCGAAAATTTTCCGTTTTTTCGCGCAGCATTACATAACATTCTCTCTACCGTTGAAGCGGTAGCAAGAAAGTAATATGTATTGTATTTCGTATCAGAGAAAGGTACAGTTTGAGATAAATGGCACAGGATTTTTGTTTAATCTGCCAGAAGTATGAGTTGACAAATTCGCCTATACACACACACACACACACACACACACACACACACACACACACACACACACACACACACACACACACACACACACACACACACACACACACACGCGCGCGCGCGTTTTGAAAGAATGGGAACAATTTTCCATTAATGGAAAATTCCACAATTCCATTAATTCCTATAGGGACTCAAAAATAAGATGGATATGATTTCATTTCCGCTTTACATCGCAAGTATGGGGTGAAGTCTTAAAGAGTAAAAGGAGTCTTAAAAAGGGCCGGAGTTCTTCCCTTTGTTATTAAGAATTTTCTTTCTCATGAGTGAGAGTGTCCATGTTGGTTTTACAAGATAAATCTACTGAATTCAAGTAATTTTTATATTATAGGAGGTTTATCATTAGAAAGAAGTTCATTATTGAGTTTACTCTGCAGTTATAAGTATCCAATGAATAATAATAGTAAGAGAATGCTCCAAAATACAAAATTGATGGCATTTTTTTCTATCTTTTCGAAATTACACGTAAAGCATAATAAATGTATTTTCTCGACGAAAATATAATTTCCTTCTAAACCATTTATTTCTTTTCATGAACATGAAGAAAAATGTTAAATGTTTTGCGTTATATTGTTCATGACATGGTTCCCAGAATATAAAACTACTGTGAACAAGTATCTTGAAGCTATAATGGACTAGTGGAAAATACAAAGTAAAAAAACGTCAATTATTTTTCTGTTTACAACATAATCGGGATTTTGGTTCATTCATCCATTGCATTACGCAATTATATTACAACTTTACATATTTTCAATGCTGAACAAAAAGCTGACTGATCAATAGGCGGTAGATCACTGATAGGCAGGCTGACAGATAGTAGAACACACAAGTTTTGTGATATGTAAGAAACTCGTTATGTTCTGTACTTTTTAACAACTTTTCCCTGGCGATAGAAAAATGTATTTTTTACACGTTTATTCAATTTTTTTATTTTTAAAATACAACGCAAAACTAATTCACTAATTTTTCAACTGAGACCCCGTTTGTACGGGACATTTTATTACCTTCTAATATTATATACATGGAAAAATTTATTTCTCTTTCGAGAAATCATGGTTGTAAAAAAATAACATTTTAAAGTTGTATGTGCTCCAGATTAGAAATATTCGATAGCAATGACTCGAAATGAGAACCTAAAATATCTCTCAGCGTCTGTGGTCTCAAACTCTTAATAATAAGCAATATATTTTCGGAAAAAATACTCGAACTCAAGCCATGAGAGTTCAATTTTCTCAATGAATATTCTCATATTTCTGGTGCCCCTCCCATTTTGTTTTTGTGAGGTATCGTCTAAAAGGAGTTGTAACATAATGGGAGAATATTAGAATTTAGAAGAGCAAACCTATTCATCTGACTTTAAAAGTACTCGCTTAAGAAACATATAAATGTAAAATATTCACCGCTAGCCACTAAAGGCGCGTAGTAGTAGAAATGGAATACGTAAAATGTGGCTTATAACATGTAACTCAACATGCAAATTTTCCGACCAAACTAAAACTTTCTGGAGAACCCTGCGGCTTCAGTAAGCCAGATCGTTGGCCACCCACTGTTTGGTCACGATTAAAATTCATTCGTAATGACACATCCCGCGCGTGAAGTGCTGTTTGGCGAAAAGCGCACCAGGCCAATGGGGCCAAAACCTGGCCATAAGGAAAAATTAAAGTGCGCATTCGGAATTCTCACTTAGCAAATCTCGTTCGGAAGACATTGGAGCACACTACTTCAGCTGGTTGAATCCGGCCAAAAACCTGGCCATAACGGACAAATTCAAAGTGCGCGTTCGGAATTCTCACTTAGCAAATCTCGTTCGGAAGACATTGAGCACATTACTTCAGCTCCAGAAAGTTATTTCAATCATTTTTGTCTTCCTCAAGGTCTCGTGAAGTTACCGTTGCTTAAAACACTCGGCGCGTAGTTAACACTTAATTCTTGTCAACGATATTTGTGAAATTAAAAAAAAGTGTTTAAATCTTTTTGTGGATTATTTTTAAATTTCCGAATAGCAGACACTTTTGCCTATAAGTTAGATATATTTTTAAGAAAAAGTGTCAAATAATTTTATGTACAATACGCCTGAAATCTAAAGAGGTAACAATGTGAGTCCGTGTATTGTAGATTATATTTTTGTCCTGCGTATTCCTGGCTCAATCATTTTTTTATTTATCAAGTAGAATGCCCTTAATCAGAATAACACACATTGAGCTGCACATATCTGCACCTTTTTGTTTTACAACCTCTTTACTGCAATGCTACATAGTAAGATTTAACTCTAGATATCCCGGAATTGCCTTCTACGCCACAAGGAATTATTTTCTCTTTATATCTGTTGGATTTCTTCTTCTTATAATTAATTTAATAAGAAAATTACTGATAATTGTTTAAAATAACAATATTAACCAGAACGACTGCCAGAACTATTGTATCCATATTTCTACCCATATCATTATTTTTATGTCAGTAAGTCATTTTCTAATGGCCATTTTTAATTTTGAAATTTCATTATGATATTTGAAATCAGTGATCTCCAGAACCCCATACGTACATTACGTATTTTACGCCCTTTTTTTAATTTTTAAATGAGTAGATCCGCCATTTTGAAGCCGCCATTTTGAATTTTGAAACGTATGTATAATATTCAAATTCAGCGACCTGAAAATCCCATCGATAGCCATTTCTACGCAAATCTACTCGCATTTGCAATTATGGCCCGGTTTAGGCCGGATTCAACCAGTGTGGCGCCGTGGGCCGTGGGCCGCGGGGTCGATTGGCTCGAGTGCGGGCGCGTCTCGGTCACTGCGAGACCGAAATTAACCGCCGTCTCGTCGCTAATTACGCTGGTAATTTCCTCGGGGCGGCCCACGCAAAGGACGGCGGCGGGGCGGCGGGGTCGGCGGGGCGGCGGGGCGGCGGGCGGCGCGGGCGGCAGGGGCGGGGAGGGCGGGGCGGCGTGGGCGGCGGGGCGGCGGGGTGGCGTGGGTGGCGGGGTCGGCGGGGTCGGCGGGGGCGGCGGGGCGGTGGGGCGGCGGGCGGCGGGGCGGCGGGGCGGTGGGGCGGTGGGGCGGTGGGGCGGTGGGGCGGCGGGGGCGGTGGGGGCGGCGGGGGCGGCGGGGGCGCTGGGGGCGGCGAGTGGCGGGGGCGGCGGGGGCGGCGAAGGCGACAGTGTGGGCGCAGCACTGCGCCGCTGCTCCACGCGAGAAATTAGTTGTTGTTTGGTTCGCTGAGCCGCGCTGCCATCGCGGAGCTGCTCGAATTTCGCGGCGGCGTCGACGAAGACGAGAATTGGCGTTCTTTCCGGTTCTGTCTACGAGCTCCGTCACTGTTTCAATATTTTGGAAGCTTAAGTATATCTATTAATTCAATGTTTGGCTGATAGGAACGAATGTTAGTAACAATAATTATTATGACAATATTATTAAATGAATGCATCACACACTGTTCAGTATTGTTTATTTCAATCTTATATAAATTATTATTTAAGAGATTAAGACTCAAGTAATATTACATTAATGAATTTTCGCAGTGAACCGACTGCTGATGCAAGATACACACATTGTTATTGAGAGGAGATATTCTGGTTAAACACTTTGAGATATGTAAATGGTTCACCAAGTACATGTAGGACTATTCTCGAGGACACACGCTGAAACGGTGCTAATTCTGGTGTTTTGCCCGAACTGTTTGGATGGAATTATTTATGTTAACGAAAATATATTTTTCACTAGTTGAAAATAATTCAATTAGTATTCCCCGGTGTTTTCTATGAAATATTTTTAATTTTATCTCCGCTATTACCAACTTTAGTCGTCATACGAGGAAACGCTATTCGTTGATATCAATTCGACTGAAGAAACTTAAAAACTGAAGTTCTCGTATCACAATGTCAGAGGCAGAAAAATATAATTATCTATTTCGAAAGCGCGCAGAAATTCAAAGAAAATAATGAAATTTGTGAACATGTGAGAGATATCTATGAATTTATTAGTTACCGATGCGAAAATATCCAAAAACAATGAAGCCGTTTTGTTTTAGACTGAAAGATGGAAATATTTGATTCTATTATTCTATTACGTTGGCATGAATGTGAATTCATGCAGATCAAATACAATAAATCAAAATTTATAATCGAAAATATAAAGCATAAAATGTGAAAGGTCAAAGTGTTTTAGTCGCGGATTTAAGTAGGATGTGGGATTTAATCCAGAACAGGGGGCAGGGAGTGGAGAACGGAGTTTCAAATGGGCGCATCGATTGATGTTTACTTAATGGAATCTAAACTGTGTTCTCTATTGAAACTGCATAATTACATTCAAATATAATCAAAGCAATACGCTCAATTTAAAGTAAACAAAAGCTTCTCATTTTGCATCCCAAAACGTGATAGATTGAACGTTACAGAAAGATTTCTTACTTAGTGTTTCAGTAGGTAATTCCGAACAAACGAATGGGTCCAATTAAAGAGCGTGAGCATGGCGGATTTATTCTTCAAAAATATTTTGCGTAGACACTCATTTACATGAGCGTTAAAATATTCTCATAGCACTCCCAATCATAGTTATTAAAAAGAAAATAATTTATCTCATAAATAATTAGTTTCATTCCCTTAGATTATTTTTTCAATATTTTCCACTCGATAATCTAAATGTATGTCATACAAAGACTTCTTGCTGGAAGCAAGGGAAGGATCATAAAATTTTGATGCATTTTTCTTTTAAATTTTAGAGTAGTATTTCGCTTCTCTTCAACGAAACACAGCCAATCCTCTGTATGCAGTATGTACTGTACTGAAATCATAATATATATACACCGCTTATCATTAAGAATTCGGAGTTCAACTATTTCCTTTAAGAACCTTTAATTGTCCCTGAAATGCTTGCCCTGCCACTTCTTTCACTATCATTCATCATCGCTAGCGACGTCTCGAACCCTTGCTAACATTTTGGCGCAGAAAATTTTCAAAGCAGTCACGAGGAAACTACTCGATTTACTAAGTTTCCATGCTCATCAAACAATATCGAACATTCGGTTTGTAATCAGAACTTCTAAATCCTCCAGAGAGCGAGCTATCCCCTAGTGTCAAACTCAATTAACAAAAACTGACAATGAAATCTGCGGCGGATCTAGGGAGGGGGCATGGGGGACTTGCCACCCTCACCCCCCAAGCCGTTTCGTTTGTTACCTTCCTTTATTTGGCAAAATTGATTTAAACATTTACGTTAGATTTATGTAATTATTTCAAACGTATTGCATATTATCATATATACACTAAAAAAATAATACACAACATAACAATAAATATGTTTATAATTTTATAAAAAATCTATGATGCCCCCCTCGCAAATGATCGGCTGGATCCACCCTTGAATGAAATTATGAAATAGCATTGCAACGAGACTGCCTCGCATGCAGAGTGCACCCGAGAAGCAAGGGGGCTTGCGACCGAGTGTCGCAGAAGAGAGACCCATCACAATACAGGCTCGCGCCCGCTAGACATGAACACACGGCCTCGACGGTCGGCTGCCCGGTCTGATTCTGAGCTGTGAGATGTGTGCCTCGCTTGATTGATTGATTTTTTCGTGTTTCCGGGCGCGTCAACTGCTTCGGTCATTAGTTCCGTAAGTGTAGGGCATGTTTTTTCTCGGGAGATGGCGGTGATTTTGCCCTGCTGGATGGCGAGATCCGGCGCCGACCTACCGTCGGCTAGTGGGGTTTCCCCCTAACCAGGACTCTCCCACCAGCGGGGCACCGCCCCAGCCGGTCCAAGCTCTAAGCTCCCGACCAGTCACCCGTAATATGTGGTAGTGTAGTGCATGTTAGTGTATGTGTGTGTGTGTGTAAGGGGTGAGTATAGGACAAGGAAGAGGAAGGAAAGATCGCGCGCGGTCCGTGTCCCGTTTGTTAGGGTACTGCTCCGGCGCTCGCCTATTGTTGATCGGAGAAATCACGGAAATCTACCGATCAGAGCAGCCGGCCGCTAGAATTGTCCTCCAGACAACGACTGAATGCAACCTAGCTGACAAGCTAGTGTCGAAAATTCTGCCGCCGTCTAGATTGGAACCTAGGACCTTCCGGTCAGAGGCGCTGCAGTGACATCACCCAGGCGTGGAGCGTTCTGCAGCCGGGGCCAGCGTTCCCAGCTCCGACACCTTGGGCACCCGACGCACGTCGACGCGGGGCCAGCCGCCGCCCAATACCTCGCCATGGAATATTCAGAGGGCGCCACAGTCGCCGCCGCCGCCGCCGACTACAATACGGTCCAATAAGACCGGTCGGCAGCCACACCGCGCCGCCCCACGCTACGCCACGCTGCGCGCCCCAGGGAATTGATGGCGCCACAGGAGGAGGGTAGGAGGAGAAAGGGGCGGATGCATGGCGAGTGGTGAGATACGTTGGGGAAAGGACACAGGTACAAAAGATCCCAATCGACAACTGATATGACAGAAAGATACCGAGATATCTGATAAAGATGAGACCTATCTGTTGAGGTTAATTGTTAAAGAGAAGATTCGATTGATTGATTGATTGATGCATGTTTCCGGGCGCGTCAACTGCTCTGGTCATTAGTACCGTTAGTGTAGTGCATGTTTTTTTCCTCGGGAGATGGCGGTGATCTTCCCCAGGTGGATGGCCAGATCCGGCGCCGACCTACCGTCGTCTAGTGGAGTTTCCCCCTAACCAGGACTCTCCCACCAGCGGGTCACCGCCCCGTCCGCTAGAATTCGACGTAGCTGAAAAGCTGTGTCGAAAATTTTGCCGCTGTCAGGACTCGAACCTAGGACCTCCCGGTCCGAGGCGCTGCAATGACATCAGTTGATGCGCTGAGCTACCGCTCCCGGTAGAAGATTTGATCTTTTATATTGCAAAATATGTATTTCAATAACGAATTAAATATTTTTGTAAACAACGCATCCAGAAACATGAATTTATCTCAAGAAGAACTCTTATTACATCACAAGACAGTCACGACATAAAACAGGGCGACACTCATTGGCAGTAACGGGAGTACGATCCACGTTATTCAAACTTATATTGAAAAAACTTAGTGAAGTTTCAATAAAAATTCTAAATTATAAACAATTTTGAACTGCAAATCTCACGAGATTGATATAGTTTCATTCATAAAATTGAAACCACACAACGGATGTCAAATGGGAGAAAGAAAAAATGCCTTACGATACTGAATGAATAACAACTGAATGAATGAAAATTAATGAGAGAGAAGTGATAGATGGAATATAGATACTAAAGTATATGTGTCCTTCTCATATGTTATTTCAAGGTACTATTGGTATTTATGGGTGCTGTTTGTCTATTGAGGGTTCTATTGAGAGAGTCTATTTAGAGATTTTATTGTAAACGTTTAAAAATAATATGTGTTGTAATTAAGGTTAACGTCACATGTTATGTAATTTTTAGTACACTGTATGTTGGGTTTGATGGTCAGAGAAATAATAAAATTGTCTCCCTCTTGTCTTTTTCTCAAGCTGTCTTGAAACGGATACATTGCCTCATTACTGCAGACGCATTTCCTGTAAAGGGCGCGTTATGGTTGCACAGATCAATAAGAAATGTAAAGAGGCTATTGTGTAATCGTGGAAACCTTGAACAGAGTCGATCAGTTATGTCATAACATTCATGGTAAAAAGTATGTTTTCAGGAATCATTATCGTCACATCCTCGGGAATTTTGTTGTCAGTACGCTCCAGAGCTCTGGAAAGAAATCGAGGTGAAGAGTGACCACAGGTGAAGACCTCTACTGGATTAAACATAGCATTCAACTTTTCGTAGCTAGTTAATATCAAATTTAATGAGTGATTCTGCAATCCGTTTAGGGAATGTCAATTTCACAAATACTGTGACATACATACATGAATGTAATGGTACTGTAACATACATACATGAATGTAATGGGCGTAAAACGCTGCAAAGCAGACTCCAAATTAATACCGTTAGTCCTGATTTATGTCAACATGCTAGTTTCTACAGTAAGTTACTTACCATAACATATATTCAGAGCAACGTACAACATCATCATGTCGGATGCGCAGTCAGATGTTCTCGCAGTTCAAATAGATAATTTGAATTGTAAAACTGTTGAGATGTAGGAAAAACGCTAGAAAGCAGGAAAGTGTATAAAGGTGTTTCTACTCTCACTCTGCAGAAAAAAGCGAGTACGTCACAAAATTTTACTGAGTTAAAATACACGTTTAATTCACGTGACATGTTCCTAACGCTGGTAAGTGCTGTCAAGTTCTTTGCAGGATGGCTAGGAACAGCAGTCAACAGAACGAGTCGACGAGAAGTAGCCGGACGGACGCGAGCGTGCTCCGCAAACAGCCCCTGGAGCATCCGGCCGCTGGCGGCGCCCGCGGTCCTCGCGGCGGCCCTCGCGACCCCAGCGCCCGCGCGGGCGGCGGCAGTCTGGAGACGGACGGGCGGGCGAGCATCCACCTGGCGCGGGCCCAGCGCCGCGTCCACTCGCGTCCCCGCCCCCGCACGCGACACAACCCCCCGCCCCCTCCCCCCCCTCTGCCCTCGCCCCCTCACCACTGAATTCTCCCTCACCCCGCCCTCGCCCTCGCCTTCGCCCCCTTCACCTCCGCCCGCGCCCTCGACCCCGCCCTCGCCTTCAACCTCGCCCACGCCGCCGCTTTCGTCCTCGCTCCCGCCGCGCCCCGGCCTCCCCCCCCCCCCCCGCCCCGACACCTCCGCGCACATCGCATCCGATTGCACCGAATCCCACGCCACTGCGGTGCTACCCTCCGACCGGCTGAGAGAGCTGAGTACCAACACCGTTCCCCATGCAGTATCGTAGGTCCGGAAGATCTAGGCTTTGAGTTCAAGCGTTGATGGATTTTCGGTTTTTGCTCCACAAATGGTTGTGTTCAACCACAGTCGGGAGGAGAAGTCAAATGGACGGCTGGTCTCATTGGAAGTTTTCCGTAGTATCTTTAAACAGTACAACACGAATGCCAGCTCAGTACCATAACAAATTGACCACAGACCGAGCGCAATCTTTCTTTCGGGATCATTTCTCCCTCCAATGCTCTTACACCTTATACTGCGACACGTCTGGGGCTCATGTTTAATTATAGATTACTACATTTCCAAAAGACAAAGATACTAAAACGCAACACCTATACCAGTTTGAAGCTCTTGACAATTTGACATTTAATGAAGGAATCCCCATCGGTTTTCAGAAAACTATTCGAGGTGTTTTCGCGGACATCCGTTTCCAGCAGCAGGCTGACCTTTACATCTCTCCCAGCTTCCACGCACTCCCACGCCACACAGATCCTCGCGTAGGAGCCCCTCGGTTTAAACCGTCAGACAAGCAGGTTTACGTGCGGCGGCGTTGCGGCGGCGGTGGAGGCGGCGGGCGCCTCGGGGCAACGCGGTCCCGGGTGGCGGCGGCGGCGGCGGTGTGGTCTGCAGTGCAGCGGGGAATTGTGGGTACAAGAGCGCAGGGGCTGGGGAACCGAGGAAGGAAAATATACCACCTCGGGGATTAATACAATTTGCATTACCTTTCGCCCTCGCTTTCACTGGGCTCCGGGAGCGCTGGACTTGAATTGAATCCGCGGGGAGCGGAGAAATCTGCAAGGGGCCGGCAAGGCCTCCGGGACCGAGATTCGCGCACCGAATGGGCAGCCCTAAGTGAATGCGGCGGCGCCGGAACGGGGAGACAGGTGGCCCGGGCCATTTGGTTTGGTTTGGTTTTTTCGTGTTTCCGGGTGCGTCAAGTGCTTTGGTAATTACTCCCGTTAGTGTAGTGCATGCTTTTTTTTCTCGGGAGATGGCGGTGATCTTCCCCCGCTGGATGGCGAGATCCGGCGCCGACCTACCGTCAGCTAGTGGGGTTTATCCCTAACCAGGACTCTCCCACCAGCGGGGCACCGCCCCAGCCGGGACAAGCCCTAAGCTCCCGACCGGTCTCCCGGAATATGTGGTAGTGTAGTGCATGTTAGTGTAAGTGTGTGTGTGTGTGTGTGTGTAAAGGGAGAGGATAGGACAAGGAATAGGAAGGACGGATTGCGCGCGGTCCGTGGCCCGTTTGGTAGGGTACTGCTCCGGCATTCGCCTGGTGTTGATCGGAGAAACAACGGAAAACTACCGATCAGAGCAGCCGGCTGCTAGAATTCTCCTCCAGACAGCGACTGAATTCGACCTAGCTGAAAAGCTAGTGTCGATCATCCTGCCGCCGTCAGGACTCGAACCTAGGACCTCCCGGTCAGAGGCGCTGCAGCCGAGCCATTTGGTTTGCTAACATGTTGACGAAATAGAGATAACGTATTACAATTTTTTTCTTTCAATGAAAACTTTACGGCAATTAGGAATTTTCGAACAAATCGTTTATTGGCGATTTACGGTAACGAAAGTTCCATAATACTTATAGACAAGCAGTTTTTTTCTTATTATTTGTTTAAAAAACGTTAAGTGTTTAACAATATTTGTGGCAATTTAGTGTTCTTTAGAATGTGTCAAGAAGACTCATTTTTATCAGATGCACTCCTTATCAGAATTTTTTTCTTGTGAAGGGACCGAAATAATACGAGGTCGTATGATAAAAATTCGCGTTTACCGAGTATTATAAATGTCCGTATTACCGTAATCCCTTACCGGGACCAAAGTTTCGTTCACGTTCCAGCGAAATTCGTGTTAAGTGACTTCCTGCTATCAAGAGTTTACTGTATATTGTATAGAGTTTACTGTATATTGTATATTTACAAATTGATGCGATGTTACTTAAACACAACAAATTTCTTTATAATTAATTTCAAAATACGCTTTTATTTGTCACTTAAAAGCGTACTTTATTATCTTACAAGATACTGAGTACTCTTTATTATCTCACAATTGATAAAAAGCTATAATAATAAAAAAATTCTATATTGAATTATAATTTAAAAATAAACCCAACCATTCTGAATCATTAATATTGAAAAGCTATCATCAGATGTTCTTCACAAACCAAAATGAGGTTTAATTATCACAGAGATTTACGAAATTCTCAAATGGATTCTTCTTTGCTTCATATCACCAACAGTTCTCCTGGACAATAGTTTCCCTTTAACTCCCTGTATCTCGCAGAGCAAAGGTCGTTTCTGGACAGGCATCACGCATCACACACTCTCTGCAGCTTCAAACGAGTTTCTGCATCGCCGAGACTGTGGGCGCTCAGATAAGTGGTTCACTTGCTCCGCGGGTCCGATAGAACCCCCCAGGCGACAGCTACCGCCGTTGCTGGTTGAGCGCCCGGCGCTGATGCGAACGCAACCCGCAGTACGCTCCCGTTCTGAGGGCGGCCGCGCGCGGCAGCGGCAGGCGCACGGGGACGGCGTTGGCGGTTGCCTCGGGCGCGGCGCAAATAGCAGCGACACGCGAACGCACTCAAACGTCCACGGCGCCGCCGGCCGCGTCTTAATAACGCTCGCATCAGCTTCGCCTCACTTGCGGACGGATGGACGGACGGACGGACGGACGGGCAACGTGAAAGCACAACATGTGGAAGAGTGAATATGAGAAATGGTGAAGAACGGAGAGAGAAAGGAAATCGGATGAGAGAGGGAGAGAATGAACATGTTTCATTGATGTAACTAAGAAACGTATCAAATTTAAAGTCATATGGAGGTCACACGTCGTCAATATTTCACTTAGTTAATGTATAACCACATAGTTAACGTTTTCACGTTTAGTTAACGTTTCACCTAGTTCACGTTTTCATAATTTCACTTAGTTAACGTATACCAGAACGTTATAAAACGTTCTGGTACACGAAAGTTAATGCCTTGCTATAACAATGATATGACGATCCACTGAACGACGATCACAGTAGCGAACTGTAAGCAACAAAAGGTACAAATTGATGAAAAGCACCTTTTCAGACGGGGGAGCAGGTACATACGAGGGTAATTACAGAAGTCATTGCAACTATTTTATATATTCCGAATGACCGCATATGCTGTTGTTTCACTACATACATTTGCAGACATAGTGTACTCAGTATGAGATGAAACCACTACAATATGTCTGAATGCATTGCTGCCTAGTCGACAACATATACAAACGTTAGTATCCTAGAGACTATG
Source organism: Teleogryllus oceanicus (assembly GCA_964035755.1). Classification (NCBI taxonomy): domain Eukaryota; kingdom Metazoa; phylum Arthropoda; class Insecta; order Orthoptera; family Gryllidae; genus Teleogryllus; species Teleogryllus oceanicus. Next base: position 10,988,631 of record CAXIVR010000009.1, read on the forward strand.
TTCCGAGATGGATGTCACTAAAGTTGAACAGCGAGCATATTCAAAAATTGTATTTCTGCTTGTCAGAATAGCTCGTGAGTGCCATGCCGAGCTGCGAGAAGCATTGGGTGATTGGGAGTTGCCCAATCGAACTGTTGCACGTTGGGGCTCTCAAATGTGTACACGTAGCAACTGTTGTCGTGTCGCGCAGTTGACGTGAAGCGTCTGCTCACACGGAGATGCAGGTGGCTGTTATTAAACACTGTTTAGCGTATGAAAAACAATGAACTGTGGCGGAACTAGCCGCATATATTGTTATGTATGCATCGACAGTGATCTGCATTTTAAGAAATGACTTGAAGGTTTGAACAAAGTGGGTGCCACATACTTTAACTGGCGTGCACAAATGGACTCGATACGAGACATGCCGTATCAATCTGGAGCGGTTAAAACATGAAGGAAACGAGATGTTCAATCGTATTATTGCAATTGATGAAACGTGGTCATGAGCGGAAGAACCAGTATTAAAGAAGATATCAAACGAATGTGGACTGCGTGGTTCACAACGAAAACATATGTTTTGACAGAATCCATCTTCGACAAACGCCACACTTATTTTTTTATTACAGCCAAAGTATTATTCTGTGTCATCCTTTGCAAGAAGGCCAAATTGTCACTACCGCGTACTACAGATCATTCCTGTGCGCACTGCGTCTTACACTGAGGAGAAAAGTCCACGACTTCTCAACAATGCAATACTCCTCCATGATAATGCAATAAGTCACACCACAGCCTGTGTTCAAAACCTTGAGCGGCGGTGGCGGTGGGAGATCTTGGAACACATGATCTCAGTCCGTGGCACTCTGATACCATTCTAAAATTGCGGCCCCTGCGTGGAAAGCGGTTTGCAAACAGGGAGGGCAACCTAGCAGCGCATCGACGGGAGATGGGCGCATAGACACATCACTCGCAGCTGATGAGATTCAGCGCCTTTCTCGCCGTTGGTTGGTAGGTGATTGCGGGCGCGTCAACAGCTTAAGTCGTTATTCCCGTAAGTGTAGTACATGGTTTTTCCTCGGTAGGTGGCAGTGATCTTCCTCCGCTGAATGGGGAGATCCGGCGCCGAAATAACGTCGGCTAGCGGGGTTTCCCCCTAACCAGGACTCTCCCACCAACGGGGCACCGCCCCAGCCGGGACACGCTCTAAGCTACCGACCACTCTCGACATGTGGGGTAGTGTAGTGCATGTTAGTGTGTCCGAAAGGGGAGAGGATAGGACAAGGAAGAGGAAGGACAGATCGCGCGGTCCGTGGCCCGTTTGATAGGGTACTGCTCCGGCATTCGCCTGGTTTTGATCGGAGATACCACAACACATACGAATCATAAAGTGCGTTCAGTTAATGAAATAAATTATTACATCAAACAAAATCATTAAAACAAATTAAATGCAAGCAAATTATAATATCGTAATAGAAATGCAATGAAAACTAGAATGCAATTGACTACACTAGCATTTTTTACCGACGTGTACTTGATTTCAAATGTGACAGAAGTGTTGTCTTAATGCAATGATAACACCAACACTTGCAATTGCAAGTAAACTGCCATTTAAGGTGGAGTGAATTTGTGCCTCCCAGGAATAAATATCTACCGCAACAGTTTGGTGCTCCGGGATTGCCACCATTAAGAGGGGCAATTGTTCGCATTGGAAAACTACACATGATATGACAATATCATCTAAGTAAGTTTTCTAAAACATCTTTGTAGGTATCCATCATATCGGGTATTTAAACTCGAAATATGCCCTGTACGGTTAGGTCTCGAAATACTTTTCACAAATTAGTACCACTGTTACTGATATTTGCTGTATTATCCCTTTCAATTCCTCGGTTGTCTCATTCTAAAGCACATTATTTAAAATGATTTCAACACGTTGATAATGTTTTGTCACATAATCATTTTCTACATGCGATAAGGACTGTAACGAGTTCGATTATATTTAAGTGTTAGGTATCTGAGAAAAAGCCAAACAGTAATCAGACTGAAAACACGTCAAAAATCTGAAATTGATTTGCAGGAACAATAAAATGCGAATGCAATATCAACACATACTGATTAAAAGAGGACAAGAATTAAATTATATATTTACTCGGAAAGAACAGCTTCCTAAATTTGGAAAATGGCACCACTTTGGTATTATCCTGTAACTCAACTTGGTACACATATAGAAGATAATAAATAAAATTAACACATACGAATCACAAAGTGAGTTCAGTTAATGAAATAAATTATTACATCAAACAAAATCATCAAAACAAATTAAATGCGAGCAAATTATAATATCGTAATAGAAATGCAATGAAAACTAGAATGCAATTATCGAAAAAGCTTGGGTACACATTTCTTCCCAATGTTATCTCCAGGGACCGCATTTCAAATAATATTTGAAATTTCAATTAAGTTGAAATAATGGAAACGAAACACACCTCTTGTTTGAGAGCCTTCAAGCAGATATATAATTAACGGGAAGCAATTACCACAACCCTGCACTATACCTATCAACTAAATGCAATACCAATTTTCATATTTCATCAATCACCAAGCACTTTTTACACATATCGTTAGTACTTGTGAAACATAAGCAATGTATAAAAACTGAGTAAATGACAAAAATCTGTAAATTAGTAAACAAGGGGTAATTATTTTGCCGAAATCAATCCTTCAAAACTTCACAGAATGTGTCGCAACACCACTACTAAGGAGGGGAATTATATTATACTAGCAGACCCCGGCAGACGTTGTCCTTCTCTCTTCCTTCACTCTCTTTTCCTTCATTCTCTCTCCCTCTCTTTTCTCTTTTTTCCCTTCCCTTCTCCTTTCTTTTTTTTTTTTTCCTTTCCCTTTCCCCTTCTCTTTCCCCTCTTTCACCTCTATTTTCTCTTTTCTTCTTTTTTTTCTCCACTTTTTCCATCTCTCTCTTTTTCTCTCACAATTTCCCTCCCTCTTCTTTCTCCCTTCCCCTCACTGATTCCCTCTTTCTCTTTCCCTCCTTTCTTTCTTCATCTTGCATTGCTGGTTCCTTCTGGCCTCCTCGGTCTAGCCCCGCGTCACACGGCAACGCCCAGCAATAATGAAGCTGCGTTTCCATAACTGGGAATTGCATTTAACTGAAGCGGCATCTTGTGCTGCAGCGCCTTTTAGTGGAGTTACAAAAAATGAACAGCATAAAAACTTCCATGAAAACATAAAAGTGCCAACTTTCATGGAGATCGATCACATGGCCATCCCCCTATGCTTACTCTGTGATTCTATCGCACCGGTGCTGGCTAATGAACGTGGTGCATCTACCAATATTTTATTTAAATTATTTATTTTGCGCATTTCTGTTGTATTCATCTTTACCAAACTTTGGAAGAACACTGCGTCAAATCTTGAAAAAGAGCCTGTAAATATTTCATATCTGTCCATACGCTCATTTTTGTGGAATCGATGTCGATTACATGTTGTTGAATTCACTTTAATTAGTATAGAAGATTAACTTTTAACAATCTCTGCAATATGATGGGCAATTTTTAATAATGGGAGCTCGTTTTAAAATGTGTAAGTAATTTGTTTTCCAGAATGGAAGATGCAAATCATATTTGTGGTTTCGTCATGTAATGTAAACGTAATCAGCCAGAATGACTTCCCGGGAAAATATTGTGTATTATCTTAAATAAAGAGGATGAGAACTAAAATGAACCATGAGAGTTGATGAAAACGTTGGGCAAAAGATCACACAATGTTATCACAATTTCAATTCAGGCATAAATTGCCTAATTTCCTGTTTTGAAATACATCAAGATCATAAACACGGAATTCATATCGTCTCAACGAAAAGTTCTTCTATGTTTGAACAATAATGAGTACATATCTTGAAAGTACGAAGAAAATAATATTTTTGCAAGCATAAGTTTTGTTTTCCTAAAATCTTCGACGTATATGTTCGATATAATTTTTATATTCACATCTAGCAGAAACGAGCAACCTTCCCCAGTGCCAAGGGGAATACGAGATCGACTGCAGCCCCGCATGAGGAGAACTGTGGCAACACTGGCACAATATAGAGCTGGAACTGCACGACAAAGGAGGCACTCCGAGCCCGAGATAGCGGCGCAAGTCCACGAGCACTGGCGAGAGGACGGATTGTGTAAATGCGGTGGCACAACGCGATACAATGTCCGAGCCAGGCAGACGCGGACATGTGTTCATCGACGTCTCTCTGCGCAAACACATGCGCCGGCGGCCGGCCACCCGGCGAAGAGACCGGAGGGGGGCGCGAGGGAGGGCGAGGCCCCGCCGCCGCACACTGGTTGAATGGGGCCAAAAACCTGATCATAACGGAAAAATTCAAAGTGCGCGTTCGGAATTCCCACTTAGCAAATCTCGTTCCGAAGACATTGGAGCACACTACTTCAGCTGGTTGGATCGGGCCAAAAACCTGGCCATAATGGCGAAATTCAGAGTGCGCATTCGGAATTCTCACTTAGCAAATCTCGTTCGAAAGACATTGGAGCACACTATTTCAGCTGGTTGAGTCTGGCCAAAAACCTGTCCATAACGGAAAAATTCAAAGTGCGCGTTCAGCATTCTCACTTAACAAATCTCATTCAGAAGACATTGGAACACAGAAGCAGCGACTGAATTCGACCTAGATGAAAAGCTAGAGTCAGGACTTAAACCTAGGCCATCCCGGTCAGAGGCGCTGCAGTGACATCAGTTGATGCACTAAAATACCGCTCCCGGTTTCAGATTTTAAAGGGGAAATAAACGTAATGAACTATTAAGAAACTATTACGAAGATCAATGTACGTAAGGGAGGGTTGTGAAAATAAATTTCTCTGGAGTGGACACCAACAATCAGAAATAGAAACTGGAAAAGTTTAAATACACGAGAATTGAAGTACTCTCGAATACCTAAGTTCATTATGAACGTAAGCAGGAGCAATAAAAAGGGTTCGATTATTGAGAGTGAAGTCTAAAATTCTGATGTTGGTGGAAGTTTCTTGTTTATTTAAGTAAAAGGAAAATAACAATTTGTTACAAAGCTAAAAAACCATAGATCACATGAACACTTAAGAATAATTCTGGCATGTAAATCCAAAACCAGACATAGACCCACAATCACCCTTACAGTGCTTCACAAAACCCTACCTTTGAGATATACTTCTTTCAGTCTCTAGTTTACTAATTTACTTAAAAGATTTTGTATACATTGTTATTATACATTAAAAGGATATTCTATAATACCTTTCGCATTGAATGCAAAGCTTGTTATACAACATACGCACATTTATGTTATTACAATTTATCAATATTACAGACAGAAAATAAATATAGTAACAAAATAGTAACAAAACAGTGTAGAACGTCATTGAATGAGCCTGCATGCGGCCAATATAATTTCTATTAAGTTACTTCAATCATTTCATCAATAAATTGAGCGCTGGTGTCTTACAACTAAACCCCCACAATCTAATCGGAATTAGGAACCCTGTTCTCTGACGTGAAGAACTTTGCAGGGTGAAATTCAGCTGAAATTTTTAATATTTCATCGTTCTCCAAATGACAGTAGAAATTTCAGCAGATATCAATGAAAAATATTTCGGTTCTCAGAATCAATAAGCACAACTGAGATACATCATGTTGCATTATCAATTACTAGTAGCTGAATCACTGAAGTGAAAGTGAACTGAATGATTTGATTTGATTTTTTCGTGTTTCCGGGCGCGTCAACTGCTTCGGTCATTAGTCCAGTTAGTGTAGTGCATATTTTTTCTCGGGAGATGGCGGTGATCTTCCCCTGCTGGATGGCGAGATCCGGCACCGACCTACCGTCGGCTAGTGGGGTATCCCCCTAACCAGGACTCTCCCACCAGCGGGACACCGCCCCAGCCTGGACAAGCTCTAAGCTCCCAACCGGTCTCCCGGAATGTGTGGCAGTGTAGTGCATGCTAATATAAGTGTGTGTGTGTGTGTGTGTGTGTGTGTAAGGGGAGAGGATAGGACAAGGAATAAGAAGGACAGATCGCGCGTGGTCCGTGGCCCGTTTGGTAGGGTACTGCTCCGGCATTCGCCTGGTGTTGATCGGAGAAACCACGGAAAAGTAAGTGAACTGAACAAGCTCATTACATCAGACAAGTAAATAACTTACGAGAATGAAACAAAAAGAGAAAAATACAAAAACAGAAACTCATCGGTCTTCCGTCGCGGAATTTACTTATTTTAAAAAAAAAGCTAATAACATTTTCCCTGAAATATCAATTAATCAGTAAGCAAACTTCCTAAGGAAAAACAACGAGATTTTGATTTATGTACCGTTCTACACAAATGTACACATAAACACTGATATGAAAAATATTCTAAGTATCTGATAAATATGCGGCACGTGCAGAGTAGTTAACGATTGCTAACATACTAAATACACGAGTTACATCTTCATCGTATTGGCTACCTAGTTCAAAGCACAGTCCATCTAAGACGTGCGTATCATAGTGTGGAGAAATCTGAGTTGAACGAACGCTCCCTACTGTAGAATCTGCATCGTCGGCGACGCATAAAACTGCCGGGAGGGGCGGTGCAGAAGGGAGGGGGTGGGTCGGGGAAGGGAGGGGGAGGGTAGGGGGAGGAGTAGGCGGGCGGGCGTAACCGCAAGAGGGCGCGCGGCGGCCGAACAAGCGGGCGTAGAACCGCTAATGGGGCCAATTTGAGGTGAGCCATTAGCAGCGCCTCGCTCTGCCTGCACCGCACACAGCGCCCCGCTCCGCGACGTCACGCCCCGCCCCGCCCCGCCCCGCCCCCCCCGCCCCGCCCCGCCCGCCCCGCTCCACCCCTCCCCCCTCCGCCCCACCCGGCCCCGTTCCGCCCACCCTTTCGCCCCACCCCGTAAAAAACACTCCCGCGCCGCAATACTCCCAGGCCTGTGGGCCGAAACCAAATTGACAACTACAAAAATCTTTATTGCCTACAAAGTGAATATTTTCATGACGTTATTTTCATTTTCAGTTTTGTTTTTCAGGACTTCATCTACATTTTAGCATTCATTGAAGTAAGTACTATCACATACTTAATTGGTTGCAATTTTAAGACTTAAAACACGCTTAAAGTTGTCCATTACGTATTTGTACACTCACCACAAATCGTGTGTGTCGTGCACAAAAGCTCACATCTAATTTACTCTGTCCGTTTCCTGCCCACTCCCTCCGAACTGTTCCGAGCGTGTCAAGAAACTGCTCGGGAAATCGGCAACCGGAGCCCTTGGCTGGCCCTTTCTTACCAGTAGGAGGGGGAGTGAGTCATGCAACGAACACACGCTGTGTGGACGCTGAGTGCCAGCGGTTTCTTCGGGGTTGCCACCTCTAAAGAGGACTGATGCGCCGACTAACGAACGATTTAATACATACACATCTCAACAGAACATATTATAGGGATATTTTGAAAAATGTATGTCACTGAAAAAGAATGTGGCCTATAATTATTTTTAATAAAATATATTTAGTCAGAGTTTTGTTCTCGAATTTTTCTCGGGCTACCGCCGGCAGCCTCCGTAGCCCAGTGAATTATTTACTTCGGCGACCACCTCATCCCACTGTCCCACGCGCCTTGTAGCGCTGCACCAGGCTGCTTCAGGACGTCATCTATTTAATAGCGAATCGGGAAAATTGATGCTCCACCGAACAGTGTTTGCATGCTCTTGCGAGCTTTTTCTGTTAACTGATTGAAAGAAATACAACTCTTTAAATGTAACTGAAACAGCAAGAGTTTACGGAAGGAATTTTATGTTATTTGACTTCTCTAGCTTGGAACAATTAGTGCAAACATTGAAGTGCTGGTTGTTAAATATAAGGAAGCTGCTATACTGCTTTCGTTCTCATCTTTTTTACTCGTATATGTTTTGGCAAGCTAGATGAGTGGTAGTTTTTGGCACTCCGTTTCCTCAAACGTTGATTTTGGAACGAACTTTATCCAATAAAATCTATATATACTAGTTATCAAAAACAGCTTTCTTCTTTAAATGGAATTAAAGAACGTCAGAGACCAAATGTTTGTAGAGGAAAGAAAATGAACGAGAATGGAAAATAATCCAACTTGCTCTACGAAGTTTTTTTTACCCTGAAGCAAACATACTGCAGTGTCAAAACAAGTGAAGGCGCTGGAGCAACCCATTACGGTCTTCTCCCGTTTGGTTGTGGAACTGAAAGCTGAAAGAAAACTTGCACCATGGGAACGTTAATTTTCCTGGAAGTTACAATTTCTCATTGAAGTATTCTAATGTACCATTTCAATAGGCCCTTCCCTCTAAGAAATTGCTTTAATAACTTTTCCCTCGCACAACTGCTAACCATAATTGGCGTCCTTGTAGCAACAAAAGTTCTGCAATGCTCATTCTCTTTACAACATGCACACCATTCTTTTAGAAGGGTCGTTGTGATGCTAAAAGAGCTACTTTGTTGTCCTTCGACATTCACAGTGAATACGAGTGACAAACCCATTTTACATAATGAGCAACTGAAAATGTAATACTTACAACATAATTTGAAATTGAGGCGAGATTATTCTTAACGTCTCTTAAATAATATATCGAAATATAAATATGACTTCGAATTTCCCGAATATTTCACCTTTCTTATAATAATATTACTAGAAGCAATTTAAATAGCCAAGAAAATCAAGAAGGTATCATATAACCAGGTAATAGTTTGAAGATTCCGTTGGATACTTGGTGTAGACGGTTTTGTTGTCATAAAGAAGGAACAATTTGTGCCAAAATAATAAAAATGTTAGATAAATGTTTGATTAGTGGTTGTTTTGGGACGTCAAATCACTCATAGCAAACTACCAATTTAACAGTCACTGAGTTTTCAATTTGCGGAGAACTTCATTTTAAATGTCGCGGAGTTTATTCAGAAAGCACATTAGATGTTCGAGAATATTGTACAGTTGCATTAAGAAGGACGACCACGTTACAAGATGGATCTGAATGCCTATACGCCCATAAACATATCAGAACTTGATATCAGCGTGAAATGTTATCTGACACAGAGTATAAAAGATATAGACCATTGATAGTAATAAAAATCTATATGTGACATTTTACAATAAACATTTAATAATATTCTTCATTAAAGTTTTATTCCTCCGTATTTTGGCTCAATGTCGCGACATTTCCAGACAACATATTATTTCCTCTGAGGAGTAATGGAATGTATCTCAAATGTTACGTCGAAAACTGAGGTGTATATAAAAAATATTTTAAAAAAATAAATTCATAAAATGTAGTTTTAATTCTTAGTGACGAAAGTAGCATCATTAAGTAACAGGCTACATACATCACGGCAGACATGTCAAACACCGAAACGATGCCGTAAGACTTACGCCAAATGCCCGTGAACATTGAACGATTCGAGATCTCGTGCTAATGGATATTGATTCCCAGAAGAACAACAAAAGTAATATTTGCTACCAAAGGTCACCATCAAAATACAGAACAACGTAGTTTTTTCTCTCCTGCGTACTGAATCTGCATTGACACAAACGTCGAGCAAACCGGAGGTTCTCGTCCTTGCACAAAGCTAATCCCGACCTTTGTGCGGTCTCCACACTAGTGACGCGACATCGACAACCAAACATCGATGTTGCCAGACATCGATATTCAAAACTAAAAAAACGATGTTAATTATACATCAATAAAAAATCATGGATGTTTTAAACAACCGATCTTCAACAATAAATTCATGCTGAACAAAATTTAATTTGAATGTTGCCGTAATATCAGTTTATTATTAAAATTTAAATCAAAATAAAGTTATAAACGCCTGTTCATGTGAAAATACGATGAAAGACGAATGAAATACTAAGGTATCAGGATCATCTTGGGCTAGGGATAGTGTGTTCGATGAAAGTATTTCAAAATTCGTTAGTTATTATTTCACATTTTAACTTTTACGAAATTATATTCATTAAAACTTTATATCCATGAACAAAACATCGAAAACAAAAACATCAAGCACAAAACATCGATGTTCAAGAAACATCTGATTCAATATATTTAACCCCGGTGAGTAAGCCGATAAGTAAAAAGTATCTTAATTTTACAGGACTGCAAAAAGCAACTTTCAACTAAATCAGGCATTAATGATATTCAAACAAAGGTAATATTCAAACGAAACTGTTTCTGTGTAGGTTTTGTTTGAATATCATTAACCCTTGATTTACAGTATTAGTTTAAAGTTGTTTTTTGCTCTCCTGTAAAATTAAGTTATTTTGACTTATCAGCTTATTCACCGTGGTCAAAGATGTATCGTTGTTTTAAAATATCGATGTTCATAGATTGGTTTGGTTTGGTTTTCTCGTGTTTGCGGGCGCGTCAACTGCTTTGGTCATTAGTCCCGTTAGCATAGTGCATGTTTTTTTTCGCGGTAGCTGGCGGTGATCATCCCCCGCTGGATGGCGAGATCCGGCGCCAACCTACCGTCGGCTAGTGGAGTTTCCCCCTAACCAGGACTCTCCCATCAACGAAGCACCGCCTAGTCAGGACAAGCTCCCGACCGGTCTCCAGGAATATGTGGTAGTGTAGTGCATGTTAGTGTAAGTGTGTGTGAAAGGGGGAGAGGATAGGGCAAGGAAGAGGAAGGACAAATCGCTCGCGGTCCGTGGCCCGTTTATTAGAGTACTGCTCCGGCATTCGCCTGGTATTGATCGGAGAAACCACGGAAAACTACCGATCAGAGCAGCCGGCCGCTAGAATTCTCCTCGAGACAGCGACTGTATTCGACCTAGCTGAAAAGCTAGTGTCGAAAATCCTGCCGCCGTGGGGAGTGGGAACCTAGGACCTCCCGTTTAGAGGCGCTGCAGTGACATCAGTTGATGCACTGAGCTACCGCTACCGGTGATGTTCTTAGAGAAATATCGATGTGTGAAAACATCTACATCGATGTCACATCGCTGCTCCGCACGCCCTGAGGCAAGGGAAAACAGATCTCGAGCTGCACGTGCCCAGCCAAAGATTTCCTCGCCGCACGAGCCGACGCAGAACGCTCACTGGGTGCGCGCCGACAGCGCCAGCTGGTGGGATTCCGAGAAACGAGCGAGAACGAGGCGAACCCCACGTCGCCGAGTTGAATGATCGAGAGCTGCTCAAACATCGACTTCGACTCGCGCGTGCCGCCTCGCCTCGTCTCGCCGCCGGAACACCGGTCCTCCCGCGAACGAGCTCAAACAAGTTCTGTAAATAACAGGCACTCGGCGCCGGCGTTCGCCGCCGTTTATGGCCGCGTTCGTTTACCGTCAAATACGCACGGCTTTTATTTACGGCCGGAGCTAGAACACCATAACAACCGGGCAGTCCGGTTTTAATTCTGTTGTCTCTCGCCGGGTGGGAAGTTATGAGCGTAGGTGGAATTGATAGGGTGGGAGATTTCTTGTGTCGCGAAGAAAATAACTGAAAACAACGTATCTGCAAAACGAAGATGAGAACTTGGAGTTAACTTCAGAAATTTTAGGAATGAGTTTTTCTTTAACTACGAAAGACCTATCATACATATTATGATCAAGCCTGTCATGATCTCAAGTCCGGCAGTAGTGTCGTAGAGATCTAGGACTGAAGATCGCGAGTTCGAGTCCCGTCTCGGGCATGGTTGCATTTGTGTTCGTCCTTTCACCCCTTATCATCACCATTTTGTTTCATCTTCATAGTTATCATAACATTAACTCGTATAGTGGTCACTAATGACCTAGATGTTGATGCGACCTTAAATAAGCAATAAAAAATTAAACTGAATTCCCATTTTTGAGTCTAGTTACGATTAAAATTATAATTATAATTACACGGTTCTAAAAATAAATCTGAAGGGATAATTTTCAATATTTTTGAAAATCTGTATTTTGCATTTTAAGGATGTACAAAATATTCTTCGTATCACCGTGAACGATGCGTATTGCAAACAATTTTGAAACAAAATGACATGTAAATATCGGGGAACACATTTTTAATTAAGGTACTTGTGGAAACTGTATAAATCACTGACGCGTTTCCAAAAAATACAAACAAAATAGTAAATTCATTATAGATAAAGATTAAACTTCACGTGCATACACCGCTTATAAAATGTTAGATGATGGATATATAAAAAAATCTCTGAAATAATAAACTTTTCAATATCAGTCATAAAGCAAGTTTCGCATTTATTCCTTTTATCTTCAAGTACTTTTAGTATATGTGCATTATTGTCGTTTGAAAAATAAACAAAAATGTTGCTTGTCAGTAGGAGATTTACGATCGAGTGCGATCATATAGATTGGGAAATGTCGATTTTAGAGAGAATTCAATGAAGAATTTAGTCTCTAGTTCCAAACGGACTAACCTTTCGAGAAGAAACTCCTTTTCGGAAAGGACGCATGTAAGATATATACGTTTCGGAAGATATATTTAAGTTGGGTAATTAACTATGTTTCAAGGTCAAGCGGTACCTTTCAAATTCCTAGTGACTTTTTTAAGTTGTTTCAAAATACTGCTTACAGAAGAACTTTGATTTGGTTATATCAGGTAAAGTTTGTTACTCTAGGCTCATGAGGACCAATATATTTATTAATAAATAAAAAAATTATTGACCACGCGGAAAATAGAACATTGTGGTCACACGGAATATATTATTGCGTGGGAAGGGATTACGTAATTATATCGAATAATTTTCTTCTCTATGCCTTTTTGAGAAGTGTCCAGAGCGCAAGACGCTTGAACGCGCCTTGCGCTCTGGACATGTGAGACACTCACGCCCACTTCCCCCACAGGGGGTAAAGAAGTACGCTCCCCCAATTTGCGACGTGTGATGTTGGCAGTACAAACATAGGGGCCATGCATAAATTATGTGAGGTCTTTAGGGAGAGCGTCAGGCGAATTCATTTTATCAGGGGGAAAGGAGGGGCTTGGCAAATATCACGTTTTCTTCGCTAAAAACAGTGCCAAATTGCGAGAAAACTGAGACAAGTTAAGTAAAAGACGTTTCTATACCACAATATAGTTAAATCGTGCACGATAATTTTTATCGTGGTCATGTGAATGCACTCAGGTTGATGGGCATCCGACGGTCCCTGACCCTGAAAATCATCTCAGTCCACCAGTCATATTCTCTTCTGTATCTACTTGTGCGGCCGCACCTCCAAGGGCGTGTATATGAGTGGGTGTTTTCTTACATGGCCACTTAGCCGCCCGGAACGTCCCGCCTTAGTATTGACTGTGAGACCCCTGCGTTTCCGTCCCCGGCAGAGGGAGCCCGGCAGGACTGTGTCTAGCGATTCATTTCAGCGCGTTGTATGATGAAGAGTGAACATGCATTCATGTCTCTGGAATATCTTGGCACAGATATCAGGCTGGCCAGAGTCCGAGATGCGAGTTCTACACTGTCTCTATTCTGTCGCGATGTAGGAGAGGCAAGAAGCGAGTGCAGCGCTACCTCCGCATTCGCAAAGCAAAGTCAGGTTTCGAGTTAAGGCTCCCCCAGACCGACGCGGAAGATCCGCAGCCTACGCGGATTGTCCGCAGCGGAAGTTTCGTGTCACGTGTTGCCTTATGAGCACGTTCAGACCTGCGTGGCAGGGAGCGCTTATGAGCACGTTCGGGTGTGCGCGGCAGGCGACAAACAGATTGGCAGCGTATAATCGTCGGCGAACGTTGTTACGCAGTCAGACGCGTTTCTTCCGCAGCAGCTCGAGTTTCGAGGAAGTCCGCCTGTGTTCGGGAGTCTTCGCTCTCCTTAGGATCGAGCGACCTTGCCAACCATCATTAAACGACTCGTAATTGGACCGTATATTTCAGAAACCCGTCAAATGCCAAATTTTTCATATCGAGAAAATTGAGAGTGTCCCAATTTTTCAGATTTTAAAATATTTTTTTATTATTAAAACAGTTCAAAAACGAATATTTTTCATTTAAATATGGAATAAGCGAAGTATCTATCCTCTTGGAACTATATTCCATCGCTAAAGCGCTTTTTAAATTTTGGCGTTTGACGGGTTTCTGAAATAAACTATTCAATTGACGATACGATGTGAACGGTCCCGCGAATTCCACCGCGTCTAGCTCGGAACTTTCCGCGCCGCACCCGCTGCGTATTTACCGCGCCGGTCTATGGGAGCCCTAACTCGGAACTTTCCGCGCCGCACCCGCTGCGGATCTACCGCGCCGGTCTGTGGGAGCCTTAGCTCGAAACTTTCCGCGCCGCACCCGCTGCGGATCTACCGCGCCGGTCTGTGGGAGCCTTAGCTCGGAACTTTCCGCGCCGCACCCGCTGCGGATCTACCGCGCCGGTCTGTGGGAGACTTAGCTCGGTCCTTCTGCGCAGCACCCGCTGCGGATCTACCGCGCCGGTCTGGCAGCCTTAGCTCGGAACTTTCCGCGCCGCACCCGCTGCGGATCTACCGCGCCAGTCTGTGGAGCCTTAGCTCGGTCCTTCTGCGCAGCACCCGCTGCGGATCTACCGCGCCGGCGTGTGGGAGCCTTAGCTCGGAACTTTCCGCGCCGCGCCCGCTGCGGATCTACCGCGCCGGACTGTGGGAGCCTTAACTCGTGCAGTTTGACCGGGACATGGCCGTCCCGAGCACTCACCCGTTGCCGCCGCCGGCGGCCGCTGCGGCGGCCGCATAGCTGTCGTAGAGGCCGTAGACGGCGGCGGCGGGGGCGGCGGCGGCTGCGGCGGCGGCGGCCGCCTCCTCCTCGGGGGACGAGCCGCACACGACGAGGCCGGCGGCGGCGGCGGCGGCGGCGCGGCGGCGGAGCCCGGTCGGCGCCGTGCGCGGCGCGCGGCCGCCGGCCAAGATGGAGGATGCTGCCGCGGGCGCCCGCGGGCTGCCCAGCGGAGCCCAGGCGGCGCCGCCGCCCGCAGCCGCCGCCGCGGCCGCCGCCGCCGCCGCCGCCAGCCCCGGTGGCGCCGCCAGCGCGTGCGGCGAGCGCAGGCGGCTCAGGATCGAGCCCCGGTACACGCCTGCGACACAAACACACACACACAACATCAGTGCCGGATGACACAACGGGCTTAGTAGGCTGCAGCCTGGGGCGCGCAATGTTTGGGGGTGAACGGATTTCTGCGGATTCAAATTTCGACTCACGATCGAGCCCCGGTACACGCCTGCGACACACACACACACACACACCGCAATTTTGGGGGTAACGGTTTGCGGATTCAAATTTCGACTCACGATCGAGCCCCGGTACACGCCTGCAACACACACACACACACACTCTCTCTCTCTCTCTCTCTCTCACACACACACACACACACACACACACACCACGGTTACATTAAACATCATCCTAACGTTAAGTCGTGGGCGTCAGCGCCCAGAGTCATGTAAATGATCTTGGCTGTCCAGATGACGCGGCGTCGAAGGCTGTGTTGTCGACGTTTCGATCATCTTGTCGTGGTCTTCCCCAGGGCTGGTCTGGTCAGCCCTGAGACCCTGCAATCCAGCCTTCGACGCGGCGTCACCCGGACAGCCAAGATCATTTATTATCCTACTGTGTATTTCTGCAGATAAGACGACCTTCATACAGAAGAGGTATACATTTTCGTTCAGGATTTATAGTTTTACTACATATCTGTCTTATAAGACCACCGTCTACAGCCTAAGAATTTAGTTTAGACCAGCAGGTCAACATTTCTTGAAACTGCCAGCACTACATCATACCTGGTAACTCTGACTTTTGGCAAACATTCGCATCCATTAGGGCATTCGGGCATTGTTGTACTACTACGATAAACGAAAAGCCTTCAGATGAAGAATGGTGATTGTTTATCCTATAAGACAACCCTGTATTTTTATGGCCTTTTTGTGATTCATCTGTCATCTTATCTGCCTAAATATACTGTAAATACCTGGGGGTGGGAATATGATAAGCCACAACAGCCAAAGAATGTTTTCACTCTTCGTATATCTCAATTTTGCCCAAAAGGTTTATAAATACGAAAGATTTCATTCAAATTTAATATATTTGAGTCTTATGGAGTAACAATGTGAGCAAAACGTTCATCAAATTAGAGATATTAACATTATTAATTAGCGAAAAACTTTCTGTGACTTGTGGCTTACCTCGTTACTGCCTCAAGCACGTAATAAATACGTGTTAAATGTATATTTGCCGCGTTTACACTACTTAACATATTAACTATTAACTTGTTGAACTTTAATCTTTTAACGTGTTGGAAGTCTATTTTCGTTCGTGTGTTGTTGGCTAAACTTCGAACAAGATCAAGATTTTCCACGTAACGAGCTGTACTCCCAATTACGATTTTCGATATTCTAAATACAAGTTGAATGAAATGGTCAAAGGAAAAAACAATGAATCACTTAGAGGTTTGTTGGAGCGTGGAAATTTATGAAACATTACGTGAAATACAGGTTTTGGAGAAAACGTTCAACACAGAAGTGTTAGTTGTCATGTTCAGTTTGTTCCTGGGGCGCAGTTGAATACAAAATACCACAAACGGGATCCTAATGTAGCCAGTAACTATATAATTTATAAAAGAATAAAAAGTTCGCATAATTGAAATCTTAAGTTCATCTAAAACATCTTCCTTATTAACAAATTGTGCCGCCAAATGAACAAGTATGGATGCAATATGAATAGTAGCATTCAACATGTTAGAAGTATATACAATTAAATGTTAAACGAATTGTCAGAAAGGATATAAGTAATAGGATATAGCAAATTTCAAAAAGAGTGATTTGTCATGCCCAAAGTTAAAAAATGAATTAAAATATTCAACGTCAAATCATCCGCTTGATACGAATATTATTCAATTTCACTTTCAAAAAATTTACATTATACTATTGCAATTACCTAAATCTACAATGGAAGTATCACGACAGAATACTTAGAAAAGCAAATATGATAAAGAAAAGAGGAAAGAATTTTGCTACGGGAAAGGGAAAACAAAAAGGCCGAGTATAAAAGAAACGTATTCCTTGCATACTACTAGTGGCTCACCCAAGGGAGGGGGGGGCTCATTTGAATTCACCCTCCCCCCAGAAGCCAAAGGCACAAAATGAAAAGTATAGCTTTCATTAACTTTCTATGCTAAAGAAAGTCATTCAATGTATATTGAATATGAAATAATGATAAGTTAAAAATAAATCCTTTCTTCATTTACAATTTCAGACGTACAAAAAAGATATTACGGATTCATTATTGAATTCTAGATAAATCAATTTTTCAATGCTGTGCTCATTAATAATATTCCATTAAGAGTATTAATTTTGTATGCTACGTTGTCTTCGTCGCTGAACGAATGTAGGGTTTATATTTTAATCATGCATCTCCTCCCACCGCGCAGCGTACCGTACGGGAAGAACTCTCCTATGCAAGCTGAATACAAATGCGCATAAAGAGAGATATAGTTCAGTAAATCCGGAATTATTTTCCAAACCTAAATTCGATTATTAATACATTTTGTTACATTGTTAAATATTCAACATCAAATGCATAGAACTGTCGATGGGAACAAGTAAATTGGCAGTATATGCATTTTAAATCAACGGATGAAATGCTGACTTTACTTTGAATACTTTTAAAGTAGTATTTTTCTTCTACAAACCTTTTCACAAAAGTGTTCTTTTATTCAACAATTGCAGACATCTGCAACCATTTCCACAGTAAACAAGAGTTGAAGCTAAATTACTATTCTGGAAAACAATTGTGCAAACGTAGGCGAATCGAGAGGGAATCAAATGTTTGTATAAAAATTCCGAAATGTTTCGAGCGCTTTTGAAACTCATTCCTGTCAAGGAGAAGAAATGTAATTCGGAGATGGTGTGAGAAAATTAATGAAAAAGATTCAAAAGATTGAAAAAAGATATTGGTTACATTTCTGTCATTCTATTTTTTCTCAAATTGCATAGTTGTATATACGAATAAGTTCATCAGACACTGAAAATGTACCTGACTGTCAAATATTCTGTAAGGTCAAGAATTGAAATTTTAAAATTTTCAATTATTATTTAATAACTTTAACAAATTTGTATGTTAACATTCACAAATTGAAGGTATCAACAGATATCAAAAGACAACACAAAAATGCAAAACTTATTAAAAAATGTGTTAAATTTTCAACATATTTCAAAGATGCATTGTACTGATATCACGGACTGGATACAATAAAAAGCATGGAAACCGCAACATAGATCTCTAGAGACGTCCTTTGTCCTTTAGATAAGAGCCCCCTTTATCATTCATGCAGCACTATGCTGCGAGCTTAGAGCCCTTCATGAACTATTAAAGGGCACTTTATTTGTAATTTAGCCCCCACCGTCGCCGCAGTCGTTAAACTTTGATACCGAGCGGAATAACGGAACGCCAATGTTCCGAAAACATGAAAATCTACATTATACAGACGGGTAATAGTAGCTCAAATCTATATTTTACGTTCCCGCGGGTCCCGACGACCGAAATTAATTTCTTGGAAAACGGACTATCAAAACGGTGGTCTGCCAGGTCTATAGCGCGTTCCGAACGTAACCGCGTTATTATTCAAGCGGCAAAGACGGCTACCCCGGGAGCCGCCCGCCTTCTCAAAAGCTGTCAGTTCCACTTCCCCCTCGTCCGCACGGCCTCGCGGGAGCGGATTGGACCAAAGATATTGACTAGTATTACCTAGATGCACATGTAGCGCTAGTGTAGCGTTACAAATTGAAGGCTGCCATGTTGTAGGCAACTAGTTCCCTGGCGGGTGCTGACAGGCGTGTTGTGTCCGTACACGACGAGAGTTGTGGGCATTTCCCATGCAAAGTAGTAATCTGAAGTGATTTTATCTTATTTTACAAAGATTATTATTTACGCGTCAATAAAAATATATAATGAGAGCTTCATGGTTCTGTGAACCCAAGGCCAATATAAAGAAGCATTAGGGTTACAAGAAGCAACTTTCAATAACCCAAATGATACAACCAAAACATGTTTCATTTAGTAACATGAGCAATTTACATCTAATTCAAACGTATACTTTAATTTGGTCCTAGCATACCTGCACGCGGAGTAAGAAAATATATTCGTTTTATATACCTGAAATATTTTATTAATTTGAAAACTTGTTAGTATTATTAAAAAACTGACTACATAACTTGTTAAAGTTAGTAATTTACTACTGTTTAGAACATTTTCTGCGAGCCCCACAGTACGAGCTTTTCTGTCCCAAAATCACCGTTTCTTTTTGTCGCAGCATTACATAACTTTCTCTACACTACGTATATCACTCCGTATATACGTACGTATACGAGAAAGTAAAACTTAGAAGACATAATACATGAGTTTTTGTCATTTCATAGCATTCTTGAGAATGAAGTTTTTTGTGTGCCAATCTTTACTTAAATCATTTTCACTTTAAAGAATAATTTGAATCTCTCCTTAGAAAAAAAACTATGTTGTCGGGGCAACAAAAGATCCAAGAATGATGAAATTATCTTCGTTGAATTGAAACTCAAACCATTCGAGCTCTTTCCAATTTTGTAATTTTTAAAACACATTTAAATTTTCAGGTTATTAAAAAAAAACACATTAATATTATCATAGTGTATAGGAACAATAACAATGTGATTTTCGAAGTTTTGAATCCATATTATCCCGTGAAAAGAGCATTAGGACACACAGTTTTAAATGACCACTCCCACATTTGCCTACAATTTGGCGGAGAGCGCGATGTTCAAGAAATGGAAAAGTGCTTGAAAAATTAATTCATAGAAGATTAATCAGTTTCCTAAAAGAAAACAATATTCAAAAATATCATTTCGAATTTCGCAAACATTACTCTACCACTCCAGAGCTTGAGTGAACTAACTGAAACTAAGACTAACTGAAAATATGGCAAGCGAATTTCAGCAGCCACACGTTAGCTATTTTCCTTGATGTAGAAAAGGCCTTTGATGCAATTTGGCATACAGGGCAACTATATAGAATGAGAAATTTAAGAATACCTCATTATCTATACGAAATAACTAAATGTTCTCTACTAAATCGTTCTTTCACGGTGAAAGTACTAACACCTTATCGGACTAAAAAAAAAATTAGGGAAGTAGGAGTACCGCGAGGTTCACCGCTCTCACCAACCCTCTTTAACATTTACGTTGCAGACCACCTTCAGATGGAAAGAACAGAAATAGCATGTTTCACTGATGACACAGTGCTGCTTAGAACAAACAAAGAAGGTAGAGAAATTTAACAAAAATTATTAGATTCATTGATAAATTAGTGGTCAAAAGTGGCAAATAAAAATAAACCCTACCAAATCACAACCCAAGATATTTACGCTAGGAAGACCTAAAATATCCAACCCACAAATAATTAAAAATGTAAATTTACAATGGGTAAAAATCTGAACCAGTGAAATAATTAGGAGTACTTCTGGACCAAAAACTAACGTGCAAATATCATATTAAATAAATTGCCAATACAACATACGTGAAACAGCAAAACTATTTCCACTCGTAAATACGAGTAGCCACTCTCGACTAAGTATAGAATGTGATATAACTTTATTCAAATCAATTGTTAGACCATCTCTTACTTACGCTTGCCCTGCCTGAGGTGGAGCCACAAAAAGTAACTTAGAGAAAATCCTAGTAATTCAAAATATTTTTTTAAATGCATAATTAAAGCACCATGGTACGAGTCAAATACACAAATTACAAATTGAAAAATTTTAATATTTACTTTAAAAGACTATCAGTAAAGTTTTTTGAGGAACTACCACTAGCGGAATTTTGTATGTTATATATAGGTATAGGAGGATATTACCAAGGTATTTCAGGCTTTAATGATTCAAGCACAAAGGAGTTAGTTAAAGTTAGCGTATCTTCAAGATGAAGCAGTCCCTAAATTCCTTGCGGAATTTCGAACAAAAAAAATTAAATAATTAAATATGGTAACGGTATAGGAATTGAGGAATTTCCATAAATTGTGTCCAAATTACCGACCATAATTACCGGCTCGTAAGCATAAGTAACGAGTACCCCTTTGTGTATTTTTGAATTCTTCGAAACGAGAAGAGCTTTTCCAAGGAAAGGTGAGGGAACTACAGAAATTAGATTTAGCATCGAATGACATTTTATTGGTTATCTTCAACTGCTGTGATAATCACTCCTGTTAATGTAGTGAATGTGTGAATGTTTTATCTCGTAAGGTAGCCTCTCCCGATGTACTGTTCGCGCGCGGTACCGTTCCAAGCGAGACATGATCTCAGCTCGTGACGGATCTCCCTACAAGTTAGGTAGTGTTTTGCATGTATGTTTAAGGAGAGAGGATTGAACAAGGAAGGGGAAGGAATGATCGAGCGAGATCGGTGTTCCGTTTGTTAGGCATCGTCTGTTATTGATGAGACCAACCATGGAAAACTATCGACCGGAGCAGTCGGCCGCTAGAATTCCCGCACAGACAGCAGCTGAATTCAACAAAGGTATGTAGCTAGCGTCGAAATTCCGCCATCGTCAGATCTCGATCCCGAGAATCTCCCGGAGAGGGTTGCTGGTAGGGGGGGGTCTGCAGCAATGCTGGCTGTGAGCCTTGGGAGGTGGGATGGGAACAAAACCGCGCGTCGGCCGAGGTAGCGAGGGCGGGGACAAGGGCAAGGGCAAGGGCGAGGGCGAGGGCGAGGGCGAGGGCGAGGGCGAGGGCGAGGGCGAGGGCGAGGGCGAGGGCGGAGGGCGAGGGCGAGGGCGAGGGCGAGGGCGAGGGCGAGGGCGAGGGCGAGGGCGAGGGCGAGGGCGAGGGCGAGGGCGAGGGCAGGGCAAGGGCGAGGGGGTGGGGATGGGGCGGAGCGGAGGGCGTGAGCGCCCTAGGCCGCCTGTGCGGTGGCGAAGGGTGAAGGGCGGAGGGCGGAGGGAGCGTCTGTTTGCTAACGCGCGCGCCCCCGCACTGCCGCCAACCGACACCTGTTGCGGCGACGGCGCCGTAAATCAGGGCAGCCAACCGCCGCCGCTCGCGCGACAGGCGACGGCCAGTAAACAGCCCTAAAGCGGCGCGCCCGCGAACTGCTCCACAGGGTGTTCGGGATTAAGCCCTGGATAACGTCATTTATGCGGTTTATGACTTAGGATGCGGTCATAAATGGGACTATTTCTTTGGAGACTTTCCCTCATAACTGAAAATATTCATAAATCGAAAATGTTTGATAAAAAGTGATAGAAAACATTCCGTTTAGCCCGTGATGAAACATGATGAACGTATCTAAGTTTGAGTGAGTTGCAGTACCTTCATATTTACCGTCTTCACAAAGCTCATGAGAATATGTTTCCGTAAATATTTAATTAAGGCCTCAATACACATCTAAATATGTTTTGTGCTTTATTGAAATCTGTTCACGCTTTCAATGCCCCTAGCATTACAATTAAATCATGCTCTACTACGCTCATAAGTAATCATTTAAATTCTACTTTTTACTTTACTGTTGCATAGTAATAGAATACTACTTCATTTTCTTAAATTTTTTCTTTGTCTGAACTGAAGTAAAATGTGCTTATAATTTGTAGATAATATTTTCGAGAAAATCGCTAAAACATTGGAAATTACTAAAGTTTATTTTTTAACCTGGATTTTATTTTCAACATAAGAGCCAAGAGAGTTTGTCAGTGCAAATTATTCTTCAATATTATGTCTTTAAATTGAATCAAGAATCATTTTGTAAATGTTAGTATTTTTCGCCTAATTTGTAAAGTCTTGATTTAGAACCAATTGTGAATCCTGACTATTTATGAAACCCACCTAAATAATGTTTTCACAAAAAAGGATCAAAATTTGTTTATTTAAAGTTTTTGTAAGGGTAGTTATTCTGAATTCTACAGCAGAAGTTCTATTTTCAGTGAAATTATCAGTTTCGTAAATCCAAAATATGTATTTCCTTGGACCTCCCGCGCTTCGTTGATGAAGTGAGTTTTTCAAGAGATGGTTGTAATATTAATAAAATACTAGTTACAACGCTATAATATTATGTAACTGCAAAAGTTAATACAAGAAAGAATAAGCTGTCGTGGTGCTTGTGGTTGGATCTTTATGGAGAAGACGGACTTGTCGTGTGCCATGAAATTTTACATAAATTATTCTACATTTGAAAATTCAAAATTCAAGCAAAGAAACTTTCAGAAAGTCATAAAATGCACATGACAATTGCATTTATCGCTATTACGATAACTGTTCTTATGTTAATCATCGATTCAAGTCCTAGTGTCGTAACAACATTCAATGATGTTTAATATTCACTTCGCTACATTTTAATACTAATGGTTGGTTCAATCCATCCTTCAAGCACCAGCCTGTTCGAAAGTGAAAAGTTAATAAAAACATAACACAAAAAACTGATTACCACAATGTCAAAAATACCATTCAATGATGCATTTGCTTTTTAATACTTGCAACACAATCTCACACGTAAAACACGAGAAACAATATGTTATGAATTTCCAACATCGGAAACGAGCTTGACGAATTCCGAATGCCGAGAGCACAAGCACCACTGAACCGCAAAGAACACAGTCGCTGGCGAAACCCCCTGTGGTGGCCGCAGTTTCCGTAGCCGCCGCCAGTGCCGCCACCGTCGCCGTCAGTGCCGCCTGTAAATTTCCCGCGTGTACAACACGCGCCACTCCCGATAAATTGTGGCGCAGACGGGCGCAGTTCTCTGCTGCTGCCGCTGTCAATTGAAGGCAGCTCGCCGCAGTAAGAGCCGGCCGCACCCTGATACTCGCGCGAGACGATTGCCCGGTTTATGGCGCTGGCGACGCGAGGCGACGCGGCGGCAGGCCGTTACGCGGCCCTCACTCAATGGTCCGCTCGACGGCGCATCGAGGTTGAGTCAGCCACTCGCGGCGGTGGCCACAACTTTATCATTTTATGCGTCTGTCCCGGCGGCGTCTGGGACCCAGTCGAGCGCGCCTGTGTAAATATGTTTATCTTCCAGGGGAAAGTTTGGTTTCACTTCATTTTCGGGGAGATGTTCTTTCGACGTTTCATGGATAAGGTCCCGGAGTCCGTTTAGAAATATATTTAATGGTGTAGATTCCACAAGTGAAAAGGAGAGGCAGTATGCTTAAAAAATGAGGAACAGAGCAGATAAAATATTTAATTTGTAACCATGTATCAGTTAATACGCAACTGCTACGGAAACTGCGGCCACCACAGGGTGTTTCGCCAGCGACTAAGTTCTTTGCGGTTCAGTGGTGCTTGTGCTCTCGGCATTCGCCAAGCTTTTTCCGATGTTGGAAATTCATAACATATTGTTTATCGTATTTTACGTGTCAGATTGTGTTGCGAGTATTAAAAAGCAAATGCATCATTGAATGGTATTTATGACATGGAATCATGGAGGGCGTAAGACGGTCATTGATCACTAAAACTGGCAATATAATGAAGGAAATAAGAGATTTACTTTAAGATACTATCAGCAACTATTCATTGTCACACGTAACATCAATGCGGCAAAAACACCCAATTCTATTGATATGTATCATTTTAAACAATGGGCTTCTTCATTTCACAATTTCAGCCGAAGAAATTTAAAAACAAGATGAAAAGTGTTACAGCAATAAAACATTAATATGACAGTATCTAAATCCCAAAACCTCGGAAATAAGTATAAGAACACAAGAAACGGAAACAAGAAAACATGACGAACGATGTAGCAAAATAGTAAATATTTATTGTCTAACAACAGCAACAACAACACTTATAAAGTTAACTTAATTGTTGAAAGTGTCTCTAGATAAGAATAACAGAATAACTGGAGAACCTGAACTTTTGTCTTCAACGTTCCCGTCTAGGAAGATAACCATCCCACAATTACATGAGTCAAGAGGAGAGAAAGAAAAATGAGTAAATGCACATGAAGTAAGAGTGTTTTATCTTATGTCAAATAAATCGAGCGCAAATAAAACTAAAGCGCGCTATCTGAAGAGAAATTAAGGGCACGAAGATGCGCAAAAGACGAAAACAAGTGATTAATGTATTATCGTAAATGAACAAACACTGTAAGTTCCGAAAATGTTTTGGAATTTATTAATATCAAACATTTGCTGAAAAATCGTCTGATCTGAATTTTCAGGTTTGTTTAGATAAAATATAATGTTTAGTATTTTTTATTGATGATGTGACGTGAAGTTTACTTAAAAGTATAAGAGTATTTGACACTTAATGAAAAAATATACTTATTGTGTAACAGTATTTTACACCAAATGAGAGTTTGCAATCAAGTGCTACATTTGATATCGATTTTAGATAGGTTTCTAATCACGTAAAAGTTTATGGTTTTGTGACATTAAGTAGGTTTTTCAAAAAATAGTTTTGAAGTTTTGTATTTTAATATAAAATAATACGTAAACATCACTGATCAGATCACATTAGTAAGTGACATAAAAAAGTGGGCGCTACAGACAAAAGGTAGTGAAGGCAGGATGTGGATGATGTGGTGTGGGCAGAGAACGAATGAAAAAAGCAGCGAATTGGAAAAAGAAATAATTACAGAAACGACAATCGGAAGGGGCTGAAAGATTGGTAAGGTTGGAACAAATGAACATTGGAATACCGGATTCATTGAAAAGTGATTCCAGGCGTTGCAACTGCTAAGGTCATTAGTCCCGTGAGTGTAATGCGTGTTTTATCGAGGGAGGTGGAGATGATCTTCCCCCGCTGAATGGAAACATGCGCCGCCGGCCAACCCGCTCTAACAAAGTAGGGATGTGCCCTTAACAGCTATTGGTATTTCTTAACCGTTAACGTTTCGTAACTGTTTCGCGAAATAACAGTTATTTCGTTTATCCTGTTATGGGCTGTTATTGGTTGAAATGCATAGAACTGCAACCTACTGGGCCTAATACGAACTACTACAAGCTTTTGTGGCAACCATTTTGTACGATAACAACTTCACGGCAGCTAAACAATCATCAATTTTCCAGTGTTCAAATACATAATTCGTCATTATTACACACCATGTGCCACACTATTTTTATATTTTATTGTATACACTACAACAAAATGTTTGTCCTTTAAATTAACTCCGTCCAATATGTTAACTTATTTATGTTCTATTGCGGCTTATGTGAGATCAACTAATATTTCCCTAGGTCCGGTAAAATAAAAAGAGTTACGGTCAAATATCTTACATTACACATCTTACATTCGTTTTGCGTGGTTTAACTCTTAGCAGTCGCTACAACTGCTTTAACTCCTAGCAGTCGGCTATGTTAGGTTGCTGGTCATGAACCTGTTATTTTTCAACTGTCATTAATAACAGCTCTTACGAGTCAGCTGCTTTTGAGATAACAGTTATTGAAGAAAAGCTGTAAAGCCGATCTCTATATCAGGAGCGGTAGCTCAGTGCACCAACTGATGTCACTGCAGTGAGTCTGACCGGGAGATCCTAGGTTACACAGGATTTTCGACACTAGCTTCTCAGCTAGATCGAATTCAGTCGCTGTCTGGGGGAGAACTCTAGCGGCCGGCCGCTCTGATCGGTAGTTTTCCGTGGTTTCTCCGATCACCACCAGGCGAATGCCAGAGCAGTACCCTACCGAACGGGCCACGGACCACGCGCGATCTATCCTTCCTCTTCCTTGTCCTCTCCTCTGCCCCTTACACACACACTTACACTAACATGCACCACACTACCACATATTCCGGGAGACCGGTCTGGAGTTTAGAGATTTTCCGGCTGGGGCGGTGCCCGCTGGTGGGAGAGTCCTGATTAGGGGGAAGCCCCACTAGCTGACGGTAGGTCGGTGCGCATCTCGCCATCCAGCGAGGGGAAAATCACCGCCATCTCCCGAGAGAAAAAAAGTATGCACTACACTCACGGGACTAATGACCGAAGCAGTTGACGTGCCCGGACGAAACGACAAACCAAACCAAACCCATCTCTATAACAACGGCAGGGGGCGTGGCTGTCTCACCTGCGGCGCTGGGCAGCGCGACGTGGGCGCGCGCGGCGGGCTGCAGGCCGCGGAAGGCCGGGTGCAGCAGCAGCTGCTGCTGGGGCTGCTGCGGGGGCTGGGCGGGCTGCGGCCCGGCGTACAGGAAGCCCGCGGCGGCGGCGGCGGCGGCCGCCGACATGGCCGACATGGCGGAGGCGGCGGGCGCGGGCTGCGGCCGGGCCGCCCGCCCGGCGCGCCCCGCCCCGCCCCGCCGCCGCCCCGCCGCCGCCGCCCGCGCCCGCCGTGTTCAGGATCTGCATCTCGCGCATCTGCTCCTGGCGGATCTCGTCGTTGTAGTCCTGCGAGCGGCAAGGAAACGTGTGCGTTAGGAGAGGTCTCGTAACGTTCCAATGGGGATTCTGGTTACAAAATTAATACGGGGAGAGGAGCACAATATAAAGCTATACATATGTTTCATTTTCTTTAAAAAAAAATTTAACTGTAACTGCTCGTTTATGAGTTCAAATGGCCAAAGATTCAGATATTGCAAACAACTACAACACTGTGCAGAAGTCCTATGGAATTGTTAGGCAGATATTTTTTTAATGTTTATTTTAACATTTATTTTGACCAACGTTTCGAAGGTCATGGGCCTTCCTCTTCAGGGTCTGAATTATATTAATATGTGGTATATTTTGAATTTGAATAATAATTTCTCCTAAAACAATTTGTAAAGAAGACTACAACACTAGTACCCGAGTTACTCGAGTGTGTTTATTGACATCATTTACAAGGGAGGAAAAGAAATGGAAGTAATTGTCTTTATATCCCCGCTATCAGTGCCCCGCCCCTCGATCTCCAAGTGTACCATTGCAGACCCACCCCAGCCAGCAATCGTTGCGCCCTCTGATCCCGCCCCCTCCTATTCCCTCCCGTCCCACCACGGGCTGCACAGAACTTGTAAACGAAAATTGACATTCATAGTGAGAAATTTCCGTACTGTTTTTTTAAAGGGTTAGCTTTCAATGAAATATTTCATATTTTTTTAAAATGTTAATAGAACAATAAATGAATTATTTATGAAAACAATAATCAAATTTCGGGTAACCTTTGTAATTATCTTGCAATTTTAGTAAAAAATCTTCAAAAATAATAATGTAGAAGACACATTAACTTTCTGTTTAATCCTGCATTTAACTGCTTTCTTAGGACCTAGTCGCCGATTGGATATTTGCTCTATTATATCAATGAGGCTTGCATATGCTTTCATTATTTGCATTACATTTAACATTCAAGGTGATTAATCATAAAAAATATTATGTCTATTATTCCAAATTTGAAATATTACCGTAAGTGCATTAATACATAATTATTTTACAGGTATTGTTCCATCGCAAGTGAAGCATTTAAAAAAGTTAATTTGTTCCGTAGAGCGAAAACACGCTTCATTGTCATAACTAACAAACAAATTTTTCTCACGATGAAATTCAAATTACTCTCCCAGCCATTAATACAAAGCTAATGAAACACCTAGAAAACTACCTCCAACATTCATAAATGACGTAATAAATTTCATCTTCATGGACTCGGATTTTGCTTGAAAAGCAAGTAAAATCAGTATAATCCGTAAAAGCCGATGAATGTTCAAAAATCTCCTACTCTTAAATTGTGTACTTTATTAAGTTGGTCTTAATGAAGCAATCAAGAATTTGAAGAAGTACTTTATATTCTAATTATTATCAATAAGAAGTTTCTCCGCTTATTCCCATTTTCATTAACATAAAAAATCCACTTTACAGAAGGGTTTATAGACAATTATTATTTCTGGAGAGCTCACAGAATGTCATCAAGAATACTATCAAACTTAACCTTTCTTTCTATTCAAAAATCACATTTCTGGTTGTCCAGATCCTGGAAGAAACAGGTGTAACGATTTGTAGGATCTCAAGGGGTCTTGGCATACAAATGCGTTGCACAAAAAGTGTTAAGTTCACTGATTTAATATTTTCTGTAAGACGTACAGTCCTACGTCTCCTGATTATTCCCTTTTAAATCTCTTAACGACATTCTCTTCTTCAGATATAATCACAACCACAAACATGATATCTCCATCTTCAAAAGATTAACTCGTTCTCATGTTTTAAAAACTAGACACGGCACTATGACTTATGAAAACGCATTTTTTTTCTTTTTATTTTACGTAAAAAAACCAGTTAAAAACTGCGTATGACGTGCTATGGGGAAAAGTGAATTGTGTGCACATTTTCAAAATTCTGTGATACCTTCACTAACTAATATACTACTTAAATTTTGAATTTTGAAAGGGAGAAAAAAAAACTCCCATGTAATAAAATCTATTTTCAAGGATAAAAAGGCAATACATTTTGGCTCTTATCCATGTTGTCCTTCAGAATAATACTTCCGGGCGCGACAACATGTTAATAATAATTATTGTTCCACACACATACCCACCTGTAAATACACAAAATGCTGAAAAAAGAACCCTGAACTGTTAGAACAGAGTACATTGATGAGCATTATTACAGGTTGAGTTGAGCTTACAAAAATGTTCAAAACATATGCCACCATTTTGTGTCAGATTTCAGCACGTTAACTTCTAAAGGTTTTTAGAACGAATTGGCCATTAAACAAGACATAGCAGTAAACACAACAAAATGGAGTATATTCACAAAATGTCGATGACCTGTCTTTCTCAAGAAGATTTTTGGACTTAAATCGAAATTGAAATTAAAAAAACAAAACAAATTGTATAATTTCCTATTAAGAAGTAGGAAGCAAGCGTTGCCCTTACCGGCACCATGAACTTGCGCACTTCGGCCAGGGCGTAGGCGATGCGCGCGTGCGCCTCGGCCGGCGGCGCGAACGCCGTGATCTCCACGTGCAGGTCGTCGTTGAAGTGCGCGTACTTGGGGTCCGACGACGCGCGGAGCTCCTCCTCCTGCGAACAGAGCACCCGGCTTTACAGAAGCGGCCACGGACCACCATTTGATTGATTGGATTGTTTTGTTTTTTTTGTGTTCCCGGGCGCGTCAACTGATTTGGTCGTTCGTCCCGTTAGTGAAGTGCATGTTTTGTCTCGGGAGATGGCGGTGATCTTCCCCCGCTGGATGGCGTGATCCGGCGCCGACCTACCGTCGGCTAGTGGGGTTTCCCCCTAACCAGGACTCTCCCACCAGAAGAGCACCGCCCCAGTCGGGACAAGCACTAACCTCCCGACCGGTGTCCCGGAATATGTGGTAGTGTACTGCATGTTAGTGTAAGTGAGTGTGTGTGTGTGTGTAAGGGGAGAGGATAGGACATGGAAGAGGAAGGAAAGTTCGCGCGAGGTCCGTGGCCCGTTTGGTAGGGTACTGCTCCGGCATTCGCCTGGTGTGGATCGGAGAAACCACGGAAAACTACCGTTCAGAGCTGCCGGTCGCTACAATTCTCCTCCAGACAGAGACTGAACTGAATCTAGCTGAAAAGCTAGTGTGGAAAATTCTGTCGCCGTCTGGAGTCGAACCTAGGACCTCGCGGTAAGAGGTCCTGCAGTGACATCAGTTGATGCACTGAGCTACTGGTGCAAATTCATTTCATCGGCACTTTTTATGTGTTCAGCTAATGTTCAATAACTATGCGAAATGGAAAAGGCAGAAATATAATGTGCGTTTTTTATTTTTTAGTTGTATTTTTGAATTTCAATTTTGTTCTTGTGTATTTTGATTTTGTGTATGTTTTACACGACATTATTTTTCCTCTGATCTTTTATCACAACTTGAAACATAGGAGTAAATTCTACTCGTAAAATTGCAGAAATCAGTTATTTAACTCGTACGATAGCAATAATTGTAACTTAACAAGTTTCCAAAACGGAAAAAGAGAAATAAAAATATTGGGGAGATAACTAGGTAGAAAGTTACGCAGCGCAACACGTGACATGCATGGCTACATCACGGAAATCGAAAACATTACGACATATCTTTGTTAAAAATCTAAGAGAAATTATAGCGTCCCTGATGTTTTTTCTTTAATGGGTAAGTTCAATTTACCTTATGTTTGTCCCGCATAGATCCACGGCCCAAAACTGCCATCTTCGTCATCGTTTCTTCCTGCAGCCTCTTCAACGAATTCCCCTTGGGCCCCAACAGCTTTCCAACGAAGTTGAACTGAAAAGAAAAAATCCTTATTTTGAATAATCATTTTATTTTTATTTAATCTCTATAATATTCATTTATAAAAACCGTGTATATATTTTATTGTTTTAATAGATTCTGAGAAAATATTAAAATTTCGAAATTGTCGGGTTACATCTCGACAAAGACGATAAAGATAAGAAAATAATATTACTCAATGAACTGTTGTTTTATTCTTAATAATTATCCTTTATTTCATCTATTGTATCCGCCATTAATTTTCAGGACGGAATTCATCCACTCTTACATTTATACAAGTCAACAATTTCGGAGATTCTTTCGGATGAGGCTAAAATAAGGTTTATGTCGTACGAAAGTCTTAAAATTAGCAGTACGGTTCACAAGACAGACATCCTCAGAACTGCTCTACAAAAACAACATATTTTTATATTTCCTATTTTCCCTCGCCAGTTTTCTGCCACAAAAAAGGCCGTCCTGCGGTCTGGACTGCATCTGCCAGCGCAATCTGGAGGGAGGGATTAGAATGAAGTGCAGTCGAACAGCTGAGAGAAAAGAGAAGAACGAAGAGGACAAAAAAGGCCCCCCAAGAGTTGGTAGCTGAGGTGGAAAAGTGTCAGAAAACTTCTCGGGACTGAAGTTTGAAATGCTCCTTTTAATTTTCTGCGGCCAGGACGCAGGCTGCGGTGGCGCTGCCGGCGGCGGCGAGGGGCAACGCCACCCACCGACGCACCGGTTGTGGAACCGCAGACTAGTCACGAAAAGGCACAGCGAGAAACGCAACGAGTGAAGACGGAAACAAACACAGGACGACGAAAAAAGTACATTATGAAACGATGGTGTAATGATGGGAATTAACGGGAGTGATATTACGACACAAGCGAGTATCGTAAACTTCACACGAGTGTATTAATACC
Source organism: Teleogryllus oceanicus (assembly GCA_964035755.1). Lineage (NCBI taxonomy): Eukaryota > Metazoa > Arthropoda > Insecta > Orthoptera > Gryllidae > Teleogryllus > Teleogryllus oceanicus. The sequence goes on from CAXIVR010000009.1 coordinate 11,020,594, forward strand.
CATTACATCGAGTTTCATACGGTACTTTTTCTACGACTTTTATAAGTTAAACTTTTACATTGAATCGTTTCGTGACAGTTGACACGCAGGATTCAGCCAAGGCCACCTAGCGGACAGCTACCCTACCTGTCGCAGGTGGCTTTGGTTTACCAGTCCGCTTGCGTATGTAAACGTTGCGGCAATAATTGCGATATCACCGTTTTCGCTTTTCCTCTTATTTTTGGAGGTGCCAACTCCTCCTCTTATTCACTAGACATTTCATACTAAAGAATTGACCTGCTTTTAAGGACAAAGACACGGCAGCAACATATAACACAAAATAACTTGCGTTCTGATCTTAACGTCAGTCAAATGTTCCCTCTACCACTACCACCGCGCTAGTCAAATTACGATCCAATTTATTTTAAATAGTATTCCACGTAAAATTTACTGATAATGAACGAAATTAAAATGATAAACATACTATAATATTAAATGCAATTTTAATGTACCAATCGAACAAAATATTTACTAAAACGATTCTCAACGACTAATGAAATATCAATATTTAATTTGTAAGCTTCTCTGTGATTGGTCAAGAACCTGTATCAAAATGAAGTCTGTATCGTAATGAGTATTATTATGCAACGGGTTGCAGGCATTAAATGTCACCTTTACACAATGGGAGTAGAAAAAAAAGGAAACGGTAGTTGAGAAGCGTCGAAATGGCGAACAACCAAAAAGGGTACTTCGCGGAAGCAAATTGAGTAGAAATAATGTGTAAGAGGGCAACAGTAATAACAGAAGGTATGAATGCAAATACACGCCACCAATAATGCGAAAATTGCAAGTAAACCCGGAGAAACGCGATGAAAGGCAAACAGGATGAGTATGAGAAATTAAGATGGGATCTTCGCAATTTCAGGAACACGAAATAAGATGCAGAAAAGATTAAGGACCGACAAAACGATGCAAAAGGAAAGGCGCGAAAAAAGGGTTTAGATTACAAAGTTTATAAAGAAAAGAAAGGCAAGGGACAAAGACAGAGAGAAACAAAATAAAAAAAGTGCATGCAGCAAAGAGAAAAAAAATGACGCAATAGTAGGGAGCGTGAGAAGTTTTTTGGGGCATTAGCAAGCTCGGATGAGAGGCGGCCCCGAAGGGGGAGGGGGTGGGGGGAGCGACGGCGGTGGGCGCAGCTGCAGGAGCGGTGCGACGCTGGGCCAAATAACGACAAATGGCCATTGTTAGAGCTAATGAGCGCGTCTCGGCGCCGGGGAATCGCCGTAAGGAGAAGTGACAGCAACGCACGCCCGCTCTCTTAGCACATGCGGTTTCACTTAGCCGCACAATGGAAACAGCCATTCGCCCCGTAAACTCCAGACTTCCCTGAAATTTGTGCCACCGTCGGTTAGAGGTGACCCAGAATTCGTTTTCCATTTAGAACGCACGAGATACCTGGCCACCTGGTTCTAAAGGTTCTTCAAGCTCTTGTTTTACCACATGGAAAGTAAGCTTAAAAGGAATGCAGGGAATGTACACGGTTTAAAAAATATTTTTTTACTTTTTCAGATATGCTACACGTTAAGGATCAAATAAAATTATTTCGTAATTCTGCCAAGTAGAGTTAAGGTCATGAGCGTCGGGCAGTTGTTTATATATTTATTTTTTTATTTATAAAAACACATGTCGATCATACGCATATTTTCTTTCTTTATTTATCAACGTAGATAATACGAACATTTATGTAACGTTTGTGAAGATGAGAAAATGCTTCTCTAGCATTTTATAATTGTTGTTTTGCCATCTCAAGGTATCAAAGGGAGAACGAAGTAGAAAGTCACAAAACATTTCATTTGACCTTATCGAAGATACATGAAACAGTATTCATTGACTACTCGTACAATAAAAATACAAACCTTTTTTTACATTGTTTCGAATAAAGCATAGTAAACGAAAGCCATGTTTCATTTATTTTTTGGTTCCAACTCAAACTGAGCACTTGCATTTCAGAAACGTGTGCACACAAAAAAATTCATTCGAAATATATTAGAAGCGAATTCAGATGGCGTGTATATCTCACAAATCACACACAATTCAATAGTTTATAATTACACTAATGAATACATTCACCGAGATAAGAATATCAATCCACGATAAGTATGTTCACATTACAACGACCTTTCCAAATGTATTCACCTACTATTTACCTAAGAGTATAATGTTCAGTATCAAAGCAAGGGCAAACAAAACAGTGCCCACTAATGCCCGAAAAATGTTGAATTTTGTCCGCGTAATAGCTTCAATTCTTTGAGGAGCCTACACTAATAAAGATGAATACCTTTTTGCTTCATTTCCTTGCGGGTTTTTAAAGCGGATCATGGGTAAACTTTATCGAAAGGATGCAAAGAGTGAGCAAACATTTTCGTTCCTTCCAGTGTTCGTTGCTCTTAAGCTACCGACAGGTTCTGTTTGCTTTTAATCGAGCGGACCCGCGGCACAAGATACTGTCGTCGGCACTTCCCGTTTTCCGTTCACCTCTACTCATTGCGTTGTCTGTCACTCCGGCGAATTTCAGCTAGATCTGGCCTTCATTACCGTCATCGCGCTTGCATTCTTCCCATTTTCATTGTTTCGTTCTTTCTTGCCATTCCTAACGTTTGGGAGGTTAACTGTATGATAATAAAGATTAAAGATGGAGCCGTTTTTTCTGTCAAAGTAATGTTATTATTTACAACTCAAGTAATTAAATATAAAGTCAGTTCTACTTCTATAAATCGCGAGCGGTAGCTCAGTGCATCAACTGATGTCATTGCAGCGCCTCTAGGGAGGTCCTAGGTTCCAGTCCTGACGGCGGCAGATTTTTGACACTAGCTTTTCAGCTAGGTCGAATTCAGTCGCTGTCTGGAGGAGAATTCTAGCGTCCGGCTGCTCTGATCGGTCGTTTTACGTGGTTTCTCCAATCAACACCAGGCGAATGCCGGAGCAGTACCCTATCAAACGGGCCACGGACCGCGCGCGATCTGTCCTTCCTCTTCCCTGTCCTATCCTCTCCTTTTACACATGCACTACACTACCAGATATTCTGGGAGATCGGTCGGCAGCTTAGAGCTTGTCCCGGCTGGGGCCGTGCCCCGCTGGTGGGAGAGTTCTGGTTAGGGGGAAACCCCACTAGCCGACGGTAGGTCGGCGTCGGATCTCGCCATCCAGCAGGGGAAGATCACCGTCATCTCCCGAGAAAAAACATGCACTACACGAATGGGGCTAGTAACCAAAACAGTTAACGTGCCCGAAAGCACGAAAAAATCAAAAAATCTATCTATAACAAAATATATTTTACCCATTAGAGGTGTCACAAGAAAGATTGAAATTTTTTAATATATTCTCTTCGTTATGTGGGTAAACAGATGATAGTGGAAGAATCTACACTCTAATAACTCTCGTTTGCCGGGCGTGTATGAATTGGGAGGGAGCAGAGTTGGGATTTTTGCAAAGAATGTGTATAAATGGAAAAATTTTATTTTGGTTTCAAATTAAAATATGTCATTTGAAAGAAAACAGCAACGTTGACGGAAATGTAAGAAATACAAAATATACATTTTTAAATCCTAACTAATGCCTTTAAGACCTCGTTTATTGATAAAATGTTTGCAAAATCATCTTAGAGCCATTTCGATCATGATAGTGTTGGGGAGAAGGGAAGAGCTACAGTAAGTGGGAGCGGGTTGAGGTGGGCCGGAACCAGGGCCAGGCGCGGTGAAAAGCGGGAGGTGGGACGGCGTGCGAGGAGGGGGATCTCGGGACAGGGGGCGGACGGGGGGTGCAGGACGCGGGTAGGGTCGAGGAGGTCTGGATTGATTTATTTACTGATTTTTTCGTGTTTCCGTGCGCGTCAACTGATTTGGTCATTAGTCCCGTTCGTGTAGTGCACGTTTTTCCTCGGGAGATGACTGTGATCTATCCCCGCTGGATGGCGAGATCCGGCGCCGACCTACCGTCGGTTAGTGGGGTTTCCCCCTCCCCAGGACTCTCCCAGCAGCGGGGCAGCGCCACAGCAGGGACAAGCTCTAAGCTCCCGACTGGTCTCCCGGCATGTGTGGCAGTGTAATGCATGGTAGTGTGTGTGTGTGTGTGTGTGTGTAAGGGGAGAGGATAGGACAAGGAAGAGGATGGAAAGATCGTGCGCGGTCTGTGGCCGGTTGTTAGGGTACTGCTCCGGCATTCGCCTGGTTTTGATCGGAGAAACCACGGAAAACTACCCATCAGAGCAGCCGGCCGCTAGAATTCTCCTCCGGGCTGCGACTGAATTCGCCCTATCTGAAAAGCTAGTGTGGAAAATCCCGCCGCCGTGGGGAGCGGGAAGCTAGGACCTCCCGGTCAGAGGCGCTGCAGTGACATTAGTTGATGCACTGAGCCACCGCTCCCGGTAGGAGGGTCTGGGTTAAGGTGTGGCGTGGTACGGGGTGAGGCGTTTGGGATGGAGCGGAGGGGCGAGGGGCGGTGGGTGCGTGGCGGGATGGGGGAAGGGAGGTCCGGGAGCTTGGGGAGAAGCGGCCGGTGGATGCAGGGGGGGGGGGGTCGTCGCACAGGTGGGGCGTGGCAGCGGGGGCGGGGCCAGGGGAGGAAGGGGAGCGATGCATAGTGGCGGGGAGCGGGGGCGGGGCATAGGTGACAGGATGGGATGGCTTGATGCATGGCGGGGACCGCGGGTGGGGTGCAGGGGCGTGATGTAGGGGCGGGGCGCGGTGCACAGGTGGCATGAAGCGGGAGCAACGCATAGTGGCGGAGTTGGGGGGGGGGCGAGTCGCGGGACGGGGCGCGGGAAGGGGGCGAGCGCAGAAGCGGGGGGGGCGGGCCGCGGACTGGGTGAGCAAACGCGCCCCGGCAGCTGCGTGGGGGCGGGGCCTGGGGGCGGGATCGGAGGCGGGGCGGGGCGCGGGGCTAGGTGGCAGAAGCGGGAGCGACACACAGTGGCGGGGGCGGGAGCCAGGGTGAAGCAGAGTGGCGGTGCATGGGGGCGGGGCGCGGGCCGGGTGAGCAAACGCGCCCCGGTGGCTGCGGGGGGCCGGGGCTTGGGAGCGCGGGGGGGGGGGGGGGCGTGTGCGTGCCGCCCGGGCGGCCTGCGCGTGACGGAGACGTAGGCGTTACGCCAGCGCCTCCGGATCAATACGCGCCGCGGATTTAAGTCGCGCGCCGCCTCCAACCCCTTTCTAAATGAGGGACTCGGAGCGCGCGTGCAGATGGAGTGCGCGGACGATTCGTGCCAAAGCCGAGCTCGCATTCCCACGCATTTCCATGTAATGACAAATGAAATTAGAGCATGACCGGGCTAGCAGCGAGTTTTGAAGAAAACGACTCAACACAATTCGTATTGCATTAAAAAGTTATTTACTGATTTTGACTACACGAGCAGAAACAATCGTTCCAACACGATGTGTCACAATAACAATCTCTATCGGTATGGCTTCCACTGTATAATGCAAAAGCACCTCTTGTATATCTCAATTCATCAGTATAATGAAACAATGTTTCATTTGAGGAATCTTGTGATAAACTTTTTGTGCAAAACTATAATGATTCCTTCAATTTTTCCCCAGAAAAAACTGTTTGATTCTAGTCGAACTGTATTAAAATAATACATATTTTCTTCAATTATTTGGTGTCTTGCCCCATGTTAAAGAAAAGTAGATTACTCTTTATTAACGTTACACATCTGTTTCCTCTTGAATGCCCTCTTTATATTCACGATAATGTTAAAGCTTCGCGCGTTTTATCGAGCGTATTTTTAACAAACGCACTGTTCAAAATTTAAAAGGGAGCATATTTAAATCCGGAATACTGAAAGATAATGAACATTCTAAAACCTGATAATGCGAGTTCGGTAATTTTTATTATTAGGAAGTCTTTTACATAATATAAAACCTTTTCTTAATGTTACACATACATTATTTTTTAATATTACAGGCTCTTTATTCTCCCTCATCTTCTACATTCTACAAACAGTGAACGACTTTACAATTATTTCACTCTAATTAGAAAAAATTTTTTAAATTTTGCGTTTACCAATATGATCTTAGTCATTCTAAACCCTTTTAGGATTAAATTTCTAGAGAATTAAGGACTCACCCTCACATCTTAGAGATAACTCTGAGAACGTGTCTAAGTAATAGGCCGCAGAGACTTCGTCGCTGAAACACCAACCGCACTGCGCCATTGCTTTTAAGAAAATTCCCTCGCTGGCTTTGCCGACGCTACGAGAGCATTCGCACCTCGGCGGCAACCTCGTTACGGACGCTCCGCTCCGGAGACAGCGTCCAAAGCGGCGGGCGTCACAAGAGAGCACCGGAGGACAGGTGTCAGAGGTCGCCGGGCGCAGCAAGCACGAGAAACCAGTCACGTCTAGAAATGCCATGGAAACGATCACGCCATGTGCCAGGGACCTAATACAACACGACGCAGCCACCGGGAGCGGTAGCTCAGTGCATCAGCTGATGTCACTGCAACGCCTCTGACCGGGAGGTCCTAGGTTCCCACTCCCCACGGCGGCAGGATTTTCGACACTAGCTTTTCAGATAGGTCGAATTCAGTCGCTGCCTGGGGTAGAATTCTTGTGGCAGACTGCTCTGATCGGTAGTTTTCCGTGCTTTCTTCGATCAACACCAGGCGAATGCCGGAGCAGTACCCTACGAAACGGGCCACGGACCGCGCGCGATTTGTCCTTCCTCTTCCTTGTCCTATCCTCTCCTCTTACTTACACACGTACACTAACATGCACTACACTACCACATATTCCGGGAGACCGGTCGGGAGCTTAGAGCTTGTCCCGGCTGGGGCGGTGCCCAGCTGGTGGGAGAGTCATGGCTAGGGGGAAACCCCACTAGCCGACGGAAGGTCGGCGCCGGATCTCGCCATCCAACGGGGGAAAACCACCGCCATCTCCTGAGAAACAAACATGCACTACACTAACGGAACTAATGACCAAAGTAGTTGACGAGCCCGTAAACATGATAAAGCAAACCAAACCAAACGACACAGTCAACTTGGAGAGAGCAGGTTGCAGCTGCGATTCTGTTGCCAATGATCGAAGTTCGGAAGGTAAATGAAACGAGCACCTTACTTGGTTATGAGGGCGTGAAATAACAAAGGAAAATTATAACTATTTCGAAATTCGAGTAATTTAAGTACAATGGAGGAGCGAACATTCAAAAAGTGATACGTCATTGGCAAAAATTGAGTTCTTCTGTTGTTTTTAACTAGAATTTTATTTCCAAAAAGAAATGTAAGATGTCTTACAATACATTAAGTATTACTGTATTCGTTGAGTTAAAGACAGAGTTAAAAAGTGAAATATTTCGGCTACATTTTTCATTTTAATTAGAAAAGTGCGAAGTGGACATGGTTTGATTTTATACAGTTTATTGTAAACACGTAATTCAGTAATTAAAGATCAAAAGTAAAGGATTGTTTAAAATAAAATTAGTCCTTAAATGTTCATGTTTTGTTTTCAAACAATCTCTTTCTTATGTACTGATAAAATGTTACAATTTATAACAGTCCCATACACATTCAAGAACTGATTACACGATATTTTGTGAAAAGAGATGACAAAGCAACGAAAGTGGTTGACATGCATAAAATGTCATTGCAGCGTCATATTTCAAAACATTTGTTTTCTCTACACTCTTCCAACACATGTGATCGTTCTCAAATGTCACTAAACAGCAATCAGCTGCCACGGCCACACAACTGGCCTTTTGACGCGACACAATCCCTTTCTACGGCCAGTAGGGTTCAATTGTCGCTGTCTGTCAAAATCACATTTGAACCGAAACGCTGAGCTCACTGCGTTCGCTACCCTTTTCTGGTAATTTCCCGTGTGTCAAATGGAGGTGTAGCTTTGTATCATCTCAATGTAAAATAACTTGGACACAACAGACGTGTTGGCTGGGTTCGTCAACGCCACCGCTAAAGTTGCTAATATTAACTATCTATTTACAGACTCTGAGATCGGCGGAAGGCGTGGCTGTAGTTTGAGCTCTCGTTTACTCAGGAGGTTACAAAACCACAAGAGTAAGCTTACGTTTTCTACGTAGCTGTGTTTGCTGAGAACGTTACGAAGCATCTCTTATGAATACTACTCTGAACAAAATTGTTAGTAATAAGCTTTAATATATTCACATTGATTTAAACTTCCTCAAAGCTTAAAAAAAAAAATTAAAAAAAAAAAAATAAAAAATATTAATTAATTATTAAAAAAATAGTATTATTATAAATATAAGAATTTAAAAAAATTATTTATATTAATTATTAAATTTCCTATTTTAGTTGACATATTGTTAAAGGTCTGATGATGCAGACACAACTCGACCTCTGAAACGTTGCCAAGCTGTTCTTGTTCAAGATACCAATTTGAATGTAATAATCATTTATATAGATTGTACTGTCTATAAAAATTAATTATTGGAATTTTCAATACAAATTGTAATTAAAATTAAAAAAAGTTTAAAGAATGACAATAACTAGAGACCGGATTTTTATGTAATTATATATCTTTTGTCATTCTACTTACCGTTCTCAAAATTAAAATCTTGGCGAATCGTCGCCATCCTAATACAATATCAATTTTTTTCGTTACATATTTTTACATATTTAGTACTATATTACATATTTTACATATTTTGCTATTTTCACAAAATATTTTTTAATTTTTTAATTTTCTTCGATTTTATTACAGTTTTTACGAAAAAGTATTTTAAAAAATCAGAATTTTTTTCCTACATAAATACTAAGTGTTGTGGACTCGAGGTTCGCTACATTAAGACGCGGTCGGATGTTGTTACAGTCTGACGCGCGTGCAGGTAGCTCAGTGATGGGAAGTGCGCGACTGAGATCATTTTCACCTTTTTATGTGAAAAGTATTATGGAGGTTGAGTTTTGTGGCCTTTAACCTTAATTTACGAAAAGCTTCAGCGATCGCCGACTATTCGATGAGAATGTTTCAACGCTGCAGTGATTGTTTGCTAGTTGTAGGTATTGCAAGTTCGTACGAAGGCTTCTATTGCGACTAGTTTGGTTGCTACACTTTGGGCCTGGATAGCAATGGATCAAGCTTTTATTACTGACGGGAATGTTGTAAAGTTCAAAACGTGCATCAACTTGTTCTCCAAATGATTTTTAAAATTTGTTTCGGAAATTTTTGATAAATGTAATTTCGAATTAGGGTTAATGCGTTTTAATTTGTATATTTTAATACTACATATTATATCTGATTTTACATATTTAAATTTTAAATATTCTTATTATTTTCATTACATATTTATGTACATGTTTGAACGTTTCATCCTACATATTTTTCCGGTCTCTAACGATTACACCATAAATCAAAAGAGTGGATAACTCGCTGTCATAAGTAAGGTTCTGACGATAGACAGTGGGAAGAGGGGGACGGTCTCCCCTGTCGTTCCGACACCTGTACCCCGCCTCAGGGTGACATTCCTTCACTGCAGAGGACAGACGATTGACACTCGCTCGGAGAAGCACGCTTGGGAGGGACTTCCCTTCCGCCCCTCACTCTGCAAACTGCAAGTATTTCTTTTATTGCAGAAAACAAATAATGACAAACTACAAATACTACCGAATGTACAGTTCCATTTTCAAAATAAAGACAGAAACATGTTAAATACGTGAAGTTAAAACGTTCGCGTGGTCCTAAGATGGCCAATTAAAGAAAAAACAAAGTATGTTTTAAATAATAATAATAATAATAATAATAATAATAATAATAATAATAATAATAATAATAATAAGCGGAACACAATCGGTCCTCAAACAATGTGTTTGATGCAGAAATAACTCTCCGAAATGGCTCATTGCGAAGTCGCTAGCCTTTCCCCACTGAGGTGCGGGTTCGATTCCCGTCGAATCTCATGTGAAATTTGTTCCAACAAAACGAGTTTGGCTGCTTCACAAGGCCTAGTCCAACCCCTGTGAAATGTCCTGAACCCAACCCTTTTCCTCATTCCTTCCCAATTCTGGCCGCTGTGTAGTGACGCAGGGGCGCGAGAAGTAAGAGGCGCGTACGCGGAGATGCTACCTGGCGGTCCTCTTTGACAACTGACTAGACGAGACGAGACTGGAAATATATAAATACAGCTTGATAATGTATTAATGGAGGATTACTCCGTGAGAAGCGCTCAACGCTTGACCAGGAGCGAAGTTACGCATTGCGACAATAAAGTCAGAGTAAGGACGCAATGAATTTAAACAAATGAAATGGCTAAAGAAGTGAAACACATTTAACACTGTTTTAATTAATATAAACGTGTAGCAAATTAATAAAACAAGATTCTCATATTCGTGACCTCAGTTCTGAAGTTGCGGTCAGAAGGCCTTTTCACTTCGACATCAGTGTTTGTGCATGTTTACATTAACGCAGGACACGAACCATAATTAGGAAGGAAGTTGTTTCCCGAAAAGATGACAATGAAGTGAAAACGGCTGAACCTACTAAGGATTCCGTGGGACAAAGCTGTTGAAACAAAATGGGCATCCATTCATAAGAGTGATATACGGGAGGAATGATGTCAGATTCTGGCCTACTACCTTTTCTTTTCTAATGCATTACTTTCTCGCTTTTTGATGCATTACTTTTCCGCTTTCTTTTACTTTCTCACCTATTACGTACTTTTATAGTAAAGAGGAAGAATTATAATTATGCGGCAGAAATTGGCAATTTTTCGTCAGAAAACCCGTGATGTGGAGCTCTGATAATGTAAAAGTGGATAAATGTTCTTTCATGAAGTAAACTACTTGCTCTAAACACGTTGTGTAAGTAGAATCAACTTTTGGTGGGTCCTTGATATCGAAAAATTGACGGCAAAGATGATAGACCCATATGTGTCTCACTCCTTGCATGACTGTCAGTCTTTTTTGTGTCTCCCAGTCTAGTCGTTTTTGTGGCTCCCAGACAGCAGAAAACTGATGATGATGGCTAAGCCATGGAAAGCTTCTATTTTTTAAATAAATACTATTGTTGACAATGACAACGCCTTCAATCATTTCAATGACTGTCAGTCTACCTATCTCCTGGTCTTGTCTGCCGTTTGGTAGCGTCTAAATCGACGCTAGCGTCATTTAGGGTATCAAAGGTATTAGGCTCATCAAACTCATGGCGTCTAAATCGTTCAGACGATTTTCTTCAAAATTGATGTTCCAAAATTGATACTCGATTTGAACGAACTCAAAGACCAGCGATATTCAAACGGATATACTGATTTTTGGAGTACTTTACATGACGCATCAATAACATTTTAAACATTTACATAAAAATAGCTACAGCTCTTGTAATAAATTTGGGCCACAGATACTTTAAAGGGCGCTTTCAAATGGCGCGGATCTCATTATCGTTGTAATATCTGAATTTATGACAATTGCAGAAATTGAACTTTTTCTCGGTGTTCTCTTCTACCTAATATATTGAAGGTATATATTCTTTCTTAATGGAAACGTTGTTCAGAGATTGATCTTGAAATAAGGTCATATTCGGCACTTATTCAAAAACTATGATAGATTTTCGCGTAATTTTTAAACAGTTATTTTCTCAAAATAGGTTTCATTTTTTTCTTCCTTCATTTCTTTTCTTTTTATATCAAGGATATCAAGGATATCTTTGTATTGTAACCGTCACGTATCTACCTAACTATTTCGTAGTACGCCGAATTACAGAAGTAAATCTGTTATTTACTTGTTTTGTGACGTGTGATTACACCGTCACACAAACCTGGGAATACCTCAAATTATGGATAATTCCCTATCGGTGGTGGGTTCGTCTTTGCTAACTAATATTCATTTAACAAACAAACACAATTTCACAGTTTTAAAGAACAAGTAACATATATTCTTTCCAATATGATCCTTCGTACACTCACATTCACATATTCTCCTACGTGATTACTTTACCTTTTGATTACACAATGGTAGCTAACTCCCTACCTAAACTGCAGTTTTCTGTAGAATAATAGTGACTCTGATCTACATTTACACGAAACAAACAGTAAATACATATGTACACTTCTCAAAACAAATTATCTCTTAATGAAACCTACAATTCACAATTTAAATAACCATCCTGTAAAAAATACATACAAACAATATACCAAAATTCACTAATACCTTTTCAATCTTAAATAATACTACACTCAATATTTACACTTAATATTCAGCTTCTGCGTGACCTCGCAGTGCAAAATTCTGTTTTACAAAGTCTCTTGACTGTTCATGAAATAACGTTTTACCAGAAACAATTTAACAGCTTTCATTCATGTTCAAAACCTTTTTACATAGACAATTCCTCTTAAATGATTTCAAATAACATCAAGTCAATTATGTATGAATTTAGATAAAGAATTATACACAAGGACGACTTTTATTAATAAACATAAAAATTACTTAGATCTGATTTCTCTTACGACTGCAAAAATAAATTTACTGGTTATCAAGACTAATATTTAGTAAAAACTTGTCCGATCAATGTCTGTTACTGAGGGAAGCTCATATTACAACGTTTTAATTTGTGCAATCATAATTCTATCTTGAAAGTTTTCCAAGCTGCAATTTAGTAAATATTCTTTCTGCTTTTCTGTGACTCACGACCGGCGAATTCTCCAAGCTGATCCCGCGCAGCGTAGACGGCTGTCGAGCGACGTTCACGCCCCAAGGTCGTCGTTGTCCTGCGACGTTTGTGCGCTGCCTACCGCGATGGAATCGGAGTATTTCCGTACGCCTTCTCCTCGTTGTACAGCCCAGTTAAACCACAGCTTACACGAAGGTGATGGTCGCGTTAGAATGCGAGTCCAAAACTCCAAATTGTAACTTAGTTTTAGTGAAAGTTGAGCCAGTTGTTGAATAAACTATGCTTTTCGGAATTATCAAAATTCTCCAATAGAATTTTCGAAATGAAATCCCATAAATAAAAATGAAATAGAATAAAAGTAGAATAAGTAACTGCTCAAAACTAAAACTGAAAAAACTGAAAAAACTGAAAAAACTGAAAAAACTGAAAAAGCTGTAACAAAGAAACAGAAACACGTCCTATGTTACAAAAAATCTCTTCTATATTCCAGCAACGAGAATGTAGCAACGTGGTTTATAAATTCATTTTAGTCCACTACCACTGTTATTCTTACATTCGTTGCATTACTTGTTTAATATTCCTATCGAATTTTACGTAATCTTGACATATCACAGTGATTAATCCCATGAAAAATACTTAGACAATTACCTTTTAATAAAGCTTCATTTCTGGTATTTTCCACGTGTCCCTCGTCGGTTGTGTGGTGGAATAGTACCCATCTACTCACTTCAGCGTCTCGATCCGGAAAGAAAGACAATCTCGTCCGAGTCAAGCCTCATGCCATATTCGCATTTCTACAAAAGTTCTGATTGGCTAGGGCGAAAGTACGTTCAGAAATTTGTTTCTAGGTAACGCCATCTCTTCGCTACTCTAGGAACTATTTGTAGGGCAAGATGTCGGGTATTGTCACTTCAATATTTCTTTTGTCACGAGTGTAACCGATGACAAGCGGTTACAGTATATCAAGGAATTGTATAAAAGGTGGTTCTGGTTCCTTTTTGACAAACTGTTTGCATTTTCGAAAATTGCAAGAAATTAACATTACACAAGTACAATACTGATGATAGAGATTTCTTTCTTAAATAATATATGTTCTAATAAATTAAATCTGTAAAGAAGGTTATGTACCACGCCTTTAAAAAACAGAGTATTTTCCCTTAATTTCGCTTGGAGTTATTATAATTTATATATTTTGCTAAAAATTAGCCCGAATTTCTTCCTTTTTTTCCCAAGGATAGAGGAAAGGACACTTAACACGTTGCGCAATTCTCATTTTTGAGGCGGTCTAAATTTTTTTTACAATTTCAAAACTGCGCTATAATATATGCTGTTGTAGAAAGTATTGAAAAAAAGCGGGAAAGTATGTGATGTTGCAGAACTACTCATTTTCTAATTTTATCAACCCGTATTCATTTGACAATCTTCTTTATGAATGAATTAATCAATTTACAGTATTTTCGTAATTTTTCCTTTAAGTAACACTTATTGAGGTATTTTTTCTCCATTTTCTCTCTGCAATAATCTTTCCATTTTCGTTCCTAGTACAAATTCTCTTTGTGCCTCCGCGTCGCACCTTCCTCTCCGTCATTCCGCCTGCAGTCCTAAGGGTGGCGGGGCGTGGTGAGCGGGGCGTGGTGAGCGGGGCGTGGTGAGCGGGGCGTGGTGAGCGGGGCGTGGTGAGCGGGGCGTGGTGAGCGGGGCGTGGTGAGCGGGGCGTGGTGAGCGGGGCGTGGTGAGCGGGGCGTGGTGAGCGGGGCGTGGTGAGCGGTGCGTGGTGAGCCGGGCGTGGTGAGCGGGGCGTGGTGAGCGGGGCGTGGTGAGCGGGGCGTGGTGAGCGGGGCGTGGTGAGCGGGGCGTGGTGAGCGGGGCGGGGTGAACCGGGCGTGGTGAGCGGGGCGTGGTGAGCGGGGCGTGGTGAGCGGGGCGTGGTGAGCGGAGCGTGGTGAGCCGGGCGTGGTGAGCGGGGCGTGGGGGGGGGGGGCGGGGCGGGTGAGCGGGGGCGGGCGGGGAGCGGGCGGGGAGGCGCGGGGAGGAGAGGGGCGGGGGGAGGCGCGACCGCCCGCCCGGTCGAGGGAGGCGTCTCGTAACGAGGCGATAATCGGCGCTGTCCGCCGGCGCACCTGCGTCGCCCGCGTCACTACGCACACGTGCGCCACCGGCCTCACCCCTCCCCTCCCCTCGCAACTTCTCCTCCCACGCTCCTCCGCTACTCGCCTGGACCTGCCGCTACCCACAATAAGAATTAACGATTCACAAAGGGAGGGGCCCCTGGGCTCACGTAATGCGGGGGCCCTCTTGGTACTATAAAATTGTGTGTGTGTATATATATATATATATATATATATATATATATATATATATATATATATATATACACGCTCACGAATCGGCCACCTTGAACCACGCATACACGGACTTGCACGGGTTCAGTATCATTTATCACGTTGCAAGTGATAAATTGCATGAAATCAATCAGGGGGATCAGCATTAGGCTGAATCCGACTTTTATACCCCAATGTTGTTAGTCCTGGGGGGATACAAGATGGAATGATGATGATAATAATGAAGGATGAATGGACGGCACACACAAACAGACGTACACAAACACACTCATGCCCGAGGCGGGACTGCCTTAGATCGTGTGTGTGTGTATACATATATATGCGCTTAATAGTAACGCCGAAATCAATAAGGCTGTAACTGACATCAATACGTTAATCCACTTCATTATCAAAGCAACGCAACTAAACAAATTACCAAATAACTATAGTTATAAATATTCAAAAATTACCGCCTTGTGCAAGTTCTATAAAAATTAAGAGACTTTGGAATCAGCTAAGAACACCGAACTTAAAAGAATGGAATTTAATCACTTAAGTAGTGAAAAAATTAACATCGAATCACAATAACCAACAATACCACGCATTATTAACTTTACACCAACTTCACACTAATTATGCCAATTCAACAACAAAACACTGAAAAAGAAAAGCACAATACCACCAATTAATACCTCAACAGGTAAAGAATACAATCTATCTATAAATACGAAGAGTTGGCTTTTCAACAACATTGAAACTTCTCAACATTTATAACCAATGTCTCTAAACCACACCCTGAACACAGAACAACAAACAAAAGCAATGAAGAGGCATACTACAGGCAACATCAGAACATTCATTTCTCCAACCCAACCGAAATTTACAAAATAATTAAAAGTCTACTCTCCAGAAACGCTCCCGGCCATGGTAACATAAACTTAGTGAAAAACCTACCTCCGCCTGTAATGGCATATTTAACTATTTACAATCCCTGCCTCAGAATAGGATGATTTCCTTAATTTTGGAAGCATTCCATAATTATCCCCATTGCCAAACCCAATACAAATCATGCAGATACAGCTACCGCCCCATAAGTTTAGTACCCACCTTATCCAAAATAGTTGATAAAATAATTCTCAAAAGGCGTAAAGGACACTTACAATTAACTAAAGCCTTTCCAAGGGAACAATTTGGATTCACTAAAAAAATGTCCGCACTACACCAACTCCTCCTCATTACCGAACATCTTTATACTTCATTTCAAAAAAAAAAAAAACAGTCGCAGTTTTAATCGACAAAACAGAGGCGTTTGATAGGAAATAGCATCAAGAACTCGTGAATAAAATCAAGAAAATAGGAACACCGGTATTATATCGAATCAATCATACAAAGTATACAAAGAATCAAATGAATCATACAAAGCAATATAACCTTTTCGGTAAATGTAAAGAACCATCATTCCTATCCACGACTAATATTAGCAAGATTGCCCCTATCACCTACTTTATTTAATTTATGTTGCAATCATCCCCAACCGAAAAGATATCCACATTGCACGTTTCGCTGATGATACGGAACTCCGCTCCTTCACTTTCTGATTGTAGCAAAAATGTTCAATTACACCATACCTTAATAGATAGCTGGACTTCAAAATATAAAATGCAACTGGATCAAACGAAAACGACCGCCAAGATCTTCGCACTCCGATCACACTTACCCCCGCGACTGCCAATGCTAAACGATACAATAATCAACTGGATCCCTCCCAACTAACCAATCAGATACCTAGGTATAAATATATACACAAAACTAAATTGGAAGCAGCATATAAACGCCAATATTACTCAAACCAGAATTAATCTAAAACAATTAAAGCCATTATAGATAGATCCAGCCAATTACCATACATTTCAGCATTACAAACATACAAAGTAATAATAAGATCCTTCCTACTACACGCCTGCTCAATCTGGTTAAATACATCAAAAACGAACCAAATAACACTGCAAATAGTACAAAATTAATTTCTTAGAATCATTTCAAAAGCCCCCTGCTATGTCACCAATAAACAGTTATATAAAGACTTCGAACTATAGGCCATCATATCACTCGGCTTTCATATCACCTATTTAGCCACCAATTTCTTCTTCAACATATCCCAAACCCCTTCACTATTAGTTCACATACTCTGGAAAACCCCATCACATAGAACCAAAATACAAAATAAGTTTTCCTTTCACATTTTCCTCAAGAAATTCTCCGAACTAGATCACGACTAGATGATGCCGATGGGTCACCTCAACCACTGTATTAGTTTTAAGTTTTAATTTAAGTTAGCTAGTAGGGCATCTTTCATATTAAAGTAAGCCATCTATCTATTAAATAGTATGAATAATATAATATACATACATACTCGAAGAAATATTGAATGTCAAACACGATTATCGATTACAGGTAAGAGGCAGTCAGAAGTTACAATACTTCACGACAGTAAATAAAAATATATTCGCTTATTTTTCTTTAACACGCAATGAACTTTCGGAAACAGTACTATTGAAACACAATCCATCCAATCATTGCATATATTTGGAAAATTGCGTGATATTGGTGGTTGTATGCCCTTGCCGCGCACGGCACAGAGCGCAACATCCATGCAATATGCGGGACACGAAGCCGTCGCGTAGCAAACAGTGTCGATGTGGCCACCTGCGCCATTCCGGTGGACACTAGGCCTACGTTCACACGACGCAAATGGATACTGGTTGCATTGCTGGATCGGATTCAACCACAGCTCGGGGAAGAATTCTAGGCGCAGATCACTTAACAGCTACATAAAAGGGTACTGATTGCATAGCTGGTTCGGATTCAAGCACAGCTCGCAGAAGAATTCTAGGAGAAGATCACTTAACAGCTACATAAAAGGGTACGGAATGCATAGCTGGTTCGGATTCAAGCACAGCTCGCAGAAGAATTCTAGAGGCAGATCACTTAACAGCAACACAAATGGATACTGATTGCATAGCTGGTTCGGATTCAAGCACAGCTCGCAGAAGAATTCTAGGAGAAGATCACTTAACAGCTACATAAAAGGGTACTGGTTACATAGCTGAGTCGGATTCAACTACAGCTCGGAGAAGAATTTTAGAGGCAGATCACTTAACAGCAACACAAATGGATACTGATTGCATAGCTGGTTCGGATTCAAGCACAGCTCGCAGAAGAATTCTAGGAGAAGATCACTTAACAGCTACATAAAAGGATACTGATTGCATAGCTGGTTCGGATTCAAGCACAGCTCGCAGAAGAATTCTAGGAGAAGATCACTTAACAGCACAAAAGGTACTGTTCATAGCTGGTCGGATTCAACACAGCTCGAGAAGAATTTTAGAGGCAGATCACTTAACAGCACAAAAGGTACTGGTTACATAGCTGAGTCGGATTCAACTACAGCTCGGAGAAGAATTCTAGGAGAAGATCACTTAACAGCTACACAAATGGATACTGATTGCATAGCTGGTTCGGATTCAACTACAGCTCGGAGAAGA
Organism: Teleogryllus oceanicus; assembly: GCA_964035755.1. Classification (NCBI taxonomy): domain Eukaryota; kingdom Metazoa; phylum Arthropoda; class Insecta; order Orthoptera; family Gryllidae; genus Teleogryllus; species Teleogryllus oceanicus. The sequence goes on from CAXIVR010000009.1 coordinate 11,039,070, forward strand.
ATTCTAGAGGCAGATCACTTAACAGCTACACAAAAGGGTACTGGTTGCATTGCTGGATCGGATTCAACCACAGCTCGGAGAAGAATTTTAGAGACAGATCACTTAACAGCTACACAAAAGGGTACTGGTTGCATTGCTGGATCGGATTCAACCACAGCTCGGAGAAGAAATCTAGGGGCAGATCACTTAACAGCTGCACAAATGGATACCAGTTGCATTGCTGGATCGGATGCAACCACAGCTCGGAGAATAATTCTAGGGGTAGATCACTTAGCAACTGCTCCTAGACTTCACACGCGAGCACGGGCGGCGGGCTATCTTCACTTTGCATCAGTTTCCCGTCTCTCATTTACGCCCTTACACTGCGCCTACATGCACCACACTTCCACAAAATTGGGGAGAGCAGCCCGGTGCTCGGAGCTTGACCGGCTGGAGCGGTGGAAACACCTGCAAGTGGAAAATCCCTGACGAGTACTTGGTTAGTGAGTCCGAGCGCGTCAACAACTTACGTCATTAGTCCTGTACGTGTAGTGCATGATTTTCCTCGAGAGATGGGGGTGATCTTCCCCCGCTGGATGGCGAGATCCGGCGCCGACCTACCGTCGGCTAGTGGGGTTTCCTCCTAACCAGGACTCTCCCACTAGCGGGGCACCGCCCCAGCCGTGACAAGCTCTAAGATCCCGACCGGTCAATCAAGTCGTTGAAGAGATCAGAAAAAACAATCCATGGCGCGGGATTGTTCTGCATAAAGACAATGCAAGCTCGCACACAGCAACCCAAACAATTCAGTTTTTGAACAAGCAAAACATCGAACTAATAGGTCATTCACCATACACTCCCTATTTGCCAACCAATGATTTTTTTTGTTCGCGTTCGTAAAAAATAAACTACGTGGTCAAAGTTTTTCAACGCCAGAAGAAGCAGTCGCTGCGTTTAATGTGCGTGTTTTGGGAATACCTTAATCGGAATGGAAAAAGTGCTACAAAAATTGGTTCAAACGTATCCAAAAATACATTGATCATTGTGGACAATATTTTTCAAAACAGCGAAACCATTTTGAATGATATATCTTAGTTTTCATTTGTTATTCCGGATTCATATCGAGCAACTTACTACTGTGAATTGAATAGCCCTTCATTCATACATTAGTATGCAAATAATTTATACTGATGGATGTGTTCTCAAGCGGTCATTTAAACTTCTGCTGATTAATAATACGAGTACCATGATGAATCACATTTGCAAGCTGTAAGACTAATGTCTATTGCATAAATGAAAAATGAAACGAACACATCGGCACAAAAAGTAATCCTCCACACGGAAACATGAGCTCATTCACCGCACCATGTCACATGACACCTGTAATTTGATTACTTTAATTGAAATTGCCTTCCAGCATAGGATATATTCCTTTCTGTCGTAGTAGGATTTTAAAATACGCTCACATGAAATAGTATACACCGTAACGCAATAAACACGATGATACAGAATACAGTCGTTAATCACGAGAGCATGCTTTTGCTGCAACCATTTCTGTGAAAACTGATCTGTAAGAATGTAAATTGCAGCAAAACATACAATGAAGGAACATTACTATCTGTACATACATTTTTACCACACGCTATTTCACATAAAATAATCACGTACATATATCGCTATATTTTCAAGTTTATTTTGGAATGTTTGACAGCTATACAGAATCCTCTGATTCAACATAAAAGATTTCGAAATGAAGAAAATCTGAATAAGATTTATTTATTAATGTATTCATTTACATTGCGTCAAAAGATGCACATTTCTCTGAGTGGGTAATACTGTGTGGTCAAATTCAGAATACTGAAATATAATTTTGTTTACTGAACTGAATCTCTATCTGCATTAACTGTGAACTATAACTCTTGCATCCAAATTCCTGTAACAGTAGTAATTTGAATGTTTTAGCGCTTTTTAATGAATGAATTATATATAGAAAGGCTACCAAAAATGTATACACTTCAAGTAAATAAAAAAAACTGTCTCAATATCTAAGCTGAATTCACACAAACAGAACGATGAGCAGTAATGAACTTAGACTTTAACAGGTACAACCGTTACAATAGATGCTCCAAATGCCCACTATCGGCATTGATACACTGCTGATTAAGTTAAACTACTGTTAAAGTAGCATTTTCGAAAGTGTCTTCAGCGATTACTGCACATATCGTTTCAATTTATTCCCAAATTTCTGTCAGTGTAGCAGATTTACAAAGAGAAAATGGACTCGATTAGAACAGAATGGGACCCACGAAGAACTTCTAAACAACGAATGTGAGAATGAATCTCAGGAACTACGTGTATTTGCCTTGGATAAATTGCTTTTTAAACTGTCCTATAAGACGACCCCCATTTTGGGATGTTTTTTATATTCATCTATTTACTTATCTACAGAAATATTACGGTAAGTCAGAAGGTACTGAAACAGCAAAATATGCTTTCTGATTTCTATTAAAATCATTGTGTAAAAATAAATTATCTCAACATCCATTATTTACTTGACTTCACGGCAGATTTCTGTTGAACACTGTATAGAAATAACGATTTTAATTCACATGTGTTTGTATTCACTTCTCCTTTTGCCATATGTATATTTATGATCAAGATCAATCTGAGGATTATGTTCTAATCTGCACAGTTTCCGCTTCCACTCTTCCCGGTGAAATCCCTTCGTCCACTGTTTATCTTTAAAAATTGTTTATTCAGATTGTAAGTAGTATATCCTGATGTATATGGTTGTTATCTCGCGCGTTTAATCGAAATTCTTTATTTTTCCTGTGTGTTTTGCGTTTGTTGATTATTCTTGTTTGACCATTTGTTTTCATACAGGATATACGCCTTAAAAGCATGTACTGTACACATGTATTACCGCCACAGAAGATAAATGGCGGAATTTGGAGGTCCCGTACCGTGTTAAACTGCAGCTATTCTCTTCATTTAAAATCCGTTTTCCGGCTGGGCAAAACCCAATTTTTTATCGAAACTATTTTATCGGTTGAGAGCTAACGGGGGAGTTTTGAACATTTAATTTATTCAAACACACTTTGTTTGTTCTTGTGTTTTGGACACATTAATCAGTACCCCAAATTCATGCGCAGCTTACGTTACAAAACCCATCAGCGCCATAAAAGCGGGCGCGTTCTTTGTGCACCCGGCTGGCCCGCGCGGGGCCGGTCCGCGCCCTCCGATGTGGCGTCTGAAGAGTGACGTCACACCGTGGCACGCCGCGGCACCCGGCGCAGTTGTGAACGCCGTGTTCCGTATCACATTTTTCGCTTTAATATTGTCCCGTGAAAGAGCGAAGTGTGTTCCTCGGGATTCATTTTTGGCTCCTCTTTAGAAACTCGGTCAGTCGCAGCGGCGAAGCGGGCGACTGGGCCCCACCCCGCGACCCGCCCTCGCTGTTAATGATTTTTTACGAGCGCCTAATGTATGTGCTTCTGACGGGGGATTTATTTACGCCCGGGGCTGGGGGCGGGTGGGGGTGGGGGGGGGAGTGAGGGTTTGAAGAGCGCCAGGGGAGCGGGAAGATGCGCGGGGCGGAGCGTAGGGCGGGGAGGGAGCGCTGAGCCCTGCAGCGGTTTTTGCGCGTCGGAGCTTCTTTGATCCGCCGAGACGTGCGCTAGCTGCGCTCATCTTCTGAAACGCGCGCGTTTTTCCTCTCGTCTTCTTTTCCCCGCCCGCGCGGGCGCGCGCACGCAGGGAGGGGGCGAACGGCGGGGGAGGGGGGCGGGGAGGGGGCGGGGAGAAGTGCGGGGAGGGGCGCGGGGAGGGGTGCGGGGAGGGGTGCGACTCGGGGGGAGGGCGGGGGGGGGTTTTGGGGGCGGCGGCGCCGTCTGCGTCCGACAACGTTGTTAATGCGCGCAAGGACCCCGCGGCGGGACGGTCCCGAATTTTTTTTGTGCGGCCGGCGCGGCGGCGGGAGCTGAGGCGGGGGCGAGCAAAGGCGAGGCGATGCGCAGTGGGGTGGGGCGAGGGGGAGCGAGGCTTCTCCGACGCGTGTATTCATGCGGGCGTCACGGATCAAAGGCGCCGGGGCGCGAGCGGTCGCCCACAGCCAATGAGCGCCGAGCGCGGGAGAAAATCCGCCAGAGCGCGACCTGCCACGGAGCGACAAACCTCTGCAATCGGACTTGGCTCACAACACTGTTTCATTGATTGATTGATTTTTTCGTGTTTCTGGACGCATCAACTGCTTTGGTCATTAGTCCCGTTGATGTAATGCATGTTTATTTCTTGGGAGATGGCGGTGATCTTCCCCAGCTGAATGGCGAGATCCGGCGCCGACCTACCGCCGGCTAGTGGGGTTTCCTCCTAACAAGGACTCTCCCACCAGCGGGGCACAGCCCCAGCCGGGACAGGCTTTAAACTCCCGACCGGTCTCCGGGAATATGTGGTAATGTAATGCATGTTAGTGTAAGTGTGCGTGTAAGGGGAGAGGATAGGACAAGGAAGAGGAAGGATAGATCTCGGGCGGTAGCAGTGTTTAAGGAAATCCAAAATGTCATCCTTATGAGTTTCATTTAGCAAGAGGGTGGCAATACGAGTGGGAAACATTCTTATATCTCATTTGGCATGTATAATATTTAAAATAATTTAAAAGGCACAACCAATAATAATTTTCAAAAGTATGGTGTATACTACAGCTGTTCAATTATTATAAAGTAAGGAAATTTTAATAGAATTCAGTAACTAACTAGAGGTGCTACAGAATGGCACAGGCTTTCTCGTTGAAAAGTTTTCTAATTTCTTTGGTGTGGACTGGCTTTAAGGTCTTGCTCCGTTCTCTCGCCAACGTTTTGAAAAAAAAAACTTTTTCGGTATCAGGGGACCCCAAATCGTGTATTTCCGTTGAAATCTCGAAATCGATTGTATTAATGTTTCAGTACAATGGAGCTTTATTAATCAATATTTAATTTATATCAATAATTAATACTCATTGTCATGTGAACGAAAAAAATGTTTACTAGTTACAGATATTCCAGAATATAGGAAGAAGGATATACTATCCTGAGCTGAGCAAGAAGAGCTGATAAGTTTGCAACAACAAAATTATGTACATTTATAATACTGTTGTTAATATGCAATGATTAAAAGAATTAATATAACATAGACGTTCTTCAGTTTAGTTTAAATTAAAACGAGACAAAAGCACTTCAATTGTTGACCTCTGACGGTGAAGATTAACTTCAAACAAATTCACTACGGAAAAAGAAGCAGATGATTCTTCGTTAAGGTATGTTGCTGCTACACCAACAAATGCGCCCATCTCTCTTCTTCCGTTTTGGGGAACAAGACCCAGTTAATTGTTTGCAGAAGCCGAAGCCCAATTTAGCTTGTCCAAAATTAAAAATAATACAGAAAAAATTCATTACGTAATTATATGTTTAAACGCTCGCAATTGCACAAGAAGTTCATGATATTATAATGGATCATACACGCACTGATAAATACGACACTCTAAAGCGAGAGTTTATTAACCGACTATCTGCTTCTCAGGAAGAAAGAATTCGCTTACTTATATCAGACGAAGAATTGGAAGACAGAAAGCGCTCGTCGCAGTTTATACGGCAACTTCGATCTTTAATAGGAGATATGAATATAAAGGACAATTTCTTACGTTCAATTTGGCTCCAGCGTTTGCCAACCACGTTGCAGACCATTTTGCAATGCCAAATTAATGTGACTCTCAATCAATCAGCAGAAATAGCAGATAGGAGTATAGATGTTTTGACGCCAACCCCTTCCGTGCACTCATTACATTCTGCGGATATGAATGTAAATGCGATATTAGAACGGATTGGACAGAAAGTCACTGACCTAACTCAACGAGTAATTTCTGTATAAAAATTAGATACCAAAATTAATGAATTATCTAAACAAATCAAAAAATTGACAAAATTTAATAATAATAGTAATAATAATAATAATAATAATAATAATAATAATAAAAGAGAAGAAGAAGACGAGGACAAATAATTCGTTACTAAGAAATAACACATCTAATGTTGCCAAGATTGATTAATAAATTTGTTATTACCATTTGACGTACGAAAAACGCCCACAAATGCATTGGGTCCTGTACATTTGAAAAAAATCTAGTTAAACAATATTTTACGGCGACGAATGAGTTTACTTCCAGGCCGTTGGCTCTTTATTTTTGATAATACGACCAAAATGAATTTCTTAATCGACACTGGTTCTGATGTTTTATGTTTCCCCAGAAAATACGTCTCACATAAATTGCTGTCAACAAATTTTAAATTAAAAGCTGCAAACGGATCATCACTCTCAACCTATGGGCTAAATTGTGTGAATTCTGATATGGTGTTTGTTGACTTCTTATGAGAAGAAATAAAAGAGGTCATCTTCGTCAACATATTAGGCTAATTATGCTAATTAACCTAATATAGCTAATTAGGCTAATATGTTGACGAAGATGACCTCTTTTATTTCTTCTTATGGGCTAAAATCATTTTCATTACAAATTGACTTTCGTCTTTCTTTTCCATTGCAATTCATTATTTGTGATGTCGATATTACTATCATCGGATCCGACTTCTTAGCCTATTACAGGTTATTGCCAAATTGTGCTCCCTGTATATTAATCGATCAACGTGATGATTAATTTATTACATGCACACGTATACCCACGCATCAAATCAGCATTAAAGTTCTACAAGCTGATGATAACAAAATACAGCAGTTACTAAACGACTTTCCGACGTTATGTCAGCCATCTGGCACGATGCGTATCACAAAACATGATACAGTGCATTTTATTAGAGCAACTCCTGGCCCACCAGTGCACTGTAGACCACGATGATTAGCCCGAGATCAAATTACGCGAAGCACAATTAGTTTGAAACCATGCGTCAACAAGGTATGGTACGCAGATCCGATAGTCCATTAGCTTCACCTTTGCATATGGTTAAAGAGAAAAACAATAAATGGAGACCTTGTGTATATCGCTTACTTAATGCCAGAACAATACCTAATAGATAGACTGTTAGATACATATACGATTGCAATTCGCAAATTGCAGGTAGTACTATTTTTTCAACTTCAGATTTGGTGAAGGCTTACACACAAATCCCTGTAAATCCAGAAGACGCGAAGAAACCGGCAATAACAACACCATTTGGGTTATTTGAGTTTCCATACATGGAATTTGGTTTTTAAAAATGCAGGACAATCAATTCAACGATTTATAAACAGTATGCTTCAAGATTTACATTCTTTTTGTTTTGCTTACATCGATGATATTATATACTCCCGCAACCTAGAAGAACAACGATCATTTAAGAACCCTTTTTCAAAGTTTTCAATGACACAGTATTTTGTTCAATGTGGAAAAATGCGTTTTTGCTCAAACAAGTGTTATCTTTTTCGGTTATAAAATCGCATCATATGGTATCAGACCGTTGTCTTCAAAAATTGCAGCAAATAACGACCTACCTTTACCTCCAGACACTAAAACCCTCAGAAGATTTTTAGGAATGCTTAATTTTTATAGAAGATTTATACCGCAAGCTGCAACAACGAGACATCATAATTTCAATACTTTCAATCGTATAAAAATACTCAGATTCAATGGATTTTTCTGCATTGAAAGAATCCTTTCAGAAATGTAAGGACTAACTCTCCAACGCTGATATTTTAGCACATCCCACCACTCAGCACACCACTTTTTCGGTACTAGGGGACCCCAAAGGTAGTACGTTGGACTGACGTCGATGCTCTCACAAATCCGGGATGCGTCTGCGAAGCTTCAGTCGCAAAGTCTTCACCGCGGCCGGTGCTATCGCAGGTGTCTTTCTATCCAGGACGAGCGGGGTCGCGGTTCAAATATACAACGGCCCGCCTTCGACGTGCCCGGGGGCGGCGGGGGCGGGGCAGGCGGGCGGGTGGCGAGGGCGGGGCGGGGGGCAGGGAGGGCGGGCATGGGCGGGCATGGGCGGGCTGGGCGGGCATGGGCGGGCAGGGCGGGCTGGGCGGGGGGGGGCATGGGCGGGCATGGGCGGGCATGGGCGGGCGGGCATGGGCGGGCATGGGCGGGCATGGGCGGGCGGGCATGGGCGGATGGCGGGCGGGCATGAGCGTGGGTGGGGCAGGCGGGCGGAACGGAGCGTGCGGAGACAGAACAGGTGCGAAAGAAGCGGGTCACGCGGACTCAGGATTTTAGCCATGGGCTTGGTGTAAAAAGCTTTGGTGAAATGAAGGTAATAATACAGCAGTAAATAAGCAATGAATACTACTTAAAGGAATGTATTTCTACCACGGTGTATTTAATAATTTCTTCAGTCTTCTATTGACTGATTGTTTTCTCGTGTTTCCGGGCGCGTCAACTACTTTGGTCATTAGTCTCGTTAGTGTAGTGTATGTTTTTTTCTCGGGAGATGGTGGTGATCTTCCTCCGCAGGATGATGAGATCCGTCGCCGACCTACCGTCGGCTAGTGGGGTTTCCCCCTAACCAGGACTCTCCCACCAGCGAGGCACCGCCCCAGCACTTGGCCAAAAAACATGCACTACACTGACGGGAGTGATGACCTCCGGGCTGCTGACGCGCCCGGAATCACTAACCAACCAACCAACAGAATGAGACGGAATCGATCGAGGGCACCCGCAGCCCACGATGATAAGCTTATAGGGAAGCTAATTATCGAGTAATTCCGACCCTGCTTCTCCCCGCAGGCCCTTCACTAATGTTGCTCCTCTCCCTGTGGCGCCGGCCCCGCCCCCTCCCCGCCCCCGCCGTCTCGGAACTCGCGAAAGGGCGCTTGTAAATTAACTCCAAGATTTCTTATTGATCCGACCGGTCGGTACAAAACAAATGCACTGTGAAAAGGTCCGCTTGTTCGCTGGGATGGCGGCAAAATTCAATTTCCGAAGCTATTTTCGCGCGCCGGGCTTGGCCGGGCCTCCGGGCGGAGACCGGGGGCCGGGGCGCGGGGCGGGGCGGGGCGGGGCGTGGGCGGTATGCCGTGTGTTTACACTGTTTCCGCGGACAATAGAGGGCGGGCAGCGAGAGTGAGAGGGTGGGAGGGTGGAGGCGGTGTCCGGGGGGAGTGAATGAAGGAAAGAGAATCTGAAAGGGAGTCTGAAGATCGGAGGAGGCCTGCGGAAAAGGCAGCTTCCAACTCTCCGCGTTTTCTCCGGAATGCATTGGGTTAGCAACCGCAGAATAGAATGCGGCGTTCGAATCTCAAATTCTGGCCTTCGATCCGAAAAGTTTTACATTTACTCCTGACAAGGAATAATGTTGTTTGTGAGTGGTATTCCGAAGGAATCCAGCATCTGAATAAAAATGCTGAAAGAATGTTTGCATGAACATTGACCAGCGTTGCATGTACATTCGATGGCAACAACCTGTACAAATAAGGAATTAACACTTTCAACAAAGCAACATCCTTTTGACTTACAATATTTTTGGTTGAATAAATGAGTCCATACGAACGTTGTTTAATTATTAACGTATAATCAGGGTTGTAGATGGGTTGTAGCAAGATGGTAACTCTAGAGTTGTTACATTAAAAATACTTTATTTATTTCATAAACAGGAAAATTCTCTGATTATCTTATTGAAAAAAATATGAGAAATACTATTTACTTACTACAGTTTAGACACATTCAATGATTGTTATGCTTTCTTTACGTAAAATTGAGAATAAACATTACTTACAAACTTACGTAGGCGTCATTGGCAGAAATGAAGAAATTTCTTTTTACTTACTGTCGATCTGTCTTTCCGTCCGCTCGTCCGTCAGGCCGTCTGTCAAAAAACCTAGAGCCTAAGACACTCCTAGAATTTTCCCCATGAATGAATATTATCCGGTCGATCAAACCCAACTCGAAGTTCAGCGAGTTTGAAAAACTCTTTAAATTCTGAGAGTATTTTAGAAAAAAACATTTTAAAATTCACAAAATTTTCTAAAACACGACTCCAATTTTTTCTTTCCTTTTTTTCTTTTAAATTTCTTGAAAATCTTGAAATTGCCATAGGTCTGATCTTCACTGCTAAACTTTAATTTTCGAAAGTTACAAAAGTTTGAATTTTATTCTTAAAAGTACAATACTGAATACAGCATTTTTTAAATGAAATTTGTTCTTTAGAATTAGTTCTTTAAATAATCTCAAGTACGTTTTTTAAAAGATTAATATTTTCTGCGTAATTTTAGAACAATATATGCAATATTAATTTTTTTTCTCAAAGCGGCTCCCAGTTTCCAAATAATATGTACATTTTTTCTCATCTCATCAATCATTTTGAAAATGTACATTTTTTCTCATCGCGCGCCTAAGAATTGACAAGTAAAAGGGATATAATGGGTACCATAATAAGAAGTTTGGATAAACAATGTGTTTATTTTGACAATACCAAATGTTTCAGGAAAACAGTGTATGATGGGGAGAAATCATAGAAACAACCCTAATTCAAAAAACAAGGAAACTACCTTATAGGAGAAAGTCTGTACCATTTTGTCGCAGCACAAGTTTACATGTATCACTTTCCCATCAAGGAAGATAATACGAAAAAAGGAGAGAACGCGGAAGGGAAACCTCGTCTGCCCAAGAGAGGGTGGGAGATGAAGGTGAGATCGGGGCAGGCCGACCTCCCGCATCGCCTTCGATCGATGCGTGCACCTCCTTACCCCACCCCCACCCCGCCCCCGCCCCTGCCGCGCCCCCGCGCCGCGCGACGTTAAAATCTTCGCCTCCGCCCATCAACGCGTGGAGATGAGGGGCGTAAAAGGGCCTGATGAAAACCATACGCCTGCCGGCCGACCGCCTCCCTCGGGAGCTCTACCCGCGCGGCGGACGACTCAAAGCTTTCCCTTCCCCGCGGCACCAGCCGCTGCTGCCCTCCTCCACTGGCGTTTGGTTGGTTTCCTTCCAGAAATTGAGAAATAGGCTTTGAGTGCGTGAATATTGATTTCGGACGCGTAAAGGTTTTTGACTGATTGATTGATTTTTTCGTGTTTCCGGGCGGGTCAATGGCTTTGGTCATTAGTCCCGTCAGTGTACTGCATGTTTTTTATCTTGGGAGATGGCGGTGATATTCCCCTCGCTGGATGGCGAGATCCGGCGCCGACCTACCGTCGGCTAGTGGGGTTTCCCCCTAACCGGGAGAACCCACCAGCGGGGCACCGCCCCAGCCGGGACAAGCTCTAAGCTCTCGACCCGTCTCCCGGAATGTGTGGTAGTGTAGTGCATGTTAGTGTTAGTGTAAGAGTGTGTGTTTGTGTGTGTGTGTGTGTACGAGGAGAGGATAGGACAGGGAAGAGAAAAGAAAGATCGCGCGCGGCCCGTGGCCCGTTTGGAAGGGTACTGCTCCGGCATTCGCCTGGTGTTGATGGGAGAAACCACGGAAAACTACCGATCAGAGCAGCCGGCAGCTAGAATTCCCCCTCAGACAGCGAATGAATTCAACGCTGAATTGCTAGTGTCGAAAATCCTGCCGCCATCAGGACTAGAACCTAGGACCTCCTGGTTAGAGGCGCTGTAGTGACGTCAGTTGATGCACTGAGCTACCGCTCCCGGTACGCGTAAAGGAAGTCATTAGCCTCGTAAGTGTACTTTATATAGGTGCGTTCCTCCCTCGCTGTACGTGAGATCCGGCACTGACCTACAAGTCGTCATGTGGAATTTTCCGCGGGAGTTTCCTCCCTCAACAGAGCACCGCCCTAGTAAGGGTAAGCTCCAAGCTCGCGACTGGCCTCCCGGCATGTGTGATAGGTAGGCCATGTAAGTGGGTGAAATCAATCCAGGCGTTCCCAATCTTGCTCAATACTCCGCCACCGCTGTGACTCGAATACTCAAAACTCTCGGTGAACGACACTGAGCTGTTGCAGATGTGATATCGCAGTGGGAAAATAAAGTTTGAGCACCGATGATTGCGTTTTAAAATATTGCACTCGATAAAATGAAAATGGAGAATTAATATTAATCATGAGATGTAAATTTTATAATTTTGCGATTATTTTTGCAGATGTAAGCAGAGAATTTGCAGGTGCAGATTTTTGCAGGTATATTTTTGCAGACGCTCTCCACCCGAACGATATGAACCTCCCGAATTAGTTATTGTAATGTCTTCATTTCTGCCAATGACGCCTACTTAAGTTAGTAATGTTTATTCTCTATTATACATCAAGAAAGCATAACAAACATTGAATTTGTCTAAACTGCAATAAGTAAATAGTATTTTCCATATTTTTGTCAATAAGATAATCAGAAAATTCTCCTGTTCATGAAATAAATAGAGTTGTTACATTAAAAATTCTTTAGAATTACCATCTTGCTAAAACCCATCTACAACCCTGATTATACGTTAATAATTCAACAACGTAGTACGTATAGGCTCCCTCATTCACCAAAAATATTGTTCGGGCAGGTTCTTTCAGCGAATGAAGCATCATAGGGATCTACACTTTCCTTCGAACATTAAGGCTTAACGCTTCACCATCAAAGCGAAATGCATAATACACAGAAACTGAGAGTGCACATTATGGGCAGAAGAAGGACGAACCAACGCGTGTATCCCTTCCCGGTAGACACACAACATTCTCCTCTCTCACAAGAACGTATGCAAACTTAAAAAGCTCGCAAAACAGGTGGCTTTCATTTTGCATCGCTCTCCCTCCGAACAGACAGAAATAATAAGCATTGGATCCCTGCTAGATTCGCGCCGCTAATCTATGATTAATACATTACCCGGAAGGAAAAGTAGAAAGGAGGAGGAAGGGAGGAAGAAGAAACTCGGAGAGCGTGAAACTGCGGAGAAAAGGGGAAAATTAAAGCCACGGTCCCATCAAGGGAAAACCGAGCTGGAAGCCAACTTTACGATTCCGCACTTTAGGCGGCAGGTCCGCGGGAGGGGGGAAAGGGGTGGTGGGGGGGTAAGAGGGAGGGGGAGGGGAAAGAGGTTGAAGGCAGCGCCGCACACGGGGCACCTGAGGAGAAAAGCCGACTCAAACCAAGAAACGACAGCGAGAGGAAATTAGGAAGTAACAGCGTATGCGCGGGAGGTAGACGAAACGCCGCCGGCGGCGCACACTGGTTGAATGGGGCCAAAACCCTGGTCATAATGGCAGAATTCAAAGTGCGCGTTCAGAAATCTCACTTAGCAAATCTAGTTCCGAAGACATTGGACCACACTACTTCAGCTCCAGAAAGTTATTTCTATGAATTTTGTGGTCCTCACGGTCTCGCGAAGTTACCGTTGCTCGAAACACTCGAATTCATTGATTCTTGTCAACGATATTTGTGAAATTAAATCAAAAAAGTGTTTAAATTTTTTCTGTGCATTCGTTTTGTATTTCCGAATAGAAGACACTTTTGACTATAAATTAGAAAAGGTCTCTAATAACTGTATGTGTAATACGGCTGAAATCCAACGTGTAGAGCGTAATAATGTTAGTCACGTGTATTGTAGATTATATTTTTGTCCTGCATATTCCTGTCTCAATAAGATTTTTTATTTATCACGTAGAATGCTCTTAATGAGACTAACACACATTTAGCTGCACATATCTGCACCTTTTTGTTTTATAACCTCCTTACTGCATTGCTACTTAGTAAGATTCAACACTAGTTATCCCGAAATTGCCTTCTATGATACAGGGAATTATTTTCTTTCTATATTTTTTCGATTTCTCCTTTTTATAATTACTTTTAATGAGAAAATTACTCATACAAATGTTTGGTGTAATAACAATATTAACTCGCGACCGCGAGAACTATTGTATCCATATTTCTACACATATTATTATTTTTATGTCGATTAGTAATTTTCAAACCGCCATTTTGAATTTTGAAATTTTAATACGATATTCGAAATCAGTGATCTCCAGAACTCCGTACGTACATTTTTTATGGATTTTTTTTTTGTTTTCAAATGAGTAGATCCGCCATTTTGAAGCTGCTATTTTGGTTTTTGAAATTTATTTAGGTTATTGAAATTCAGCGAACTCAAAAACCCATTGATATCCATTTTTACGCAAATCTACTCGCATTTGCAATTATGACCAGGGCTTAGGCCCGATTCAACCAGTGTGCGGCGCGAAGCACGAGAGAACGGAGCGAGACGGAAGACGAGAAAGACGCAGAAACAAAGCGTGCCGCGTCGAGCCGAGCCGCCCGCTACTCCGCTATGAATATTTAAATAATCGCGGAGAAGAACACACGTCGTGAAATTCGAACCGTTGTTTCACTCTGCGAGCTCGGATTCATTACTACGTAAAATCTGTCTGTTGCATTCTACGTAATGAACGAGCAATATAATACCAGGTAAAGGATGTGTATTTCCAGCACTTGTGTGAAAAGCAATCAAATCTAGAAACGTGCCTCCATATAAACTGAACATATGAGAACAAATGGGAAGAATTTAACCGAAATTTCAGGAGCAAGTTCAGAACAACGTGCCTCTATTCAAACTGAACATATGAGAACAAATGGGAAGAATTTAACGGAAATTTCAGGAGCAAGTTCAGAACAATAGAACTTACAGAACTATTTGCTCAAAAATCTTTAAAATATCTTTCGTAGAAAAAGAATACAACTTATGATTTTGTAACATTTGAACTTTTTTATTAACATTTTAATATAATTTGTAGAAATATCGGAAGCGCCATGAATGCATGTGAGAAATACACCGATGCTGCACAGAAAATTATTCCACAAACAAATGTGAGCATTAACGGAATAACCATGATTTTAGGGTGTATGAAGTAATTCAAGACATTTTAAACACCCTATTTGTTGCTAGCAAATAATAATGCAGAGTTTGCGTTAGGTTTTCCAAGGAAAGGAGAAAGTAACTTAATACGTTTCACTAGTGAAGCTGTGCTTACGTAACATGAGAGGCAACATTATACAGCGAAATCCGAGAGCGGTTTGTTACGTTTGAAAAACGTTTCTGCTGCAGGAAATGATCATATCATTTTACAACAGGTAACCACATGTGGATTTTTTTGTCGAGCAGATGTGGTAATAAAAATTCTAGCGAAAAACACATTCGTAATAATGACATATTTACATTGTTTTAGAAAATATTTTTCCATAAACGAATTGAATGCTTCATACGCTTTCAAAATGAAAAACAGATAATAGAACAGAAAATTCAATAAATATAGAAAATGAATGTAATATTGAAGACAAGATTAATATTAACTTATTGGAAACCAATCATTCATTCGTTCATGCTAAAGTTATTTTATAACGTATTGTACAAATAAATTTGAAAACACGAGAACAAAAGTCTGGCAAGTACCTAGCTTTTCAAGAGAAGTTTGTAAGAAACCACCGCCACAAAAACAAGTAGATTTAAAGGCCAAGGCACCAAACTCTTCTTGAAGACACGCATTAATAAGTTGGAGCATGTAAACAGAAAGGTGAAAGAAGAACACAAGTGGGAAGTTGCCTGGATGCGTGGGGAATTCTTTCTCGTTCGCACTTGGAAGTTTCTTCTCTCTCCCCCGCCCCACAATACCCAATATTCGTTCGTTACCCTCCGCAAGTTGCTCTCATTCCTCTCCGCGCTGTCTCGGAGTTCGTCGGGGAACTGACGCTGCTGAAAAACCTTGCTGAGTTACGATGGTTCTTGCGGGAGGTAGTTTGCCCAAGGAGTCTTCTTACCTAATAAAAAGGATAACTTAATCTCCTTAATAGAAAAGAAGAGACGATAAAAGTAGCGGAGTAACGGCAAGTTATCCAGGATCGGCGATTTCTTCGTCGGCGAGGAGGAGAAGAAAGTTATTTATGATACTCGAAATAGGGATCTTGAGCTGGCAGATCCGTCACGGCCACCTCGTACAAATGCACTTCCAAGAAGCTCTCAATCAGCGTTTTAGAACGGTGCGTGGCCTGGCACAGCGGCAACAAGAGAGAAAATATCGGTGTAATTTTGTGAAAAAGTATCGAATACACTGAGGTAGATAGGGCGCGTTTCAGTTATTTGTAATTATAGACAGTGCGGTTGTTTATTATTGTACGATTTATATTATGCATTCAATTGTTATCAAAATATAATTACGAACGAAATCGGTATACGACTACTATGCATTGTTACAAACGTTTAATCTGTTATGATATGACGAAAGTATCTCCAAACACATTTTCTTGTCTCTCCAATCGACTACTGAAATAATGAAGCAAATGTCAACGGTTTGTAGCTCACTACTATTCTAATTTCCTAAAATGTGAACAATAAGTCACGTAAAAATTAATATAATCTAGAGGTAGCAATATATTATTATCATTGCATCTCTGTATACTCCCATGAAACGCTAACGTAATTCTGGTATAGTTTTTTTTTTTTTTTACGAGTAAATTTCCCTTTTATGAACTATAACATTCTGGAAGGTCTACAGACGTGCAGAAACTTGAAGAATATTAAAACCAGATATAACCTGCGTTACATCCTCAAAATATTTCTATTTATTTTTCTACCAGCGTAAATTCATTCCCTGTACAAACAGTTGGGATTCAAACGAGATATACCAAATATTTTAAGACATTTTATGAAATTTATAAGAACATCACAAGATTTTCTTTTTCAGGATTAGAAAATGTCTTAATACAAATAGAAAAATAGATGTAAATAATGGAATCTAATGGTTCATCCAGGGTGGTCGAAAAATTTAAGTCGTCATTTTCATGGTAAAATTCAAGTTATGTTTTAAATAAAAGGACGACATTTCACAATACGTATCGTTGATTCGTTTCGAGAAATTAATTTTTACTTTCGTAAACATCACCATAATTTCTCAAACTTGCAGACAATCTCGAAATAAACTTCATTTTTGGCTAATATTCTTATTGTATTCGTTCACATAGGAATGAGATGCATTGACACTACGAATACTAAACCATGATTATGTCAGAAGGAACTTTTAAAATCAGATATGTAATTATACAAGTAAACGAATTCAGCGAGCGACTTATAGGCGTGCTATATCTACCAGCTACCGTTAGGTTTATCTTCAATTAATTTGCACATAACGTTTAGACTAACAGACAGTTTTACAAAAGCTTCAAGGCATATTGCTAGTATCATTGTCAGTTTATGCATAACAAACGTTGTTGCAATACTATCGAAATATCTCGACAAAATACTATTATTGAATAATCCATACAAGATTCGCACATAAGACAGCCCCCATAACATTACGCTTAAATTTCAGGTTCTATTCCAACGCTCCCGGCCATAGCTTTTCCCGAAAGGAACACTAACATCACCGCATTCACATGAGTTTCAACCCTCACAAGAATCGCCTCCGCCACCACGACGTCCACCACAACCAACATCCCGCCACAAATTCCCCATTCTGGCCAATACGGCTGTGAGCGTAACTACCTGCCACTGCCGCCGCCGCCTCCGTAATCGTCGCTCCGCCTCGGGCCCGAGTGCCGGCGCTTCCCCGGGGCGGCGGCGGGCGGCGGGAGTGGGCGGTGGAGGCGGCGGGGGGACGAAGGGCGGCGGAGGGCGCAGGGGGCGGCGGTGGGCGGCAGTGGGGTTCGGCGGTGGTGGCGGGGGGGCGATGGGCGGCGGGGGGGCGGTAGGCGGCAGGAGCGGCGGGGGCGGCAGGGGGCGGCAGGGGCTGCAAGGGGCGGCAGGGGCGGCAGGGGGCGGCAGGGAGCAGCGAGGACGGGGGCGGGGGCGGGAGCGGTGAGGCGGCGGGGCGGTGAGGGCGGCGGGGCGGTGGGGGCGGCGGGGGCTGCGGGGGCGGCGGGGGCAGCGGCCGCGCTGGAGGCGGTGGCGGCGCAGGTAGCGCTGACGAATTCAGCGGAGGCGGGAGTGAGGCCGGGAGAGCAGAGTTCCGCGGAACAGTAATAAGGAAGGAGAAGGGACAGACGTTGGGAAGCGGGGAGTTGGGCGAAGGGGCAGACGTTGGGAAACGGGAAGATAGGTGAAGAAATTGACGTTGGGAAACGGGGAGAAAGGACACACGTTGGGAAACTGGGAGATGGGCGAAAGGACAGACGTTGGGAAACTGGGAGATGGGGGAAGGGGCAGACGTTGGGAAACGGGAAGATAGGTGAAGAAATTGACGTTGGGAAACGGGAAGATAGGTGAAGAAACAGACGTTAGGAAACCGGGAGATTGATCCTCTAACTTAGAGGAGTGCGTCAGTATCGGTTGCAGGGCCCGTCGCGGCGATGGACTTTCGTCAGCGTAAAGGAAGTGACGAGTAACGGTGCACACAATGGATTTTAGAGATTACATAAAATGTATATAAGACCAAGAATAATTAAATTTACTTTTAGAAAATCGATGGTAGGAGGGATATGTAATTATTCAAGTTATTTATCGAAAACCGTTTAAAGGGGACATTAGCAAAATGATTTTTTTCTAGGTAAGAGCATGTTTATTATCGTAAGTAAGAATTATAGTAATTTTAATGAAGTCTTGCAACCTCTACGCCTCCGAGAGTGCTTAAGGGTTGTGAGTCATCAGTAGAGCAGGTGCATAAACACAATGGATTACAAAAACTCTTCCGCTCCTTCAAGCACATTTTATGACTTCGACTGCTTCATCAATTGTGTTAAAAATACTTCTGCGCTAAATGATCACTGTCACGTACTACTCTATGAAAAAATAAAAGACTTCAAATAGTTTTTGCATCAACATCTGCGAAAACACAAAAACGTCCATTGCTTTCAAATTTTAATCCAAATTCGAGGAACATCTGCTAAGTAATTTATTTCCCGAAACAATCTATTTATCAATAGTCGATAAAGACAAGTGCAAACACTTTAGTAGTACATACCCTTCTCATATTTAAAAAACACCGGCCCTACCAAATGGAACGCTATTTATATATTAGAGAAAATGCTTCTTAAATTATTGAAATCATGTAAGAAATATATACCAGCTAGTTTCCAGCTAGGCCACCTTGACTAAACTAAAAGTTCTAAACAATATTTTGCACATTCTGTTTAGAAAAATGATGTTAAATTTTCAATTTAGCGGTGAAATTTGTGTGAGAAATAAAATTCGTTGTCATTATTGCGTTTTCATTAACGTCTATATTGGTTTAGTAAGACCAAGTTAATAAATGGAATAGAGTTAGTAAATGAATAGGAACTAGACCTTTTTTGTCTCTGTTTTTTACAATGTGATAATAGAAATTTATGTTTTTCCTGATCGTAAAAAATTGTCAGTATCAGGTGCGTAGTCAAGATGTCTTCGAGGCGTGTCGTGACAAGACTATGTTTAGATGCCCTTCAATACAAGGCCAAAGAGACAATGCAAATGACTTTTTTTAGATTTCAAACATGCATTATAATATGGTCGTTTTAATAATTGTCAGGTAATACTCATCAACTCTTACCTCAGTAAAATTAAAAGGATATACTACTCCATTCTTCTGGTCATACGTACGGTACTACTACTTTTCTTCTGAATTAGAAAGCTGCATATAATTATTTCGCAATTGTTTTCCCTTATTATTACCAGAATATGTGAAATAATAAAAATGAAGTACACTAAAGAACACATAAGAAAAAAAATATATAAAGTTAGTAAATAAAACAAAATTTGAATTTTTTGTTGTTCAAACATTACACTTTTCCATTATCGTCGGTTCGATCTCGTGTAAACATTGTGCTCAACCACTGATCGCGTGCAATGCTTAGTTGGCGATAAATAACCCTTCAATAAACAGAGAACTTGATGAATAATAAACATTTCACTACAACGAGGCCAGGCGCCCAATACACAAGCCGTGGCATTCGCGCCACACAAGTAAATGAACCTGCAATCGCCCTCGATTCCCCCTCAACCTCCTTCGTTCCTTCCTCGACTCTCGTCTCTTCCTTTCGTGTGAGTAATGCTCGTCAAAACACACATCATTTGTTGGTCGATGGCACCAGTTTCATTCATCCTCACTAAAAGGTAGAGCACATGTTCGAATTGAAAAACTGTCAGCGAGTACAGTTGGAAGGGAAATTCCACTATTAAATAGTTCCCACCTTTTCAATAATAACTATTGATTTATCAATAATTAATTATCACCAATTAAACATTCTGATATATATTGGCAAAACTGACCTAAAAAGTTTAATGCCTACATACAAGCTACAATCAGAATAGAATAACTTGAATCTTCACACGGGAATTACAAATATGACTAGTATTTTTATTGCATTTATTATAAATGTAACTTCATTACCTGTGCACGTCCTCTAGAATTTCTTGAGAAATATAGTTATTCAAATTATTGTTTCCATGTTGTTGCGGCAGGAAGTATTATTCCTTAACGAAGGACATCATGGATAAGAGCCAAAAATGTATTGATTATTTATGCTTGAAAATAGATTTTATTACATGAGAGTTTTTTTCCCAAATTCATGTAGTATATGACTTAGTGTAGGGATCACAGAATTTTGAAAATGTGCACAGAATTCACTTCTACCCATAGCACGTCACACGCAGTTTCAACTGTTTTTTTTTTTTTGTTGTTTTTTTACGTACAATAAATGAATAAATTATTAGTATTAGTATTATTGTATTATTGTTATTGTTGATGTTGTTGGCCTTGTTGATGTTCTTGTTGTTGTTCTTGGTGGTGGCGGTGGCGGTGGCGGTGGCGGTGGCGGTGGCGGTGGTGAGTGATCAATAACTTCGAGAATAGTGTTTGTGCTCTAGAACTAATTTCAGGCAGCATTTTTCTGAAAATTAAGGGGTCCTCATAATGTCTGGGTAGCTTAATACTAACAAAAGGTTCCCAAATTCGTGCCCAATGTTTAATTGCCAGAGTTAGTTATTGAATATTGTCGTACGATGGCATAACCGTTCGCTAATAGACAACATTCAAAGAATATACTTTTCATCAATTCTGTGATGATCATCATAATCGATTTTAAATTCATTTGACAAACAATAGACCATCAAGGAGGAAGGGTGATAGCTTAAGGAAGCGTGACAACTCATCAAGTTAGGTACTTTAAGACCTTCACTTTCGAGTCGTTTAAATTATATATCGTTCACAACTTTTTTTTCTGTTGGCAGGAATTTAATATAAGCAATGCAATAGACCTTTGACACAAGATGCCCTTGAAAAGATAATTGTGGATCGGCAAGTAGTTAAGCATTATTAGTCCGTAATAAATTACTCCTTCTCTTCTAGTTATTTTATAATCGTTTATCTGACCACATTTTATTTTTTAAAAAAATTTACTGTCATTATTTTAATTTGTGGAGTTAAATTCCACATTAATTCAAAGCAAAACTTCAAAATAAATGGCAGAGCGTTCCCCTCGATCATTTTGAGTGATTTGTCTATTTGTAGGTCTTCAATGTTACAATACATGAGACTATACAAATGCCTAGTCATTATAAAAAACTCGTTTGTTTCCCCTGTTGTTTTTTGTTCATATCTACGTAACATTAAACATTGTCCCTTTATGAAATCTAAGATTATTACTAAAATTCTGAACGTGACTCTTGAACATCAAATGTAAACCAAGTGCATTTACAGTCTTTTGAAATTTTTTCAATGCTTTTACTTAGATATACTATAAAACTTCAGACATCTTAAAACTAAAGCGACCTCTTTGCATGACGCAAGAGGTGCTCGGAATATGTCTTCTGCACGTACAACACACGTGATATTGATGTTGTCGTCTAACTGTCGTAAATGTCATATAACTATCGATAATTGTGATTCCCCGACTTTAGTTGAATATTTGCTCCTAATTTGTATAAATATGAATAAATTAACAAATGAAGGTACTGTGGTGTATTATCATGAACACTAGAAAAAGCAAATTCCTTATATCAGAGGGCGCGAAGCTTTCTGAAGTTAAGAACTATTCCCCCCCTCTGGTGTCATTAATTATATTTTAAAGACCTAAATATTTATATACATACATCTGTAATAAGTATTAGAAAAATAATATATATCCGATATCTGCTGTGAGAGATGTATTTATGGTGAAATCAAAATCTATTTAGCGTAGAAACAGAATATATAAATCAACTTATCGGAAAACGGAAATAATTTTTTTATAACTTAAAACAAAACTAATTGTAAAAGCCTTATTTCATAAGGTTATACAGCTTTGCTTAAAATATAAATTAAATGACAGAGAACGTATTTAATAATAAGACCTAGGACTTTTCACAGCGCGCTCATGCAACACATGTGGTAGTAAAGAAATATTTTGCTGAAATATTTCGCATTGTTTGATGGGATGTTTCAGAAAGTTTGTAAGTCTCACTATTAAAAGGTGCTCAATTCTAAAATTCACGACTGATCCCCAAGTGACTTCGCTTCTGTTTCTATTATGTTGAGTGTGGTGTGGGTGAATCTGGAGAGCAAGGTTAGCTAAAGCTAGGTTTATATGCATGCGATGGTTGGTTGGTTGGTTTGTGATTCCGGACGCGTCAACAACTTAGGTCATTAGCCCTGCAAGTGTAGTGTATCTTTTTTTTCTCGGGAGATGGCGTTAATTTTTCCCCGCTGGATGGCGAGATCTGGCGCCGACCTACCGTCGGCTAACGGGGTTTCCCCCAAACCAGGGCTCTCCCACCAGCGGGGCACTGCCCAAGTCGGGACAAGCTCTAACCTCACGACCGATCTCCCGGAATATGTGGTAGTGTAATGCATTTTAGTGTGTGTGTTTAAGTGTATAGGATAGGACAAGACAAGAAAGAAGAAGGAAAGATCGCGCGCGGTCCGTGGCTGATTGTTAGGGTACTGCTCCGCTATTCGACAGGTGTTGATCGGAGAAACCACGGAAAACTACCAATCCGAGCAGACGGCCCCTAGAATTCTCCTCCAGAAAGCGACTGAATTTTACCTTGCTGAAAAGCTAATATCGAAAATCCTGCCGCCGTCAGGACTCGAACCTAGGATCTTCCGGTCAAAGGCGCTGCAGTGAGATCAGTTGATGCACTGAGCTACCGCTCCCGGTTGCATGCACGCGATCTGCCGCGCAGTTTGGTGTGTCGCACGATTAGTATATTCGTGTGGCAATTGTGATATTGCAGTTAATTTTTCAATATATACGAATTTCTACTCAAGAGCCACAAGTTTGATTCTACTAAGTCGCATAGGGCTCGCGAGTCGTATGTTGCCGAGCCTTAGGTTGCCGGCATCTGCCAAACATAATAAGACACTTATTAATGCAAATATACAATATCAAAAATGGTAATTTCGAATGAATAGCTTTCTTCCCTGAAAGGATGTAATTCGAGTGAGTAATACATAGAATGTCTACTGCGTTCTGTTTATTCAAAGTTGATACTAATTTTGTATGTATACTTTTCAAATTGTATACCTTTACTTTTCATACTTTACTTACTTATATACTTTTAATAAGTTACTTTTCATACATTACATTTATACGTTTCCGTTTCAAATCATATATTGTACACATGATATTTGATTTATATGTGACTGCTTATTATATTTCAAAGTATGATTTGTTCGTCCATTTCACATTCATTTTGCTTTAATAATTTTGTCTAATATTTTCAGAATATTAAATCGTTACTTAGAAGAGTATAGCAACGAGAATACGATTCATACAAACACTTAACGGGAGAAGAGCGTCTTGAAAGAAGCGGACTGGCTATTACTCTGGACGTTGCTTCTGAACAGAGGTCATTAACTGCTGTTCAAGCTGAAGGAGCAACTTAACGACCCAATAACCAAGAGACTCCTCGAATTAATTCCCAAGCATGACTTGCACGTCCTACCTCTGCTTCTGCGAGACTGGTCGTCTTAATAGGCGGCATTCCGAACGTGTTTGAGCGAACACAATATGCAACGCACGACGCTAGTCTTTTGTTGTCCCGCCGAACGCAGGGCAGTCTCGTCAGCTCATTCGTAACGTACGTAATGAGATTAAATAGATATGTTGCATCTGTTGGGTCGACAGAGGTGGCGTTTGTGACGAGAATGAATTTAAATGAAGGAGGTAATGAAGTTGGATTTCCATAGCAGATCAGTTGAACATGCGGCGCGGAGGCGGGGGCAGGATCGACCTGGTCGACACAATTGTTGTTGAATAGATCGTTCATATTACCAGACCCGTCATCTACGGTTATCTGTACCTACTCGTATGCATTTGCATTTGCATTTACATGTCGGAACTCTTGTTTCACTACAATGAGGAGTCGTAGAATGTGTTGTGAATGCGCAGTATATTGTTACAATGAACTGTACAGTGATGTTGCAAACAAAAGAGAATTGGAATAGGAAAACTATGAAACAAACCTGTCAATTTAAGTAAAATGGGATTAGTTGAAAATCCATAATTTTACTCTAATTAGACCATCAGCCCCAAAAGTTTACTCCATGACACGTTTTTGGGAGGTAGCGGAGATCCTCCTCCGCTGAAATACGAGGTCCAGCGCCGACCTTTACGATTATTTCTCGTCTTCGTGAACCTCCCCCAAAGGGACACCGTCCCTTTACGATACTACTGCAAAGGGACACCGTCCCAGCCGGGGCTAACTCTAACCTCAAAAACGGGTCTCCCAACATGTGTGGAGGGGTAAAGCATGCATACGTGTATGTAAGGGGAGAACGGAAGGTAAGATCATGCGCAGACCGTGTCACGTTTCTTAGGGTCTTTTAGGCATTCGCCTGGTGCTGATCGAAGAAACCATGGAAAACTACCATTCAGAGCACCCTGCCGTTTCAATTCTTCCCTAGACATAGACCTAGCTTCGCAGCTACTGTCGAAAACTGTGAACGTTGCTGCAAAGGCAACGATATAACTGTGCCGTCACCTCCGGTCCCGTACATTAGTGCTAGTAACACCTTCCTAGTACCGTTCGTGGGGATGGCGTGTGTGTCGATTGATGATTGATTGAATTGAATTGAATTGATGCCTTATTTTACGTGGCGAGACTCAGGCCTTGAGGCCTGCTCTTCCGCCTAACCACGCAAATTTCGTTACGCTCCTTTCACCTACTGGGGGAGAAAGAAGGTATTACTTGGGCGACGAAACAGGCAATTTGAATTTAGCTCAGAGGCTTTATTTGGGCTTGAGGATTTTTTACATGCAGTACATCTACTAACAAGGGACCGCCGGCTTTACTTCCCCTCCGAAGGAAGGCGTACGAAGGAATTTTTCGCCCTTAAAAATCCACGGCTTCGATCGGGTTTGAACTCGCGAACGTGGGTATACGTAACAGCCCGTTACGCTAACCGTTTCACCATCGACGCAGCCGATTGAGATTCCGGCCGCATCAACTGCTAAGGTAATTGGTCCCGTAAGTGCACTGCATGGTTTTTCCTCGTGAGGTGGCGGTGATCTTCCCCCGCTGGATGGGACCGACGTCGGCTTACGGAGATTTTTCCGAACCAGGTATCTCCCACCAGCGGGGAACCGCCGTTGTAACCCCTCAACCGGTCTCCCAGCATGTGTGGTAGTGTAGTTACACGTTAGTGTAATTGTGTGTGTAAAGAGTGAAGATAGGACAAGGAAGAGGAACGAAAGATCGCGCGCGGTTCGTGGCCCTTTTGGTAAGGTACTGCACCGGCAGTAGCGTGGTGTTGATCGGAGAAACCACGGAAAACTCCCGATCAGAGCAGCCGAACTCTAGAATTCTCCTCCAGCCAGCGACTGAATTCGACCTTGCTGAAAAGCTAGTGCCTAGTAATCCTGCCGCAGTCCGGTCTTGAACGTAGGACCTCCCGGTCAGAGGCACTGCAGCGACATCAGTTGCTGCACTGAGCTACCGGAGGTGACTGAATTCGCCCTGTGTGATACACCCATGTCGAAAACCCTTCCGGTGTC
This sequence comes from Teleogryllus oceanicus, assembly GCA_964035755.1. Classification (NCBI taxonomy): domain Eukaryota; kingdom Metazoa; phylum Arthropoda; class Insecta; order Orthoptera; family Gryllidae; genus Teleogryllus; species Teleogryllus oceanicus. The sequence goes on from CAXIVR010000009.1 coordinate 11,064,859, forward strand.
AGGTGTGCGTTGAGAGAGAGAGAGAGAGAGAGAGAGAGAGAGAGAGAAGAGAGAGCGGCGAGCCGGAAGCGCGAGCGATCCGAGTGACACGGCGCGGCGCTTGTCGACAACACGCTTCCCCCACCCCCACCCCACCAACGCCGCACGGGTGATGGCCTCGCAAGGTAACCTCGCAGGGGCGTTGCCTGTCTTCGTTAGCGCTTATATTTCCATAAAGTCAAGAAGAGTAAGTTGGGAGACGGGATATTAATTGAGATATGCCTGAAAATGTTGTTGTTTGTTGTAGTAGACTTTTTGGTTTTATTATATTCAGAAACATTACCTGAACTCAATGATATATTTTTTTTCAAAAAGCCATTCACACAATTCATAGGAGTGTGTCCTGCAAAAACGACAGTAGCCATACGGAGGTACATTTCATGCCACACGCAATACAAAGTTATATTTGTCTGAAACGTAGATTTTTTTATTAATAAATATTCTTTAATTGAATAAATAGCTTACATAATAAAAATAGTAGTTAAAATAAATAATAATATACTAAATTAATACTTTAAGACATTGTGGTAGGTTACAAAATACCTCATACGCAACGCATCATTCCATTCATTTGTTCGATTTCTTCTTGTGACTCAAAGAGTATCTGCTTTGTTTTCTCTGAGACACAACTAAACAATTTTTACCATCATATATCCAGCCCTACATGATATTCGATGGCCTACTTTTTTTTTTTATTTTTGTGTTTGTTGGTTACCTTCAATCGGTACCACGTGCCAAGACAACATGCTGAAAATATGTAAGATGATCCAATTTTCACCTTCAGAATTTATGGATCTGCCAGGCAGTTTCCTATGCGGTATCAATAATTTAAGAAGAAAAAATACCATTTTCCTTGGTATGAATGCTAATGTTTTGATCAGAGCGAACAACATTTCCCATTCCTTAGTTATATACATAAGCATTGCAGAAGGTCCGAGACGAAGTTCTTTATACACATCTGAGAGTTGAGTTTTAGCTCCCTTGCTACATCCATATCCTTCCATATCCATCCATCCATAAACCATGTCCTTCAGATGTAGTTTCAATCCAGAGTTTGTACCCAGATCTAATACGTTTTCCACAAATGCATTGTGAACATCCGTGGCGACCATAATATGGCACCATTGCTCCGTCGACAGAGTGACTTTCGCAGTGCGGAGCCATTTCTTGGAATTTCGTGTAGTAAAGTGAAAAGTTATCTTATTCTTGCAAAGCGATCATTTCAAACGAAACTTTCATTATCACAACAATGACTTCTTCACATTTTGAATTCGAATATATGTCTAGGCATTGCGACAGCTTCATTGAGGTCTTTAATTTTTTCAGAAGTTTTCTTCTTGGAACTATTGTACCCACTCAACAAAAGGATTCCTAAAAATTTTTTCCTTTTCACCTAATTTTCTTTCTAGCCGTACACCTGTTAGAATGCTCTGCTAACAGTTCTATTACATGAACAAAAAAGCCCAAAAATATTTTTATTACCAATTACCTTAGTTAAAAATCACTGGAATTGCTGGCCACTGCCTTGCAATTAACATTTTTCATTAACCTTCATTCCATTTATAACTTCTTTCTTGATATACACTGAGAGGTTTCGTTTGAGAATGGTTTATTTTATTTATTTAATAGATAATTATTACAGACAAATTAGATAACTTGATGCTATGTGACTACGCTGAAAGTCTTCAAGCCATTACAATACCTACATTCAACCGCGTTGTAACCTTTCAAATTCTGGTATTCGCCCCAAATGGTCTCTCCATCGGGGCCATCTAACTTTCCATTTTCAGGGCTGTAGTGCGCACTCCAGCCCTGAAAAAGACCACGATATGATGGTCGAAACATCGGCACCTCAGTCTTCGACGCGGCGTCACCTGGCAATCCAGATCAAATAAATGAGTTACCATTAATCCACATCTTATTCAATTTATCAGTTTATTATGATGCTATAGATTGCAGAGGAACGTTCCTAAGCTACGTATTGTAATACTCTTTATTTTACTGATTTCAGAGTAAAGAAAAGAGTAAAGGTATAGTAAACACGAAATTCTTAACTTTCAAATCTGGGTTCAAAGGAACAGTTGGTCATTGGTAATAATGATAACGTATTATTATTAACACGACTATTTAATAGGACTGCATTTATTGTCACATCCGCCGGCCCGGCTAGATCTCAATCGGCTGTTAGATCACCAGTACCTTTTACTCTAGACGGAAGAAGAGGGTTGCTAGGAGTTGTTCATGCTAATAAGAATGAACATTATGACTCGAAAACATTTAAATTTATTCCTAACTCCTGTCAAGGAAGTTACATAAAAAAAGAAAACACCCTACCTAATGAGCTCTCTAATAAATAGTAAGATAATGAAATTAAAATTAAGGAATTACTGATTGTGATACTTTCAGAACATGATTGCTCACGCGCGGCAACGCTTACAAAATCTTGATTGTGTTATAGCAAAAAGTTCATGTTGCGCTCGAAGAGCGAAGAATGATAATACTCAATAGCGTGGGTTCCTTTTTTTGCCCATACGACAAATTGCACCGGGACGTCTCGTATGCAGCAGTTGGCCCTGTCAGCTGGGCGCACGCAAGGTTCCTAGACCTCAGGCGGTGGCGCCAGCGGTGGCTGCTCCGAGGGTTACATCCTGGGCGCCAAAGGACAAAGGAAGCCCCGTGTCAGCGGTGGCAGCAGGCAGCGTCGGTCGAAACACCCGCTGCAGTCGTCTCGTCCAAATGGTGGTCTACGCGTCGAGTCGGGGCGAGTTCAGATTTCTCTCGCGAGTCTCAGCATAGGCGTACGATTCAGTGCAGGCAGCAAGTTATGCCCTGTTCTCATAACTTGGCCCTATTGCGCAGAAGTCCGAGTCGAATATCAAACTCAACAAAATAACTTTCCAAATCGAAAGGTTAATTCGCCAAGCACGGCGTTCTTCTATGCAATGTTTCCCGCTTTGTAAAATATCCCTACACGGCGTTCCAGTGATTCAATTGGTCTAAACCTACTACGTCTTAGATTTCATTTCAGTCCGTTTGGCGTAAGCCTACTGCGTCTTAACTTCTGTTTAAGCCAATCGACGAGCAAGAAACTTCAAAATTTTCCGTTGCTTTGGCTATTTTCTGTCTCTGTCTAACAGGCGCGTGCACATGTACAGGATCTTCACGGCCCCCCTTTCCCAAACGTCATTCCGATTCCGACTTTCAGATCAACAGTTCTTAATTAATGTCGAAGGCAATCCCCGCCAGAGACAAAGGGCGCTTGTTGACGAGGGGGCTGGCGGTCACCAAGGAGGTGGGGTGGAAAGGTGTGCCTTTCGAGGGGAACCCCAGCGTTTGCAGATGCACCCTGCCATAAATTCCTTCGAACAGGTCGCACACGTCGGCTCGCGGCGCTGGAAATTATGCAACTCCCGGAAAGCACTGTTCTTTTGTCGATTAAAATTATAATATTATTTAGGCTACTTAATGTGCCGCCACAGTATTTCGCAAGAAACTGATTTTATTTAAAAATAAAAATTTATTAAATTATTTATATAAATATTTATTACATTATTTGTATAAATGTTTATTAAATTATTTATATAAATATTTATTAAATTGAGCGACGTTTCCGGGTGGTAGGCCGTGCTCCAGTTGGCATTGAAGAGGCCAACTTTGGATCTTCAATGCCAACTGGACCACGGCTTACCAGCCCGGAAAACTTCACTCATATTGACTGCGGCCGTAAAAGCCTACGATGCTATTTATTAAATTATTTATATAAATATTTATTTATTAAATTATTTATATAAATATATATTTATATAATTATTTATATAAATATATATTTATACAATTATTTATATAAATATAATAAATATTTATTTATAATAACACCATGAAACAGCAGTAAGTAAATAAATCAAAGTCGGCGGCTTGAGATCTCTACTTCGGAGCGTGAATGCAAGATGAGACCGGCACAGAACGCGTCGTGTGTGAGCAGGGCAATAAAGGGATCCCGCAGGGAATCTGCATCGCGTCGAATACGCGCGTGTCGGGCGACCGTCAAAGGCAGGCGGCGTGCGCGACACGGCACCTGATAACGGCGCGCGCTTCCCTCGCTCGCCCTTTCGGCACAGTCAACACGCCAACAGACACACAGGCGCCAGCGCTGCACGGCGACTCTTCTGCCTTCTTCCTTCTCGTCCGCCGTTCGCAATCGCTCCGCTGCCCCTTTCGAGCTCTCGCGACCTAAATTACTTTGCTCGTCTGCCTCAATTCCTCCGGTGCATCCGTCTTTGCAGCTTAGGTTCCTGTGTGTCGTCCGCCTCTGACACACACAGGTAAGAGAATACCAAGAAATGTTACAAAGAGTGGATGGAGTAAACACAGGTATTAAGTGTATAAAGTATATAATTAGAAGATTTTTAAAAAAATTATGGAATTATTCTGTTTATTTATAAAATTTGACCGGAAGCAGTAGCTCAGTACATCAACTGATGCCACTGCTGCGGCTCTGACTGGGAGGTCCTAGGTTCGAGTCCTGACGGCGGCAGGATTTCAGCTTTTCAGCTAGGTCGAATTCAGTCGCTGTCTGGAGGAGAATATTAGCGACCGGATGCTCGTATCGGTAGTTTTCCGAGGTTTCTCCTATCAACATCAAGCGAATGCCGGAGCAGTACCCAAACAGGACAGGACCGCGATTTTTCCTTCCTCTTCCTTGTCCTATCCTCTCCTCTTATACACACTAACATGTACTACACTACCATGTACACTAACATGTACTACACTACCACATATTCCGGGAGACCGGTCGGGAGATTAGAGCTTGTCCCGGTTGGGGCGGTGCCCCGCTGGTGGGAGAGTCCTTGTTAGGGGGAAACCCCGCTATCCGGGGGAAGATCACCGCCATTACCTGAGGAAAAACACGCACTACACTTACGGGACTAATAACCAAAGCAGTTGACGCGCCCGGAATCACTAACCAACCAACCAATAAAATTATGGAAGTACACAATTTCTCAAACAAGTTATTATTACGTAAAACATTAAAAGTAACGAAACGAGTTCCTATTACGTTATAGAAATAAAAATCTTCAACCCCGTTTTCTAGCCCCAAGGACGCCGCAGCTACCTTCTCGCAATCCCATAGCCTTTAACATCTCAATCTCACTGCTTCTCTCTTCACATGGAGCATGGGGGAGCACATGGAGCGTGGTTGGAGCTTCACACGGCGCAAAGCAACTGACAAAGAGACAAATGAGAGCGCTGCCGCACGCTATTGGAAACGAGGGAGCCGACGTCACTATCCCCCCCCCCCGTAACTCTGAGTTGTCGTCGTCGTCGCTATCTCTGTCAGGTTTCTCGTCCGTTCCTTTGATCCACTGAGTAAATGCTGAGATGAACCCGTGTGCTGCTGGTCATAAATGCAGCTCCATCATGGGCATGTTTTGTTGACCTCGCCTTTTGCTAGTAGTGGTAAGAGTAGATCCGGGGATATGAGCTGCTACGTATTTAGCAATACTATAAAATCAATTGACCACGGCAAATAAGTTTTCTATTACTCCGGAACGAAAATGTCTGTTTTTAAATGTTGCTATCCATATCGGCTTGTTGGTACCTTTATTCATCATTCAACTCTGCAGAGTGAAATGATGGTGCAGGAATTCTGAATATCAAGAAAACTTGTAAGGATTGTACACCTTCCACGTATATTACACTCTTTAATTGTTTTTTGACGAAAAATAAATATATATAAATCAAATTACTTCAAAGAGCAGCCACAAATATTTTCTCCACCTCTAACCAAAGCATCTTCATCCCTTTGTCACGGCCACTACCGCTACAGTTTTGATCGGTTGGATAATGTTGCCGTTGTCGAAGCAATCCGTTTGAGAAGCAAGTAGCATTGTCTCCCGTTGGCTACAGATTTCCAATTAAAGTACTAATTTAAGAGCTGCCACCGACACTGCTCTGCTATTGCTACCGCCCCACATTTCCACCATTCATGCAATCGTTGTTGCCACAATCATTTTCAATGCCAGCGCGTAGAATTTCCAGATCGCAAGCTGGTTATTCAACGATGGGTGGGATGACTACTTATAAACTACCAACCAGGTCAGCTTGAAAAAAAACTGAAAATTTCTACATCACTTTTTAAAGACACAATATATATTTTAAGATGAAAGGTCGGGTAAGAGATGATAATAATAAGAAGAAATAAAAGAGGTCATCTTCGTCAACATATTAGTTGTAGTACTAATATGTTGACGAAGATGACCTCTTTTATTTCTTCTCATAAGAACGTCAACAACACCACATCAGAATTCCCACAATTGATAATAATAAGACAACTGATATACAGCTCAGTTTTGATAGTTCGTTTAACGTTTGGCGAACAAATGCAAATCAATAGAGGGACAACAGAACCAGCAAGGTATCATCAATAGAACAGAGACATCATATGCATAGATAGAAAATAAAAATCTGAATTCTCGAAGAGCATCGGTACGAGCAAACCAAACCATGATATTGTCATTCTGAGAAACGCCAAATTGCTTTTGACTGCTTTCCACTCACCCCTTCATGCATAAAAGATATGCCTACACCGATGTTTCCACTCTGTCTTGCATGTAAAGACGGTCGAGCCCCTACTCATTGCAATCATCGTTCCCTCTCGCTCTGTCGTCACAGTCACCAGGAGAGAGACAAAGAGAACGAGAGAGTGACACAGCGACAGAGTGAGAGAGACACACACACAGAAACAGAGACAGACAGAGAGAGAGCGAGAGAGGGAGAGAGCGAGTGAAGGAGAGAGCGAGAGAGGGAGAGAGCGAGAGAGGGAGAGAGCGAGAGAGGGAGAGAGGAGAGAGGGAGAGAGCCAGAGAGAGCGAGAGCGAGAGAGAGAGAGAGAGAGAATTTAATTGGCAGCTTCAAGGGCGCGACGTGATCCCTTTCGTCGTATGTTAACGGAAAGCGCTCGCGCGGAGGACGTGTTACATTGGCGCCGCGGGGCCTCAGCGCCGCCGTGGGGCGGAGCGGGGCGGAGCGGGGCGGAGCGGGGCGGAGCGGGGCGGAGCGGGGCGGAGCGGGGCGGAGCGGGGCGGAGCGGGGCGGAGCGGGGCGGAGCGGGGCGGAGCGGGGCGGGGCGGGGCGGGGCGGGGCGGGGCGGGGCGGGGCGGGGCGGGGCGGGGCGGAGCGGGCGGAGCGGGGCGGAGCGGGGGGCGGGCGGGGGGCGGAGCGGGGCGGAGCGGGGCGGAGCGGGGCGGAGCGGGGCGGAGCGGGGCGGAGCGGAACGAGGCGAGGTTGGGCGCGGCGGGTTGCCGCGCCGATTGCGAAGAGCCGGTCTAAACGAAAACGACGTCTTTCAATTCGGATAAAAGCTCTCCCTTGTTATCGGCGCTGGCCTGCTCTCCCGCGGGCGAGCCGTGTTCGCTTCGCACGCCTCGCTCTCATTATCTGTACGCACGCGGGGCTCAGGGCGAGAGACCTGCTGCAGGAGGCGCCAATGGATGCTTAATGAGACCTGCCCGTTCACGACACCTGCCGCGCTACGCGACACCATATTATACAGTTCTATATCTTTCTTCCTCAAAACTTTCTATCTAACCGGGTAAGCTGCGTGTGTCCATCCTGCCGGACTACCATTGCCAGCAAGTGAGTTCTATTCTTGGCGAACTGACGAGATTCTTTCAGAACACTTCAGAAGCGTTTTGAAAAAAAAACGTGCTGTTTTGGGGGGGAGGGAGGTGTTTAAGCGTTTCTTGACGTTTAAACTTAAAAGGCATGTACAGAGGTGATCGACAGTTCATTTTTGTTTCTCTTGACAATGATACTGGCAGAGTGATAACACCGGAACCTTCAAAAATATTCTAGAAAAAATCTAAATAATCATGTTTTGGGTAGGGGGATGTAGGTGGTGAAATCCTGTGAAAATTTGCTCTGCCCTTCCGCCAGAACATGAATCGTTACGCCTACGCTAATCGATTGTTGATAATTATATCTAATTTTGTCACGAAAAATTAAAAATAAAAAACATTTCTGTCAATACTACTGTTTTTTGTCTCTTGCTATATCCCAGGGTGGACAAGCCGGGCAACTGTATTATGATTATAATTTCGCTTTATTACGAGTTTTCTAGCGCAAATAAAAAGTTTACATAAAACTATCCGCAACAGGCGCCACACTAATGTAATTAAATGCATTCCAAAGTTAAACAATTCAATTTTAATGAACTACAGCAGTAATGTGCTTCTCTTTGAAAATATACTCTTTACAATTAAAGTTAAGTATTGCCGCCATCGTGAACCGTAGATTTGACTTTCTCTTTCTGTCCTGCCACTCAATCTTTTCCAATAATATTTTATCTTTTTTTTAAATTTTCCTGATTGTTTTAATGAACACAGCGATGATTTTATTTTGTGCTCAGAAAGAAAAAGAGGAACATATTTGTATCTCAATTACTTCCACAGAGAAATCGTCTCTTCATGTCACCATGGAAACTATTCTGTCAGATTTTTTGCTTTATAACAACTGTGACAGAAAATTAACCTCTTACACTAATTCATGATAATAGATACCGCTTGTAAATTTTTAGAAAAAGCGTCCAGCTCTATAAAAAAAGTAATATATTTTACCCAACAATGGCTTAGAGCATAAGTATTGTTCAATCATCGGAACGCAAATGACGACGGCAAATGACTAATACTCTGGCAGCGAAAGCCTACTATTTCAATCATCGTAATGTTTCAGTTAATATAATTTTTGCAAACACATTCTTATCTACCTAGTGTATAAAGATTGTATGCCCTTATAAGAGGGGCCTTGCTTTTTTTCCCAAAGGAAATACTGTCGCTCCGCAAGTAACTCACTTTCACAAACATTCAAACTTGAATTTATCAGAACTAGAAATCCTGAATATACACAATGTGTACACTAAGTCATAAACGCTTTCTTTCTAAAACCTTTTGGGTTGTATTTGACTATGGAATATTATCTTCTCTCCACAGGTTCACGGAAAGTTCTGATGAAATTGAACAAAATGAAAAAACTCCAATCATCTGCAGACATGTTCCAAAGAGCAAAAACTATTGGTTGGTTGGTGATTCCCGGCGCGTCATTAGCTTAGGTCATAAGTCTCGTAAGCGTAGTGCATGTTTTTTCTCAAGAGATGGCGGTGATCTTTGATCTTTCCCCCCTCGATGGCGAGATCCGGCGCCGACGTATCGTCGGCTAGCGAGGTTTTTTCCTAACCAGGACTCTCCCACCAGCGGGGCACCGCCCCAGCCGGGACAAGTTCAAAGTCCCCGGTCGGTCTCCCGGCATGTGGGATAGTGTAGTGCATGTTAGAGTGTGTGTGTAAGGGGAGAGGAGAGAACAAGGAAGAGGAAGTGGAATCGCGCGCGGTCCGTGGCCCGTTTGGTAAGGTACTGCTCCGGCATTCGCCAGAAGATGATCGGAGAAATCACAAAAACTACCGATCAGAACAGCTGGTCGCTAGACTTCACCTCAAGACAGCGACCGAATCCGACTTTGCTGAAAAGCTAGTGTTGAAAATCCTGTCGCCGTCTGGACTCGAAGGTAGAACCTCCCGGTCAGAGGCGCTGCAGTTACATCCGTTGATGCACTGAGCCACCGCTCCCTTTAAAGAGCAGAAAGAGCCTACTAAAAAGCATAGCAAAGGTTACTTTCTTTAAGCGCCATCACTGAAACAACAGATGTTTTACAACCAAATCGATAAGGCAGCCTCGCCGAACTTTGCTCGGTTCCACCTTGACTCTTCTACGTCACGACTTTACTTCTTCCCCGGCGACTTACGAGAGAAAACAAGGGATTAATCCTCGCCGACGCGAAGTTAGTAAACAAGCCACTAAGAGGCGTCGCCATCGCGGAGGCGGCGGCGTCGGCGGCGCCTCGTCAAACAGGGCGTCGGCTTTCGTTAGGAAAAGCGCGAGTCGGCACCGATACAAACACAAATCGCCCCGCCCCCCTCACCCCACCCCGTCTCGGTCGAGCCGGCTAAGGCGCCAAGACGACGGATCAAAGCGGTAACTGCGCGCAGGCGCTCCCATCCATAATGCAAGGCGCGCCTAATCTCGCAGTAAGCGCGGAGGGCGAAAAGGGCGAGGCGAAAGGAACACGACGCGCCCTTGGCTGCCCGCTGGCGCCAAGAGATTTACTGAATTTACCGGCGGCCTTGTGACTTCGTCGTAACAGTGTTCTGTTACATCGGCTGAATTGATTGATTGATTTTTTCGTGCTCCTGGCGCATCAACAGCTTCGCTCATCAGTCCCGTTAGTGTAGTGCACCGTCGGCTAGTGGGGTTTCTCCCAACAAGGACTTTCTCACCAGCGGGTCAGCGCCCCAGCCGGGACAAGCTCTAAGCTCCCGACCGGCCTCCCGGAACATGTGAGTGTTAGTGTGTGTATGTAAGGGGAGAGTATAGGACAAGGAAAAGGAAGGAAAGATCGCACGCAGTCAATGGCCCGTTTGGTAGGGTACTGCTCCGGCATTCACCAGGTGTTGATCGGAGAAACCACGGAAAACTACCGATCAGAGCAGCCGGCCGCTAGAATTCTTCTCCAGACAGCGACTTAATTCGACCTAGCTGAAAAGTTAGTGTCCTGCCGCCGTCAGGACTCGAACCTACGACCTCCAGTTCAGAGGCGCTGCAGTGACATCAGTTGATGCACTGAGCTACCGCTCCCCGTACATCGGCTGAACGCAATCAATCAAACGGATGAAAATCCTCTAGTATAAAAAATTACAAATTACAAAACACTATACAAGCTGGACTTTTAGTTTATCCCAAATCTACGGCTAAAAAGTATAATAATAATAATAATAATAATAATAATAATAATAATAATAATAATTTTAAACTAAATACACTAAGACACACATTGGCGCTAAGAAAAGCGTATGCACCGGAGGGTTAAAACACGAATAACTCCAGTGTTTATGTAATCTTAATTCTAGATGAAAAAATAGAATACGAACTTCTTCACTGTAGTTAGGTGTTGAACACCATTGCTTGGAACGACTTCGTAAAACATTCTGCAAATGACGCCTCCGACCAGCTTCAACTGACGCTAGAACATTTCCAGAACAAAAGCCCAGCGCGGGGGAGGATATTCAATTGTTACAAGCGGCTCATCAGACAAGGCGGGGGCTGAATCGGTGCATAACCTTTCAAGAAAACGCGCATTTTAGAGCGATCGTCCTCTGCCGCTCTGCCACCCTCTCCCGGTCCCGGCCCCGCCCCTCCGCAACCGCTGAGCCATCAGCGCCGACTTGCTGCCACCCCGCCTTCGCCGCTCTTTTACCCTTCGCAAGATGGCAAAACCGCCGCCGTCGCCGTCCCCGCACTACCCATGCCCCTTTCCCCCACCATCACCTCCGCGGCTACCGCCCCCGCCGCGTCTTCGCCATTTCTGTCCTCCCCGTGCCGCCTCCGCCTTGATTGCTGCCAACAACCTCCCAAACCCCCCCGTGCCTTCCCAGGCGTCAGACCCTCCTGCTGCCGCCCCTGCCGCATCTTTGATACCGTTGCCTTCCCCGCAGCCGCCCTCGCCTCCATTGTCGCCCCCCCCAAACCGCCCCCGCGCCGCTCACTTGCTAACCCGGATGCCGCCCTCGCCACCATTGCTGCCGTCTCCCACCGCCCTGTCCCCCCGCTACATCCCCAGCACCACCGCCGAGCCGCCCCCGTGCACCTCCGCTTCTGCCTTCGCCTCCATTCCTGCCGCCCCCGCCCCCGTCCCCGTTGCTACATCCCCAGCACCACCGTCGACGCGGCCCCCGTGCCACCTCCGCTTCCGCCTTCGCCTCCATTCCTGCCGCCCCGCCTCGTCCCCACTGCTACACCCCCAACACCCCCGCCGCCGCCGCCGCCGCGCCGCCCCCGCGCCGCCCCCGCGCCGCCCCGCGATCTTCGCCTCGGCGCTCCGACGCCGCCGCGCCAGCGAGCGAGCGAAGGCGGCGCGGAGCATTTTCTATTTATCTGCTATGAATATAGATAGCACCTGAGGAAGGCTCCGGCGACGCCTTGGACAGGTGGCGCGACCTCTGCCTTCCCCTCCCCCCCTCTTCGGCACGCGGAGACGCCGAGCGATCGTCGAGAATTTCTGATCCGCCACGCGTTTATGCAACGGCAGGAGAGGCCACGCGTTACAACACCCAAACGCGGAACGTCTTCGAAAACTCGGAAAGCGTTTACGTAGGAGATATCTTTTAATGCGATTTGTATTCTGTAAAAATACCTTGGAAATAAATATATCTGATATTTTAGGAATAGCTCTACAGGTTAGCAAAAGACACGTTAAAGCCAAAGCAAAGGCGTAAGCCAAAGCCCGGCATAACTTACGTGGGGTACGAATGGTTTCAAAACTTTTCCGAAACACTTACTTTCTGTCCTTGGGTAGTACAGACAGCCATGTTGTTGTTTTTCGTGCACTTCCCAAGCTGATGAGACAATTGAAGTCGAAACAGAATCTGGAAACCACGGAAAACTACCGATCAGAGCAGCCGGCCGCTAGAATTTCCCTCCAGACAGGGACTGAATTCGACCTAGCTGAAAAGCTAGTGACGAAAATCCTGCCGCCGTGGGGAGTGGGAACCTAGGACCTCCCGTTTAGAGGCGTTGCAGTGACATCAGTTGATGCACTGAGCTACCGCAACCGGTGCTAATAACGTAGACCACTACATTAAATTTAGATTATTGCATTGTAGTTTTAAGGCGTTATTTGATCAGTACAACTCCAGATATGAAAATTATTTTTTACTCAGTATCTAAACAAAAATTCTCAATTGTTTTAAAATAGCCAGCCTTAAGTTTTTTTCATCTTTTTTATCCTTCATTTTTTTTAATTATAACATATGACACATTTAATTATTCGTTCCAATTTTAAAATTTAATATGTTTTCATTCAATTATTTTCTTGATTGATTAAGAGCTAGGATTTTAATTCCTCAGTTTGCATATTATTGTTCGTTTATTAAGAAGTTTAATTTTGAAATGTGTGTCTTGATAATTCATGGAGTCTGACATATATTTCCGGTAAAAAATGTAGGTGTTTTACAGTTTTGATCTAGGTCCATTGAATGAACAAAAAGAAAAATATTACTCCGAAAATAAATTGATCTGATTCGCTTATTTGGTGTTCCTATTTTTAAAATGTATCCATCTATTGCCATGCATCTCATAGTTGTTTTTCTCAGATGAATGGAAACAATTCAATATTTTTTCGACAAGCTAAAATATCAAATGGAATTTACAAAATATATTGAAAATTGAATGCAACCGTGTTCGTTTCCTCTTTGTACCACGGTCAACAGAGACGACAATCTCGGTGCAGTTTACGTGCGCGGCAATATTTTGAAGTGTTTCCAAACGAGATTAGAAGCTCAAATCACTGAATAAAAACAGCACAACGTGAGTTATATTTCGGGAAATCGAAGCTCCACCGTGGACAAGCAGATTGGACAGCAGATGGGATTTTTCCATCAGAGCAAACAGCGATATCAAAAACGGGGCACCACTACATATACTGCGACAGTACGCAAAGCGCCTGCCCCGGATACAAAAGCTCAAGCGAGCGACCAAATTCAACTCGCAAGCCAAGATGATCAGCATAAAATCGGCACGTCAAAATACACCAATAACTCAATGTGTTTTCAGTTTAATCGGGGGCTCCACCATGGCTGTTTCAAGCGTTAGAAATTGTAAATAATCACGAGTATGAATGGCTTTTCTGCACATGTGAGATAAGAGACCATTCGTTGCAGAACATTCATTCATTTATGACATTTAAAAAATATTAAAGCGCCATTTGTATCAGACTGAATGAGTTAATCTTGAATGGTCCCTGAGAAACATTGGCTTTGTCCGAGAATATGTAAATTTTTATTTTATCGTCATATTTTTGTCCTTTCTGGATGTGAAATCTGCCTCACCGTTACGAGCATTGGTCGATTGCGCAGAAGAAAGGTACGTATATTTTCGTGGATTCCCTGTTCTGATTGCGGGGGTGGGATGGAAAGCGAAGTGCACTTCATGCGTGTTGAGTAGAATGTCACTTCAGTATTCGCTTGGAAGTGATTTATTTATTATTTATTTATTTTACGTCAAAAAACAGTTGAAACTGCGTATGACGTGCTATGGGGAGAAGTGAATTCTGTGCACATTTTCAAAATTCTGTGATCCCTACACTGAGTCATATACTACATAAATTTTGAAAATTAAAAAAAACTCTCATGTAATAAAATCTATTTTCAAGGATAAATAAGCAATAAATTTTGGGCTCCTATCAGTGATGTCCTTCATCAGGAATAATACTTCCTGCCGCAACAACATGGAAACGATCATTTGAATAACTGTATTTCCCAATGAATTCTAGAAGACGTGCACAGATAATGAAGTTTCAGATCGTGCAAACTGTTGACCGGAGCAGTAGATCTACGATCTTCATCCTGGCAGGAGACGCACCCAAACAACAAATCGCTCGCATACGATCGAGATCGTTCGATCACTGCGATCGGACACTGTCGATCGCCATATTGCCGTAGTTGCCGTACTTCTAGCTTATAAATTAATAATATCAAATAGAGGTCCGACTTCTCTCTTTGAGATACATATTTTGGAAACTATTTTCCTACTTTGCCTCAATTTCATTTTCCCACAGATTTACTTGCTTTCTAGCCAAGCTGTGAAATCATTATAATATCAACACCTGTTTCATTAAATTCAGACATTTGTTTTCGGCAGTAACATATATTTTTCATTTTCAAGATGAGAGAGTATTTTTTGACTTCCTGGGGCGATTTCCAGGTACAGGGGATGTCGATGTCGATTATCCACACGGGGAAACCACTGTATCCCTCATGGCGACACAAATGAACCTTTTACAAAGTAAATAAAACAGATGTTGTCTGGTATCAATTTTTATATTTCTACTTAAGATCTTTTCGATGCGTTCTGCAGAACTTCGTTTTCCGCCCAGCAGCTACAAGCTCTGACGATGATCGCTACGCGATCGAAAAGATCTTAAGTAGAAATATAAAAATTGATACCAGACAACATCTGTTTTATTTACTTTGAATTAATAAGGAATCTACATCAACAACACTCTAATTAAAGAACCTTTTACACTAGACACACTTGCCGGCTCCTAATTCTGTGGTCAGCAGACTCACAAAGCCTTCCGCGACAACACACATGCGTGGAAGACAAGGGACAAACAACTATGGCCAAGGCGGAACTCGAACCCGCGACCCGTCAGACCGAGGCGCTGGGTCGGCACAAGCTCAAACCATCTAGATCATTCTAGTAGGTTGAAGAGTAGACAGTATTATGACATTAAAATTTTAATATTTTTATTCTTCAATTTTTGTTTCAATATATTGCCTTTTAAGAGTACAAAAGTCGAATGTTGTTTACTCTTATTTTATTATACAATGTATTTTTTTGCATTTGTTTATAGTATTTTCATTTTTTCACTCACACAAGATTGACTTTCTCCAAAAATGCCCTTAAACTGGTTTAAGCTACCATGAAAGAAGCTACCATGAATTAAATATCAGCCTACAATAAATTAACGCTAATAAAAATGACTGACAAAGTTAACAAATGTATGTCAAGCCTTAGTACATAAAACTTTTCAGGGAAAACCAGCAAACAATTAATTAAAATTACGGAATAATATTATTTTGAAGGAAGTTAGAGGGTTGGAGTATGTCTGTCTGTTGAACGTTTACATTCGCCCATTTTAAAACAAGCACTTTGGAGACATCCATGCAGAAACATCAGCCAGGTGCACTTTGCTGATTGTAAGCAACGCCACTCCGCCACCCCAGCGGAATGCCGCAGCGCCCCGCCCTCGCCCCACGCCCTCAGCCGGAGCACCTCAGCGCCCGGGGCGCCCGATCGGGTATGCAGCTCCGCCATTACACCCCGGCATCAAACTCCGGCGAATGGCGGTGGCAAGTTTAATGACACGCGGATGGGCGGGCGGACGGGCAGGCGGGCGAGTAGGCGGGCGAGTAGGCGGGCGAGTAGGCGGGCGAGTAGGCGGGCGAGTAGGCGGGCGGGCGGGCGGGCGGGCGAGCAAGTGAGCGGCCGGGCGAGCAAGTCAGCGGGCCGGCGAGCGAGCGGGCGGGCGGGCGGGTGGGCGAGCGGGTGAGCGAGCAAGCAGGCGGGCGCGTGGGCGAGCGGGCGGGCGGGCGAACGGGTGGGCGAGCAGGTGGGCGTGTTAGCAAGCGGGCGGGAGGGCGGGCGGGCGGACGAGCGGGCAGGCTGGCGAGCAGGCGGGCGGGCGGGCGGGAATTTGGGCGAGCAGGCGGTGGGGAGAGCAGGCGGGCGGGCGTGCGGACGGACGGGCGGACGGGCGGACGGGCGAGCGGGTGGACGAGCGGGTGGACGGGCGAGTGGGCGGGCGAGCGAGCAGGCGGGCAGGCGAGCGGGCGGGCAGGCGAGTGGACGGGCAAGCGAGCGGGCGGGCGGGCGGGCGGGCGGGCGGCGGGCGGGCGGGCGGGCGGGCGGGCGGGCGGGCGGGCGGGCGGGCGGGCGGGCGGGCGGGCGGGTGAACGGGCGGGCGGGCGGGTGAACGGGCGGGCGGGCGGGCGGGCGGGCGGGCGGGCGGGCGGGCGGGCGGGCGGGCGGGCGGGCGGGCGGGCGGGCGGGCGGGCGGGCGGGCGGGCGGGCGGCGACGCAACGACGTCGGCGGCAGCATCCGCGGCGCAGGGCGACAGCCCGGCCCCGCCTTTACGGCCCAATAACCCGCTAAGTGCGAAACAAAGCACAGACGCCCTGGTCGACGGCGCCGCCCACGTCGCCGCCCGCCTCGCTGCCGCCGCCAATTAGGCGGCAAGGGCCCTCCCGGGCATTCCGCCCACGCCCGCCTCCGCAGGTCCACAAACTCTGCAAAGTAGTCGAAATGGCTCCAAAATTGTCTCGAATATTGAGAAATGTTACTCGCTAATGTGTTGCGAAAATAGACAATTTATCTCTTCAAAATGTTACCGGATATGCAACATTTTAATATTTGAATGGGCCTGGAATTTTTAATCAATTAATTAGGGAAAATGGAGTCATCTATGCTCCAGCGGCTGAGCAGCCAATCGGCGACGACGCCACGGTAGCAAGCGACTCCACGCCAGAAGAAATACTGAAGACTAGGGTCCATTTTCATAGTCGTCATTTATATGATACTAAGGAAATATTTAAAGTATAACAAGTCACTTTTGATAAGGCAATGAAAACTTATAAACTTTTGGCATTCATAAACGATACTTAACATAAGTACGATGCTATCAGCGTGTCGTCTGGCAACAGCGTATTGGCTGTTTTACAGCCACTAGAATCCGGTCTGAAACATTTCATCAAGCTGCCGTGAACTACTCCTATTCTTGTGTTCATGAGCATCCGTGGGAAACCTACACAGTTTCTTAAATAGTTATGGTATCGTAAATACTCGTAATGGTGAAAATCCCTTAGTTAAAGCTGGTTTAGACACCAATAGTACCGAACCGTGTACAACAGACTTCGTAACACGATATCGTTTCTAAAATACTTTAGAGCTGTGCATTTCCAAAGGGGTTTTGCATGTCACGTAAATAACGTTTATTGCTACACAAAGAACGATGCCACAATTAAATCCATGTAATCTTCAAAACCTCATTCATTTCCATTTCTTTCAAATTATGTCTATTTTCAACGCACCAAGAGAGGGTTCACTTACAGCTATAAGTTAAGGCTCGACCTTGCTGATAATAAGGAATCCCGTGTGTGCGCGATTAAGTTGAAAAACGCTGTAAGCAACTCCTTAGGATTTTGCTTCCTGTAAGTGATGACTACAATTACGGTTCTGGGTCTCCCACACGAACGAAACGGCTTCAGGTCCTGCAATTCCGCGCAGGCGCACTTCAGCAAACTGCCATCCGCGAGAGCAGCAAATTAAAAAAAATTCGCAGAATCGGAATTAGTTACAGACTGACAAATTAAATTTTTTCGCAACAAATTAGCAACGGAAAAGCGACGATTTCCAAGTAATTTAGAGGACGTTGCTCTGCTAACTTTGTAGATTTTGCTCTCGGCACCGGGAGCGATTGTGCATCAACTGATGTTACTGCAGCGCCTCTGATCGGAAGGTTCGAGTCCTGACGGCGGAAAGATTTTCGACACTAGCTTTTCAGCTAGGTGGAATTACGTAACTGTCTGGAGTACAATTCCTGAGGCCGGCTGCTCTGATCGGTAGTTTTCCGTGGTTTATCCGATCAACACGAGGCGAATGCCGGAGCACTACACTAACAAACGGGCCACGGACCGCGCACTATCTTTCCTGCCTCTTCTTTGTCCTATACTCTCCCCTTACACACACACACACACACACACACACACTTACACTAACCTGCACTACACTACCACATATTCCGGGAGGCAAGTCAGGAGCTTAGTGCTTGTCCCGGCTGGGGCGGTGCCCCGCCGGTGGGAGAATCCTGGTTAAGGGGAAACCCCGCTAGCCGACGGTAGGTCGGCGCCGGATTTCGCCAACCAGCGGGGAAAGATCACCGCCATCCCCGGGAAAAAATATTCACTACACTTATGGGTCTAATGACCAACGAAGTTGACGCGCCCGGAAACACGAAAAAATCAATCAGTCAATCAATGAAGCTCCCGGCTCGGAGCAGTCCTCCTATTCACCACCGCGCTCTTACTTCCGGCGAAGACCTGCCCTCTGCAGCGCCACGCCCACTGATTTCCGCAACGTCGTCGCTGGTGCTGCAAATGCCCTCTTCGACCATTCGGTATTTGAACACTGTACAGATTAATACTCAAGGTTCAATTTTCGCAATTTTGTGAGTTTTAAGCACACTAAATTAAAACAATCAACATGTCATTGGGAAACAAACTAACTAAATTGTTCTCAATAGTAGTGAATTGAAGGGCTATGTCGAACAAGGGCCTACCCCACATTTTTGTGAAATCGCGTTATTAGCATTAAACATAACTTCAAATATTATTATTTTACAGTAATATGTAATTTAAACCCACTATGTTCTTATACGCAAGTCTACACTGTTTAAAAGGGTACGACGGTATATTATAAAAAAAATTGTAAAATTCTCAATATCTTTCAACTCGGTCAATGTAAGCCGCTTGTTGTATTGAACTCTTCAATTCGTAGATGCATTTGGCAACATTGCAGTGCTTGCTACCTGCGTAAGCAAGGTTCATTGAGTAAACTGAAGGCAGTTGTTTCGTGATTTGCCATGGAAATAAAGAAGGAACGAGCTACTTGTAATCAGAAATGAAAGGGAAAAAATGTCCCAAATAGCGTGACACCAAAGTCGCACGAAGCATTTCGTTTACAACTGTGCAATATTACGCTAGC
This sequence comes from Teleogryllus oceanicus, assembly GCA_964035755.1. Taxonomy (NCBI): domain Eukaryota; kingdom Metazoa; phylum Arthropoda; class Insecta; order Orthoptera; family Gryllidae; genus Teleogryllus; species Teleogryllus oceanicus. Next base: position 11,084,266 of record CAXIVR010000009.1, read on the forward strand.
TAGATCGCGAACACGAAAAAATATGCACGCAAGCAAAAAAGACAACACTAAGCACGTATTCACGAAAAGTATTCGTCATATTCAACAACATTTGGCATTCCCCTTTGCCTTTGCATCCCCTACCATTTATGCAACTTTTGATATATTTAGTAAACTCACATGTTGAAACATTGTGTAAATAATCGCGTAATATTAAACAAATCTTGAATTGCAAACAAATGCACTTTGCATCAGAGTAAAGTAATTGTTGTACGGAAATATACACAAAGGGACAATTGACAAAGGGAAAATTGTCAGTTCTTGTGTTGATTGCTTGGTTTTTATTCTTAATATCGAACATTCACCAAGAAATTGTGAAGAAATAAAATATATAATGCTCATCTAAAGCAGCGTAGCAGTTGCATTCAGAGAAGTCTTGCACGTAGTACTCATTTCCACCCTGCTTGGTTTCATTTAACTGTGGTACAATATTTATTTTAAGTATTTCAAGGAAGGATTTTACTATAGGTAAGATTCAACTAATTTATCATTCATTCTATTCAGTGTAGAGTCATCTACTCTCCAAGGTTTTATAATTTCGATAATTTTCAGGAACAGATAAAATGTTCACCAGTCATCAAGAACATCTGTGAGTTTAAAGTCGAATAAATGGTGCAGAGTATGAAGGTTGCTTGGCACCTCTCACCATCTCTCGTTGCGATGGCAGGCACTCCCCCGCAGGCACCGTGTTTCGAACCGCGCACCTCCCGAAGCAAGCAGGCTGCGTGCGGCTGGCTGCGCGGTCCGTTTGGCGCTCCCCTGAGAGCGAGCGAATTGCGCGAAATGATTCATGGACCTGCGCCGTCGCGTCCGTTAATCAAACCTCGCATTACGCCCCGGAAAATAGGTCCGTCGGAGCGCCACTTTACCTAATGCGTTCCTGAATTTTTGAAAAACACGGCCGCCTCGTTGCCGCCAGGCAGCCAGCTGGCCGGCGCGGATTGCGTCTGGGAATGCTGGGCGGCGCCGGGCGGAAACCTGACAGCACGTGGCGGGCCACCCCTTGCGCTCGCTGGCCCAGTCGCTCACTCCCTCTCTCTGTCTCTCTCTCGCTCGCTCGCTCGCCCAACTGCGCCAGCTCTACCACCCTCTTGCCCGCTACCCTACGTCCTCGCCTCACGGTCGTTCTCACTCACGCTGATTCTCGCTTGCGCTCCTTCTCGCTTGCGCTCATTCTCGCTTGCGCTCATTCTCGCTTGCGCTCATTCTCGCTTGCGCTCATTCTCGCTTGCGCTCATTCTCGCTTGCGCTCATTCTCGCTTACCCTCATTCTCGCTTCCGCTCATTCTCGCTTATCTCATTCTCGCTTACCCATCATTCTCGCTTACCCTCATTCTCGCTTGCGGTCATTCTGGCTTACCCTTATTCTTGTTTACCCTCATTCTCGCTTATCATCACTCTCGCTTACCATCATTCTCGCTTACTCTCATTCTCGCTTACCGTTATTCTCGCTTCCGCATTCTCGCTTCCTCATTCTCGCTTTCATTCTCCTTGCCTCATTCTGGCTTCCGTTAATCTTGTTTACCCTCATTCTCGCTTACTCTCATTCTCGCTTGCCCTCATTCTCTCTTGCCCTCACTCGCGCTCTTTCATCATCTCATTCACCTGCCATCTCGCTCCCTCGCCTTCTCGTTTACCCACTTTGCCTCTTGTTCACGAGCTTTCGCGCTCTTCACTTCTTCTCTCACACGCTCTTTCGGTCGCCCACCTTCTGGTTGACCTGCCTTCTTTCGCGCTCGCAGTTCCACTGCAGCCCCGCCCCCGCCGCTCGCCCGCACGCGCGCGTCGCGTCGCGCCGTGCGCAGGGGCGCGGGCGGCTGGAAGGCCCGCGCAGCGTACCTGGCGCCCGCGCCCGCGCAAAACGTGCCAATTTCCCTTTCGGAATGAAATTACTGGCGCGGAGGTAACGTGTTGCCTGAAGCGCCGCGGTGCGGTTCGGCGAGGATCAGATACACGTTAATTCCGGGGCAATGATTTAATCTTTTAAATGAACAAAATACGTGCCTCGGCCGCACGGACGCTGGCGCGCCCTGGGCGGCGGATTCGAGAAGGACGAGGCGCGCGCGGGAGGGAGATGCGTTGATAGGGCACATCGCGTCCCGAACGCCATCGCCGCACCGGGAGCGATGGCTCAGTGCATCAACTGATGTCACTGCAGCGCCTCTGACCGGGAGGTCCTAGGTTACACTCCCCACGGCGGTAGGATTTTCAACACTAGCTCCTCAGCTAGGTCGAATTCAGTCGCTGTCTGGAGGAGAATTCTAGCGGCCGGCTGCTCTGATCGGTAGTTTTCCGTGGTTTCTCCGATCAACGCCAGGCGAATGCCGGAGCAGTACCCTACCAAACGGGCAACGGACCGCGCGCGATGTTTCCTTCCTCTTCCCTGTCCTATCCTCTCCCCTTTCACACACACTTACACTAACATGCACAACACTACAACATACTCCGGGAGACCGGTCGGGTGCTTAGAGCTTGTCCTGGCTGGGGTGGTGCCCCGCTGGTGGGAGAGTCCTGGTTGAGGGAAACCCCACTAGCTGACGGTAGGTCGGTGCCGGATCTGGCCATTCAGCGTGCGGAAGATCACCACCATCTCCGGAGAAAAAAATATGCATTACACTTACGGGGCTAATGACCAAAACAGTTGACGCACACGGAAACACGAGAAAATTAATTAATCAATGAAGCCATCGCCGCTGTGCATGTCGCCTCGCGCCCTCCAGTCAGCCCGTCCAGCGGAATCTCAACATTTTCCTCGCAAGTACCCCAGTGAATTTCTTGTACTTTTCGCATGTTTAACTTCGGCCGCTAATTTCATGCGGAAGAGCTATGACAAATAAATACATTTATACCTTCAAATTACTAAATAGTACGTCTGTTTATTTTCAAACAACACTGCAGTAGACCATTATCCTATACTAATGTGTTTATTACATGAAATTATAAATACATGGCCGTTCAATCATCACAGAAATAAATACCGATTACAAGCATACTGCTGCTTCCATTTAGTAACCCATATATTTTTATCGCCTTTTAAGTTAAGTTATAGTTGTATTAGTCGTGTATATCTACGAACTAATTATGCAGTCTTGGTATTTTAATTTTTTTCGATCTAGTCACAAATTTACCTGACCACATTGCACAAATGTATATACTCGTTCTTTCTTTTCACATTTCTTATTTGTATGTGTCACAGGTCTATTTTGCAGACGATAGAACACGTGGATAGCAAGAATCGTAATAGTACATTTAAGCAATTTTTAGTTTTGGGTTCTTAGAGAATGTGTTTATATTTCATTAGGTTACATGAGCCCCTAAAGTATTGTCAATAGAGAACACTGGGAAAATCGTTCTTGCGGCGAACAATAATTGTAAATGTGAAATTTAATATTACTATTTTCTTCTTCTTCTTAGTTGTAGTTATTCCTACGACGATAAACGTGAGTAAATAGAAAATCACAAACGAATCCTTACACGATTAATTTCTCTGCATGTTAAATTTCTACTGTCAATCTTGAATTAAGCATTATCAAGAGAAAATGATCATTATCTACAGCAAGCAGTCGTACATCTTAAGCTGACTCATGACAATGTCGCCTCCTGTCGAAAATTATTTTGATGTTCCCGTTCTTCCTTCCATTTCACTAAATGTTCATAAGTGCTTCATAATTATTTTTTAGTGGCCCAGGTATTAACATCCGACATGCCGTATTGGCCTCTTCTATAATGTCATTTCGGACAATTAGTACTCTCGCGGAAGCCATTGCAAACAAAATTCCTTGCTAGGCACTACTTAGTCGACACACTCATTTGTCCAATTTATTTCATCCCTAATGTTAAGTAGAATTTCAACTGTTTGATCACATGAAATCGTTGGATAAAGGAATGTGTGACGGAAGGTTTCCACAATCCTCGACTCAGCCTGACAGCTTTGTGCCGCCTTATGAATCCACTCGTGAGAAAAACCGATAAAAACCCACAAGCGCCATAAAGTGCTATCCTCACTTCCACTATCTTAAGAGAGTGTTGAGGACGAGGCGCCTCGGCTCCCCCCTCCGAACCGTCCCCCGCGTCGACCTCAGCGCCACCGCCTCCGCCGCTGCCACGCCGCTGATCGCACCTCCGCGGCAACCCCTCCCTCCGCCCTCCCCGCCACCGCTTCGCTTATTTATCCCCCATGAATATACATGGCTCCGTCGCGCGGCACTTCCGCAACTTGAGGCGCGAATTATTCTCGAGTAATTAACACATCAGAGGCAAAAAACCCGCCGATGAACAAGTTAATTAGTTAGTTGAAGAGCGGTTGGATCCGCGTGTCAAGGGCTGGGAGACGCTGACAGCGAGGGTCTGTTGCGCGCCCGCGCGCGCGTGTGTGTGTGTGTATGAGAGAGAGAGAGAGAGTGTTTGTGAGAGAGTGTGTGTGTATGCGAGAGTGTGTGTGTATGAGAGAGAGTGTGTGTGTGTATGAGAGAGAGTGTATAGTGTGTGTGTGAGAGAGTGTGTGTGAGTGTATGAGAGAGAGTGTGTATGAGAGAAAGTGTGTGTATGAGAGAGAGTGTGTGTGTGTATGAGAGAGAGTGTATATGAGAGAAAGTGTGTGTATGAGAGGAGTGTGTGTGTATAAGAGAGGGTGTGTGTGTATGAGAGAGAGAGTGTGTGTGTGTATGAGAGAGTGTGTATGAGAGAAAGTGTGTATGAGAGAGAGTGTGTGTGTATGAGAGAGAGAGAGTGTGTGTGTATGAGAGAGTGTGTGTGTATGAGAGAGAGTATGTGTGTGTGGGGGGGGGGGGTGAAGGAGCACGGGCGGAAGGTGACGCTGGCAGTAAGGAAGGAAGCGGAATGAAAAGGACGATGGAGACAGTTGAGATAAGAAGCGAGTAGTTAAAGCGGAACTTCGCGTGGAGTTGGCGAGGAGCGCGCGACGTGCCGTCATGTGTCATATGGCTTCAAGTGGGGCGCGACTGGAAGAGACGAAACTTGAATTCATGGATTCCTGGGAGATGAACAGCGGGTGAGCAGTTGCCGAAGCGAGATCGGTAGTTCAAGGGAAACAAAATTTTTAATACACAATTACAAAGCCGATGACAGTTAATGTTTATCGTTCTAAAATTTTAAAATAATGCGCCTTCCCTGTAATGTAGGTGGACATGTTAAAAATGTTAATGTGATGTTTATATACAATCTTTTCTCCTGTAGAAAGTACGAATCACATACAATATTTAAAAGCATCCGATTATCACATATTTAAATAGTCTGCGTTTTCGGGCTTTCAATATTGATAAGAAAACGTTTGCCAAAGTCAGCTCACGTATCACGGAGATAAGTTGTTTATTATTTAGATAAAAACTGCGAAATAATCTTTGCTGAACTATGAAATGAACGTTAAACAAGAGATAAAAACTGGAAAAGATAAAGAGACATTCGAGTATTATCTATCGTCTCTAAAACTCGTACGAGCTCCTCACTTCTCTGCTCTCAATAATTTATGCAAATACTACTCTTGGTTATATTCACAATTCGTCGTATTGCGTTTAAAATAAACAGTTTACCTCTTCTATTGTCTTCTCCGAAGAGTTTTTTTGGAGCGATTTGGAAACGAATGTTTATAACGGTAGTCTCTCATAGTCCGATCTTGCTATACATCTTGTCTGGTAGACGGTTTGCTTCCAAAAAAGACTGTTGCAATGCATTACGCCGACTTCCTTCCTTTCTGCTACATTAGCGAACTCTCCCGTTACATTATTGCACTACGTTTTTTGAGGGGGAGGCGCGCGTTCAATTTCGATTAAACCCACCTCTGGACACATGCGAAGAATGAGACACGTTTTGTCTGATTGTTGGGAAACCGGATGGTCACATAATAGTGTTAAAGATATTTAATTTTAATAATATGCTATAGTCAGTATAGTAACTAAGTTTCAATAATGAACAATTTCTACCAATCTCTAAAACTGGAACACAATTTTTTCATATGTTAAATTCCATTGTCACGTTTTTAACAAAGATTAAACATGACAGTTACTCTCCCAAGATAATACACGATTTTCTTAAACACATTTATTAATTTTGGATGGATTACATCGTTCAGTACAATTACTTCACAGATGTATTTTCACACTTATTCTAGTTAAAACATCTAAGCTAACTTAATCTATTACATTTAAGCGGATACTCTAAGGGATAACCTCGGAGTTAAGAACCATGGTTGGCTAAAATTTTGAGGCAGACTTCAAAAGGAAATTATTTTTTATTCGGGTGTGGGTTGGAGTTTTCGGTAGTTTGTAATGGGATGCTGCTGGTATGTCTGTTAGGTTTTGATAGAAGTTGTGTGATATTTGATTTATTATTGTAGTGATGTTTAATTCTGAATGAAGTTGTTTATTACTTACGAACTCAAGAAAGCGTGCGCAGATGATTTTCTCCCCCATACGTTACATACAGTTTTTGACTGTTTCTAACTAAATGAATGAATCAATGAATCAATGAATCAATGAATCAATGAATCAATGAATCAATGAATCAATGAATCAATGAATCAATGAATCAATGAATCAATGAATCAATGAATCAATGAATCAATGAATCAATGAATCAATGAATCAATGAATCAATGAATCAATGAATCAATGAATCAATGAATGAATGAATCAATGAATGAATAAACCAGGGGCGGTTGTGAATAATCTTAAGGCATTATGTCTGGTGTGGCGGGCGGCTCGCCCGGGGAGGGAGCCCTGGGGCCGGGCCGAAGGTGCTGTGCGCGGCGCAGGCGAGGACGACGCGGCTCCTCATCAGGAGACGGCGAGCAGCGCTGGCGGCGCGGCGGAGGGCCAGGGCGCGACAAAGCGAGGATTACCAGGGATCACGTCTCGCTCGCAGCAGGGCGGCAGCGCCGTGGAGCGGCAGGGTGACAGGGAGGCGGCGCGGGAAGGAGGACGCAGGCGGCAAAGGCCGGAGAGCCTAGCGAGGAAGGGTGCAAGGACGGTAAGGTGGAAGGTTCGAGGAGGATTAAGGTTTCCACAGACCGACGCGGAAGATCCGCAGCCTACGCGGATTGGCCGCGGCGGAAGTTTCGCGTCACGTGTTGCCTTATGAGCACGTTCAGACCTGCGCGGCTGGCGAGCGTCTCGGCAACGGATTGGCAGCGTTTAATCGGCGTAATGCAGCCAGACGCGTTTCTTCTGCTGCAGCAAGAGTTTCGTGGAAGTCCGCCCGTGTTCGGGAGTCTTCGCTCCACTCTGGTTCGCGTGACCTTGCCAACCGTCACCAAACGTTCACTCGTAATTGACACTCCGGTATGAACGGTTCTGCGAATTCCGTGGCTGCTTCTAGCTCGAAACTTTTCGCGCCGCACCCGCTGCGGATCTACCGCTTCGGTCTGTGCGAGCCTTAAGGGTGTTAGGGCGGTAGCCAAACCAGGCACCAAGGCGGTCGGGAGCTTAGAGCTTTTCCCGGTTGGAGCGGTGCCCCACTGGTGGGAGAGTCCTGGGGCTAGGGGGAAACCCCACTAGCCGACGGTAGGTCGGCGCCGGATCTCGCCATCCAGCGATGGAAGATCACCGCCGTCCTATGAGAAAAACATGCACTGCACTTTCGGTACTAATGAAAAAAGTACTTGACGCGTCCGGAAACACGAAAAAGTCAAGTAAGTACGCAACAAGGCTGTAGAGAGCTAGGTGAGAACAGCGTAGAGCGGCAAGGCGGTTGGACAGTAGTCGCATACGGAAAGCTAACGTTTTCAGATGCCTCGTAACGTCGTTGTTTAAAGATTACAACGCCTCAGGTAATACAACTACAACTGAATTTATGTCTAGGTTTATGATTCTCCTAGAGGTTTCGTTTCTCAATGAAATACGTTACTGTTCCGGGACGTTGCTGTTAAAATTCGTATTCGCTATTGTAAACGAAATGGTGAAATGTCATTTAAAGCATCATTACTTAAAAAGGAGTCAAGGCAAATATCCTGTGAAGAAATGAAGCCGCTTCCCTAGCTTACAAACGAGCTCACTACCTCATTTCTAGGCCGTCTCATAGCTCACACTCGTAACAAAGATCAAAGATACCCCCCTGCCACGCGAAACCACTACGAAACCGTAGAATGCAAAACCCATTTAAAAGTGACTTGCTCTCCAAGTTTTCAAACGAGCCCTCAACCACCTACGTATGTCGCCTGGGGCTTCGCATTGCGTATCAAAAGTTAAGTGCTTAGCTCTTCACATATTTTGAGATGACATCTGTTCTTACTAGTTGTGTAAATTCGAATCTATTTTTAGTGCTTGTAATTAACAATACTATGAAATAATTTTCTCCCAATGTCGCATTTCCTATAATTCCATTTTATCTATAGAATTCTGAAAATAATTCAAATCATTCACATAGTCCTCTACGATTCCAACATACACATCAGATTATCTGAAAACCGTGATCTAGTACATAATAATCAATGTTTATTTGTTCGTATTTTATGCGCTGCCATTCTGCCTATCCGATTGCAATTAAACTTTGTTAACCTATTGCTTGCACATTCGCGAAGTATGTAGACCTAGTACGAATGTGCCATACGAATGTTGGTCGCACATAGACACGCGTTGATGTTTTTATGCGTTTATGCTGACTGAAGCGCGCCTGAAGCTCTATGCAACCCGCTGCACATTCAAGTATTAAGCACATCGCTGCATATTCTGCCCCTGCCATTGTGATATATCGCCCAAAAATATTAGTTGACCCGGCCAAGTAAATCAAATTGCTCCAATATGTCATAGCGAATGCATGCCTAAACTTTAGAGAGAACGTTTTAACAATAGGAACGTCACAACTATGTCGAAACCAGAACAGACCAAACCCATACTCGTGACAAAGTCTTTCATCTATTAAAATGTTTGCATAGCGCAGCGTAAAACGTGATTAACAATCACGTGACCAGAAACGTGTGTAGTGTTATACTACATTAAAATACCGAAATATTACAGGGTCCACTAGTTATTAATAATAAAGATAATAAAGGGGATCTCTCCTAATGTAGAAACTTTGAGAACTCACACAAATCCAATAATGGAACTGGGAGCGGTAGTTCAGTGCATCAACTGTTGTCATTGCAGCGCCTCTGAACGGGAGGTCCTAGGTTACAGTCCATACTATGGCAGGCTCTTCGAACTAGCTTTTAAACTAGGTCAAATTCAGAGTACTGCTGTTTTCTTGAACCACGCCCCCCACAACCGCTAGGTGGATTCGCCCAGGCGGAATATACATTCTCCGCGTGACTTCTGCCGCCGACCTTCCGCACGCGGGCGAGCCGCTGGTCAGCAGAGCGGTTCAGGCGGTGCGCCCCAATTCGCTGACGGGCCACCCGCGGCAGCGGCCGCCGCCCACTGCGCGCAAAAACCGCGCCCCGGACGCGCCGCGCGGGCGCGCGTATTTTTCTTTCTGAGTTGATTAATATATTTTTTCGGGTTTCCGAGCTCGGGAACTTCTTTGATCATTATTCCCGTTAGTGTAGTGAATGTTTTTCTCGTGAGATGGCGGTGGTCTTTCCCAGCTGGATAGCGAGATTCGACGCCAACCTACCGTCGGCTAGTGGGGTTTCCCTCTAACCAGAACTCTACCACCAGCAGGGCACCGACCCAGCCGACACGAGATCTATGCTCCCGACAGGTCTCCAGGAATATGTGGTAGTGTAGCGCATGTTAGTGTAAGTGTGTGGGTAAGGAAAATAGGATAGGAAATAGGAGAGGATAGGACAAGGAAGAAAAAGGAAAGATTGCGCTCGGTCCGTGGCCCGTTTGGTAGGATACTGCTCCGGCATTCGCCTGGTGGTGATCAAAGAAACCACGGAAAACTACCGATCAGAGCAGCCGGCCGCTAGAATTGTCCTCCAGGCAGCGACTGCATTCGACGTAGCTGACAAGCTAGTGTCGCAAATCCTGCCACAGTCGGGATAAGGACCTCCCAGTCAGAGGCGCTGCCTTGACATCAGTTGCTGCACTGAGCTACCGCTCCCGGTGCTTTGCTAGTTCATGGGACGCGCGCGCCGCCCTTTGAAGTATTGTATTGTATGGATGCCTCATTTTATAGGGCGAGACCTAGGGCATTAAGCCTGCTCTTCCGTCTGACCAAGCAAATTTCGTGACGCTCCTTTCACCTACTTGAGAAGAAAGAATGCATTACTAGGGCGACCAAGCAGACAATTTGAATTAAGCTCAGAGGCTTCATTTACGCTTTTTGATCTTTTACATGAATTAAATCTACTTACATGGGACAGTCGGCTGTAGTTCCCCTCCGAAGGAAGGCGTACAAAGGAAGTTTTCGCCCTTGAAAATCCAGGGCTTCGATCGGGTTTGAACCCGCGAACTTGGGTATAAGAGTCTGAGCTTGGGTATAACCATCACCACCGCCGAAGTCGCGCCTGACCGCCCCTCGCTTTCAGATGCGACATCGCCAACTCAACATCGATGTTTCGAAATACTGACGTTCAAACTTAAACCATCGTTGTTAATACATCGATCCAAACTCATCAGTATTTCCAACAATCACATTTTTCAAATCAGTTTCCAAACCTCTGCCATAAATGTTCACAGAACTGGAGGAATTGATCTAATAGTAGTTATGTTTATTAATGTATAACTGAGATTAAATTAAAGACAAATAATGATTAGAATAATAATTAACAGAACTCTTATTATCTGATAAGGTAACACAAATGTAATAGACTACATATATCTACTAAAAACGTATTTTCCGTTCTTGTTCACTTTGATCTAAAGAAAATTCAATTTATGGACAACTTTTATATTTTATATAATAAGCAATAAACTCCGCCTGTGTCCGTTGCAATTTTGTGCTGTACTGCACCAGACATCTGGGTACGCGAGGGGGATGTATCGGGCGGCGCAATAACGACAGCAGACACTGCCGGTGCCAATCCCGGCAGAGGAGGAGGTTTCCTCGTGTGGCATTGCTTCCACGAACATGTGCCCACTTGTTTCAACTGTCCTGCTCTGGTCACTCTGGACCCCTTCCCTTGTGGTTTCGACCCCGATGCTATCACGTTTCGATTGATTGATTTTATCGTGTTTCCGGGCGCGTCAACTGCTTCGGTCATTAGTCCCGTTAGTGTAGTGCATGTTTTTTCTCGGGAGATAGCGGTGATCCTCCCCCGCTGGATGGCGAGATCCGGCGCCGACCTACCGTCGGCTAGTGGGGTTTCCCCCTATCCAGGACTCTCCCCCCAGCTGGGCACCGCCCCAGTTGGGACAAGCTCTAAGCTACCGACCGGTCTCCCGGAATATGTGATAGTGGTGTGCATGTTAGTGTAAGTGTGTGTGTAAGAGGAGAGGATAGGACAAGGAAGAGGAAGGAAAGATCGCGCGCGGTCCGTGGCCCGTTTGGTAGGGTACTGCTCCAGCATTTGCCTGGTGTTGATCGGAGAAACCACGGAAAACTACCAATCAGAGCAGCCGGCCGCTAGAATTCTCCTCCAGTTAGCGACTGAATTCGACCTAGCTGAAAAGCTAGTGTCGAAAATCCTGCCGCCGTCAGGACTCGAACCTAGGACCTCCGGATCAGAGGCGCTGCAGTGTATTAGGTTTCGAGTGCTACGGAGTCATTCAATTTATATACTTCTCTTTTCTTACATTTCTGTTTTCTTTCTTACTACTCTGCTCCTCAACTTCTTTAATTTTCCTTCTTGTTTTTCTCAGAGGGTAAGCAGAGCTCTTAGCCCCGTGAAGGCGGTCTTCCTAGGGGAGGTCAACCCGAAATGTTGCCCAGTACGCCCAAAGACTGTGAGGTGGCAGCCCCACCATCGAGCTCAACCTGCGTTGCGCTCTTAATGCGGCGAAGGGATATACTAAATTACTGAATCTCTCCAGGAAAAATGTCGGACTACTATAATTAAGACAACCAAAGCAATGAAAAAGGGCAAGAGTTTAGAATTAACGAAGGTAGCTGTATGGAATTTAAGAGGGTTACGTGGAAAAGAAGACTTGTTAGAAAAGGAATTACCGCGCGCTCAAGTAGACATGGCAATCATACCTGAAACGAATAAGTTGCAAAGCTCGACAGAACTTAAAGAATTTATTTTAATTTACTGTGGCGTAGAGCGAGCGACGAGAGCACCTGTTGGTATAGAAATAATGATAAGAAAGAAACTCAAAAATGAAATGGATATAAATCTATAAAAGAAATAATGATAAGACTGAGATGCAAAATGAAAAGTGGTCACCTATCTATTATTGTTTGCTATTCATCTGAAGAAGGGAGAAAAGTTGTTGAGAAGTTTTGTAAAGAACTTAAAGATGTTGACAAAGTGCCTAGCACTGATTACCTGGTTGTTGCCGGGGATCTGAATGCAAGAGTTGGAAATGCCTCAATCAGAGGAATAGTGGGTACAAATGGAGAAGAAATCTGTAATAGAAACGGGCAAACACTGAGGGAATGTGCATCATTAAATTAAACCAAAGATCACTAACATATTCTTTTGCCATAAAGAAATCCACAAAACAACTTGGTGTGCACAGGGAAGACAATAAGAATCTACTTTAGTTGTTCCCTGTAATATTGAAAAATCATATATTACAATATCACATAGGATATAAAAAAGAATACTTCAGAGTTAGAATACCGATGTAATGAAACGTCGCGTTAAGTAGGAAGTCAAGTTTTAACAATAGAACGAGAAACACGAGTACGGAACGCGCAAATAAAGATAAAATATTCTAACTAATATTAATATGAAATAATTTATGAACGGTCATCACAAGACAATACATTTTTTGTATATTACTTTCAGCAGATCGAACACGAAAAATCGATGATAACTTTCTTTAAGTGAGACGTTTCTTCATGCTTCTTTACATCTGGCGACCACGAAAACACCATTTGTGAGAATGCTGGCTTTAGATATAATAGCTTAATGTCTGTATTCCTCACGAACAGTTTCCCAAAGTTTGTTCAGTGGAGGCGAGAAGCGGCATTCGGCGTGCAGACGGAATATTTTATCGGTCATAGCACGCGCTCGCAAATTATACAAGATATCTATTTTACAGTTTCTCGAAACTAGCGGGTTTCAACCGAAGTGGTGTGGTTTACGAGAGCGATTTTTTGTTCGGCACGCAACCAAAGTACTTCCTTGTTTCCTCCGCGGGTAATAGGTCATAAACCCACGCGCGAACATTCCGCTTGGCGGAAACGCGGTTTTGCACGCGTGCGCTCTCCGCCCCGCCACCTCGCGCCACGCAGCGCCGGCCGCCGAAAGGCCAGACGCTCCGTCCCGCCCCGCCCCCCGTCTCCCGCCCAGCCCCTCCCCGCCCCCGCCTCGCCGCGCTTTCCCGCCACGCTCCGTCGCCACGCTTCCCTGCCACGCTTCCCCGCCACGCTTCCCCGCCACGCTTCCCCGCCACACTTCCTCGCCACGCCGGTCCCACCGCGTCCCCCCACTCCCGCTCCGCCCCTTCGCGCCCCGCCGCGCCGCGCCACGCAGGCCGCCGAAGGGCCAGACGGTCCGGCTCGCCCCCGCAATACGACTCGCCCGGGAGCCGCGCAGCGCCTCGCCTCCGCCCACACGAGCGAGTGCTTGCGCTGCGGGCGCAGTGGCACCGTGCGCCGGGGAAGTCTCCGAATTACAGGCTCCTATTAACAACAGCACTGATGTCCGTTCCAGTTCAAATACACACTAGGGGTGCTGCAGAATAACACACACTTTCTCGGACCAAATTTTTCTAATTTCCTTGGCATTAAAGTCATTCTCTATTCTCTGGCCAACTGCCATATATCGTAGCCCAAATTTCATTTTTTCTTCCTTTCTCAACTTTTTGCTTTCCTACTAGTACAACTGAATTATTACTTCAAGAATATTAAAGAAGAGTAAAAACTCGTCCTAAATAGATATTTTCACCGAAAAATTCGTAGTCGTTTTTAAGAAAATGGTGACTTAGCTTTACTGGAAATAAGAAAGCTAAACTCTTTTTCACTGAAATATATGGAGTTTTCGAAAACCTTTATTTAAAGTAATTTGAATCGCTTCGTCTCACAAATGTAATAATGCATATCAATTGAAGGAAATGTTCTTATCAACGGCGTGAGAGGTATTTCAAGAAAATTACATTTGTGTTTAAAAAAAACATATGAATATTCTAAAACGAACTTTACGTCATAACAAACAGTGCAATTAGCACTATCTATTGTAAAAATTTGAAGAAAAAATGTGTAGGCATTTTTGAGAAAATGGTGTTTGAGCGTTTCTAAAAATGAACTTTGTGCTCATTTTTACAGAACATTTTTTCGAGAAACTTTATTTGACATTACTAAAAGCACATGTGCTCATAAATATAATAATGGGAAGAAATCGCCTTTAACGTAAGTTTTACAGACGTGAGAGACAAGTCAAAAAAATTTCATTTTTGACATTTTTTGAAAAAACCAAAGAATAAACGTTTATTTTAAAAAAAATATCAAAACAGCTTTGTTTGCATTTAGCAATTAGATCACTGGGAAACAAGGAAGTGGGACAATACGTCAGCATCTGTTATGATTGTGGTGAATATGCAATTTACGTTTTCGTTTGTTTCAGGCTGCAGATCGTGCTATCAACTTCGTTTCTCTTGTTAGCTCTCTCACCAGCCACTGTACTACTGCGGAGACACTTGCCTGGGGCACTGTATTAGAGCGCTCCCTCTGTTTGGAAATTTAAATGGCACTTCGAACGCTGCGAGTATCAGTCCTGAAACAACCAGTCTGCAGCTCTAGATTTATCACTCAGTTATACTTGAGGTAGAAATGGATACAGCACAATTGTGCGGCAGTAAACAATCCTCTAAAAATGTAGATACTATTCAGAAATATAATATTGAAACTAGTGAGGCTAAAACAGCACGTACTTTCTTCTGTTTTTTTTCACGCTATATTACGCGAAAATACTCAAATTTTCAAAAATTGTACCATATTTCAAAATCAATATTCAAGGAACAGATTCTGAGACTACGAAACAATTTTGAACTTTTGCAATTTTCAAAATATCAGGGTTTTTAACGAACCTGAGACCAGCGGGAGTCTCTTAAAAAGATCTTTACACTATCCATCAACAAAAATTATCAAAAACGATGGAGGATTTTTTTTTTCAAAATTTGTAAAATGTTCCAGGGGCTTTATGTAAAGTAACCTCAAAATGAAAATATCGGATTCAAATTCAAGGAGCCGCGACATGATACAGGAATGTCAATTTTCGATAAAATCGGCTGAACGGTTTAGCCGCTAGCGTTGTTCACAGACGGACAGACAGACGGACGGACAGGGGGACGGACAGGCGGACGGACAGGCGGACGGACAGGCGGACGGACAGGCGGACGGACAGGCGGACGGACAGGCGGACGGACGAGGGAGACAGACAGAGCGAGACAGACGACGACGGACAGACGACGAGACACGAACGAGACAGACGGACGACAGGCAGACAGACAGAGAGACGACAGAGAGACAGCGAAGCAGACAGACGAGAGCAGACAGACGGAGCGAATCAGAGTAGACGACAAGCGACAGACAGAGCAGACGAACAAGCAGACGACGAAGCAGACAGACGAAGCAGACAGACGACAGACGAACGACAGGGAGACGAGTCAGAGCAGACAGACAGCAGACAGACGAAGCAGACAGAACGAAGCAGACAGACGAAGCAGACAGACGAACAGACGAACAGGCAGACAGACAGAGAACAGACAGACAGACAGACAAGCAGACAGACGAGAGACGACAGAGAGACGACAGAGCAGACAGACAGAGCAGACGAACAGAGCAGACAGTCAAGTGAACGACAGCGACGACAGACGAGAAGCAGACAGACGAAGCAGACGAACGAGCAGACGACGAGCAGACAGACAGAGCGACGAACGAAGCAGACAGTCAGAGCAGACAGACAGAGCAGACGACACGAAGCAGACAGACGAGAGCAGACGAACGAAGCAGACGAGACGAAGCAGACGACGAAGCAGACGAGACGAAGCAGACGATCAGAGCAGACAGACGAAGCAGACAGACAAGCAGACAGTCAAGCAGACGAGACAGAGCAGACAGACGAAGCAGACGAAGCAGACAACGAGACGACAAGCAGACAGACGAAGCAGACAAAAGAGACGAACAGCAGACAGACAGAGCAGACGAACGAAGCAGACAGACGAAGCAGACAGACAGAAGCAGACAGACGAAGCAGACGAACGAAGCAGACAGAGCAGAGACGACGAACAGACAGCAGAAAGAACAGAGCAGACGAGACAGAGCAGACAGCAGAAGCGACGAGACGAAGCAGACACGACGACAGACAGCAGACGACGGGCAGGCAGACGACAGAGCGGACGACGAGCGGACAGACAGGCGACGACGGGACGACAGCGACGTCAGCGACGGACAGGCGGAGAGTAGATAATTTCTTCATCTGGAATATTTCAGAAAGTTTTTCATAATTTGTATGAAAATATGGGTATCTCCTTTGAAAGAGATAAATATTCGTAAAAGTGAAATCACATGTTCAAAGGATTAGAATGCTAATTTCGCTTTTACTTTCAGAGCGATATTTCAGAAAATAAATTATTTAATCACGCAGGAAGGAAATTGATTATATTTATATCTACTATTTCTTACCAGCATTTTACATAAAGAGATTCATATGAAATAAAGAGAAATAAATTCATTAAACCCATTTCTTAGAAATAGATCACTTAACTATCTATGATTGATTTACATAACGCAACGACTGGTTTACACTGATTTACATTTTAACAAAATGTTTCACAATTACAGATATAATGTAATGTATAATGTTTTCAGTAATAAATAAACGTTTTAAATTCCAGTAACATAATTGTGGTTTTTGCAAAAGAAATTAAAATTATTTAAAAAAAGCACACATTCAATTTGATGCGCAAATGTCCATTATTCATATATTCATTAATAATAATTATAGATTGTAATTGCGAGATGAAAAGCATGCACTAATACTTCAAAGTTCTAAAATATATTTTAATATCCACAGTTATATTTTGTTGAATACATCTAAAAAAATTCATGCGGTTGCAAAAAAAACTAACTCAAATTCAGGAAAATAATTTTAACTGCAATAACAATTTGAATGTAAGTGAAAGAGTGCTTCATTTTTAATCATAGAAACTCAAACACGTTCTTTAAAACATCCGTGAAATCTGAAGACTTAATTAAAAAATAAAATTAGGTTTCACAGCGAGCAAACAATGTGAAGATTAACCTTTTCCACCTCATTACTTCGGGGAAATTTTCCTTGAAATATTTACAACAAAAATTAATACGTACTATCTTTTGGAAAAGTATATATTTTCAATGTTTTGTAATATGTCAGTGCATTTGCTGTAAATAAAGTTGTTGTGAATATCTACGCAGGAACATATTATTCTTAAAATACATTGCTTCTATGTTTATCTTGTTCTGCCAAAATAAACACCTTCTCATGAAATGTAAGTGAATTTTAATACATTCAATAGAATTTCTCACCAAATCTGGAAATTTTCTATTATACTTTGTTCCATTGTAATCACGACAAACGATCATTAATGAGTGTCATAAATCAGCAAAAATATACGAATAACGTAAAATGATACACATTATCACAAGTATTTTAGAAAAAATAAGTCATCCCGTACAATTTTAAACTCACCACAAGTTCACATGCTTGAATACGTGCGGTACCAGCGGAAACTCACCTGCAAAAGGGAATACCAATATTAATACAATCTTAGATTATTATAGGTTCTAGGAAATAAGCTACAGACAGAATGTGTAAGAGTATCACCAATCATTACAAAAAAAATATTTAAATATTAGCTAATTATCTAAACAGCTTATGGGAATGATTTTCACTGAAAACTGTGATCTAGAACAATAGAGTTTTTTTGCCAGGCTTAAACAAGCATTTAGCCTCAAAATGTGCGGCACGAAATGCACGAGACAAAGCGACAGAAAAATTAAAAAATTTCAATAACACAGCCCCACGGCAAGCGAGACATTCATTAGTAGAAACATTTCATTAACCAGTAGTACAATGTCAGATATTTCAGTGCTGCCACAAAACTTTGATCGCATCAAATTCCTGCCGTGTCCAATGAACACAGCCGGAACGCAAGGCCGCGATTGGTCTTTCGTCTCCCCACCCCCACCCCTCCCGCCGCACATTGGGTGAATCGGGACAAAAACCTGGCCACAATGACAAAATTCAAAATACGCGTTAGAAATTCTGACTTAGCAAATCTCGTTCGGAAGACATTCGTGCACTCTACTTCATCTTCCGAACGTTATTTCAATCATGTTTGTCGTCTTCACGGTCTCGTACACGGAGAGAAATGTTATGGTACAGGGTACAATACATGTTTAGTAAGCATTCATACAGTAAATACAATTATTCGTGTAGTAAAATTTGCTAAACAGTCCGTTGGACGAAACAGCCACTTCGTGAAGGCGCATAAGCACTTTGTTCTACGAAAATTTACTAAACCGTTTAGTTCGATGTACTACGTAATTAATAACGTGAACTAAACATTTCTATCCGTGTAATATTACCATTGCTCGAAACACTCAATTTCATTGATTCTTGTCGGCTATATTTGTGAAATTAAAAAATGCGTTTAAATTATTTTTTTGTGGATTGTTGCCGTGTTTGAACCAGTGTGCGCCGCGGCCACTTCGCTGTTGACCGTTCACGCGTTGCTCTTCCCGGAACGGCGCGCGGTCTCGCCTTTTAGCACGGCGCGCTGCGGCGGCGGCGGCGGCGGATTCAACAACACCTGCACGTGTCGGCGAACCGCATTATCGGGCAGCACACGTGCGCATTCGCAGGCCGCGGGGGAGGGGGAGGAGGGCGGGTGCTTTGTGGGGAGAACCCGCAGAAGCGCTCGTCACACACCCGCCCGCCCGCCCCCCCCACCCGGCCCCCGCCCCCCGCCCCCCGCCCCCCCCACCCGCCACCACCCCCCGCCACCACCCCGCCACCGCCACCGCCACCCGCGCCACCCGCCACCCGCCACCGACACCCGCCACCGACACCCGCCACTCGCCACCGCCACCCGCCACCGACACCCGCCACCGACACCCGCCACCGACACCCGCCATATGTGGTGAAATTGCATCTCTTCTTCTTTCGTATTCGTCGGGGAACTCACCAACTATTATAAAGTGATTGGAACACTTTAAGAAGCTGAGTAATCCATTTTAAGAAAGACCAGTGTTATTAGCTCTTGACACTCAAGTCTCATGCATTTGTGAGGCAGTTCGTTTTGCAAAAATGAACCGTACCCTTACATGTGTATTAATAATTGTCTAAATATTTTTCTAAATTAATTAAATTTTTGGGAGTGTTTTAATAATAAATTGTTGGTTGTTTGGGTTGGCAATGATGTCCAGTGTTTCATTCATAATTATTTTCCATTGATGAATATTGAATATTTTACATTGTGCAAACCTCCAGTTGGTACATGCTTTAATTATTACTACGAATGACTTTAATCAACAACTGACCCAATGAATTTAAATAATACGAAATAATTAACTATAAAAAGAAGAAACTCAAACGGAAAGCAAACCCTTCGAAACATTTGGATTCGAAATAAATTGATATATCACTTTATAATTCCAACTCTGATTCAAAGTACTTTTTCCGACTAGAATGAATGAGAGGAATTCAAGTGTCTAAACAATTGTTCATAAATGCAGTGATTAAACAAGACAAAATAACCAGTTTCTATCAATTACACTCCGTCAAGATTATCTCATTCAACTAAGGATTGTATGGACTGTTTTACAAAATGGTACCAAATAGTCAGAGATTTACATAGATGAAAAGAGAATTACTTTATGAAAAAGAATGTGCAAGTAAAATTCAAGTAAACCAATTGTTGCTGCCTCAAAATTTCACAAATCGAAGTCATGTTCTCACAATTGATCATCCAGTCGCTAATGATGGATGTATAGTCATCCTTTCATTTCATGTAGATTTTCTTATACTGGATAAATTTGTTTGATTCTTTGTTCCATAATTTAAAACGTGGCTACCTACTTTATGAGATTTTGTTCATTCGTAGGTTTGAAATTCCCCCTACAAAAATCAGCCTTATTGAGAAAGATTTTATAATTCTAGTCTAATAAGACCGTGAACAATTTTTACAGTGAAAATTGTAATATAATATAATAAGTAATGATAAAAGTATTTTAATAGTGTTTTGTAATACTGATATTTTCTTCAAATGGTTCATAATCTTATTATCATATTTCCTCTCCACACGTATTCCGACATTCTTCTTCTTCTTCGGAAAGACGTAAAATACTGCTTTTTGCTCTATTCTATATGGAAAAAGACTGCATGGAAGCGATCCGGAAAATCCTAATTACTGCTCTATTAATGATTGAATAGTTATGTCTCAACCGTAACCTAGATTCTAAGCCACTAATAATCAAGTACAAGTGCGGATCATCGACTCTTCGGTTCACCAATACCAAAAAAAGTGGAAACTGCAGCTTTTTACTGCACCCTACCCTACAATTGAAAGTTACAAATTTTATGCATCCATTTCACCTAACGATTCATAGAAGGAAAAAAGAACTAACTAAAGATACGCAGGGCTAAAATGGTTAAACGTCTCGAACGCCAATATACGAAAAAAGATAAGGAAAACTAATTCATTATGTTGTAGCTAGTCACATCCGAAATACTTCATAATGTAAACATTTTAGCAATGACAATATGAAAGTTGCGAAATTAGAAAATTAGATCCTACGATTCCAATCCATACCTCCAACCAAAAGGCAGTGATGAAATTAATCCCATAGAATAGCTCTAATATCATATATTCCTAGAGTATACTATACAAAGTTCGGTCTCTATACTTTTTTAAAATAATTTTGGTTCTAGAATTACACAAATTTTATTTAAGAAATATATTACCTTTAGCATCGGAATACAAATATGATAAAACTGAAAATTATAATCAATAAAAAATCTTGAATAATTAATGTAAATTCCCAAACAAAATTCAATGTTAACAACTGTACTTAAAAAAAGGTTCGGCATTTCAAGTATTACAAGTTGATTAGTAGCGATTAGCAATATCAGAATGCCATGCGTTTGATAACAGCTTCCCGCAGAGGCTATGTTCCGTTTTAGCAATATTTTAGATAGATAGATAGAAATTTATTCTACAATTGGGCAGATGATGCCCGGTGGCAGAATGCAAAATTACAATTACAAATAAAATAATAATATATAAAAAATAAATATAAACAAGCAAATTGACTTTGTCATTTCCTATATATGCAGATGGCATTTACATTCCTATACTAATTAAATGCATAACATATAAATGAATAAACTTACATATTACACAAATATACATACATACAAACATATACGCGTGTATATATAGAGAGACGAAGGAACCCTCACATACACACCAGTCAGAACTTATTCAGAAGAAATGAAATCAATTCACTTCACTTCACTGCACTGCATATTTCTCCATTTATTCTCCCAAAGATCACAAGCTGTCTTCACCAACGGCAAGATCGGCGGGGCCAAAATCATTTCCTCTGAATAGTGGGCCACGCCCATAAAATTTCGCTACCTCGACCCGAAATAATAAATAACGTAACAGCGAGGCAATTCCCGCATTACGAGAATATGCCGCTCTTCCGTTCCATTGCTCCAACTCCGAAGCCATACAGTAATTCTGCGAGCAAAAAGCTCACAACTTGCGACGTATCTCACGTCTCGTTCTAGAGAGGGGAGTGAGATGGGGAAAACGAGACAGGGATAGAGTTCCTCCTTCAGAGAAGGCCCGCTTGGCGGCGCGGCGGCGCCCCGGGCAGTACAGACATCCGACACGAATTTCCAGGGCCGTCGAGGCGAGAGTGAGAAAAGAGACACCGTTGTCGCGGGGCGGAGAGAGGCGGAGGCAGAAAGCGATGGCGACTGTGACTCGTGAGAAAAGAGGAGCTTTTAAAGGAAGAGAAGACACTCTGAGGGGGAACGGGGAGTAAAGGCATCGGGGGAGACAGCGTGAGCGTAGACGATTATAACAAAGGTGCAAGCAAGAAATGCACTGAAGAGGGGACTTACCGACAGGTGTGAATACAATTAGTGATGATTAATAGACGACGGAAGAAGAAGTAGGAGATGTAACAATGTAATGTAGGAAAGAAAATGTTGATTGAATCGTCAGAAGAGGCAACAGCGAAATGAAATGAACAACTACTAAAATGAAACAGATAACACCTGAGATGGCAGCGCATTTGTAGAAGCAGATATAACCTGAATAACTAAAGAGACCTGTGAAATTTGTTGAAAAATACATATCGTTGTTATTAATATTGTTACTATTATTATAGTTATTGCTAGGTCTACTACTACATTGCTTAATATTAGTAGAAATGCCCATATCTCACACAAATGACTGTGTAGAATTCGTTTATCTGCACAACATTAATAATTTACGCAAGCACAGGGGAAACGGTGGAGAATTACATTAAATATTGCACAGGGTACGTAAAATCATGAGATGATGCAGGTGAATATATGGTAATTGCTATAGACCAACAAGGTATTCGACATATATTGTAAAATAATCGGATCCTCTCAAAACCTGTCGCAAACCCGTTTTGTGCGTCACACATTCCAGATGGACTAGACTCTGTACTCAAAGGTAGCAAGCGCGACCGTTAGCTTCTACGTTGCAGAACACCAAAGAAGCGACACCAAAGAGGTTAAGCGCTGCGAGGGCGAGGGCTGCGGGAAGGCGAGCCTTCAGAGGCAGCGACCCGGGTAAAGGCGCGGGTATTGCCAGGGGAGAGAGCAAGGTCGTGTTGACAAGCGGGTGTCGTCCTTCGCAACAATACAGAAGCCACCCTCCCCCATCCCTTCTCGCTCACTTTCCCATTCTCTCTTCTTCCCCGGTCCTTGACGGCCTTCGACGACGACGACGACGATAACGAGAGAGAGGAGCGGCGGAAAGAGCAGAGAAACCGAGACGGGAGAGGATCTGTCAACAAGCGGACGCGTTTCTCGCAAACAGGGCGAGCGTCACACACGCAATATCCGGTTTAGGCAATTACTCCGCCAAAGCAAACATCTCTTGCGAGCCCCGGTCGCTGCCGCCTTCGCCGCCAACGGAGAAACCGGCGTCGCCAAAGGACCGCCCGCTCGCCGCTCCCCCTCAAACACCGCGCGCGCACGCTCTGGCGGCCGAGGCGCGTACTAATGAGGCGCTCGGCTGGGAGTAATGGCTTCCCGTGATTCACGAAAAGAGAGGTTTCCATGGAGCACCATATGGGAACAGATCTTATGCATTTTTTGTTTCTTTTTCTTGTATTTCTTTTATACATTTTTAGAATAAAGTAAATTGATAAGCATGTACTTGCTTATCAAAAACAATAGTTTTAATAATACAAATACAACAGTGTGTAAAGTCTTCCTTCTAAAAGATGAATTGCTAAGTTGGGCGAATAGAAATTGAATGTTGACAAATAAATAAAATATAAAATAACTTTGTAATAAAAATTAATCCTTCTTCGACATCGAAGTAAGAAAAAGGAACTGTTTTAGCTTTGTGTGTGCATGTTTGTGGACTTACTAAGGGCGACATATGGAAGGACTATTTTTTCTTAATTATAGTATGTACACAATAATAGAACTTAATCTCAATATTAAGCATAAAATTGTTCCATAATAAAAGTTGAACACTCTAATCATTACCATGAAACCTGTATGTAATAATCATGATGTAAAAATGGCGACAGAAATGAAGAGGCAAGCATTGCATGAATAAAGATGATTCCTTTGTATAGTAATTATGTTAATACATGACTGCAGCTCGATTTATAATTACAGTCACATAGTTTCATTTGCATAGTGTCTATTCAGAGAATTGGAGCAATTTTTGTGAACTAAGAGACTTTCTAATTAATTATTTGTCATCGTTCTAGCATTTTTAAGTTATTTAGTTCTACGGCCCGCGTGGAAGTCACTGTAAAACTTAATGTCAGAGCAATATAATAAAATGTTGAACAGAAGTGAATCAATTATAAAATATTAACTCCAGCAGAAGTCAGAGAAATGTCAGAAATTTCATTAACACTAGAAAAAAATGTGAAACTCGGAGTAATGCGTTCACTTGTAACTCATTAATTATGGCGTCATAATGTACTACAAAAAATGCATGTAAACAAACTCACTAACATTACTAGAATAATAAATAACTACGTTGAAGAAAATCAATGGACAATACTTCAAGAAATACTTCATTCTATACGAGTTTACTCTCCTCTTTTGGAAGACGCTGAAGTTGTGAACTGTGTTTGGCAAGAGTCCAGTATATTGTGGAGTTACGACCAAATTATTACTATATCCTGAAGGTAAGGAAGTGAAAACAGGAAGGTAATATAACATAATCGACAACTGTAAATGTATATTCATCGGCATTTCCAATAAACATTTCTGTGAAAACTAAATCATATTTAATATCATGTGAATAAATATGAAAATACATTAAACGTGAAATGGAAATAAAAACTATAAACCGGATACAAGGATAATAAATAAGAGAAACACATGACAATTTTAGAACGCCTGATCATTAATCAACAATAACGATGCGCAATTTTCGCTCGATTTTTTTTGTTTTAACATAAAAAACATAAAAGAAAGGTATGGCGTATATTCGTGTGATTTCGTGTGTCTTAGAATGTGTAATGTAATTGAAACAATATATTCTAACATATTCTAACATATATTATGTGCAATAAACAAGTAACTCAATGTGACTAATTCACGATTAAAACATTAGAAATACCGAGAAACATCAAAAAGGATATAATGTGTATACATGTTATTTTAAAACGTTTCTGATAAAATCAGGTCCATTTTTTTTTTCAGATGAATACGAGATTCTGATGCAACCATGTGGCACTGGGTTTCAATTTACCTCACCCCTTAATCTACAGAGGCTGTTCCATACGTTTTATAAGCCGACATCTCATGCAGCCGACATCTCATTCAACTTTGGGGAGAGATTGATTAGTGATTCCGGGCGCATCAACTATGGTCATTAGTCCCGTAAGTGTAGTACATAGTTTTCCTCTTGAGGTGTAGGGGATATTCCCTTGCTGGATGGTCAGATCCAGCGCCGACCTACGGTCGATTAGAGGGCTTTTTCCCCCGACGACGTATTTCCCCACCAGCAGGGGGGGGGGGCACCGACCTGGCCCGCAGAAGCTCTTATGATCCCGACTGGTCTCCCGGCATGTGTGGTTGTGTGGTGCATCTAAGTGTGTGTGTGTGTGTCTGTGTGTGTGTGTAAAGGGTGAGGATATGACAAGGAAGAGGAAGGGAAGATCGCGCGCGGTCCATGGCCCGTTTGCTGGGGTACTTTTCCGGCATTCGCCTGGTGTTGATCGAAAAAACACGGCAAACGACCGATCAGAGCAGCCGGCCGCTAGACTTCTACTCCGAACAGCGACTCAATTCGACCTAGCTATCTACCTGGTCCCGAAAACTATCTATTCCCTAGCTATCTAGCTAGTCGGGACTCGAACCTAAAACCTCCCAGTCAGAGGCACTGCAGTGACATCAGTTATTGCACTCTACTGGTCTGTGGAGAGAGAAACTTGATTTGGATGCTATGCGTCGAATATCATGGTGTTAAGCTTCTTCATAACAATGTTATCTGTACTTACGACTCAGATTTCAAAGAATTATGTGAAGGTTTATGCCTTCGTGTATTTGGAACTTTCACCCTACAGTCCAATTTGGGTACCCATCGACTACAACAAATAATTAAGACCTTCGGAGAAGATAATTTTCAGATAAGTGTGAGGTGAAGTATATTTTTTTATTTGACGAACAAAAGTTGGCGATATTGTTTGCAAAACCAAAGAAGATTTTTTCAAGGAATGAAACTAACACATTTCTTTAGAAACCAATAAAGTTGCAGCGAGGCGATACAGACCAACATTTGTATATTAAAGAGGTGATTCAAGACTCCTGCATGTAGTATTCGACAACGTGCTCGGTATATTATGTAGATCAACATTTAATGTTGTATCATTCTCTAAGGAACTTTGCCGTGAAAGGCTCCAGTACACATCAACAGTTTTCAGAGAAATCTGTTAATTAAGAAAAGTTAGCAGTCTTTATATGCAGTTACATGATATCCAGAGCTCTTCGTTTCGCTAGAACAATTTTCTTTTATTTGGACAACGATAAAATGCTTGATTTAAAATACTATGAATTATATAAGAAAAACGAAGACCTATGCCAGCACCTTCTGAAACCCTTGTCTGTCGGTGCGGCGCACCTACAGAATGACTTTCATCAGTGCTATTAAAAAATAGTTTTCACTTACAGAAACCTGTCTAACATTAAACATGAAATAATTGATTCCGCACAAACTTATAGTACAAGTGGCCGCTTAATGTCGAAAATCCGCATCTGCCTGCGCTCGAACCCTAGACCGGTGTACCAGGAGCGGTGGCTCAGAGCATCAACTGATGTCACTGCAGCGCCTCTGATCGGGAGGTCCTAGGTTCCCACTCTCCACGGCGGCAAAATTTTCGACACTAGCTTTTCAGGTAGGTCGCATTCAGTCGCAGTCTGGAGAATTCCAACGGGCGGCTGTTCTCATCGGTAGTTTTCCGTGGTTTCTCCGATCAACACCAAGCGAATGCCGGAGCAGTACCCTAACAAACGGTCCACGGACCGCGCGCGATCTTTCCTTCCTCTCCCTTGTCCTATCCTCTCCCCTTACACACACACACACACACACACACTACCACATATTCCGGGAGACCGGTCGGGAGGTTATAGCTTGTCCGGGCTGGGGCGGTGCCCCGCTGGTGAGAGAGACCTGGTTAGAGGCAAACCCCACCAGTCGACGGCAGGTCGGCGCCGGATCTCGCCATCCGGAAGAAGATCACCGCCCCCTCCCGAGAAAAAAACGTGGACTACACTTATGGGACTAATAATCAAAGCAGTTGACGTGCCCGGAAACCCGACAAAGTCAATCAATCAATAGATCGGTGCATTGAAACGCCTTGCGGCCATAACACGCGAGAACATGAAAAAAAATCCCTCACGGATTCGCTCAGCCCAGAAGCAATTGCGCGTGGGCGACGGGGATTGAACGCCTCAGAGCCAGAAACGGTGAGCTTTGGTCGCTGCCCCGCGCACACCCCCGCGCTGAGCCGAGGTGCGATCGAGACTGACAGGGGGAGAAAGCACACGAGGGCTCGGCGCCACGAGCAGGGGGGGCAAGTAATTAACCCCTGCGACCGGCGAGTGCGAGGGGGGGGCAGGGGGAGAGGGGCAGCGCGCACGGTGCAGAGGGAATCGCGAGCGGCGATTCCCGTTCCGCCCTAAGCCGACCCACGCAGCTCCTCGCAAAAACTGATCTTCATTATCGCAACAACATCGTGAGTTGGGAAAGCTTTAATTGGAGCGGATAACGATGGAAACATTACTTCCTAGGTTGTTCTCATCATCCCTTACATGCCGTAGCCTTCGCCAGATCGTAGTACTTTACTACCTTTTTTCACGTAGAATTTCTGTCCTTCAATTTTATAAAAAAAACATTTAATTGATTGATTGATTTTTTCGTGTCTCCGAGCGCGTCAACTGATTTGCTCATGAATCCGGTTAGTGTAGTGCATGTTTTTTTCGAGGGAGATTGCTGTGATCTTCCCCCGCTGGATGGCGAGATCCGGCGCCGACCTAACGTCGGTTAGTGGGGTTTCCCCCTAACCAGGACTCTCCCACCAGCGGGGCACCGCCCCAGCCGGGCCAAGCTCTAAGCTTCCCGACCGGTCTCCCGGAATATGTGGTAGTGTAGTGCATGTTAGTGTAAGTGTGTGTGTAAGGGGAGAGGATAGGACAAGGAAGAGGAAGGACAGATCGCGCGCGGTCCGTTGCCCGTTTGGTAAGGTACTGCTCCAGCATTCGCCTGGTGTTGATCGGAGAAACCACGAAAAACTACCGATCAGAGCAGCCAGCCGCTAGAATTCTCCTCCAGACAGCGACTCAATTCGACCTAGCTCAAAAGCTAGTGTCGAAAATCCTGCCGCCTTCAGGACTCGACCCTAGGATTTCTCGGTCAGAGGCGCTGCAGTGGCATCAGTGAGCTACCGCTCCCGGTTTTTATTTTTTTTATAATATCAGTAAATTTGCTAAGGTATCATATGGTTTTGTAAATACTTTACAATTGACCCAAGAAAATATAGAATTGTGGAATAAAATGTAAAAAATACGAAAAATACGAAAACATAGTGGAACACGTGCCCGCGTGGAAAGGTGGAGTGGTTGAGCTGGGATCGAAAGCACAGAAACTGCTCGGAGATAATAAGAGGGACAAGAAAAGTGAGGAGAAGAATACAATATGAGCACCAACCAAAGCGAAATTTATATCAAGTTACAAGTTGCGAACTGTAGCTCGATGTCAATGAAAGGAAATTGCATTTACAGGATAGAAGAGAGGCGCCTTTATTCTTACCGGTCTTTAATGAAGCTCTTTTCAACTCGAGTTTCCATTTCTTACAGCAGGCAATTTCACGAAAACAACTAAGAAGCTTATCTTGACATTCCTCAGAAATGAACGAGTTGTCATTGACGTCTTTATTTCTTGTTCTTATGTTTTAAATCAAGTTATATTATGGCGGTGTTCATTGCGACTCCATGGTCATTATGATAATGAAAACGTGATTTCCTCTGGTTAATAGATTGTGCGCCAATGAAAGAGAGAGCAATCTCATAAAAACAAACAAAACACAATAGCAGAAACAATATTCTGTAATTTTTACACAGACCTGAGATTTTGTAAATGAAATTAGACTACGATTTCCATTTCTCTCCTGGCAAATATCCACAACGGAGATGAGATGATGAAAATAATAATAATTTTACCAATAAATTTCATTTACTTGGTGTACATTTGCAGTTTATTAGTCAAAGTAGAGTTAGATACTGAAACGGTTCCGTTAATTCCCTCCGCAGTTATTATCTAATATTAAGAAAATATTGATATTTATATTGCCAGCCTATGCTACACATTGAACAATTTCTACGGTTCCCTATTTCTCTAATGCAATTTAATTCGTGAATAATTATAACACAAAATGGAATTATTTCTACCTATCTGTAACTTGTGATTACTTTTTATCATAACATAACATACTTTACTTTGTTTACTTATGATTACTTTCTTCATAGAGAATTTTTTTATTAGAAGTTCAATTAATTTAGTTGTTTGTGTGAGAGCACGCGAACTATCCTAATACCTACTATCCGTCAATTCTAACGAAGATATGCGTTACATATGCGTACATCAAATCATCCATATGCACAAATCGATTTTGGAGTTCAAAGTTCGGGCATGTCCTCTCCAATTTCACAGTTCCAAATTCCCCTGTAACATCAATAACGTACCTTCATCCTGACGAGTGTGCGATGTAACAGCTTAAAAGATCCTTGACCACGGAACTTACGTGCGATACTCGAGATCAAATTTATGAGGAGACTTCAAGCGAGAAAAAAGTACAAAAGTCTCGTATTCGACACTTTGAGTGAAAATCAAAAATTCGGGAGCATTTCACTACGCCCAAGTTCCGTGCATACTCACTGAATTCCTAAAGTAAAATTCTGTCCAGTTGATTCCGCAAATACCTAGAAATTAAAACAAAACTGCCGCGGGATGGGAAAATCTGTACCGACAATGAAGTGTTGACCTCATTTCGTTGACGCAAAGTGAACCCCCACCCACCAAGCCCGAGTAACTTCAATCGTATCCCCACTTACAAGCCGATGTGGGAGAGCCGGTGCTGCTTTATTGCCAGGCTTATTAATTAAGAGTTAAAAGGAGGCGCCGCTTCCCCAGGGCATCGAAGGCGCCGCGGGTGCCGGGGAGGGGTGGGGGGCGGCCGCAGTTTTGCTCAACGTAAACTTTGCAGCTAATTATCATTCTCGCAAGGGACACGAGCAGACACATAATAACAACTATGGTGGCGTTCCTTGCTGTTGACACATTTCACTAAAGTTGCAAGTTGCAGCCACACTCCTCCCCTCGTTGCCTCCGCGGGCCCAGGCCCAGTCCCCTGGGGGACCCCGCCCCCGCCCGCGGCCATCCGCCCACGTCACTTCCGACACGGCATCGCCGGTTCGAGTACCCGCAGGGCTGACCAACCACGCGCCGCCCGCGACGGCCAGTGGGCGTCAGAAGTTGGTTGGTTGGTTAGTGATTCCGGGCGCGTCAACAGCTTAGGCCACTAGTCCCGTAAGTGTAGTACATGTTTTTCATCGGGAGATGGCGGTGATCTTCCCCCGCCGTATGGTGAGATCCGGCGCCGACCTACCGTCAGCTAGTGGGGTTTCCCAATAACCAGGACTCTCCCACCAGCGGGGCACCGCCCCAGCCGGGACAAGCTCTAAGCTCCCGACCGGTTGCCCGGAATATGTGGTAGTGTAGTGCATGTCAGTGTAAGTGTGTGTGAAAGAGGAGAGGATAGGACAAGGAAGAGGAAGGAAAGATCGCGCGCGGTCCGTGGCCCTTTTGGGAGGGTACTGCTCCGGCATTCGCCTGGTGGTGATCGAAGAAACCACGGAAAACGACCGATCAGAGCAGCCGGCCTCTAGAATTCTCATCCAGACAGCGACTGCATTCGACCTAGCTGAAAAGCTAGTGTCGAAAATCCTGCCGCCATCAGGACTCGAACCTAGGACCTCCCGGTCAGAGGCGCTGCAGTGACATCAGTTGATGCTCTGAGCTACCGCTCCCGGTCAACCTTTAGGAGATTTGTCTACTAACAGTGCGTTTATTGGCTCTTTTGTACCTGCCATCTACTCGCAAATTGTGTAAGGCCTAGCTGAGATATTAACCTCGATGTAAGTTAATTCTGGCTCCAACGCACCGAAGTATTGTACTTTTGTTGATTGAATTTACTGTCTAAACCATTATATTCCTTCTTTATTATTTCTCTTATTAAATTTTTCCTTATACTCATTTGCTATTAAAGTTTTGATTTTAATCGTCGAATTTAATGTTAAGTAGTGACGAGGCCCGTGGGTCATGGTGTCTTGTTGATACAATAAAACCGAGATTCATTTGATCGAACCTCTTCATTCACGTGTCACGTCTGAAGATTTTTCTTGGCCCAGCAAAGCTCAATCAAAATGTTTCATCAACGACGATTTTCTAATTAACTTTTCGGTTTCATATCATTTATCCTAAAAGAATATAAGGGTACAAAAATAGAGGTTGTTTTGCAGTAACAACGGTTTAGCTAAACATTTCAGAAGTTTAGAACCCGAACGAGAGAATTAACATTGGTCGTACAAACTACGGAAAACTATCAGGGTAAACCACCGCTATAATTCTCCCTCAGACAACGCTGAATTCGACCTAGCTAACTAGTTAGTGTACAGTATTCATCATCAAAGAGACTCGAAGCCGAGGTTATCCTGAACATAGCTGCTGCAGAGGAACGGTAATGAACTAATTCAGCTCGTATATACAATTAGCAAAAACGAATGCTTAATTCGAAGTAGATTTAAAATGATATTCTGGCAGAACACTACCTTTCAACGACCACTTCCTATTTTAGGTCAATTTTTTAATTATCATTTAAATAGTTTTAGTAATAACTGTCAACTGAATATAACAATATATACATTATTCTTTGTGAACTCAAATAAAGAAAACTTTAATTTCTTAAATAACGATCATTTCATTATATGTTACTTTTTTCTTTTGATTGTAAAAAAGTTATCATTTACGCAAGTATTAACAAAACTGAGCGATTTAAGTTTTCGTAAGTGAATATTAATTTGATTGCACAACAGTTAATGGCAATCATTCGTAATTAGTGTCTACTTCTATGGAAAAGTAGTATGAGCAAAAACAAACTGCTCCGTACACGTTATCTTGGTTGCTACAATGTTTAATTCCTAACCTGATGTTGTGTTTGTGTTCATAATGGGAAACATAATAAATGTAACTTCATTTTCTGTGCACGTCTTATAGAATTCAGTGGGAAATACAATTATTCAAATTATCGTTTCCATGTTGTCGCGGCAGGAAGTAATAAGAGCCAAAAGTTTTTGCTGATTTATCCTTGAAAATAGATTTTATTACATGGGAGTTTTTTTGTTTTTTTTCTCCCTTTCAAAATTCAAAATTTTTTTTTTTTACATGGGAGTTTTTGTTTTTTTTCTCCCTTTCAAAATTCAAAATTTATTGCTTATTTATTTTTAAAATTTTATTTTTTGTTTTTTTTCTCCCTTTCAAAATTCAAAATTTAAGTAAAATTTAAGTAGTATATGACTTAGTGTAGGGATCACAGAATTTTGAAAATGTGCACACAATTCACTTTTCCCCATAGCACGTCATACGCAGTTTTTAACTGTTTTTTTGACGTAAATAAATAAATAAATAAATAAATAAATAAATAATCACGACCTGTATTTGACTACATAATGCTTGAATGTAAGACCTAATGTGGACGTCACCAGCCATGAAATGTCTATGATAATAGCACCTCTTTGTGTGGGCCATCAACACATGAATGAGCTTCCTCTCTAAATGGTTATTTTCTGAATCAGTGCTTCTACACTGTCGGCGAGATTTTACACTTTCTCGAATTCAATTACAGAACCATTCGCTCAGACTGTAACAATCCCGTGACTTGTACAGTAATTTTTAAAAGTACGCTGGAAATGTACAGGCCATTTCCTGAACATTTTAACACGAACGCGAAAGTACATTCGATGAAGGCACTCAAAGATATCACGGCTCCCTAAAAAGTAAGGAAAAATAGTGATGAACACACAATTACAAATATTACGCGTTTCAAAAATTCACCGATCATTTTTTCAAAGTTTTATCTACTTACTATTACAAATCCAAAAATATCCAAAGAAATCGGCATTGTAGCACCTTATTAATATCGCATTGGCTTACTTTGTCAATTTAGCCGAGACAACTAAGATAAAATGATTACTGAAATAGTTACTATTTTGTAAATTAAACAGTACTTATTACGTATTATTAAGAGTAGCATTACGTATTTACCGTTGTAATAAAATTTACATATTATTAACACTTGTAATAAAATGTACTACATTTTAGAACGTTAATAATAATCAAATGAGATGAGAACAATTTTGATAAAATGTAATGAAGTTTGTTTATGTTTTATATTTCGCTTTTTAAAAATGATTATCTCAATGAATTTGTTTATCATTGTTGGCACATAGGCGGCCAAAATTAATTCTAATATGGCATCGTACTTGGAATTCTATCATTTATAACAACTCCTTGGCGTTAATAAACCGCAAAGGGCATGCATTTTAAACGTCCCGAATTGGACTTTTATTTTTTCTGTACAAACCTTTGGCTTCCAGAAAGAAAGGCAAAGACGTCATTCGTATGAAACTCGTTGGAAGAACAAACTGCTTTGAAAAGTTGAACTGCTTTCGTAGACGCTCGCGAGATCACAACTGATACTGGGAACCCGCACTGTTGGCACTTCTGGGAATCAAATGCATTTCTTAATATGACGCCACCAGAGTCAATTGTTGGAGAATTTTTTCACAAAAGATCGCCTCGACAGTAAAAAGGCGTAATAGAAATTCGCATCTTTGCTGCATTAAAAATTTTGATTTTTGACTGTTGGTAGCGGGTGCTACTTAAAACCGTGCAGATTCCATGCGCAGAGGTTTTTCGCGCACAGATTGCATGAAATTGTATTCCGCCTAAATTGCGACAGAAAACGATCTTCTCTTTGCCTAAGGCAAGGTAATATTGACAACTTTTCAATAAATCTTACGCTGAGGTAAATGAATAGTTTTTAAATAATTATCTGTCAGAATTTTTCATTGTGCCAAGCAAAGAAACTGTGATCACGCTTGTAGGAAACCCGATTCGTTCGTTTGTGGCTCTCCCAAGAATTCTAATGAAGCTATTTTACAGCCTCAACAGTCACTGACCGGGAGCAGTAGCTCAGTGCATCAACTGATGTCACTACAGCGCCTCTGACCGGGAGGTCCTAGGTTCGAGTCTGGACGGCGGCAGGATTTTCGACACTAGCTTTTCAGCTAGGTCGAATTCAGTCGCTGTCTGGACGAGAATTCAAGAGGCTGGCTGCTCTGATCGGTAGTTTTCCGTGGTTTCTCCGATCAACACCAGGCGAATGCCGGAGCAGTACCCTACGAAACGGGCCACGGACCGCGCGCCATCTGTCGATCCTCTTCCTTGTCCTATCCTCTCCCCTTACACACACACGTAGACTAACATGCACTATACTACCACATATTCCGGGAGACCGGTCCGGGAGCTTAGAGCTTGTCCCGGCTGGGGCGGTGCCCCGTTGGTGGGAGAGTCCTGGTTAGGGGGAAACCCCACTAGCCGACGGTGGGTCGGCGCCGGATCTCGCCATCCAGCAGGGGAAATTCACCGCCATCTCCCGCGAAAAAACATGTACTACACTAACGGAACTAATGACCAAAGCAGTTGACGCGCCCGGAAACACGAAAAAAATCAAATCAAATCAACAGTCACTGATGCGCGAATTATGGTTTAATCTTTGAATGTTGGTTAAGAGCCGCACGTAACTACAGAAGAATTTGAAAGATTGATTTAAACCCAACGCACATCCTTTCAAATCGTCACACGGTCAGGAAGCGTAGCAATCACTATAGTCTACTTCCACCGAACTCATCCCGCACTTCCAAACCGCAAGAAAGGCCGGGGAAGCGATTGTCTCGCTGGCGTCGTTTTTTCTTCGCGTCCAAAGCCGTCGCCGGCGCGGCGAAACCCGCGACGAGCACCAGCGGGCGATGGTGGCGATGGTGGCGATGGTGGCGCTAGCGGCGCTGCTGTCCGCGCCGCCGCTCGCAATTATTTTCCGACGACACGCAGCGCGGACAAAGTCTGGCGGGAGCGCGACCTGAATATTCAAAGACCGACGCCAAATTCCGGGGACCAGAGTTCGCGGATATTAATTGAGATGTTTGAAAAACCCTCCGCCGCCCCCTCGTCGCCGGGCACGCCCTGCCCCGCCCCCTTCCTCCCGCAATTTGGTGGCGCTCGCGGACGGAGCGCGCGTTCGTTAGCGGGCGCGGGAAATCCCCGCTGCGGTGGGCGGGCGCGGGGAGGGGGGAGAGGGGAGGGGAAGGAAGGAGAAGTGGACAAGGGAGGGGATATTGAAGTAGCAAGTGAAGTGATGAGAGGAAAGAGTAGTAGGCGAGAAGGGGAGGGGAGGGGAAGGGAGCGGATAGAGAGAAGATGGGATGTGAGGGAAGGAGAGGGAAAGCGAGAGGTTGAGGAGGGGAAGGAAAGAGAAGTGGATCAGGGCAAGTAGAGAAAGGGAAGTGGAAATAGTGAGCTGGGCAGTGATGTGAGGGGAGGAGAGGGAAAGGGAGGTATTGGGGAGGGATGAGGAGTGCGGGAGGGGGTGGTGAAGATGGAGTGCTGAGAGAGGAATGATTGGGGGGGGGCCTCCAAAAGGACGCCGTCGACTGGCGGCGGCTGGAGGTCGGGAGCCTCGAAAGAGAGGTAAAGAGCGGAAGGAGACAATGCCGTGCTGCCCCTGTCACGGAGGTTCACAGAAATAGAGCGGATGTGTTTTATACTCGGCTCATGACATTGACATGTGGGTACACGAAAGTTTAAGTAGGGCAGATAAATTACAAAGTATCTTTGGAGCAAGTAAAAGAAGTCAGGAAAATAAAAAAAAATAGTTATTTTGTCTTCAATAATTCATGATACCAAGCGCTTTAACTCAACGAAGTCCAATGTATTCCGCATTCGCATTCTTGGGGCTTAGCAAAAGCATCTGATCAAGATAGATGAAGTCAGATAGAACGAATAAGATAAAAGTGAGGAAAAAGTTTGTGACTCACACACCAATGCCATTCCGATACCCCAAGAACACCAATGGGGAGGGGCGGCGCGGGTGTATACAATAGATTCAAGAATAAATTGCAATAGAATTTGAAGCTACTTTTGATATTTAAGAACGAATCCCACAAGATACTTAACTATTTATTACAATAATTTCCTACAAGTTTGTATTAAAATATCGTCAGTTTTAGAGCTGTTTTACGAGGGAGTACATATTTCAAAGTCCTCACGGTTAGCTCATTGGTCAGCGTGTTCGCATGACGCGACCTGGAGTTCAATTCCCGGTCGGGAAAGATTTTAGTAGTTTTAAAATTAAGAATTTTTTCTTTCAAAGTCGCAGTGTATGTAGCTCTGTGACGATAAGAAAGCTCACTTCTCAGGTTGAGAAGACGAAAATACTGCATACGGATGTCTATGCGCTAACCACAAGTACTCCTTAATCCACAGCCACAAGGCCGGGACGCCGCTGATAGACCACGTCTTCGACACAGATACTATTGCGTCTCTGACAAACATACATATAAACATATATGTACATACACATATACATAAATATTTTTAACATTTTCTGTTACCGGGAGCGGTAGCTCAGTACATCAACTGCTGTCACTGCAGCGCCTCTGACCGGGAGGTCCTAGGTCCTAGGTTCGAGTCCTGACGGCGGCAGGATTTTCGACACTAGCTTTTCAGCTAGGTCGAATTCAGTCGCTGTCTGGACGAGAATTCCAGCGGCCGGCTGCTCTGATCGGTATTTTTCCGGTTTTTTTTCGATCCACACCAGGCGAATGCTGGAGCAGTACCCTACGAAACGGGCCACGGCCCGCGCGCGATCTGTCCTTCCTCTTCCTCGTCCTATCCTCGCCCCTTACACACACACACTTACACTAACATGCACTACACTACCACATATTCCGGGAAACCGGTCGGGAGTTTAGAGCTTGTCCCGGCTGGGGCGGTGCCCCGCTGGTGGGAGAGTCCTGGTTAGGGGGAAACCCCACTAGCCGACGGTCGGTCGGCGCCGGATCTCGCCATCCAGCGGGGAAAGATCACTGCCTTCTCCCGAGAAAAAAAACATGCACTACACTAACGGGACTAATGACCGAAGCTGTTGTCGCGCCCGAAAACACGAAAAATCAATCAATCATTTTTCTGTTCTTGCAGTCCTTTCCGTGGGGACGCAGATTTTTTTATACTTGTTTAAGGTCGCTTTTCAATTATGGTGCTAAGATTATATAACTGTAATTTAACCACCGTCATTTTACATTAGTTTTATAATTTTGATGTCATGTAGCGGAACACGCATACATGCGCGGACAAACGCCCATGCTCGGGCGGAATTCGAACCCGCGACCCTTCGAGCCAACGCAGCCAGGGTCCTGAAGCCTTTAGCCCTATCTACGCCTGCAGGGATGCTGATTACAATGCCGTTTTTTAAAGAATTAGTTCAACTTTAACTCTGGTTCTCCGAAATCGCAAATGTTTCCTTCCTCCACAGAGCTTGAAATAAGATGGTAAGTTGTTTATGGGTAGGCTTGGCTGTAAAAGAACATCGGAGTGTCCTTGAGGTGATTATGCACGGCGACGATTTCAAATTGTTTTGTAAGCCTCACATAAACGCTGAAAAATGTATCAATCTGGGTTAGAAAGGTTCCTCTAGATCTAACCCAGGCCTTCGACAGTCTGGCATATTGGTCTCATTCACAAATTAAAATCTATAGGCACCCCGGTATATCTACTCAACACAATAATTAGTTTTCTATCAGACAGAACCTTTGCGGATACAATAGACAATCACACATCAAACCCCAGAAATATACAAGCAGGCCTCCCCCAAGGCTCTCCGTTATCTCCCATCCTTTTTAATATCTACGTAGCTGACATCCCAGTAGCACCCAACACAAACATCGGGCAATTCGCAGATGACACCATCATATACGGATCCAGTTATTTATGCAATATCATAAGAAATAAGATTCAAAGACATCTTGACAAAATAGATGAATGGGCTTCAAAATGGAAACTCAAACTCAATGCCGAAAAGTCTAACGCAAAAATTTTCATACTCAGACAAATGTTCACCCCTCCCCCTGCAAATTAATAACTCACCAATTCCCTGGACTCCACGTAATCAAAACATCAAATATCTAGGATTAAATCTGGTTACTAAGCTCAACTGGAAAGACCATATAAATGCAAAAACACACCAAGCAAAAGTAAAGATCCTTCAACTAAGGCCACTCATTAATCACAAAAACAAACTCTCTCTAAACAACGCAATAGCCCTGTACAAACATTATATACGACCTATTATGACCTATGCGTGTCCCTTCTGGTCAAAGAACTAAATATTCCGTACATCACCCGTTCATTACCAAGAACTCCAAATATTCCGTACATCATCCCGTTCATTACCAAGATCTCCAGAAAATTCTACTCATACATCAAACAAAACGACCACCTATCCCATTTCAACCTCGCTCAAATCCCAGATTCCCGTACTAGAATCAAAAATAGGTTCCCAATTCAAGCTTTCTTGAACTTGCAGTCAGAGTTTGGTAATAAGTAAGCTTCATGAGCTGCCTTATCCTAAGTAGTTAGTTTTAGAATTAAGTTAATTTGAAGGTTAATTTAAGCCACCAAAATACATATGTAAAAGTACTATAGTACTGATCTATGTACATTCAAGACCAATAAAAAGAAAATGAAAATGAGAAAGGTTCTAATACTAAGTTTTTTTAAAATTTAGGAAACCTCAAAAAGGAAATTCTAGAAGCAAGATTTTAACGATAAGAATGAGAGTTACGTTATTCACAATCAAAATGGAATTAGTAACATAGAGAATAATACATGGCCTGTTACTCAAAATCGTCAAAACCGCTCGTAATGTGACTAACCGATCAATTGTGACTCAATGTGTTCTTTAATCATAATAAAGTTGTTTCACCCAAACAGTTTCACCAAACACGTCACTTCTAAAATGTGTCAACGGTTTAGAATTCACACCGTAAACCCAACATAGATTAATCCTCCACTGTCCCCAAAAATCGACGCTCCCGTTCATCCATCAACATCATTCGAATCGCATTTTAAAACCCGCTCCACAGAAATTACTCTCTCCGGCGTCTCCCTGGCCCTCAGCGCTGCTAAAGGGGCTTCTAAAAGGAGTCTTGGGGCTTCCGCGAACCAGGCTCCTGGACGCTGAAGGACCTCTAAGCAGCTTTCCTCTTCTTACTTTACTTTTCCATCAAACATCGCCCCGGGCGGTGGGGCCTTCTGCTCCGCGCGGCCATCGCCCAGTGCTCCGCCCCCGCGCCGCCTCGCCCGCCGCCTCGCCGACACCTCCGCCGCCACCCCCGCCCCCGGGAGGGGGGCAGAGCCTTGCGGTGGCAACTCGCGCCCTACAATCGATGAGGCGTCACGAGATCCTGTGCCATTATACCTTCTAATCACCAGTGGGTGACCTCTCCACGCAAGATTATAATTTTGACAGCATATTTACTTATTGTTCTTGTTTTGAACAGATTGTAAATTTACAGATTTAATGAAAATATATATATATATATATATATATATATATATATATATATATATATATATATATCTTCTAATCCCGACCCACCTTCCTCACATACTCTTCATGTGATTCATCTCACTATTTTCATCCGTTTACTAAGAAACGAGCCGCTGCTCCAGACTACACAGTGTATTGTGAATTAAGCGAATACTGTACGAGGAGTGTACAGAGTATTGTGCAACATCAGCGACCAGTCAATTGTAACTTCATTATCTGTGCACGTCTTCTAGAATTCAATGGTAAATATAGTTATTTAAATTATGTTGCCGCGGCAAGAAGTACTATTCCTTGACGAAGGACATGATGGAGAAATGCCCAAAAATTATTGCTGAATTATCCTTGAAAATAGATTTTATTACATCGGAGCTGGATTTTTTCCTGTATTCAGAATTCAAGTAGTATATGGCTTAGCGTAGAGATCACAGAATTTTAAAAACGTGCACAGAATTCACTTCTTCCCATAGCACGTCATACACAGTTTTTAACTGTTTTTGACGTAAAGTAAACAAATTCATTCATTCATTTATTCGTGGCATTTTATTCAATCTATTAATATATAAGATCTATGAAGTCCATCAGTAAGTTATGATATCCTACAGCGTCCTGATGATAGCAGTAGATGAGAGTAATAGATAGCACTAGATCGTAGTAATAGAAAAGTAGCAGATAGTAGTACAATGGTAATGATAATGACGTGAATGATAGAGCAATGAGAAAATGAAAGATAGGGAGAAGGGAGAACGCCGAAAACATCGGCTGAGAACTCGCTTTGT
Source organism: Teleogryllus oceanicus (assembly GCA_964035755.1). Lineage (NCBI taxonomy): Eukaryota > Metazoa > Arthropoda > Insecta > Orthoptera > Gryllidae > Teleogryllus > Teleogryllus oceanicus. The sequence goes on from CAXIVR010000009.1 coordinate 11,124,588, forward strand.
CACCCAACAAATTCCACATGAGATGACCCGGAATCTAACGCGGGGCCCAACAATAGAGAGCGTATGTGCTAGTTTCGACGACAAGAGATCCTTCCTCGTCTGCCATAAAAAAGAACATCTCAATGCTTCGTACTTGGCTCAGAAACATATCGATTCTGAGCTAAGGATTAAGTTAACATAAGCATTAACCAACCACCATCAAAGTGAAATTGAGACGTTTTGTCGTATTTGTTTTTTCAGCAGAAAGCTTTTTCGGCCGCATCTACAGTGCGATTCTGAGGCGGCTGGAGGCCTCGGTCCAAACAAGACTGCATTTCTGATGAAATAAACAAATACGACAAAACAACGCTTCAATTTCACTTCAATGATGTATAATGCCGTGAACTCCACACCATTTGCTACCAACCACCATTTCGGCTTCCAATTCCAAGTTTGCCCGACCATCACTAGCAACATTGAGATGAGTTTCTAACCGAACAAATTCAAATCGCCATTTCGGAGCTAACTGTGATCAGTTCTATTAAACATTTTTTTGAATTATTAAAACCAATCTCGTGAAATAACCTGCGTCTGTTTTGACTTTATTACATTCAGAGCGTGGGTAGGTACCATTCACACTATTCGCACCCTCTGGACAAGCGATGATTCTCATTGTCCTTTCTTTACTGGCCATCCCTTAAAGTGCGGATATGGTGTAAGAAGGATGTATGATCTAGAAGCAGAGGAAATCCTGGGAAAAGAAGAGGAAGAAGAAGATCAAGATCAAGGACAAGATTGGTTGGTTAATGATTCCGGGGGCGTGAACAGCTTAGGTCATTAGTCCCGTAAGTGTACTGCATGTCTTTTCCTCGGGAGATGGCGGTGTTCTTCCCCCGTTGGATGGTGAGATATGCGGTAGTGTAGTGCATGTTATTGTAAGTACGTGTAACGGGAGAGGATAGGTCAAGGGAGACGAAGGAATGATCGCGCGCGGTCCGTGGCCCGTTTGTTAGGGTACTGCTCCCGCATTCGCCGGGTGTTGATCGGAGAAACCACAGAAAACTACCGATCAGAACAGCCGACCGCAATAATTCACCTCCAGATACCAACTGAATTCGACCGAGCTGAAAAGCTTGTGTCGAAAATCCTGCCGCCGTCAGGACTCGAGCCTAGAACCTCCCGGTCATCAGGGACAATAAGAAGTACATTCCCAACAAGGAGAAGGAAAGGGGAAGAGAAAGAGGAAATGTTGGTGCTTCCAGCAACCTTCGTTTTCCGTTCCGCGTCATCTCATCCGCCTCCACTTTCATTTAAAGCCCGAGGCCTCACAGAGGCCGCGTCCGTCCAGCACCTGGCCAAGACGCCTCTGCAACAGAGGGCCGTGCCCTTCGTTAATCCCTTCTTTAGCTGCCGGCGGAGGGAACGGGGCAGGGGGGAGTGGAGGAAGAGATCGACCGAAGTGCGCCGGAAAGGTGAGGCTACTTAGTGTTGAAGACCGAGGCTCAAGTTTCCAGCACCAGGATTTTCTTTCTACAAGTTTTTCTAAAGTTTATAAGTAGGACTGCGTTTCGGATGGAGAGTAATGGAGATTCTGTCACTTAGATGAACGCAGTCACACAAAATGGATAGAATAAGATATTAACATTTTTAAAAAATGTTTTAAAAAAATTGTTAAAATATTGTCATTTCTATCGCTACAGACACGTATTTATTAGTTTATTAGTACTTTTTGTTTCTGACATTACCTGTATTTACAGATTCAGTACAGGTACGAAAGTCTTTTCTTTACATTTGCCAATTAAATTATTCATGAACTTATACGCAGACGTATCACTGTATTATTGCTGGAGAAAAACAAAAGTAGTTTCTATCACAAAATATGTTTCGACGCAATAATTAAAAGGCACGTTTACCAACCCACTTGTGCAATACAATAGGTTCATATAAATAAAGCACTACTACCGTGGCCACCAATAGAATCACAAATAGCTGCGGATTTAGAATATTGCAATTCATCAACAGAACGCAAAATCAGTGTTTTGAGGCGGGTAAACAACTGCGGCGTAGGTGCGCGCAGGGCTGCCAACAGTGGAATAGATGCTCGAGAGGACGCGTGCCGCGTGCACATGACGTGTTCAGGCCCCCCCCCCCCCGAGCGCGTCCGCCGGTTTACAAAAACCCGATAACCACCGGCATCGGTCAAGACTGCCATTCAGGGTTTTTCAAAGCCTATGAAAAGCGCCGACCCCTCGCGCAATTTTGCCGCAAACATTTTGTTGGAACCGCTTTGGGAACGAAGTTACACAAGGGCATTTCAGAGCCTCGTACGACGTGTATAGAGCGACCGGCGCCGCTTCTCGTTTTTGGCGAACCTTGCGGCCCTTTCCAGAAACCCTCTGAACCTAAGTAAACACACGGCACGGCTGGAGCAGAATCGGTTAAAGATGGAGTTTGTTAACCTGGAAAGGAATTTGGAATGGAGCACTTGGAAAGGAGTTTGGAATCTTTTATATTGCTATTCAGTGATCTTAAATTATATGTTCTATGATGTAAAATGATTATTATAGATGTCTTTTATAACTAGGGGACGGGTTTTCATGTAAATGCATATTTTTACAGGGACCAGATTCCTGCATTCACTAATATGTTTTAGACTTAACACGACATTCGGAACTAATTGGAACCATTTTTACTTTACATATTTTTACATGTTTTGGTATATTTACATATTTTTACAAATGTTCTCTATTGGTACATGTTTCCTTACATTTTAATATATTGATAGGTCAAACATGAACATTTCACATGCGATGTTCGAAATATATGTTACTTGAAGACTAACTTCGTAACTGAAATACGCCGGACCATCCCAATTAATTGTCAAACTTACCTCCCCCCGCCCCATTTGCTTTATGGAAACCGCGTCGACTGAATCAAGGGTGAGCGGATGTAGTATGTGAAGCAGAAGGAACTTCAACCACGTGCTTACTCGTGTTTCATAGACCCCATGCGTAACTCGATTAAAAAAGTCCAGACCTCGTCTTATCCCTTTTCTGTAGTTGCTGGGGATGCGTATTCTTCCTCCCCCCCCCCCGTCGTTCTATCAAAGGCCACACGGTACTATTCACTTGAGCGCCGGCTCCTCGAAAACACTGTATACAAAAGAATATATTTCGGAAGAAACTAGCGAATAATTGCTTCTGTAGATGTAAAACTTTCTTTCAGTCTCTCTGAATCCATGTTAAGATCTGTCGGTAACGTACTCTGCTCGGAAAACGCTTGAAGAATTGAATTTTAAACACTATAACGAATTTTTATTTCACATATTTCCTATTTTTTTACATATTTTTTTTAAAAAAATATATGTTTTGCTTTTTTATTACAATTAATTCGGTTCCCTACTTATAACGAAAGGAAATATATAGAATTTGCAGAAAATAAATAATAGAATACGATAATGTGGTAACACTTTTTTTTGATTTAATGAATTTGCATTTAATAAATGTATTAGCTTTTTAAATATCTCTTAAACAATTACTGATTTTTTTATCAAGGACGTCTACTTCACATTATAAACATCTCTAATCACTTACGACAAAAATGAATCTACAGAAATTGCTTTTTGATCCTCGCTTGGCACATGCACGATACCATGCTTACCATACATGCACATGCTTACCACAAAAGTAAAAAGTTCTAAGTGAAATTTCTTTTTGGTATAATTTTATTTTTCCAGAGTATGTTCCCTCCGCTTGTCAACATCCAATTAATAAACAAGCAAATTAAACATTGCTACAAAATTGACATGATGCTATCGTGTAATCTAATCATCATGGTGCTATCCGGAAATCTAAGACAGAGAAACCAAATTCAAAGCGGTGAGCGACACAATCTTTAATCAAGCTAATTCGCGGGAAACTAGAATCTCCCTCAGGGAAAAGGGTTCTTTTTTCAATCTAAAAGATGTGATATTCACTCTACGTTCTAACAAACTTATCCGAATTAGCAGCCATCGACTTTGAAATATTTTGATACACAACAAAAACATTGCTCAGAAAAAATATTCGACATTGGATTCTTTAAGAACTAAATACGAACATACAATTTTCTAATGACTTAAACATATCGTCAGCAAATAATAATAATAATAATAATAATAATAATAATAATAATAATAATAATAATAATAATAATAATAATAACTGTGTGTTACTGAATAGGCGGGTACACACCGGGTTACCCGAAAGCACTACAGCCAATGAACGCAGCAATCAAGAACAACTAGCTGCACCTGCCGACAGTGCTTCCCGGACAATACTCGGGACCACTCAAGCAGGCCTGCCTCGACGGAGGATACAATGGACAGCTGACATGAATGAAACAATAGTCAGAATTTATCTCCGTGTTACCCGTTGCGGAACAAATTGTGTAGGTTACCGGCAGGAACTTTACAGAAACTTTTTGCAACAATTCCCACATCTCTCCCATCTTACGGAACAAAACATAGCCGACCGAAAAGCATTAATCTATAGGTCAGGAAAATATGTCTCGCACAGTCGAATACGGGAAATTGAGGCTGAAGTTCACTCAGAAATACAACAGCATGAGATTTCAGAAACTCCAGAATTAGCTAGAGCAACCTCTGAACCACCAATACAAGATCTGGAACCCAGCTTAGTGACACAGAAATCAGATAGGTCTTTAACCAACTTAGTTAACCAACTTAAACAACAATATGAGCATGAAAAAGCCAGATACTGGGATCTGCTCATTTTAGACCTAAAATACCTAGGCAACACAATTCAAAAAAACTGGCCACCTTAACTAAGTTAGCAAATGAAGAAATACTTGTCAATGAAGTCAGACAAATTACGACCTATGAGCAACTAGACTCAATTATCTACTGCACATCGCTAGCAATTGTGAAGTTAAGTGGGGGGAAAATCCTAGAATCCCAACAGCCATATAGCCATCGAAAAGACTTCACACCACCTTGGAAGAGACGGCTGGAGGGAAGAATAAAACAACTCAGATCTGACATTGCCATTATCGAAGCCTTTCAGAAAGGAAGCAAAAGACGCGCATCAGAAGGAAAGTATCGAGAATCAGAAGGAAATACTGCAAACATGCGCAATACAACGAAAACCAAAATACATTTGAAGTAATAGATACTCTCAAACAACAACTTAGTGTCTATTCGCAAAGAATACGCCGCTACACCAAAAGCTTGAAAAGGAAAAAAGACAATCAGGATTTTATTAAAAACCAGAAGAGGTTCTATGAGAATCTGAAAAGAGAAATCCATTCAGGAAAGTTACCGGAGAAATCAACTGTGGAAGATCACTGGACCACGGTATGGTCAACAGAAAGTCATTTCCAGTCCCACGCATTATGGCTGACAGAAGTGTCGAGCGTATCAAGCAAGACCAGGGAAATGGAAGTTTCCGATATTTATAAACTCAAAAATTGGAAATGCCCTGGACCAGATGGACTTCATAAAATGGATGTTCTAAAGACAGCTATTAACAAACTCAAAAATTGGAAATGCCCTGGACCAGATGGACTTCATAACTTCTGGTTTAAAAGATTCACCTGTATACATGAAATAATTCTGACTCTCATTAATCATTTTCTGAAACACCCTGAAGAACTACCGACGGCCCTGTGCGAGGGGATCACTTTCATGAAGCCGAAATCTAACAATGCCACAGATCCCGGACAATTCCGACCCATCACATGCCTCAACGGGCTATATAAAATCATCACTAGTTGTTTAAAAACAGTGATAGAACAACATTGTAAACAAAACAATATTCTTTCAGAGTACCAGAAAGGATGTTGCAAGGGTTCATTGGGGTGCAAAGAACAGCTTGTAATCGACAGTGTCATCATGTCTCAGGCATCCAACAAAAACGAGATCTGTATACTTGCTTCATCGACTACAGAAAGGCATTTGACATGGTCCCGCATGACTGGCTGATCTATGTTCTAAAGCTATATCGTGTTAACCATGCAATCGTAAGATTTCTTACGAACGTAATCAATCACTGGCAAACAACAATACATATGTCCTCAAGTAGTGAAAGAATTGTCACTAAGACACTGAAAATCCGCAGAGGTATATTCCAAGGCGACAGTCTCAGCCCTTACTGGTTCTGCCTTGCTATGAATCCCTTTCCTCCTTGCTGGAAAGCATGGGAGTTGGATATGAGCTGAAAGGTCAGAGCAAACATAATGTGAGTCATCTAGCATACATAGACGATATCAAACTGTACTCGGGAACATTACAGGGACTGAAGAAGCTCCTTCATGTCACCGAAAGATTCTCAACCGACATAGGAATGCAATTTGGTATCGAAAAATGCAAAATCCAAAGTATAAGGAAGGGTAAACTCATCAGCGAGGTAGAACATGAAACGCTGACAAGGAGACTATAACAGCTCTGGAAGAAAATGAACTTTATAAATACCTGGAATTCAACAAAACAAGCTGATAATCCACAGTGAAATTAAAGAAAAGCTGCAGGTGGAATTCGAGAAGAGAATGAAAGGTTTATTCAAAACCTTCCTCAATTCACGAAACCTAACTGCAGCGGTTAACATGTATGTAATACCAGTAATAACTTTCTCACTGGGCATCATTAAATGGTCCAGGACGGATATTGAATCCTTGGAAAGGCTTATTAGAGTCCAAATGAGCCGTTCCCAATACCACCACCCCAAAAGCTCAATTCAAAGGGTAACGCTTCCAAGGAATATGGGAGGTCGTGGTATCCTGAAAATAAGTAATCTCCAATTCAAACAGATTACCAGTATGAGAGAATACTTCAGGAAGAAAGCGTTATCTTCTCAACTACACAAAGTGGTACTTGAAGCGGACTACAATTATACACCTCTGAGTTTCAATCAAGCTAATATAGAACTTCAACAGCCCTCTTTCCAACAAGAGATAGATCTCTGGAAGCACAAAGCAATCCATGGGAGATACCCAGCTGAAATATCCAATCCAAATGTAGACGTAGACATGTCGTACAAATGGCTCAGCATTGGATATCTCTACCCAGAGACTGAGGGGTTCATGGTTGCCATTCAAGATCAAGTCATTGCAACCAGAAACTATCTCAAATATGTCATCAAAGATCCAGAGATGACCTCTGATAACTGCCGGGCCTGTGGCCAACGCGGCGAGACAGTTCAACATATTACAGCAGGATGCAGTGTACTCGCCCCAACGGAGTATAAGAACAGGCATGATATGGTGGGTCGAATTATCCACGCCCAACTCGTCAAGATCTGTGGTTTAGCACCATGCCATGATACACCATACTACAAGTATATCCCAAAGAATGTACTAGAAAACAATAACTATAAATTGTACTGGGATCGTAATATTTTGACGGACCGTACAGTACATCATAACAGACCGGATATAACACTCTGGAATAAAAAAGAGAAGAAAGTATGGTTTGTAGACATGGCAGTTGTGGACACCAGCAATCTCGCTACAGCATATCATACGAAGATCCAGAAGTACAAAGAATTGGCACATGTCGTGAAGGAGCAATGGAACATCTCGGAGATCAAAACCGTTCCCGTGGTTCTTTCAGCAACGGGCGTCATCCCGAAGACTTTAAAGAATTCACTAGAAACGCTGAAAATAAACAAAAATGCCATAATAAATATCCAGAAATGTGTCATACTTTGTACGTGTACATTGGTCCGAAAATTCTTGGGGAGTAATGAGTGTGTTTAGTTGCTATTTTAATCACATTAGACTTTATGAATATTATAAATGTTAAATTTTTATTAGTCTATTACTGTTGATTTTTATTGTTGTCATGCTTTGATGTATTGTATCTGTATGACTACAATCTATGTACCAGTGAACTGTGAATGAATAAATAATAATAATAAAACTGGCCAACAAAATTTGAATATTTTGTTATAAGCGAAACAATAGGTGTTTCTGATTTACTTTTTTGTGCTTAATTCAAATATTTTTACAGAACTTTTCCAATACCCAAGGTTTTCGAGTAACCACATTTCTCGTGTCTTTACACTGTAGTATTGTGATATCTTAGGTGAAATTACATTTACTCACTTAAAATGTATGTTAATATGTATGTTTATACATACACACACATATGTGTGGGGGGCGGGGGAAGCGGGGGAAGATCATTGCCACCGGGAGGAAAACACACACCATACTTACGGGACTAATGACCTAAAAAGTTGACGCACCCGTAATCACTAATGAATTAATCATTTAAATCCTGCCTGGAATGAGTGGAGGAGAACACAAGCATTTGCTCAGTAGCAGAGGTTGGGACGAAGGGGAGTCTACAGTTCCAAGCTTTGAACTACGCCTATGGGCTGCATTACGGAAGCGCTAAACAAAATAAGACGCTTTAACACATTTGTTTCTTCTCGATTCTTTGGAATACACCTTTAAAATGATGTAGCTCATTTTACTCTCGAAGATAAGCTAAGCTGTTATGAGAATTTTACCTTTTTTTGGGATGGGAGTTGTATGGGCTGCACCCCTATAACAACATACTCTATCTCATTCTCTATCATCATTCAATATCGAAGTGTCAAGTTTCAAAAGTCCATCTTATAAAAACGAAAACGTTGCGTTACAAGGTCTGCCAGTGTAAAGCGCAAAAATAAAAGCTCTTAAAAAGTGGGGGTGTCAATGTTGTCAGCCTTGTGGAGAAAAAGTAGCAGCATTCCTCTTCCCATTCGCGTGATACATAATTTAGAAATCTTCTTTGTTATTTAGAGACATCGAAATCTTAATCAAGGGCTACCTTTGCTATTAAATGCCTTGTTACCTGACGTTTATGACTCTGCAATTATTTTTTCATTTAATTGCTGAAACGTTTAGACGCCATCTCTCAGAATTGATTTTTGATGCTTAAAACGTTTTTCAATGAAAACATTAAAAACCCTAGACTACGTCAAACTATCCTATTATTTTGTTATCGATATAATTTTTTATCTTGACATTGTTTCAAGCTGTCAAAATAATATCCAAAATAATGATGGAGTGCCGAAACGGCAGTGATGTCTTCATGTATTCAGTCACAAGTAGGGTGAAATGAAGTTGATGAGAATTTAGCAAATCATATTGGTTACATTATGACTCTTCACCTTGCTTTGAAACACCAAAACCAGCCTCGTCTATCAACACCATTTCTGGCAGTACTGCCAGCTGGTGTAAATGACACTGATTCTGGAGAGACATGCGAGATGATACACGGTTTAACTTCTTGAATGAAAGTGCCTGGCATTTTCCTTTAAACAGACAATAAACAAGCGACTTATCGCCATATAATGACCCCAAAACACATGAGCACATAATGCGTATAGATTCATTTTGCCGCGAGCATAAATTAGAAAAAAACGCATTTCCAAACAGTCTGTAAAAGATTTGTGCTGGTACGCCAAAGATATCACATTCTGCGATCAGATATTTTGAATCCAGGGTATATAAATAAATTCAGTAGATGCCTTCTACAATAATTTATTAGAAATGTCAATCTATTTAAAATGTTCCCCAAAATCCTTCACGAAAACGAGCCGAGTGACACCCAGCCCAAACGTTCCTTCGCTCATTGGCAAGCGACGCAGTTCCGACGGGGCACGCAAATTACAATTACATCTTCGCCAGCGGGCAGCTCGGGCGCGGCGTGGCCGCCGGCGAAACCCCCCCCCCTTCCTTCCTGCAATTTCTCAGTGGGAGGCGCCCGCAAACTTGCCAGCGTAATTGGCGGCGCCCGCCCAGAAACCGGGTTATATTATAAACGAGTGTTTGCGATGGCGGAAGGGGGCGACGGCCGCGGTCGCTGTCGGAACTGTAAATAGACAAACTCGCGGCGCGCCCAAATATTTCGGCTGAAAAATAATAACCGCAGTGTGCCGCGCCGCGGGGGCGGGCTGGGGCGGGCGAAGGGGGGGGCGGGGCGGGAGGGGGCGGGGCTGGGTGGGAGGGGTTTGTGGGGAGGGGCGGGGCATGGGGAGGGGGAGGCTTGTGCCGGGGCGGGGCGGGGCGGGAGGGGCGGGGCTGGGGGGGAGGGGGTTTATGGGGAGGGGCGGGGCATGGGGAGGGGAGGCTTGTGCCGGGCGGGGCGGGGGCGGAGGGGCGAGTGAAAAATAAAGCCGCAACGACGCGTTATATAACGGGTGGTGGCGCGCCGCGTCGGCTGGAAGGAAGGGGTGGGGAGCGGTAGGGGTTGGGGTGGGGGAGGAAATGTCGAAAGCGGTGGGGCGCAAAGAATAAAGTGCCACTAGGTTGCTGCAATGACTCCTCTACAATGGTGAATACCGATATTTGTTTTTCATTGTTTTTACTCTTTACGTGAAGACGAAGAAATTTATTTCTCAATAAAAATGTATGTATCTTTTCTAATGCGATAAATCAATATTACCAAATTAAATATGTTTATCAGTTTCAGTAATAATAAAGTGTTTTAATGTAATAATAAAGTAATAATAAATATAATGTATATAAAGTAATAATAAAGGTAAATAATAAAAGTAATAATGTAATAATAAATTAATATTAAAGTGTTACAATAATAAGAAAGTGTTTTCCAATGATATCACTATTTATAAATAACACTCACTTTGACCCTCTATAAATGCATTATAGCAAAAACCAAAACTCGTTCACAATTTTCTTCGAAACAGATTCACAAAAAATGCAGATTTGTTGTAAACATATCAGTTGCGTGGAATTAGTAAAATTTCAATCAAAAGTGCAGTGCCAAATGGACAAAATTCATTAAACCTTCATTATATCATTTAGAATAATTTCACACCATATCACATTGTAATCGTACTTATAAAAAAAATATCGTATTTCTGGTAGAAGCATAATACATTTTGCCCTGGTGTATGATGATATTGAAATGGTATTTTTTCTTCTCTCCATTGAAATTTAAGGAAACGCAAACTGCACTATTACTACTACGGTATTACCTATTATGGTTTATTAACAAATAAAAAAATCGGATATATGTAAATTTATCTCCATACGTGTACAGACGACAAGAAAATGCCATGAATCAACATTTTAGCACATCCTCTGTTTCTAACCAATACTTCAAATTTTAAGAGCTGAAATGAGATGCGTAACAGCGATAATTTTGTGTCAACTTGTACACAAACATCTGCCATACAAGATTATACGTAATAAATCTCTCCATACCAACACGATCACCCACTACCACCACCCATATATGAACACGCCAAACAGTCACGCAAACGGTATCAAACTACGAAATCTCCGTGAAAATGTCAGATGAATACCGCAGTCATCCTCAAAACACGTACCACCATAAAATGACAGCCATAAAATTTTTATGCCACCGCCACGCCTCCCCTTGTAGTGCGCACACGACAACGTAATAAAGCGCGACGGGAAGCCACATTCCGGTACGCGGGGCTCCTGCACCATGTGCTGCGTACGCACCTTTACGAGGAGGGCGGCGAAAGGGGCGCCCGCAGAGGAAAAAAGCGAGCGCCCAGCTCCGGAGCAAAGTGGGTGGCACGGCGACTCGGGTGTGGAAAAAAAGACAGGGTAACGAAACCAGCCCTGGCCACTACAAGCACAAACATAGTAGTAGTAGAATATGTGGTAGTATAGTGAATGTTAGTGTAAGTGTGTGTGTGTGTGTGTGTGTGTGTGTGTGTGTGTGTGTGTGTAAGGGGAGAGGATAGGACAAGAAAGAGGAAGGAATGAACGCCCGCGGTTTGAGGCCCGTTTGTTAGGGTACTGTTCCGGCATTCGCCTGCTGATGATCGGACAAACCACGGAAAACTACCGATCAGAGTAGCCGGCCGCTCGAATTCTCCTCCAGACAACGACTGAATTCGAGCTAGCTGACGATGGCGATGGCGAGTTATATTACTCGCTAGGGTGCCTCTCGCATCCCAGCCTCCATATCTCTCTATCGGTGTAGTCTTCATTAATCAATACTCTTTCCCTCATTGCCTCTTCTACACCTTCTCCCCATGTAAGTTTAGGTCTCCCACCGGGAGCGGTAGCTCAGTGTATGAACTCAGCGCCTCTCACCGGGAGGTCCTAGATTCGAGTCCTGACGGTGGCAGGATTTTCGACACTAGCTTGTCAGCTAGGTCGAATTCAGTCGCTGTCTGGAGGAGAATTCGAGAGGCCGGCTGCTCTGATCGGTAGTTTTCCGTGGTTTGTCCGATCATCAGCAGGCGAATGCCGGAACAGTACCCTAACAAACGGGCCTCAAACCGCGCGCGTTCATTCCTTCCTCTTTCTTGTCCTATCCTCTCCTTACACACACACTTACACGAACATGCACTACACTACCACATATTCCGTGAGACCGGTCGGGAGCTTAGAGCTTGTCCCGGCTGGGGCGGTGCCCCGCTGGTGGGAGAGTCCTGGTTAGGGGGAAACCCCACTAGCCGACGGTAGATCGGCGCCGGATCTCTCCATCCAGCGGGGGAAGATCACCGTTATCTCTCGATGAAAAACATACACTACAGTTACATCACTAATGACCTAAGCTATTGACGCGCCTGGAATCACTAATCAACAAACCAACAAAAATCTAGGTCTTCAGCTTCTTCGATGGGTACCTGGCTGGTTGCCATTTCCACAGTACTTTGGGTCAGCTTTCTTCGTTCATTCTTTGCAAGTGCCCATACCATTTTAGTCTTGTCACTTCTGTGGTGTCAATTATATCAAAACTTACTTACGCTTTACGTCTAATTTATTTTTTTCATTCTTAATTTTATCCATTAAAGAGCACAAAAATTGAAAAATAATAATTGGAATCTTTGAACTTACTTCAAACTTGCAGAACGTGGAGCTTATTTATTCGATAGTGATGAGGAACAAGACACATTTTTAATTCTTTTATCTTTCACTTTCTCGCATTAGTTCGTAAGAACAGAAAGTATTGTAAGTGTGACCAGGAAAACAGCGATTTTTCCACGGAATAACTATTATTGCTGCGCAGTAGTGACGAAGAGCACTTGAGTGAAATGGGTGGAAGAGCAAGTCTTATAGAAAAAAAGCATACAAGTTAACGAAGTGAGTAGTGGCTACTACCTAGGGGTCACTTCACGCAAAAAAATGAAAAATATGAATTAGACGCCGTCTTGCTTCAAACGTGGAGAACATGAACGTTTATGCCTTCCAGTGGGGAGGAGAAGGACGTTGATATAACAGAACTTTTCTCTTCTTTATATTTAACGTATCACTTTAAAACACATTATTAACAATGGATTGCAATACCAATCTTGTATATTTCGATTTAATGTCCTTTAAACACGTTCAGGCGATAGAATATAACAGTGGCGGATCCTGGGATAAATATCTGGATATTACCGAAATAGTGTCATTTGCAAGTAGTCACTGCTAATCTAGATGAATTTTCACTTTGTGTTTACGGCGCGGATGGGTAGATCGTACCACACAATGCTTTCAAAATAATCTAGTATCATTTCACGTCTGCTTGGTAAAACCAAATTCATTTTCAAACACTTTTGCACTACGATTTTGATGGATATACGTCACAAGGAAAAAAACAATTGAAATATTTTTAAAGTACTTTTGGGATGGTCTTGCTATATGTTACGTCTTACTACATGTGACGTCTGGATATCTACATGTGACGTCTATCTAACTGGATATTCCGAATATTTACGTTGGAATGGAATAAATAATTGAAAAATCGTTTATTACAAATGGAAAATTTATAAACGATATGCCATTTTTAATTGCACAAGTTATATCTTTTGAAATCGAGTAGGCACCATTTTCCGTTGCAATGCTCGATTGGGAAGAACTCGTCCCGGCCCACTGTGCGTGGTGCCGGTACGACAGGTGGCGCCGTTTGATAAGCGCCCGCCGCCGCCTGATGAAATACGCGCCCAGAAATTGGATTCGCTGCCGGACGCCGTCCGCCGGTGGGTCACCGCTCGTCCGCTGCGTCGCCCGGGGCGGAGGCGGGGGCGGGGGCGGGCGGAGGCCCTTCCGAAGGTGGACGGACGCGCGGCGGCGGCGATCGACGGCACACGGAGCGGCGGGGCACTCTCCCACCCACAGGGCGCGTTCTATGATGGAGGTACTCATCGCACGAAGATAAGGACCGGGAGCGGTAGCTCAGTGCATCAACTGATGACACTGCAGCTCCTCTGACCGGGAGGTCCTAGGTTACACTCCCCACGGCGGCAGGATTTTCGACACTAGATCTCCAGCTAGTTCGAATTCAGTCGCTGTCTGGAGGAGAATTCTAGCGGCCGGCTCTCTGATCAGTAGTTTTCCGTGGTTTCTCCGATCAACAACAGGCGTGTGCCGGAACAGTGTCCTAACAAACGGGCCACGGACCGCGCGTGATCTGTCGTACTACCGCCGTACAGCCCTGAAGAGGACCGCGATATGTCGGTCGAAACGTCGGCACCCCAGCCTTCGACGCGGCGTCACCCGGACAGCCCACATCATGACTCTGGCCGCGAAAGCTTACGATACCAATAAATAGTATAACTCAAAGCCCATTGCAGTGTCCTACTGATTACATTACCTCAACATCACCATTCCATTCAGCGAACCTCTCGTTCACTTTCATCCCACTTTCACCCCGGAGCGTCCGCCGCCTGGCGCACTCTTTCAGGTGTCCCCTCCGCGCACTCTTCCATTATTCCTGCGGCTCCCTTCGCTTGAATGCAACCCGGAGCCCACGCGGCCGCCACCGCCCACAGAGGCCTACGTCATTTCCCGGCTAATACTCCGTAAGACCGCAGCGCTCTCTACATCTTGCATAAACAAATCCCCTGAATGATTACTGCGCGGCCGTGGGCGGCGCGGGCCGGGTGGGGCTGGAAAAGATGGCGCGCAAGCCTCGCCAGAGGAGCGGAGATCCCTGCGGAGGGGTCGGACGAGGAAGGGGGCGGGGTGGAGTCGGAGGTGGATGGGGAGGGAGGCGCAGGTGGAGATGATAAAAGCGGTGGATACGCATCCAACAGAGGTACCGGCCACGTCAGAGCTGGAGGGGAAGGATAGTGGTGGAGGTGGAGAAAGGCAAAGACATTGGCACAGTTGGAGGAGAATAATAATAATAATAATAATAATAATAATAATAATAATAATAATAATAATAATAGTAATAATAATAATAGTAATAATAATAGTAAATAATAATAATAATAATAATAATAATAATAATATAATAATAATAATAATAATAATAATAGTAATAATAATAATAATAATAATAGTAATAATAATAGTAATAATAATAGTAATAATAATAGTAATAGTAATAATAATAATAATAATAATAATAATAATAATAATAATAATAATAATAATAAAAAAATTGCTTTATATGAGGCGAGACTCGGGCCTTGAGGCCTGCTCTTCCGCCTAACCACTTTAATGAATTTACAATTTTATAAATTACAGTTGAGGCGTTTAGATGGAATTAATATTAACTGACGTTTCATGTTCATTTCGGACAAGGCGGTATGAGAAGAAGTAAAGGTATTTACGAAGAGATTGGGGCAAAAGTATACGTATGATAGAGACCGCGGGGAATGATGGTGAGGTGATGCCATTGCTGCCACAGGTTGTTTTTTTTAACACATTTATTAATTTTGGATGGATTACATCGCTCAGTACAATCACTTTATAGATGTATTTTCTAACTTTTTCTAGTTAAAATATCTAAGCTAACTTAATTTATACATTGAAGAGGATATTCTAGTGGAGAACCTCGGGGTTAAGAATCATTATTGGGTAAAAGTTTGTAATAAGGTTCAAAAGGAAATCTATTTTTTATTCGGGCATGGGTTGGATTTTTCGGTAGTTTGTGATGGGATGCTGCTGGTATGTCTGTTAGGTTTTGGTAGAAGCTGTGCCATATTTGTGCTACTTGAATTAGTATTGTATTGACGTTTAATTCTGAATGAAGTTGTTTATTAATTATGAACCAGGGGGCATTTGTGATTAATCTTAAAAATTTGTCCTGAATTACTTGAATTTTATTAACATTTGTGGGGGCTGCGTTTGTCCATATTGGGCATGCATACGTTATAGTTTTTTGTATATTGTTGTACTGTTTGTGAATGACAGCGACTTGTGTGAGTTGATTAGTGGCCGAAGTTGGAATAATTTATTTCTGTCTTGTTTAATTTTGATTAATATATGGGTTTTCCAGATTTGTTAGTATCCAGATGAAGTCCAAAGTACTTTATGGGTTGTGATGGGGGATAACAGGCAAAGGTAAGGCAGAAGGAGGTTCAGACGGATGAGAATACAGGGGTTGGGGAGAGACAAGGGTGGAGGCGCATGCGGCACGAGAGAAGGAAGCAGTGGTGGGTGGAAGCGGAGGCAGGAGTGGGGGCGGGAGAGGCAGCGGCCGAGGCGCTTTCAATGAGAGCGGGGCTCCGGAGGGAGTCGCCGTTTGCCAACCGCTGCGGCTTCGCTCGCCTCTTTGCATCCAGCGGCGCACGGCGGGGAGTCGGCCAACCCCCGCCTCGCAGCCGTTGCCACTGCCCAGGCGTTACCTCGCCAAAGACTTCCTGCTTCCTTCCGAGAAACCAATGTTAAAAGAGCTAGCGATCCTCGTGGAATTCATAGAGGAGGAAACAGACGAATAGAGTTAACAGATACTGAGAGTGGTACTTCAGTGCATCAACTGATATCACTGCAGCGCCTCTGACCGGTCCTAGGATCGAGTTCTGACGTCGGCAGGATTTTCGACACTAGCTTTTCAGCTAGGGCGAATTCAGTCGCTGTCTGGAGGAGAATTCTAGCGACCGGCTGCTCTGATCGGTAGTTTTCAGTGGTTTCTCCGATCAGTACCAGGCGAATGCCGGAACTCTAACAAACGGCCCACGGACCGCGCGCGATCTGTCCTTCCTCTTTCTTGTCCTATCCTCTCCCTCTTACACTAACATACACTATACTACCACATATTCCGGGAGATTGGTCGGGAGCTTAGAGCTTGTCCCGGCTGGGACGGTGCCCCGCTGGTGGGAGAGTCCTGGTTAGCGGGGACACCCCGCTAGCCGACGGTAGGTCGGCGCCAGATCTCGCCATCCAGCAGGGGAAGATCACTGCCATATTCCACGTAAAAGCATGCACTACACTAACGGGACTAATGACTAAAGCACTTGACGCGCCCGGAAACACGAAAAAATCAATCAAGCCTAAGAGATTTCGTTTCAAATTGAATTCTCGGCTGTTCGGGATTAGCCGCGTCATGGTCGATGGAGCTGACATTGCCGCCATCTTGTGGCTTTCTTCAGGGCTATACTGCTGCCGAGAGGCTAGAGTGTCGCGTAGTATTGGGCGGGTATGCGAACCGATTGGCCGCAGCAGCGACCAATAGGAGGAGGACAGGTAGCCTGCGATTGGCGGAAAGGGGTAGAGCGATAACGGGAGACCAGATAATCTGGGGGAGGGAGGTAGGACGGAAAGGGAAGAGAATAGAAAACTCAATAAAATTTGTTGGCCCTTCAATTTGATAATTGTAAGAAAGTAGGTGTTATAACACATCCGCAGGCGCTGCTTAAATGAACAGTATGTGTTTGTACATACACTGCAAAGAAAACTTTTCAAATAGTCCTTTATGTATTATCATTAGAATTAGTATCATTTCCCACCTCAAACATTCTAACAACACACTTATTTTAACATACTTGACTTTTTATCAACTTTGGTGTGTTCCTAATACAACTAGCATTGTACGGCGGAAGGATTTCTAATTTTATCTCTCCTTTTCCCTTCGTCCTTGCGCCCAATGTTGGGCTTGCATGCGCCTTTGCACAGGATGTGGCTTTGTTGCTCACAAAAGCGGCTTTTGCACGGCACTTCAAGATCCTCAGAGAGCGTGTAGTGGCCCCAGCAAACATGGGTAGCTCTGTGAGGCAATGAAATGCAGTGGGGCTGTGGTTTCTATTCCTGTCTGTGGCTGCAGCAAATAGCGGTTAGACTATTTACGGCGGATAGTGATAATTGTAAGAAAGAACCTGTTAGAACACATCCGCAGTCGTTGGTTAAATGAACAGTATGTGTGTGTACATACACTGCAATGAAATTTCTTGTAGATGAAGTTACTTCAAATATTTGTTATGTGCTGCGAGTAGAAATATTTTCTGTTTTCGAACACTGTGCAAGCTGAGAAAAAACCTTAAAAAGTAAATTATTTTAGTACTGAATAAACTGGGTATTAATACAATTACGACTCGCAAATTTTCGCATTTTAGCTTAATTCTATTGAAAGAACAGAGGTCAGGTTTGGTCTGGTTCCTTTTCATTATTTAAAATCACTCCCCAACGCCTACAAGGTATGCAACCCACCCTACTGCGGGGTATATCTGAAGCTCCCATGTTTGTCGGAGTTTCTCTCTGTGTGTCAACTTTATTTAATATTGAATGTGTTTGGTGATTTAGATGGGATAACGTCTCAAAATATGATCGACTCAAAAAGGTGACCTTGGTGGAATTACCTTCAGAGAATCGTAAAATATTCTAAAGATTTGAACCGTAGTTACTTAATTTAGGATTGGGACAAATCATTTAGTTAGTTAGTGAATACCTTTTTTTTACGTGGCGAGACTCGGACTACCAGGCCCACTCTTCCGTCTGACCACGCACATTTCCCTACGCTCCTTTCACCATCTAGCGGAGAAAGGAGGTTACTCGAAAACCGCGTTTTATCTTTGGCGACTAAACAGGCGGATCTCAATTTTGCTCAGATGCTTCTTTTAGGCTTGAGGATCTTTTACATACCGTAAATCTACTACACAGGACAGCCGGCTTTACTTCCCCTCCGAAGGAAGGCGTACAAAGGATTTCTTCGCCCTTAAACGTCCACGGCTTCGATCGGGTTTCAACCCGCAAACTCGAGTAGTTTCGCAAAATCTGTAGGTTACAAAGGTAACTCACACTTCGTATCGAAGAGAAGAATTAGAAACGAGACCTTTGAGATTTAGGAAATATATTATGTTGATGGTTTTATAATACGTGAATGTCATTTGCGATACATTATGAAACAATGTCTGCAATGGAATACGAATGCTATCGAATTCTTAGTCATTTAACCCAGTTCTGGCACTTACCAGTGCCGGATCAAGAAAATATTTCTGGAAAGAAGGGAATTTTAAGTTAGATTCCATAATTATTTTTGGAAGAGCTTTTTGATTTAAAAAATTACGTGTATGTTCATAATAAAAAACTGCTTATATATAAGAGAGAGAGAGAGAGAGAGAGAGAGAGAGAGAGAGAGAGAGATTAATTATTATGAACAAAACCTTAGTAAAATGGATCCGCCACTTCTAAGTCCCTCACACTCTCTTGAGAGAGCGCCAAGCACCATTTAGAGTCATTTTACGAAACAAAAAACAAAGCGCAACATCATCTAAGCCACTCTTGCAGTTCGCTCGCCAAGTGCGTGCCCAGCTTATCGCAGAACGCCGAGCGCCATCACATATTGAAAGCGCTGGCGCTGCCATTAGGGCTATTGCTGGCCGTTGAGCTGTGCCGTGGCGACGCCCGCTGCCTGCCTCCGGGGCGACCGGCCCGGCCCGGCCCCCGCCCCGCCCCGCCCCGCCCCGCCCCGCCCCGCCCGTGACAAACGGCCCCACAGATCCTACATCGGAGTGGGATTAGACTGACCGTCTGACAGGCTGTTCCGTCCACAGATGGAGCGTGGAGGGACATGTGCGTACATGTTAACTGCTGCTCCATATGGACAAACGCAGCCCCCACAAATGTCAAGAAAATTCAAGTAATGCAAAATATTTTTTTAAGATTAATTACAAATGCCCCCTGGTTCGTAAGTAATAAACAGCTTCATTCAGAATTGAACATCAATACAATAACAAATCAAATAGCACATACATCACACAACTTCTACCAAATTCTAACACACATACCAGCAGCATCCCATCACAAACGACCGAAAAATCCAACCCACACTGGCATAAAAAATAGATTTCTTTTTGAAGACTTCCTCAAAATTTTAGCCAACCGTGATTCCTAACCCGGAGGTTCTCCCCTAGAGTATCCTCTCTAATGTATAGATGAAGTTAGCTTCGATATTTTAACTAGAATAAGACTGAAAATACATCTGTAAAGTAGTTATACTGAACGATGTAAACCTTCCAAAATTAATAAATGTGTTTAATACATAATGTTGACTGCTTTACTCACAAGTCACTCGAAAATGCATGTTATTTCGTTAATTGATTGACATAATAACGGTTTCGTGAGAGAATATATTGCTTGGGACAATCAGAAACTCCACTGAGACTACTATGACTTACAGAGACTTTTACTACGTTTACCAAAAACTCTGTTACAGAAGACAAAATACCAAACCATATCTAGATAAATATATTTTCCGCCAAAATATACAACAACTTAAGTAAAGCTAATAGCAATGCAAAGCAATAAAATCCAATTAGTTTTCGTCTTTTACAGTGTCCTAAAAACATCCCTTGAAACTAAAATACATTTCTGTCTTTCCACCATACAAATAAAAAAGCAATGATTGGTGTAACTACACTAAGTAAGTAAACACCGCCATGAACGATACGTTTGATTCTGCAAATACAAGTATTTACGATACGTCATGTAAAGTAGTTAGCACATGCCGTTTTCATGCCATTGGCTGCTATGTGTTTTCGAATTTATCTGATTTTAAATCGAAAATGTTGTGAAACTTGTATTATGTAAAAAATGTAATGCTTGGAAGGGTTTAGAAAATGTTTTATATCTCCTCCTACATAGTATTTTTTTTAATTTTATGCCACAACACTATCACACGAAAACATCAAAATGACTGTTATAAACATAGGTCTGTTTTCTTCCAAGCTTCGACGTTCTACCCATATGCCCTATTACCCTAAAGGAGTATATTCGAACAAATGAGAAGTTCAATGCGATATAAAAAGTGAGTGAAAATGTCAGTCCCCTCTCATTTTCATGCACCTGATATCGCGACTCAGCGCTCGCGATAAGCCTCACCATGCGGGTTCGTCAGAACAAAACGTTTCATAAAAGGGGAAATAAGGCCAGGTGAAGGAAGGAACAAAGTATCAACACAAAAGGCAGACCATAACTGTAGACCCATACAAAGAGTAGTTTCAAAAGACTTTTAGTACCTTCACGTCACACAGTAATAAAACGTAAGCTTCATAAACAAGAAACGATTATTTGCAACGTGGAGACCCACGAACCTGAAGTTCATCAGCTTCAGTACCTTCCTGCAAATAAATTCACGGGTTACACTGGGTACAAACTCGTTTTCTGTTTGACACCACCATCGTTTACATCGATAATTGAGGAAATACTTCCTCAATCTTCTTCAATCTTCAATTCCTTCAAAAGGAATTCTATTATAAAAAAATAATTTTCTACGAGTTTCTTTCATCTAGCGACTATCCACAGTGCTCCAAAATAAGCAAAAATGAAAAGAACGTCTGCCTTAAATTTACCGTTTCGCACAGACCTCCTCCTGATCCATTTTCTCAAGATATTCATAGGTACACAAGAGCGTAAAACGTCAAATGATGAGGAGACACAAAACTTTGTTACATATGAGGTCAACAAAAGAACGTCAGAGAGATATGTATACTATACCAAGCATGAGAAACATATTCCAATGCCTTAAATCAACATTCATCTTTCTTGTATGGATATGGCCGTATTTTATATACCACACGATACCAGTCAGAGAAGTACCTAAGAGAAGTGAATTCCAACAACGACGGTCACAACACGCGATCTCAAGATTTCAACATTTCGATCAAGCAATACGCGTGTAACATGGCTTCTGGGAACAACCTCGCCGCGCACAAAGCTCATTACTAGGGAACGGAATTTATTGTAATAAAGAAAGCAAAATATGTATATATTTATGTACTTATTTTTCCTAAAATATGTAAGAAAATATAGGAAATATGTGAAATAAAAATTCGTTATAGTGTTTAAAATTCCAATCTTCAAGCGTTTTCCGAGCAGAGTACGTTGCCGATCAGATCTCAACATGGATTAAGAGAGGCTGAAAGAAATTTTTACATCTACAGAAGCAGTTTTTCGCTAGGTTCATCCGAAATATATAATACTTTCGTATTAAATACAATGTTGGTTACGGCGCGTGAATATACTGGGTAGCCTGTGATAGAAAGAGAGGGGGGTAAGCAGGCATTTATCAAATTGCGCATGGGGTCTATGAACACGAGTAAGCACGTGGTTGAAGTTCCTTCTGCTTCACATACTATATCCACTCATCCTTGATTCAGTCTGCGCGGTTTCCAAGAAGCAGATGGGGCGGGGAGAGGTAAGTTTGACAATTAATAGTGATGGTCCGGCGTTAATAGAAGCGCATTGCGTGGTTAAGTATTTCAGTAACAAAAATTAGTTTTCAAGTGACATATATTTCGAACTCGCATGTGAAATGTTCATTTTCGACTAAAAAATACATTAAAATGTAACGAAATATGTAGCAATATATAAAATATGTAAAAAATGTAATTATACCAAAATATGTAAAATACAAATGGTTCCAATTCGTTCAGAATGTCGTGTTAAGTCTAAAAAATATTAATGTATGGAACTTGTCCATGTAAAAATATGTATTTACATGAAAATCCGTTCCCTACTCATTACGATCTGACATTCCAAAGCACATTTCTACATGTGTGAACAGGTACTTGAGTCATTAACAACTAGCACTAGGAAACTCGATACCGACTGACGACTCTTATCTTTAATGTTGCTCAAAGGAAATGTCAATTGATATGATTTCACGTCACAAACACTTTGTAAAAGCGTATACAAATTAATTGTTAATGTTAAATTGTTGTGAAATTAGTTAACAAGTTCTTTTTCATGCATTCGTTGATGACTTTTCGTCTGCTCGCCGCACTTGTTTTCATATTGCATGAAATTACATCATGATATTTTCCATGTATCTTCTTTGTTCATATCTTTCACACAAGATATTCAACAAAGAAAAAATTGAAAATTCCTGCCAAAATTCTGGAATTAGACTCAAATCATATTAATGTACTTTCTTTTCAAAAATAAAGTAATTCCAAGTTGCACAGAATATTGCCCACCTATTTAATACAAACCCGTTGCGACCTTGTTTTATTCAAGAACATTTCAAAGTAAACTATATTTAATTTTATAAATTATGAATTCGTGTTTTGCTTACAAGTTCATCTAAAAGTTTATTTCTTTAAAAGCCCAGAAAAATTCGTTAATAAATCAAAGGAGATTACAGAGCACAAAAAAACCAGTGATCTCAAAATTACTAATTACACGAGTTGTAATTGAAAAAATCTGACACAAAAATTTCCCTCATTATAACGTTCGTTACGACGGTGCGCTTCTTTCTGCACAAAAGCGCGGCAGAGCACAGCCGAGCACAGCACAGCACAGCACAGCACAGCACAGCAGAGCCGAGCCGCGTCCCACGCACTGCCCGGGCTAATGAGATAGACGCCGCCCCCAACCCTCGCCCGCTTTTTGCCCTCCTGCCCTGGGCCTCGCGCCGACCCGGCTCTCGAGGTAGAGCACTCGCTCCCTCCGCGTGTGTGCACTACCCGGCTCACCCCAATGTGCTGCTTCGCTAAATTTCTCTGACACTTCCGGGAGCGGTATCTCAGTGCATCAACTGATGTCACTGCAGCGCCTTTGAGCGGGAGGTCCTACGTTCGAATCCTGACGGCGGCAGGATTTTCGACACTAGCTATTCAGATAGGTCCAATTCAGTCGCTGTCTGGACGAGAATTCTAGAGGGCGGTTGCTGTGTTCGGTAGTTTTCCGTTGTTTCTCCGATCACGAGGCGAATGCCGGAGTAGTACCCTAACAAACGGGCCACGGACCGCGCGCGAACTGTCCTTCCTCTTCCTTGTCCTATCCTCTCCCCTTACACACACAGTTACACTAACATGCACTGCACTACCACATATTCCGGGAGACCGGTCGGGAGCTTAGAGCTTGTCCCGGCTGGGGCGGTGCCCCGCTGGTGGGAGAGTCCTGGTTAGGGTGAAACCCCACTAGCCGACGGTAGGTCGACGTCGGATCTCGCCATCCAGCGGGGAAGTTTACCGCCATCCCCCGAGAAAAAAACATGCACTACACTAACGGGACTAATGACCAAAGCAGTTGATGCGCCCGGAATTACTAGCAATCAACCAACCATTGCTCTGACACTCACCAGCACTGGTCTGAAATTTCTTCCACGACTCTCTTTGCTGTTGCTAGGAGCGGGCAAACAAATAGCCGTTAGCATCGCTATTTATTCCCAGCTGTTGTGCTTATCACACATAATGTTCTCGAATCATGGGTATGATCGTCAGTTCAGCCCTCATGAAGTCTTCGCGCACCCAAAGAAATTTTCATTGCTGCATTATTGCTTACTGCCTTTCCTGGTCATCACACAGCCATTACATTCCCTATAATATATGCAGACTCACTGAGGTGCTACACATACGGCTACGGTTTACAACATGCGGCTACACATTTTGTTATCCTCTCACATAAACGCCTTTTCGTTAATTGTCTCAAAAAGAATAATTTCATGCCGTATGACATGAATTTTACCTCTTGGCACTGGAGTAGCTCATTTGGACATTCCACGTACAACTCAATTATTTAATATTTTTATTTAAATATCAATATACTTAGGCAATGAAAATAATCTTATTAACCCTACGTACATCCTTAATCCATTAACATCATTCATTCGTTGACCAAATTTACTTTAATGACTAAAAGTTCATATATGATGCATAACTATGCAACAGATTCGAACAGACATAATTCACGACTGCAGTCGGTCCAGAGCACACAATGCTTTAGCAAAATCGTCATCTAGCATTTAGGAATTTCAAAACTTGAGGATGTTTACATCTAGTGAAAAAAATTATATTCGTAAATTAGAGCAAAAGAAGTAAATTTAAATTGCCCGGAAATGTGCATCACCATTTGAGGAGATTGGGCTTTAAAGGATTAATTTCCACTCAAAATCCTATAAAAATGACTTTGTCTATAACACCACAAATTCTCAAATTCCTTCTCTTATTCCTTGAACATGATTGATTTGCCAACTCTACACTATTGTTTTAGTTCGTCAGTCAGTATCAATTGTATATCAAATTAAAATACAACATCCGTATTGACAAAATAACATATATTAAAATATAAGAGACTATACTTTATTTGGATAATTTAAAAGGCACTTTTAGTACTAATATAATAAATAATACAACTCTGCATTTTCGATAGTTTAACTATGCAATGAAAACTAAACAATTTCTACATACTTATTCTACAAATGCCGTAGTGAAAATTTCGTCCATTTACCAAACATAATAGTACAAAGTAACTACTAATAAAGTCTA
This sequence comes from Teleogryllus oceanicus, assembly GCA_964035755.1. Classification (NCBI taxonomy): domain Eukaryota; kingdom Metazoa; phylum Arthropoda; class Insecta; order Orthoptera; family Gryllidae; genus Teleogryllus; species Teleogryllus oceanicus. The sequence goes on from CAXIVR010000009.1 coordinate 11,149,973, forward strand.
TTAGAGACATAAATTATTGTATTACAATTTCCTGCGAGGACGTAAGCTCATATCACGTGTTAAATCTTTATCAGCTCCTCGTCCAAATTTCCGTTTCTGACTACAACTTCGTATGGGATGCATCATGACACAGGGGTTCTCGCAAGAATTATTTGTAGCGGGAGATTGTACAGGATCACTGATTTATTCACACAAGGAATATCTGGAAAGTCCTGTACAAACAGGCACAACTCATTTCCGACTGAACCTTTTACATCATTCAAAGATCGAATTTCTGTTTTGCCCACAGCGACCTCGGACCGGGGATCCCCTCCTCCTTTCCTATTCCCGTTCTTGTCCGCCGCGCACGACAAAAAAGTATCAATTTACCCGCCTGAATTGTTAATGAGAGAGAAGAAAGTCAATTACCAAAAAGAATTTTTAAGTTTAAGCACGCCGTCTGTAGGTAGAGCGCAAGGAGATCGGCCGCTTCTAAGCCGCATTACTCAGGTGCAGCGCGCACGAGGGGGGGGGCGTGCCCGGCGTCGGCGGAGTTGCTTAATTCTTTAACGCGCCCCGCGCAACTTCCAGCGATTAAGTCTGCGACGAAACCGGCTCATTTAGCCCCCGCGACGGCCACGGTGGGTGTGGCGCTTGCAAGGCAGGGAGAGGAGGTGGTGATGACGGAGGGAGTTGATACGAGGCTCAACAGATGTGGTGTTGATGGTTATAGAAAGGGTGGCGATTGTTGTGGTAGGGGAGGGGTGGTGATGTTGGAAGTGATGGTGGTGGCGCTGGTGATGGTGGAAATGGTTGTGGCAGTGGTAATGGTGAAAATAGTGGAAGTGCTGATGGTGTAAATGATGGTAGCAGTGGTGATGGTGCTGGCAGGGGTGATGGTGGAAATGGTGGCGGCAGTGGTGATGATGGAACCGGTGGTGGCAGGGGTGATGGTGGAAATGGTGGTGGCAGTGGTGAAGGTGGAAATGGTGGTGGCAGTAGTAATGGTGAAAATGGTGGAAGCGCTGGTGATGGTGGAATTGGAGGTGGCAAAGGTAATGGTGAAATGGGTGGTGGTATTACTGGAGGTGTACTACACATAACTAATGAAACAAATTGTGAATATATTTTCATTGTCAATTTTCTGGATTCTAAAACTAACATGATATAAAGAGACCCCATGTTTCTAATTTACAAGAGAGCCGTGGTAAGTCAAATGTCAGAAATTTTCGTATACCCGAATGCCTCAATTGTGAACAAATTTAAAGAAAAAGTAGAGCATAATTTACATTTATATCTGGAATGCAAAGCTAGGGAACATCCCGGCATACGACTTAAGCGATCGAGTAAACCCAGGAAAACCTCAATCAGAATGGCAATATCTATCCATCGTGCAACAAAGGATACCATCGATATCGCAAACCTCTGGCGAAGAAGGATGACCTCTGCGCACACCGAAAGTGCAAAACACAGCGCGCGCAAAAAGGCAGCCTGCGCCGCGAAAACACCCACTCACACCCATGAAATCGCCAGCGTGAAAATCCGCATGGCCCATTCAGCGCTGTGGAAACGATTCGAGTCGGTAAACCGCAGACACGCCGCGCGGGCAGCTAAACAGTTAGAGGGCAATAAATATATTCCCGAAATCTCATCTCTCGCTGCCGGCGCGCGCCGCGGGGGAGGCAGAGAGGGGGGGCGGTGGAGCGGGGGGGGGCGAGCAGAGAGACGCCATGTGGCCCCAGGGAGCGCGGGATGACGGCGCGAGGGTTGGGCCAAAGCGAGGGCGCGCGTGGGGGCCCACTTCCGAGGATATATTTGTGGCAAAAACGAGAAACCTAGGAGAAGGGATTGGGAAGAGATTGTAACCAGTTGCACCAGTTCAGGCTGCACTCTTTCAAGCATATATCTACATGAATATCCCAGACACTGTTTCAAACATTAATCCAAACATAATACCTAAAAAACGGTCAAACCTAATACTCAGTCAAATATAAATATACCCCCAAAAATTTCACACACACATACAAGGCACAAAATACTAAATAGGCTACAGAAATGTGTCAAATATTGTATTATTTAAGATATTTCCCTCGCTTCTTGTTAACGTGGCGGTCCTAGTATTCATGAATCACGACAGAAAACGATTTAGGAGAAAGAAAACGGATACGGCTGGAAAGACAGCCTGACGGACGGTTCTGAGAAGTTGGTGGCGCCGCGTCGCCACGTATACTGTGGTTTTCACAGAGTTGCGTTTGAAGGATATCAGCTGCTTCGGTGTCATCCAATCGGACGGCTGAACGCCACCATTATGACTTCGCTGGTCATGATTGGACAAAACAGAAAAGAGTTGATATGCTTCAAACGCAACTCTGTGAAAACCGCAGTATAGAGCACAGCCCCCGCCGCGCCGACACCAGTGCTCCGCCCTCGACCTATAACATAGCCGCCACGCCCCACGTCCCCGCCCCACGCCCCACGCCCCACGCCCCACGCCCCACGCCCCACGCCCCACGCCCCACGCCCAACCCCACGTTCCACGTCCCACGCCCACACCCTACGCCCCGCGCCCCACCCCGCCCACGCCCCGCCCCGCCCACGCCCCCGCCCCACGCCCCACGCCCGCCCCGCCCCGCCCCGCCCAACGCCCCGCCCACGCCCAACGCCCCATGCCCACGCTCCACGTCAACGCCCACGCCCACGCCCCGCCCACGCCCCGCCCACGCCCCGCCCCACGCCCCGCCCCGCCCCGCCCCGCCCCACGCCCAACGCCCCACGCCACACGTCACATGTCCCACGCTCTTTCCCGCACGCCCTCACACACCACTTACGCGCTTCGCTCACAGATTCCTTTTGTGTTTCCGAGAGCGGCAACTGCTATGGTCATTATTCCCATACGTGTACTGCATATTATTTCCGCAGACGGTTAGGTGTTTTCGCTCGCCGGAAAGTGGGATCCCGTGCCGACACACTCGTCGGCTTGTGGAGTTCTCTTCTCAAAGTACCTCCGCCATCACGGCTCCCACCCAGCCGGGACAAGCTCTAAGCTCCCGTCTAGTCACCCGATATGGAAGGTAGTGTAGTGCATTTAGGTGTGTGTGTGTGTGTGTGTTGTGTGTGTGTGTGTGTGTGTGTGAGAGAGAGAGAGAGAGAGTGAGAGAGAGAGAGAGAAAGAGAGAGAGAGACAGAAAAAGAGAAACAAAGAGATAAAGAAAGGAAAAGAGGGCGAAAGAGAGAGAACGATAGAGAAAAAGAGAGAGAAAGAAAGAAATAGTAGTGGAAAGGGATAAGAATATGAAATAAAATATTGCGCGCTATGCTTGGTCCAATTGTGACGGTACTACTCCAACATTGCATGATATTGATCGCAGAAAACATATAAATCACAGCAGCCGACCGCTATAATTCTCCTCCAGACAGCGGCTTCATTGGCCATGCCGAGAATCCCCCACGTGCCGTCTGGAGAAGAACCTCACAACCTCCCAGCCACAGACACTGCAGTAGAAACAATTGTTGCTGAGCAACCTCAGCCACCCCACTTCCTTCTTCCTGTTGTGAGCTCTTTCATTTTTCTTCCGCTCCTTGCCACTCCCATACTTTGCGCGCCGACTATTCTACATGCCGACCACATCGCTGTACAAAGGTCATCATCGGGGCTTCCTTGCAAATCCTAGTCTTCACAAGCCCACCTGCAACGACCACCCACCCTTGGCGAACGAGTTGCGACAAGCGGCTGGCGGGAAATAAATCGGGGGGACGTAAGTGGCACTTCCCCCGCCATCCGCCATATGCGCCCACGCACACTCCTTGGGTCGGCGCACAACATACTCTCAACACACTTGCCACCTCAGCATAGGAACACGAAAGAAAATGTTTGGTTTGGTTTGTTTTTTTCGTGTTTCCGGGCGCGTCAACTGCTTTGGTCATCAGTCCCGTTAGTGTACTGCATGTTTGTTTCTCGGAAGATGGCGGTGGTCTTCCCTTGCTGGATGGCGAGATCCGGCGCCGACCTATCGTCGTCTAGTGGGGTTTCCCCCTAACCAGGACTCTACCACCAGCGGGGTACTGCCCCAGCCCGGACAAGCTCTAAGCTCCCGACCGGTCTCCGGAATATGTGGTAGTGTAGTGCATGTTACTGTAAGTGTGTGTGTAAGGGGGAGAGGATAGAACAAGGAAGACGAAGGATTGATCGCGCGCGGTCCGTGGCCCGTTTGGTAGGGTATTGCACCGGCATTCGCCCGGTGTTGATCCGTGAAACCACGGAAAACTACCGATCAGAGCAGCCGGCCGCTAGAATTTTCTTCTAGAAAGCGACTGAATTCGACCTAGCTGAAGTGCTAGTGTCAAAAATCCTGCCGCCGTGGGGAGTGTAACCTAGGACCTCCCTATCAGACGCGTAGCAGTGACATCAGTTGATGCAGTGAGCTACCGCTCCCAGTTTAATGAGGAGGGAATAAGAACAAGTCTTAGAGAGCAGTTGGCGTTTTTTGACTAACCTGATCAGCTTGACTATATAACAACATAGCGTACATCAAAATTTTACTGTCAGCACACCTTTAAGCATTATATTTTACTTCTAGAGCAGCTAATCAGACCCGCCATATCACTACTCTGAATGAATTTTCAATCATGCGATCTGTATGACTTGCACGACGCAGTAGGATCCATCGAAGGAACACATTTGAGAACTATACCATTCCTACAACGTTTGTCTTTCCGACGCAAAAATAAAAGAGCTCTGTTAACCGCAACCGCTTTGTTCTATCAGACAGCCCCAAAATTCGAGTTATTTGGCCGTGAAATGCCTTTTATTTGTCCCCTTGTGAGAGGAGTCGAAGGCTTTGCCGGTGAGTATGCCCCGAAACCTCTTCTGGGAAGCACTCAAAAGGACTCGGAGCTGAAGAAAAAAACGTTACCTCCCGCTTCCGGTGCCCCATGAGAAATTCCAGCTGCTTCCTGGGACTCCAGAGCTCACACAGGAAGTGCGCCAACTTTTGCCAATGCGTGGCTGATTTCCAAGAGGTCGACATCTTTGCCTTTCATGACACCGCCAGTAGCTGCCAACCTCCGCGGAATACGTGCGGAAATCTTTGTTTTGATTAATGGACGTTGATCGTTAGAAAATCTCACGCACAAGGATCTTTGATTTCAACAAATTAAGTAACGTTTTAGACATCTTCAAAAGAAACGTGCTCTTGAAAATGAGTTCTCAGCAATGTGATGTAAAATTTAGGGATGTTTTAGGATTTCTAATCTTCCGATCTCTGAAGCAGCTTCGCTAATTGATCTTCAACAAGCGATCTTTAGTTTCAAATAAAAATGATTTGAAAATAAAATATTAACATGCATTGTAAAGTAATAAGATACCACAATAATGGACACACAGCACCTGTAAACTGTTTTCTTTAATGAGCACTTTTCTTTAGTTTAGATCACATTTTTGTACCTACAGAGAAGTTGGCACTCAATCTCACTGAAAAGACTCTCCTCCCCCGAAGAGGTATTTTTTTTTAAACTCAGAACACATGAGCGTTTTGCAAAATCGCTTGTTGCGTTTTGTTGTTATTATTAAAAGAGTGGTGTCTGATGAATGTGATTACCACTTAATCATTAGTCGCTTTTCGTGCTTCTAAATCATGTTTGTTGAGTTTGTAGCTGAGATGAGAATGAACACATGATTCGGTCGAAACGTTGCAATGAGATGCTTCATAGAAAGTTCATTTATAGTGTTGATTTATGGCGCATTTATTTATTTTACGTCAAAAACAGATAAAACAGTGTGTGCTATGGGGAAGTGAATTCCGTGCACGTTTTCAAAATTCTGTGATCCCTACACTAAGCTATATACTATTTGAGTTTTGAATACAGAAAAAATTATCAATAAATCAGCAATATCAGCAATAAATGGCAAATATTTTCGGACACGCTTTAATAAAAATATTTTCGGACACGCATCACCTCTTTCCATTCCAGCAGGGCCCGACAGCTACACAGGTCATTGTCCTTTCGGTGACCGTCGCCCTTGTATGAAAGGTCGCGACCTACGCCAGTCTGGGCTTGCTCCCACGCGGGCGCGTACACAGGAGGGCTTTGAGTGGGCGCGGGGGCGGTCGGTGCAGGCAGCGCCACCGACATCCGATCCTACGCCCTCGGCGCGGCCGGGGGCGGCGTCTCGGCGACTGAACCGCGCACGGCGCCACGGGATCCGGTCGCTTCCAGGAACGGGGGCGCGGCGCCTCCGGGATTCGGAGGCGGAAGGTCAGCACCCCGCACCTCCACGACGCGCCACTTCCCGGAACCGGAGAAAGAAACAGATGCGATGTGAATGAGCGTCAACAGGCGCTAATGAGTGCCCGGAGCAGCGAAGAAAACGCATTAGTCCATGTGCTTCAATAGATTAAAGTCGCCTTTGATTGGAAAATTGCAGTTGTTCACTTTGATTCTTTGGAATCATTATTGTTTAATAAAATAATACATCACACAAATGCAGTATTTACAAACATTTCCCAATAATGTGATTTTGTTCTCCACCCGGTCACAATTCAAACCAATATGTGATTAGTCGTTGTTCTTTCCAATAATTCAATGAAGTGTGAGTTTAAAAAGTATGTATTGTAGGTTTTATGGAATAATAAAGACAGAAAACTAAACATCAAGGTTGAAGTAGTGTCATTAATATATTTTTTCAAACATAATAGATATCATTCAGAGTACAGAGTACAGGTGTTTCTGAAGCATAGTTATTTGGATTTAAACTATTTTAACTTCTAAGTATACACAATCACAATTAATATTTTAACATTCATCAACGTATAAATAAATTTAAGATAAAAGTTCATTTATGTGACTTTGCTAGTGATTTGTCTAGTACAGAATGGCATATTCACAGTTATTGTAGCACAAAAAGAAATCAAATTGGTCGATGAATTAAAGATAATTTATTATTATGGAATACCCAAAAAATGAATGAAACAAACAAGAAGGTTTTACTTCCTACACTACATGCAATAAACACTATCAAAAATGAATAGCTGCGTCGTTAGCCAAATTGTTTAACTGCGTTCCGTGAAGTCACGGAAGATAAGCAATTCGAGACATCGTGGGTTCCTGGTTGGTTGACTGTCTGAAAACACCGGATATAAAAACGCCGAGCCTCTGGCTGAAGGAATAAAAGCCAATAACTGATTGTGACTGACAGTGACTGACTAGATTAAAGAAGGATTACTCCAAATGTTCGATGCCAGTACATGGTTATGTGAGAATGTTGTTACGAATTGTAACGTAACTTAAACTAGTGGTGCTAAAACAGTACTTTCTTTCTAATCAAATATTTACATACATTCCTAATGTTTCGGAACGTTAATATATAACCCTTACTTTGGCTACCTAACAATTCAGTTTATTCTCAAACTTGGGACCAAATTAAAAACTCACAAATAGCACAAACAATTTCTCTTTACGTTCAGTGAGTACACACTGGCTCAACGATCGTCTGAATCGGCTTTTGGATGCTTCTCGTATTCTAACACCCTGCAATCAAAAGGTGATATATTTTCACGTAAACTTCATTGGGGTTCCCAAGATGTTGTCTGATTGTTGATTTTTGTTTCTGATGTATAATATATTGCCCCGCAAAGGTTGTATAATTTGTAAGCGGCCTACGAGAAATATTAGAAATAATTTCAACAGTGCATGTCAGTTGCTTTTGATGAAAATTTCTGATTGTTTTTTCTTGTACGTTCACGAGAGCGCCAATATGAATTTCGCTGGTTGTAAATACCTTTCTGGTTCTATTTCCAGGTAAGAAAGCTTTTGCTAAAGAAATAGTGATTTGGAGCGTTTTTCAATGAGTGAACTTTCCTGGATGTTTTCACAGCAGTCTCAGTATTTATTTATATCAGCGTCCGTCGCCCGTTTTATAACTAGTTTCTTTCAGTTATTTAGCGTTTTTCTTCAGTCACAAACACTTCTTCTATTTTGAATATGTTCTTTCTGAGTTAGAAAATATAAATATAGATGGTATAAAACTGATAAAGTAATACTTTGCCTTTTTTTCATTTTCATTCATTGTCTTTGAAAATATTAAAGATATTACGAGCATTATAATTCTCTATAAACACCTGAAAATACAGTTAAATATCACACATAATTAAGAATAAATATTGTATTTTATACGTCAAAAAAGAATTACTGCTGCCTTACGTTAGTAAGGCAGGTAGATTTCACGCATGCTATTTGAGGATTAATTTGAAGTATTCACTTCACAATTTCTTTTAAACAAACTGAATGGAGGTATATAATTTTAGTATTGTTTAGTATTACCATCAACATGGGCTTGCAAATGCCTCATATCACTTTAAGTGGTCAAAATTGCCCATGTATTAAAGCGACCCGAAAGTCTCACGGATGGTCGGCGAACAGCGCTCCAGCGACTACAATGTGAAACTCCCGTTCGGTAACTCATAAGGATCGGCAAAGTGCCGGGGCTGTTAGGCATTCTAGCGGGATATGGTCTGAATTGGTTGCTTGCGGCATTACATAAGCAGTGAAATGTAGAAAATACGAGGAGGTGTAAGATTTGAGCTCCTATTTTTTGAGAGCAGAAATCCTGCAATAGTATATTACGAAAAATTATTTATTGATCGGTATTAATACACTAGTGTGATATTACAATACGAACGAGGAACGAGCCAGGATCGTAAACTTCAAACGAGTGTATTAATACCCTTTAGATCGTTTTTCACACGGTACTTTTTCTAACACTTATGCTAACTTCTATAAGTTAAATTTTTACATTTAATCTTTCTGTGTCAGTTGACTTGTGGGATTCAGCCAAGGTCACCTGACGGACAGCTCCCTCCCTACTCTCCCGCAGGGGACTTTGTTTTACCACTGCGCTAGTCAAATTGGAACAAAGTGAAATTACGAGCCAATTTATTTTCAATAATATTCCGTGCAAAAAATACTAATAATGAAAGAAATTAAAACTGACAACCATAATATAAAATTAAATTCAATTTTAATGTGAACAATCGAACATTTATTAGAACGATTCTCAATGATTAAGTGAAAATATTGTGTTTGTAAACTTCTCTGTGACTGGTCAAGAACCTATATCGTAATGAAATTTGTAGAACAGTGAGTAATATTATTAGGGAACGAGATTTATTGTAATATAAAAAGCAAAATATGTACATATATATGTATTTATTTTTCGAAAATATGTAAGAAAAATTTGAAAATATGTGAAATAAAAATTCGTTATAATGTTTAAAATTCGAGCTTTAAAAGGTTTTTCGAGCACAGTATGCTGCCGATCAATTCTTAACATGGATTCAGAGAGGCAGAAAGAAAGTTCTATATCTGCAGAAGCTAGCTTAATCTGAATATTTTCGTATTGTATACAAATTGTTTACGAGGAGACGCCGCTCAGGTGAATAGTACCGTGTATCCTGTGACAGAAAGTAGGTAAAATGAGTATAAGCCCCCCCCCCCCGCACCGACTCCAGAAAAGCGATAAGACAATGATCTAAAAATATTTGTTTTATCGTGTTATGCATGGGGGTCTGTGAAACATGAGCAAGTACGTGGCTGAAGTTCCTTCTGCTTCTCATCCATCCGCTAATCCTTGATCCAGACTACGCAGTTTCCAAGAAGCGGATGGGGGCGTGGGGAGGTAAGCTTGACAATTAAAACGATAGTCCCGCGTTAATACAAGCGAATTGCGTGGTTTCATAAGTATTTCAGTAACGAAGTTAGTTTTCAAGTAACATGTATTTCGAACTCGCATGTGAAATGTTCATTTTCGACATATAAATACGTTAAAGTGAAATGAAACGTAGCAATAGATAAAATATGTAAAAATATGTAATTATACCAAAATATTTAAACATATGTAAAATAATAATGGTTCCAATTCGATCAGAATGACGTGTTAAGTCAAAAAATATTAGTGAAGGAAGGTATGTTGTCTCTGTCAAAATATGTATATACATGAAAATCCGTTCCCTAAATATTATGTAACGGATTCCAGCCATCGAATGACAGAATAATACAAGGGAGTAGAATAGTATATTCTGCAACGAGCGTAGAATGACGGCTATTATTCACGAGTGAATGATTCCGACGCGACACGACGCGACGTAGGAGCGAGTGTCGGAATTTCCACGAGTGAATAATAGCCATTCTACGCAAGTAGAAGACTATACTTTCTCTACAACTTTGATATTGATGTTTTAAAAATACTAATAAATAGTTGCGGAAGAGCACGCAGCGCCTCTGTAGGCGACTGCGGGAACCCTGAGTCGTTGTGTAATGAACTAGGACGAATGCGATTGGTCGACAGGTGTGTTAGAATAATATTGTCGCACGGCTTGTGGAATTGGCATGCATCCGATAACATGGAGAAATGAATACATTCTGCTATAGTCGTAGAGAAAAGGGGGCGGATTCCGTACCTTGGGGTGCTCCTTGACGGGCACGAGCACGCGGATGGTGACCTTGATGGGCTTCTCCTTGATGATGTCGGCGAAGCGCTTCTCCTCGTGCGCGGGCCGCGCGGGCGCCGCCTTCCCGCCGCTCTGCAGCCGCTCCAGCTCTGCAACACACCACAGGGGCCGCGTAAATAACAGTATTTTTTTAATTTATTTTACGTCAAAAAAACAGTTAAAAACTGCGTATGACGTGCTATGGGGAAAAGTGAATGGTGCGCACATTTTCAAAATTCTGTGATCCCTACACTAAGTCATATACTACGTAAATTTTGAATTTTTGAAAGGGAGAAAAAAACAAAAACTCCCATGTAATAAAATCTATTTTCAAGGATAAATAGCAATAAATTTTGAATTTTGAAAGGGAGAAAAAAACAAAAAAAAACTCCCATGTAATAAAATCTATATTCAAGGATAAATACGCAATAAATTTTGGCTCTTATTACTTCCTGCCGCGACAACATGGAAACGATAATTTGAATAATTGTATTTCCCACTGAATTCTAGAAGATGTGCACAGAAAATGAAGTTACATTTATGTCCAGAAGCAAAACAAGGGGCCATCTCAGCATTTGCTCAATGGATCAGGGAAACTGGACGAAAAACCTGATCGAGATGGGTAGTTTATGCAATTAGTTTATAATGTTAAGGTTAATGTTAAAGTTTATAATTTTAATCTAGAAAAGGTTCAATCTAGAAAAGGTTCAATCTAGAAAAGGTTCAATCTAGAAAAGGTTCAATCTAGAAAAGGTTCAATCTAGAAAAGGTTCAATCTAGAAAAGGTTCATAATCTAGAAAAGGTTCAGCGTAGAGCTTCAAAATTTGCTTTCAGGGGTACCAGGAATAAAGTATGGGAGTTACTCGAAACAAGGAGAATGAAATCGGGTCTCTATGCTATGTATAAAGCGTACACAGGCTTTCGACCGTGGAAAGAAATTCAAAGTCGATTAGGGAAACCTACATATTTCGGCAGAGCGGATCACATGCACAAAATTCAGACAAGAATTCAGAAAACGGACGTTGGGAAATATTCATTCGCGAATCGAACTATTAGAGACTGGAACGGCTTGCCTGTGACAATCTTTGATCCCTTTCCTCATGATGTCAGCAAATTTAAAAAGAAATTAAATTCCTAGATGTTTATATGTGTCTTATTATCTCCTATGTAAAGTATGTTATATTATAACTATTATTATTATAACATTATTATTATTATTACTATTATTATTACTATTATTATTATTATTATTATTATGTGCAGTGGCGTGTAGTGCAGTGAATGAATGAAGTGAAGTGAAGTGAAGTGGAGTGCCATGGAAGCTTGCACGGTGAAATGTTTATGTTAATTTGTAAAGTGTGTAAAATTTGTAAAATTTTGTATAGTTGTTAAGTTCTGTAATGTTTAGTTAGTGTATTCTGCCACCAAGTTCTGGAACTTATTTGCAGAATTAGTAATAAATCTAATCTAAGCTTTATTGCATGAGTACATGTTTTGACAACGAGCGACGTTAGGACCGAGTTTTCAAATTCGTACGAATGCAATAAAGCAACATTATAAACGAGTTGCATACGCTATTTTTTTGTATAACAGCATTGTAAATTTATAAGAGAATCAAACTTAATTTCACGAAACAACTTTCTTCTGACGTCTCGGGTGCTTGACATCCAACGCCCTCTGGAAATCAAATTCAAGATGGCATTGTTGACATCCGTGCGAGAAAACGGTGGTCGGCTGTTCCGTCTTCTTCTACCTCCCCACGATTCTCTCGCTACTATTGGCTGAATGTGTGATGACGTCATGTCGCGTTTAATAATGGCGATGACGTCATGTAGCGTGCGATAAAATACTGGATTATGCACGATTCGGGGTATCGAAAAGGGTCGTTTATAATGATGGTATACAAAAAAATAAATAAATGTATTTATCGATGGCGAGGCTCATGCCATTGAGACATTTCCAAAGTTTAGAGGCCTGTGAAACCGCGCCCGCTCGAGCTACTTGCCCGTCCGTATATTTGTCTGTTACACCTCCTTTACTGAACGTAGGAAGTTAATGTTTTTATTGCACCTCATTACGAATTCAAGATATTTTCGATTAAATATATTCAATTTTTCTATCAATTCTCAACTTGACATCTGACTGTTGTATTATTTTTTTTTTCAATTTCTCGCTAGATATTGAAATACCGATTCATTTAAAAGTATTTGATTATTAGTCAACTATTGCACCTAGATTATGAATAAACTGTCCTTGTACAATTGCTTCCCGTTTTCCGTTATTTCAGCGATAACGTAAGACATCTTTAAGAATAAGAAATTCAAAATCGTTAATGACTATGTCATTTCTGATACTTCAGTATGCTCTATTAGTACAAAAAGTTTAAAGAAAAAATTACTCGGGCTGGGATTTGAATACCGACGATTAAGTAATTGAATCAAGATCGTTTCCCTTTGGTCTCGCGCGTTTAAGCAGCAATAATCAATTATTGTTACTATTGTGGAGTTTCTCTCACCTAACTGACAAATTATCACAATATAATAGTAATGTACAAGAAATCTACCCTATTTTCAATGTATTTATTTTCTTGACTTTTTAAAACTGAAATATATTATCAGTAACATTAGTTCAAAGTTGATTGGAGAGCACATTAATTTTCACAACGGAGATAGCAAACAAGCTTCATTGGTTACTGAAAGTTGCTTTTCCTCAACATATTATATTTTATTCGGTAAAATTAATCCAATTTTAAATGGAGATTTCATAATTTACTCTTCCAATTAAACTTCTTTGCATGAATTTGCAAACATCGTCTCTAAAACTTCTTGCCGATAAACACATAACGAACTCGTAGACATAAACTGATTTAATGTTATTATTTGCGAATTTATTATTTATTCATATCAGCGCTAATTTGACTGCTGTAGAACGATCTTTATGTTAAAATCGTCAAAACCGAAATCAGTAACTACGCTGGTCGTTTTATTGCATATTTACATCTCCTATTTTACACAGCGAACTCGAAATACGAATATAAAAATACATCGTGACAACACTACTGGTAACCACACTCCAAAGCATTTAAAACATTTCAGAAACATTTAAAACGTTTCATTGAAGTTCAAAAATCGCGTAGAGGTGAATGCAAAATCCTATTGCGTGCAGCCGCGGTGAAAGCAATGTTATTGGCACGCGGTTCCGCTCCGATTCGCTTCAGATAGAAAACCGTTCTTCCGGAAAGCATTCGCTTTTCGGCTTCGGTACATACATAAGTTGCTAGAGCAAACTTTGTTTCACGTTAACATGTAGAACTTAACAGTTTCAAATTTTGAATTTGTCGCCCATAAATATCTTGAAAAACTATTCCAAAGGAACGTTTTGTTGTTGTAACGGACAAAACTTTGATAAATTTCCAATCAATATTAAAATGTCTTCACGATCTCCATACATATTTTACCGTGCTTATGAACAGTAAGTTTGGAGCTTTCTACGAGGCAAATTCGGAAACATAATATCTGACCTAAACTACAAGAAAAATCGCATAGCAACAATGACCAAATATGAAAATTCGTTTACATGAGTATTTTGTTCTTTAGAGATAATTTTGTACTCCGTAAACATAAACGATGTATGAAATAATCAGCTTTTATTCGATTGTAAGTTGGATTATCCCTCTCCCGTATATCTATTCCATAAGAAAGAAAATATAGTACCAAATTCTATACTACGAGTAAAACAACTCGCATGTAGTACTTCATAGTGCACGATCCGAACACGTCGTAACTTCGTCGTGACGTATGGAGCTCGCGAGGCACCGACCACAAACTTGGCGCATAAACATGAAGAAAAAGTGTATTCAAGCGACTGCGCGCGACGATATACCAGGAGAGAAACTTACGTAACGCAATGTTTTCAACGCGCGCGTTTGTCTTCAAACGGCGCGGAGCGGTGCGGCGCGGCTCCGCGCCCCAGTCCGCGTTTATTCAAACCGACGTTCCCGCCCCGACTCGGGTTTAAACAGGCCATGCACGGCGCCCCGCACGTACCTCCTGGAGAGGCGAGTCGTAGTCGATGTCGCCGAGTGGGCACTTGCGTTAGAATGTTCTGCACGAAACCGAACGTTGCTCTGCGATACCTCCCCAGGTGAGCACACTTCCACGCAGCCTTCCCTCGACGCCGCTAGAACTAGCGCCGCACAGACCGCCGCCACGCCCCCTCCCGCCTCCCGAGAGAACGTCCCACGACCGCCTCAGTACCCCCTCAAGAATTGCGCTTTTTGTTCCGCACGTTGCAATGTTTTACCTCGCTGGGCAATGAAATGGGTTCTCCAAAGCGCAGAACCATTTCCATTTTGAAATAGCTTCATGTTTAAATAAATCGTATTTCATGTAATACCTAAGCTAAATTTGAATGTGGCATTTTTTATCGAACTGATCCTGTAGCTAGACGGTAGATTGCAGGGGAAATCCTGCCCTCTATCGCGTCCTCTTTCCTATCCCTGGAACACTTTGCCCGAGATTAAATGTAAATTTTGGGGTAATTTTTTTAAATTTAAAGCTTGAATTAATCAATTAAATGAATTAAAGATTAAATAATCGATATGAATTACTCGACAAGAATTTTTGTTCATAAACCATCGATTTTCTTAATAGTGGAAGTTTTCCTGTTGTAACATGTAACATTTATGTTCTAGAGAGGGAGAATTTAATTCAACAGAGGTCGTATTTATTAATTTAAATGACAACACAAAGACAAACAAAAGCAAACAGTAATAACCTGTGAAAAAACTGAGCCTGAAAGCCTGAGCGCTCAGGGTTATCGTAAAGAATCAGAGCTTCCTCAGGTCGCCTTGGAGGATGAAGGAAGAAGGGAATGCACGGTATTACCCGCGCACGTTTCCTTGAGCCCTCGCTTCGCTGGTAGCAAGAGGAGTGGGGAGTTTGTTTATTTTCACAAAAGGAATCTTATATCAAATTTGTAGTTCGTTTTTCAATGCAAAATAGTTTCTATTGCATGGGAGCAAATATTTTTGGTTATCAGATTTTTCTACAACGCTCGTTGATATCACTTATTCTTAATTCAACTAATGTTGGCAAAGGAGTGGGGGTAGGTATTCTGGGGCTCTTGAAAACGTATGCGTATAATACATGCGTTGGCAGCCTCTCCGCGTGCGAAATACGACGGAAGGCGTAGGAAACCAAAGCAGAGAGGTCATCTCTTGAGGAGAGAAGGACTGTGCGATGAACAGTTACAGATAAAACAACGTTGTTTTTAAACGCATGAACTACCAGTGATAATCATCCGATATTATTTCATGTTTTAACTTTTACAAAATTGAACTTACGGAAGTTTTATATTCACTAAGAAAACATCGGAAATGTAAAAACTTCGAGCAAAAATCACCGATGTTAAAAAAACAATCGTATTTAATCAATACATACTTAAAATATTGTTTTTTAAAGAAATATATTTGTTTTGAAAATATCATCACCAACATCGCATTTCTACTTCACTTCGTCCATGAATACACAATTAGTAAATGAATTCGTAATAATTCGAAATATTATGCGCATTTCTTTCCCAAATCATTTATGAAAATCGTGTCTTTAATTTCAAAATCAATATTGCATTTTGCTTGCGGCAAGCGAAACCCCTGCCAGAATAGCGGATTTAGCGGAGACAACCCCTATCTCGCGGATTTAGCGTTAGCTGCCGAGGCTGATTTTTCGGATT
Source organism: Teleogryllus oceanicus (assembly GCA_964035755.1). Classification (NCBI taxonomy): domain Eukaryota; kingdom Metazoa; phylum Arthropoda; class Insecta; order Orthoptera; family Gryllidae; genus Teleogryllus; species Teleogryllus oceanicus. The sequence continues at coordinate 11,166,170 of CAXIVR010000009.1, forward strand.
TTCGGGGCGTCAATTGCCATGGTCATTAGTACCGTAAATGTACTGCTTGTTTCTATCACAGAAAGTGGCGGTGTCCTTTCCCATAAAATGGTGATATCCGGCGCTGACCAACACGTCGGAGTTTTGCCAACACTGTTATCTCCCATCACCAGAGCACCGCTTCAGCTGGGACAAGCTCTAAGCTCCCGAATGGTCTCCCGGTATGTGAGGTAGCTTAGAGCATGTAAGCGTAAGGGTGTGGAAGGGGCGACGATACAAGGAAGAGGAAAGAAAGATCGCGCGCGGTCCGTGGCCCGTTTGGTAGGGTACTGCTTAGGCATTCGCTTGGTGTTGATCGGAGAAACCACGAAAAACTACCGATCAGAGCAGCCGGCCGCTAGCATTCTCCTCGAGATAGCTGCTGAATTTAACCTAGCCCTATAGCTAGTGTTGACATTCCTGCAACCGTCGGGAATCGAGCGCTAGAACTTACCGATCGCAGGTACTGTAGGGACATCAGTTGATGTCCTGAGCCACCTCAGTGGGTTTAACTGCCGTGGAGCTCCAGCGAACTCATTTCGTGACGCTAATCTAATTTAAAAGAGAAATTGTGTCGTATGATTTAGGACATGATTCTCTAACTCTTCAAAAAGCCAAATACTTTTGAGAGTTAGTTTTGACAAAATCCCATTTTGTCTTTATAGCATGTTTACAAAAACTTACGAAAGCGACGTGGAATGGTCTCATAAATTGACAAGGGGAACTGGTGTAGACCGATGTAGGAACTCGATGAAATGTAACAAAAACTCATAATACATCCTTTATTCTTCCACAATGATCTTCATACAATCTCTAAGACACTTTCAATTGAATTAGTCACAAATAAGTATAAGTTATTAAGATTTCTCCCAAAGGGGAATTTAAATGAAAATACAAGAATCGAATTTTTAAATCTAAGTGAGCATAATGAATAAAATAACTGCATTTCTCAAATACGACAGTCATATCTCTCGAAATAACAAAAGAAATGAGTATGTTTTCTTATAATTTCGTCATCCTGCCTTGACAATACTACAGCCGTTGTCATCAGAGAGAAAAACAAGTAGAACTTGGGGTGAGGGCTACGTATATTCAAATGCAACTTTCTTTTCCATTCGACTCCATTCATGCTTCACCGCAGAGGCAGGCAAGGGCAAAGACGAGCGTGGGAGGGGTGGGAGACGGGGGAGGGGGGGAGGTAGTGCCAGGCCGTGCGACCCGCGCGTGCCGATACAGCACGTGGGAGGCGACGCTCACGGAAGCGCTTTGTCGCTTCCCACGCACGCAACGCTCGCAAGCGCACGCTTTTCCACGGCACGCGACCCCGCCGCCGCCGCCGCACACGTCGCCAGGAAAACGAAAATGGGCGGCCCCGGGCGGCGGGAGCGAGGGTGGCTGGGGGTGGCAGTGGCGTTGAGGGCAGTGGCGAGGGCAGAAACGGGAGTGGCAGCGGGGGCAGGGGCGTAGCGGGGCGGTGGAGGTCGCGGGGGTGGCGGCGGCGCCGTGCGGCGAGGGAGCGGGGCGGGGGCGGCGGGAGCGGCTGGGGCGGCGGGGGCGGCGGAGGCGGCGGGGCGGCGGCAGAAAAAGCTGCAGGGCGGTGGGGCGGCGGGGCGCGGGGCGGGGGCGGGGCGGTGGGGCGGCAGGGCGGCAGGGCGGCGGGGCGGCGGGGAGGCGGGACGGCGGGACAGCGCGGAGGCGGAGGCGGCGGGGCGGTGGCGGGCGGCATGGACGCGGAGCGGCGGGGAGGCGGGCGGCGGGGCAGCGGTGGCGGTGGTGCGGCGGTGGTGGTGGCGGTGGCGGCGGCGGCGGCGGGGCGGGGCGGCGGAGCGGCGGGGCGGCGGGGCGGCGGAGGCGGCGGGGCGGCGGGGCGGCGGGGCGGCGGGGCGGCGGCAGAAGCTGCAGGGCGGTGGGGCGGCGGGGGCGGGGCGGGGCGGGGCGGTGGGGCGGCAGGGCGGCAGGGCGGCGGGGCGGCGGGGCGGCGGGAGGCGGGACGGCGGGACAGCGCGGAGGCGGAGGCGGCGGGGGCGGCGGCGGGCGGCATGGACGCGGAGCGGCGGGGAGGCGGGCGGCGGGGCAGCGGTGGCGGTGGTGCGGCGGTGGTGGTGGCGGTGGCGGCGGCGGCGGCGGGGCGGGGCGGCGGGGGCGGCGGGGCGGCGGTGGTGGTGGCGGTGGCGGCGGCTGCGGCGGGGGCGGGGGCGGCGGCGGGGGCGGGGGCGGCGGGGCGGCGGCGGGTGCGGCCGCGACGTCTTCCAGGGGCCGCTGACCAGGTTCCCACGCAGTGGAATGCTAGTTCAGAGCGAGGACAAACGACTCTGAAAGTTCCCGAACAGGTGAGTTAAAGAGAGCGTGTTAAGGAACCGGTCGTAGTTGTGAAAATTGTTTGCGGTACATTCTATCTTCTGGGGAAAGCTCCCTCGATGTTCTTTTATTGTGTACGGCTCGTATGTGGGCATTATAGGATTAAAACATCTTCATAGTAATACTTGCCGGCATTTCATACTTCTTAGACAATGTGTAAGTAAAATACCACTTAAATTCGTAATCATACAAGCATTTTTTACGGTTAAACATTCAAAAATTACGTAACTCAAATATATGAGCATCCCTGAACATTTATTTTACTTAAAATCTGATATACTACTTTTGTAATTATAATATGCCACAAATATTCGTTTCTTTTGTTTATTTCAACGTCCTAACGTTGTTAAAACAGCTCCACTATGCTTAACAACAGCTCCACAACAGCTTAACTAGACACATCTCATACAAATACACCCAAACACACAAGTGTGTGCACTCTCAAGAGAAAAACAACTGTAAATACATACATCCAAATACAAGAAACATTGACGAGCAGCAAACGTTTATGTGCGTAAATTTATAGTCCAAACACACATCAAAGCACACACATAAAAATATGCCATGCTTTTTTACATAGTAAATCGTCGCAAAGAGGAACATTATTTTTTGTTAGCTCATTCACTCTTTCAGATTTTCACTTGTCCTGCTCATTTCATTCTAATTTCTGCAACTCAACCTGGTCTTTGTTATCAAGGTTCTTCGTCACTATTTTCCTCTCTAGAAAGTTCACTTCTATTGTTTTCTAAAACTAGTGGTGCTGCAACAGCACATACTATCTTTCATTATTAGAAATTTTTGTATTTCTCAAATTCTAAGAGTTCATCAAAAGTCGGACATGCAAGGTGTTTTGGCGTATTTTGCACTATCTACAAAAAAAATCAACAAAGAATTTGGAGCTGATTTTGAGAATATCTAATATTTATAATCGCCTTAATTTCACGAAAAATTAAGCAAAAAATATTCACCTTTTGCAAAACTTATGTACGTTGTTATTGAAAGATATATTTTGGATTAATTTTATTACGAAAAAAATTCAATCTTCCAAGTATTTTCAAATTCTAATTCTAGTAAGATGTCAAAAAATGTTAAAACCGCAATTTTTCAAAATTCAGAGAATTAAAGGAAAATCGAACCTGAGTCGTTTCTATAAGCAAACATTGCTCCAATAGGGGAAAATGTAAAGAAAACAGTTGAAGCTTATTTTGAGAAAATGTTGAAAATGTCGATGTAGCTGTTTGTAAAGGACTCAAAAAATCAAAATATCCCTTTTTGAGTTCAAGGGTACGTAACATCTACCAGATCAATCGGAGAATGTCAGTTTAATGAAAATCATGGATTCTGATTCATAAAGTATTAGAAGCTATTTATTACATACAAGAGCAAGAATTATCCATTTTGGTGGCAATACGTTAAAAGATAAGATAAAATAAAATTCAAAACTCACTCAAAATTTCATATCAGCGTGAAATGTCAAATAAAAAATATCGTTGTATTTTGTTTCCGAGTGGCGTGTGGATCTTTCAAGAGCTGGAGATGACAACTGCACTCGCTCCATTATCCTCCGGGTGACAAATCCTGCCACTCAGACGCCGTTTGCGGGGCGCAAAAAGCAGCATGTAATGTGTCTTGGCGATGTTGGCTGGGCTCTACATTTATGGCCACGATCCCTGCTCTCCTCCAACTCCTCCCCTTTCTGTCACAAGAAGAAAGGGCGTGTGCTGGCCAAGGACACACCAAAGACACGAAGTGAAGCTCTAAAATAGCGACTCAAAAGAGGGTTGCCCCTGTTAACTGTTGAGCTATTTTTCTTCTCGATTAAGAAGAATCCACAAGAATAATATCAAGTGTTTAGTGATAACTAGAACAACCTCTCAATAGCTGCATAATGTGTTTTTATTATTTTTAAACAAAGAAAATTTTGTAAATGCGACTTTAATTATCAATAATGTAAACAAGGTTTTTTTTTTTTAAAAAACCCAGGTATCCAATATATTGTAGGAATAAAGCAGGTGGTAAAACCTTATAAATACAATGTTAATTAATTCACCTCGTATTTGAGAAAAAAAAGTCATCATGGAGTCGGAGATAACTTTGCAGTAAAAATAACATTCATAATCACAAGAACAAATTCTACGAAAAAGGCTTAGAACTAAGGATAATATCCTGAATGTAGCTGGATAAACATAATACTTGTACATAAAGAAAACTACGTAATTGTTAATATTAGTAAATAACAAACTAAAAAGAATACTATAATGTACTACTGATAATTTTCCTCTATTCATTTCATAGTCTACAGTTAACTACTCGTGCGAAAACACCACGGAGAATCTCTGACGGTTGTAATTATTTCCAGAAACTAAATTAAATCTTACTGACGTTAATTAACGCTACAGACCAATTCAGTATATAAAAACCATTCGGCATTACATTTTAAATTCAAACGTGCGATGTCCAACGTTCCAATTACTAACTTACTTACTTACTAAGGAAATGAAACAGATCTGACGTATCAGAAGAGAACTTTTTTATGCTCAAGCAGCTGCATTTAAAATCATTTGTCGTTAACATTAGTATCGCCTCTGTATGTCAGCTCAATACTCAACTGATTAACTAGGTTATCGGGTAATCAAACTGTAAACCATCGCCATTCAGTATGCTTTCCCAAGGCGTAGTGAATCTCGCATAATCAAAAGAGAAAAAAAACCTAAATACAACCCGAGCTTACAAACCACCGTGCGGTTTGAGAACAACCTCGCCTGACACCGCTACAACCGCAAGGTGTCATTAAGAGCAAGATTCTCAGATCGCAGACCCGAATCTCGAACAACTAACGAGGCAGAAAGCGGCAGGCGAACATCTCGCGAACAATATGAAGGAAAGCCCGCTCGTTGCTTTGGGTGAGTGCCGTGGGATCAGAGATTTCGCTCGGAGATGCTCCCAGGGAAACTGCGCCTCGGTATAGAACTGTGAGGTAAGTCGACGGCAGTAACCTCGTGCGAGGGGGAAGTGACACGGAAGCGTGCCTGCGTTTAACATAGCACGTTTACGTTTATTTAGTATTAAACTTCGTCTGAAAGCATTTAACAGTAAAACCGGCGGTAGCTCAGTATCAACTATGTCAGACCGGGGCTGGGTGATCGACGGCGCGGGATTTCAACAGCTTTCGCAGGTCAATCAGTCGAGCTGTCTGGAGAAAATTATGAAGCCGGCGTTTGCTTTTGATCAGTAGTTTTCGTGGTTCTCCGATCAAACCAGGCGAATGCCGGAGCAGTACCGTACCAAACGGGCCACGGACCGCGCGCGATCTGTCCTTCCTCTTCCTTGTCTATCCTCTTCCCTTACACACAGACTTACACTAACATACACTACACTACCACATATTCCGGGAGACCGGTCGGGAGCTTAGAGCCTGTCCCGGCTGGGACGGTGCCCTGCTGGTGGGAGAGTCCTGCTTAGGGGAAAACCCCGCTAGCCTACGGTAGGTCGGCGCCGGATCTCGCCATCCAGCGGGGGAAGATCACCGCCATCTCCCGAGAAAAAACATGCACTACGCTCACGGGACTAATGACCAAAGAAGTTGACGCGCCCGGATACAGGAAAAAATCAATCAATAATACAGTAAAACTAGTTGAATGCGGAACGTGCAATATGCGGAAATCTGTCTAATGTGAACATGAATCGTGGTCCTGCAAACTATAAGTTCTACTGTATTACTTTGTATAATGGGGAAACTTGACTAAAACGAAAAAAATGCTGGTCCCTTGCGGTTCGGCATTGAGCAAGTTTTACTGTATTCACATCATGTTATCAAATCTACTGATTATAAGAGATCGTGTGTCCTGTGACTCAAAATAAAAATACATTAATGCCCGCTCTCTTCTCCTCAGGCAACAAATTAATGGCGCCGTTAGTTGGGCGAGTTTGTTTACAAGACATTTCTCTGAGAAGAAAATATGAAAACTCCGGAAAAGGGACTTTATGAAAAGTTTGTTAGTAAGTATTTGCCTCTGAGATTAAGGGGCACATTCATTTCTTTTAATCTGACCTCACTAATTGAATTTCGATATTGTTACATTTGTTGCACAGTTTGACGAAAGCCACGCTCGAAGTTGCAAACTCAAATACGTTACAGAAGTTATTTACAAGTAAATTATTTACAGACCATTACCAGAAATGTTCTGCAATAGGTATGAATTAAAACAAATGAAATTACAAGCCTTAAAACGATAAATAACTAACGTTCGATTGAAGTGCTTCAATCAAGACTCTAGTACATTTCTCTCGTTTGTCTCGTCTTGTTGCACCAGCGGAAAATCCGTATTTCTGCCACGTATGTGCACTTTACAAGTTGAAGAAGAGATGCTAATGAATCGTACAATTTAGAACTTGCTCTACCCAAGTCGAAGGACTGACGTGTGAAGTGCAAAGGTTGCCTGAGAAATATTCAATAATGAACAACCCTTCATACAAATTTAGCCATTTTTTAAATAAATTGTAATTAGTTATAATGCTAAAAGTCTACTTTTATAATGTCAAATTTGATAGAAAATTAAAAAGACTGCAGATGTACGTAAACTTATACTCAAACCACACGAGATGCTAGCAGCACTTCCTTCACACTCCAGTAATTTAATTTACATTAAAAACAATTCATTTTTATATATTCTATTTCCAATTTCATTACATTAAAAAAGGTATGCAATATTTAAAGTTTTCTCTGCAATACCGCAAACCTACAGAGTTAACTCATTTTATTTCGGTAGATGTAGTGCCCTTAAGAAATATAAAATAAACCCATCATTTTAATACTATTTCGTTCCCTCATATTTATATTAATTTATTCGAAATTTAACATGAAAATTCAAAATTTACATGCGTGTTCTGTATAAAATTAAACAACGTCCGAGAAGCAACTTCTTGGTCGTCATACAATTTATTGCAAATCATCAAACTACTTTTATTTAAGAACATGGTTAATCAGGTTGTTAGCCTCTTCGCTTTCCGGAGTCTGGGGCGCCGTCCGCGTCACTAAAGATGGCGCGCATTAAAGGGTACTCGTGCGAGCACATCTCTCACTCGCGAGAGATCTCCGCACTCAAGCGGGCATTCGTTATTAAAGGCACGTTTCAATTAGCAGCCCCATGGGAGACGTTCTCGGAGGCAGCAGACCATGGCGGGGGCGGGGGGGGGGGGGGCGGTGGAGGTGACGGAGGAGGTTGGAGTTATAGAGGAGAGAAAAGTTTCGGAGAGAGACTGTAAAAGTTGCGAAGTCAGCAAGGGTAAAGGATACGAAGTTCAAAGATTAGGATGCGTGGTCTGAGTAGATAGCAAAGTTTACGAGAAAGAATAAAATATTGAATGAACAGAAATAAGCGGGAATCCTTGAGAAAATGTCAGAGCAGAGAATAAAGAGAAGACTCAACAACAGGGAAGGGAAGTATCGGATATTGGGAGATTGCCAAATACTCGGAGATCAAAGGATTCAAAATATTCAGAGGCTTCAAAATCTTCAGAACAAATAAGTTGTCGAGACAGTGTACATTTTACTTTGGACAGACAAGCCCAGTTAGGGGAGTGAAGTGACTGAGAGAGTGAGTGCGAACTGATTCACTCACGTCAATTACATAGGTCATTAGTCCCGTCAGTGTAGTACCTGTTACCTTCCGCAAAGCATTTGTCGTCTGCTGAAACTTGCGATACGGCTTCGACCTATACACCCCTACGCGAATTTTAGCCACCGGAGCACCACCCCAATCGATACAAAATTTAAACTCCAAACTGGTTTCCTGTTTTTTTTTTTTTTTTGATAGATTGATTTTTTCGTGTTTCCGGGCACGTCAACTGCTTTGGACATTAGTCTCATAAGTGTAGTGCATGTTGTTTCTCGGGAGATGGCGCTGATCTCCCACTGGATGGCTATATCCGATGGCGATAGTGGGTTTTGCCATAACGAGGACTCTACCAGCAAGGTGTAAGGGGTGAAGATAGGACAAGGAATGTGAAGGACAGATCGCGCGCGGTCCGTGGCCCGTTTGATACGGTAATGCTCCGGTATTCGCCTGGTAATGACCAGAGAAAGCATGGAAAACTACCAATGAGAGCAGCCGGGAAGTTCCTTCAGACAGCGACAAAAATCAACCTAGTTATCTGGGTAGTGTGGTGAATCCTGCCACCGTCGCGACTCGAACACCAGGACCTCCTAGTCAGAGACACTCCAGAGGCATCAGTTGATACCCTGAGCCACCTCTCCAGGTCCAAGCTATCGCAGTGGCTCCAATGTAGAGGGGGCGTGACGCCACCGAAAGCGAAGGAGGGGGAAGGCGGCGGGCAGAGGGGTCCCGTGGGCGGTGCCTTCGCCTCGGCGCCGCACACTGTTCCAATCGCGCCTCAAACTTCGTCATAACTGCAACTGTGTGCGGATTTGCGTAAAACTGGGGATCAGGGGTTCTTGGGTTTAAAAAAATTTTAAAATTCAAAATGGCGGTTTAAAAAAAAAAAAAAGGGGTTCAAAATTCAAAATCACGGTTTCCAAATTGCTAACTGACTCATAAAAACAATGATATGTGTAGAAATAGGGATTCAATAGTTCTCGCGGTCGCGGGTTAATATTGTTATCATTCCATTAAAGTATATCAGTAATTTTTTAATTAAATAAGTTACAAGAAGGAGAAATCGAAAAGATATACAGAGAAAATAATTGCTTGTGGCGGAGAAGGCTACTCCGGGATATCTAGTGTTAAATCTTACTATGTAGCATTGCAGTAAAGAGGTTATGAAACAAAAAGCTGCATGTATGTGCAGCTCAATGTGTGTTATTCTGATTTAGTGCTTTCTACTTGACAAATAAAAAAATTGATTGAGTCAGTAATACGCAAGACAAAAAATATAATCAACTGTAAACGTGACTATCATTGTTACGCTCTAAACGTTACAATCCAGTCGTATTATACATGAATTTATTTGACTCTATTTCTTAAAAATATACCTACCTTATAGTCAAAAGTGCCTTCCATTCGGAAATACAAAAATAATCCACAAAAAATTTAAAGAATATTTTTTTATTACACAAATATCGTTGACAAGAATCAATGAATTCGAGTGTTTCGAGCAACGGTAAACTTGACGAGACCGTAAGGAAGACAAAAATGATTGAAATAAATTTCTGGAGCTGAAGCAGTGTGCTCCAATATCTTCAGAACGAGATTTTCTAAGTGAGAATTTCGACCGCGCACTTCGAATTTTGCCATCATAGCCATGTTTTTGGCCCGATTCAACCATCTGAATTAGTGTGCTCCAATGTCTTCGGAACGAGATTTTCTAAGTAAGAATTCGGAACGCGCACTTTGAATTTTGCCAATACAGCAAGGTTTTTGGCCCGATTCAATCAGCTGAAGTAGTGTGCTCCATGGTCTTCCGAACGAGATTTTCTAAGTGAGGATTCCGAACGCGCACTTTGAATTTTGCCATTATAGCCAGGTTTTAGGCCCGATTCAACCATCTGAATTACTGTGCTCCAATGTCTTCCGAACGAGATGTGCTACGTGAGAATTCCAAACGCGCTTATGAATTTTGCCATTATGGCCAGGTTTTTGACCCGATTCAACCATCTGAATTAGTGTGCTCCAAAGTCTTCGGAACAAGATTTGCTAAGTGAGAATTCCGAACGCACACTTTGAATTTTGCCATTATGGCCAGGTTTGTGGCCCGATTGAACCAGTGTGCGGCGTCAGCGCCGGGGTCGAGGCGCCCCGTAGGGCGACAGGGGCGTCGAGGGCGCCGTCGCGAGGCGGGAGGGGAAGGGGCGGGGCGGGAAGCTCCAGGTGGCAGGCGCCTTCGCACGCGCCGACGCCCGCGCTCATCAAATATTCAGGCGCTTACGCCGCGAACAGGCGCTGCGACATGCGCCGCCCCCTCCCTCCCATGCGCACGCACCGCCAACGTCACTACCGCCCCCCCCTCCGTTGCCCCCGGCTCCCTCGCACTCAGCGCGGGCCCCGCTGCGTCGCCTCTGCCATCGCACACTGCCAGTAATTATGGGCCGGATGTCATCGTTGACATCGTCGTTGTGTCACCGTTGCCCCGTTCCTCGCCCCCTGTCATTCCCAACATCAGCACCTCCTTGCCACCAACCGGGAGCGGGAGCTCAGTGCATCAACTGATGTCACTGCAGCGCCTCTGATCGGGATGTCCTGGGTTCGGCAGGATTTTCGACACTAGTTTTTCACCTAGGTCGAATTCAGTCGCTGTCTGGACGAGAATTCTAGCAGCCGGCTGCTCTGATCGGTAATTTTCCATGGTTTCTTCGATCAACTCCAGGGAAATGCCGGATGAGGATCCTAACAACCGGCCACGGACCGCGCGCGATCTGTCCTTCCTCTTCCTTGCCCTGTCCTCTCCCCTTTCACACACACGCATGCACTACACTACCACATATGCCTGGAGACCGGTCGGGGACTTAGTAGCTACTCCGGCTGGGGCAATGCTCTGCTGGTAGGAGATATGGGAAACTCCGCTAGCCGACGGTAGGTCGGCGCCGGATCTCACCATCCAGTGGGGGGAGATCACCGCCACCTTCCGATGAAAAAACATGCACTATACTTACGGGTCTAATGACCTCATTAGTTGACGCGCCTGGAATCACTAACATTGAATCAATCAATCTGAACGGTGCCAGAGCAGGTCCGTCATCGCCTCCGAAGAGCCGTGAGTCGTACGACCTGCCTCAACAGTCTCCGCGTCTGCGGCGCACGATCCTCGCCGAGCAGATGACACAGTACTGCTACCGCTATCTACTATGCTAGTTTGTAAACACTCTACTCGAAATGAGGGAACTCAACAGACCCTCCGTCCCCTCACCCGCAGCTGCAGAAATATATTGAAATATAAATTCTGGAACAGGAGCGCATTAGAATGGTTTTCCACATGTCAATCCAAGCATAAATCTGAATCCTCAGAGAGGAAAGCAATTTCACTCTAACCCCTCTGCTAATACTTTTACAGACCCTTCCTCCAACAAACTTGCTCCCCCGCCTCCTGGGTCACTTGCAAGAAGACACTAAGAGCTGCTATCCCTCACGTGCAGCGCCAGAAAGCTATTCAAAAGCCGTTTCAAATTCCCCTCTGCACACTGTCTCCCAAAGTTCACAAGCTAACAGAGGTAAACAGGCTTAATTCACTTTTCTCACTTTTTAAATTTCATTTTATTGTGGTTTATTATTATTATTGTTATTAGTTTTTTTATTATTATTTTTTTTTTTTTTTTTTTTCTGATGATGATTGGAAATCCCTCAAAATCCGGCTCTTTCCTCGCTGTTATCATACGACTCTGAATGACTATTTACTTTCGTCCTTGATAGTGACCCTTAAGCAATGTATACTGTTACAACGCCTATCATTCTGGTCTCTATCATTAAACTTCTAGGTAAACCAACTACGACTTCTAAATGACTGCACTTCTTGCTCCCTTCCCCCTTCGATTTACCGGTTTGATGTGTAAGAGACGACCTCCCAAACAACATTCCCGTTTATCTAATCATTGTTACTTTTACCGCTGCCAATGTCATAAACACTCCCTCCAAAAGATGGAGTACTGGGATAAATTTCGGTTTTCAATAGTTGATAAATTATTGCATGACAGTTAAACACGAGAACTGCTTCAGTTTAAGTAAACGAACTTACGAATCCCACGAATCAATGCATATTAATTAAAATAAAACACGAAGAACTTGTACAACGTGAGGATCGTATTTGACAGATTGTAGTGTGTACGACGCGATGAACGTGTCCTGAGCCTCCGGAGAGTTCTTACTGATAAAAAATATTGCAACCTCGCTGTTGGATTAAGAATACAATTAGATAAAGAAGTTTAATTTGTTAGCCTGTTCGACTATTAAAATATTTCTTCCTCCGTCTTTACCGCTTATCCCCCAATTCGCAAGCATAACCTGGCTGACTTCATCACCATTGCACCCGCGTGCGAAGACACCGTCACAACCGATATCATTTGCCACACCCTCACCGTCGTACACTCTTTCTGCCGAGGGTAGAGTTGCTAAAAAATTCACAAGTCCGCAAGCCACCCCGCCCGCGCCACGACCGTTCCCGTCTCAACCCACTGGTGGCGGCGGCGGTGGCGGCAGCGGCGGTGGTGGCGGTGCATTGCTTGATTGATTTTTTCGCGTTTTGATTTGATTTTTCGTGTTTCCAGGCGCGTCAACTGCTTTAGTCATTAGTCCCGTTAGTGTAGTGCATGTTTTTTTCTCGGGAGATGGCGGTGATCTTCCCCCCGCTGGATGACGAGATCCGGCACCGACCAATCGTCGACTAGTGGGGTTTCCCCCTAACCAGGACTCTTCCACCAGCGGGGCACCGCCCCAGCCGGGCCAAGCTCTAAGCTCCCGACTGGCCTTCCGGAATATGTGGTAGTGTAGTGCATGTTAGTGTAAGTGTGTGTGTAAGGGGAGAGGATAGGACCAGGAAGAGGAAGGAATGTTCGCGCACGGTCCGTGTCCGGTTGGTAAGGTACTGCTCCGGCAATACTCTGGTGTTGATCGGAGAAACCACGGAAATGTACCGATCAGAGCAGCCGGCCGCTAGAATTCTCCTCCAAACAGCGACTGAATTTGACCTAGCTGAAAAGATGGTGTCGAAAATCTTGCCGCCGTCAGGACTCGAACCTAGGACCTCCCGGTCGGAGTTCACTGATGCACTGAGCTACTGCTCCCGGTGCGGTGGCGGTGGAGGTGGAGGTGGAGGTGGAGGTGGAGGTGGAGGTGGAGGTGGAGGTGGAGGTGGAGGTGGCGGTGGCGGTGGCGGTGGCGGTGGCGGTGGCGGTGGCGGTGGCGGTGGCGGGTGGCGGTGGCGGTGGCGGTGGCGGTGGCGGTGGCGGTGGCGGTGGCGGTGGCGGTGGCGGTGGCGGTGGCGGTGGCGGTGGCGGTGGCGGTGGCGGTGGCGGTGGCGGTGGCGGTGGCGGTGGCGGTGGCGGTGGACGGTGGAGGCGGCGGTGGCGGTGGCGGTGGCGTGCGGCGGTGGCGGTGGCGGTGGCGGTGGTGGCGGTGGCGGTGGCGGTGGCGGTGGCGGTGGCGGTGCGGTGGCGGTGGCGGTGGCGGTGGCGGTGGCGGTGGCGGTGGCGGTGGCGGTGGCGGTGGCGGTGGGCGGTGGCGGTGGCGGTGGCGGTGGCGGTGGCGGCTGGCGGTGGCGGTGGCGGTGGCGGTGGCTGGCGGTGGCGGTGGCGGTGGCGGTGGCGGTGGGGTGGCGGTGGCGGTGGCGGTGGAGGTGGTGGCGGTGGCGGCGGCGGCGGTGGCGGTGGTGGTGGTGGCGGCGGTGGCGGTGGAGGTGGAGTAGGAGGCGGAGGTGGAGGTTGAGGTGGAGGTGGAGTTGGCGGTGGTGGTGGTGGCGGCGGTGGCGGTGGCGGTGGCGGTGGCGGTGGCGGTGGCGGTGGCGGTGGCGGTGGCGGTGGAGGTGGATTTGGAGGTGGAGGTGGAGGTGGCGGTGGAGGTGGAGGTGGAGGTGGAGGTGGAGGTGGAGGTGGCGGTGGGGTGGCGGTGGCGGTGGCGGTGGCGGTGGCGGTGGCGGTGGCGGCGGCGGCGGCGGTGGCGGTGGTGGTGGTGGCGGCGGTGGCGGTGGATTGGAGGTGGAGGTGGAGGTGGCGGTGGAGGTGGAGTGGAGGTGGAGGTGGAGGTGGAGGTGGAGGTGGAGTGGCGGTGGCGGTGGCGGTGGCGGTGGCGGTGGCGGTGGCGGTGGCGGTGGCGGTGGCGGTGGCGGTGGCGGTGGCGGTGGCGGTGGCGGTGGAGGTGGAGGTGGAGGTGGAGGTGGAGGTGGCGGTGGCGGTGGCGGTGGCGGTGGCGGTGGCGGTGGCGGTGGCGGTGGCGGTGGCGGTGGCGGTGGCGGTGGCGGTGGCGGTGGCGGTGGCGGTGGCGGTGGCGGTGGCGGTGGCGGTGGCGGTGGCGGTGGCGGTGGCGGTGGCGGGGGGGGCGGGGTGGCGGTGGGGTGGTGGCGGCGGGGGCGGGCTCGTCGCCGCGAGACCGTTATGCGCTTTGGCGGGGCGAAAATGGAATGCGACAGGCATCCGCATCTATTTTGCAAGAGCAGCGCAGCTTCTGCTGGGGGGACGCGAGCTGAGCATGGGACGATAGCGAGGTGGTCGGGGCGGCGCACCAGTCGTTTACATGTCGCTGATGTTGTTCCCGTCACCTGCGAATTTTCGGACGATTGCTGCGCGGGATGCACAAGAGAAGAGAAACTATTGTGACGGGTGCTACTGCACATGTGAGAGGGCTGCAGCTACAAGAAAATTCTAAAGGAAGTTTAGTAACGTTTCCCTAATAAATTTGAAATTCTGATCCAATGTTCAAAGGCAATGTAGACGTTATAAAGTCAGTATTCATGAAAACAAATATATTATAATCATAATTCCTTGTTCTACGAACGAGTACTTCCACATCTAATGGTAAATATCTTTGATTTCTTTCCAATAGAAATTGCATTATATTATCATCTTTGTACACTCAGTAACTCTAATAGAAATAACGGTAATTCAACGTACGAAGAACTACAGTAGTAGTCATAGAAACGAGTATCAATTAATTTTTCCAGTTAGATTTAAAACATTGCAATGAAAAACTAAACAATATGGGTTTCTACAATGAAATGTTCTCAACGAAGTCTCCTGAATCAACAAAAATATTGATATAGTCGAGTTCTCCTGCCACTATCCATAAGTTCATGAAAATTAACTGAAATATTAACATTATAATTGCATTTTTGTGCATTTTAAGAGAAATCAAAACTAATGTTAATAAAATTAGTTATATTAAATTTTCTAAAGAAGCACAAAATTATATTATTTTTCTAACTTGTTTCGGAATCCCTGGGTTGTCCGGGTATTTATTTAACACAATATTATATATCGGATAGTAAAACAAATATATCAGTAAAATAAAATGAAAATAATTTATTATATCCCTGCGATTCGCGGAGCCCTGCTCCTTTTTGCCATCGCCAATTTGTTCCTTCGTCCCAGCTCTTGTTCGTTTCAATATACTATGATAGACAATTAAACGTGTAATGTAATCCTACAAGTCGCAATTTCATTCAAGTTTTTCAGAACTACAATTTCAGGAATACTATCTAATTCATTCAATTTATGACATATTATAATATTTTCAACAATAATAATTACAAAATGGATGATCACTTTCATAACTTTAAACAACGAAGCTTAGTTTCTTTATTTCATGCACATCTAAAATAGGAACGATGTCATCGTCACATGCTAAAATAGTAATGATGCGATTGTCGGAAATGGTGTAACAGACAACACTTTTTGTAAACCCTTCATGGCTCTCGACTACAACCTCCTTACGTTCGAAAACAAAAAATCGAACACATTTTCAAAGGTACGGTCTGTCTCCTTGGAAGGCCAAACGGGTCTGACGCGGCTATTTGAGTTAAGAAATGCGCCGTTCCTTGACAATAGCCAATTCAGGCTGCAGAGCTGCCTGAATATAGAAGCAAAGATCACACACAGACTTATTTGTAATCTCAAGGGCACATTTCCTGCGTTTCTGTTTGACTACCATTAATTATATTAAACTAGGTCAGAGCGACCAATTATTTGAACAAATTTAATTATTGATTATATTTTATCATTTTTATAATAATAATGGATATGTTTCCGTAACTATAACATATTTTATCATCATGTTTTTTTTCATGTTTGAAATAGTCTTTTTTCATGATAACTCAAAGAATTGTAATATTTTTGTGCGAAATGCATGCAAACACACATACATTTTTTAAATTTTTTTCGAGTATATAAAATCGATAAATAAATCGATTGGTTATATTGTTTTTCTCCCAAAATATGGCTGTTCTGTTCGTCAGTAATGCATTAACGATACGTTGTCTCTGTTACAAAAGACAGTGATTCAACCAATGAAGTATTCAAGAGAAAAATACAAACTGCGAATATTTCTAGCTCAGAATTATTGGTTATGTGGTAGAAATGCAATGTGTTGTGGTAACTTCGTTAAATGCAATGTGTATTGTAATAACTTGCTGAGCGTCATTTCAAGCATTCATACATGCATACTACAATGTTTACAATATTTAAAATGTTGCGAAAAACAAATATCTTCTGTGAAACTAAACATGTGCAATTTTGGTTAAATCATAAAATTAATTTAAAATTGAAACTTACACCTTTCACACTTGACCTCCGAAGTACATTTTTTTGAAAAATCCTTTTTTTTTCTTTTTTTTGAAACCCTGGACAATTAGAGAGACCTACAAACAGACGTTATGCATTAATCGATTTTTCCGCATAAAGAACCCACAAAATGTTGACTCGATGTCTTAGAGAAAGTAATTTACAACACGCAAGAACCAAATTTATCCACTGTTTTCTTAGCAATAAGAGGTTCTCTGTCGAAAAAACACCGAATTTCAGCGCAGGATTAAAATAATTTGTCGTTACAACTTTGAGAGCAAGGCGAGAAAGTAAAACGAATTAGCATTACAAGCAACGTCACATTGACGCGTCGTGACCTGACTCAAAATTATTTTTCAGACGCGGAAGAGATTAAGGGCTACGCAGAGGATCCCGAATAATCCCGGGCCACTTGCCATGCAAACGTCTCGTCTCGTCCGTGGCGCGGCCCGGTGGCGACTGTCGTAAAGCGGAAGCGGCAGCTCCGCCCGGAGTCACGACGTAAGATTTCCGCGGCCACGTGCCGGATCCCCGCGCGGCTTCGGAATCCCAAGCGACGGCCCCCCGCGCCCCCGCAGTCGCCCCGCGGCGCACCGCACAGCAGAGCTCTTCATACCCGCAGACACGTCAACCCGCCCGCCCGTCTCAGAAAAGTGCGGGTCCAACCCACCCGCATCCAGACGGGTACGCGTATGATGCGGGTACCCGTACGATGCGGGAACCCGTATGATGCGGGTACCCGTATGATGCGGGTACCCGTATGATGCGGGTACCCGTATGATGCGGGTACCCGTATGATGCGGGTACCCATATGATGCGGGTACCCTATGATGCGGGTACCCGTATGGTGCGGGTACCCTATGATGCGGGTACTCGTATGGTGCGGGTACTCGTATGATGCGGGTACCCATAGGATCGGGTACCCGTATGATGCGGGTACCCATATGATGAGGGTACCCGTATGATGCGGGTACCCGTATGGTGCGGGTACCCGTATGATGCGGGTACCCGTATGTGGGATACCGTATGATGCGGATACCCGTATGATGACGGTACCTGTATGACGCGGGTACCCGTATGATGACGGTACCTGTATGATGCGGGTACCGTATGATGAGGGTACCCGTATGATGAGGGTACCCGTATGACGAGGGTACCCGTATGATGAGGGTACCCGTATGATGAGGGTACCCCTATGATGAGGGTACCCGTAGGAATGCAGGTGGGTTTGACCCGTTACAATACCCGCATATGCGGATCCTCGCTACCCCCACGACTATATATCCTGGCCACCCGCACCGTATCTCTCCAAGAGGTCTACCGCACAGACGGCGCCCAGGCCAGCGCGCGGCAGGAACAAGCCACGAGAACTAACGCGTTCGCAGTGACCATTTTGGTGATTCGAGGCCTGAGGAACAAATCGTGATCCAACTTCCAGACCGAAAAATGTGGCTCAGGGCATCCACTGATGTCATTGCACTGGCTCTGACCGGGAGGTTCTAAAGTTCCAGTCCCGACAGTGGCAGGATTTTCGACATTAACTACAAAGCTTGGTCGAATTCAGCAGACGTTTGGAGCAGAATTCTAGAGGCTTGCTCTGATCGGTTATTTTCCGTGTTTTATCTGGTCAACACCAGGCGAGTGCCGGAGCAGTACCCAAACAAATGGGTGACGGACCGCGTGCGATCTTTCCTTTGTCTTCCTTGTTCTATCCCTTACACACCTCTCACACTTACACACATGCCGAAAGCATAGAACTTGTCCCGTTTAGGGCGGTGCCACGCGGATGGGAGATACCCGGTTGGGGAAAATATCCGTAAGCCGACGTATGTCCGCGCCAGTGAGGGACGATCACCGCCACACCGCGATAAAACATGCCCTAAACTTGCGGAACTCATGACTTAGCAGTTGACGCGTCCGGAATCACTACTCAATCAATCCATCCAGCCTTGAGGAAATTTTATAGAAAAGCGTTTTGAAAGTTTGTAGGCGGGTAACAATAATACACACAATATTACGTCGTTTTGTTTCTAGTTTTGCTACAAGTCTGATTTGAAAACTGTTTTAATCTCTTACAATCTGTCAAAAAAAGTTGAAGAATGTCTAAACATAATTTGTTCCAAAATCAGAATCTTATAATTCTATGGCCACAAATTATCAGCGTTTATTTACAATGTCAGTAGTTTTGGAACCTATGATAGACGCACGGCACATTCATATATTACTAAATGTGTTTTTGCTTACTTCGGTGAGTTTACAGAAAGCAGTGAACCAACAAAAATAATATGTTCCTTCGCGTTCAACATGCATTCACACAGAGCGGAGAGAAACCAGGATACGACCAGGGAGTCGAGACTTAATAGCGCTTCCCTGTTCTCCTCTCTTGTCTTTACCAAGGCAAGATGCGATTTGTTATCACTTGTCAGGAAAACAACTCTTCTAGAATATCGGTGTAGAGTTGTTTCTCTTTTGAAGCACGTGGTATTGTGAAAGGATTTCATGGTGAAAGTTGGAATGCTGATTCTGAAAATGGAACTTCGTTACTGTTAACTTCCCTGTTGTCCTCGCTCAAGAGGTCGTCTCAGCCAAAACACAGATCATCTGGTACGATATGCTAATAGAAATGGCGCGTTTGATGGATGGTTCTGTCCAAGACACACAAAGGGAGTCCCAATGAGGGGTCAGAAAGAAAATGGGGTCACTATGAGGGAATTAGTGAAAAATACGCATCCTGGAGGGACTAGGTTGGACAACATGGAATAGATATGGATTGACATGAGCATTATATTTTCACAGTACTCAGGTTAGGCAAATCGGCGAATCCCTACTGACGAATCTCCGATCAACACCAGGCGAATGCCGGAGCAGTACCCTACCAAACGGGCCACGGACCGCGCGCGATCTCTTCTTCCTCTTCCTTGTCCTATCCTCTCCCCTTACACACACACACACACACACACACACACACACACTAACATTCACTGCACTACCACATATTCCGAGAGACCGGTCGGGAGCTTAGAGCTTGTCCCGGCTGGGGCGGTGCCCCGCTTGTGGGAGAGTCCTGGTTATGGAGAAACCCCACTAGCCGACGGCAGGTCGGTGCCGGATCTCACCATCCAGCGGGGGAAGATCACCGCCATCTCCCGAGAAAAAAGCATGCACTACAGGACTAATGACCAAAGCAGTTGACGCGCCCGGAAACACGAAAAAACCAAACCAAACCAATCTACTGACGAACATTAATTGAAAATTGGAAGGGAAGTGACAATTCCAAGCATGAAGCACTGAGGAGAGCCGCCTGATGAGGCTGAGTGCTAGCTGGCGTTCCGTCGATCCGGGTAATCCCGCGCTGACGGCATCGTCGCCGTCATCGGCCGCGCCACCTGTTGGCGAGCCCAGCACCACCTGTTGGCGACGGCGTTGGCGCGGGCATGGCGGATTATTAACAATTAAAGCGGAGTAACGAGCCCCCCCCCCCCGCGACCTCCAAGAAGCGCAGTTGCGTGACGCCGGGCATTATGCCGTCGCGCCTGATCGCTCGGGGCAGCTGAGAGGCCCTTGCCCTTGATACGGCTTCAGAGGTGAATAATGCCCTTAAGATAACGGCCACTCCCGCATACAGTGTGGCGGACGTTCGTATCTGGTCAGACTTACGATATGATTAGGGTCGAAACCGAATGCATTATTCACTTCAAACAAATACTTACAAGTATTTTCACAGCCCACTCCTACATTTCACTCCCGCATACAGTGTGGCGTGCGTTCATATCTGTTCAGACGAGTGATTTGATTAGGGTCGCAATCAATGCATTATTCACTTCAAACAAATACAAGTATTTTCAATACCCTATCATAAATTTAATTGAAAACAGGTCATTTTTAATACTTGGGACTAAAAATTTTAATTTCCCATCCGCTTCCAATATCACTTACATGCTGGAAGTTTTGTAAATTAATTTCTTAAATTCGGAATTGTATTAAAACAAATCCTTCAATATCGCAAGTTTTTGATTTATCCTTATTTTCTTATTCTATAGTTTATGATTTGTTGTAATTTTTATTGCTTTACACACTTCCGTAGAAATAAAAGGCACAAGGAAGTATTTTTAGGGGATTTATAATAATGACAAATGTTCAACGTTAATCAGTAATAAAATCGTCTGGTTTTTATAGTTGTTTACTTAATATCTCCCAGAGTTTATTCCTAGAAATAAGAGGATACATATTTCATTTCCACATTCCTCATCACAGAGAAAAAAAGAAATATTTCCGCAGTACATCATCGTTTGTTCCACCTGTAAAACAATACTTGCACAAAATGTAATACTCGATACGGCGAGAATGTTATGAGCTTTATCTTGTTTTGTCGAAAACGTGGCATAGAACTTTCTGGAGCCGAGCCCTTCATTTATATCTATAGTTCATTCCAGCAAAAAGCGACCAAAACAAAAATTTACTTTCACAATATTCCTAATGATAAAACATTTCCCCCCAAATACGCGGACGTCGCAAAACCGGTGAATGAGGCGCAATTGAAGACGGTCACGTAGGGCCGCACATCACTTTGGGCAAGCCCCCCTCCCACCCGCTGCGAGGCCCACCTCACGACGCGGGCCGCCCAAACAGCAGCAGGGCCTTAATTAGATGGCGGTAGGGCGGGGCAGCGGGAAGGGCGGGTCGGAGAGGGCGGGACGAACAGGGCGGGCGGGGGGTGGGCGGGCGGGCGTGCGGGGCTGGCGCGGGGCGGGCGGCCGCAGCGCACGCACAGGCTCGGGGAGGGGGGCGGAAAGTCGCGCACGAAGCAAGAAATGGAGCGCGCGCCGAGGCCCAAGGGACACAAGGCGGAGGCGGCAGGGGCGGCGGAGACGGGCGAGATGGCGGGAACGCCGGAAGCGATGAAGGCGGTGGGGATGAGGCGAGGTCGGCGGAGGTGGCGAAGGCGGTGGGGAGGACGGAGGAGGTGGCTGGGCGGCGGTGGTGAATTGAATTGACGTGATGTAATTTCACATGGCGAGACTCAGGCCAAGAGGCCTGCTCTTCCGTCTGACCACGCAAGTTCCGCTACGCTCCTTTCACCTAGTAAGGGGGGAAAGAAGGCATTACTTGGGCGACGAAACAGGCAATTTGAATTTAGCTGAGAGGCTTCATTTAGGCTTGAGGATCTATTGCATGCAGTAAATCTACTACATGGGACAGCCGGCTTTACCTCTCCTTCGAAGGAAGGCGTACGAAGGTCTTTTTCGCCCTTAAAAATCCGCGGCTTCAATCGGGAATGAACCCGCGAACTATGATATAACAGTCCGATACGCTAACCGCTACACCATACGTGTTGGAGGACGCAACCGGCACGGCGGAGACGGCAGAAATGGTGAAGGTGGGGAAGGGTTGGTGCATTGGGGGCGGCGGGGACGATGGAGGCGGTGAGGACGGCGTAGGTGGCGGTGGGGTGTCTGGTTAATGGTTGAGCTCGAACGGTGATAGAGAGATGGCGGCGGCGGTGGCAGCGATGGTGGCAACGGCGCCTTCGCGTCAGGTATGGCTGGGTGGTGGGGCAGCGCGGGCAGTGGAGAAGAGAAAGGCAAAATGCGGAATGAGATGAGAACCTGTGTGGGAGGAGAGCGAAAATGAGAGGGTGGGGAGAGAAAATAATTCGCTAATAATGTGCGTGCAAAATTTTCCATTTGAATTTGACCAAAAGAGTGGCAAACCCAATGGGAGGTATCATGAGGCTTCAGTACCTCCAGAAGCCTGTTCACAAAAACACGTTATTTATTTATTACTACACGTTATAACAATTATTATTTTTTATTACTACACGTTACAACGATATTTTTTCATGAACAGGTTGGCTCATTGCCGTAAAATTCTTATTGGCATTTCTGCGCTCTGGAAATTAGAATAAGTGTACACTAATTCATGATCACATCAATCCAAACTTTTAATAGCTTAAATGATGAGAAGGTATCGTACGAAATGGTGTGGTGTTTATGACATTGTCGTCATTATAGAAGTAAATATGAGACGTTGCTTTGTCATACGTGTTTATTACTGCAGAAAGCTTTTTTCGGTCGTATTACAGCCCCCTCAGTGCTACAATAGTACATTATGAAGCGATGACGTAATGATGGGTATTAATACACGAGTGTGATATTACGATACGAGCGAGGTACGAGCGAGTACGGTACTTTTTCTAAGACTTATAGGAACTTTTATTAGTTAAACTTTTACATTGAATCGTTTCATGGCAGTTGATATGCAGGATTCAGCCAAGGCCACCTAGCGGACAGCTACTTTACCTGTCGCAGGTGGATTTGGTTTACCACTGCGCTAATCAAATAGGATCAATGAGAAATGAAGATTCAATTTATCTTAAATAATATTCCACGAAAAAATACTAATAATAAAATAAATTAAAACTGGTAAACATAATAAATATTAAAAGTAATTTTAATGTACACAATCGAACGAAATATTTACTGTAATGATTCTCAATGATCAATAACTGGTTTGCAAACTTCTCTGCGATTGTTCAAGAACCTGCATGATAATAAAATGTGTATCATAATTAATATCATAATGCAACTGTTACAGCCATCAAAAGTTGAATTATACAATGAGAGTAGAAAAAAGAAAATATCTTAATTAACTTTTATAATACACAATTGCAATTTAGATATTTTGTTTGTAGCACTGAAGATGGTCGCAATGCGACCTAAAATGCCCTCATGCAACAATAAAGACTGAAGACAAAACAACGTCTCATAATTACTTCTATAATGATGAGAAGGGGGATGCAAAGAGTAGCATATTGAGAGATGAAGAGATGCGTATTGAAAGGTGCAGCACTCACTTCTAAGTCTGGAATAGGCTACCGGCAGTCGCACAGACGAAGGAAAAAAGCCCAAAACCCGGAAAGGGAATCACAAAGTAAAGTAGTGAACAAGCTGCAAAGGAATGAAGAGTTTTTGATTCGAAAGTAAAGTTTCAGTGGCGGAGGTAAGAAAAGAGCAAATAGAAGCAGTGGACGTCAAAGTAAAAAAAAAAAAAAAAAAAAATCTACGGAAATTTCTATTGTAATAGTGGGAATTCTGATTGGATGTTGTTGATGTTCTTATAAGAAGAAATAAAAGAGGTCATCTTCGTCAACATATCAGTCTGTATGTTGTCTATCAATCTGATATGTTGACGAAGATGACCTCTTTTATTTCTTCTATTGTAATAGTTGAAAAAGTTTTGAACGGGAGAAAAATAAAGAATAAGAATAAAAGAAACAAGGGAGAATGCAGGAGGAACTAATATTGCGGAGTACAATTTCGACCTACGAGTGAAAGTAACGCCAAAGAAGCAAGAAGCAGGGATGCCAATAGCCACGCAATCGACGCAAGAACTGCGCACGACAACTGCACGCAGCAGTCGCGGAATCGCAACGGCAACAGCGGCGAGGCACGTGGCGGGCAGCCGTGCCGGGGAGTGGGGCGGATGTCGAGGAGGGAGGGGGGAGGGGGGAGGCGCATGTGGCGCCGTCACGACGACGCGAGGACGTGACGAAGCAGCGCAACAAATTGAAAACAAAACCCTCGCGCCCCACGGACGATAAATTCGCGGATGCGTCGCGGTTCGAAAACGCCTTCAGGTACGGCTCCTCTGTTCTTAGCAAAGCCCCTCTTCGGGTCCCGGACTTCACTTGCCTCTCGAGGACATCCGTCGATTTGTACCCTGGCATTTGATTGGTATGTGTCGTGCAATATAGAAGTAGAAAGAAGTGAATTACAAATGTTGTGATGTGAAGTGAAGTGAAGAGCAGTGTAATTAAAAAGTCGTGTAGTCGTGTATTTAATAGTCTAAAATAACTGCAGGACAGTCATAAAATGTAGAGTTAATGCAATTATTTTTATTATTGCTCTTATTGTTAACATTTTATCATATTATTATTATATTCATAAAATAATTTAAAGTTACATTGTGTTAATATTCCTAATTGTGATATATAAATTGTAGTGTTCTTCCACCAGGTTGTATATACCAACCTGCAGAAATAATAAATATCTATATAATAACCCGGTAGTCCTCGCGTTTATGTTTCTGAATTATTGCGATGCATTAGTCGTCTGATATTTCATGTTTTCCTTCATTGTAATTTCTGAGATCGCCTGGCCTTTTATTTTTATCCTTTCGCTAAATCATTTCCCGTGAGCATGTTCAAACTTCAACGGGTTAAGTTTGTTAATTAATATAATAGAATATAATAATAATATAATATTCCATAACATTCCAGTTTTTATGTAGTACGTATACGAGAAAGAAACAATGCGAACGAGTTTACAAACAATGAGAACGACTTTAAGCGTATCACTACACGAGAAGATTACATAATTTGGTGCCTGGTTCTTAAATTATCATTTTTTCAATAAATAAAGAAATAGTTAATGAAATAATTTTAAATGCATACCCAAATTTTTACATTTTAATATTTTCAATGTAAACAGAAATTACATCAGAATTATTTTTTCAGCTAATGAAATTGAAAACCTCATCCATGTATGTATTTACCCATTTTATCTAGTTTTCATTGGAAGCTATAAATAGCGCTCTCCCCGACCAAAACAATTCGTGCTTCAACTGACTGTTTAACACGCATGCGCTGTAAACCGAACGACAGCAGCGCGCGTGAGCCAGTTCCGTCACGTTCCGGTCGAAACGTTTGGACGCAACAGCCGCGAGGAGTTGGGCGCGCCCTCACCAACTGCGCCTGCGGCTGCGAACGTGCGTCCTCGGCGCACGACCGACCGCCCCGCCCCTCCCCACCCTGCGCCACCCTCCGCGCCCCGCCACGCCCCGCCACGCTCCGCCACGCCCGCCCCGCCCGCCCGCCCCGCCTCCCCACCCCGCCCCACCCGCTCCACCCCGTCCCGCCCCCCCACCCCCGCCCCGACCCGCCCAACCTGCAACGCCTGCCCCGCCCCACCCGCCACGCCCGCACCAGCCGCCCGCCTCGCCCCGACCGCCCCGACCGCCCCGACCGCCCCGACCGCCCGACCGCCCCGACCGCCCCGACCGCCCCGACCGCCCCCCTTGCCCCTCGCGCCCCGCCCATCTCGCCCCCCGCTTGCCCCCGCGCCCCGCCCATCTCGCCGGCAGATGACGCCACGCCGTGCCGCGCGGACGAGCCAATGGGCCCCCGTGGACGGGGGATCGGTTGGACGATTGATTTGGTTGGTTGTTAATCATTCCGGGCGCGTCCACACCTTTGGTTATTAGTCCCGTAAGTGTAGTGCATTTTTTCCTTCGGGAGATTGCCGTTTTCTTTCTCCGCCCTAGCCGGGACAAGCTCTTAAGCCCCCGATGGGCATGTGTGACAGTGCCCCATCTCTCGGTCAGTGTAGTGGCATCAGTGGATGCCCTATACAGTCACATCTCCCGGTGGGAAAGATGAGTGTATCGGTTGATTGATTGATTTCTTCGTGTTTCCGGGCGCGTCAACTGATTTGTTCATTAGTCCCATAACCATCATAAGTCCCCCTGCAGTGCATGTTTTTCTCGGGAGATGGCGGTAATTTCCCCCCGCTGGATGGCGAGAACCGGCGCCGACCTACCGTCGGCTAGCGGGGTTTACTCCTAACCAGGACTCTCCCACCAGCAGGGCACCGCCCCAGTCTGGACAAGTTCTAAGCTCCCGACCGGTCTCCCGGAATATGTGGTAGTGTAGTGCATGTTAGTGTGTGTGTGTGTAAGGGGAGAGGATTGGTCAAGGAAGGGGAAGGAAAGATCGCGCGCCCGTTTGGTAGGGTACTGCTCCAGCATTCGCCTGGTATTGATCGGAGAAACCACGGAAAACTACCGATCAGAGCAGCCGGCCGCTAGAATTCTCCTCCAGACAGCGACTGAATTGGACCTAATTGAAAAGCTAATGTCGAAAATCCTGCCGCCGTGGGGAGTGGGAACCTAGGACCTCCCGGTCAGCGGCGCTGCAGTGCCATGAGTCGATGCACTGAGTGTGTCGGCGAGGGCCGCGTGGGCCGAAGAGTGCGGGTCGGCCCGCCCGCGCCGCACGCGCCGCGCGTGTCCAAGCCGACGCAAGCACGTGAGCGCGCGTGCCGTGCGTGCCGGGCGAGCCGCGGGCGCGTGCGTGACGCCGAGTGCGTGGGCGGAGGGGCCAATTGGGGCGGCGGGCGTCGCGAGTGTGGGTCACTCGGGGCGAAGCGCAACACTCCCCTGCGAGTGCCAGGCGCCGCGGGAGGCCCAGAACCTCTCCTTCTGTACCTGAATGACGGATGAATAATGACTAGGGAACGGATTTCCATGTCATTGCAGGTTTTTACACGAATTAAATACCTGCATTCAATAATTTTTTTTTTGACTTTACAAGAGATTTTGAATGAATTAGAACTATTTTTATTTTACATATTTGTTTACATATTTTGATCTAATTACATATTTTTACATATTTTACCTATTAGTATATATATTTCGTTCCATTTCAATACATTTATACGTCGAAACGGAACATTTTAGATGCGTGTTTGCAATATATTTTACATCTTTCAAACGAATCAAACGGAAAGCTGTTGAGCTCCTATGACCACCATATGTTTGCCATGAATTGGCAAATTCCCTTCCTCCCGCGCTTACTGCGTACTCGGAGTCAAACATGAGCGGATTTTACTGAACAAAAGCAATTTCAATCGCGTACTTGTTCATGTTTCAAACAGACATTCGGTAATTGATTGAAAACTAACAAATACATTTTACAGAAAACTATCACACCGCGTTGTTAAAATTCTGTTTTTTGGGGTGGGGGCGTGTATATTCCCCTTAACCTCGTACCCAGGAATCCTTCACTGGCTACACGATATTGCTATTCACTTGAACAGCTGCTCTTCGTAAACGGTGCAATATACAATGAACGAATTTTATATTATGAATAAAAGTGTATTTTTCATAATTTTATATTATGAAAAATGAGTTTTTATGTTAAGAGGGACAGTTTATTTTGTTAAATTGTTTAATACAAACTGTTCAAAATTCATTTCTTGAGTTTGCGTTGTACACAATATTGAATTCCTCACGAGCTGCACAAATATATTTTAAGTATTCCCGTTTTGTCTTGAAAATACTTTTTTTTAAACGATGCACAAAATTATCAGGATATGAAAACATAGTTATCTTTTATGGGAGGGCACCAACCCTATCACGAAAGTCACACTTGTCTCAAGCTTCTATTACCTTTTAGCACCCAGACTTTTAAACCTCTTTAATTCCACCAAATGTGTTATGTTTCAGTAAACAGAAGCATATTTTTTTCAGAAGTATCTCAATAATCGTAAATAAACAAAAATTCTGACCTTCCTTACATTCGAACCGTAGCTCACTAGACTTTTCTCAATCTCCAGTGAATTAAAACGCGCCAACATGACTGAAATTGTTCGTCGTTCTAGATAGCGAGCACACAGCACTGCAACGGGAGGACTTGCGCTCTCTAACTGTCTTATAATGCCAGCCCTGTGGTTGGCTGCGCAGCGGAGGTTCCTCGCTTCCTACGGTTCAGAGGGCATGCTCGGGGCGCGTGGTTTCCAGAAGGCGAACGAACTTCGGTGCCCATCTGACCCAAATAGAAAATCAGGAAAAACTTCTTCCTCTTTTTTTTCCTATTGCGCTACAACTCATAAACAGTAATCTTGCCTAATATAAAGCAAAACATCTTATTATTTATAGTTAAATAAAATTTAATAATTCGCTTGATAGATTACAATACATAAACACAACTTGAACAATAGTATTCGTCGTCGGGCGACGATTGACGAAGTCTATCTTTCTTTCAGTGTAAATAAGGCAATGAATGCGTAATCATGATCACTTTATGAGACAAAATATGACCTGTTATATTGTTGCGAGATCAATGTATAATATGTTCTTGTTCGCGAGAGTATTATACTGATATCCTCAGTTTAGCCCCAACCACATAGGGGCTAAACTTACATTAGCCCCTTCCACCATCCTCTGGAATCATTTTAAATCTATATAATATTGAATGGGCATATGAGGTTGGCAGATCAGCTTACCTCACCCCTGTAAAGGCGAAATGGGAGTGAGGACAGAGAAAGAAGGACCATGTGATCCAGTGGTTTATTGTCTGCTCCAGCATCCGTTGGATGGGGTCCATATCTACGGATCACCTCCGGCGTCACATACAGGTTCTTGAGTCAGCCCTACGGGTGAAAGAGAGGAAGAGAGAGACAGACGGAGAGGTAAAGAGGAGGTCGGCGTTGGACGCGACTGGCTTTAGTTTGGTGAAAGGCGATTGGCACGTCATCGAGACACTTTAGTGAGGTACCAAAGGCAGTATTGCCCCAATTTCAGGATTTGAGTATCTTCACACTCACGCATGCTGTTAAATTTCATTCAAGAACGCGTAATAAAATGGTATGTTTTCAAGTTTCTTCAGTGCATATTTAGCTTCTGTTTATTTCGTGGTCTGGTACTGTTTTGCTACCACACAAAATGTCAAGCTTGTTCTTCCTCACGTTTCCTCGATCAATATCATCTCTTTCACGAAAATACTACCGGGAGCGGTAGCTCATCAACTGATGCCACTGCAGCGCCTGATCGGGAGGTCCTAGATTCTAGTCCTCATGGCCGCAGGATTTTCGACACTACCTTTTCAGCTAGGTCGAATTCAGTCGTTGTCTGGAGGAGAATTCTAGCGGTCGGCTGCTCTGTTCGATAGTTTACCTTGGTTTCTCCGATCAACACCAGGCGAATGCCGGAGCAGTACAAACGGGACACGGAATTTTCTTTTCTCTTCTTTGTCCTATCTTCTCCCCTTACACACACACACACACACACACACACACACACTTACACTAACATGCAATACACTACCACATATTCCGGGAGATCGTCCGGGAGCTTAAAGCTTGTTCCGGCTGAGGCGGTGGCCCAATGGTGGGAGAGTCCTGGTGAGGGGGAAACCCCGCTAGCCGACGGTAGGTCGGCGCTGGATCTCACCATCCAGCGGAGGAAGATCACCGCCATTTCCCGAAGACAATCATGCCCTACATTTACGGGACTAATGACATAAGCTGTTGACGTGCTCGGAATCACCAACCAACAAACAAACGTTAGCGGTCACTCATTAACGATGACTGTGAACTCGAGAAAAATGCAGTCCTGCAACACTCTGACGTAGCGTACCGCGTCGCCACTGCAGTGCATGCGGGGGGGGGGAGGGGCGTCAAGGCGAGCCGATGGGCGGTCGTGTGAGCAAGCAGACACCGGAAACGCTCGCAGCGAGCGCACATCAACCCCATAGGGAAGCGACGCCACAGCCCCTGGAGACGCCTCACGCAAACCCAACAATGCCCATGATCTGACCTGTTGATTTATGGTTGGGTTACATTGATAATATTAACTCAGCCATGTGGGTCATTAATATGGAATCGTTTACCATGTAATTACATATTTTTACACAAACTCGCTACCAGCATCCAATTGTATGTTTTAGAGTTTACAAGACATTCTGAATGAATTAATTTTACACATTTTTACATATTTTACCAATTAGCACATATTTCGTTATATTGTAATATATTTATACTTCGAAAAGGAACGTTTCAGATGCTCGTTTGCAATGAATGTTGCGAAATCATCTTTCTTATAAATCAAATGTAATGTTGCTGCGCTTCTACGACCACCATCTTCGCTCTGAATTGTCAAACTTACCTCCCTCTCCCTAACTGTTTACTCGGAGTAAAGAATGGTGCATTTTTGTGAATAAAAGTAATTTCAACTACGATCTTGCTTATGTTTCAAACAAGACATTCGTTACACCATCGAAAATTAACAAATATTTTTTACCGTAAATTGTCTTACCATTTATTTTTTTTATTTTACGTCAAAAAAACAGTTAAAAACTGCGTATGACGTGTTTTTTTTGTTTTTTTATGAAAAAATGAATTTATTTATTTATTTATTTATTTATTTTACGTCAAAAAAACATATTCTTCGATTTGCAGGTATGGGTGTATACCCTTCAACCCTCTCCCCTGGGATCCATCACTCGCTACACTGTTCTACTATTGACTTGTACACCGGCTCCTTGTAAATATTGTAATATATATACTATGAACGTATTTTATATTTCGAATTAAATTCTTAAATGTGGTGAAGTTTAGAGTAAAATGACTTCGTAGAGATAGAACCTACTATCAGCAACTCCGAATCCTTGTTAAGGACTGCTCATCGACGTTTTATGGTCGGAAAATGTTTGTACTGAACAACTTTAAGCACAATTATGAATTTTTATTTCACATATTTTCTGTTTTTTTACGTTTTGGAAAAAATAAGTACATATTTTGCATTTTTTCCCAATAAAATCCGTTCCCTAGTCATTAATATTTAACGGGAAAAAAGTCTGGAAGAAATAGACATACATGATGATGAATTTAATTTTGAATGAAAAGATTTACTTGCTATTAAAAATACAAAAAGCATTTAATTTCAAGGATAATTGTATTGAAGATGAAATCTATTTCGTTTCAATTCTTCATCCAGGGTAAATTTACAATAAAACTTACATTAACAACATTAAAATTCGCAACGCATTACATTTTACTAAAAAAGAACAATCAAAAATAATTTCTTAACGTTTGAGAATTAACTTCTCTATGTATGTGTGTGGGGGGGATATGTGTGTCTGGGGGTATGTGTTATTGGGGGATTTGTGTGAGTGTAGGGCGGGTGTGTGTTTGGGAAGCGTATATGAGTCGGGGTGTGGGTGCGTATGATGACAAAGTACTTGCCAGAAATCTTATTATATTCGATTATTAGCTATGTCTAAATTGTGGGAAAAGTGTAGAATTTTACCGTACCGATGTGAATTGAAACAATCTCGGAATCAGGGGAGTTCTAGAAGAAGGCGTAATGTTCACAAGCCCCTTTACTTCAGCAGCACTTGGGTATGATATTATTTCACTAGAAGTCTCCACATTTCTGCACGTGACGATACACTATGTGTGTCACTCTGACACCTATCAATTCTCAAATACCTTATCTTCAAATGATAGCTTCACAAGCCTGTTCTGCTTGAAAATGGTAAGATATACGTCAACACATCACGATGCATTAATACTACAACTCTCGTGCATTAGCGTTGACACGGCTCCTCCGCTAAAGCAGCCTCCACGGAGTCAATAAGTGAGCGGATCAGAGTGAGGAGAGACAAAAGACCTTTCACCCACACACACAAAGCCTTTCACTACGAGGGGGCTTTCATTTGAGCTATGAAATGTGTTGAGGAGGAAAAGGAGAGTAGGGAGACAGAGAGAGAGAGAGGATAGAGAGAGAAAGAGAGAGAGGGAGAGAGAGGGAGAGAGAGAGAAAGAGAGAGAGAGAAAGAGAGGGAAATAGAGAGAAAGAGAGAGAAAGAGAGAGAAAGAGAGAGAAAGAAAGAGAAAGAAATAGAAAGAAAGAGAAAGAAATAGAAAGAAAGAGAAAGAAAGAAAGAAATAGAAAGAAAGAAAGCGAGAGAGAGAGAGAGAGAGAGAGAGAGAGAGAGAGAGAGAGAGAGGAAGAACAGGTTAATTTGTAAGGTTGCAAATTTATCAGGCGGTAAATGCGAGTATTAATTGATCCCAATTCTAAAATACTCAGTCGCGTCTGATTTTCTTCACTTCGCACCATGAAATAAAACATGTAGGTACGCGACATTCATAACATACATTACTAAAGAAATTTGCTTGAGAACTTTATTTTTTGTGTGTGATTACGGAAGGTTTGGGCATATTAAGTGACTTATGTACAATGTGTTGTGAAGGGATTCGAAAAAAATTGTCTCGAAATATTCTAACAACTGTTGGGCAGTAAAAAACTGTCAAGAGCTGTCAAGATCTCAACCGCATTTCTCGAACCGCCAACGCGCGCAAAACAATCTGAAATTCGCAACAAACAAACCACAGCGACGCCGCGCCCTAAAAGCATTGATGTCCCCTGACGCAACGGTCGGTCGGAGATTGACGGCGGTAGCCCGCAAGATTCGTGAGATCAGAGGCTCCGACTGACAGGAAAATACAACGCACTTCACCGCCTACCTCCCACACGATCATTGGCAATTTACAAATGAATGAATGCCTTATTTTATGTGACGAGACTCAGGCCATGAGGTCTGCTCTTCCGTCTGACCACGCAAATTTCGCTACGCTCCTTTCACCTAGTAAGGGAGGAAAGAAGGTATTACTTGGGCGACGAAACAGGCAATTTGAATTTTTCTAAGACGCTTCATTTAGGCTTGAAAATCTTTTACATGCAGTAAATCTACTATCATGGGACAGCCGGCTTAACTTCCCCTACGAAGGAAGGCGAACGAAGAATTTTTTCGCCCTTAAAAATCCACGGCTTTGATCGGGTTTGAACCCGCAAACATGGGTATAACAGCCCGATACGCAAATAGTTACACCATCGCCACCGCATAACGTGGCAAATGGAATTTTGTTGTTTTTTTTTGGGGGGGGGGGAATGTTAGTCTTCCATGGGTTGTGTGTCTTGGGCTCTGTTCTAAGTTTAAAGTTTAAAGAAAAAACAAAACAAACAAATTTACCCTTACTGGGCGTAGCGAGTGAGAACCTCTCACTTTGTTTCTAGGCTATTAACCCTCGCTGCATTAAGAGAGTATTGTGTTATTATATTCAAAATATTCTCATGATTCTGTACATTCTGTAAATTACTGCGAAATTTATTAATATTTTAAAAAAGTTCATGTGTAATGTGTGAAGCGAAAGTAAATCTGTATCCGGAAGAAAAGCCCACAATGTCCCAAGTTTTTTGAAATTGATTTTACATAACACTTTCCACTCTTTCTAGTTACTTGAAGCACTAGGTCTTATGTTAAACAATAACCGATTTAGACGTTTTTGAAAATATGTATGTTCCATTATAACATACAAGGGAATGGCACCAGATTTCCCTTAGAAACGGCACCAGAATCCCCAGAATTCCCAGAAAACAGAGATAAAATTAAACAAAGAAGTGTCACTGACAGTAATATATTAATGCAAAGAAGAGAAGAAACCAGTGGGATAAAAAACAAATGAGAAAAAATATCGTAACCGTAACATTCTTCTGACTCTTTTTTTTATTTATTTATTTTATTTATTTATTTTACGTCAACAAAACAGTTAAAAACTGCGTATGACGTGCTATGGGGAAAAGTGAATTGTGTGCACATTTTCAAAATTCTGTGATCCCTACACTAAGTCATATACTACTTAAATTTTGAATTTTGAAAGGGAGAAAAAAAACAAAAACTCCCATGTAGTAAAATCTATTTTCAAAAATAAATAAGCCAATAAATTTTGGCTCTTATTACTTCCCGCCGCGACAACATGGAAACGATAATTTGAATAATTGTATTTCCCACGGAATTCTAGAAGACGTGCACAGGAAATGAAGTTACATTTATATGACATACTACATATTACATTATGAAGCTCTCCTGTAAAATTTGCTTTTGTGACATAGTGCGCTTTTCTTCCGGGATACAGAAATGGAATAATTAATTTGCTAGCTACCTTGGTTGCTTCAAATAAAATATTGCTATTTTTATTAAATTGTGAGTAATTAACTTGGTTCAAAACAAATACAAAAAATATTATAATAAAGAACAAAGAAATGTCAACTGTCAACAAGCTCAATGTTCTCTTACTTTCATTCATTATCAACTCACGTTCATTCTCAATACGTTGATTCCTAAATTATTAATTTCATTCGTGTATTCAATTAAAAATTAACATCCGGTTTGGCCTCAAAAAGTATCCCTTCATGTCGATGAGTGCGAAATCATTTACGGTTTTATTTGACGCCAGACGAGAAAGTGAATTGCAGTTTGTTCGTTGGTGAGCAAAGCTCTTGATACACACCTGATTAGCAACATCAACGTTGGCAGCAATGGAAAGCTCAATGCTTGGTATCTGTGTTCACAAATGAAGGGCACAAAAACAATTGTATGTAATCTAATTAAGAGCCTGCATCACAGCTTTTAAATTTATTAGAATCATTGGGGGATATTCTTTCCATGCATTATCATAACTGATCGTTGGTGCCAGTAGTAAATCAAAAATCATTCCGATTATTTTAGTATAGCTTACAAAACCTACAACACAAAATAATATTTGTAAGACATATGCAGAAACTTCTTGGGTGACGAGTCTCCGATTGAAGGAGACCTAGGTGCCGTAGCTCCACTGTCAATACGGAGAAAAGCTTTTAGTCGTTTCTTATGAATCGCACAAAATTATTTGCAAATCCCAAGAAATTGCAGTATTGTTATTTATGATTTCACGAATACTTTTTTTCTATTTGTATCTTGAGAATACTTTGAGCCAAATTTATAAGTGACCCTTAGAATGTTCGTTAAGTGAAAAATTCATTTTCCTACAGCCCTTATGCGCAAATGAAAAGATAAACAAGTGACCATTAATTGACAAGAGAGATCGCCCGCTCACGAAATGCTCCTTATGCCTCATTCACAATGCAAACTTAAACGTAACGTAAGCCGTAAACGTATGCAGTAAACTTTTCACGTAAAAACGAGCATTCACAATGGCAAACGTAAGCTGGAACGTAGGTTTTGCCTGAACCAATCAGAATTCAACATATTGATCGATGCGTTTCTAGCTTTTTTTTCGACTCTCCTATCGATTTCACCTTTTGCATTTGCGAGCAGCTGTTGCGCCCCTACTTATTGAGGTTGTGTGCGAGCAGTGAGCTTTAAATTGTGTACCGCAAATATATTTAACGCCACGTTCAGATTTTGTCATGAAGAGAGATTTGGGCGTGCAGCTTGTGCTGTTGCAAGCTTCAGTAGCATTAATTTTAGGGTTGCTTTATTTAAAAAGAAGAAGGAGGCGCTTTATTTGCCATTTCGAACCAACACATCCTAAGTCGTACCAAAACTCCACAAACTTCTTTGCTCTACCTTTCAACTATACACACCAACGCACACCAATTCACACGCATAAACAAGAATCGATCTGGAGTCGACCTTCCTTCTCGCGGATTTTGTTGTGTATTTGTTTTTTTCATGCTGCTCTCTGATTGGTCATCGGTAGAATTTCGAAGTAAACTTAAACGTAGAAGCTTGGAGCTTGCGAGCTCTTAAGTTTACGTCTCACGTCTACGTTTACGTCAAGGCATTGTGAATGATCTCGCTTTATAACCCATTTCTACGTTTTGCGGCTACGTTACGGTTACGTTTAAGTTTGCATTGTGAATGAGGCCTTACGTGGTCTCCGGACGCAAAGCCCACTTTCGTACGTTAAATAAAGACAATGAATTTATTTCTATATGTAACACATCATTCGTACTACGGAAAGGGATATAATTTTACACTTACGGGTCTAAGTAGTTGACGCCCTCGGAATCAATACTCGTCTGCGTTCGGGCGTCAATAAGCGTCTATGCTCGGGGTGGGCGGGTTGCCTACATTTGAGGGTGCTCGGGGGCAGGTGGCACTGCAGTGTCGTGGAGGGAACGGTCAGGTGGTTGGTTTGATTGATTAATTTTTTTGTGTTTCCGGGCGCGTCAGCTGCTTCGGTCATTAGTCCCTTTAGTGTAGTGTATGTTTTTTCTCGGGAGATGGCGGTGATCTTCCCCCGCTGGATGGCGAGATGCGGCACCGACCTACCGTCGGCTAGTGGGGTTTCCCCTTAACCAGGACTCTCCCACCAGCGGGGCACCGCCCCAGCCGGGACAAGCTCTAAGCTCCCGACCGTCTCCCAGAATATGTGGTAGTGTAGTGCATGTTAGTGTGTTTGTGGTAGGGGAGAGGATAGGACAAGGAAGAGGAAGGAGAGATCGCGTGCGGTCCGTGGCCCGTTTGGTAGGGTACTGGTCCGGCATTCGCCTGGTATTGATGGGAGAAACCACGGAAAACTACCGATCAGAGTAACCGGCCGCTAGAATTCTCCTCCAGACAGCGACTGAACCCGACCTAGCTCGTGTCGAAAATCCTGCCGCCGTGGGGAGTGGGAACCTAGGACCTCCCGGCGAGAGACGCTGCAGTGACATCAGTTGATGCACTGAGCTGGACGTGGAGCGTGTTCTTCCTCAGATTGCGTGGAGCGCAGCGGACAACTACGTTTCCACAGATTAGCATTGAGGGTTCACTTCCTCCTTTCGGCGTCTGTGAGGCTGGGCTCAGCTGGGGCTGTCCAGCGGCACGCGCGCCCGCACACGCCCCAATTATCATGTCATTACCGGCCGCTTAAAGCCCGGCCCTCGCGGCACGCAGCCCCCCCCCCGCCCTCGCCCTCGGCGCCTCCCTGCCACGCCCCCACATCGCCTCTCACAACATATTTCCCCCCTCCCGCCCTGCACGATGTCTGTCTGCCCCCATCCCCGCCCTCGCCCTCGGCGCCGTCTCTCCCTCCACGCCCCGCCCACGAGCCCTCCCGCCCCACACGTCTCACAACACGCTCCTCCCCAACCCACCCCTCCCGATCTCTCTCTCGCCCCCCCCCCGCCTCGCCCCTTTACCTCTCACGCCCCGACCACTGAGCCCTGCCCCATCCTTCGCCCCACACCGCCTCTCACGACACGACTCCCTCCCCAACCCACCCCGTCCCGATCTCTCTCTGCCCCCGCCCCCGCCCCCGCCATCGCCGTCGCCCTGGGCACCGCCCCCTTTACCTCTCACGCCCCGACCACTGCAGCCGCGCCCCGCCTCTCCCCGCCCCATCCTTCACCCCATTCCCCTCCCACCCCTCCCCCAGGCCTTGTGCCGCCGCCGCCGCATCCGCAGGTCACACCGCAAGCCCTTTGAGGCGCCGCGCGCGCCCGCCGAGCAGCTAAATGCATTATTTAGCGGAGTGGGGATTCCGCGAGCCACACATGTCTCTGCCTAGACCACTGTTCTGACCCAGGCGCTAGTGAATAGGACTTCGCCTTCTGCTTGCTAGGTTCTTGTGTCTGTTATGGGGCAGTCTGTTGAGTGCACGTTCGCTACACTTCTCTCCTCTGACGTTAACTTGTCTCTTGTGCCTGATAAGTTTTCTCTACAATGGTTAATACTGTCTCCTGTCTAATTGTTCTTAATGAACCTACCTATCTTTCGTTCAATCACTTGACGTATTCTGAATATCATACATATCACACAAGTAAGTTATTTTCTTGTTATTCAATTAGAAATTCAGTTCATCTCTCTCCATTTTCGAAGAAACTATGAACTTATTCGTAAATCTCCATTGTTATTTCGATATTATTCCAGACTCAAATATTTCGAGATTCAAAAACTGACATAATTTTCTCGTTTTTTTCGGGCTTTTATCCAGCCAACAGCCGGTTACCCTTCACGTCCCGATGGGACTCATCTTTGACCATACACTAGGCCAACACAATTGTATAGAAACATAACTATTTCTATACAATTAAAGACTATACTGAGCATCGCAAGAAAAGTTACATTAATTCTAACAATGATATATAATGCATTATTTACCATTTGAACTGTATAAATGTGTATAAACAACCTGTAACAAGTATTGTATTGCAGCCTCCGGGTCAATGACCCCCATCTCGATCAGATTTTTCGTCCAGTTTCCCTGATCCATTGAGCAAATGCTGAGATGGCCCCTTGTTTTGCTTCTGAACATAAATGTAACTTCATTTTCTGTGCACTTCTTCTAGAATTTAGCGGGAAATACTATTATTCAAATTATCGTTTCCATGTTGTCGCGGCAGAAAGTATTATTCCGAAGGACAACATGGATAAGAGCCAAAATTTTTTTCATTTTTATCCTTGGAAATAGATTTTATTATATGGGAGCTTTTTTTTTCAATTTATGTAGTATATGACTTAATGTAGGGATCACAGAATTTTGACAATGTGTACACAATTCACTTTTCCCCATAGCACGTCATACGCAGTTTTTAACTGTTTTTTGACGTAAAATAAATAAATAAACACACTTGCGTGCATCTCTAATCTGGGGTCAGCAGAACGCGTGGCCAATTTCTCGTTTTAATGTGGTAAATTAATATTATCAATCGCTTTAAACTATAATGGAACATTACAGCGGCAATTGAAAGCGTATCTAGGATCATGCCATATCTCAGACACTCTGTCATCTTCCAATTAGTCATGGGAACGGCACATATCGAGTGATCAAAAATCTTGTCAAACGAGGAAAACATGTTTTGTAACCTTCCAACGATTGTTGAGCGCAACATTGAGCGTATGCACCTGTACTCCCACCGCAGCCGTGGCTGTGTTGCCTCTATTGCGAAGCCTCGAAGTGCTCTCGAGCCGGAACAACCACTGCCGAACGCGCCCCGCCCGCCCGCGCCGCTGCGACTCGCTCGTCGAGCAGGTAAACGGGGGCACGGCTTTGGCCACTTGCTGTCGGTCGGGGCGGCAGCAGCGTTGCAGCGGCGTTTGGAGTGGAGCGGTCGGCGCGCGAGGCCCGTTGACAGGTGGGCGAGGGGGAGGAGGCGGGGACGGGAGGACGGGAGGACGGGAGGACGGGAGGACGGGAGGACGGAGGACGGGAGGACGGGAGGACGGGAGGACGGGAGGACGGGAGGACGGGAGGACGGGAGGAGGGGAGGACGGGAGGACGGGAGGACGGGAGGACGGGAGGACGGGAGGACGGGAGGACGGGAGGACGGGAGAACGGGAGGATGGGAGGACGAGAGGATGGGAGGACGGGAGGATGGGAGGACGGGAGGATGTGAGGACGGGAGGATGGGAGGACGGGAGGATGAGGGGACGGGAGGATGGGAGGACGGAAGGATGGAGGGGGGGGGGCGGGGAGCCGGACACAAGAGGGCGCGGAGGGGGGGGAGAGGGCAGGGCGCGGGGCCGGCGCGCGTATTAGCGACGCGTCCGCTGACGTCAGCGCGTTACGGGAGCGAGGTGACGCGTTAAGGCGCGCGGTTCGGCCAGCGGCGCGGCGCGGCGCGACGCGACGCGACGCGCCACACACGGAATACGTAATCAGTCGGCGTGGAGCTCGTTTCACGCGCGGTCAAAAATAACCGCGCTCGGTTTGGCGCGTTCTGCTCCCTTCGCGCTGTGGGCCCAAATGATACTACCAAAAGCGTGCGTAGAATACAGTTCGCTATCGATGTTTTCAATGGCGAGGGACAAGGACTAAATTTAGATTCAATCTAATATTTCATCGCAGCCAAATTTGTATTGCCGCATTTTGAATGAAATGGGTTGGAGGAAAATTCGAGTTAATCTGGAAATTCAGTTACCAAAATTTTAGTGTATTCTGCGATTTCAAAAAGACAGTCAACAAAAATGTGTTCACGAAAATAAAACTTTATGAAACAATTTTGTTTCGTTTCCCAATTTTCTTTTTCAGTGTTTCTGAATGCTTATAATATATTTTTTCTCAATACAATTGGTTCGTGCACAATAAAGACTGAACAAATTATTATTAAAAAACAAAGAACAACAAATTATTAAAGCAATCAGTTTGATTCATGTTTATTGAATGCTAAATTTTCATTTGTTCAATATTTGTTTTGATCGCTTTCCCTGTAGGTCATCACGAAGTTTCACATTCAAGAAACTCGAGCTGTACCTCTTAATGAAGTTGTTGGGTCACTACTAGTCATCAATCTACCGGCTTCGTTGACTCAGGGCATCGATTGATGTCACATCAGTGCCTCCGATCAGGAGATCCTAGGGTTCGAGACTCGACGGTGGCAGGATTTTCGACATCACATAAACAGATCGATAGATATCATTCAGTCGTAGCGTGCACAGGTATTCTTACAGCCGGCTGCTCTGATCGGTAATTTTCCGCGGTTCCTCCTATCAATACTACACAAATTCCGCAGCTATTAAACAACTATTATGCACCGCGCGCGATCTTTCCTTCCTCTTCCTTGCCCTGTCCTCATCCCTTACTTACACTTACACTACACGCACTACACAACTACACTGTCGGAGTCCACCAGTGAACTTGGGACAGCTTGAACCAGACGCAGCGGAGCCCCGTAGGTGGGAAAACCGCAACCCTATGTGTAGGTCCCCGAATCTCATCACCCAGCGGGCAGCGGGGGAAGATCCCCGCCACCACCCGCCTCGCGATAACAAGCGAAACACTTAGGGGACGAATGACCTTAGTAGGTGACGCGCCCAGAAACACCAACAAATCAATCACATCCTAGTCGTCAAAGGCGTGAGCATTCCTATTTTTGTGGCCGCTGGATGCTGGGTCCACTGCGCGTCGCCGCGTGGCCGCGGGGCTGTAGCGCCGACAGCGTGGGCAGTGGTGTGTCAACGCCGAATACAGTTAGCAAGTCGCGCTAATGGAAGCGGGCGTGCGGCGCGGGGATAGGCGGGGCGGGGCGAGGTAGGAGGGGACGTGTGCGGCGGGGCGGGGACGAGTCACGCTGACAAGGACGCCGGGTCCTTCGTGCGACTAGTGCTTCCACCGAGCGGACTTCGGGAATTTATTGTTCCCCAGAAACAGAAAACATATTGCGCTATTTCTCTTGCTATTATTCCGGGTGACTGAGACCTGGAGCGGTAGCTCAGCACTGATATCACTGAAGCGCCTCTGACCGGGAGGTCCTAGGTTACACTCCCCACGGCGAAGGGATTTTTGACACTAGCTTTTCAGCAGGTCCAATTCAGTCGCTATCTGGAGGAGAATTAGAGCGGCCGGCTGCTCTGATCGGTAGTTTAGCATGGTTTGTTCGATCAACACCAGGCGAATGCCGGAGCATTACCCTACCAAACGGGCCACGGACCGCGCGCGATCTGTTCTTCCTCTTCCTTGTCCTATCTTCTCCTCTTACACACACACTTACACTAACATGCACTACATTAACACATATTCCGGGAGACCGGTCGGGAGCTTAGAGCTTGTCCCGGCTGGGGCGGTGGCCTGCTGGTGGGAGAGTCCTGGTTGGGGGGAAACCCCACTAGCCGACGATAGGTCGGCGCCGGATCTCGCCATCCAGCGGGGAAATATCACCGCCATCTCCCGAGAAAAAAAATGCACTACACTAACGGGACTACTGACCGAAGCAGTTGACGCGCTCGGAAACACGAAAAAATCAATCAACTAACCGGGTGACTGAGTAAAAGGACGCAGGATTTGACTTTTCGTTAATCCAGATTCTAAGAATTCTATTTGTAATATCTCGGTTAAGCACGAATACTCATCTTCATTTAGGAAACTGTGAAAGTTCGAATAAACCCACAACGATGTGACAAAATTTCATTTTGAATACGTTCACTTGTAAAATTAGTCTTTTCTAGTATTCAGCATTTCACAAGATTCTATTCTTGAATTTGCGTTCCATTTTTATCATTTAGTTACACGATACTCTCTATGAAATACCGATCTATTTAATATTCAAATTCCACAACGAAATATCTTCAAATATTATCGTAAATAATGATTCTTCAACATTCTCTCTGGAACCTTCACTTCTCTAAAGGCAATAACACTTCAGACACATAACACATTCATCGCTCAACAAGTTCCACATCAAAAGATATCTACAAGTGAATCGTGTTAATGCACTGACATTCCAAAGAGAAGCAATTTTAAAATTCTTCTATCTTATTCTTTACAAGTAGTTTGCAAAACTTTTAATTTTCTAACAAAATGTGAGTTATCAACTTTCACCCGCTACGTATGAACGAATTCAGATATTGCAAATACATGCAGAATAAATAGTAGTTGTTTTACTACATAGCACAAACAAGAATGCAAAAACGTCAATTGTCATGATTTACAATACGTGATTCAGTACTATTCAGTGTGTTTCATTAACAAATATTTCAGTTGTGTGGTCAATTCGCTGTAAAACATGCCATATAAACACACGTGCACTGTTTATTTGGTGTGAAGTTAAAACTGTTACGTTACCGAGTACAGTATGTAAGGATTTTCTTAAGGATGAGCCAAAGTGACAGTTCTCATACCATATGAACATCACACGTAAATCAGAGAAATATACCTCCGCCGCGACAGCAGTTCAGCCACGCCCCTTCGTAAAGTGCTAATGGCTTCTGTGAAAACATCCCTATGCAGAAGTCTGAGTTTCACTGAGGTATATGCATGTACAGGAAACATTTAAATTTAATTACGTATGTGGAAAATCTCTTAACATGCTCTCACAACAGTGACAGAAAACTGCCACGAATGTAAATAGAAAGAAAAATGGTTTTAAGCCGGAAACACGTGCACCGGTACGCATCTCGCATTCAAGCCGCGGTTTTAAAATAA
This sequence comes from Teleogryllus oceanicus, assembly GCA_964035755.1. Classification (NCBI taxonomy): domain Eukaryota; kingdom Metazoa; phylum Arthropoda; class Insecta; order Orthoptera; family Gryllidae; genus Teleogryllus; species Teleogryllus oceanicus. The sequence continues at coordinate 11,209,010 of CAXIVR010000009.1, forward strand.
ACATAAAAATTTATCAGAGAAAAAGTGAAATTAATGGAAAGTTGATAGAAAAACGATTTTTTAGAGGAGAGCATATAACACTGCACTTTCTTATTTCAATTATTTCTCGCTGCGCACTATATTTTTGTCGGACAAGGACATAAAAAAATCGTCGAAGCTGTTTCCAAGTTCGCCAATTGTAAACGAACGAATGCAGGAAGGAAGTCTCATGGGTTCGAGGGCACAACGGCCACAGAATCTTCAGTTATGTTGGCAGCACTAGCTGTCACTTTGGCTCATCCTTAAGAAAATCGTTCTTGACAAAAGTGTAAAGCGATGGACGGAATACACCTTACCAGCAGGTACGAAGTTAAGAAATAGAAGCAAATACTTGAGCAAAATTAAACGATATGGTGAACGCCGCTTTTGTTAAAATATTTAATTAATTGCAGTGATATTCGGGAATATTGTTCATGAGCAGTGTACGTGCTATTAAAAAAAAATTTACATGGTCTTGTTCAACAGTATTTTTGGCGCGGTAGAGCAGTAGTTAGTATAAATTTCCGTTCAAATTCGTGCAAAAATAAGTGCTCTAATTTATAACATGAGAACAATGTCTTAACAAACTATACAAGAGTGAAACATCTACAGAAAAATATAAATCTCGCACTTTTTTTACATTCCGTCACTCGCGCGGCTATTCGTAAATCAAGTACTCGCGAGCTGGAGTACGTCAAACACGCTAATTACGAAAATTACTTACCTTATTAACACCCACAATACATTTTTCTTATTTATCTCTGCTAATATTGTAATTGAATAAACAATGGAAAGAAAAGTAAATAATTAATTACGAACCATATTAGACCTTTATTGTGGCGTGGCCATTCGTAGAACAAGTACTCGCGCAGTGAACTACGTCCGATGCCCACATTTAATTTTCTTTATCTTCTAATATTTATGTTTTTCCATAATAACGAAGAGAAACGCATCAACACATTTGAAATATTAAACATTATTTTTTTTTAATTGGCTTATATACGGTGGCTTCAACATCTAAGGTCATTAGCGACCACTATTGCTGTTAACGGTATGGTAACTATGTGGATGAAACGATATGGTGATTGATGATAAGGGATGATAGGACGAACACAAATACAACCATGCCCGAGGCGGGACTCGAACCCGCGACCCTTCGGTCCGAGATCACTACGACACTACTGCCTTAGCGATCTCGGTCACCGGGCCGGCATTAAACATTATTATATTACAGAAAAAATATCATTTTTATCAACTATGCAAAAACACCGTCCCGTACGCCAGCACGCTCATATTGGGTTCTATCAAACAGGACCAAAAATTTTACTTTGGGGTAGGACAACACTGTGCATAACAGAGATACGTTTATCGACACTCCTCCCAGATACCAACCGGGAGCGGTAGCTCAGTGCATCAGCTGATGTCACTGCAGCGCCTCTGACCGGGAGGTGCTAGGTTTGAGTCCCGACGGCGGCAGGATTTTCGACATTAACTTGTCAGCTAGGTCGAATTCAGTCGCTGCCTGGAGGAGAATTCTAGCGGACGGCTGCTCTGATCGGTAGTTTTCCTTGGTTTCTCCGATCAAAACTAGGCGCATGCCGGAGAAGTACCCTAACAAACGGGCCACGGACCGCGCGCGATCTGTCGTTCCTCTTCCTTGTCCTATCCTCTCACCTTACACACACACACTTACACTAACATGCACTACACTACCACATATTCCGGGAGGCCGGTCGGGAGCTTAGAGCTTGTTTCGGCTGTGGCGGTGCCCCGCTGGTGGGAGAGTCCTGGTTGGGGGGAAACCTCACTCGCCGACGGTAGGTCGGCGCCGGATCTCGCCATCCAGCGGATGAAGATCACCGCCATATCCCGAGGGAAACCCGCACTCCATTTACGGGATTAATGACCAAAGCAGTTGACGCGTCCAGAAACACGAAAAAAAATCAATCAATCAATCGACCCAGATACAATTAGAGAAATATGATAATTGATTTTAAACGCGGAAGGCTACCATCCCTTTCTTAACAAGATAAGAAACTTCTGTTTGACTCTATCCAACAGCGCGAGTAAAGGAGTGTTAATAAGAGATATTAAAATGTGAACTACTCGTGAAGTCCATGCGTGTGATGCAACACTCAACTCAGATACAATACCAAGGATCACAGCTGTAGAGCAGTGAAGACACGCGAATATTAGCGCGGCATGGGAGGATTTGCGTCGCGCTGACATCTCCAATCACCACCGGGATTCGCGTGGCGAAACCACATCGCGCGCTGCAAATCACAGCGCAGCACTGAGGTGCGGTGGCGACGCACACTGGCCCAATCGGGCCGAAAGCCTGGTCATAATTGCAAATGCGAGAGGATTTGCGTAAAAATAGGTATCGTTGGGTATTTGAGGTCGCTCAATTTGAATATAATTAATACATTTCAAAATTAAAAATGGCGACTTCAAAATGGAGGATCTACTCATTTTTTTAAAAAATGCATAAAAAATATACATATAGGGTTCTAGACATCACTGATTTTGAATATTATAATGAAATTTCAAAATTAAAAATCGCAGTTTGAAATGACTAACTGACTCATAAAAATAATATGTGTAGTTATATGGATACAATAGTTCTCGCGATCGCTGGTTAATATTGTTATCATTCCAAAAAAAGTATATTAGTACATTTCTTATTAAAAGTAATTATATTAAGGAGAAATCGAAAAAATGTACAGAGTAAATAATTTCCCGTGGCGTAGAAGACAATTCCGGGATATCTAGTATTAAATCGTACTACGTAGCATCGCAGTAAAGATGCTATAAAACAAAAAGTTTTCAGATATCTGCAGCTAAATGTGTGTTATTCTGATTAAGGGCATTCTACTTGATAAATAAAAAAAATGATTGAGGCAGGAATACGCAGCACAAAAAATATAATCTACAATACACGTGACTAACATTGTTACGCTCTATACATTAGATTTCAGCCGTATTATACATACAATTACGTGACTCTTTTTATTAAACGTGTATCTAACTTATAGCCAAAAGTGTCTTTTATTCGAAAATACAAAAAGAATGCACAAAAAATTCAAACACTTTTTTGTTTTAATTTAAAAAAAAATTGAAGGCGATAAAAAAGATTGAAATAACTTTCTTGAGCTGAATTAGTGTACTCAATTATCTTGCGAACGAGATTTGCTAAGTGAGAATTCCGAACGCGCACCTTGAATTTTGCCATTACGGCCATGTTTTTGGCCCGATTCAACCAGCTGAAGGCTCCAATGTCTTGCGAACGAGATTTGCTAAGTGAGAATTCCGAACGCGCACCTTGAATTTTGCCATTACGGCCATGTTTTTGGCCCGATTCAACCAGTGTGTGTTGCCCGCTGGATTCCCTCGTCAACGAGGCGCTGCCCAGCCACCAGCGCCTCCGACGGCGCCAAGCCAACGGGGCGCCAAGCCAAACAAAGGGCGCCAAGCCAACGCCGGCTTCAGCATCTGGGACGCTATTAGGAATCCCTCTGGGTACAAAAGCTCTATTAACTTCATTGAATATGTTGTCACACAGTAAATAATTATGAGCCGTTTGTGAATTCGCTTTTCGGGTACTAAAGACAGCGCCTTAGCAACGAAGAAAGTGGAAAGAGGGTGAAAATTTGGAGGAAAAATGTGTTTTCACAATCCACAGCACTCTCGAGTTGATCAAGATTTGTCGAGGTAATCACTGCAACGCTAAATGAAAGGCACCTCTGGTTAAATATTCCCACAGACCGGCGCGGTAGATCCGCAGCGGGTGCGGCTCGGAAAGTTCCGAGTTAGACGCGGCCGCGGAATTCGCGGGATCCTTTACACTGGAGCGTCAATTATGAGTCAGCATTTGGTGACGGTTGGCAAGGTCGCTCGACCCAGAGTGGAGCGAAGACTCCCGAACACAGGCGGACTTCCACGAAACTCGAGCTGCAGCGGAAGAAACGCATCGGACTGCATTACAATATTTCGCCGCCGATTAAACGCTGCCAATCCGTTGCCGCGACGCTCGCCTGCCGCGCAGATCTGAACGTGCTCATAAGGCAACTAGTGACGCGAAACTTCCGCTGCGGCCAATCCGCGTAGGCTGCGAATCTTCCGCGTAGGTCTATGGAAGCCTTAATAGAGCACCCACTGTCACACAGCGAATGTGGGAAGGCTTCAGGCAGTCGCCACGTGGTCAAGTGATATGTGTAAGCTCCCTGGAGCGTCCGTGGCACAGGACACGAATGGGCAGGCGTCGAGCCGCGGTCACCGCAGACAGCTGCTCGGCCGAGCGCCGCCCCGCGCCGCCCCGCGCCGCCCCGCGCCGCCCCGCGCCGCCCCGCGCCTCCCCGCGCCGCCCCGCATCACGACGCACCCAGGGCGACGCCCGGATTATGCGCGGCCGGCGCTCGGGGCTCGGTCGAGCGGCAACGACGCGGCTTTAAGTCTCAAGGAAAATTACAGTCCCTTCCCGGCGCCCCAACCCGCCCCGCCGCCCGCCCCCCCCCCTCCACCGCACCACGCTCCGCACCGTCTGCCACTTCACCCCGACTCGCCCGTCTCATGATAGTGCGAGCCACAGTCGTGTGCGGTACAAGCCGTAAGGCCAGCACCCGACCTGAGACGTCTTGGGGGGGTGGCGAACACAATTCACCAGATGGTCGACTAGCTCAGTATAGACGTCCCAGTGTGGACACAATAAATAAAAAAATAGGGGGGGGCAGGGTCGTGAAGATCACACTAATAACTCAATACACAATTTCCTACTTTCATCTACAACCCATCACTTTTCACTAAATTCAGAATATATTCTAAAAATATTGGCTGCTTTGACAAATACATACAATGGCACATAAGAAAAAATCAAATACAGAATACTCTTGAAAAAAAAAAACACACACACTAATAACTCAATACACAATTTCCTACTTTCATCTACAACCCAATTGTTTAACAAACACACTTTCAGAAATTCGAAAGAATCGTTAAAATATTACTTTACAAAATTTGAAAGAAACACACATTGAAAATCAAAAATTAATACTTTTCCTTAACATTACTTTTACAACAAAAGGAAACTCTTTCTCTCTCTAAAATCCAGAGAATTACTATTATTATAATTATACTCTTACACAAACTCTTAATCACTATATTACAATATTTGATCTTGAAATCCTTTTTGAAAGAAAAGATTGATTCTGTTCTCACGTATTAGAAGTCGGAAACAAATGTACTTTTACTTTTCTTATCTTTTAAGCGTGGTAAATCTGTTACCCTCCCTTTTTCTTTCTACGTGATAGATACAGAATGAGCTTTCTTATTAAACTGAATCACTCCTATCCCTACAAAACATTTTATTTGGAACGACCTTACTGTGTTCTCGGCCGCGTAGAGCAGTCCACTTTGCTTCCTTCTACACCTTTCCACCGAGCTGCTTCGGCCTTGAAGCGTCGTGGCCTCGGGTTGAGAACGCCGTTGCCCTCAGAAATCGCTTCTTCTTCTCGTTCAAGTTTTATATGCTTGAATACTCTCATATGAATTTTACTTTATTTTCGATTACAGTTAATGACCAACTGGATATTCAGAGTGAAAATGAATCCAGAGATCACCCCTTTTTATATGAGCACCAACTTCAAGAGAGTATTTAAATATACGAAAAGCATGTGAGAGAGAGAAAAAACTGGAAAGAGAAATGAATGCAAGCTATTAATTACTGCCATCTATTCAAAACTCCACTCCTAATTCTTCCATTATAAATTCATAACGTTTCTTATTATCTTTCTTCTAAGATTATGTTTAAATCAATTTATAACAGAATAATTACCTCTTCTGGTCTTCTAGAAGAGTTTTCCTCGAAAAAGTTGCAAATCTGAAGTCCGCTGCAATGTCACTTCCTGGCGTACCGTTTTCCATACGTCCGCCCAGTTCAGCTGCTACCTTCAGAAAGAACTTTTCTTTCATCCGACCTCCGGTCTCGCCCTTGGTCTAAGGTGGCGGTCTCTTGTTTTAAATTCTAATTATCATTCCAAATATCCATCCGCGTTGGCGCCGTTCAAAATATTCTTTCCTCGCTTTCTTAGGGCGGTATGTGACACGTTTTCGGAATCTAAGAAAACGGCGGTCACATAACCCTTCTTTCAAAAAAAAGATTTTATGGGATTTGATTTCATATGCCGTAAAATCTTTCACTAAAATTTATGCTTTCTTTTTCTTGATTCTAGAACGTCGAGCAATCTTGTTCTCTTCCCTCTTGTACTCTTACTCCTTTTCTTCTTCCTCATCTTCCTTCTTCTTTTTCCTCCTTCTTTCTCCCTCTTGTTTTTTCCTTTTTCTTTTTTTTTTTTACATGATTCTTGTCGGTTACTTTATCTGTTTGTTTGTTTCATTTTGCCATTTATTTCATTCTTTAAATGGTCGCAAACTGTAGAAATTTTACTTTCTGATTGTATTCCCACTTTCATCTAGTGTGCTTTCGCAGCAACGGAAGAAATATTTCAATGTGCATGGCGAAATTAGGAAAAATCTGGCGTAATAATTGACGCAACCTAACAAACTTTTAAGTTGTTTCGTGTTTTTTGGCGGTGCAATTTTATCTATCTCTCGCATCTTTTCCATATTCATTTTGACTCCGTTAACTGTCACATCATAACCCAGGAACTTAACTTGTTTAGTGCAGAAATTACTTTTCTCCAAATTCAGTTGTAAATTATTTTCAATCAGACGTTTCAACAAAATATCTAGCTTAGTCATGTGTTCTTCAAATGTCTTAGAATACACAAGCACGTCATCAATATAGATAAAAACATCGCTGGACATCTCTCTGCCAATGATATTGTCTAGACATTGTACAAGAGCAGATGCACTGTTCTTGAGTCCAAATGGCATTCTTTTGAAGACATACGAAATTCCCCGGTGAATAAATCCTGTATATTGTCTACATTCAGGTGCTATCGCTATTTGCCAATACGATGCAGTGAAGTCGGTTGAACTCAACCACTTGATGCCGGATAATTGATTAGTTAAATCCTCTACACGCAACGGTCTGTCTCTGTACGGTAAGGTAACTTGATTCAATCGCCTTGCATCTAAACACAACCTTATCTTCCCATTACTCTTTTCTACGAGCACTATCGGATTTAGATAAGAGGTTTTGGACTTCATGATGATATCATCTTGACCATGGTAGCAATGAGCTTATCCCCCTCTTCCTTATGTTTTCTGATATGCATTGAGATTATCGTTGCACAGTTCATCATCAAATGAGATTAATTCGATTGATAATATCGCCACCTCTTCTTCACTAGATTGTTCTATTTGGTTTGCGGCGGGATGGCGTGTCGAAACAAACCTTTCTAATTTTCCGACTCATGTCCGCGAGATGTACTTGGTCCTGTATTTCTGGGTTGGAAAACTCCTCTATCAATAGAATTTTTTCTATTTCTATCCCTAGACGAGGTCCTGTCTTGTCTAGCATAAGTTTGTTTTTCTTGGTAATGTTTCGGTTTGTAAGTTTCTCCTGTTTCTGTTTTGCTTACATTATGTTGTTGCTGCCTGCTATCTTGACCATTTACTGGACCATTAGCATTTGCCCTTGCTTTCTGTAACCTTTCATTATACACGAAAGTGGCATCATACAATCCTAGCTGCGTTATTAATTTTTCAGTGGACATTGGTAAGAGATTCTTAAGCAAATTTTGCGTCGAGGAAGGAAAATGACGTATTAATAAACAGACAATTTCTTCATCCGGTATCGTCGGAGTACATAATTTGAAACAAGCTAATTTCTCCGTTGCATATTCCTGCATGGACATCGTACCCTTCTTCCACGTACCATACATTACGTTAACTTTAAAATTGATTTGGTTTCGTTATTCCAATATCTCGAATAAAATTTTTCTTTGAGTTCGCCATAGTTTTGGGAAACTCTCCTAAACTATCTGCCCAGATTCGTGCATTACCCTGCAACATCTGATAAACGATTCGAGTTTTCTTACTGTCCGGAACACAATTTAAAGAAAAGAAGTTATCTACCTCTTTCATAAATACACATGGATTTTCATCTCCCACTGCACTGAAATTAGGAGTACACGGCAATGAAACATACGTAGGCTGAACACTTCCTCCACTCGATGGTAAATTTTCTAATTGATTTTTCAATTCTACTACTTCATTCTTATATGCATTAATTTGATGTTGTAGAACGCCATCCTGTTCAGAAAGAGCCTTTATTCCACTATCCAATTTATTAGCTTGAACCTGAACTTGTTCAGTAACTAATTTCTGGAACTTTTCTACTCCTTGTTCTACCTCAATCTGCCTGTCGGATACGGCGGTTATAAGATCCGATTGTGTTTCGATCCTAGTTTCAAATTCTTTCGTTACTTGATCCACTTTTTCTTCTAATTCAAGTCCCAGCTCCGTGAATTTTTTCTAAGTTCTCGTGTTCCTGTCAAGTTCTTGTTGAACCTCGCTCTTAAATTCGACCTTCCACTGCTTTAACCTTAAATTCCTTCCACTGCTCCGCTAATTCAGTAAACTGTGCTTTTAAATTTTCTTCTAACTTCCTATTATTTTCTTCTAATTTCATGTCGAATTCCGTGAATTTTGTTTCCAATGCATTTATTGCCGAGTTATTTTCCTCTAATTTGGTTTCCAAAGTAGCCTTGTTCTCCTCTAGTTTAGTTTCCAAAGTAACCTTGTTCTCCTCTAGTTTAGTTTCCAATGCATTTATTGCCGAGTTATTTTCTTCTAATTTGGTTTCCAAAGTATTTATTGCCGAGTTATTCTCCTCTAATTTGGTTTCCAAAGTAGCCTTGTTCTCCTCTAGTTTAGTTTCCAAAGTAACCCCTAATTTTTTTATTTATTGTGTCCACACTGGGACGTCTATACTGAGCTAGTCGACCATCTGGTGAATTGTGTTCGCCACCCCCCCAAGACGTCTCAGGTCGGGTGCTGGCCTTACGGCTTGTACCGCACACGACTGTGGCTCGCAATTGGCTGAATTTGAAACAAGCTAATTTCTCCGTTGCATATTCCTGCATGGACATCGTACCCTTCTTCCACGTACCATACATTACGTTAACTTTAAAATTGATTTGGGTTTCGTTATTCCAATATCTCGAATAAAATTTTTCTTTGAGTTCGGCCATAGTTTTGGGAAACTCTCCTAAACTATCTGCCCAGATTCGTGCATTACCCTGCAACATCTGATAAACGATTCGAGTTTTCTTACTGTCCGGAACACAATTTAAAGAAAAGAAGTTATCTACCTCTTTCATAAATACACATGGATTTTCATCTCCCACTGCACTGAAATTAGGAGTACACGGCAATGAAACATACGTAGGCTGAACACTTCCTCCACTCGATGGTAAATTTTCTAATTGATTTTTCAATTCTACTACTTCATTCTTATATGCATTAATTTGATGTTGTAGAACGCCATCCTGTTCAGAAAGAGCCTTTATTCCACTATCCAATTTATTAGCTTGAACCTGAACTTGTTCAGTAACTAATTTCTGGAACTTTTCTACTCCTTGTTCTACCTCAATCTGCCTGTCGGATACGGCGGTTATAAGATCCGATTGTGTTTCGATCCTAGTTTCAAATTCTTTCGTTACTTGATCCACTTTTTCTTCTAATTCAAGTCCCAGCTCCGTGAATTTTTTCTCTAAGTTCTCGTGTTCCTGTGCTAATTCTTGTTGAACCTCGCTCTTAAATTCGACCTTCCACTGCTCCGCTAATTCAGTAAACTGTGCTTTTAAATTTTCTTCTAACTTCCTATTATTTTTTCTAATTTCATGTCGAATTCCGTGAATTTTGTTTCCAATGCATTTATTGCCGAGTTATTTTCCTCTAATTTGGTTTCCAAAGTAGCCTTGTTCTCCTCTAGTTTAGTTTCCAAAGTAACCCCAATTTTATGGTTTCTCTGTTTTTTCATCCTGCATGACTAACCTCACATCTAATTGTTGCATAAATTGACCTATTAACCGTTGCATCATTGAATTAGCCCTCTCGAGGTTTCGTTCTTCCTCATCCTGATCTCGTGTTGGCGTTGGCTGTGATTCTGTCGGCGACGTCGCACTAGTTTCTCCTGCCGTTCCTAGTTCTACTCCTGTCGTTTCCTCCACGATCATCGTACCTGGTGCTTGTCCCCCAGTTTCCCTATCGCTATCTGATTCCTCAGAAGTTCCTTCCACGGTAGGTAAATTCCTAGCCACGTTATACTTATCTGCCATTTTGAATCTATTAACTGCCTAGAATCAATCAATTCTTTTTCCCCGACACCATACACCTCTCACAAAATATTTCACACAGAAATACCAAACACAATTTGAAACTGATAAAACTCTCATATAATAAATATTCTTTCGAAAAAACACTCCTGAAATAACACACTTTTCTCAACACACTTGTACTCTGCAACCTTGTCAGAAATTTTAGTGAACTGTGATTCAATTGTACTAGTAATTTTAGTTACACCAAATTTTGGTCTCAGTTATTCCAAAATCGAGTTTGTCGTAAATGCATCCAATAATCGAGCCCCGCTTATGGGCGCCAATTGCGAGCCACAGTCGTGTGCGGTACAAGCCGTAAGGCCAGCACCCGACCTGAGACGTCTTGGGGGTGGCGAACACACACCAGATGGTCGACTAGCTCAGTATAGACGTCCCAGTGTGGACACAATAAATAAAAAAATAGGGGGGGCAGGTCGTGAAGATCGTTTATGGATTGGATGCAAAAATTACAAACAACTCGGGTGAGAATCACTTTTCACTAAATTCAGAATATATTCTAAAAATATTGGCTGCTTTGACAAATACATACAATGGCACATAAGAAAAAATCAAATACAGAATACTCTTGAAAAAAACACACACACTAATAACTCAATACACAATTTCCTACTTTCATCTACAACCCAATTGTTTAACAAACACACTTTCAGAAATTGAAAGAATCGTTAAAATATTACTTTACAAAATTTGAAAGAAACACACATTGAAAATCAAAAATTAATACTTTTCCTTAACATTACTTTTACAACAAAAGGAAACTCTTTCTCTCTAAAATCCAGAGAATTACTATTATTATAATTATACTCTTACACAAACTCTTAATCACTATATTACAATATTTGATCTTGAAATCCTTTTTGAAAGAAAAGATTGATTCTGTTCTCACGTATTAGAAGTCGGAAACAAATGTACTTTTACTTTTCTTATCTTTTAAGCGTGGTAAATCTGTTACCCTCCCTTTTTCTTTCTACGTGATAGATACAGAATGAGCTTTCTTATTAAACTGAATCACTCCTATCCCTACAAAACATTTTATTTGGAACGACCTTACTGTGTTCTCGGCCGCGTAGAGCAGTCCACTTTGCTTCCTTCTACACCTTTCCACCGAGCTGCTTCGGCCTTGAAGCGTCGTGGCCTCGGGTGAGAACGCCGTTGCTCCTCAGAAATCGCCTTCTTCTTCTCGTTCAAGTTTTATATGCTTGAATATGCTCATATGAATTTTACTTTATTTTCGATTACAGTTAATGACCAACTGGATATTCAGAGTGAAAATGAATCCAGAGATCACCCCTTTTTATATGAGCACCAACTTCAAGAGAGTATTTAAATATACGAAAAGCATGTGAGAGAGAGAAAAAAAAACTGGAAAGAGAAATGAATGCAAGCTATTAATTACTGCCATCTATTCAAAACTCCACTCCCTAATTCTTCCATTATAAATTCATAACGTTTCTTATTATCTTTCTTCTAAGATTATGTTTAAATCAATTTATAACAGAATAATTACCTCTTCTGGTCTTCTAGAAGAGTTTTCCTCGAAAAAGTTGCAAATCTGAAGTCCGCTGCAATGTCACTTCCTGGCGTACCGTTTTCCATACGTCCGCCCAGTTCAGCTGCTACCTTCAGAAAGAACTTTTTCTTTCATCCGACCTCCGGTCTCGCCCTTGGTCTAAGGTGGCGGTCTCTCTTGTTTTAAATTCTAATTATCATTCCAATATCCATCCGCGTTGGCGCGCGTTCAAAATATTCTTTTCCCTCGCTTTCTTAGGGCGGTATGTGACACGTTTTCGGAATCTAAGAAAACGGGCGGTCACAATAGATACCCTACCCCGCCCCATCCCCTTGCTCCACTTACCCTCCTTCGCCACCTGCGTCTTCCACCTATCCCCTGCCACACCGGGTGGTTCCCGTCCCACCCACCCCGCCACGCCCTGGCCCTCCCCCCCGCCCTGTGCCCCGCCCCCTGCCACTCCGCCCGGGATGTAATTTGGCTCAGCGCCGTGGCCTGCCCGTTGGGCCTCGGCCTAGCGTTTAATGCAGGCCACCCGAGGAGCCGATTCGAGATGCCGCCACCGCCTCAGCTGTGGCCGGGCGAAGGGCGCCATCTCTATGTTGAAAGAGCCGGCTTGTTTTGCCGGCATCAATGGAACGATTAGTCAGTTGGCTGGTGTCGGAATACGGACAAGAGTGATAACACTCGAAAGAACTTGCATAATACTTAGCTTGAGATTTGTTTATCGTTGAAAGCGTCTTTTATGCGCTCTTGATCTAAAAAAGGAATAACATTTGGAAAGAGCTTGGATGGGGAGAAATAAATGATACCGATTCGTATCGTTGAACAAGACGTATGAGCGCGGCTGTCAAACGAGCAACGAAACGTTCGCTACTGTTTATTCCCATCTATTAAAAAGAAAGATCTAAGAAAATATTCTGATAAAAAGGAGTAAGATAACGAAAAACCCATTTCACGAGCCATTTCGTTATCACGCGCGGAAGTAAGTACATGGCAAATGGCGCATCCAGGACCCAGATTTACGTACACAACCCTCCAATCACAGGCCCGCTATAAAAAAAGGGAATTTTCCATTATCCTTTAAGGATATTGCATAGGACAACCAAACTGTGACAGTTCACCCGTGAAGGGATGGAATGAATTGTGAAATACAATTGACCATTTGGATAAGCCCTGGGGAGACGGTGTTCAATCTCGCGGTCGAATTCGCTACTTGGGTAGTCTCTTAATTGCTTTCTACCCGCGCGGCCACACACCTTCAAAGGTACTTTCGAACCATTACCCACCACCTACAGAGCTTTTCCCGCTCTCACGGCCCTCCAGCATGGGGCTACGTATAGAATGCAGGATACTGACAGGCAATAAAGCAATGACGAGAAATTAAAAAAAAACACTTTTCAAAATCAGGAGTATCCAGAACGTGTATTCCCGTTAAAATGTCAACATTTATTTTCCGCAGCATTCCATATCGTTCTGTAAAACGAAAATTACTCTCTACATACGTACTTACACGAGAAAAAAACATCAGACAGAAAGAACCTTTTTAGTGCACATGTTTATCACAAATACATTTAATTTTGAAACGGCTAATTTCATGCATTGATGTTATTTTTTTTATTCAATTTTAACAGTTACATCAGCTTATGTAGTTGTACAACCTCAAGATAGCTAATACACGAGGTTCAATATTCAGTGAAGACAGTTTACTGTACTGTAAAAAGCAATGCAATAAATTAATTATTTCTATTGAATTATTCGACCGATGCGATAATAGTCCTCGTATCTTAACAATAAAACCCTGGTGTGGATTGATCTTTCTTTCACATCTTCTTCTGTTTTTTTCAATTACTGGAATTACTTTAACAAAATTCTTTCTAAATTCCCTATCTGATTTTCAGGTGACACATTAACAGGGGGAGGACATTCTATTCCCAGACTAGGGAACTTTCAGCAGATCGATTGTAGTCACGCCACTATTCTTCTCGACGGGCAGTTGCGATTGGATTGTTCGCAGACAGTGCACGCGGTGCGGAGCAATGGCCGGGGAGACAGGCGCGAAATGCCGAGCGGAGCAGGGCGGGATGGGGAAAGCAGGGTGGCAAGGGGCGGGGCGGGATGGAGAGCGACGGTACAGGCGCGGCGCGGCGGGGCGTGGTGGGATGGGTGTGGCACGGCAGGGCGGGGCGGGACGGGGAGATTTGTTGGTGTAAGCGGGGTGGGGAGACGGGAAAAGATGAGTAGGGGCGGGGAGATGAGAGGGAGGAGAGGGGGGGCGGGGGGGGAAAGGGGGGGGGGGCGGGGGAGGGGGGCGAGTGGGCGGGGCGGAGAGGGCCAAAGGAGCTGGGCTGCGGGCGGGGAGCGTGGGGTGAAAGGATGAGGGGCTGGGCGGGGAGAGAGGCTGCGAGTGGGCGGGGCAGGAGGTGGGAGTCAGAAGGAGCTGAGCTGCAGGCATGGAGCGTGTGGTGAAAGGATGAGGGGCTGGGCGGGGAGAGAGGGAGCGGGCAGAAGGGCAGGGCTGCAGGGGAGCGTGGGGTGAACGGAGGAGGGGTTTGGGGGGGTTGGGGGCCGCTGGGTTATGGCATTCTATTGGGGCGCGCACGGGCGGGCGGTGCCGGGATACGTCGCGCGCCGCGCTGCAGGGCTCCCCCGGTGCACCTGGAGGCAGCAGGGCGCCGTGAATCACGGCGCTGGACGGCGCGCGACGGCGGGGACAGCCAGGTGGACGAGCGGACGAGCGCCCGCCACCGGGATTACGTCGACCCCCCCCCCCACGGCCACCTACCCTACTACTAGGCCCTGCTCTACCAATAGGATACTCCGTGCAAAGGTGTTTGATGTCACGTCGCCTCCTTCTTCTGAAACATTGCCACATTCCACATACTGATTTGTCAGGTTTCAATAATAGAATTAATACACATCAACTACTAAAAGTAGATACACCTATATTTTTTGAATTGTAATTTGATTTTTGCAACCAAAATCTTATCAAATACTTTATAATAACATACTGTCATGAAAATAGCGGTGAATTTTTATACTGCAGCCAGTTGTGGTAATTTAATACTTCATACTCCTCAAATATTCCAGTTGGGAATACGCGTGTTTTAATCCGGAGACTCTAATGTCAGGTGATGCTTTTCAGTACATGCAGAATGTCCGGGGAGAAAACGTCGAATCTTCTAAAATAAGATCTTAAGACAAATTTAACCATATTTTTACTTTCTCTTATACATACGTAGTATATACGGGAGTAATGTACGAAGTAGAGAGAAAGTTATGTAATACTGCGGAAAATCGATTTCACGTTTTCAACGGAAATACACGTTTGGTGGACCCCTGATACCGAAAAAGTAGGGTTTTTTTTCAAACTATCCGTCCGTCCGCCTCTCTGTCTGTCTGTCGTATGTGAACAGATGTGCCGCGTAAACCACAGGTACGATCTTTTCCAAATTGAAGAACCCCCTGGCCATTTGGCATAGTTGAAGCTTGGAAATTTTGAAATACATTCTTTAAAATTTGGGGGTACTTTACTGCTTAGACTGGGAGAACTTACGTTCTAAACAGCTAATTCAACATAACTTTTTTGAGATAGATCAAGATAAAACGTCGAAAATTTCATTCACATCGCAAAGAAAATGAAGTCTGCGCATCTATGCTAAAAACTGTAGAAATTTAATTCAATAATTGACGTAATAAGACTTTCTTGAAAAGGTAACGCGCTATTGAATAAAAAGGATGAAGTTAGGTAACAATGTCTCACCGTGAACAGATATTATATTAAAATAGTTTCAGATAATATTTTTAAGTTACGAATTGTGAATCAAATTGTGTTGTTTTAAAGATGTGAAAAGGCTCTCTTCTATAAAACGTGCATGAACCATTTGAATATTTTTTGCTTTTTTGTCCTATTATACCTGACCTATTTAATCAGCACCGCTCACTAGCTCCCTTTGGTAATGTTCAAAGAAAACCCAGAATTTTTCGTGAGTGCTATGTGAGTTTTTGTAAATATATTTGAGTGGTGTGGTATATAAAGAAACACATTTAATTTTGCTGGCGGAGCATCTCACTGCTGGTAGGTAACGGGGATCTTGACGCCATCTCCCTAACGCATCCGGGACGGACGTTAGCACACCTCCGAGGGCAGCCCGGCTCACCCCGGAGACAAAGCCTGGCCACACCATTCTGCCCGCCACCACTGGCGTGGCGGGCGTCGGGCGTCGGGTTGTCGGGCGTCGGGTTGTCGGGCGTCGGGTTGTCGGGTGTCGGGTTGGGGGCGTCGGGAGCCGGGCGTCGGGAGCCGGGCGTCGGGAGCCGGGCGTCGGGAGCCGGGCGTCGGAGCGGGCGTCGGGAGCCGGGCGTCGGGAGCCGGGCGTCGGCAGCCGGGTGTCGGGAGCGAGGCGTCGAGAGCGGGGCGTCGGCAGCCGGCCTTCGGGAGCCGGGCGTCGGGGCGGGCGTCGGGCGTCGGGGTGGGCGTCGGGTCGGGCGTCGGGCGTCGGGAGCCGGGCGTCGGTCGCGGGCGTCGGGGAGCCGGGAGCCGGGCGTCGAACGTCAGGCTTTAGGAGTCGGGCGTCAGGCGTCGGGGGTCGGGCGTCGACAGCCGGGCGCCGGGAGCAGGGCGTCGGGAGCAGGGCGTCGGGAGCCGGGCGTCGGGAGCAGGGCGTCGGGAGCAGGGCGTCGGGAGCAGGGGTCGGGCGTCGGGCGTCGGGCGTCGGGCGTCGGGCGTCGGGCGTCGGGGCGTCTGGCGACGCGACGCGGTGGAGCGCCGGCGCGGCGGGTCCAGTCGCCAGCGCTGGGTCGCGTCACGCGGAACGAAACAAACGCAATTGGACGCGCGCGCTCCCAGTGAAAAATTACGGAACGTAACGCTCCCCGGCGGGGCCAGGGCAATGGCGGGGCGGGACCGGAGTCGGGGAAGGGGCGGGGCGCGGCGAAGCGGGGCGGGGGGGGCGGGACGGCGGCGGGGAAGGACGGGGCCGGGCGGGGGCGGGGCGGGGCCGAAGCGTGGGCGCCCGCGCTAAAAGAAGGGAAGCGCGCACTAACAGAAATGATGTCACTCTCGTCGTTCAATTCAATTGAATTTGCTTCCATTTCGGAAACGATGCTCACGACACGAGTCCCGCTCGTTCGTATAATCACTGAACGTGTAATTTGCGGATGATGGTTTTGACCTCCGAATGACAAGTTGAATGGCATGGCTCAGTAAGAAGTATTACCGTTGTTTCTGCAGCGTCTCTGATCGGCAGGTTTTAGGGCTCTAGTCGCGACGGTTGTGGGGTTTCGATTGTTCGTTGGCTTCTCCCATCACTATCAGTCAAAAGCCGGAACGGTGCCCTAACAAACGGATCACAGATTGCACGCGATCTTTTCTTCACATCTGCCCCCACCTCTTCCCCATTACCCCCACCCTTACATTTAGATACACTACGTTACCACAAATCCATCGATCTTGGCCCGGTTGCGGCAGAATTCTGCTGGAGTGAGATACACATAAACCGACTTTTAGTTCAGGGCCAGATCTTATTTCAGGGAAAAAATAACACCGCTATCTTTGGGAAATAACATTTACTGTACGTACGGGGCTCATGACCATAGCCGGTGATGCGCTCGGAAATAATCCTTCAATCCCAACAACACAATGGTCGTTGGACTTTCATTTTCTTTCTGAGGAAATCAATAATTAGTATTTCCCCTACAAACGCCAAGGGGAACCATTGGTAATGTTGCGTTGCAGCTCGCGACCTGCGTCTGCGAATTTCCTGTGGTAAACGTCGAGGATGACCTCACGGGGAACACGTGCTGCCTGACAGTTTATCTGCGACGCAATGAAGAGTGATGAGTCCGGAGACTGCTTTGCTGAACGAAATATTGCACGGAAACGAATTTTCTTATTCTTTTTTGATATTTCAAACAAAGTTTTATTAATAAGTATCCGCCGTCTTTGCTTAATCAAAAACTGCGCGCGAGATAATTGCTACGTACCTTTAGCCAACAAGAGTTTTATTGTTCTGATTTTACTTGCTATTCATCTAGTCGCCGAACAGACATATTCATTTCGAAAGAACACGTTTCTAAAATTTTACTTTTATTTTTCCAGTGCTCTGTGAACAACCACGATAATCACTGCGTGCTACATTCCCACAATAATGCCATCTTTTGATTTGATTTTTTCGTGTTTCTGGGCGCATCAACTGCTTCGGTGATTAGTCCCGTTAGTGTAGTGCATGTTTTTTTCTCGGGAGATGGCGGCGATCTTCCCCCGCTGGATGGCGAGATCAGGCGCCGACCTACCGTCGGCTAGTGGGGTTTCCCTCTAACCAGGACTCTCCCACCGGCGGGGCACCGCCTCAGCCGGGACAAGCTCTAAGCTCCCGACCGGTCTCCTGGAATATGTGGTAGTGTGTGTGTCTGTTAGTGCAAGTGTATGTTTGAGAGGAAAGGATAGCACAACGAAGAGGACGGACAGATCGCACGCGGTCCGTGGCCCATTTTGTAGGGTACTGCTCCGGCATTTGCCTGGTGTTGATCGGAGAAACCACGGAAAACCACCGATCAGAGCAGCCGGCGGCTATTGCCATCTTTTATTGACATCACATACACATATAATCTAAGGAGTTATTCATTTGGGAGAGGTTAATAGCCACGTGGTCAGAACGCGGCAGGCAAAAAAGACCTTTTTGATAAATTAAAAGTTTTGAAAGAGGCTGCAATTAAGAATTTATGAATGCTCTCTGCAATGAAGATCGAATGAATTAACTGATTGTTCAGAGCAGATGGGTAACAGATTCGTACGGTTCATCACGTTAAACAGAATCGGTCATAACATTTACGATTTTAACCCTTTATAGGTAGGTGGTACATATTTGAACCACTTTTTTCTATTGCCTTTTGTGGTTCTTGGCGCAAATGAGCACCACATCGCTGATGCGTCCTTTTGTGAAGATATTATGTGCTGCTACCTTGTGACAGTCAATGGGAAATAAAACAATTTTTGGAAGCGGTTATTTGAATATTCGTTGTTCCTTATTGTACCACGTGCGTTTGAGAAGGATTTGACAACGGCTCGTAGGAAGGCTTTATATAACGTGTAGTTTTAAAGATCAATATACACATTCTACACGTACTTTTACAGCAAAAAATATGAATATTATTTGTGATTAGATAATATCATGAAAATAAACCGGTATTGTGTCGTTTCTTAGATATGTCTTCTTTATCAGCGAAAGAAACAGAATAAAAAAATTAAATTTCCGTTATAAATATCTGTAATAAATATCCATTAAAAATTTTCTTCCTATTTAGATTCACTGTATTCCCTTCAATGTATTCACTTCACTGTATTCCCTTCAATGTATTCACTATGCCAGAATCATCAGAATTGGAAGGTACCTTCACGGCAATATATGAACAATACAAGTGAAAGAAATCGGGAAAACTGTCAGATGATGTCAAAAATCTACATTTTATGAATACAAATAATGGATCTAAGGCAGATCTAAATGATAAAAGTCCACTTCAATTCTCTTTGCTTTTTTTTTTTTTATATATAACACATATTTATTCATTTTTCGAGATTTACATCGTTCAGTACAATACTTTACAGATGTATTTTTTTCAGACTTAATCTAGTTAAAATAGCTACGCTAACTTAGTCTATATATTGAGAGACACTCTAGGAGAACCTCGTGTTATGCATCGTGTTGGCTAAAATTTTGAGGAATGCTTCAAAAGGGAATCTATTTTTATTCTAGTGTGGTTGGATTGTTCGGTAGTTTGTAATGGGATGCTGCTGGTATGTCTGTTAGGTTTTGTAAAGTTGTGTGATATGTGTGCTATTTGGTTTATTATTGTATTGATATTTAATTCTGAATGTAGTTGTTTATTACTTATGAACCAGGGGGCATTTGTGATTAATCTTAAAAATTTATTTTGCATTACTTGAATTTTATTGACATTTGTGGGGGCTGCGTTTGTCCATATGGGGCATGCATAAAGCAGTAGTGGTCTGATTATTGTTTTGTATAATGTTGTACTGTTTCTGTATGACAGAGATTTATGTTTGTTGATTAGTGGCCGGAGTTGGAATAATTTATTTCTAGCTTGTTTAATTTTGATGTCTATGTGGTTTTCCAGGTTAGTTTGTGTCCAGATGAAGTCCTAGGTATTTTATGGGTTGTGATGGTGGGGTCCAGGTAATGGGGTGTTGTTTATTACTAGCGGAGTGGGGAGGTAAACCTTCTGAGTGAGAAGATTTTTGCTATTGTTTTGTCGGGATTGAGTTGAATTTTCCAGAGGTTTGCCCAGGTTTCAATGTTGTGTAAGTGATTTTGAATTTGTGATCGTAGGTTACTTAGTGAGTATCCTGAGGCGAATAGGGCTGTATCGTCTGCGAACTGAGCTATATTAGAATTTGATGATGATGGAATGTCTGCTATGTATATATTGAATAATGTTGGAGATAAAGGGAGCTTGCGGACGCCTGCTTTGATAATGTGTGGGTGGAGGGGTGATTGTTCACTATTACTGAGAATGTGCGATCTGATAGGAAACTTTTGACGATGTGAATAATGTAGGTTGGAGTTCCTGCTTTATTAGTTTGTAGATTAGTCCCGGTGCCAAATTCTGTCAAATGCTTGAGTGATGTCGAGGAATGTAGATATTGTGTGCTGTTTTTCTGAAATGCAGTGTGAATGTGTTCTGTTAATCTAAGTAGTTGGTGAGCAGTTGAGTGGTGAGCAATGAAACCGAATTGATGTTTGGGAATTAAGTTAATGTTTTGAGATGCTGGTTTAATCTGGCAAGGATTAGTTTTCGAATATTTTGGCAATAACGGGTAATAGACTGATGGGCCGGTAACTGTCTACTTTGGAATGATTTTTGTTGGGTTTCGGAATGGGGTGGATGATTGAATGTTTCAAGTTTGGGAAGTATCCTGTTCTTAAAATTGAATTGAAAATATTGTTTAGGAAGGCTAAGGCTGACGGTGGAGATTTTAAGATTATTGAACTGATTTTATCGTGTCCGGGGCTTTCTTATTTGGGAGTTTCTGAATTAGATTTTTATTTCTGGGAAATGTATTTTATTCTGTGGGGTATATTAAAGATGGGGAAGAGGCTATTTGTAGGATTTCGTGGTGTTTAGTGTGAAAAGGAGAATTATTGGGAGTAAACGTATTTTGGAAATGTTCTGCTAATGCTTCTGCTTTGGCGCTAGAGAGTGTATTTTGCCTGTGTTTGTTGATAGAGGTGGGATTGAATTACTTTTTCAGAATTTGTTTTGTAAATTGCCATAGAGAGTTGTTTCTACGTTTAGAGATTGTAATAAGGTTGAGTATTGCTGCTGTCTGTAAGTGTACAAGACGTGTTTGCAAGTGTTATTTAAATGATTGTATTCTTTTTGATTGATGGTATTCTTAATGTGTTCCAGAGTCTTCTGGTTTTATTTTTAATTTAATTAGTTGAATTATTTTAGCAGGTAGGGTTTGCTTAGTTTAGTGTAAGGATCTGGAATTTTGTTTTTTGTACTTTGTTTATTTCATTAATTATTATATTATTAAATTTTGATATTGCGTCGTCAATATCTGTTGGAGATTTTAAGGTTTTAAATGAGGGATTGAGAGGTTGATATTTCTGTTAAATGTTTTCCAATTTATATTAAGTGTGTTTAGGTATGTCGAAGAAGGGAGTTGGTGGGGAACGGGAGACGGGTAGAGATAATGACTGGGATGTGATCAGAATCCAATTCATGGTACGTACGCGACTTTAATTGGGAACTGAAATTTGTGAGTGCTATGTCGAGGATGTCTGGATTTTCTGGGAATCGAAGGGTAGTATGTGGATCTGGGGAGCAATAATAAAGAAGGGTATTTGATGCTGTAAGTTACGTGAAGTTGCCTGCCGGGTTGGTGATTCGGCATCCCCATGAGTGGTGCTTAGCATTGAGATCTCCTATGATGATTGTTGGGTGGGTAATTGCAACAATGTAGATAAATTGTTATTGTTTATTTTAATTTTGGGAGGTTTGTATGCTGTTATTATATTGAGATCACTGTTATTACTTAATGGAATTTTAATTGCTATAGTTTCGAGGCGGGGTGGGTGGTGGATGAACTGATAGTGTGGAACGTTTTGTTTAACTATGATTAGGACTCCTCCCTTGATCATTTTCTCTGTCAGATCTGTAAATTTTGAAACCTGGGATTGAAAAGTTCATTGAACTATTGAGGTGAGTTTCTGTTATGCAAGCTATATCAACTGATTTTTGTTGGATGAAATGGATTAGTTCAGTTTTTTTGTTTGAAATACTATTTGAGTTCCAATTGAGAATGACAAAGTTTTTAAGGAATGGTTGGCTGTAATTGTTGCTTAAATACGAGGTTATTGAGTTCTGTATGCTTTGTATTATGGTTGGAATTATTGAAGATATAATACTTGATATGTAGTTAGTGATTGAGTGGATTATATTATGTAGAGTTGGTGTGAATGTGTTATTGTTGTTCGTAGGATGATTGTTGTTGGTTGAATTAAATGTTTGGTTTGTGTAGGTTAGGATGGTGTGATTGTGATTGGTTGTTGTAGTTTTCTTGAGTGAAGTTTGGGATTTCTGTTACTAGTGGAGTGATGGAAGTTTGTATTATTTAATGGGGTGATGGCGTTGGTAATGGATTTTCTAGATTCTCTTAGACAAAATATTTTGTCTTTTCTCAATTAGCTTACTATAGTAAGCGCATTCTTGAGATCGAAGGTCTCCCCTATGTGCTCCATTACAGAGTTTACATTTTAGATTATTATTGTTTTTGGTAGGGCATTGCGCAGTGAAGTGTTCTCCGGCACAAAACGCGCAGACATTATGTAATTGCAATGGTTGGTATGACCAAAATCCAAGCATCTCATGCATTGAATTGGACCTTTGATTTCTTTCTTTTTCTGCTTTGACTATTGAGTTGACACGTTATTGATTTGGAGGACAGATTCTATTTTGTCTTTACCATTAAAATCTATTGCGACAACTGGAATTGGTACATTGTTTTCATTAATCTAGTCACTTTAATGACTGACTGAAACTGGGATTTTATGTCTGCTAATATTTCTTCTTCGTAATTGTTGGGTGTATATTTTTATCACTATTGAAAATTTTCAAATAAGTTCGGCTGACTACTTGTGGCGGTAACAAAAAAGTTTGTTTGTTTCAATGAAATACCTCACAGCACTACGGAAATCTTGTACGGTCCGGAATAGAATTTTAATTTTGTTGGTCTTGAATTCTGTTGTAAAGTTATTAGATATTTTATTTTTAATTTCACAAATAAGTTCGGCATGACTACTTGTGGCGGTAACAAAAATTGGTGGAATATTCTTTGGTTCGGGTGATTCTTCCGGCAATTGTTCGTTGAGAAAGCTAAATCTATTGGAAACTATTACGTTATACTGTTTCTGTAGGTCTGCGCCTGATGATGGAGCCGGGGGGCTAATGTCCATCGGTGACGTTGTGGGGGGCGTGTAATTCCCGCCCGTTTGGAAGTTGCTGGAGTGACCTGCTGAGTAAGATTCCATATTGCTGGGTGGCGATGATGACGCTTCACCGTTCAATGTGGTTAGGGCGGCACTGATTAACTCCCGTGTGATGGCATTGTTTTCGTTGCTCATGAATGAGAGTAACGAGCGATTGATGGACGCACTGCACTCACTAGTTTAAAGTAACTTCGGTGCGCAGATTGTGTAGCACTTTGAACAGTTTAGATTCAATTTATACTTCACTGGACGGACAAAACACTAAACAATTACTGAAGTCAGACCGAGACTGGTCGGCCTGACTCGGCACGAACGATAGTAGCTGCTGATAACGGAGCGAATTCTCTTTGCTCTTCACCGTTTCTGTGTGGAATCATACTGTAGATCAAAGCAAACTGTGATAGCAAAGAATGTTTCTCACCATTCCACAAATATCAGAGATAAACTACGCTTCCATTTTTTTTTGAATTTGTGTTTCTTTCTGCCAAACACGTTTGTTATAGTTCCCTGTATTAGTAGTGTCGCAGTGTAATATTTTAGAAGAAATCTTTTTCTTTTTTGAACATTCGGAAGAAGACTTTCTGAATTATGTGTTCAATATTCTGTAGCCGAAGTACCCTGATAACTTTCGTTCTCTATTCATATATATCTAAAAAAATATTACTTGAACAAAATCTAATTTTGATTTTTTTAAATAAACCCCTACAAAATAATAGAAATGAGATAGTAACTTAGAACGTAAATAGGAAGAAACACATGTGGTTCTTTACTGTACCATGATAAGAGTTTCATCGTTTCCTTCATAGGTCAATGGTACAAATATGTACCACCACATTTAAATGGCCCAAAGGACTAATTTAGACCTTTTACACATGGACATTGTTACTTACTGCCCTAGAAACACCCTTAAGCAAAAATAAATCAAAAATATTAATTGCCTACTTTCTGCCCTATAAATGGTAATAGGTGACAGAAATTTCCATCAAGGGAGCTAAGAAATATTTCTAACACCAGCATTAGCAGTCGTTAGCAAGACATTCACAATACACCGAGTAATTTTAAAAGACGGGTCAGACTTC
Organism: Teleogryllus oceanicus; assembly: GCA_964035755.1. Taxonomy (NCBI): domain Eukaryota; kingdom Metazoa; phylum Arthropoda; class Insecta; order Orthoptera; family Gryllidae; genus Teleogryllus; species Teleogryllus oceanicus. The sequence continues at coordinate 11,233,434 of CAXIVR010000009.1, forward strand.
ATGATGATGATAATGATAAGAAAATACGTTTACGGAGGCTTCTTGATCAGAATCATTTAGAGAATTTTAAAAAACTGTAATGCAATATAAAACGGTAATAATTTATTTTAAACTGTCCATCTCCTTAACTTTCAATTCACTAACAGACCTGGATCAATTTTTTTCTTTCTTTCAAATAATCGAGATTTCACGACAAGTCATTGTTAACCCTCTCGCGCTCTTTGGGCAGAAATCCAACTATTAGTATTACTAATGGCAGACACACGGTCATCCCTGCAAGACCGAACAACTTTGAACCACTTCTGCATCCCTGCAAGACCGAACACCTCTTTGCCACCACTCAGCACCCGCGACGCAAAATCACGCACAGTCCAGCCAATCCAACCAAAATTCACAACCATATGCGTTCCTTTTTGCATCACGTGTGGCGGCGGCGGCGACGCAGCAACTCACAGGAAATTCCTCGTGAGCCTGCTGCTGCTAGCCACACTATACATCCCATCACACTAACACGTTGTTTGAATCCCATCTCTTGCTGTTCTTTTCGTGTTTGCACGCTCTTATGCATGAACGCTCCCGCGCGCACCCATATGCTTATTCATGTACTCACTCGCTCACACTCAACTCTCGCTCTTGACACCACGCTCATATGCGCACTCCCTGGACATGGTGTGTTAATGAACGAGGCAACGACGCGTGACGCCCTGGGGCCATCCCAGATGCCTGCGCGTTGCAGCACACCAACTACACACCAACATTTGGCAAGTGAAAAACGTTAGGTAAACTATATGTTGTCTCCGGCCAATTGTAATAATCTTCTTTGTTTCCTTTCTTTTTACTTTTACTTATACGTTTACGTCTTTTTTCGCTTTAGAACTAACTGCTGTTTAGTGAAGAAATTCATTTTATGATTTGGCAATAGCAAATTACCCATTTTTATTGGTCATTATATTGCATTTCCTTTAAGTTTCGACTAATAAGTCATTTTTTACATTTTTACGTCATTTTTATTGCAGTTTTGGTAATTTCATCCATTTTAAGGTCATTTTTAATGGCACTTGCTTCAAATAATATTTACGAGCTGCAACAAATGTTATTCTCAGAATTAATCTTCGATTTGTTTGCTCATATTCTTGTCATATTGAGAGAAAACTACTATAATTTGGGGAAAATGTACCTGACGTTAACGAAAGAAGTATTTATGGACAATAAATTTCATTTCAAGGAAAAATCTTTATCTTCAAATTTGTAGTTGGAAGACGCTGAAAGAATTCAAACTTTTGCAATTTTCAAAATATCAGAGTTAACCGTGAAAATAGGACCTATGCCATCTTTATAAGTGTATGTTACTATATTCTAAGAAATTTAGAGAAAAAAATTGGAGCCGTTTTTTAGAAAAGTTTGAAAATGTTCCGGGGGTTTGATGAAAAGTATCCCCAAATTTTAAAGAATGTTTTTCAAAATTTCAAAGCTTCAACTAGAGCCAGATAGACAGGTGTTTCTTCAATTTAGAAAAAATCCTCCGCATGACGTAGGCGCTAGTAGTGTTCACATTCGCAGACGGACGGACGGACGTTTTCAATTTGCTTTTGGGCATCAAGGTCCAACAAAACAGGGATTTTGGCTACACCATGTGTTAGAGGATTTTTGTCTCTTAATTTAGCAACTGGTTTTATCCACATTTTCGTTATCAGGGCTCGGCAATGAAATTTTTCTCCCCATAATCCGCCATTTTAAGAAAGCAAGAAATAGAAGATATTTTAAATTGCTTTTAATTAAAAATGGTTAATTAAAATCGATAAAAACATGTTCTTCAAATATAATATGGTATATTTTGAAAATTTTATTTGAATTACGGATAATGCTTTCAATACTAGCGACACCACCAAGGAGCAAATGCATACCCCTCAAATACTACTCAGCACTATTTAAAAAATATTGTAGTAAATTTTTAAAAAAGCAAAAAGTCCACGTACTTCACATACAGCATTACTTCTATTACATGTATATTAAATACTGCAGTTGATTACGCCGTGTGCATATTTAGTATCAAGTTATTTTACGAATGTTTAATTACTGGAAAATGAGGTCATTAATTAATTATGAAGAAATCACTTTATTGAATGCAATTTAGCAATGAATGTTAAATAAACGTGTTTAAATTCGGCTGCATGACATATTATTGGTTAAAGTTCATTACCACAGAATTCCCAAGACAGAGCAGGAATATCATGAAATGCTAGTGACATCTAAATCTGAATAAAAATCTGAAATAGGGGGAGTATGACATCCCAAGTGTTAGTAGGATTTCGTAATTAAATAATTTTCAAAGTTTTATGTAATAATTGTTGGGTGAACTTTCCGCAATTAATTACTTCCAGAAGATTAAGTATTGTCACATGATGTGCATGCTCAAATTTCGGCTTCAACATGATGAAACATTAAGGCAAGGATTTCAGCAAAAATTCAATATAATTTGGCATTCGTGGTTCAATATATTATACACATGGTAATGCAATATGATAAAGTAATGTTAAATGCCTCTAATAAAATTCAATTGAATTTAGAGAAATATCGTTGCAGCATTGATTCATTCAGGTGTGAAATGGAATATAAAATTCTTGTCCTTCGACGGTATTTAAAAACGGCCGGCTGCTCTCATCGACAGTTTCCCGTGTTTTTTCCGATCAACACCAGGCGAATGACAGAGCAGTACCGTACCAAACGGGCCACGGACCGCGCGCGATCTTCCTTCCTCTTCCTTGTTCTATCCTCTCTCCTTACAAACACACACACACACACACACACACACACACACACACACACGTATACTAACATGCACTATACTACCACATATTCCGGGCGACCGGTCGGGAGCTTAGAGCTTGTCCCGACTGGGGCGGTGCCCCGCTGGAGGGAAAGTCCCGGTTAGGGGGAAACCCCACTAGCCGACGGTAGGTCGGCGCCGGATCTCGCCATCCAGCGGGGGAAGATCACCGCCATCTCCCGAGAAAAAACATGTACTACACTAACGGGACTAATGACCGAAGCAGTTGACGCACCAGGAAACACGAAAAAATCAATCATTCAATCAATTCGATAGCTTGCCCACGAGGGATATAATTCACAGAGAAAAACTGAGAACTGCTGGCCTGCTGCTCGCTTGTCTCAAAGAAATGCATGTTTTGATTTCATTGCCAAAACACAAAAAAATATTATGGGACTTGAAGGTAAAGATCCGTTCATCACAGGTTGCCGTAAGGTCGAACATTAAAATTTTAAAAAAATAATCTTAAATGGAAGACAGCAAGAGCAAGAAAATGAATTACAGAAAAAAGCTTTTACGAGTATTTACACAAATTGAAACTATCATTGGCTAAGAGCGAATTCTTGATATTTTAATCTGTAGAAAATGTATCGTTATTAGTCGCCGAATTTTCGAATACTGCTTGAAACCTTTAAGTCTTCAAATTGTTTTGAGGTTTGGGCACTTGAAACTTTCGTCTTGCGTTTGTAAATCAAAACTCTAATTGTTTAGAACCCTTCGAATCTTAACGGAACGTAGGAAATATACACTTTTATCAATTTTTATACTCTGTTTTGGAATAAAATGTCCACTATTCTTACACATAATATAACACATAATTTCATTTTGTCATAACATAAAATAAATTTCTATACTAAACGGCATTGTTCTAAATTCAAAAGAAAAAAAGACATTTCATTAAAATCCGCCCCCTAATTATCAGTAATAAAACGCCTCCACATTCTTTGTAATGCATGCAACGATCCTTACAACATTCCCCAAACGTTTCAACCGGCCTCCGAAACACGCGTTTCCGGTGCATCGGCGTCGTGTGCCTCCGGTGGCCGTGCGTGTCGGCACCAAGGGGGTGGGGCCGGGTGGGGCGGGGTGGGGCGGGTAGGGGGCGGGGCGTGGAGAGGCGGGGCGAAGCGGACGGGGCGGGACGGGGCAGAGCGGGACAGGATAGGGGGCGAGGGCGCGGGGGGGGGGCGTGGGGGGCACCCCCAGTGCGGCTTGGCGCAATGGCGCAGCGGGCGCAGGGCACCGGGAGCGAAGGAGTGGGAGGGGCCCCTGCGCCAGACCAGACACCACCCGCTGGCTAGAGGTCCGCCGAAGTTATCAGAGAGAAATGCTTGTTCGCAACTCACAGATTCGTTGGTTGGTTAGTGATTCCGGGCACGCAATCAGCTTAAGTCATTACTCCCGTAAGTGTAGCGCATGTTCATTTTTCGGGAAATGGCGGAGATCTTCCCCCGCTAGATGCGCCGACCTACCGCCAGCTAGCGAGGTATTCCCCTAACCAGGACTCTCCCACCAGCGGGGCACCGCCCCTGCCGGGACCAGCTCTAAGCTCCCGACCGGTCTCCCGGAATATGTGGTAGTGTAGTGCATGTTATTGTAAGTGTGTGTGTAAGGGGAGAGAATAGGACAAGGAAGAGGAAGGACAGATCGCGCGCGGTCCGTGGCCCGTTTGTTAGTGTACTGCTCCGGCATTCGCCAGAAGTTGATCGGAAAAAACACGGAAAACTACTGAACAGAGCAGCCGGCCGCTAGATTTCTCTTCCAAACAGCGACTGAATTCGACCTAGCTAAAAAAGAAAAGTCAAAAATCCTGTCATGGTCAGGGCTGGAACCTGGGACCTCCCAGTCAGAGGCGCTGCAGTGACATCAGTTGATACTCTGAGCTACCGCTCCCGGTAACAGATTTGTGTATGCTACATACAGGCTGTAAATGAGAAATGGTTCAAAGAGTTTTCTGTAGTGTCTTGCGCTTTATTACAGTGCTGCGCGTACAATGCACTTAATCCAGAATCAGTTAAATTTAATACTTGCTTTTTTTCATAGAACGATGTTCATTCCAATAAGCTAACTTCGTAATGAGTTTTAGATATTTTCTCTCGCTATTACAATAGTAATTGAACTTTGATGTAACATGGCTGACGGTAGATCATACACTTTTAAATAATGTCGTACTTTTAAACAGTGCTTGATTGAGGAATGATTATATTTTTATGTATAATTAATAAAAATTCAGCCCCTGGATGGCTCATGAACAGCGTACAAGCTTCCCGTGTTGTGATCTCGGGTTCGATTCCCTTGACGTAAAAATAGAGTTGTAGCTTTCCTTTAAAATCGTCTGAGTTTCTGAAGGTGTGTGACGACGAAAAGCTCAAGCAGGCGGATCTTGGTAGTTACGGCGAAGAGACTACGTCATGTGCACCTCATGCAGCTCTTACCCCCAAGCATGGGAATTTAACTACCCCAGGCAATGGGGTCGCAGGTAGCTGGCCGGCTATGTCAGACTACCCACCCAATAACGCCAAATACATACATACATTTCATAATAATTCAGGAGATACGGGAACGCCGTTCCGTCGCATTACGCCAGAAACCAAGCTCTGATTTTAACACACGATATACGAACTTGAATATGGGCTTTTTCTTAAATAGTACAAACCTCTACTTCTACATATGTGAAACCTCCGAACCACAGCATGGATGTTCCATAAATACCAACCTTTCGAAGCGAACGGTTTTCCCTCTGTTCTCCGAAGAAGTGTTGGACAGGGTTTCGATACCGAGCCTTGCGCTACGCCACCGAGAGAACACAAGAGAAGCGGCGAGACGCAGCAACGCACACCGGCGTCTCCCCGCAGCCGACGTGGCCTCCGCGGAGGCGGCGACGGCGCGCTGTCAGCGCGGATAGCGCCTGAAAAATGGACGCGAGGCCCCGCACAGGGGAGCGCTTAGCCCACGCGGCGGGCGCGCGGCTTCCGCGCGAGGCACGCCCTGCCCGCCGCCCCCGCACACTGGTTGAACGAATGAATGAATAAATAAATGAACGAATGAATGAATAAAATAATGAATAAAAAATGAATAAATGAATGAATAAATGAATGAATAAATGAATGAATAAACGAATGAATAATAAATGAATGAATAAATGAATGAATAAATGAATGAATGAATGAATGACACGAATGAATAAATAATGAATAAATAAATGAATGGAATAAATGAATGAATAAATGAATGAATAAATGAATGAATAAACGAATGAATAAACGAATGAAATGAATGAAACGAATGAAACGAATGAAATGAATGAAATGAATGAAACGAATGAAATGGCGACGAAACAATTTAAATTTAGTTCAGAGGCTTCTTTTGGACTTGAGGATCTATTACATGTAGTAAATCTACTAACATGGACAGTTGGCTTTACTTCCCCTCCGAAGGAAAGCGTGCGAAGGATTTTTCCCCCTTAAAAATTCATAGCTTCGATCGGGTTTGGACCCGCAAACTCGAGTACAAGAGCCCGATACGCTAAACGTTACACCATCGCCGCCGCAAGTTGAATCGCCTGGTTGAATCGGACCTAAAACCTGCCCATAATTGCAAATGCGAGTAGATTTGCGTAAAAATGGGTATCAATGTCTTTTTGAGGTCGTTGCATTAGAATATAAATAAATTTCAAAATTCAAAATGGTTTGGAAAGGTCTAACTGACAAAAGTAGAAATATGGATAAAATAGCTCTCGTGGTCGCGGGTTAATATTGTTATAATTCGAAAAAAATTATATCAGTACATTTCTTATTAAAAGTAATTATAACAAGGAGAAATCGAAAAAATGTACAGAGAAAATAATTCCCTGTGGCGTAGAAGACAATTCCGCGATATCTAGTGTTAAATCTTACTACGTAGCATTGCAGTAAAGAAGTTATAAAACAAAAAGTTGGCAGATATGTGCAGCTAAATGAGTGTTATTCTGATTAAGGGCATTCTACTTGATAAATAAAAAAAATGATTGACGTAGGAATACGCAGGATAAAAAATATAATCCACAATACACGTGACTAACATTGTTACGCTCTATACGGTAGAATTCAGCAGTATTACACATAAAATTACTTGACACTTTTTCTTAAAAACATACCTAACTTATAGTCAAAAGTGTCTTTTATTTGGAAATACAAAAAGAATCCACAAACCATTTAAACACTTTTTTGTTTTAATTTCTCAAATATCGTTGAAAAGAACCAATGATTTCGAGTGTTTCGAGCAACGGTAACTTCACGAGACCGTGAGGAAGACAGAAATGATTGAAATAACTTTCTGGAGCTGAAGTAGTGTGCTTCAATGTCTTCAGAACGAGATTTATTAAGTGAGAATTCGGAACGTGCACTTTGAATTTTGCCATTATGGCCAGGTTTGTGGCCCGATTCGACTAGTGTGCGTTTCCACCATCATCCCCGCCGCCGTCACCACCACCTGAGAAGCTCAAAGCTCAGCGTGCCCGCCCGCCCGCCTCAGAACCAGCTGGGAAAGCTCCTGGAAATCTGGCGACTGTCGGAGGTTACTGCGCGCACCAGGACGCGTATATTGGACAGCGGGTTACACGGCCCGCGCACAATTGCAGGGCACCGCCCGTCAGTCGGAAGGAACAGGGGATTGACTACGTAGGATTGTCGTGGAAAAAGTCACAAAGTTGGGCTTCGTAGATTGAATGATTTTTTCGTGTTCCCGGGCGCGTTAACGGCTTTGATCAGTAGTCTCATAAGTGTAGTGCATGCTTTTCTAGGGAGAGGGTGACATCCAGCGCCGACCTACCGTCGGCTAGCGGGGTTTCCCTCTAACCTGGAATCTCCCACCAGCAGGGCACCGCCCCGTCCAGGACAAGCTCTAGGCTCCCGACTGATCTCACGGAATGTGTGGTAGTGAAGTGCATGTTAGTGTGTGTACGGGGAGAGGATAGGACAAGGAAGAGGAAGGAAAGGTCGTGCGCGGTCCGTGGCCCGTTTGGTAGGGTATTGCTCCGGCATTCGCCTGGTGTTGATCGGAGAAACCACGGAAAACTACCGATCACAGCAACCGGCCACTAGAACACTCCTCCAGACAGCGACTAAATTCAACCTAGCTGAAAAGCTAGTGTCGAAAACCCAGCCGCTGTCAAGACTCGAACCTAGGACCTTCCGATCAGAGGCGCTCTAGTGACATCAGTTGATGCACTGAGCTCCCGCTCGCTTCATAGAGCACGGTCAGTTTCAATAGCGTAAGCTTGAAGAATACACAACCAAAGCTTGACATTAAATATTAGTAATGTTTGCACCTCGAATGCACATTCGATTTCGTACAGGATTCACTCTTACGAGTACAACGGAGTGAAGAAGTTTCTTGATGAGACACAATAAACTAGCAATGCGTTCATGGGAATGTCACTGAAACTCGCGCCAAGAATACAGAAAGTTACTTCTAATGGGTTTAGTTGTTCCTTGGGCATTATGAATTCTATTCCATTGGGGAATCACTTTTGAGAAGCTTAAACATACTGTTATATACAATCCTGGAAACTTGAAGGGAAACATACTTACAGTAAATTTTTCGGTCACCATGCCAGTCGTAATTGCAAAACGTTTAGAAATAACTTTATGCATCAAACAAATATATTCTTAAACACTCAAGAAAATGAATTCAGTTCATTTAAATTCTATTTTCCTTTCATTTTTGCATAATTATAAGAACTAGTTTTATCATGTGACGCCAGAGTATTTAGAATTCGAAACTCTTGAAAAAAAATTATTTAGAAAGATAATAATATACATTTTTTTCATAATAATGAATTGTAAAGTATCATTGCAGTCAAAATACTGCATTGAAACATCTCTCCGACCAACAATGTCAATTAATCATTCAATGACTTTTGACTAAACCGAACTACGACATACAAGGAATTTTTGGTTCAAGTTGAAACTGTAAGTTACGTTTATAAAAGCTGAAAGAAGATTTCAATAAAATTACGATATCATATTTTAATTTTTTCATTAAGACCTTTCTTTTCATCCCAAAACGGTACAGCTGGGAATTAAAATCCCGCCTAATAAGGTTTCAGAGAAGTATTAAAAAACAATACTATCTTTGAAAATGTTATTTTTCGGTCAAACCCAACTACAATACAGAAGACGTACGCCATTTTAAAACGCCGCCGGAAGCGGGGTCTGGCCGTCGTTCCCCGTCGCGCCGCCAGAGGCGTTGTATGCACACAGGGGACCGGAACAGCGCATTCCTCAGGATTTCTTCTTCAAATGGCGGATGAATAAAAGATATCGACGCGGAATGGGAACAAAGAAGTGAAATTTCAGGTGAACTGTCAGCGGAAGAATACTGTTCTTTCTTTGTGGACGGGAAGAAAAATCTACAGAAACAAAGTTATCGTAGGGAAGGCGAGAGCAGGCGGGTGGGGGCGGGCAGACGGGGGCCTGGGCCAGCGGAGGTGGGCGGGCGGGCGGGGGCGGTTGGGAGGGTCGGGCGGAGGTGGACTGCCGGAGGCGGGCAGAGGCGGAAGGGGCGGTGGAGACGGGCGGGAACGGGCGGGGCGGGCGGGGGCGGGCGGGCGGGGACGGGCGGAAGTGGACAGGGGAATGGGGCGGGTGGAGTCGGGCAAGGACGAGCGGGGCGGACGGAAGAGGAAAGTGGGTGTGGGCCGTCGGGGGCGGCGGGCGGGTGGTCGGGGCGGTCGCGGGCGGGCAGGGGCGAGCGGTGGCGGGCGGGGGCGGTCGGGGCGGTCGGGGCGGTCGGGGGCGGTCGGGGCGGTCGGGGCGGTCGGGGCGGTCGGGGCGGTCGGGGCGGTCGGGGCGGTCGGGGCGGTCGGGGCGGTCGGGGCGGTCGGGGCGGTGGGGGCGGTCGGGGGCGGGTCGGGGCGGGCGGGCGGGCGCGCCCGGTCCGGGGCGTCGTGCCTCCGGGGGAGCAGAGGGATCTAGAGATCAATGGGCTCGCGCCGGAAGATAGAGCGTCGCGAGGAAAAAGGAACAACGCGCTGCGGCGAGGGGAGGGGGGATGTGGTGGTCCCGACGAGGCGAAGAAGGAAGAGCCGCGACATAGAAGGTAAAAACGAACCCGTGAACACAAAACATGCTCCCGAGCGGTGCATCACCGACGTAGCACCCGAGTGAGTTCGTACCGGCAAAGGTGGCTCAGGGCATCAATTGATGTCACTGCAGAGCCTCTGATGGAGAGGTCCTGGGATTGGAATCCCGATGGTGACAGCATTTTCAACACTAGCTACACAGCTGAGTCCAATTCAAACGCTGCCTGAATGATAATTCTATCGGCTTGCTACTCAGCCGGTAGTTTTCCGTGGTTTCTCCAATCAACGCGCAACTGCTCCAGGCAAATACCGGAACAGGATCCCAAGGAACGGACCGCGCGCGATCTTCCCTTCCTCTTCCGTAGCCTATCCTCTCCCTTTACGCCCATTTTCACAAAAATACATTACTCTACCATACATGCCGCCCGGGAGTTGAGAGCTTGTCCCGGCTCGGGCGGTGCCCCGCTGGAGATACCTGGTTTGGGAAAACCCCGCTTGTCGACGGTCGGCGCCGTATCTCGCTATCCAGTGGGGGATCACTCTCACCTCCCGACGAAAAACATGCACTACGCTTACAGAACTAATGACTAAAGTAGTTTACGCGCCGGGAATCACTTATGAATCAATCATTCCGGCGGTATTCTGGAAATTTCTCGTAGCATGCACGCTTTGGCATATCATAGGAAATATTATTACCGGATATGGAGGTCGATCGCTTTTTGCAATGTTCTAGTTCCATAATGTACTGAAGTTCTCTAATATGTACACTAATTCAATAATGTACTCTAGTTCAATAATGTACTGAATTCCAGACGCCCACTACAAATGTGGTCACTGTTCGCTAGACAAGGCCTTCCGTCTGGCATATAAAGTGGGGGCGTCGCTTTCTATGCGGCGCTCTACCCAAACGCCTCGTTGCAGGAACTCGCAAGGAGACTGTTACTACCGTTGCTAAACAAGTGCGTGGGCGGGACATGGGGATGCGGGATACAAATGGGGGAAAAGCCGCGGTCATATCCACCTTTTATAACGCCATGATTGTTTTCATACACATATTATTATTGTTATTATTATTGCTATTATTATTGTTATTATTATTATAAATTCTTGATTCCCGCTTATTTCGCATTTCTCACAATTTTATAACGGGCAAAGTTGGCAAAAGATCGCCAATGCCACTGAGCGCTATTGAACGGGAAGTCCTAGGTTCGAGTCCTGACGGCAGTAGGATTTTCGACACTAGCTTTTCAGCTAGGTCGAATTCAGTCACTGTCTGGAGGAGAATTCTAGCGGCCGGCTGCTCTGATCGGTAGTTTTCCGTGGTTTCTCCGATCAACATCAGGCGAATGCCGGAGCAGTACCCTACCAAACGGGCCACGGACCACACGCGATGTTTCCTCCCTCTTCCTTGCCCTAGCGTCTCCCTTTACACACACACACACACACACACACACACACACTTACACTAACATGCACTACACTACCACATTTTAGCCTAGAGCTTGTCCCGGCTGGTGCGGTGCCCCACTGGAGGGAGAGTCTTGGTTGGGGGAAACCCCACTATCCGACGGTAGGTTGGCGCCGCATCTCGCCATCCAGCGGGGGAAGATCACTGCCATCTCCCGAGTGCAAAACATGCACTACCTTTACGGGAATGATTACCTAATCTGTTGACTCGCCCGGAATCACTAACATCTAACCAACCAATCGCCAATGTCGCACCAAATTGCACTAGCGAACCTTGTAGTTTTGTCTAGTTCCAATAGGGAGTTTGATGGAGCCCTGCGGAAGACGCCTGAACGTTGACTGCAGAGAGAGAAGGAGAGGGCGTGCCGTAGACGGAGAAGAAGTCGCGCCTTTGAAACGGCGACGCGCGGGATATCGCCTGCAGGCGCCGACTGATCCCTCAGAAGGGAGCGCGCTCGGAAGAAGGCAGGATTGCACGCGTCGCGACGTCACGTTCTCGCCCGGAGCCCCGCCCCCGCCCACGCCCACGCCCCCTCGCTTACCCGCCGGCCCGCCAGCTCGCCCGCCCGCGCGCCCGCTCGCACGCCCGCCCGCCCGCTCGCACGCCCGCCCGCCCGCCCGCCCGCCCGCCCGCCCGCCCGCTCGCACGCCCGCTTGCACGCCCGCCCGCCCGCTCGCTCGCACGCCCGCCCGCCGCGACGCCCGTACCACAGTGGTTGGTGGATTTGTCACATCGCGGCGCGGCGAATGCAGTCAAGCTGCCAAGCCCAACGCTCAGACTTCCGGCACGTGGGGGATGCACTCAAACATATCCGGAAACAGTGGAGTTAAAATTGAATGCGGCATTTGAATGTGGCGTTTCAGTCAGGTTTCGTGTCCCTCATCCACGAAGCATCACACCTCATGAAATGTTCACTTATGGGCCTGGATGCTCACATGAAAATGACCTTCACTCTAGATAGAAATTCGTGATATTAATGTTTCGTGATGTTATTAATTCAGCATCGTTATAATACTCAGGTCTTCAATTTCAGTAGTAAAAATAGCATCATGTTCCTCTTCAATCACCAAAAAATATTTTCAGCATTGGCCTGAGATGTACGGACATGTATGAGAAACCTCCTGAATCATTTTCTGTTAAAATTCGTTCGCAAAACTCGACGACGCTGTCACATGGTGGCAACCCTGCACCTCGCGCGGGCTATGGAAATACAGCTACTTCGGATCGTTAATCGCACTGCAATTCTTTCAATTCAATCCGATCTTTGTTGTGTGCATGTAAAAGAAGTATACATTTCGCCTATTCACAGTTGTATGTGATGCGAATCAGCTCACTCTGAGCTCACTCTGAGTTATTGATTGATTGATTTTTTCGTTTTTCCGGGCGCGTCAACTGCTTTGGTCATTAGTCTCGTAAGTGTATTGCATGTTTATTTCAATGGAGAGTGCCCCGCTGGATGGCGATATCCGGCGCCGACCTGCCGTCGGCTAGTGGGGTTTCCCCCTAACCAGGACTCTCCCACCAGCGGGGCACCGCCACAGCCGGGACAAGCTCTAAGCTCCCGACCGGTCTCCCGGAATATGTGGTAGTGTAGTGCATTGTTATTGATTCAGTGGTGAGGTGTAGTTGACATTTACATAATTGGAATGATTGAAGGCGTTGCAGTCCGTTTTTGTGGCTCCCAGACAGCAGAAAACTGATGATGTTGGCTAAGCCATCGAAAGCTGTTATTTGTGAAATAAATACTATTGTTGACAATGACAACGCCTTCAATCATTCCAATAGTGTAGTGCATGTTAGTGTAAGTGTATGTGTGTGTGTGTGAGGATAGGGCAAGGAAGAGGAAGGAAAGATTGCGCGGGTCCGTTGCCCGTTTGGTAGGGTACTGCTCCGGCATTCGCCTGGTGTTAATCAGTGAAAGAACGGAAAACTACTGATCAAAGCAGCCGGCGGTTGTAATTCTGTTCCAGACAGCGACTGAAATCGACCTAGCTGAAAAGCTAGTGTCGTAAATCCTGCCGCAGTGAGGACTTAAACCTAGGACCTACTTGTCAGAGCCGCTGCAATGACATCACTTGATGCATTGAGCTACCGCTTCCATTCGACGTTATTAATCGAGACAATTCTCAACAATTACATACACACATAAATTGGACTATTATTGTAATGAAGTAATGCGTAATTAATGTAATGCAGTTTAAGCTGCGATATACGTGTTAGCACACAGTGAATATTCTTTGCTCAAATATGGTTTTAATCTGTCTTTATTACAGGAGCAACATTACGTATAAATTTACAACCAGTTGCTTCTAGTTACCTCTAACCGCATGAATATGAATTCCATAATGGAAAAAAATAATTAACTTTGCGTCTTGATATTAAAAGCATTTTCAAAAGTTACAATACACTCCCATGTAAAAGGGGCACCACTTCTCATTTCAATTCCTGGCACTCTGGCAGAAACACAGTTCGAAAGGCTTCGGGTTATAATGAAACAAACCACACGTTAAGCAACAACAAGATATGAGCATAAAAAATGCACAGAGCTCATTAGGCAGAACAGATATTTACATAATTTCTAAACAAGTTGAAACGTAAAACTTGGAGAGGTGGCGCAATGCATCAACTGATGTCACTGTAGTGACTCTGACCGACAGTTCTGAATTAAATTTTCACACACATTTTTATTTTATATTTTATTTTCCCATACAAATGAAATAACTAAGCAGAGACATGTTTTGTCTGTTGTGCCTCAAGACTTTTTCTATGTTTTTTTTAGTTAGATGTGGTTTTCAGAATGACTAACATTGATCATGATGATATGAAGGTGAATGAGAGATTAAAGAGCCACAATTTACAAAGCATTGGTAAAGAGAAAAACAAAACAAATTCTTATTAGAAGGCGTGGGCATAGTTCTCATGTGCGTTCTATTAACGATTGTTTTAGAAATGTCTTGCTCTTTCTAATGTTCACAACAAACACTACATACAAAATTGTAGAAAACGCATTTTCCAACAAAATATGCATTATCTACGTTTTCATTTTAATTTTTCATCCAACTCTCAGACTAGAACCTAAAGGGTTTTAAACACTTACTTAAAATAATAATGCTTCATTCACACTGAATTGATATTAAAAATCACGATCTGTATGATTATAATGTTTAATATATTTTCCTTCGCGAATTGATCAGGAAAAATACTAGAGATCAATAAACTAGCTTTAAATTTTCCGGAAGTGACGGTTGAACTGTAAAATTAAATCAAATTTAAATTGCATTAAGTATAATTAAAAAAAAAACAGGAGGAGTCCTTTTCCCAAAAAAAAACCACATAGCAGCCAGATAATTACACATTAGGAGAATCACTATACTGTTTTCAAATTCGCCAAAATTTAAATGATGAATTCTCTGTATGCAAATGTATTAATATCTCATCATAGATATATTATCAATGCAATATTAAAAGTAGCGACATCACTATTTGTTTTCTTGATTGGTTACTGAATGAATTGTAATTAAAAACCCATCACAATTGTCATTCTGTAATGAACACCGTTAAGTACCATTGAGTTCCAATTAAATTACGTGCATGTTTCGTCAAAACCTGGGCAAACAATAGATAAAAAAGAGTTTAATGGGGAGGAATATGAAGTTAAGTAATTCAACCAAACAATTACATTATTTAATTAAAGAATGTTCAAAGTTTTGTATTTAATACACTACATTCTAGAGAATGTCTCACATAGATCTACCGGCCCCAACTTCCAATCAAATCGCTACCATATTTGATAGACGGGTATTCGTCCTTCGGAATTATTCGCTGGGAGAAAGGGCGACAAAAGGTGCAAAAATTTGTATATGGCAAGAACGCATTCCAACAAATTAGGTATGGAATTGAATGTTATTCTTAAGAAACTTATATGCTTTTACTAACCGAGAAATGTAAGAGACCTTTGAAAGGTGTGAATGCACTTAGAAACCCATTCTCAATAATTTTCATTCAAATGTTACGAAATGTAAAACACTGAGACACCCCATTTCTTAAAACAATAATTTTATTATCACATTTAACTGAACACAAGCTGGCACAATGTGTTCTATTAATTTACAATTATATTCTATACTTTCTTTTTTTCGCACGTAGGATGTATCTTCTAGTTGGCAGCGTCCCCAACGACGACGAACCTTCGAAACTACTTAGCTAGGTAAACGTCTGATACTTTCTGGTGGAGAATTCTAGCGCGCGATTCTTCTCAACGCGATTTTTCCGATGGCAATCATCTAAGCAATATTCTGACACGCGCCATGGACCGCATGAGATCTTCACTACCTGACTCTCCCCTTTGCGCCGTCATTTCCTTTTATAGAACTTAAACCCACCTGCAGTACAGTACCACTCCATATTTATCAAGAGATCAGTCAGGAGCTTACAGCAGCCTCGGCTCGGAAGGCAAACTGAGGAAGATAGTATCCGGAGGAGGGAAGCGTCTTGCAAGCCGAGTCCCAGATCGGCGTCTTTTCTCATGCTTCACCGGGAGAGGAATACTGTCACGTCTCGGGATATATCATGCACTACACTTTCGGAACTAACACCAAAGGAGTTGATGAACCCGGAACGTATCAAGAAAAGTATCAAGAAAACGGTGACGTCCGTACATAACTACTCTTCCCAAACTCGCACCGCCCCCGCCCCTCTCCATCTTTGTCACATCCCCAAGACCGCACCATCTCTACCACATTCCAAGTCCCCCTGCGGCTAGCGGGGTGTTCCCACTAACCAGGACTCTCCCACCAGCGGCGCACCGCCCCAGCCGGGACAAGCTCTAAGCTCCCGACAGGTCTCCCTGAAGATGTGGTAGTGTAGTGCATGTTAGTGTAAGTGTGTGTGTGTAAGGGGAGAGAGGAGAGGACAAAGAAGAGGAAGGAAAGATCGCGCGCGGTCCGTGGCCCGTTTCGTAGGGTACTGCTCTGACATTCGCCTGGTGCTGATCGGAGAAACCACGGAAAACAGCCGGCCGCTATAATTCTCCTCCAAACGAATTCTTCTCCAATTAGACATAGCTGAAAAGCTAGTGTCGAAAATCCTGCCACCGTCAGGACTCGAACCAAGGACCTCCCGGTCAGAGGCGCTGCAGTGACATCGGTTGATGCACTGAGCTACCGCTCCCGGTGAAAATTTGTTGAATTTAACAGGATTTTTGTAGTCTGAAAAAATCCTTCAAAACAAGTAATAATAGGATCAGGAATATCCGCAAAGAACGCCAATTCAAAGAAATCTTCCTGAAGCCTATATTGCGACATGGAAGCAAGCGGTGCGCTGTGCTGTCAAATGTGCTAGTGCTAGTTCTTAAAGGATGCTGAATGTAAGAGGATAATTAAATCTCTAGGAGCCTTGAACACTAAGTGGGGCTTAAAACACTAAGAGGTTTTACAGCATTAGGGAAGCCTTATGTATTAAGGAGGCTTAAAGCGCTATAAGATGGCTTAACGCGCTAGAAACGCTCAAAGCACTAAGAGGGCATAAAGCGCTTACTTAAAGCTCTAAGGCTTAAAGCACTAACAAAGTTTAAAGCAATAAGTGAAGTAAGTAGAAAATTAATGCGTAGTGTCTAATTCTAATTTGGAAATCTATTTTCAGATGATTCTAGTAGAGAGCATCACTACAATTTATTCAAACAATAGTATAATACTTATGGAACGAAACTTTTCACGTCAATCTACAATAAACCGTGATATTTTGGGGAAACATTTAATCTTCAGAAACAAGTAGGTGGAACCTTAATTTTTATCAGCCAAGGTTTCTTCTTTGGTTGTGTGATGCTACATTGATCAATTTTATTGCGATATGATAATTTTTGTTCACCAAGTCCAAGCATATCGCATGGCCAAGCCATGTTGCTTAAAGATGGTTTATACGTATTTACTTCGTAATCAAAATTCACAGTATTCATAAAAAAAATTTTCTTGATGTGAAAGTTTGAATTTGAAAATGTTCTAGGGTATTGCCTTCAAATCTAAACTACTTTAGCATCACGAAAATTTCGCTTTTCCCTTGTTGGTTTTTTTATTTCAAGAAAAGGAATGAATGCAGAATTCTCTTAGTAAGAGGCCACAGTTTTCCATTACACCAACGGAGGACACATCCTACTTGATTTAGTGAACCGACGGTCAGAGCACAAAGAGTAGCTGGGGCATACGAGGAGCCACAAAACTCGCTGAGAGATATTTATTTATTTTATTTTACGTCAAAAAACAGTTAAAAACTGCGTATGACGTGCTATGGGGAAAAGTGAATTGTGTGCACATTTTCAAAATTCTGTGATCCCTACACTAAGTCATATACTACTTAAATTTTGAATTTTTGAAAGGGAGAAAAACAAACAAAAAACTCCCATGTAATAAAATCTATTTTCAAGGATAAACAAGCAATAAATTTTGAATTTTGAAAGGGAGAAAAACAACAAAAAACTCCCATGTAATAAAATCTATTTTCAAAGATAAATAAACAAAAAATTTTGAATTTTCAAAGGGAGAAGAAAAGCAAAAAACTCACATGTAATAAAATATAATTTACGTTTAATAATTTAAAGATAAAAGCAATAAATTTTGGCTCTTATTACTTCCTGCCGCGACAACATGGAAACGATAAATCGGCTAAAAAGCGCTTAAGGACGAGAGGAGAGCCACACGGAGAGTCAAGTTTCAGAGGAGCGGTGTTCGTGAGACGAAAGGAGATGACCAGGTGAACACAAAGAGCAGGAGCGCAGATGAAACCCTTTAGCCGAGACTCCAACCCATCCACGCTGCCCACGCTGCCACTGGTCAAGCCATTTGAGGAGGGCTTTCATTCTTTTCTGATGAGCCCTGGACAAAATACATGTAGTGCTCACTTACGAGTCACTTTAAATAATTGGAAAAAACGCGGGGAAAGTGAATACATACGAATTTGAAACACAATTGCTTATTGTGTACAAAACGCTTGAGTCAGTTAAAAGACGAGTGGCGGAGATCGGAAGTCCAACCTGTCACGGTCATGATCCCGAAGGCTAATCGTTAAATCACTTTTTTGCATTTTACACGTTACACTCACTATGACCTCTTCGTGCCTCGTCTTACGCTTCCCGCCTTCATTGCTTCGTTTTATTCCATTGCAAGATACCAAATCATACTACAAGTATCTTTTGGTATAATCCCAATACTCTTCTACTACTACATACTGTGTAATTTATAATATTCAAGGTTTTATAAAATATATTTACGAGATATTTTTCATTTTCTTCTTCTTCTTCTTCTTCTTCTTCTTCTTCTTATTATTATTATTATTATTATTATTATTATTATTATTATTTTTATTATTCATCTACTTTTCTAATGAAGTGCGTGTATTGCCGATAAAGTGTATAGACATAAAAGTAACTTTGCATATTATTTATTATCTTGCTGTAATGAAAACCAGACAGAATTGTAGATATTTTCTTTACATTTTATTCTGGAAATACGTAGATAATTTGGTTTTATTAAGAATGAGCGTAGTTATCTCCCGAAGTACAGCGTCACGAAACAGCGTCGTGACGAAAGTGGGCATTGGAAGGCCATAAGACGCCATAATCCATAAGACGCTCATCAGAGAGTCTAGCAAACGATAGCTTTCTTACGATGAATTGGGAAGAAATGACAAAACAGCACAGATAGGACCTAACATGTTATGACATGAATTTTTAAATTTTTTTTTATAGAAGAACAAATTATTTAGCGTATATTATTTCATATAGTATTTTCTGATAATGTATATGCTACAATGATGTATAATGTAAATATGCGTGTATAGTAAGGTTTCAACTGTAATTTATAAGGTCAGCTTCTGTCAACAGATTTTTATTGTAAAATGTATTAAAAATTATGTATTAAAATGGTTAAAATGTACAATTAAAAAACAGGTCTAAAGATGGCTGAAAGGTGTAGCCGAAACGTCATCAGAAAATACTATATGTAAAAATATGCCCAAAATACTTTTATTCTTGAATGTCAAAAATAACAGGAATTGTTTGATTAATAACGAACTTGTTATTAACTTTTAACATCTGACTATACAATTAGGTGCATTATTTCTCGACTTAATGTAATGACTTAAGGGTTGTAAATTCATATTATTTTAATTACAGTAAAAACACCCTAGTAATATTAATATTTAACATTTTCTTACCCACGTGAACACTTCAACTGATTCACTCATGAATGTTAAGCATTTAACATTTGAACAACACATACTAGCTTTCGTAATTAAACTCTCGATTACATCAGAGTGTTCGGTTTCGGCGAAACCTTTACCATTGTCACGCCATAAATTACTCTCATGAAGCTTGGGAGCAATTGCCAAAACCATATATAGCCTAACGTAACCTCACAGCTACCAGGGAGCGAATTTTCCACACAAATAATGATGTCCGTAGGGGACAATTTAAATGCTTCCACGCCCACTAATTTCCAGTTTTTGCTGTCCTCCCACAAACGACCCACCAGCATCCGTAATCTTTACTTTGCTGCAATTTTGGGGGAAAATGTGAGTTTCGTGCAGTTCCTTCCAGCGTGGCCAAAACAATGACGACTCAAGAACACAGTTCAAACACGTGCCTCAGGAGGAGAAAATAAAAACAAAGAAATCAACGAAGAGAAAAAGAGAATCAGATATAAAGGCAGAATGCGAAAATGATAGTCACAACGACTGAAAATAGAAAGTAAGGAAGATGAATGCGAAAATTGGAGAGAAAAAAAAGAGATACTTTCGGAAGCGTTATTCGAAAGCTGGGCAGATAAATCGAAATATGTGAGAATAAATAAATATATAATTATGAATATAAATATATTATAAACATATAATTCGGTTAATGAATATATTTACATGAAATGTTTAAAAATAGAGGAATAGAAGTAACAACTGAATCTACGTAAAACGTGTGAATACAATCAAATCAAAACAAATAAATAAAAGAAAAAAAACGGATATCTCAAGTTACAGCTGAAGATAAATCACGAGATGGTAAAACGTCAAACAAACGGGGGTTCAATTGAGAAGAAAAAAACGACAGCACATCAAGGAAGCAACCGAGAACGCAAGGACAAAAGGACATCCACCGCCACCCACAACAGAACACACGCGGGGCTAGAGACGACGCGAGCGGCGCGAACCGGATCCGAGACAGACATGGGGGTGGCCGTCAGAGGCGGTCGTCAGTCGCCGCAGGGTGACAGGGTCCCTGGGAGCGGAGGGTGAGCGGGGGGCGGGGGGGGAGGGGCGGCAGGGAGGGAGCGCGGTCCCGGTCGGGTGCAAAATTACACAATCCTCACCCACGGGGGCCCGCGCGGGGCGGGGGCGGGGGCGGCGCCGGGGCTTTGATCCTTTGTGCTTGGCTGAATACATCGGCTCCTTGAGATTAAAGGGCCGGCTGCGGCTCGGTGCCGCCAGTTGGTTTGGCGACCCCCTGCCCGCCTGCGCGCACGGGCTGCGGGCGGCCGCCCCCCCCCCATACGGGCGCCCCCGAGATTCCACAACTAGAGAAGGATTTTCCTAAGATGAGCCCAAGTGACAGTTCGCGTAACAAGTGAACAGTACGTGTAATTCAGACAAGTGTCTCTCCGCCGCGACAACTGTTCAGCCACGCCCCTTCGTAAAGTGCTAGTGGCTCCTGTGAAAACATCCCTATGCAGAAGTCTAAGAGTTTCGCTGATGTACATGCACGTACGCGACTTCGAGAAATATTTAAATTTAATTACGTATGTGAAAAGTTTCTTAACATGCTTTCACAATCAGTGAAAGAAAACTGCCACGAATGTAAATAGAAAGCTCTCAATCACACCTCACCACACAACAGCACACACGTGTATAAGTACCCATCTTGGTTTTAAATTAAACGTATGTATTGCTAAATATAGATGGATTTTCCTAAGGATGAGCCAAAGTGACAGTTCACGTAGCAAGTGAACATCACATGTATTTCAGAGAAGTATCCCTCCGCCGCGACAGCTGTTCAGCCACGCCCCTTCGTAAAGTGCTAATGGCTCCTGTGAAAACATCCTATGCAGAAGTCTAAAAGTTTCGCTGAGGTATATGCACGTAAGCGAGTCCGAAATATTTAAATTTAATTACGTATGTGGAAAATGTTTTAACATTCTCTCAAATCAATAAAAGAAAAATGCCACGAATGTAAATAGAAAGAAAATTGATTTTAAGCCGGAAACACGTGCACCGGTACGCATCTCGCATTCAAGTATCGGTTTTAACATGAACACAATATATATCACACAAAAAGTAAATTCAATGTAATGTTTATAGAAAAAAGAATTTTTACAGAAGAGAACATAACACTGCACTTCCTAATTTCAATGATTTCTTGCGGTGCATTATATTTTTGTCGGACGAGGACATCACAAAAAGAAGCGTGGAAGCCATTTACAAGTTAGCCAACTGCAAACGAACGAATGCAGGGAGTCTAATGGTCGAGAGCACAACGACCAGAGAACCTTCAGTTATGTTGCCAGCACTAGCTGTCTCATCCTTAGGAAAATCGTTCTATATGAGGAAGTTGATGCAGAGTTTAAAGGCGGCGTTTTAAAGCACAGGCGGATTCGCGTGTTCTCGGGGATGCTTTTTGTGGCAGCCTGTCGAGTTAATTTCCGTCACATGTGCTCCGAAATATGTCGCAACACAAATGCCAATGTTTTGTAAAATGGTGTTTTGCATACACAGTACAAACAGCGCATACACGTAACGATTCAGAGCGTTTTTTTCGTGTCCTGCAGTTGATGTTTTCAAAAACGACACAAAGAAAACTGTGGTCACAGATGGGAAAGAAAAAGAAATTTTTTTTTCATATTGGTTGCAAGTTTCCATATTACTATTTACGTGAATTAGGGTTAATTAACATTATATTTACCTTCTGAATAAAACAGTAGTAATTACAATAATAATATAAAATTGTATGATACGTGAAAATGAATCACGTTTTTCAAATGAATATCACAAATTACAGTGGATTTGTGAAACCATTCTCTCCCTGTCTGTAGGTATCATGTTATCCTTGTTCTGTCAGTGTCTCTCTCTCTCTCTCTCTCTCTCTGACTCTCTTTCATTGTCTCACTATCTCCCTATCATGTCACTCTACCATCTTGTCTTTTCCTTTCCACGTCTTTCCCTCACCTCGTCTCCCCCTCACCTCGTCAACCCTTCGCCGTCTCCCTCTCGCTACGTCTCCCTCTCTCTACGTCTCCCTCTCTCTACGTCTCCCTCTCTCTCTCACACACACACAAAAAATATCTCACTCTTTCTCCGTCTTTGTGTGTGATGTGTTGTAGCAGCAATGGACAGTTTTTTATCTACCTTATTTTGCAATTACACAAAACAATATTTACATGAAAAGTATTTCCCTTTAAATATAGAGATCACTATCTATCTTCAAAAAATTTATTATTTTAAATTTTCAATTGTCGTTTCCTGCATGTCAGCAGCAATTCTGGAGAATATTCACCAATCTATCAATTCCCTCGAAATTGCAGGGAGTTTCTGAAACTTCACATCTCTACGGATAACTAAAGACTGAAATTCTGCAGTTTGGAACTCAGCAGAGATATTCGAAATTGCAACTCTGCATTCCACGTCCCGCTCATTGAGAAAGACGTGGAGCATGCAGGAGCAGAGTAAGTGAAAATATTTTCCACCTCGTCCTTTTTTCTTAGAAGATAGTTCCAAGCAAAGTTAAACGTAATCTGGTTCTATTCATATCTCTTGTAATCTAACATTTAATCAAATGTATATTTAAGATTTGTGATGCTGATCTAATTAAATTATCTCTGTAAGTCTTTTATTTATGACATTCGCTTATGCTATATTTAGGGAAAATAGTAAAATTAATTTATTCAGAACTAGGTCTATCTAGATGTACACGACCGACTAGACATTTTACTCCAGAGGAAAATTGCAATTCAAGAATATTCGCATTCATTTAAAATTTTGAGAATGATGAGAGAGTAATAATATTTACAGTGATTTCTGAATTTTTGCATTGTAATTTATAGACGATATAACTCGGTGAAGTAGGAGTCAGACTAATGGGAGATATCGAAGAAAACGTGGAACTAAGTGTACTGAAAAGTACACTAGCACCCGAAGTCAGTAGTAGTAAAAACTCATTTCGCTGTATTTTATAAAATCTTCTTCTGAACTTGTTACAGGTTGAAGGTTCTTCCCGAATCTCTTTCTCTTCCCTCTCTCTCTTCTTTCCTTTCCCGTTCTGTCTATTTCCATTTCTCTCTCCTCTCCTCTCATTCCCTCTCGCTCTCTCTCTCCCTCTCTCTCTCCCTCTCTCTCTCCCTCTCTCTCTCCCTCTCCTCTCCCTCTCTCTCTCCCTCTCTCTCTCACCTCAACTGCAAAATATCCTCATCTACCTCCCTCAGATCATCTACCAACTTACTCTTTCCCACCATATTACAATTTCCATCCACCAAGTTATTTATTATAAAAACAAACAAATTATATGTTTCTATAATGCTAAACCAAAAATATTTCATCCATATTTTGGTAAAAAACACATATTCCCTGCTACTGAACGAACCTCCGCACGTATCACTTTTGTTTACAATACGTTAATGAATTGCAAATCATTCTTCCAATAAGAACTAATTCCTATCGTCCGTACTCGTAAACAATTCCATGAACCAATTTTCACGAGCAAGGTCGATCCAGGGCAAAGCTGACCGTACCCTGAAACAGTAGTTCGTCCACCGGGGCTTTTTCCGCTCACAGTAACGCGCCGTGGCTGTGTCGCGTCTGTCGCAGAGCTAGTTCCTGCGCCGGCCACGAGAGACCGCGCGCGCGCCCGACATGCAGGTCGTCCGCGCGCCGCGTAATTACACACCCAACCACACAATTTACTCGTCAAATATGTTGTAACAGCGAAGTGCGCGGGCGAACAGAAAGCGTGTAATTTCGAGGGAGTCCATCATCCCCGTCCCGGCCGGGCGCCGCCTTCCCGCACGACGCTCCATTGGCGATTCGCGCCCGGCGCCGCACACTGGTTGGATCGGGCCAAAAACCTGGCCATAACGGAAAAATTCAAAGTGCGCGTTCGGAATTCTCACTTCGCATATCTCGTTCCGAAGACATTGGAGCACACTACTTCAGCTCCAGAAAGTTATTTCAATTTTGGCGTTCTTGCGGTCTCGCGAAGTTTCCGTTGCTCGAAACACTCGAATTCATTGATTTTTGTCAACGATATTTGTGTAACAAAAAAGAAAAAAGTGTTTAAATTTTTTGTGGATTCTTTTTGATTTCCAAATAGAAGACACTTTTGATTATAAATTAGATGTATTTTTAAGAAAAACTCTCTAATAATTTTATGTATAATATGGCTTAATTCTATCGTATCAATGTTAGTCACGTGTATTGTGGATTATATTTTTTGCCCATTGTATTCCTGCCACTATCATTTTTTTATTCATCAAGTAGAACAACCTGAATCAAAATAACACGCACTGAGCTGCACATATCTGATAACTTTGTGTTTTATAACCTATTTACTGCAATGCTACATAGTAAGATTTAACACTAGATATCCCGGAATAGCCTTCTACGTCACAGGAAATTATTTTCTCAGTATATTTTTTCGATTTCTTCTTTTTATAATTACTTGTAATAAGAAAATTACTGATATAAATTTTTGGAATGATACCATTAACCCGCGACCGCGAAAACTATTCTACCCATATTTCTACACACATTATTTTTATGAGTCAGTTAGCCATTTCCAAACCGCCATTTCGATTTTTGAAATTTCATTATAATATTCGAAATCAGTGATCTCCAGAATCCCATACCTACATATTTGTGCATTGTTTGTTTTTAAATCAGTAGATCCGCTATTTTGAAGCCGCCATTTTGAATTTTAAAATATGTGTATGGTATTAAAATTCAGCAACCTCAAAAACCCATTAATAACCATTTTTACGCAAATCCACTCGCTTTTGCAATTATGACCAGGTTTTAGGCCCGATTCAACCAGTGTGCGCCGGGCAGGCGGTGGAGCGGACCCTGGTGCCAGGCACGCGAGAGCCATCGCCTCCAGAGCAAGATTTATCAGCATCGAGGCACTATCTCATTAGGAGCGGTTTCAAGAGCGTGTTGCTGTGTCGTTTGGACGCGGAGCCGGGCGCTTCACTCCGCAGTTTAAAATGTAATTTCAAACCGCGTGGCAGAGAGACGTACGGGCCACGAGGTACACTCGACGGGGTGTTCATGGGAACCTTGCCACCCACCAGGAGGCATGGACCGTTTGTGCTTTGGGGCGCCCTTTGTAAGAGTTGCTTCTCACGGACCTGACTGGAAACAATGTAGGGCTCAAAACGCTTGTCTAAAAGTACTATGCATTTTGACGGAAGATAAATTACAATGTCTTCCATAATTCCGAGAATTATACGAAAGGCAGTAGATTAAACATAAATTTAAAATACCCTGGTTTGCATAAACGTAACATTAAAATTTATATTTCTCATTAGGAATTTGCATAAAAAATTAAGACACAATTTCATCCGCAGTCGAGAAGTGTTGTGTGTTGGACTGTCTCTCCTCCCAATTACTCGATCAGTAGACTATAACAAGCACTATTAACATTACTGTGACTACAAACACTACAATAACCTCAATTAAAATCGTTATCATACGCAAAAGTTTGAATAATTTATTATTAGTACTATTATTATTATTGTAAAAACGACATTCGGTAGTGCTCATGAGGCATCATTCATTGTTACGAATTCTACACACAACGAACATACTCGATGTGAAAACAGTGTCACGGAAACCAAACAACGGTAATATTGCTGCAATATCGAAACCATGTCAGTTATTTCCGCTGTTGCCTCTTCTAATCACGTTTTAATTCATTGCATTATTTTCAACGCATTCGTAACAATGGAGAATTGTCCACTATTGGTGGTTTTGTGCCCCCTTCCTTTTAATATATATTCACAGAAAGCATTGCAGTGAGAACATGTGAGAGTATGTGTAATTCAAATGTGCCCTACGAAATCCACAGGAGTGGATGAAAGCAGCGCGCGGTAACAAATGAGGAATGGCGAGAGGAGGAAGTCGTGGAATCTCGGAGACGTTGGTTCCGCTGTTTGACGCATGAACACATGCGCCTCGGCTGCCACTCAATATCCTTCCGCGTCAGCTCGAACGTGCCTCGCGCTGGCTGTTGCGAGCGCCGAGATTAGAAGGCTGACAGACCGCCCCGCCCCTCCCACCCTCCGCCTCCCCCCCCCCCCCCCGCCGCCCCGTCGCCCCGTCGCCCCGTCGCCCCGTCGCCCCGTCGCCCCGTCGCCCCGTCGCCCCGTCGCCCCGTCGCCCCGTCGCCCCGTCGCCCCGTCGCCCCGTCGCCCCGTCGCCCCGTCGCCCCGTCGCCCCGTCGCCCCGTCGCCCCGTCGCCCCTCCCCGTCGCCCCGTCGCCCCGTCGCCCCGTCGCCCCGTCGCCCCGTCGCCCCGTCGCCCCGTCGCCCTCCACCCAGCCACACTACAGTACTGACAGCGTATAAGCGACTCTGACGGTTCAATGCGCTGTTGCCATGCATTGCTACGCACATGACACCACCTACACGAGATATACAATATCAATACATTAACATTTACCGACAGGCGAAACACGTCTTGATATCACGTTCATAACCTTTCCCACAACCGTACCTTATCACCTCCCAAACCGCGTTGAAAACTTGATGCGTCAGTTCCGGATGGTTTCGTTTTCTATTGGGCCGCGATGCAGCAGCAACTCTACCCACGATATTGCCTAGATGTTATAATATTCCGCCGTTCTCCTTTTCTGTCTCGAAATATTCGCGAAAGTACACAAAAATTCACGATCCTCTTTAACGCCACTCCACGTTTGCGAATCTCTCAGCCTCGGACCGATGCTCTCAGCGGTCGGGTCACACACCAGCTAGGCTGGCACGCATCAGCGAAGGACGCTGCGCTGCACCCAGGCTGTGAGAAAGCAGACAAATCCTCGCACGCTGATTGCTCCAAAGCAGGTCACATGACGTACCACAGCACGTGGCGAAAGAACTGTCAAGAGTCGCTTACATGCTGCCCGTAGTGTACTTCCGCATCCTTTTCCCCGTCATTGGGAAGTAGGCGACGCTAGTCATTCATCAGGCTGTCCTATCATAGAAGATGTCGGGAAATTCTCTTTCACAAATCGAACTATAAGAGATTGGAATAGATGGCCTTCAAAAACCTTTGAACCCTTTTCTCGAAGCGTTCAACAGTTTAGGAAATTCATTTAGGGTATTTATAAGTTTATGAGGTAGTTAACTAAGAATATTAAGTAACACAGTGAAGTGAGGTGTCATGCAGTGTAGAGCAGAGAAATAATGAATGAAATGTTTTTAGTGTTACAGTGAAGTGAAGTGAAGGATAGTGCAATGCGGCCTTAATTGTATCTCAGTGCGGCTTTAGATGATAGGCGTTTCTTTTCTTTTTCATGTAATTTAATGTTTTTATATTATATTATGTTTTTATATTATTATTATTATTATTGTTATTATTATCATTTTATCATTATTATTACCATTATTGTATTATTTGCATGACATTTATTATATTTATGTAATTAACTGTCACCGAGTTACACCCAATTGCAGTTTACATAAATTTATCTTTATGTTTATTTAAAAACATATTCAGAAAATATTGTAGTAGTGATAGGCACGACCAATCATTAAAAGCAAGGGAACGAATAAACTGTTCTAGAACATTACTAACTTGATTTTTAAATTCTTCTTAGTATCTTTGCACCTGCACACTCCTGTTCTCTAGGAACCTTCAACTTCCTTTTTAGTAATAAATTCAATTACAGCTCATTCGCTCAATTAATTATTAAGTACTGAAAAAGTGTAACTCGAGTGAATACTATATTATAGGGCAAATTAGTAAATTTTGAATGCGAGAAAATGAAAATAGTATTTACATTAAGTCTACTAACACCTGTGTCCCACATTTCAATCATTCGAAATAGTGCAATACCTAGCTTTGGTAATGTCGCCATTCGGCATCGTCCGTACGACGGGATCGTTCACAGTACACAATGAAAGGAAACTTTTTCATTCCTCTCCAGAGTGACTAAATTATTTCTTAAAAACCAGTTAATTTCAGTTTTCATTTCATACGTTTTGACACAGGCGACTGCGTTCCTGTTTTAATATCCTCGGACACTCATCAATCCGCCATTCTGAAACTCCAAATTGCAGCACTTGCGAACGAACGTCTGTCTTATTCCTCGCCAACTCAATTTCATACTAATTTATTTTGGAGCCTACATTCCAAACTCTTGCGTTCTTTCCTAACATTCTGTTGTTATTGTCAGAGTTTGGAAATAGACTACATTTCCGACATTAATAGATATTTACCTGAGCATTTTTGGGACTCGTTCGAAGGGGTTTGTGTTTATAGAAGGATTTTCCTAAGGATGAGCCGAAGTGACAGTTCGCGAAAACAAGTGAACATCACATGTATTTCAGAGAGGTATCCCTCCACCACGACAGTTGTTCAGCCCCTTCATAAAGTGTTCGGTTGTGGCTTCTGAGAAGACATCACTATCCAGAAGTCTAAGAGTTTCGCTGACGTATATACATGCGAGTTCGGGAAATAATTAAATTTAATTACATATGTGGAAAATCTCTTAATATTCTCTCACAACCAGTGCCATGAATGTAAATAGAAAGCTCTCAATCACAGCTCGCCACACAGCAGCACAAAGGCCGGAACCACGTGCATCGGTACGCATCTCGCATTTAAGTCTGGGTTTTAAAATAAACATAATATTTATCACACAAAAAGTTAATTCAATGTAATGTTTATAGAAAAAAGTATTTTTACAGAAGAGCACATAACACTGCACTTCCTAATTTCAATTATTTCTCGCTGCGCACTACATTTTTGTCAGACGAGGACATCACAAAAGGAAGCGTCGAAGCCATTTACACGTTAGCCAACTGCAAAGGAACAAATGCAGGAACGAAGTCCATTGGGCTCAAGGGCACAACGACCACAGAACCTTCACTTATGTTGCCAGCACTAGCTGTCACTTTGGCTATCCTTAGGTAAATCGCTCTATAACAGGGTGGAAACGATGCCCTTAACAAATCCAAGGTATCTCAAAGTAACACAAAACCCGAATAGAACTCCCATGTGCTTCCAACAGCAGCTATTGGCGGGACGCTCATTAGCAGGGCGGGAGAAAAACTCTCGAGGCAAGAGTGAACGAGATGTGTTCATTAGTCACTCCTGTCCATATAACCTCAAAATCTGATTTGTTGAGTCAGACGTCAGTTGGTGAAGTAATTTAATGAATTTCGAAACAGATTTTCTGAAAAGTAAAAAAAAAATGTCCTCACTCTTTCTTCATTTAGGTGTACTGCTCACACCACAAAATTGTACACTACAATTACTTAGAGGATGAGCAACTAATGGTGCTACAACAGCTAATTCTTTCTCGTATTCTCACGCAAAATTACGCGGAAAATTTTCGAAAAATTGTACATTACCTTATTTCAAAATCTATCTTTAAAAAACAGAGTTCATTAAGGAAAAAAATCCCTTTATAACTGTAGTTGTAGGAGGACGCCAAAAAATTAACTTTTTTTTTAAGTTAAAATTAACTTTAATAAGTAAAATTAACTTGCTTTTTTCAAATATCAGAATTTTCAACGATATTAAGCATACACTATTCACTTAATAGTATATTATGACACGATGATGTAAGGATGGGTATGGGTGATATTACGAGTGTGATATTACGTTACGAGCGAGGAACGAGCAAGTATAGTTAACTGCACACGAGTGTATTACCCATTACATCGAGTTTCATTCAGTACTTTTTCTAGGACTTTTATACGTCAAACGTTTACAATTAATTCCTTCGTGGCGGTTGACATGATGGATTCAGCCAAGGGTACCTAGCGGACAGCTCCCTATCCCTACCCTCGCATGCTACCGCAGGTGGCTGTAGAACCAGTCCGCATGCGAAGGAGAACTGCGCTAGTCAAATAGCATCAACGTGAAATTACGACAAAATTGTACTAGTTTATTTTAAATAATATACATAGAAAAAAATACAAAGAATGAAAGAAATTAAAACTGAAGTATAATATAATATCAAATGCCATTTTAATGTACACAATCGAGTGAACCATTCAGTAGAACAAATGTCAATGATTAATTGTCAATACTTGGTTTGTAAACTTCTCTGTGATTGGTCAAGAACCTGCATCATCATGAAATCTGTAGCGTAATGAGTATTATTATGCAACTGGTTGCAGTCATTAAATGATGGCATTATACAATGGTAGCAGAAAACACTACCCTTTACACTGTTGAACAAAACAAAATTAATAAAACATGGATAAGTTTTTTTGAAAATTTGGAAAATGTCCCAGGAAGTTCATGTAAAGTACCGCCAAAAATTAAACTATCGTTTTCAAACTCAAGGGCACGCGACAACAGCCAGATTGATTGGAGAATATCAATTTTGGAGAAAATCGGCTGAACGGTTTAGCCGCTAGCGTTGTTCGCAGACGGACGGACGTTTTGCTGTCAATCGATTTTTCGGTATCAAGGACCCCAAAAGCATGGCTTCTGGCTACACCAAGTGTTAGAGGATTTTTTTCCCTAAATTTGGCAACTGCATTTATTCACTTTTTCGTTACCAGTTTTGTTTTACTTATTATGAGAGCATGTTAAGAGATTTTCCACATATGTAATTAAATATTTTCCGGACTCGCGTACGAGCATGTATTTCAGCGAAACTCTTAGACTTCTACATAGGGATGTTTTCACAGAAGCCATTAGCACTTTACGAAGAGGCGTGGCTGAACAGCTGTCGCGGCGGAGGGATACTTCTCTGAATTACATGTGATATTCACTTGTTTATACTGCGGTTTTCACACAGTGCATCATGACGTTTCGTCAGCTGTTCGGCCAGCTTCGTCAGGTGTTCGGCGAGCTGTGACAGTGCTCCAATCGTGGGCTTACACGTCACTACATGTAGTGACGTGTAAGTTCGTGATTGGAGAACTGTCACAGCTGGCCGAACAGCTGACGAGACGTCAAGTTCAGCTGTGTCAAAACAGCAGTATAGCGAACTGCCACTATGGCTCATCCTTAAGGCGGCTCCACACATTCGTTATTCGGCGAACAGCGAGCAACCGCTCGCCGAATCCCGAGAAGTGTGGATGAGTTGCTTGCTATTTGCCGAGTGACGAACATTCGGGATTCACCCCACCCACCACGTTTTGGACTTTTTGGACACATCCAACGGAGCGATCATTCGCCAAACACGACAGCTGCTCGGAATTGGGCAAGCACTCGTTCGCTGCTCAGCAAATGCCCAAAGTGTGGAGGCGTCTTTAAGGTGCCTGCTTGAGGTGGTTGCTTGCTATTTGCCGGGTAAGAAACGTTCAGTGCTCGCCCTATCCACCGCGAGTCGGTCTTTTGTACCCATCAAAGGGAGCGAAAATTCGCCGCACACGTCAGCTCCTCGAAATTGGGCGAGCACTAGCTCGCTGCTCGGCGAATGCCGAATGTGTGGAGCCAAGGGAGCGAACATTCGCCGAACACGTCACCTACTCGGGATTCGGCGAGCACTAGCACGCTGCTCGGCTAATGCCGAATGTGTGAAGCCAAGGGAGCGAACATTCGCCGAACACGTCAGCTCCTCGAAATTGGGCGAGCACTCGCTCGCTGCCGGGCGAATACCGAATGTGAGGAGCCGCCTTTAGAAAAATCCTTCTACAGTACGCGAGCACTCGCCATCGCCAGCAGACCTGATTTTCACCCACGTGCCTGCGTGCGTGGGTCGGCCGGCTCTTCCGCCCTGTATCGCGGCCGCGCGCGGGTGAGCACGCGCGCCGCGACCCGAGCACGCGCCGGCGCGCGCGGGGGAGGCGGAACGTGCCTGCCGCGCGTTCACGCGTGTGCAGCTGCGCGGCTATCGAGGCCGGCCTCGCACGCGCTGATGGAGCGCGCGGCTTCGCGCCCGCGCGCGCACGCCCCGCCGCCGCCTTATCGCGCCTCTTATGAAGGATCGTCACACTTCCGGGCGCCGCCTCGTGAGACGTAGAGCGCGCGACCCAACGACGACGCGGAACGGAAAGGAGCGTTGCCAGCAACACAAATCGAGCAGAATTGAAACGTAATGCGGTTATAATATATATATATATATATATATATATATATATTGTTATATATATTGTTATATCATGGCATAACAGGAAACAGCAGACATGTCATACCGTTTAACCATTAAAATGGGGACTTTTGTGTTTACACAATACTTTATCCCATTCATATTCAATCGGGAGTGGTGG
The DNA here is from genome assembly GCA_964035755.1 of Teleogryllus oceanicus. NCBI lineage: Eukaryota > Metazoa > Arthropoda > Insecta > Orthoptera > Gryllidae > Teleogryllus > Teleogryllus oceanicus. The sequence goes on from CAXIVR010000009.1 coordinate 11,266,202, forward strand.
CTCAGTGCATCAACTGATGTCACTGCAGCGCCTCTCATCGGGAGATCCTAGGTTCGAGTTCTGACGGCGGCAGGATTTTCGACACTAGCTTTTCAGCTAGGTCGAATTCAGTCGCTGTCTGGAGGAGAATTCTAGAGGCTGCCTGCTCTGATCGGTAGTTTTCCATGGTTTCCCTATCAACACCAGGCGAATGCCGGAGCGGTGCTCTAACAACCGTGCCACGGACCGCGCGCGATTTTTCCTTCCTCTTCCTTGTTCTATCCTCCCCCTTACACACACACACACACACACACACACTAACAATCACTACACTAACACATATTCTGGGAGAGCGATCGGGAGCTTAGATTTTGTCGCAGTCGACTCCGTTTATAGTGAACTCGGTTATAGTGAACCTTCGGTTATAGTGAATCCTCGGTTATTGTGAACACAAGTCACTGGACCCGTTTCATGAACATTACAAATAAGCATAAGAAGATTCGGTTATGCTCAACATAGAAAGAATGCATTACCATGCTTAGAGACAGAGCACAATGCAGAATCGAGTATGAAGAGAGCATGAACTCCAGAGAAGGTTCTAGATAAATTTGTACTGAAAAATGTACGAAGCAAACAATAGAAAATAATTGATATTTTTTAAAGTACAAATAAAAATATTGAATTTTCAGCTCGCGCTGTTATCGAATATATCTGTATCTCTGTATTAATAAAATCAATCATTTTGGAGAAATTACATTTAATTTTCACACCTTCCGATACAGTGAACCTCCCCAGAAATTCGCTATAACCGGAGTCGACTGTATATAACATTATAATTGATTATATAACTTTATGTGGATGGCCGAGGTGGCTAGAGACTCCGCGCCTGTGTCGGAGGGTTGTGGGTTCGTGCCCCGCCTTGCGTGTGGTTGTTTGACTCTTGTGTTTCACGTGTGTGTGTGTGTGTTTCATGGAAAAAACTTGTGAGTCTGACGGCCACAGACTGAGGATCCCGCAAGTGTGTGTCTAGTGCATAAAAGGTGAATAATTGTTCCCATGAGGGACTTAGTGGGTAGCCGGCGCGATTCCCGAAAATTGCCATTCCCTGAAGCTGGAAAACACTCCCGGAAAGTAAATATATGATTGATAATCAGATTCAGTAATGTTTGTTTGTATGTTGTAATGTAAATTATCTTAAATCTATTATTTTGTTGCTCAGTGTTGAAGAGCATGCACACTTCCTTTGTTTTCCCTGGTTTTCCCCGGTCGCTTAAGGCAAATGCTGGGACGTTGTATTCTTGTCGCGTTTGTGAGCCCAGGGGCATGACATCTCTAAGTTGAATTATTTACTTGTTTTTATTTACTAAATGTATCTCTGAATTCAATTCTTATATATAAATGTATGTATTACGTGGTTAGGCGGAAGAGCGGGCCTGATGGCCCGAGTCTCGCCACATAAATAAAGTCATTATTATTATAATCGATATAATAAGATTCTCGTAATATTCTTCAAACAAAAGAGTGACTCATTAAGTAAAATACTCGATTAGGCTCCTTGAGTGGCTCATGAACACCGCTCTAGCTTTCTATGGGGCGTTTCCGGGTTTGATTCACGGCCGGGAGAAAATGAAGCTCTAGGTTTCTAATACAGATCGTCTCCGTTTCTTCAGCTGTATAACGAAAGGAAGTCCAGGCAGGCCAAATAAGCTACATAGGGTGAAGGGAATACGTCAAGGTCGCCACGTATCTCCCTTATCCCCAGGCGTGGACAATAAATATAAATACCGGCCAGACCTAAGAACACCACTAGCTGGCAAAAATCGAATTAATCCAACTATAAAAGGCAAATACATGGATACCCTTGACTGGGATTCAAACGATTGCCATTAACAGGAAATAAGTTCTTTATTCTCTCCTGATAAAAAAACAACACAAAATCAGAATTGATGACTCTGATTACGTCATGGTTGAAATAATTTCACAACGCGGATTTCGTGAAAAATAAGAACTGTTAATATTTCTCACTCTTCCTTCATTTAGGTATATTGCGTTAATCATAAAATTGTACACTATAATTACTTAGAGAAATGTCAAGGTTGAGCAGGCTTCGAACGAACGAGAAATCGACAATGTTTAAGAGGTAAAAAGAAATTCGCTGAGTGTGAATTAAATAGTAGTGCGGTTTTTCACTCACCAATGACGTAGGTATTGTTCTCAATGTGCACAGTACATCAACAGGAACTTACCTAAAAAATGAAAGAAAATGAACGTCAATTGTACATAACAATATAATTCAAATATTTCAAGTAATTCCAAATTTCTACGAAAGTCCATAAATAACCTTCATAATAGCAAAAAGAATTTTAAACAAAGGAAGAATAAGTAACTTATTTCAAATACAGAAATATTAGTAACTATTTTACAATCCATTACAGTCAAAAAGCAAACAATTTATCGAATAATGAGATTTTCTATTAATTTCCATCGATGAATTATTATTTTGAATATGATATTAATATCATACGTGCGGTCATCAGAACTTATAGGTCTTTTGAATCTAGATTTCGCTAATTTGGGATTATATCTCAGCCATTTTCTTATTACGGGTTTTTTAATACAACTAATATTCCCACGAAGAGATATATTTTCCAATATTGCGGTACATCCGGCAATTTGAGAAAAATGAAGAAACAGCAAAAAAATAAACGACCTTTGGCAAACAATATTTTGATGAAACAGCGTGCAATTAATATTATTAAATTAATTGCATATATATTTGCAATCAATGCAACAATTTTTCTTATTTCTTTTAAATTGAAGAATTCAGAGAGTCGGCAAATTTTCACAAATGTTAATTCAAAATAATTAACATTTCTTCAATATAATTAACATTGCTGGGCGCAAGAGCGAGAAAAAAAGTTTGGTAAATGTTGAAGTGTAAAAGAAAAGAAGGCATATTGGGTGATTGACGTGTCAAACGCCGTCGAAAGGCTCGTGTTCCCGTTTGCTTTTAACGATTCACTTCTCGCACTAAACACCGTTAACCGAACACCGATTGTTTCCAAACTCGTGCCAGGACTGGAAGACGGCGCCGCACACTGGTTCAATCGGGCCAAAAACCTGGTCATAATTGAAAACACGAGTGAATTTGCGCAAAAATGCGTATCAATGGGTTTTTGATGTCACTGAATTTGAACATATAAATAAATTTCTAAATTCAAAAGGTTCAAAAGCCCATCTACACATTTAAAAAAAAAAAAAAAACTGATGTCGAATATCATAATAAATTTAAAATTCAAAATAGCGGTTTGGAAAGGGCATAAAAATAATATGTATTGTAATATAGATACAATAGCTCTCGCGGTCGCGGGTTAATATTGTTATCATTTCAAAAATTTATATCAGTAACTTTCTTATTAAAAGTAATTATAAGAATGACTAATCGAAAAAATATAGAGAAAATAATTCCCTGTGGCGTTGGGGGCAATTCCGGAATATCTAGTATTCAATCTTACTAGCATTGCATTGTAGTAAAGAGGTTATAAAACAAAAAAGGTGCAAATATGTGCAGCTCAATGTGTGCTATTCTGATTAAGGACATTCAACTTGATAAATAAAAAAAATATTGAGGCAGGAGTACGAAGGACAAAAAATGTAATCCACAATAAACGTGACTAACATTGTTACGCTCTACAGTAGAATTCAGCCGTATTATACATAAAATTACTTGAAACCTTTTTCTTAAAAATATACCTAACTTATAGTCAAAAGTGCCTTCTGTTCGGAACTATAAAAACAATCCACAAAAAAATGTAAATACTTATTTTTAATTTCACAAATATGGTTGACAAGAATCAATGAATTCGAGTGTTTCGAGCAATGGTAACTTCACGAGACCGTGAGGAAGACAAAAATGATTGAAATAACTCTCTGGAGCTGAAGTAGTGTGCTCAAATGTCTTCCGAACGAGATTTGCTAAGTGAGAATTCGGAACGCGCACTTTGAATTTGGCCATTATGGCCAGGGTTTTGGCCCGATTCAACCAGTGTGCGCCGGTGGGAACCATGTGACGCTCTGGAGCGGGGGGGGGCGAGGGGGGGCGGAGACCCGCGTAAAAACTCCAACTGTCTCGAAACTTTCCGCACATTTCACGGGCGACGCGACAACGGCCAGGCCACTTCTTACGCGCTTTCATCCAGGGGCGCGCTTATTGATTTATAGATGATAACTTGCAACCGCTGCTGGGGCGGAAGTTCGTGCGGCGCATAGCGGTTGCCGAACAGTTGACGGCCAGGCGGCGGCGGCGGCGGGCGCGGGCGCTCTGGTTAAATAACGAGGAACCGCGCGCAGACCCCGGTCGCGCACAGCGCTCCATGACAAAAAGTTTACTTCTCAAATTTATGGTCGGGAATATCTAGTCGATTCCTTGCGCGGTCGACGAAGTTGCACTCATGACCCGCCTACGTTCATGTTCCAGTGCGGTGGATATCCACTTCCCTTGCACGAACTGATCGGAAGAACTGTTTCCTAAGGGGGGGGTGACAAAATGTGTTGTATACGCGTACCGTAACATAGTTGGAAGATTTCCAACTTCGTATGCTTCAGCAACGTTATTCAGATTCAACTCTGAACCTATTCCTTGCTGTTGTCTCAGCATCAGCATTTCTGAGTTGTGCGTCTAAAAATGAATGTCAACCTTACAACGAAGTCGTCTTCATTTGTTTCTTGCTAATGTTTATGTATGACTGAATGAAAGAGTCATTAATCCTAATTTGTCAACATGGCACGAAGAACAGAGATGAATATTTTTCTCACGGCAGAATAGAGAATTATAAATCATAATGAATTTTACAAGTAGACTCTCCAACAAAATGGACCACTCTTGACAAACGTGCACTTGTAACTTATTACATCACATTTCATCTTACTTTCCGTAATGAGATACGAGGTTGAAGCACCACATACAAGTTATGGAATAACAACAATTATATTCTCAATCCTTTATATCCTAAATATATATTTACAAAAAATTGTATATTTTCACGCATGTCTAAACCTGTGTTCTCACGGATTTATCAATTAACATATATGGTTTTCGGTGTATATGATACAATGAGGTAATATACATTTTAATCATCAAAGCAAATAATAAGAAAACATCATTTAAGAATCCTAATAATCCGTTTTAAAAACGAATATTACAACAAATTTGTATTCGAATTTTTTTTTAAAATTTCGAATATTTTGGTTCTATATAAGTAGTACACGTAGATGAAAATAAATTTGGATTTTTATTAAAGACTGGTTTGCCGTGTAAGTATATTTTCTCTGCTAACTTAAAATTAGATGAAACCTCGGCAGAAATTTGCATCGTGAAACCGACGTTGTTTTCGTACTTGTTTTATTTTCCACGAAATTGCACGTTTTGAATGTTACTGCAGACCACTGCACGTTTTAGGTATTGCTGCCAGAAAATTCTACATTTTGGAATTTTACTGTACCAATTTCATAGTTTTATTGCATAAATATAATGTTTATATTATCAACTTGTTTTAATTTATCTTTTTTAAAGATTTATTTTGGTAAAAAAGTGTTTATAACATTACGCAGCAGTGCATTCGGGTGGTCTGTGAAACTCTAGTGCGGTTTGAGTATCAATTCTGCATTTTGTTGCCCTGTGAACTCAGCACCAATACCTTGCGCATTGACCGGGATCGGTAGCTCAGTGCATCAACTGATGTCACTGCAGTGCCTCTGACCGGGAGGTCCTAGGTTACACTCCCCACGGCGGCAGGATTTTCGACTCTAGCTTTTCAGCTAGGTTGAATTCAGTCGCTGTCTGAAGGAGAATTCTAGTGGCCGGCTGCTCTGATCGGTAGTCTTCCGTGGTTTCTCCGATCAACACCAGGCGAATGCTGGAACAGTACCCTATGAAACGGGCCACGGACCGCGCGCGATCTTTCCTTCCCCTTCCTTGCCCTATCCTCTCCCTTTACACACACACTTACACTAGTATGCACTACACTACCACATATTCTGGGAGACCGGTCGGGAGCTTAGAGCTTGTCCCGACTGGGGCGGTGCTCCGCTGGTGGGAGAGTCCTGGTTAGGGGGAAACCCCACTAGCCGACGGTAGGTCGGCGCCGGATCTCGTTATCCAGCGGTGGACAATAACCCCATCTCCCTGAGGAAAACATGCACTACACTAACGGGACTAATGACCAAAGCAGTTGACGTGCCCGAAAACAGGAAAAAATCAATCAACCTTGCACATTGTCTAATTAAAATTTCTGAGATATTTTAACAACCACACTGCGTTTAAAAATCAAAATATATGTTGCCCCGCTAGGTACAAGAGAGAATGTGTGCAGTTTTCGACCTGCGTGCACACGCGCGTCAGAGTGAGGCTCGGCACAGACACAAATGGAAATTGTAGAACGAATTTTTTCCTGTACGATTCAATTAATTTCTCAGAAAATAATTTGGAAATATACATAATTCTACATTAAAAAGAAAAAAATTAAGTGGGAATTCTGATTTGGTGTTGTTGACGTTCTTATAAGAAGAAATAAAAGAAATCATCTTCGTCAACATATTAGCTTTATTGAGATAGCCGGCTTTCTGTATCTTGTAGACTGACGATGACGGCAAAGCCGTCGAAAGCCGGATATCTTAATAAAGCTAATATGTTGATGAAGATGACCTCTTTTATTTCTTCTTTAAAAAAATTAAGAACATTTCATATGTAACTCACTAACTCATGTTCTTTTTTATTTCTGAACGTACATTTGTATGTTTTAATTTTTGTACTTTTATACTAATTTAATTTTGTATGTGAATAATATGTTTAATGATATATATGCTTAATTAATATGAATAATAATTTAAAATGTCAAATGTGTTTTTTTAAACAATATGTACAAATTGAATTATAATAAATACTCTAAAAGAATATTTTATTCCCCTTAAATATCACAACCAAAATATAAACTATGTTGATAAGAGGATTAATTGGAGTTTTTACGCTTCGTAATACCGTTTTCCGAAGTTACGATCTTTTTAATGCATGTTTTTGCACGTTACGGTGCTTTTACTGCACGTTTTCGAGAGTTTTACAGCACGAAAATCCGCTCTTTAGTTATTAAACACAGAAAACAAAACATTTACATAGATATGACAATAGTTGTACATCGTCGGCTGATGTACAGCAAATAACTGGCGCATTTGAGGTTTGTAAACCGGGGCGATTTCCGAGGATTTTTAAATAACCAAGTCCAAACATTATTTGTGAAATCTTCTGTGTCGTTCATTATTTTACATAATACCACTTTCTTAGGATAAAACAATCATAAGAATAAAATATACACGATTTCTTGGAAGGGGAGAACTCATTCGTCATATGCAGCTACATCTCATTTGTTTCGATTATTCTAAACAGATGGCGAACTGTGAAAACTCTTACCGGCCACCGGCCGCCCGGAGCGACTTTACGTTGCGTGCGTGCAAGACCCTCATCCTTAAAAGAAGTCTCTGAGTTAAATTGTAGTCGCATGTTTTCTAGCACGAGTGATACCTTCTTTTTTGCTAGATGGCGAACGTAGCGTAGGGAAATGTGCGTGGTCAGGCAGAAGCGCAGGCCTGGTGGCCTGAGACTCGTCACGTCAAAGAAGGAACGCCACGTAATGGAATCGCGAGGGGTCGTCGGGTCAGGCTGCCCGTCCAGTGGCTAGTGCGGGCGAAAAGCTACAACGTAGAGGTGGGCTTAACAGCTATTCTTCAATAAATATTATCACAAAAACAGTTGACTCGTAATAGCTGTTATTAATAACAGTTGAAAAATAACAGGTCCATGACCAACAACCTAACATGACCGACTGCTAAGAGTTAAATCAATTGTGGCGACTGCTAAGGTTAAACCACACAAAACGAATAACGTTGGCAGCACCGTAAAAAGCTTGTGCAGCTACCTTACAGCGCTTGCCTGCACTACTTTCCAAACAGGTTTGGACAGAGAAGCAGCTGATACGAACGAGGCGATGAACTGCCAATAATGAATAGTAATTCATATAATGTGTACCAAATATGTAAAGAATATTACTAACAGAAAAGTGATTCGGGTTCAGATTGCAAATACTCTTTCAAGTATGCCACTTGTGCATGGTGAAGTAACGGGTGTGACGAGCCAAAAGTGATGAGGAGAAACTGTTTTCGCTTACCTACAGCTAAAGTGTTAACAACAGTCGAATATTTAGTATTATAATGCGAGTTATTGGAGCGTAACTAATTTTATTTTATCTGATCTACGGAAATATTAGTTGATCTCGCATAAGCAGCAATGGGTCAGAAGTAAGTTAACAAACATATTGCACTGCCTTCATTTAAAGGACAAACTTGTCATTGTAGTGTATATAATAAAATATTAAAATATTGCGGCACATGGTGTGTAATAATGACGAATTATGTATTAATAAATCTATAATCTGAACACTGGCAAATCATGTTTGATTAACTGCATTGAAGCTGTTATCGTACAAAATAGTTGCCACTAAAGCTTGCAGTAGTTCGGATTAGGCCCAGTAGGTTGCAGTTCTATGTATTCCAACCGATAACAGCCAATAACAGTATAAACGAAATAACTGTTACTTTGCGCAACAGTTACGAAACGTTAACTGTTGAGAAATAACAGTTTAGCTGTTAAGGGCCCATCTCTACAACAACGCAGCCCTCGTCGTCGGCTGGTTACGCGTCGCCCGGGCGGGCGGACGTGAGGGGCGGCGCACTTCCGTGAGTCGCCGCCGCGGCGCCACCGGCGCTTGTTTGGGCCTCCTCGCGGGAGCGTGCAGCATTAGCATACATTAAATTCCGCACCGCCGCCCCCAGCCCCCACCCCGCCCCTCTCACTACTCACCCCTCTTAAAACCGACGTATGGTTAGAGAAATCCGAAACGGATTGCGAGAGCTTTAAAATGCCACGTGTCCGGGGAGAAATGGGGCTGGAAGAAAGCTATGCGCTCGAATTAATGTTGGCATGTATTACTGGGGGGAATATGCGATGTATTTTCATTGGAATAGTGTTTGGAAACGATAGAAAAGTTTGTCATGGAAATGAATTTTGAAAATATTAATTTACTGTTCAAAAGTTATTTATCGTTTTTGTCTTTCAAGATATACGAGCTGATGTATAATGGTGCTATTGTTTGTGAATAATGACATCGCAGGTAACATTAACTAGGTTATTCACAGTCTATTACCCTGGAAATTTATCTACAATCCACTTAGAATACACTATTTGCAAGAATTTAAAAAAAATCGAAAAAGGACAAGAAACTACAAATCTAAAAAGATACGTCGTTTAAGGCGATGTTTCTATAGTTGTTTTGAGTCGATGCTTTTATACATTACACACTTAATGTTGAATATTTGTAAACCATGAAACGAATTCCCCTTTCAAGCTAATAGATGTGGAACTTTATATGCAAGAGCGGTGATAATCCTTGTGTTACCTCAGAGTAAATGGACGAAAATATTCGTAGAAAACATTGTATGAGAACTACGTCAGGTTAATATTATTGTTTCTGCTTTTGGTATTTTCTCCAGAATGATGTCTAAGAATGTTGTAAAGCGAGATCTCGTCTGCAGAAAATATAAACATCACGTATTTCATTTTTATATTCAATACACACCTATTTGTAAATGTAAATATTAAAAATTATTATTAAATTGTAATGATGTAAATGTAAATATTTAAATGGTTAGGCGGAAGAGCAGGCCTTACGGCCTAAGCCTCGCTAGTAATAAAGACATTATTATTATTATTATTATTATTATTATTATTATTATTATTAATCTTATTATTATTATTATTAATCTTATTATTATTATTACTCTTATTATTATTATTATTATTAATCTTATTATTATTATTATTATTATTATTATTATTATTATTTTGAAACGCACTAAAATATTAAGAGATCAATAACATTCCGAATGAGACGCGAAGTGTCTGAGGAAGCAGGGATCACCCACACGTTGAAGATCGGGAGGCCCCGATCTGCGAATTCCGTTTCGCTCGTCCCTCACCCTCCCGCCACGCCCCCCCCTCCGCCTCCCGAGCGCCTGCGCTTACGAGACGCGCGCGGCAATATCACATACCTGCGGGTGCGTTTCTGACGCGTCGTGCGCCGCTCCCTGGAGACAAAGCTCCTCCGGCAATCGAGCGCTCACGCCTGTCGCTCAGGCCGACTCGACTCGCCCGCCCGCCGCGCCGCCGCCTCATTCCTCATTACGGCGTTCCCTCATTCCCCGCTCCCGCCCCCCCCCCCGATGCTGGAATGCGAAAACTTTGCCGATTTAAGGCACCCTCAGACCGACGCGGAAGATCCGCAGCCTAGGCGGATTGGCCGCAGCGGAAGTTTCGCGTTACGTGTTGCCTTATCACGTTCAGACCCGCGCGGCAGGCGAGCGTCGCTGCAGCGGATTGGCAGCGTTTAAGCGACCCTCAGACCGACGCGGAAGATCCGCAGCCTACGCGGATTGGCCGCAGCGGAAGTTTCGCGTTACGTGTTGCCGCCCGCGCGGCAGGCGAGCGTCGCTGCAGCGGATTGGCAGCGTTTAAGCGACCCTCAGACCGACGCGGAAGATCCGCAGCCTACGCGGATTGGCCGCAGCGGAAGTTTCGCGTTACGTGTTGCCTTATGGCCGCTCCCCATTAGCCCGCGAACGTGAACGCGAACGTGAACGTGAACGTGAACGTGAAGGCGAGGACGGGAACGGGAACGGGAAGGCGAGGACGGGAACGGGAACGGGAGGTACGTGCGCTTCACAATAAACACTAACGGAAAGAGGAACATCGCTATGAACTAGAAGCGGCTGAAACGAGAACTTTAAGGAACAGTTGCCGAGACCAACGCACTTCTAGCTTTGCTACTGTGTTCACTCTTTGTATTGCATCTGTCTGATGTGTTTGCGTGAGCTGCTATGAATAAAAAATACTTTAACGAAAGAATATTAATTAGAAAAATATAATTATAAGTACTAAGAATGCCAAAACTACTACGAGACCTCTCGCCGCTCAAAACAAAGGAGCGGCGCCCGTAGGTTTGCGAAGGTCGCACGGTCTGATCCCCGAAGCTCGCACGGCAGCCTTAATGAACGGACTCTCGCCACTCAAAACAACGCTAAATCCAATTCAGCTCCATCAATCCCACATGGCGGCGCGTGCAGACGCCGCCCAGCCCTTGCCCTGGCCCTCGGCCGCGGCCGCCGGCCCGGATGAGCCCCTCCCCAGGGCGCCCGCGGCCGCCGCATTAGACGATTGTGCCAGGCGGAGCGCTCGCTAACGGGATGAGGCTAATTGCCGAATCAATCAGTCGCAGGGCCCCCGGGCGCAGCAACCCCTGCCTGCCTCTGCCTCGCAGGGCCACTGCTTTCTTAGGGGCACGTTGCTGCGTCGTCATTACGTCTTCTCTAATGCGGAACGATGCTCAACGAACCGAAAATAATACACACAAATGTTGAATTCGTTCAGGATAGTTCTATGTAACATTTGTTTGGATTTGCTGTTGAGAAATATACATTGAAATTTTAGTTGTTTCTTTTTCAACAATCGAAAAAAGGCTACACAAACATTCTGTAGACAAATTGAAATATTTATTCTCGAATGTTACTGAAAGGTTTATTCCTTTATTCCAGTTTCCATAAGTAAAGTTTCACATACAATTTCATTACAATACATCTGGGGAGGTCGATACGTTTCGCAGTTTACACTTGGGTAAATACATTTCATAACAATATTTAATGACATCGATGAATATGAGGAAAGAATTTTATGTGAACGACGACTCCAAGAACTCCAAATTTCAATTCAGTAAAAATTCAGGTTTGCCAAATAATTTACTGGGCTTGGCAATTAGCTTTGCCAGATAGGACGAAGCTCGTTTTTAAAAGGAAATAATTGTTTTTCGCCGTCGATTACACGTTCTACAAATGATTGTAATGATTGTAATCACATAATTAATGTGACCCAATTGATAAATAATAAATATAACAGGTAAAATATTTGTATAAGAGAAAATTCATAGAAATTTTCTAAATTTCTGTTAAAGGCATTAGAAAAAATGTTTTGTAAAGCATATTTTTTGTGAATATCAAATCAAAGTTCGAGAAGAGAATAATGGCTTCTTCGAAGCAAATAAGAGGACATTTGCCAAGACACACAGAATCTAGGAAAGAATTACGACCAACTGTAGCACACAAACGGTAAGACATAATTCTCAACCTCGTATTCCAACTCGAATACCAAGCTTCTTTTTAACTTCCTTGTCTTCTCCATGGAAACAGTAGCCTAATCTGAGAATGCGGGAGCAGACCCCCTTGTTAAAGAAATACCACGTCGAGTCACGATATATACGCTCACGCGAATGTAACAAAAGGACTCTTGTTTCGCCGGGATTTCACAGCACACCACGCAATTCACATAAATAAACTGGGAGAGAAGTCTCTGAAAGAAGTTCCCCAAATAATGGAATTCAAAGTTAAATCCAGTTCTCAATTTATTTATTTTATTTATTTATTTATTTTACGTCAGAAAAACAGTTAAAAACTGCGTATGACGTGCTATGGGGAAAAGTGAATTGTGTGCACATTTTCAAAATTCTGTGATCCCTACACTTACTCATATACTACTTAAATTTTGAATTTTTGAAAGGGAGAAAAAAAAAACTCCCATGCAATAAAATCTATGTTCAAGGATAAACAAGCAATAAATTTTGAATTTTGAAAGGGAGAAAAAAAACAAAAAAACTTCCATGTAATAAAATCTATTGTCAAAGATAAATAAGCAATAAATTTTGGCTCTTATTACTTCCTGCCGCGAGAACATGGAAACGAAAACTTCCATGTAATAAAATCTATTGTCAAAGATAAATAAGCAATAAATTTTGAATTTTGAAAGGGAGAAAAAAAACAAAAAAACTTCCATGTAATAAAATCTATTGTCAAAGATAAATAAGCAATAAATTTTGGCTCTTATTACTTCCTGCCGCGAGAACATGGAAACGATAATTTGAATAATTGTATTTCCCACTGAATTCTAGAAGACGTGCACAGAAAATGAAGTTACATTTATGTCCAGAAGCAAAACAAGGGGCCATCTCAGCATTTGCTAAAAGCCGTGAGGAAATAAAATCCAAAAAGATGATATTAATTGTTACAGGTTGTTATACTCATTTACACAGTCCAAATGGTAAATAATGCATAATAAAACATATATCAAGGAAGCCAAGCGTAGATAAAATTTCTCTAAATAAGTGTTTGTTGGAATCATGATCATTTCAAAAAACATATAATAAGGAGAATTTTTAAATTGTAATAAACATTCTGAAACACACTGAACTTTACATTAAAGGAACATATGAAAATTATGAATGTATAACATACGCATGCAAATTCATTTTTGTTTTCACAGGAGTATCAGTTTAACTTTATCGATATTATTGAAGGAAGCATCTAAAATTTATATAAATGTTTATATAGGTGAGAGACACTGTGATTCAGATAAATTAATACAAAAAATGGGATTAATGAAACCAATAAAATGTTGAAAACAATATATTAAACTGTAACATTCTATAAGCATCATTCTAAAAATTGCTGATTCGGAGATTGCTAGCAACAACGGCACCAGCAAATTCTTTATTGTTGATATTCTAATTTAAATTAACCTACTATCAACATAAAAATAAATATTTTTTGTGATTAAATGTAGGCAAAACTGTCTTGGGAACGTATATTATTGTAAAAATATATATGGTTTATAGACAATCAAATGTGTATTTGACATTTATTCAGTCATGGTTTTAAAACGGTTATGAAACATCACGGTGTGTTTCGCTGTCTCTTGTGACCGCTTCATCCGGTGTACTTAAAATGATAACAGCTTTTATGCATGTTTATTAAACGCTTGTAGTTTTTCGACATGTTTTTATTTAAACCTACTGTTGTCGTTTATAGTATACTTAATGAAGGGAATACAACTGCCTACGAAATGTTGTTTTATAACTTTTTGGAAAGAATGAATAAATAATTATTCGGAAATACGTATTGTATTTTCTATAAATGTAAGGCTACTTAAATTTTAAACAAAAGAAAATATAGCAGATGGAAAAAAAACTATTGCTTTAATTGTTTGCTTGCTTCCTCTGCTTCCAATTCCCAATTCCAATTCCAATTCCGTCGGTAGATGGTGGTGATCTTCCCCCACTGGATGGCAAGATCCGGCGCCGACCTACCGACGGGTAGCGGGGTTTGCCCCTAACCAAGACTCTCCCACCAGCGGGGGACCGCACAAATTCGAAGTTCCCGACCGGTCTCCCGGAATATGTGGTAGTGTAGTGCATGTTAGTGTAAGTGTGTGTGTGAGGGGAAAGAATAGGACAAGGAGGAGGAAGGACAGATCGCGCGCGGTCCGTGGCCCGTTTGGTAGGGAACTACTCCGGCATTCGCCTGGTGTTGATCGGAGAACCCACGAAAAACTACCGATCAGCGCAGCCGGCCGCTAGAATTCTCCTCTACACAGCCACTGAACTACCTAATTGAAAAGCTAATGTCGAAAATCCTGCCGCCGTGGGGAGTGGGAACCTAGGACCTCCCGGTCAGAGGCGCTGCAGTGACATCAGTTGATGCACTGAGCTACCGCTTCCGGTAAACCCGCAATTAAACGACACAGGAAAAACAGCCAGTCCATCAACGAATCCGTGTTGAAGAGGCGCCTCGTGGGCGAAGCGTTCGCCTTGCGCCGTGCCAATCCGCCGCTGTTCGCGCAGCAACAAAGCAGCGCCGATGTCGCCGGCGGCGGCGCGCTGAGGCGAGCGCCCGAAATAATTGATGATAAAAGGTTTAACCGGAGCTTAAAATGATAATGTCCCGCAGCCGCAGGGAAAGAGCCGAAGCGTATCATTTCCAACATCAATCAAAGCGAGCGGGCGTCTGAATGACAAATGCAGCCTGTGCACGCACGCGGGATGGCCGACTGGCTGGCTGACTCGCGGGCCGGCGGGTGGGCCAGAGGGCGGCGGGCGGGCGGGCGGGCGGGCGGGCGGGCGGGCGGGCGGGGGAGCGGGAGGGCGGGCGGGCGGGCGGGCAGGAGCGGTGAGCGGGGGCGGGCGGGCGGGCGCGGCGGGCGGGCCGGGCGGGCGGGCGGGCGGGCGGGCGGGCGGGCGGGCGGGCGGGCGGGCGGGCGGGCGGGCGGGCGGGCGGGCGGGCGGGCGGGCGGGCGGGCGGGCGGGCGGGGGCGGGCGGGCGGGCGGGCGGGCGGGCAGGCGGGCGGGCGGGCGGGCGGGCGGGCGGGCGGGCGAGGCGGGCGGGCGGGCGGGCGGGCGGGCGGGCGGGCGGGCGGGCGGGCGGGCGGGCGGGCGGGCGGGCGGGCGGGCGGGCGGGCGGGCGGGCGGGCGGGCGGGCGGGCGGGCGGGCGGGCGGGCGGGCGGGCGGGCGGGCGGGCGGGCGGGCGGGCGGGCGGGCGGGCGGGCGGGCGGGCGGGGGGCGGGCGGGCGGGCGGGCGGGCGGGCGGGCGGGCGGGCGGGCGGGCGGGCGGGCGGGCGGGCGGCGGGCGGGCGGGCGGGCGGGCGGGCGGGCGGGCGGGCGGGCGGACGGGCGGGCGGGCGGGCGGGCGGGCAGGCGGGCGAGCGGGCGGGCGGGCGGGCGGGCGGGCGGGCGGGCGGGCGGGCGGGCGGGCGGGCGGGCGGGCGGGCGGGCGGGCGGGCGGGCGGGCGGGCGGGCGGGCGGGCGGGCGGGCGGGCGGGCGGGCGGGCGGGCGGGCGGGCGGGCGGGCGGGCGGGCAGGCGGGCGGGCGGGCAGGGCGGGCGGGCGGGCAGGCGGGCGGGCGGGGCGGGCGGGCGGGGCGGGCGGGCGGGCGGGCGGGCGGGCGGGCGGGCGGGCGGGCGGGCGGGCGGGCGGGCGGGCGGGCGGGCGGGCGGGCGGGCGGGCGGGCGGGCGGGCGGGCGGGCGGGCGGGCGGGCGGGCGGGCGGGCGGGCGGGCGGGCGGGCGGGCAGGCGGGCGGGCGGGCGGGCGGGCGGCGGCGGGCGGGCGGGCGGGCGGGCGGGCGGGCGGGCGGGCGGGCGGGCGGGCGGGCGGGCGGGCGGGCGGGCGGGCGGGCGGGCGGGCGGGCGGGCGGGCGGGCGGGCGGGCGGGCGGGCGGGCGGGCGGGCGGGCGGGCGGGCGGGCGGGCGGGCGGGCGGGCGGGCGGGCGGGCGGGCGGGCGGGCGGGCGGGCGGGCGGGCGGGCGGGCGGGCGGGCGGGCGGGCGGGCGGGCGGGCGGGCGGGCGGGCGGGCGGGCGGGCGGGCGGGCGGGCGGCGGGCGGGCGGGCGGGCGGGCGGGCGGGCGGGCGGGCGGGCGGGCGGGCGGGCGGGCGGGCGGGCGGGCGGGCGGGCGGGCGGGCGGGCGGGCGGGCGGGCGGGCGGGCGGGCGGGCGGGCGGGCGGGCGGGCGGGCGGGCGGGCGGGCGGGCGGGCGGGCGGGCGGGCGGGCGGGCGGGCGGGCGGGCGGGCGGGCGGGCGGGCGGCGGGCGGGCGGGCGGGCGGGCGGGCGGGCGGGCGGGCGGGCGGGCGGGCGGGCGGGCGGGCGGGCGGGCGGGCGGCGGGCGGGCGGGCGGGCGGGCGGGCGGGCGGGCGGGCGGGCGGGCGGGCGGGCGGGCGGAGCCGGACGCGGCCGGCCGGATGGCGTGAGGGCCGGAGGGCGGGAGGGCCGGATGGCGTGAGGGCCGGAGGGCGGGGCAGGGCGGGAGGGCGGGAGGGCCGGAGGGCCGGAGGGCCGGAGGGCCGGAGGGCCGGAGGGCCGGAGGGCCGGAGGGCCGGAGGGCCGGAGGGCCGGAGGGCCGGAGGGCCGCAGGGCGGGCGGGCGGGCGAGCGGGCGGGCGGGCCGGCCGACCGACGTGCCTACCGAAATAAATGTTGTCAAACGAACGCAAAATAGCCCGAACAAATTATTCTTGCGGTGGGCGGGGCAACCACAGAGCGTCATGTGGACGAGAAGCTGTCTGGGGCGACCGCTCGCCCGCGCTGCGCCCGCCGCCCACCGCCCACCACCCGCCGCTCACCGCCCGCGAAGTGTTCGCTAAAATGTCGAGCAATTCCCGGAACCACACTTCACCGCGGTCATCAGCGGAGGTAATAGGGATGGAATTGCAATATGGAAAAGTACGGATATCCCATTAGCGGAGGGTCTGCGTTCCGAATGGGAAAGAACTCTGAACTAGATCGCAATGTCAACGCATTTTTCGGGTGGGTTTCATTTGTTTTCCACTGTACTGAGATGTTGGAAAATATCTCAGTACACACTCCTCACATCTCACTGAGCTCGCCCAAAGGAAAGTAATTTCTGATAATTCGATATAAATTTGAGTTTTTGATAATGAATAAGCGGGTTTTATTAATATAATTTCCTGAGCAAAATAACAACGTTTGGCGTTAAAATCATAAGTCCTCTATTTACATCTTTTGGTACTCATTTCAGAGAGTACCATGACAAAACGTTCCTCTTGTAACAATTCTTCTGATTCTGCACACAGTATATCTCAGGGTAAAGACTAAAATGTATGAACCAATGTCAGCTGATATACCTTCTCTCAATCAAATATGGAGGAAGGACCATAAAAAAATAATCTTCAAACTAATAACAGACATATTGCGAAAAGAAAAAATGCCAGATCAGTGGAGCGATGGAATAATATTTCCTATTTTCAAGAAATAAGACCAATAAGAATGCCAAAACTACAGACCGACAACTTTTCTAAATGTAGGGTATGAAATATTTGCGATTTTACTGAATGGTGTCATTGATTCGCGAAGGAAAACTACACGACTGCCAAGCAGGTTTTATATCGAATAGATCCACAATATGTCACATATTCACATTGTGCGAAATATACGAAAAATGTATAGAATATGAAATCAAGTTATGTAATGTTCGTAGATTACTCGCATTTGATTCGGTTTTAAGACACAAGTTATTTAACAGTATGCCAGAGTACGGAGTGCCAACAAAATTACAATCATTAATACGCCTCACGTTGGTGGGTACCTACGACGAGGTCAGGATAAACTAGCAAACAAATTAGGAATTCTAGACCAAAAAAAGAACGACAGGGAAACACACTATGGACCAGTTAAAATGTGCAATGAAGATAGGCATACTAGGAACAATTCCAAACCGGACAGTATACAAAAACAAATCACATGAAATTTTATCAAAGCCAAGAGATTAGGTTGGCTTGTTCTTCTTAATAGGAAGTCAGATGACAGAATAGTGAACATCTTTAACTGGAATCCAGTGAGTACCAGGAGAAGAGAACGGCCGAAAAATAGATGGAACGATGATGTTGTCAAAGACATCAGGAAAATGAAGATTGAAAATTGGATCGAGCACTTGAAGAATAGAGAAAAATGGAAAAGGACAGTTGAGCAGGCCAAGACGATCAATGGAAGGTCGTAGAGCCTTAGAGGAAAAAGCATGAACTGCAGCTTCTAACGAATGAAAATGTAAATTGCGTACTCAGCACACTCATAACAGATGCTGGAAGTGTTGTCACCTTCACGTATTTCCTACTGATCTAGTTACTACGAACAAAAATGCAATTAGAAATAAAAGCCTACCGGGAGGATCAAGTGATGTCACTGCAGCGCCTCTGACTGGGAGGTCCTACGTTCCCACTCTCCGCGGCGGCAGGATTTTCCACACTAGCTAGGTCGAATTCTCTCGCTGTCTGGGGGAGAATTCTACTGGCCGGCTGCTCTGATCGGTAGGTTTCCGTGGTTTCTCCAATCAACACCAGGCGAATACCGGAGCAGTACCCAAACATACGAGCCACGAACCGCGCGCGATCTTTCCTTCCTCTTCCTTGACCTATCCTCTCCCCTTACACTGACACTTACACTAACAAGCACTACACTACAACATATTCCGCGAGACCGGTCGGGAGCTTAGAGCTTGTCCCGGCTGGGGCGGTGGCACGTTTGTGGGAGAGTCCTGGTTAGGGGGAAACCCCACTAGCCGACCGTAGGTCGACGCCGGATCTCGCCATCCAACGGGGGAAGATCCCCGCAATCCTCCGAGAAAAATGCACTACACGTACGGACTAGTGTCCAAAGCAGTCGACGCGCCTGGAAACGCGAAAAAATCAGTCAATCAATCAATCAAGAAGCCGTTGATTTGACTCGGTGCGGAGAGTCCTTCTGGTGAACGATACTTTATTTTAAAAGTTCATATTCTGATATACTTCCCTTTTTTAAGAATGATTAACCGTAATAATTTCTATATTCGATTTTCAGTTGCATTATTGGTTACCGAGAAAATTACAGCTGACTCCTTTAGGCTGCTTAAAATAGTAAAGAGATGAAGTCACACATTAGTTATTATTCTTACATGCACACTTAAATTAAAAGGAGTACGATTCAACCCATATCACGGTTTACGTTATTAGTATTCTCTTCGCATGCTGCCATGTGCGAAAGACACATCCACCTTAGTGGGATCACCACTTTAAAAGTCAGTGTTTTCAATAGATCAAGACATTGAAAGAAGAATGTATTCTCGACGAACGCCCGTTTAAACTTAATTTGCAAATTTTAATACAACTGATCGATATCCTGAACGCGACACCATCGCTCTTGCGGTATAGGCACAGCACCACCAACGGCTCATCCCTGCTCCAAACTACACTCAAGTTTTCGGCACGAGGCCCCTCTCCTCGTCGTTATCTGTCCTAGACACGCTTTCGGCTCCCCCGGCAAACTTACATCTTGACATTTCTGCATTAATTATTCCTTCCCACGAAACAAGATTCAAATCCACAGAAGACGGTAAACAAAGTTGAATGTGGAGCGCACAAACGTAATTTGCAAACTAAACTGTCTTGAAGATGAAGAAAAATCTGAGTTATATGCGTTACTGAAAAAGACACTTCATTCACAGCTTTTCTGCAACGCGAAACTCATTACCAGAATGACAAGACCTCTCGTATTGGTCTCTTGAACAAACGTTACACCCCTCTGCGAACGGAATTCTTAGAAAAGCTTCTATCAGGTAGTTACATGACAACCCTGAACCGAATTACGTGGCAGTCTGGAACATTAACCGGGAGCGGTAGCTCAGTGCATCAACTGATGCCACTGCAGCGCCTCTAACCGGGAGGTCCTAGGTTCGAGTCCTGACGGCGGCAGGATTTTCGACACTAGCTTTTCAGCTAGGTCGAATTCAGTCGCTGCCTGGAGGAGAATTCTAGCGGCCGGCTGCTATGATCGGTAGTTTTCCGTGGTTTCTCCGATCAACACCAGGCGAATGCCGCAGCAGTACCCTACCAAACGGGCCACGGACCGCGCGCGATCTTTCCTTCCTCTTCTCCTATCCTCTCCCCCTTACACACACACTTACACTAACATGCACTACACTACCACATATTCCGGGAGACCGGTCGGGAGCTTAAAGCTTGTCCCGGCTGGGGCGGTGCCCGCTAGTGGGAGAGTCCTGGTTAGGGGGAAACCCCACTAGCCGACGGTAGGTCGACGCCGGATCTCGCCATCCAGCGGGGGAAGATCACCGCCATCTGCCGAGAAAAAACATGAACTACACTAACGGGATTAATGACCAAAGCAGTTGACGCGCCCGGAAACCCGAAAAAAAAACCAAACCAAACTGCAACATTACAACATAGAACAAAGGAATTGAAAGAAGGGTTTAAGGATCAATGGAAATAAGCATCATACGAGTATATGACTGAGAAGTCGAGAGCCTCCCCGCCCTTAAAAATGATTTTGGACAAGAAAAATATTTAAAGTGTATGAAATAGTACATTACGAAACGATTATGTAATGACGGATATTAATACACGAGTGTGACATTACGATACGAGCGAGTATTGTAAACTTCACTCGAGTGTATGAATACCCATTACATCGAGTTTCAGCGGGTACTTTTTCTACGACTTCTGGTAACTTTTAAAAGTTGAACTGTTACACGCGATCGTTTCTAGGAAGTTGACATTCAGGATTCAGCCAAAGCCAGCTACCCTACCTGCCACAGATGACTTTGGTTTAGCAGTCCGCCTGCGAGAGAATTCAAAAGTTGATGCAATAATTCTGAGGTCACCATTTTCGCCTTTTCTCTTATTTATTGACATGCCAACTCAACCTGTGATTCATTAGTCATTTTAAATTAAAGAATTGGCCGTCTTTTTAAGAGAAATCACACGCCAGCAACATATAACACAAAATGGTTTGCGTTTTGATCTCAACGTAAATCAAATGTCTTAACCAGTAGCGTAATTCCAAAAGCAGGACAACCGTTGGAAGAACGATCCAAGCCAATAATTGTTTAATAAATCTCAGAATTTGGGGATTTTTCACGGAGAAGATCCAAACACGACGATGTAATTTCAGTTCGTTCAAAAATTTTGGACACTTCGGTCAAAGAATTGATCGACCTCGGTCACAGATCTCATCTACTTCATTCAGAACTTTCTAACACTTCAATTAGAACTTCTTACGACTTTGGTCGCCTGAACTACCATTCAATCACCCGAGGCTACTGCTGAACAGTTAGGGTAGCATTAAGGCTCCCACAGACCGACGCGGAAAATCCGCAGCCTATGCGGATTGGCCGCAGCGGAAGTTTCGCGTCACGTTTTGCCTTATGAGCCCTGCATGGCGGGCGAATGTCGCCGCAACGGATTGGCAGTGTTTAATTGGCGTCGAAATTTGTAACGCAGTCAGACGCGTTTCTTCCGCTGCAGCTCGAGTATCGTGGAAGTCCGCCCGTGTTCGGGAGTCTTCGCTCCCTTCGGGGTGGGGCGACCGTGCCAACCGTCACCAAACGCTGACTCATAATTGACGATACGGTGTGAACGGTTCCGCGAATTCCGCGGCCGCATGTATCTCGAAACTTTCCGCGCCGCACCCGCTGCGGATCTACCGCGCCGGTCTGTGGGAGCCTTAGCTCGGGACTTTCCGCGCCGCACCCGCTGCGGATCTACCGCGCCAGTCTGTGGGAGCCTTAGCTCGGAACTTTCCGCGCCGCACCCGCTGCGGATCTACCGCGCCAGTCTGTGGAGCCTTAGCTCGGAACTTTCCGCACCGCACCCGCTGCGGATCTACCACGCCGGTCTGTGGGAGCCTTAGCTCGGAACTTTCCGCGCCGCACCCGCTGCGGATCTACCGCGCCAGTCTGTGGGAGCCTTAGCTCGGAACTTTCCGCGCCGCACCCGCTGCGGATCTACCGCGCCGGTCTGTGGGAGCCTTAGCTCGGAACTTTCCGCGCCGCACCCGCTGCGGATCTACCGCGCCAGTCTGTGGGAGCCTTAGCTCGGAACTTTCCGCGCCGCACCCGCTGCGGATCTACCACGCCGGTCTGTGGAGCCTTAACTCGGAACTTTCCGCGCCGCACCCGCTGCTGATCTACGGCGCCGGTCTGTAGGAGCCTTAGCTCGGAACTTTCCGCGCCGCACCCGCTGCTGATCTACCGCGCCGGTCTGTGGGAGCCTTAGCTCGGATTTTTCCGCGCCGCACCGCTGCGGACCTACCGCGCCGGTCTGTGGGAGCCTCTACGTGATACTTGTCACAATTACGCGAGAATATGGCGTGTGATGGCCCTTCACGACGTTGGCGAGTCACCCGCATTTGCAATAACTACTTCAACGCATACACGGGGCCTTGCCAACGAACCTGATTACCCGAACGAGCCTGGCGGTTGCAGTCTATTAATTGGGTAACGGGAAGCATCTACTTCGACGAGAATTAGCGATGGCACCATAGCCGTCGAGACGAAACTCCGGAGCGCAATTTGGCGTCCAGTTACCAGCCAGCTTGCACCGAAACCTGTCGCCGTGTAATTGTCGGAGCATTGTAACCGCGGGTCGAAGTAAAGACGCTGGACCAAAGAATAATTTTCCAGAACGTTAATTCACTGAACAGAAGACTCTTGCAGTAGATTACCGGTCACGAAAAGTTAATTTGTATTTGTTTTTATCACTAAATTAATGAAATTGAATAAATTTGAATACGTCACGTTGACGAGTTGCCTTACAAGAAAATTAACATGTCATATTTGATTAATTAACATCGGCATAACATTCCAACATCTCCGACCCTGAGCTCTACTGCGGTTTTCACAGACTTGGACCTGACGTTTCATCTGTTCGGCCAGCTGTGACAATTCTCCAATCTGGAGATTACACGTCGCTATATTTAGTGACATGTAAGCTCCCGATTGCAGAACTGTCACAGCTGCCCGAACATGTGATGAAACGTCAAGTTTAACTGTGTGAAAACCGAAGTATTCTCGTCCCTGAGGTTCATGAAAGCTGGCACACAACGTGGTCCAGGTTGAATGGCACTAGGCGCCCAAACCCTGCGTATGGAAATTCTAACTTTTTAAAGTAAAATGTTGGTAAACCCGTTTTCGAGTACAGAATATCAATTCCAAATCCTTCAGTCGCTGTCTGGAGGAGAATTCTAGCGGCTGGCTGCTCTGATCGGTAGTTTTCCGAGGTTTCTCCGATCAACACCAGGGAATGCTGGGGCAGTACCTTAACAAACGGGCCACGTACCACGCGCGATCATTCCTTCCTCTTCCTTGTTCTATCCTCTCCCCTTACATACACACTTACACTAACATGTACTACACTACCAGATATTCCGGGAGACCAGTCGGGAGCTTAGAGCTTGTCCCGGCTGGGGCGGTGCCCCGTTGGTGGGAGAGTTCTGGTTAGAGGGAAACCCCACTAGCCGACGGTAGGTCGGCGCCGGATCTCGCCATCCAGCGGGGAAAGATCACCGCCATCTCTCGAGAAAAAAATGCACTACACTAACGGGACTAATGACCAAAGCAGTTGACGTGCCCGGAAACACAAGATCAATCAATCAAATTCCAAATCTGATTCCCTTGCATGATTAGCAATGTGCACTGTCATAGCGGATTCCCGTCACCTTCTTGTGGATCGTCTCGGTAGAACAAAACGCCGAGAGAGGTAGCTCAGGCCATCAGTTTTTGCCATTACAGCTACAGAGATTTGCTGCCTCAGGCCCATTTTGTCTATTACAATCACAATTTATTTATTTACTTTTATTAATGATGTCTCTTCCTGAGTTGTCCTGCACAGAAATAATGTTGATTTACGATATAACTAGTGGTCTGTCTTAGCAAAATGCTGCTGTCGAGTATGTGGGAAATGGAATTCTGAAACAGCCAATAGTGGTTGACCTCAAACGGCACTCGCGAGTACTGAAGCTCCTTCCTTCCTCGTCACGTGACTCCGCTGCGGTGAAAGGAGTGACGCGCTGAGTATGAGAATTGGGGGAAACAAAACAAATATTTACATTTTTACGTCAAAATTGAAATTGATTCATTTTTTTTGGAGTTTTCAGGTTCCTGAACATGTAAAGAAACCATTGAAAGCTGCCGCGTGACAACCGGCTGCTTATTTTCCGTCAATTTAGGCACATATTCGAAATCATTATTATAGATACTATTAACGAGAGGTGGAGAAGTTATTCCAGAGCAATGGAAAACAGGTAACTTGCCACCAAACATTTTGTTATTATGAAATTCTAATCGTTAAGAAAGAATTTTCCACGTCCATAGCCTTATGGAAAGTGAATGCGCTGGTCTTTCCTTGGAAGCGACTAAAAAAAACCGTAATCTCACCCCTGAGTAAGGCCGAGATACATTTCGCAGGCAGGGCCGCCCACGGAAAACCAGGAGTACAGGGCAGTTGACTCAAGGGAGACCTTTATTTTAAAAAAAAAAATCCCTCCTCCCCAATTCATGAACATAATTCATTTCTCCATGCATCAGCAATAACTTACAGCGTTAAATTTTGATCAGAGATAAATATGTTTATCATTCCTTAAGAATGCAAGAAAATTCGCCCAAAGAAATTTACATTGTTACTTATTGAAAATTAAATATAATTTCTTTAATGAAAGTGCTTGCAAATTTACTTCAAAAACATTTTAAAAAACAAATTTTCCTTATGGTATCACGCGAATGCGACTGATGGATGTCACTATTGGTTGTCCTCCAATGTTCGAAGCGTAGTTCACAAACAGACCTAAAAGTGTTTATGTTTTCATTTTATTACGCAATTGTTGCAATGTAAAAGCTATGATATTTAAGTAAGAAACATTTTCTCAGCACACCACAAATCACATTGTACTTGCGATATTGCTATTATTATTATTATTATTATTATTATTATTATTATTATTATTATTATTATTATTATTATTATTATTGATATTATTATTATTGATATTATTATTATTATTATTATTATTATTAGCATTATTATCATTATTATGGTTGTTGTTCTAGTTGTTTTATAACTACCACTGTACTCTGCCTGCCAGCTCCATAGTGGTAAAACTGGCTGATATCCTGATTCTTTGCAAGAAGTTCTGCCTTCCAGGTGGGAAGAGCGCTGACAGTGAAGTTATTAAACATCCGTAAATCACGAGCGTTTGGACACGACGAAGTCCATTAGGTGTCGCGCCGGCCTGTTAAATCCTGCAGTTCATCAGCAGTCGTCTGACCTCCACCACCGCCACCGCCACCGCCACCGCCCCGCCACCGCCACCGCCACCGCCACCGCCACCGCCACCGCCGCCACCGCCGCCACCGCCCCACCGCCGCCACCGCCTCCACCGCCGCCACCGCCACCGCCACCGCCACCCCGCCACCACTGCCACCACCGCCACCACCGCCACCGCCACCGCCACCGCCACCGCCACCGCCACCCCCGCCACCCCGCCACCGCCGCTGCACCTCAAACCCCCCCACCCGCCCCCCGCCCCACCGCCCCGCCGCTGCACCCGAGTTGAATTATGCTGCCGGAGCGTCCGCCACCCGCCTCGCCGGGCGGCTGCGGGCCTCTCCATAAACTCGCGGAGTGGCGCAGGGGAAGACTGATGCCTGGGCTACGGCGACGCTACAGCCAGCGCAGCCGTGTGTCTCGTCTCCTCCGCTGCCCCTCATCCCGACGACTGCATTGGCCACTTCCATGCATGAGCTTCGCGCTGGCATCAGCCGTTGCCTTCTATCGTGTCTCGTTACGCAATGATCTGGGTCTTTCGTCTGAATTCGCGTCATGATTATATTATCGTATATTTCTCCTTGCAATATTTTTCTTGTTATCGTTACATTTTTTCGGTAATGTTTTGGACGCGTATAACTGTATTTCTATTCTCACCATTTTAATCACAAGAACATCAGCTCCTTTACTTGCAAAAGAGCGTTCACATACCCATTTTTTGTAGCGTTTGGTAAATATGCTCGAAAAAAATGTTTGGGTTGTGTTCTTCCTTCTTGGTCTTGCCGATTTTAAATATGAATGAATTCATTAAATCATTTAAAGTTCTTCTGATTGTCCACAAAAAGATTTCCTTCCCATTCTTATCTATGTCGCATTCAATTTACTTTTCTTCTCCCGTCTCGCATATAATACTAGTGTGCATACGAATATTAACGTTTATTCCAATTCACCGCCACAATTCCAGGAATATTCTGATGAGTAATTATAAAACATTAAAAGCGAAAAACCACAACGACAATTGCATGATTAAAAATACTTCAATTATATCTCAGATCACTTCACGACCACATCAAAATGAATCGTCGAAATAACTAACAGAATATACTGATTATTACAAACAATTTCACACAGAATATAAAAAATTAAATTTTACGAACGAGCAATAGAGCATTAGCCAGCATTATTTTCCACACGTACAACCACCTTACATTTGTTTTTCGTTACAAATGCTCGTACGTTCACTTCGCCAGCATATGCAGGATCCACTTGAGCAGCTTTTTCATTGCCGCTGCTTCGCACCCTTTTCGCCTCCGTTGGTTCGTACGCAGCAGGCGTCTGCGCCCCCTCCCGAACCCCTCCTCTCGACAGCCGTCCGTCGCGCTCCGAAATTCTCCGGCAACGCAGCGATCCCTCGCGCCGGCGATCCGCCACGCAACGCAGCGCCTCACGCGTCGGGACGATTCCCTACCCCAACCCGCCCGCCATCCCCCGTTCGGCCAGAGCGGCCCACCCCGCCCCATCCCGCCCCTCGAGTGACCGATGACGTTCCGCTCCGCCCCACTACGTTCTGCTCTGCCTCACTCCGCTCCGCCCCGCCGCACTCCGTCCACTCCGGCGGTAGCTCATTGCATCAACTGATGTCACTGCAGCGCCACTGACTGGAAGGTCCTAGGTTACACTCCCCACCGCGGCAGGATTTTCGACACTTGCACTTCAGCTAGGTCCAATTCAGTCGCTGTCTGGAGGGGAATTCTAGCGGCCGGCTGCTCTGATCGGTAGTTTTCCGTGGTTTCTCCGATCAACACCAGGCGAATGCCGGAGCAGTACCCTAACAAACGGGCCACGGACCGCGCGCGATCTTTCCTTCCTCTTCCCTGTCCTCTCCTCTCCCCTTACACACACACTTACACTGACATGCACTACACTACCACATATTCCGGAAGACCGGTCGGGAGCTTAGAGCTTGTCCCGGCTGGGGCGGTGCCCCGCTGGTGAGAGACTCCTGGTTAGGGGGAAACCCCACTAGCCAACGGTAGGTAGGCGCCGGATCTCGTCATCCAGCGAGGAAAGATCGCCGCCATCTCCCGAGAAACAAACATGCACTACACTAACGGGACTAATCACCAAAGCAGTTGACGTACCCAGAAACACAAAAAAACAAACCAAACCAAACCCATTAGTCCACTCCGCCCCGTTCCACCTCGCCCCACCCACCCCACTCCGCTCCGCCCCCCCCTTCCCCCCTTCCCCGCCTTACCCTACCGCCCCGCGCACCGCCCCGGTCTGCCCCACTTCACCCCATACCATTCCATTTCAGCTCAATCTCGCCCCATCCATCCAACCCTCCCCTCCCAGCCGTGTCCCGCACTGCCGTCCCCGCCTCCCTCTTCCCCGCCCCGCGCACGCGTTGATAACGTCGTCAACGCGTCGTAATGCGCGCGACGCATGGCACTCCGTCGCGACGACGCGGCACACGCGGTCGCCACGCAGTGGCCCCGACGCGCCGTCCGACGGGAGAAAGCACGTGGCGAGGGAGGCCCCGCCCCGCCACGCCACGCCCTGCTCTGCCCCGCCCCGCCCCGCCCTGCCCGCCACTGCCCCGCCCTCCCCCGCCCTGCCCACCCCCGCCCTGCCGCCCTGCCCCGCCCTCCCCTGCCCTCCCTGCCCTGCCCCGCCCTGCCCCGCCCTGCCCCGCCCTGCCCCGCCCTGCTCCGCCCTGCCCCGCCCTGCCCGCCCTGCCCCTGCCCTGCCCTGCCCTGCCCCTGCCCTGCCCTGCCCTGCCCTGCCCGCCCTGCCCGCCCGCCCTGCCCTGCCCTGCCCTGCCCTGCTGCCCTGCCCTGCCCTGCCCGCCCTGCCGCCCTGCCCTGCCCCGCCCTGCCCTGCCCTGCCCCGCCCTGCCCTGCCCTGCCCTGCCCTGCCCTGCCCCGCCCTGCCCGCCCCGCCCCGCCCCTCCCCGCCCGCCCCCCCTCCCGCCCTGCCCGCCCTGCCCGCCCTGCCACGCCCTGCCACGCCCGCGCTCCACCCGCTCCGCTCCGCCCGCTCCGTACGCTCCACCCCGGCCCGCCCCGCCCTGCCCCTCACCTCCCCGCCCCGCGGCGCGAAGACGTCACAGCTGCCAGTAATACCCGGCGCACAGCACGCTGCCGCGCGGCGGGCTGGCGAAATTTACAGAACCTGTCAGTTCCCTACAGTTTAATTACCACGGTGTACGTTCACAAATCTATTCGACTAGGAAATGAACTACGTCGGCAGATAATTATAACTTGGTCGTCAACGCAGCGATGAAAATCGATGTGACAAGTAGAAAACTATTGTAGAAATATAACCTTCATATCATATTACATCGTAAATGTGGAAAACGTTGTATGATACTCATATTAATTAAAAACTACAGAACTGCATTCTGATATTTTCGTATACCATATCACGTATTTTTAACTTAACGCAAACATATAAAATTGATAAGGCTGGTAGATATTAAACGTGATTTTAATGTTAATATTAATTCATCGCTTAAAAATTTGCTATTATCTAAACATTTCATTGCATCACTCAGTGTGAATGTAATCCCTTAGACTCCAAATGCTATCATCACCATAAATTCGTTTGATTAATATAAGTATATTTACTGAGAAATTGACAAATAATTCAAACTCTCACCATCATTGCAGAAGCAATGTAAAACAAGAAGACGCAAAATACTTGGTAGAAAACTACAAATTCTTAGACTTACTGCCCACTTCCCAATTTTACGATTTGATTTTGTATAAGCAGATCTTCTAAAATCTTGCACTACAATTGAAATCTTATCCATTCAATAACGCTGTATTAATTTAAAGTCAATGTTGACGGTCAGTTGAGTTTACGGTACTTGGTGAATATTCTAAAAACACGATACAGAAGAAAACAGTTAGGAAAGACGGTCGATGTTACATATTATCATACTCCTTGCACATATCTTATCACAAAATCCAAAAGTATGCCAGGTGGTAGATCCATTTGCTTGAATATTTACTGCGTGCTGATGACGACAAGACTTTTGTGTACGGAAGGGGAGAAAAACTGTTCTTCCTATTTTTTATTATAGCACAGCAAAATCTTATAACGCTATCTTTGAATACTATTTTCAATAATTCTCTTCTTTCCTTTCTGCATATGAAAAATTAACATATCGATGTTGTGGAATAATATTTGAAGTAAATAGTTATTTCTATTGTTGCTTCCCACGATTTTGACATTTTCTGTTAATAACAATATAACCACATTGCAAAGAAAGAGTCCAAATACTTGTACGACCTTCCGCTTTCTATTACATTTCAGTGCCAAAGAATGTGCTAACCCGATCAAATTACAGTTCCAAGTTAGACAATAATTCATTGTTATTTCCTACCAAAAATAATTTAAAAAACATTATCTCGCAAAGATAGAGAAGCGCTGAAACCACACCACTAAAATTTCCACTACATTATTTACTAAAATCTTGCAATAATCGCAATTTCTAATCCTGTACCCGAAGATAGGGAACTTGTGCTGGTTACGAATATCTTGTTTTTAAGGTGTACCCCTTAATTAGTTTGTCTTTCTTCTCAAAATCTAGGAGAATCCCGACCACGAGCCCTAAAACCAATATTATCTTCACTTCACAGACCGGCACAATCTGAATAAATGCGAAGAATGCACATACGAAAGTTTTCCTTTTGTAATTTTCTTGATTGGAATTCCTTGATTAAAACACTCCAGAGAGTAGAAATAATAAATGAGACACCTACATAAACATTAATTGTGAAACATCAGAAAAAAATATATTTTTCAACTAGGAGCCATCAAATGTTCTAGACGGAACGATCTAAGCATCTCCTTGTCAATTCTAACCGTCATTTTGAGGGCGTGAACTGCTTCAGGTCCACAATTACGTACAATAACAAAAAAGTATTTGCTTTGCCTCATCCATGGATAGCAACACGTTCCGAAAAAATTTCAGAAAATATTTGAAAACAATGTCGTTAACATGTTTGTATCTTAAAAAAGGTGTTGCTCAAAATGTACTGAACTAAAAAGTTTGTATTCGTTTTTTTAAATTTTTATCAAAGCTAAATTAATTGAAAAATAAGTATTCTTAATTTTTTCAACTGAATATATAAAGTGTTGAAATTTATACGAACGAAGCCCCAAGACAATTCTGTGCTAGGGTACCCGCAGTAACTAAATCCGGTCAGTGACCACCTTAAGTAATCAACATACATCAAAATAGGGTATTCACATTACTTATTCATATATAATTGATGCAATGTTTCGACAATTTCTTTGCATTGTCATCTTCAGACTGAAATTACAACAAGTTGCAATGAATTAGACCATTTACAGCGTTTTATGAAGGTAAAATCTACAACAAATGATCATAAACCTTTGACTGATTGATTGATTTTTTCGTGTTTCCAGGCGCGTCAACTGCTTTGTTCATTAGCCCTGTTAGTGTCGTGCATGTTTTTTTCTCGGGAGATAGCGGTGATTTTCCCCCGCTGGGTGGCGAGATCCGGCGCCGACCTACCGTCGGCTAGTGGGATTTCCCCCTAACCAGGACTCTCCCACCAGCCGGACACCGCCCCAGCCGGGACAAGCTCTAATCTCCTGACCCGTCTCCCGGAATATGTGGTAGTGTAGTGTAGTGTATGTTAGTGTAAGAGTGTGTAAGGGGAACTGTTAGGACAAATAAGAGGAAGGAAAGATCAACGCGGTCTGTGGCCCATTTGTTTGGGTACTGCTCCGGCATTCGCGTGGTGTTGATTGGAGAAACCACGGAAAACTACCGATCAGAGCAGCCGGCCGCCAGAATTCTCCTCCAGACAGCGACTGAATTCGACCTAGCTGAAGAGCTAGTGTCGAAAATCCTAGAACCTCCCGATCAGTGGCTCAGCAGTGACACCAGTTAAAGCACTGAGCTGGCGCTCCGGGTACCATAAACCGTAAAAAAATTAACCGGAAACCATTTGCGCCAGTGAGGCAGCGGCGTTGCCCACTGTGTGCGTGTATGTGGGGGGGGGAAGGGGGCGTACGAAACGAGGGAGCACAGCCGGCGGCGGCGGCGTCTGGATGCGCCGGGGCGCAACCGGTTTTATATTTGGCGCGCGAGGGAAGATGGCTTTAGTTCCGCCATAAACCGCGAGGGCGCGGGGGCGGGGGAGTGGCAAACGCAAAGGGCGCCGCCGCCACCGCGCCCCGACCCTTCCCCGAGCGTCAGAGCAGTAAACGCACTCTCCGCGGCGCCAATCCTTTAGCCTGCGCTCTCGGGACCAGTTACCACTCAAATTTGAAAAAAATATAGTCGGGCTAAAAAAATCCCTCGCGAACGCCCTGTATCGTATATGGGGAGTTGTGCTGTGTGAAGGATGTTCACTCGTCCCATAAGGATATTTGTGGCACTTCGAAAGTTTAGTCTAGTAACCATCAAACAAAAAACGAAATCTATGTTTATTAGAAAACAAGCTAAAAAAATCCTTGCGAAATATTTATGGTATATGGGGAGTTGTGCTGTGGGAAGAATGCTCACTCGTCCCATAAGGATATTTGTGGCAATTCGAAAGTTTAGTCTGTAACATCAGACAAAAAAATGTTTATTAAAAAAAAGAGGATGTTCACTCGTCCCTTAAGGGTATTTGTGGCAAACTATCAGACAAAAAAGAAGTTATGTTTATTACCAAACAATGTGTAAGCTGCTGTTTAATTATTATTTCCAGGCGTAGTTCGAGGTGAAATAAGATTGAGGGTATGACAGTGATACTCGTGTTTAAAAAGTAGGTGAATCATGTTGCTGGCCGACCAATGTATTGTAAGTAGTGTGTAGTAGCAGGAAGATTCATTTTCAAGCTATTTTTTCCGCCCCTGTTTTTTTTTTCGCTATGTACTCACTCGTTTCCCTTACCAAAGTCCCTCCTCTACATCACATATCTCCAGACACCTGGCCTTCCTACATCAACTGCTTTTATATCCCCATGCTATAACTTATGTAGAGTACACCTGGGATTCACATTCTTCCTGAAAGACGTTAAAATATTCTACTGTATTCAGGATTGGGCAGTATTTAAATACTTGCATTTGAAATAGGTATTTTAAAGACCTTTTTTATTTAAAAGAGTATTTTTGAGTTTTTGGCCATACATTTCAGACATGAATTTAAATATGTAAAATAGATGTATTTCAAAAAAGGAATACTTAAAATACTTTAAATACAGATGAAAATAACGAGGATAATTTCTTTTGGTTTGATTCCGATGGTGAATAGACCTCATTGAAACAGAAATAAAAGTTTTTTTCAGCAGCTGAAATTGAATCCTCTTTATTTTTAAATGATAAACCTAAATTATTAAAACTGCTGCACAATTATCCGACAGTATCCGACACTAAAAAATGTATTTACTCCTTATAACACTAGCTTATGTTCGTCAGCACCAATTCAACTACCGTTTTCCATTGCGGGTTTTATATATTGACCAACTAGGGATTTGCTGTCTGATGATTTCTTTAAAAAAAAAACTAGTCGTATTTAAGGGAATAATTATTTGAGTAAGACATTGTTTAACATCATTTTATATTTGCTGTGAAATTATAAGTGAAAGTGTTTAATATTTAAAAGATGTTACTTATAGTTCAAAAATTAATGTATGTCAATTAGTAAGTCGTTGTAATTGACAATTACAATATATTGTTGCAATACAAAAGTTATAATGCAACAATTATTGTATTTACCGTACGGGAGTATTTTAAGTAGTTTAAATACGTATGCATTTAGCAATTCAAAACCTAATGTATTTTGAGTCTGTATTTAAATACATATTTACGAAGTATTTTGGCGAAGTATTTAAATACTAAATTTAAAGTATTTTCCCAAACCTGACTATATATCTAGTAATCAGTTCTCGCATTCAATCAATAACGTTGAAACAGATAATTAATCAAGGTGGAACTGAGTCATTTCCAGGACAGTCCAAGTGCTTAAGATGTTAAAAATCCCTTTACGTTATGAATTGTAGATGTACCTCTTTTCAAAACTGTTCAAATTCCTATGTTTTCGTTTTTGATGGTACTGTTTTCTTAAGAATCTTCCTCTTCATTTAATTTTTTTTCTTCCTCCATTTTTGTCTTATCGCGGCAAAACAAGCACTTTTTCATCCACCGTAAGAGCGATGTGTGAATTTTCGAAACTGACATTGAATTATGAGAGCTGTTTAAGGGAGCACAATTGCAAGATTGCAAACATTTGAAAAAAGTTATTTTTATGAACAAAAAAGTATAAGAATCACAATAAACGACATGCAGTAAGGTCATAATTGTTCAAGAATAAACAGTTCAGAGAGATCATGTAAAACGTACGATAAATAATAAAAGTACATGGATGTTATTACAGAAAGTAACTAAATTTCAAGTTTACTTACAACTTAAAAATTGAAAGAATAACAGGCAACTTATCTCAAATGAGTAAACATAGCCTTAGCCACACTTGGTTAAGGCGCCTAAAAGAATAATGATTGTTTATTGTTCAAAACTAGTTTCGCGACAGGGTCTCGCTTTGGGCAATTCTCCCTGGTCATGAAAGACTCTTGCTCTTTTCTCCTCACATTTCAAAAATTATTTGTGAACCCCTAATGGAACATATAAGAAAAAACTGTAACAATTTTTTACTCTTCTTTCATCCTCTCCTTGCAGTACAAAATTCACAATGGGAAAAACTTTAAACAATCCCAAAAGAATTCGTTCTAGATATCCCAAAGACATGTTTAAACCCCCATAAAATCAGTATATTAATATGTATTAAATATGTAAATCTTCATCCCAGTGTATGTATAGTGTGTATCTAGATTTAAGAATGTATAATGTATGTAAAATTTCTGTATTGTATGTCAAATTGTTTAGTTGTAAGTATTAGAAATATAGGTATTAAATCCTGTAAATTAGCTAGTAGTAAGATACAAGAGTGAGAGGTTGTATGCTCAAAAGTGAATGCCCAAACGTCATGTATTACAAAGAAAAATGTACAAACCCCTGAAAGGCAAAACTGCCGAACAGGAAGAAAATAAATTTTTAAAAAAATTATTTGCTTCCATCGGTTAACGGAATCTTTCCTCGTTAGGCTCGGCTAACTGCATGCCTACGGGGAACACACTCAGTGAGAATTTCCTCTGACGATCCATTGTTCACATCTAAGATGTTTTACACGCTTCCGGGAACGTTCATGTGCTCCCAGTACACTCGTTAGATTGTTAACTGTGGGAAACGAGACCCCTACTGAGATTAGAGGTATTTTCCTCCTAAGATCTCATAGTGCGAAGAAAATTGGGTTCAAAATCAACGTGAATGTGGGCGGGGAGTTAGATACATCACTGACCTCCATTTTACTTCAAAAAAACTTAAATGTACGCAATTAGTTAATTAGCTTGAATTGCAGTACCTAGCTTGATAAACTCAGAAGACTGAAGTGGATATTGCCTACTTTTTGTCACCGAGCAATGGTTATAAACAGAGGTGAAATAAGCATATTATTGGCTCAAGCAATCATATTTGTGGTTTCTAGAGCGATCCGTGGACATGCTACATGACCATGGATGAAACTATTAAATGAAATACTTTGCAAAAATCATATTGAGATTTTTATCAAAAATATAATATATACAAAAGTAATAAGTAAAACGTGTTTAATTTTTAGCTTTAGCGAATGTTAAGTTTTAATTATATTTAAATAAATGATCACTTTCGTAAAAGAAATCACTCCATTATTAGAAAGACAAAATTCTGTGTATATATTAAAATGTCCTCACTGTTCAAAGAAATATATAGGGCAAATCATACGTAATTTTAGAGACAGAATATATGAACATAAGAGAAATATAACAGAATATTCATGTCGACAAAATTTATTCACTCAGCAGAGGATGAAAGAAAATCATAATATGAACTTAGACAATCCCAAAATATTAAACTTGGATCCCAATTATTTCGTTAGGTTGTCAATGGAAGCTCAACGGAATATCAACCTGAACAATCTCTTCCAGACGTAAAGAGACTCCAATCGTTATATAAAAGTATACGATAGTATTATTTCTGGGGTAAAATATTAATTAACTATGGTAATTATCTTAAACAACAATTGCATACGAGTCCTCAAACTTCTCTTTGTATGCTTTCAATAAACGATTTCTACTATTTCTGAAGAATTCTGTCCGTATTACAAGAGGCCTTTCCCACCATCCATAATGAGGGACCCCATCCCTTTCCCCTTCATTTTCTTTCACCGACAACATGACAGACACCATTTATAGCGTTTTCCATTCGCCGCACTAGTGCGCACCAAGTTCGCACTCAGGGCAACTTTCGTGTTCCATTCGACCGCTAGGGCGCACCAGTGCAAAAAAGCGCATGTTCCATTCGCACTACGACACGGAATCGGGCGCACTCGAGGCACCCTAAACTGCATTGACGATCGCGTCAGTGCAGTCCAGTGCACTGGGCCATTGTGAGGTTAGGTACGGAAGTTATCTATGCTGATTTGGATTTGGGGTGAATTTGTGAAGGCAATTAAGGATCTATTGTCACGCAGGGATACTGCGAATGAAGTCCGTATATTATGTTTTGCAAGAAATGTCTTAAAATAATTTTTGTGACTCGCGAAGTTCAGAAAATCAGTTTGTGTTTTCCTATAAATTAACCTTGAATAACTTCATGTTAACAAATCCAGTGCTATTTAGAAACGAAAGTGTACGTATGTCTCAATTTCAAAACGCTAATAAAGTGAAAATAAAAATAGTGACCCTTACAAAATCATTCAAATATATATGCCAAGAAATGTTTCTCGCACGGCCAAGCATATGCCAGCGGAAATGTTCATGTTAATATTTATATTGTTTTCAATAACCAAATAATTCTGCAAAAGCCTTCGGTTCAAAATCTAGTCTACTATATCGATCATTGGCAAATCACGAGAAATGAAATTTCGACAGAGACGCGTTTGAAGTTTTCGATAGTATTTTAATAAATAAATCACACGTTAATAATGTATGAATTAAGAAGTAAGAATTACCAAAAGACTGCATAAAAATTATAACGACGATCGTAATTCAAAATTATTAATTCTCGAGTTCCATCAGTGTGACTGACCAAGAACAGCTGTGTA
The DNA here is from genome assembly GCA_964035755.1 of Teleogryllus oceanicus. Lineage (NCBI taxonomy): Eukaryota > Metazoa > Arthropoda > Insecta > Orthoptera > Gryllidae > Teleogryllus > Teleogryllus oceanicus. The sequence goes on from CAXIVR010000009.1 coordinate 11,302,919, forward strand.
TAATTTCACTGCGTAGCGCACAAGCACTGACTCAGTTCTGGAATCCGTTTCATTCGTAGCTGCCCTTTACGCGTGTGGGGCAGCACTGTTGCGGAGCGATGACGTTTCTGCCCTGCACTAGGGTGGGTTTCAGTGCAACGAATGGAGAACGCTGTCAGTCGCTGTCTTCAACAACACTTATTCACACCAGTTCGATACGCGGAACAGATTCCTTCTATACCTGCTTTATTTCAGAGGTGAGCTTTGTCATAAATATTTACGTCTTTTAATTTTAAAAAAATGCTTCTATTCTTTATTGAAACATTTAGGAGGGAACCCCATTTAATTGTTTAAGTTTCAGACGAAAGATGATATTGCTCCGTGACATAAACATGGGACTTATGGAAACCATGTGGCCAATGTTAGGAACTTAAGTGCCAACGAACCACTTGTGCTAAACAGCCCCGATCCCCCCATATTACAATAGTTCGAGAAAGAAAATTCGTAAATTTTGCATTATAAATTAAAATTGCCATTTGCTTTCTTATTTTGAAACGGAATAGTTCTCTCAATTCTTCCAAATTTGTGAATGTTTGTTAATTGACATCATATAACTAATAAATTATAATTCGAGAATTATTTAATGACACTTCTATACTCAAATAGTTCTTGAAACCATTTTCGCTCAAAGTCAGTGGCTGATTTACACTTGGGGTGCTCCTGGATACTACACACCATGCCGCCCTTTTTTGCATTCTTTAATTTTTTAATATAGGCAAGAAAGTTTCAGCAATGTTTAAAGCATTTATTCAATTAATAAAAATACATTTTCTGTAATACAATGAATAACATTACATAAAATAAACTAAAATCTCTAGTGTCTTGCTGATTGCACACCGAATTGGTCGATGAGATCATCTCAATATACTGATTTTAAAATTTCGCATTCTATTGCCAACAGCTCAAGCGCATTTAATTGATCTTTGGTCATTTCTGACCTGAGGCAGTTCTTCACACGTTTCAAACATGAATAAGATCTTTCGGCTGAGTAATTACTTATTCGTGTGCAGACAATCATTCGGGACGCGACGTTTTTAGCAATTTTCAATGTCTTTTTGGTCATCAACCGTTTTTCTCTTCACGAACATTCTTTTCGGCTTTTGAAGAGTCTTTCAAAATAGGATACTTTTTCAAACCCAATATGCGACAAATGATAAAAGTGAAGAAGCACTTCCCGATTTATATTTTATATGCTCGAGCGGAATATCCTTTTCTGTGATGTGATTATGTAAGAAAAAATCTCAATGTTCTTTTGATGATGAAAAGACCTCACATACGACAGAAATTAGATACGCATTGCTCTGCAGTGTGTGAGAGCAAACGATAGCACGGGATAAAGGTATTGAAAGTTAATAAGGATAAAACAATAAGCTCTGGCTTTTGTCGGTTGTAATCGAAATCTGCAAAGCATGCTGCTCATCGTGCTGTATATCAGGTTTATTCGCAACAAAATCACCTCGTACATAACTCGTCTTGACAAAGCAGTATCGTTTTGCAATGAACGTGCCGAGGTATCGAGGCGGATTTCGCTTTTTGTTGGGGAGGATTACAGTACAGATTTGGAGAGGTACATACAAACTGAAATCAATGAAGCGATTTTTTTCCATTTGTCAGAATTAAAATGGTGCTATTAGTTAGTTTCACGTTAGCTCCGATTTCTCTTAACACCAAAATAAAACATAAAGGTCACTCTTGTTAGGCTGAGAATTAAACGAGAACACGAGTTCTTAGCGTTTCATGTAGGGTGGAGCACAAACTGTCGAAATTAATCGGGAACACATTTAGAATCGTCCAGTGAAGATTATTCTCATCATCAAAGAGCGATTAGCATAAAAAGCAGAAGAAACGATACCTTAGTTACTAATATTGACAATTTAACGACCTGCTTCTCAGTATTCTTGTTTCGTTGGCATATCTGAAAGAGCAGAAACCGCTCAGAAAAAAACGTCTTCGCGAAACCTGAAAGCGAGAGGATCATAAAGAGTTGCGTAATAACTGGCTCCGAATCTTTAGTGCCGGGCCACACACCTGCGTGCGGGCTTCGCAGTCCGGTTCAGCGGGTGACCGAGTCCTGGTGCACAGTGGGTCGAAACATCACGAAAGCCCAGATTTTCTGCCATTTTCTTGCAGACATTCCAACCATAAATGAAGTACTTGAAAGTGAAAAAATGTGGATAAACAAAAATAAAACAAATATTAAGAATCCAATCCGATAATTATTATAGTTCATGAAAAGTTCTGTTAGTTTGTTTTTATGCTGAAAGAGGTTTCTGTGTCACTTTTAGCATTACACACAGGATAGGACAAGGAAGAGGAAGGAAAGATTACGCGCGGTCTGTGGCCCGTTTGATAGGGTACTGCTCCGGCATTCGCCTGGTGTTGATCGGAGAAACCACGGAAAACTACCGATCAGACCAGCCGTCCGCTAGAATTCTCCTCCAAACAGATGCTGACTTCGACCTAGCCACGTAGCTAGTGTGGAGAATCGGCCAAGTGCGTTCGTGTAGGCATAAGGTGCCCTCGTGGGCGCGGCCTGTGGCGGAGGGGTAACGCGCCGTTGCGTGCGGGCGGCAGCGATGCGAGACCACTCGCGCTTGCGCATTCCACCCGCGCCGGGGATAAAGGCCAAGGCCGCCCCCCTCCTCACACTCACGCAGCTTTCGGCGCGGGCGGCGCAGGACGCTCCCAGCACACTTGGCGGCCGTTGCGCTCGAATGCGACTTCCCTCACACCCAACCCACCACGCCCCCACCCCACCCCACCTCAAAGCAAGCGGCGCCGCCGTCTTTCAGGCCACGCCGGGCGGAGCGCTGCTCACGCTCCATTTCATTCGCGGGGCCGTCCCTTCTCCCCTTTAAATTGGTTGGTTCCTGATTCCGGGCACCTCAACAGCTTAGGTCGTTAGTCCCGTAAGTGTTGTGCATGTTTCCCCTCTGGTGATTTTTCCACCCTGGATGGCGAGATCCGGCGCCGACCCACCGCCAGCTAGCGGCATTTTCCCGTAACCAGGACTCTCCCACCAGCGGAGCACCGCCCCATCCGGGACTAGCCCTAAGCTCCCGACATATGTGGTAGTGTAGTGCATGTTAATGTAAGTGTGTGTGTGTGTGTGTGTGAGCGGAGAGAATAGGACAAGGAAGAGGAAGGAAAGATCGCGCGCGGTCCGTGACCCGTTTAGTAGGGTACTGCTCCGACATTTGCCTGGTGATGATCGGAGAAACCACGGAAAACTACCGATCAGAGCAGCCGGCCGCTAGAATTTTCCTCCAGACAGCGACTGAATTCGACCTAGCTGAAAAGCTAGTGTTGAAAATCCTGCCGCCGTCAGGACTCGAACCTAGGACCTCGCGGGCAGAGGCCCTGCAGTGACATCAGTTGATGCAGATCTACCGCTCTCGTTCCCCATTCGATTTACTCGCAGCTATCAATATATGTTCTCACAATTCATTTTGAATGCCATCCCCCCCCTTTTATAGAAATACAGGGACTCCAGGGAAAAAAGGAAATGAAAGGTAAAAGTTTTCTTTGTTCAAAATATGATTTGTGATACATTTGTTGTCATTTTACGATATAATAATTGTTGCGAACAGACTGCAGCGTAGTATTAAATTAGGTATTTGAAAATAATTATCATGGTCGTCACGGTGTTTTTGGACCATTAACAAGTTTTAACAAGGTGAATTCCATTTTGCGAAATGAGTGCTAAAACCATAATTTCTATTAAATAAATATGAACGTTATTTGGAATGTATGAAAAACTACAAACAGCACGTAACGTAATAAAATAAAGAAGCGAAAAAACAGTAAACCATGAATTAATCTAAGTCAACATTTATTATGTTTCAGAGAAGATTATAAAAAAAATATATTATTTACCCCTGCTATCACAAAAAATGCTTTCTTATTTCTTTAAGAAAACTGGCCAGAGTTTAATAAAGAAATCTCACTCCAAAATTTGTGACAAGTAGAAGCAAATCTGCGTCTAAGTCATCTTTATGAAAAAGTGCTAAACGAATTCCAATAACACTTTATATATATGTTTTCAAGTGTGAACAAATATAATGTGCGAAGAAAATCAAAAAAATAAGCAGATGATAATTATACACGTGCATTCAATATTAAAACGGTTACGATTGAGCTTTTGAACAGTCCTTAAATGACACTTTATACAGTTGTGTTTGCTATTACCTACAAAATCTTGTGAAATCGTATAATTATATTTTCATTTAATTAGAAACACACCACCCTATACGAATGTAACGAGATAAATTGTAATAAAGACGACATCATTCGTTTTATAATTAATATTAATTTAATATTATTTTATAATTCGTTTTATAATTATAACATAAACACTTTTCCATGATTTTCCGGCTTTCCGCCCTCTCCCCGTGTGGCCAGACGTCTTCAGCGGAAGGTGACCTATCCCTGAGGAATTATCCCGTTTTATAATTATTACTAACATGAAGCTTTTCCCTTTTTTTATAATTATTACTAACACGAACGCTTTTCCCTCATTTCCGGCTTTAATCCCTCCTACGTGTGGCCGAACTCCTTCAGTGGTAGGTGAAAGACCTCCGCAATTCCAGAGGAAGTATCCTTTTTTATAATTATTACTAACATGGACACTTTTCCCTCATTGTCCGCCCTTATCCGTGTAGCCAGACGCCTTGAGCGGCAGGTGAACGCCCTCCCCGATCCCTGAGGAATCCCGAGGCGGGCGGGGCGGGGGCGACGCCTAGCGACACCGCGAAGGTCACCGCGGCGAGGTCGCGCGCCGCCAGCCCCCTGCTCAGATTTACTGCCGCGCGGGGGCCTAAGCCCGCTTGAAATATGCCGCTCCTATTTGCGGGGGCGTTATCGGCGGCAACCGCAGGCACCCGCGCCGCAGCTGCTACATTATCGTACGCACGCCGGAGAAACGTGCACGCGTGCTTTCTTCAGCAGAAGAAGTATATATGGTCGGCTCCGGTGAGAAAGCACGGGAGGCGAGGTGTTTGCTCGGGGAGGGGTTGGGCGCGGGGCCGCGTAGCTATAGGCGGAGGCGGCGGCGCGGAGCTGCCACTGGCAGGTGGGCGAGGCATGGCGGACCCCGCGGAGGCGAGGGGCGAGGCGCGGACGGGGCCCAGCCCCGGCGACGATGCCCCGGCCACGCACGAGACCAGCCACCTGCCGCAGTACTGCGCGGGCGCGATGGGTGAGTGGATGACTGAATTGAATTGCATTGAATTGAATTGAATTGCATTGAATTGCATTGAATTGAATTGGTGCCTTATTTTACGTGGCCGGCCTTCCGTCTGCCACGCAAATTTTTGGGGAGAAAGGTTACAGGCAATTTGAATTTAGCTCAGTGGCTTCATTGCCTTATTTTACGTGGCGAGACTCAGGCCATGAGAACTGCTCTTCCGTCTGACCACGCAAATTTCGTTACGATCCTTTCACCTACTAGAGGAGAACAAGGTATTACTTGGGCGACGAAACAGGCAATTTCAATTTAGCTCACAGGCTTCATTTGGGCATGAGGATCTTCTTTTTACATGCAGTAAATTTTCTAACATGGGACAATCGGCTTTACTTCCCCTGGAGATTTTTCGCCCTTAAAAATCCACGGCTTCAACCCAGCGGGTTTGAACCCGCGAACTAGGGTATAACAGCCCATACGCTAACCGTTACACCATCGCGGCGGCGCAAGCGGCGAGTGCAAGAGACAGCTTGTTTATACTTAGGTTTTCGTAACGTGGCGGATGACATTAGGTCATTTTTACACCTCCCGCCTTATAAAATGAATCTTTTTAATTCATTCGAGAACGTCCTTCTGAACGGGGCTCATGGCTTCAAACGTGTGCTTATCACTGTTATAAATATTCATTTTATTAGGCAGGAGGTGTAAAACTGACCTAATGTCAAGCGCCACGTTACGAAAACCCAAGTATATTCATGGAGCTGCGAAACAAACCGAACGAGCGAAGCGAGGACTGTAAACGAAATGATGGCTCAAAACATACAATTCCGACTGGAACTCAAGTATCAAGCTGGTACACGAATATATTTTTTCTATTTTCTCTTTCTACTACAATGAGGCTTCCTTTTTCTAGTTCCAATTCTTTGTATACCGGAGCGGTTAAGTTTTTCAAAAAATTATGGTTTTAATATATTTCAAAAATCAAACAAAATAATAAAAAACATATTCTTCGTAAAATGTAAACATCTGAAAAAAAAGTTTTTGAATTATTCCATTTACTCCCTTTTTACATTCCAAAACAAAACTGATGGTAGGTACTCATTTTTTAAATATTGAAGTTCCTATTGAATCATGTGAACTCATTAAAGATTGTTAATTTGCATTCCTTTTGTGAAATAATTCCAAGTGTCGTACTGATATTATTCGTTTTTTATACCTTAGTGACATTGAAGAAAATGCCTAATGGTAAAGTGACAGTATACATTTATTTACTTGGGAGTGAAAGCTACAAACAATATCTTATTACACAAAAAACATTTTTAAAAAAAGTATTACTCAATCACAATAGGGTTGTAAGGAAATTATAATTGTGCTACTCCTGACAATCTTTTGAATACTATTCTGGACACGTTTTCTGAGTAATATATTCGGGTACTAGATGGGTTCTATGTTAACGAAACCTTTCTTCCCAATAGTCATAAAACTTGTTATGTATATTTTTGTAATTATAAGATGTACTCTTTGCAAACATGTATATGCATATTTCTGAGTAGGAATATAATTTGAGAAAAATCCAGTCAGGGATCTTATATTTTTAGTGCCCTGCACACACTTTCTACATCTCTCTTCATAGCTCCCTAGTTTATTAAAATTAATTTCACATTTCAAGTAATATCTTTAAGAACAAATAATACAATATTTAAAATTGACTTTCCTTGATAAGACGTGCAGTGACTGTGCTGATTTGCCACAAACAACCATTGTATCTACTGAAACAATGTTATTCAATTAAACAACAAAACAAAATATATTTTAAGTTGTATCCGAATTTTTAAAAACAATGTATTATGTATGTATTTGGCGTTATTGGGTCGGTAGTCAGACTTCGCGAGCCAGCTACCAGTGTCCCCACACCTGGGCATAGTTTAATTCTCATGCTTTGGTGTAAGAGCGGCATGAGGCGAACATGATGTATTTTCTTTCACCGTAACTAGTAAGATCCACCTCCCTGAGCTTTCCTTCGCCACACGGCCACAGAAACTGGGACGATTTTAAAGGAAAGCTACAACTCTATTTTTGCCTCGACCGGGAATCGAACCCGAGACCACAGCACGGGAAGCTATTACGCTACCCGTGAGCCATTCCAGAGGCACAATGTAATAATAATATTACCAAAATCATGTATTTTTCTCATATAATATGCAATGTGTACTTGAATTTTGCGATCCATTTGAATTCCTGTATTTTTCAAGAGCCCTTGACATCTTAGTTTCCTGAATGACCCCGTCGTACGCCTTCCTTCGGAGGGGAAGTAAAGCCGGCTGTCCCATGTTAGTAGATTTACTGCATGTAAAAGATCATCAAGCCCAAATGAAGCCTCTGAGCTAAATTCAAATTACGTGTTTCGTCGCCCAAGTAATACCTTCTTTCTCCCCTAAAGGAGCGTAACGAAAATTGCGTGGTCAGACGGAAGAGCAGGCCTCATGGCCTGTGTCTCGCCACGTGAAATAAGGCATTCTTTTCATTCATCTCATTCATCGCATTCATTTCATTCATTTCATTCATTTCATTCATTTCATTCATTTCATTCATTTCATTCATTTCATTCGTTTCATTCGTTTCATTCGTTTCATTCGTTTCATTCGTTTCATTCGTTTCATTCGTTTCATTCGTTTCATTCGTTTCATTCGTTTCATTCGTTTCATTCGTTTCATTCGTTTCATTCGTTTCATTCGTTTCATTCGTTTCATTCGTTCATTCGTTCATTCGTTCATTCGTTTCATTCGTTCATTCGTTTCATTCGTTCATTCGTTCATTCGTTTCATTCGTTTCATTCGTTTCCTTCATTTCATTCGTTTGTTCATTTCATTTCATTCGTTCGTTTGCCGTGTGCAGCGTGCACGGTGTCGCTGATCAACGGCTACTCGTACGGGTGGCCGTCGGTGGCGCAGCCCGTGCTGCAGTCGGAGGCGTCGCCGCTGGCGTCGGGCGCGCTGGGCGGCGAGGCGGCGTCGTGGGTGGCGTCGCTGCTGTACCTGTCGGCGCTGGCGGCGCTGCCGGCGTGCACGTGGGTGGCGGCGCGCTGCGGGCGCAAGCCGCTGGGCTACGCGGCGGCCGGCCTGCTCTTCGCGCACTTCCTGCTGCTGGCGGCCACGCGCCACGTGGCGGCGCTGCTGGCGGCGCGCGCGCTGGCCGGCGTGGCCGGCGCGCTGCTCTTCGCCTTCACGCCCTGCTACACGCGCGAGGTCTCCGAGGACGCCATCCGCGGCGCCGTCGGCTCCTTCATGTCGCTCTTCTTCAACACCGGCGTGCTGCTCGTCTACAGCGTGGGCGGCGTGCTCTCCTACGAGGTACGTGCGGGCGCACTCGCTTGGCTCTTGGCGCTTCGCTCAACAGCTTAGGCCATTAGTCCCGTAAGTGTATGTTTTTGCTTCGGGAGATGGCGGTGATCTTCCCCCGCTGGATGGCGGAAATGCGGCGCCGACCGACCGTCGGGGTTTCCCCCTAACCAGGACTCTCCCACCAGCGGACCACCGACCCAGCCATGAGTAGCTTTAAGCTCCCGACCACTCTCCCGCAATATGTGGTAGTGTAGTGCATGTTAGGTGTGTGTGTGTGTGTGTGCGTGTGTGTGCGTGTGTGTGTGTGTGTGTGTGTGTATAGGACAAGGAAGAGGGGGGAACAATCACGCGCTGTCCGGGAACTGCTCCGGCATTGTCCTGGTGTTGATCCGAGAAACCACGGAAAACTACCGATCAGAGCAGCCGGCCGCTAGAATTCTCCTCCAGACAGCGATTGATTTCGACCTAGCTGAAAAGCTACGGACCGCGCGCGATCTTTCCTTCCTCTTCCTTGTCCTATCCTCTCCCCTTACACACACACTTACACTAACATACACTACACTACAACATATTCCGGGAGATCGGTCGGGAGCTTAGAACTTGATCTGGCTGGGGCGGTGCCCCGCTGGTGGGAGAGTCCTGGTTAGGGGGAAACCCCACTAGCCGACGGTAGGTCGGCGCCGGATCTCGCCATCCAGCTAGGGAAGATCAGCGCCATCATCCGAGAAAAAAACATGCACTACACTAACGGGACTAATGACCAATGCCGTTGACGCGCCCGGACACACGAAAAACTCAACCAATCCATTATATTCGTTGTTCTGTGAGCCACGGTGCGTGCAACGTGCGTGCGCAGGCGCTGAACGTGGTGGGGCTGGCGCTGTGCTGCGCCTTCGCCGCGGGCTTCTGGTGGCTGCCGGAGACGCCGCCGCACCTGGTGGCGCGCGGCCGCGCGGCCTCGCTGGCGCAGCTGCTGCGCGACCGCGCCTCCGTGCGGGGCCTGCTGCTCTGCTGCGTGCTGTGCGCCAACCAGCCGCTGTGCGGGTTCTTCGTCGTGCTCAGCTACGCCGTGAGTACGCCTGCTCTTGAGTGGGGGCCGCTACAGATCACTAAGGCGGTGGTGTCGTCGTGATATCGAACCGAAGGGCCGCGGGTTTGAGCCCCGCCTCGGAGATGGTTGTATTTGTGCTCGTGCTTTCACCCCTTATCATCACCATTTCGTTTCTTTTGCTAGTAACCATAATGTTAACTCCAATAGTAGTCTCTAATGATTGGTTGGTTGGTTAGTGATTCTGGGTGCGTCCACAGCTTAGTCCCGTATGTGTAGTGCATGTTTTCACGGGAGATGGTGGCGATCTTCCCCCGATGGCGAGAGTCGGCGCCGACCTACCGTCGTCTAGTGGGGTTTTCCCCTCACGAGGACTCTCCCACCAGCGGGGCACCGCCCCAACCGGGACAAGCTCTAAACTCCCGACCGGTCTCCCGGAATATGTGGTAGTGTAGTGCATGTTAGTGTAAGTGTCTGTGTAAGGGGAGAGGATAGGACAAGGAAGAGGAAGCACAGATCGCGCGCGGTCCGTGGTCCGTTTCGTAGGGTACTGCTCCGGTATTCGCCTGGTGTTGATCGGAGAAACCACGAAAAACTACCGGTGAGAGCAGCCGGCCACTAGAATTCTCCTCCAGATAGCGTTTGAGTTCGTCTTAGCTTTCTTGCTAGTGCCGAAAATCTTGCCACCGTCGGGAGTCGAACCGCAGGGCTTGAAATAATTTCCTTTTCGGACGAGAATTTTCTTCTCACAAGTGAAACACACTGAAACTAAACTGCACAGAGCACACTCCTCCGATACTGCAGAGAACATCGAGAGCCGATAGATCTGATTGGTGACAGGGATCTACGTCTATAAATTCACATGTTTGTTTATTTTCAAGATAAATTTTCATTTCATTTTTCAAATTTGCAATTAAAATTTCGAATAGAGCTATCAAACGGTACATTGAACCAGTAAAACAACGGAATGATAAGACAGACTTTGAGTTTAGATGATAGCTGTCGGGGACAAAAAAAAATCGACACATACTGAAATAATAAGCGAGTGAGAGTAAAATGTGTTATAAAAGAACACGATAAAGCAGAGGGCGACAGATCGGACAGAAAAAAGGCTTTTTACAGGAAGGGTGGTGAAAAAATAGCGTTCAGGAATGGCATGGAAGGGGACGGACAGTTCGAGAAACTGACAAAATGAGAAAAAATACGGTCTAGATGCAAGATTTCAATCAGCGGAGTAATTGGATTGTCAATCAATATGCAATCAGAGACCGAATTGGCAATTTTGTTGCAAATGCTTAGCCTTGATGTTAGGTTCAGAAAAAAGTAATTTTGCATCACTATTAAAAACTTGAAAATAGAAAAAATCCATTTCCAGATGCATTTAACGGACATTTGAGGGAGTAAAGGGTCTATTATATGTGTTCAAATTACTTACTGGATAATAAACAGAAGTTAAATGCAAAAAGTACTATGTTTTAAACGCGATCAAAAAGGAGTATGGGGTGTAAACGAATATTCGATCCATTTTATGGGCCGGCAGCTCTTTTTTCTACCACTTCATTTCACTGATTCAGCTGTTTTTATCAGTCGTCTCTCGTTTGCATGTATATAAATAAAATCGATTTCATGTATCGTGAGAGTCTGTTTGTTATTCATTACAGTCAACCCACATTATCAGACATCCCTGACTATTAAACGAGATATCAAGTCTCATCTGGTTTCGTTTGGGTTTGATCTTGGTGTACTTTTCATCTCGCTCCTCATAGAGAAATTGAACATTATAACCCAAGTTTAGACAGAGTCTGTTCTTTGAATGAATGAAATATAATTAAAAATATGAATACAACAATGAAACTTAAACATGTACTATGTCCTCAAAAAATATAGCAATTAGTTACAAATAAAGCAAAGAGACGCACAAATAGGTACGTTTAAACTGAATTGAAATTGCGGAAATCAGGTTTGTCGTCCTGTAAATGATTTTGAAAGCGAGTTCACGTTCATGTTTTAGAAAATTAGTTTTAATTATGAACTCGTCATTTAATATCATTGAATCCTTTCGCCCTACAGGAAAATTACATCCTCATGTGATACTAATTTTCGTTCAGCGGGAAATCCAATTAATGAATGAATAAAATTATTGTTATTATTATTATTATTATTATCATGTTTAAACCCTAAAATCTTTTTAAAAGGAGCTGTAATAACTATTCTCATTTCCACTGGCAGAAACACAATCAAAAAACAAATCAAATGAAATAAAAACATACTTGTCTTTATTGGTGATCACTTGAATCAATTACTACTGGTGAAGATCACTTGTCTTGATCAGTAGTAATTGTAACTAGTTTTTATGAATCAACACTTATTCTCCAATTAACACTTCTGTGAACTTGGCATGTGGTAGGAAAGAAAACAGTATTAATATATAGCCCAGTGGAAGCACGTGCACACCCTTGACTTACAGAATCTTACTATAAAGACAAGCAGGTGCAAACAGTGAGCATACGTTGTTCATTTCCAGACGTTAAATGCATCTGCTACAGAGCTGTGATGTGAGCACTCGAAACCTGTGTTTGGACAAAATAATTTTTTCCCCCTCAATTTTAATATGAATTAAGCTTGACCTTTTTCTGTCATTACTTGATTGTTTCACAATCAAGTTTCTAGACAATCTATATGTTTTCTCTCAGTGGAATGAATCTGAAAACAATTGCATTTTAGCTCGCTTTTACACTCCCAATCGGTTCGACAACTATTCGTAAGATTAGTAATGATTTATTTCAAAAAGACAATGAACAGAAAACGACTTCGTGATTAACAAATCGGACCTATCGCACTCAGTCGTTAAAAAAACTTGCGCAGTAAACGTGACTTCTCTTATTCATCTTCAATAAATTAAGCCTTGCGAAATGCCATTGTGTTTACTTAGATCACTTATACAGTTATATTAATAACTGACGACATCAATTTATTATAACGAATTTGTGTCTAAGAATATATCAATATAAAATTAACATATTTATATCTATATTACTCCTTACAAATCAAACAAAAGCTTTGTTTCGAACTGCAAATATTATTATCCTTGCTAATACAATTAATTTCAGATGATTCAATACGTTAATACTCTTTATTAACTTTCTGCCGAGATTGGGCAAGGAAGATTTATTCGGCCTTCAAATGAAATTCCTGTTTATTCCCACCCCGTAATTTCCGAGGTAGTCCTCTGTCATGATTTCCGTGAGAATTGCACATTTACACGTTCATCTTGTAATAAATATGAATTAAAATAGCACATGATCTCGAATCGTCCTAGATAAAACTGAATTATAAACGTTTCTTTAAAGTAACAACGTTACGAAACTTGTCTAAAGCTTCGAGTTACAAATGCGAAATTCGTTTTAAGATATCCGTATGAAAGTTGCAGCCTTAATGATTATTCGGCACGTGCCATTGCATGTCGAGAAGAGGTTTAACAGTCTCATAGGAAAGCTTTTTTGGTTCGTGAAGAAAACCAATGAGATGGGGTTAACAGCAGATCGCTTATAAATTGCAAAATAATTTATGGAAAAGTGAATTTATGAAGTAACACTGCATTTATTTAGTAATATATTGCATACATATTTTAGAAGTTAATGTTAAAATATTTTCAGTTAGTTTAAAGATGTCGTTTAACATTCACTGTGTTGCTTTCAAACCACAGCTGTTCTGTACATCGACTACTAAAGGTTGTAACGTGTTCATGGGAAAGTCTCGATGTAAGAGAATATGGAGTCACCAATGCGTAAAGGGAAATATTCGAATTGTTCAGTAACAACCAATAAGCGATGTAACACAAAACTATCAAATTTTAGAGTAAAGAAAGATTCTAATAATAAACGTTTTACAGGTTGAAGTAGTTATCATCTTACTTAAGCAAGGGCAGGGCAAACATTTACGATGGTTTTGGTCCTTTACCCTCTCGCAATTATACGAGTCTGTTCACTATGAATGTGGTTTCGTTCGAAATATTAAGTAATTTTTTTCTGCTTTGCGAATTGATTTGAGGCATTTTGGTGGGGGATTTCGTTTTAATTTAAGTACTTTCCCTGTCAATTTTCATCTGGTCTTAATGTTTTTTTATAAATTTATGGAATTGCTGATCAATTGGGAGATTTTTATATATTTCAGCAAAATTGGTTTTCTTATTTTAGTTTAGTAAATTAGTTCTTAATTTAGATGTTCTGAGTTAAAATCAGAATTTTACATCAGTTTACATCATTGGGAACCTAGGAGCTCCGGGACAGAAACGGAAAATTACCGATCAGAGCAGCCGGCCGCTAGAATTCTCCTCCAGACAGCGACTGAATTCGACCTGGCTGACAAGCCAGTGTCGAAAATCCTGCCGCCGTGGGGAGTGGGAACCTAGGACCTCCCGGTCAGAAGTGCTGCAGTGACATCGGTTGATGCACTGAGCTACTGCTCCCGGTCTTGTTGCTGGTAATTGCCATGTGTTGCAGGTGGAGATCTTCACGGAGGCGAGCCCCGGCGTGTCGGCGCACCTGGCGTCGAGCATCGTGGGCGTGCAGTGCGTGCTGGGGTCCTGGCGGCGCGCCTGGTGGAGCGGCTGGGCCGCCGGGCGCTGTTCCTGGCGTCGGACGGCGCGATGGCCGTGTGCCTGGCGGCGCTGGGCGCCTACTCCTACCTCAAGGCCACGGGCACCGACGTCTCCCACCTGGGCTGGGTGCCCGTCGCCAGCCTCTCCGTCTTCATGGCGGCCGTCACCCTCGCCATCACCCGCTGCCCTTCGTCATCGTCACGGAGATCTTCCTGCCGCAGGCCCAGCAGCTCGCCACGCTCCTCGGCGCGCTCTTGATTATGTTCTTCGGCTTCTTCGCCACAAAGTTCTTCACCAGCATCGTCCAGTTCTTCGGGCTCCACGTGTGCTATTGGTTCTTCTCCGCCATGTGCGCGCTCATTGCGGTGTACCTGTACGTGGCTCTCCCGGAGACGAAAGGGAGGTCGCTGGAGAGTATTAGGAAGGAACTTGCTGGAGAGAAGGAAGAAGTGCCGGCGCAAACAGAAAATGGCAATGCTCAGAAGGAATCTGCTTAATAGCGTACTTGCTCTTCGGCTTCTTCGCCACAAGTTCTTCACCAGCATCGTCCAGTTCTTCGGGCTCCACGTGTGCTATTGGTTCTTCTCCGCCATGTGCGCGCTCATTGCGGTGTACCTGTACGTGGCTCTCCCGGAGACGAAAGGAAGGTCGCTGGAGAGTATTCGGAAGGAACTTGCTGGAGAGAAGGAAGAAGTGCCGGCACAAACAGAAAATGGCAATGCTCAGAAGGAATCTGCTTAATAGCGTACTTGCTCTTCGGCTTCTTCGCCACCAAGTTCTTCACCAGCATCGTCCAGTTCTTCGGGCTCCACGTGTGCTATTGGTTCTTCTCCGCCATGTGCGCGCTCATTGCGGTGTACCTGTACGTGGCTCTCCCGGAGACGAAAGGAAGGTCGCTGGAGAGTATTAGGAAGGAACTTGCTGGAGAGAAGGAAGAAGTGCCGGCGCAAACAGAAAATGGCAATGCTCAGAAGGAATCTGCTTAATAGCGTACTTGCTCTTCGGCTTCTTCGCCACCAAGTTCTTCACCAGCATCGTCCAGTTCTTCGGGCTCCACGTGTGCTATTGGTTCTTCTCCGCCATGTGCGCGCTCATTGCGGTGTACCTGTACGTGGCTCTCCCGGAGACGAAAGGAAGGTCGCTGGAGAGTATTAGGAAGGAACTTGCTGGAGAGAAGGAAGAAGTGCCGGCGCAAACAGAAAATGGCAATGCTCAGAAGGAATCTGCTTAATAGCGTACTTGCTCTTCGGCTTCTTCGCCACCAAGTTCTTCACCAGCATCGTCCAGTTCTTCGGGCTCCACGTGTGCTATTGGTTCTTCTCCGCCATGTGCGCGCTCATTGCGGTGTACCTGTACGTGGCTCTCCCGGAGACGAAAGGAAGGTCGCTGGAGAGTATTCGGAAGGAACTTGCTGGAGAGAAGGAAGAAGTGCCGGCACAAACAGAAAATGGCAATGCTAAGAAGGAATCTGCTTAATAGCGTACGTGTTTCTGTGAAATAGTGGACCAATTGACTAAACTCGTTTCTGTGGCTGTGTTACCTCGAATGACATATTTATATTTTCTGCATGATTCAAACCAATTGCGTGAATGCTATAATCTGCGCCGTAATGAAATATTGTGTTTACTATAATGCGTGTTTTGTATGTAACGCGCATAAAATGAACTTTGTGAATGTTCCGATGTAATATTGAATCACTGATTATACAAACCAATTATTTTTATACAAACATTATTGAAATAGTGTTGTTCTCATTGTATTCCACGTTCATTACTATCCATTTTTGTTTCTTTCTCGATTGTTATCATTTCAATGTATCACTCACGGTGAAAACTTTCAATCTAGTATATATTGGAAACAAATGTTTTCGTTTAGAAAAGAATGTGAGCTTTCTGCTAAACCATATTTCGTGATGTTTATTTAAATGCAAGGTATTGCTCTCATTTACTAGTTTTGAATTTTGAACATTAAAATTTTAAGAATGTATTAAAATCAACAGAATCAAAGTTTAACACAAGTGTTTTCTAACTTAGGAAAATGACCCTTTTTAAATTCAAAAGTAAGGAAGAGTAAATGAATAATCACAATATCCAGCATTCGTTTGGCAAACGTGTTTTTTAAAAACTTGTCATTGAAAATATTTATTATTAATGTATTACGTTTTTAAGTTATGGTGGACAGCAGGGTATCCTACAATAATTATCTACAACAACTATATATCAAGACGGAAGAAAAGATACACGCCAATTATATTTTCAAAGACCTGTTGAAATCTGTGTTTACAAATAATAGAGTTTTTCACAATTTGTAATCCTCCCCCATTTCATAATAATTTCCCAATCCTTATGTAAAATCGTAGGATTTTAGTTAATAGTGTTTTCATTTGTCACTTTATCATCTCGGATTTTAATATCTTCACTCAAATAAAGTTGTGAAAATATTACCGTGCCCCCACCTAACAAGTATAGTTTTCATTCTCTTAATTCACAAGATTTTAATTATCAGCAAAATCGTCTCGGAATTGATAATTAATCCAAATGTCAATTAATGCAAATTGGAAATCACCGTGAAATAGTATAATCAACATTGCAGTTTTCTCTATTAATATTGATGCTATATCATGCACAGAAACCACTAATGTAGAATGCATTCGAAAAGTTTTTATTTTTATTGATACGTTACACTAGATATTCAAAGGGAAATACTGTGATTCGATCTTGTATATTATTGTAGAGCGGAAAATATTGTGATTAACACGAGAAAGAGATTTGCCAAATAGAATTTAAAATGTTTTTTCCTGAAGTTTTTTTCCAAACGATTGTGAATCAAGCACCATTAAAAAGAAAGAAGAGAAATTTCTACAACGCTTAAAAGATGCAACAAGTAATGTTAAATGCCTTGGTGAACTAAAATCGAAGAACTACAATGAACAGACGAAATTCACAGCAAAGAATGTAGTTACCAGGAGAATACGAGAAGAGAGGAAACTGATTAGATTAATATGTATCAGAAAGGTTATTTGTATGATCCCTCTTTTACCATAAATTATTACAGAAATATCGATATAAAGCAAAATTCGATGGGGAATGAGTAGGAAAGAGAATAAATATCAGAATGATTGATAATGTAAGAAATGGAATATTAGTACATGCAAGAAAAAGCAAATGATAGAACATCCAGTTGAAACCTTTAAGACACCTGAAAAGAGAATAGTTATCTCATAATTATTTTGAAACTTCATCAGAAATTCGTTGGAATTCAGTTTCTGCATTACAAAAAGCGTTGCATTTCTTCTAAAATGATGTAGCACCCGATATTGGTAATACTCCTTAAGATTCTCACAATCACTTTGGTTGTAAATTCCAAGAGATTCTAAATTAATCTTGAGCCTTCATCTATTAAATACGGCACATAAAATAACAAAAACAAATACGTCGAAAGTAAATAAGCACACACAAATCTAACCATCGAACCGTCAAGACTCCTACGCAGCACGTTGCACCCAAACAAACCAAAACGCAGCCACCAGAAAAACGCGGCAGTTAGCACCGCTGGGCCCCCGCCACCCGCTTGGAATGGGATCGCGCTGCAGGAGGCGGCCGCCGTCAAAAAAGGAACCGTTTCTTCCGTAATAAGAAAAGAGAGACAAGCGCTGCTAGCAGCAGGCAGGCGGACTCGTCCCCGCGGCCGGAGGCCACGGGCCGAC
This sequence comes from Teleogryllus oceanicus, assembly GCA_964035755.1. Lineage (NCBI taxonomy): Eukaryota > Metazoa > Arthropoda > Insecta > Orthoptera > Gryllidae > Teleogryllus > Teleogryllus oceanicus. Next base: position 11,320,835 of record CAXIVR010000009.1, read on the forward strand.
GCCGCCTCGTTAGACGATATGGAGCACTCGGCGAGCGGCGCGGCGCGGCGCGGCGCGGCCCGGGCACAGGAGCGAGCCCTGCGGAACGCCGCCCGCGCGCTGGCTCGCCGCGGGCCACGAGGCGCTCCGCGCGGAACGTGGAGAGGCGAATAAATAAGGAAACAAAGGAAGCGAATGTCGGCTTGTTGCGCAAAAAGCCAGGTTGAGCAGAAGAGAAAGAGAGAATTAAATGTCAAACGCAGAAGAAGAAGAAGACCAATTTGATGACGACGACCTCTACAGAAGCTCATAAACTCTAATTCAAAAAAGGGAGCGGTAGCTCAGTGCATCAAGTGATGTCACTGCAGCGCCTCTCACCGGGAGTCCTAGGTTCCCACTCCCCACGGCGGCAGGATTTTCGACACTAGCTTTTCAGCTAGGTCGAATTCAGTCGCTGTCTGGAGGAGAATTCTAGCGGCCGGCTGCTCTGATCGGTAGTTTTCCATGGTTTATCCGATCAACACCAGGCGAATGCCGGAGCAGTACCCTACGAAACGGGCCACGGACCGCGTGCGATCTTTCCTTCCTCTTCCTTGTCCTATCATCTCCCCTTACACACATACACACATACGCACTAACATGCACTACACTACCACATATTCCGGGAGACCGGTCATGAGCTTAGAGTTTGTCCCGGATTGGGCGGTGCCCCGTTGGTGGGAGAGTCCTGGTTAGGGGGAAACCCCACTAGCCGACGGTCGGTCGGCGCCGGATCTCGCAATCTAGCGGGAGAAGATCAGCTACCGAGAGAAAACACGCACTACACTTACGGGATTGCGGATGGCCAACGCCGTTGACGCGCCCGGAAACACGAAATAATCAATCAATCTAATACAAAAAATATTCTTTAAATTTGAAAAGAATGAAAAATATATTTAGTTACTGCTATTCTGCAGCTCTAATGGAAATTTACATTATATACAAATATTTTGTAAATCACGAATCAGGCTTTGATTTAAGTGGCTTAAAACGGAATGTACGTTTATTTCAGACAATGCAAAAGTACAAAAGAGAATAAAAACAATTTAATTATTAAATATAACTACGTAATAATTAAATTGTAAAGAAACATTTCACCCATTCTCCAAATATTCAGCTATTGGCTTCGCTAATACGAGAGCTCAAATACGGGATTCAAAATATATCTGAACGAACAGTTTATGTAAATGTTTACAGAACTAAACAGAAATTCGTACCTTTGAAAATAAGTAAGATTTCTGTATAACGCAACACTATATCAGCCCTAAAATTAATTCATTTCGTTACTGTTTTTGTTTATTCTGTTCTGGTAATAATTTCAACATTTCTTGTTGCAAAGAATTGAGTATCACGCACTAATGTATTTTTGTTACTTGAACGATTACTAAATAACGACAATACAGAATAATTCATTAAATTACTGGCATAATTTTGCTGCACAAGATGAAGAGATTATAAAGAGAACCACCTGGCTCATTTACTCCAAAATGCATCAAACTTCAGTAATGAAACATTCAATAAATACGCGAAAAGTAAGTGGATAAAAGTAGACATTGTCTCCCTTTTGCATTCGCGAATGTTTTCCACGGCTACTCATTTGTCGAGATGTGAACGGAGTTTCTGGGAAACGGAGCCTGACACACTGGTGCCACAGTCAACTTCCAGCCATTGCCGCGAGCTTCTGTTAAAACTTCTCCTGCACACAGGCAAGCGGAGCGGGAAACTGCGGAGGAGACAACGTGGACTGCGGGCAGCGAGTGGCAACAGTGAGATGAAAGTAAGAGGTGGAAAAAGAAATACATGACGCAATATTCTGGAAATTGTCCTTTTTTTCTCATTTTGTTTTATGCAAGTACATGAGGTGCTGTTTTGGAAGAACGATGGCTGAGTATGGCGAGACCTGAACGGTTTATTTTACTACTGACATCAAATTTGTTTTCCACAAATTCGCGTTCGCACATGTGGTGTTTTATCTGCGGAAATTATTCATATCGTTTTAATTTTTAAATGCAGGATTATTTATCCCAGGAGTTCACGTTTTGCATTGCTCACTCACAATGTATTTCTTCTAATTTGAATTCGTCCAGGTTCTCCACAACATGTACACGTCCAAAGAAGTCGTGAATCACATACGACGTGTAACGTAAAAGTAGTATAAGGAATAAACATCATTGCTATGCTGCATGTAAAGAAGTTTTCCAATGAAAGCAAGGAACCCAATCCACGATAAATACAGTTGTGACATTTGTAAATAATTCTTCGCCGTCGTTCATACTCTGAACTGAACTTTTGTTTCAGACCAACAGAAGTTAGAAACACAAAGAAATGAATGTACATGATATCAATATTGCACTAATTTAAAACACACATCGATATAAATATCCTAAAATCTAATACAAGAAAATATAATTCCAGTTACTCGAGAGGAAGGGATCACCAGCAAGGAAAATAGAACTTCATTCCCCGAAATGGGATCGCGATAGCCGCGTAAACCCAACGCTCTTATTACTAAAATTGTCTTTCTCTAATATTTTGTCTTTTATCTGCAAAACAAATTCGCCTTCACTAGCACTGATCCTTAGAACCTCTTGTTAACATTTTACATATACAAAGTTTTAACTGTGTCAGCAATCCAAGTCACATTTCATTTCCATTGTTCGTTTTTCCACATAATTTATTTTCTTTAGAAAAACAATAGACTTCGATAACTTATTTAAATATTAAAAAGTTTTAGTCATGATTCGTGAAGTTCATTACGAATTTCCAATAAGCGCACAAACTGAAATACATATATACAGCCTCCGGCCATCAGAGGCGTCTGCGGTTTTGTTAGATACCGTGAACTAATGAAACAGTTGGAATTTTAACTGAAAATTACAAAGATTTGTGCCGCCCATTTTCTCATATTCAGTTAGTCTGTCTTACAACACCGCTGACGTGATGCGACAGCAAGTTGGCCAGGAAGAGGTAGCACACCATTAAATATTTGCTATTCACGTGTTGAGTTATGTAAAAGCAACTATTTCAATATTCTTGGTTTGTAAAGGACTTTTGCACTGTACATCCGTACATACTATACTACATTATTGTCGTGGAAACTTTTATTAAAATATTTAGTTTAGTGCACTTATTCCAGAGTATTTCGTTTGGTTTTCTTGAGCAATATGGGTGCTATTTTCGGAAAAATACTTCGTGTGGATTTGTTGGCCAACATTTTTCAGCTGCAAAAAAATAGCTAGCGCATTTCAAAAGGCTGTAGTATTCAGTTAAGATTATTAAATTTCTTCGGAAACGGAGTTATGTCATTTAACTTTGTAGCACCTAGAAAAACACAATTTAGTAGGCGTCACTTAGTCCATTACAAAAAGCAACGACATCAAGGCCAAGGGATTCATCTCTCCACAGCATTTTATTAGAGAAACCAGTTTTCGCATTCGGTTAGGTGAACCGTTAAGGCATTCACCTAACAAAGATATAAAATACTAAAACGTCGCGCGATCTGGCCTCTAGCCAAGGATACGAGGTTGAGGAGATTTCCGAAGATGATAGAAAAACGCCAGATGTACCCACATTACTGGAAATAAATGTATTCAACTGGCGATATTTCTTGGAGACAAAGACGAGACTAATCTTGGAAAAAATACGCGCGTAATACAAGAGGTAACACGTGTTAAACCGGTTTCCTGGGACAAATGAAATCTTATAGATAGCAAGTGTCGTGAAAAAGAATTCTGCTCAAATAATGTATATTTCTCAAAGTGTGACGTGAATTTATTGTAGAAAAACTTTTCCATAGAAAAATGTGAAATATAAGAAAATATAATAATGTTCAATGATTGATTGATTGTCTCGTGTTTCCGGGCGCGTCAACTGCTTCGGTCATTAGTCCCGTTACTGTAGTGCATGTTCTTTTTCTCGGGAAATAGCGGTGATCTTCCCCGCTGGATGGCAAGATCCGGCGCCGACCTACCGTCGGCTAGTGGGGTTTCTCCCTAACCACGACCCTCCCACCAGCGAGGCACCGCCCCAGCCGGGACAAGCCCTAAGCTCCAGAATATGTGGTAGGGTAGTGCATTTTAGTGTAAGTGTGTGTGTGTGTAAGAGGAAAGGATAGGACAAGGAAGAGGAAGGAAAGATCGCGCCGCGCGGTCCGTGGCCCGTTTCGTAGGGTACTGCTCCGGCATTCGCCTGGTGTCGGAGAAACCACGGAAAACTACCGATCAGAGCAGCCGGCCGCTAGTATATTCCTCCAGACAGCGACTGAATTCGACCTAGCTGAAAAGCTAGTGTCGAAAATCCTGCCGCTCTCAGGACTCGAACCTAGAACCTTCCGGTCAGAGGCGCTGCAGTGACATCAGTTGACGCACTGAGCTACCGCTCCCGGTACAATGATGCTCAAGAAAATATCTCTATACATCTAACAACAATAAAAAAAATATCCGAAAATATATTCCCTAGTAATAACTTTCCCCGGTGTTATGAGCGATACATTTCATTACTGAGAGGCTTCGCGAGCATTAGTAGAAGAAATTACAGCTTACACAAAGGATGATATACAAGATTTCAAAATTAATGTCGACGGCAGATAGCAGAGTTTACATTACACCACGTACCTTCATAACAGGCGCGATTCAAGCCGCCTGTTGTGAGAGATCGCTGCCGCTGTCTCCAGGCCGTACAATTCCCGCCTTGTGGGACAGCTCCAGCCGGAGGCGAATCACCCAGGAAGATGACGTCACGTCCGCGCAAACGCATAAAGCGACGCCAGCGCGCCTTCAGCCCCGGCGGCAGATAGCGTTTATTTTCAAAACGCAATTTCCATTTTCTCGAGAAACGAGAAACGCCGCCATTAAAGCTAGAGGCAAAATGCCGCGTCACGGGCAACGCGGACCGCTCGCGGCCCACGGAGCATCCACAGAGGACGGGGCGGTGGCCATCCACACACGGCGGATGGACAGTGGAGAACTCCGCGACGAACAGTGAATTCAAATTAAAAATACTCTGAGGTCAGAAAAGGAAGTTATCTACAAACACACATGTGTGCACATTTTGGTGCTGTAAGTAACGTACAATTTGTAATGAACTAACGAAACAGAGAGAAATTAAATCTCTCATTTCTTAGGCGTAGTATATTAGGGTGAACTGACTATCAAAGTCAAGGAAGTGAATCTGATTCCCGGTCTGCAACCTACGAGAAATTTCGAAATTCTCAGTGAAAGCCCAAGTAAGGTGCTGAGAAAATCCAATGTTTACTCAGTTCGGCACATCACATATTTTTACATTATTACACAATCGCGAAATGATACCAGAGGTGTAATTAACTTACGAAAGTAGTAGTATTGAAATTACAAAAAAATCATTTTCAATCTTTTTCGGTGTGTAGTCCACCTAAGTTCTGCGGCGAGAATCTTTGTATGTCTGACGCAATGTCCACGCGTCTACGCTACGGAGATTGGTCCAGTTCAGCCACTGTCTGTACAAGAATTCTAGTGGTCGGCTGCTCCGGTCAGTTGATTTCCGTGGTTTCTCCGATCAACACCATGCGAATGCAGGTGGAGTACTCTAATAAACGGGCCATCGACCACGCGCAATCTTTCCTTCGTCATCTACCTTTCAAAATTCAAAATTTAAGTAGTATATGACTTAGTGTAGGGATCACAGAATTGTGAAAATGTGCACACAATTCACTTTTCCCCATAGCACGTCATACGCAGTTTTTAACTTTTTTTGACGTAAAATAAATAAATAAATAAATAAATACCTTACTCTTTCCTCACCCCTTACACACACACACACACACACGCGCGCGCGCGCGCGCGCGCGCGCACACACATGCACTTCACAACCACACATGTCCGGAGACCAATTTGGAGCCACATCCACCTCCCGCGATAAAACATGCACTACGCTTACGTAACTAATGACCTTCGCAGCCGACGCACCCGGTATCATCATTCAAATCAAACCTCGCCCCACCCCCCCGCGCCCGGGAGGTCGGATGTCAAACAAGCTCTTCCCTCGTACAGATGAGCACTATTTCAAACCGAGAGGGTAAGGTAGATCTGAAGGTCATACATCACTGCTGACAATAAGAGCCAGCAAAGAGCGTCTTATCTCAGAAGAAGCACACAAAGGTAATGGATAATGATTCATGACTTCCGCACTTATTGGATACTGAATTAGCGTTACTTTATTATTCTCATCAAGAATAATTGAATAACTACTGAGTGTTGACTTAAAAAATACAAGGCATTTTACATACTAGGCATTTTAGTATTCATAATAATGTCATTACAACTGTTTTGCAAGCAGTTTTTCTGGTGAACTAAACGCTGTATCTACTACATGACCACCAGCATTCCTTGAGTTTAGTGATTATAGACTTCATGCATCTCAGATGACAGGTGTTTCTTCTCGTGACCAAAAGCAACAGGCATAGTGGAGCGTTTTTATGCATGTCATCTTGTCTGACACGTCGAAGATCACATCTTGATGGTAGAGCAGTCAACAACAACGTTCTTTTAAATTTTCATCTGCAGTTTCGAATCCAAATCTGATGACATGCCAACTACACGATTGAAAAGAAAAAAAAATCATACAAAGTTAAATGCGCCGTGTACATTTTAATATAGCTGGTTTGATAATATTTGAAGCCACCGGGATGGCTCATGGGGAGCGTACTAGATTCCCGTGCTGTGGTCACGGGCTCGATTCCCGGTCTAGGTAAAAATAGAGTTGTAGCTTTCCTTTAAAACTGTTCCAGTTTCTGTAGGTGTGTAACGAAGAAATGCTCAAGCAGGCGGATCTTGCTAGTTACATACGTAGTTACACACATACTTTTTACATAGTGAAAATAATACATCATGTTCGTCTTATGTTATAGTTATACATATATTATGTCATACATAGTTACATACATACTTTTTACGTAGTGAAAATAATATATCATGTTCGTCTTATGTCGCTCTTACTCCCAAGCATGGGAATTTAACTAGGCCTCGGAATGGGGGATATTGGTAGCTAACCGACGAAGACGGACTACCGACCCAATAACGCCAAATACATACATATACTATTTGTTTCTAATATTTGTCACTGTATACTATTGTATTTGTTACTATATAGCTGAAGAAAATATGTTTTGAAAATCAAACTTGATTTTGCTTTTAAAAAAGTCTGACCAGTACGTAATACTGTTTCTAAATATGAAAGTGCAAAAAAGCCTGCACTGTGTGTCTATTCCAAGTAAGTAGTGTTCTTACCTTTTGGTTTTAAAATTACATATCACCTCAAAATTACACCTTACTAAGAGGACTGTAATCAACAGACGATTTACGGATACTAAATAGGTCACATTTTGTTTATACTAATAAGTCACAAACACTAATATACCACATATATCACATATATTACACATAATACTAATAGGTCACATTTTGTTAGCAACTCTTTCTTCCCCTATCTGGTTTGATTACCATTATTCGACCTTTTAATGATCACACACACTTAATGTGGACTTGACATAAAAATAAATAGGTACACAAAATAAAATTTAGCTTATAACAGGGAACTGAATACAAAAAACAATTGGAGGAACTCAAATAAAAAATTCTCACTTATTCCACTAAACGTTTGAAACAGGCAAAGCGACATTCTGGAATTGCAGCTCCATTACATGGTCAGATTAACTCAACAACGTCTGACAGAGTGGAAAAAGTCTCTTTTGACCAATTTAAAGGTCAAGACGATGACGCGAATTAATCCAGATTGCTGATGATTTATCCCTTCTGATATGACTTCATCAGAGCGAAAACCTGATATGTTTATTTAGCATTATTCCCACACGGAATACGGCCGCAGAACTCGTGTTTATCTCAGAAGCTTACACTGTTCTAATTCTTTTGTTTGGAAAACGCGACTACTCTCCCTGACTTCTACCGACGGTGCAGTACCTCACCGACGGCGGTCACGGAACTAGGTAGAACGTCGCGAGGATCAGACAGATAAGATCTCCCAAATAGCAACAGCAGACAGCAATTTCACTTCTTTAACCCGTTTACCAAAAAAAAAAAAAAAGTGTCAAGGCCCAAAATCGTGGTGATTCTTGTCATGCAGCTGCGTCTGAGTTTATTAGATTACGCGCGGTCGGTCCTTATCTCGAGCATCGCGGCGTCCAGCCCACTTCGGAGCGTGAAGTAGAGTGCGTCCTTGAGCGCGGCCGGCAGCGCGCCACCCACGCGCCGCGGCGACAGAGCAATGAACCCGGTGCCGTGCGGCGCCGGCGCGCGGAGACCCCGCGGCCACCGAGCTATTAGCGGCGAGCGCCGGCCGGGCGGCGCGGGCGGGGCGGGGGGAGAAGGGGGCGTGGCACGCCTCGACACGCTGCTCCCATCTCCTCCAGCCTGCGGTGGCGGTGGCGGTGGCTGTGGCGGTGGTGGCGGTGGTGGCAGTTGCAGCGGTGGTGGCGGCGGCGGTGGCGGTGGTGGCGGCGACGGCGGTGGCGGTGGTGGCGGCGGCGGTGGTGGTGGTAGCATGGGCGGCGGCGGCGGCGGCGACGGCGGTGGTGGCGGCGACGGCGGTGGCGGCGGTAGCGGTGGTGGCGGCGACGGTGGTGGCGGTGGTGGCGGCGGCGGTGGTGGTAGCATGGGCGGCGGCGGCGGCGGTGGTGGCGGCGACGGCGGTGGCGGCGGTAGCGCTGGTGGCGGCGACGGCGGTGGCGGTGGTGGCGGCGGCGGTGGTGGTAGCATGGGCGGCGGCGGCGGCGGTGGCGGTGGTGGCGGCGACGGCGGTGGCGTCGGCGGGGCGGTGGCGGTGGCGGCGGCAGGGGCGGCTGCGGCGGCGAAGACGGCGGTGGCGTCGGCAGGGGCGGTGGCGGTGGCGGCGGCAGGGGCGGCTGCGGCGGCGAAGACGGCGGTGGCGTCGGCAGGGCGGTGGCGGTGGCGGCGGCAGGGGCGGCTGCGGCGGCGAAGACGGCGGTGGCGTCGGCAGGGGCGGTGGCGGTGGCGGCGGCAGGGCGGCTGCGGCGGCGAAGACGGCGGTGGCGTCGGCAGGGGCGGTGGGCGGGGGCGGTGCGGCGGACGGCGGTGCGGGCAGCTGGCGTGGCGGCGGCGGCGGCTGGGCGAAGACGGCGGTGGCGTCGGCAGGGGCGGTGGCGGTGGCGGCGGCAGGGGCGGCTGCGGCGGCGAAGACGGCGGTGGCGTCGGCAGGGGCGGTGGCGGTGGCGGCGGCAGGGGCGGCTGCGGCGGCGAGAGACGGCGGTGGCGTCGGCGGGGGCGGTGGCGGGCGTGCTGCGGCGGCAGGGGCGGCTGCGGCGGCGAAGACGGCGGTGGCGTCGGCAGGGCGGTGGCGGTGGCGGCGGCAGGGGCGGCTGCGGCGGCGAAGACGGCGGTGGCGTCGGCAGGGGCGGTGGCGGTGGCGGCGGCAGGGGCGGCTGCGGCGGCGAAGACGGCGGTGGCGTCGGCAGGGGCGGTGGCGGTGGCGGCGGCAGGGCGGCTGCGGCGGCGAAGACGGCGGTGGCGTCGGCAGGGCGGTGGCGGTGGCGGCGGCAGGGCGGCTGCGGCGGCGAAGACGGCGGTGGCGGCGGCAGCGGTGGCGGCGGTAGGGCGGCTGCGGCGGCGAAGACGGCGGGGCGGCGGCAGGGGCGGCGCCCCGCGGGCGGGACGAAGTCGGTGGAGGCGGAAGCGTGGAAGGGCACGGAATGGAGAGAGGAGCCAGTACGCTCATATATGGAAGCGGGGCGGGAAGGAAGGAGATGGGCGAAGGAAGCAGCACTGGAGGTGGACAAGACATCCGCTGTCGTAGAGGCGCCGCCGGTGGGAAAGGTGGGGGGAGCGAGAGCTTAGATAAACACTACGAGCGTAAGAAGTTTCAAAACGGACTCGCGTAAACGAAGAGACTGGAAATGGAATTGAAAGAGTACGAAGAGCTCAAGTCATAGATTAACTTACGCCAGCAGAATATTCTCTGGAAAATTAGTAGGGATGCTTTTATTGGATCCGAATGTGCCCTAGGTCATCCAGTTGATAACGGCTACCATTTTTTAAGACAAAGTAAGGGTACCATACCAGAACGGTTGGTGCAAATTTACTCAAAGTATGATGATAATGATTTTGTAGATCGCTGATGCTGACGATAAGAGACGAGAAACAGTCGCCGTAGTTTGCAAAAGACGGGGATCACAGTGGAAGCGGGAATTGTCAATTGTGTTTAACCGAAAAAGGGAAGTGGCGGATCACTTTGGAGGAGGACATCATAGATTTTTGTTAAATAATATACATTTGTTATTATATTGTACACAATTTTTGTAGTTCATATATGATACTATGCAATATTTTTTTTAATTATATAATTCTAACATAAATATATGAAACAATTTTGTCAAGTAAAACGAAGTAAAAATCGAAAACTCTACGACGTGTGTGTATGTGTGTGTGTCTGGGAGTATGGCCCCCTGCCCCGTTGGATTGCCATTGCGTATAGGGCCAGCAACAACAGCAAACCGGGAGCGGTAGCTCAGTGCATGAACTGATGCCAATGCAGCGCCTCTGACCGGGAGGTCCTAGGTTCCCACTCCCCACGGCGGCAGGATTTTCGACACTAGCTTTCAGCTAGGTCGAATTCAGTCGCTGTCTGGAGAATAATTCTAGCGGCCGGCTACTCTGATCGGTAGTTTTCCGTGCTTTCTCCGATCAACACCAGGCGAATGCCGGAGCAGTATCCTACCAAACGGGCCACGGACCGCGCGCGATCTGTCCTTCCCCTTCCTTGTCCTATCCTTTCCCCTTACACACTCACTCACACTAACATGCACTACACTACCACATATTCCGGGAGACCGGTCGGGAATTTAGAGCTTGTCCCGGCTGGGGCGGTGCCCCGCTGGTGGGAGAGTCCTGGTTAGGGGGAAACCCCACTAGCCGACGTTAGGTCGGCGCCGGATCTCACCATCCAGCGGGGGAAGATCACCGTCATCTCCGAAGAAAAACATGCACTACACTAACGGAACTAATGACCGAAGCAGCTGACGCGCCCGGAAACACGAAAAAACCAATCAATAAATCAAACAACAGCTACACTGTCACGCCAGTGGCGCCGCGCCGTTGAACTTGGGCCGAGAGTGAAGCGGGAGAGTGACGGTTGCCCTCCAGCAGACAGGAGCCGCTGCTGCAAGGGCTTACGCGTGAACGCCAGTCTGCGGCGCTGGGGGCTTGCGATCCACAAGTACCCTGCACAAGGTAACGACGCGTTTGCATTGCTGGATTGCGCACGTCAACCTTTAATGCGCGGCAGTATAGTTGGAGCGACAAGGGAAATCAAACTAGCGACACGCGCTAAACCATTTCGTGTTCTCTGATTACAGCGCGATCGCGTTCTTATGTTTACGACGCAAAAAAACAAACCATACCATTACAGATTCTCTTTCAGAATGTAAGGATATAAAAAATATGATTATATCTGTATATAACCAAAAATTTAAACCAAATTTTTATACTTCTTTTGGGGAACTTTTAAACTTTTTCAAAACAGCCATACAAATTTAAACTTGAGCTAACTAATACATTTTATAACTCTGGGAAGTCATCATTTGACTCTTTGATTGGACGCCATTTAGTTATAAATTAGTTAGAATTTATAACTAATTGGATGCCAATTAGTTATAAATTCGTCGGAAATTAAAATTGATTTTACGCATTCTTTACCAACTACAACACGTTTCCCATCCAGTAGCATCTGAATGAAATTTGCATAATAAATTATCCAAAATATTACTTCATTTCGATGTTTACTGATGTTTTTGTTTGCGTTATGTCGATTTTCTATTTACTTTTTTAAGTTTGTTATTAAGTTATTATAGCTGTAGTTACGTGTTAGTAATATCATGTTATTTAGCCTATCTCTTACATGTAAACATATTTATCTCTCTGTTTGATCTCCGGTGTATGTAAATAGTCTTCGTAAAACCCAGAAATCGATCAGAGAAAAAATAATAAAAAGGAGCAATTTCCCGCATCAATCCATCATGAACGTTGGATCAATATGGTTCCTAATGCGCAGCCATTTACTTTAGAGATAACACGATACATGAATTCCCAGCGGAGAGTATGGAAATAAGAGCACTACGAAATCCAATCGAAAGATCGATTCCACGAAATGGCCTCGAATACCTCTCAACAGCATCGATACCTCGGGAACTGGAAGATCCAGACAACTTTTTGAAGAAAAAACCGCTCTCGAGTTCATTGCTCGGAACATGCCTCTCCGTACGTGCTGGCTGGTCCATGCGCGTCAATACTCGTTGCCGCTTGCGATCGTTTTTTTAGTACTCAACAGAGGTAGATTCTGAAAACAGGCACGACGTAACCACACACACAATAATCGACAATGTATGTATTTAGTTTGAAGAAATCGGACTTTCAGGTGGCTCTAATGAAGAAAGAGGCACTAGAAACAAATGCAAGAATGAACAAATTAGAAATGAAATTTCATCAGTGTGTGGGCACTACTGATTTTTTTTTTTTGTGTAAAATTTACAATTAAATGGTTCTATGTCGTGTTTTCTTCAGCATCAGGGAAAAGGTTGGCATTTCAAGTTAGTATGTTCTATCCTGCCACATATGGGTGCAATAGTTTGGAAACAAGATTTGAGTTTTCATTAAAACTTCTCTTTGTTCGCATCATTTCAAATAATTTTCAAACAATATTTGAGACCAAAGGTAACTTTTGCCATAGATTTATAAAATCAAAGAATTTACAGCCTTTAAGACTTAATTATATACATCCAAACTCCAATCTCCAACATGCATCTTCCAGAGTTTCATGAGCAATTCTAAAGAAAAACAAATCAGAAAGGAACTTGAATTTCCGAAGAGAGGAGCAAAAAGTGACCCTGGGCTTGAATGTTTGTGGACCAATTCCCTTGCAGACTGAGGGTCCAGTCAGAAGCGATGAGTAAGGCGATCACACATACGTACAGCAGACGGCGGCACGGGTCGGCCGGTGGGGCGGGGCGGGGCGGGCCGGGGCGGGGCGGGGCGGGGCGGGGCGGGGCGGGAGGGAGGGGCGGGGCTGGGTCCGGCTGGACGAGAACATGACATCAGCCCGATGAGAGCCAGCGGGCGCAGGCCTCACCCGGATGTTTTTCGTCGGCGGCCGGCGGCAGCTTGAGGTCTTTTGTCCGGCGGACCGGTTGAAGTAATGAAGGGGAACCGACACAAAGTTGCATTCACTGTTCAATAATAAAGAATTCGCTGTGCGTGTGTTTGTGATAATATTACAGCAAGGTGTGTCTTCACTAAGCCGCGAAGAAAACCCACCCCGGTGCTAAAGAAAATAGCGTCACTCCTTGTTTTTATTTTATTGATTTATTCGTCTCCACCCTCTCTCTTCACGTGACGTCATTCTTTGCAGGGAGCCTCCTGTCCATTCAAATCTTTAAAATACTCAGTTGTAGAAGAGCCTATTATCTGCTAAGGAACAGGTTCGTAAAACCTTAAAAACTAAACAAAAAATATCTAAAACTCGTAAGATTAAATTGGTAGGATTGACTTGAAAGACTACTAATAGACGTGCGTGATTTCTGTCTCTAAACATCCCTGGTGGACTGGCGTGATAGAAGCAGGAATAAGATGAAATTGGTAGGATTGACTTGAAAGAAACGTGCGTGATTTCTGTCTCAAAAAATCCCTGGTGGACTGGCGTGATAGAAGCAGGAATAAGATTAAATTGGTAAGATTGACTTGAAAGACTACTAATACACGTGCGTCATTTCTGTCTCTAAACATCCCTGGAGGACTGGCGTGATAGAAGCAGGAATACTAATTGCCTCCGTCATTTTCTTGCAACCCTTCAACAGGGCAGTCAAACCAACCTTATTGGCAGCGCAAAGCAGAGCCTTATTGAGAGCTGCAAAGTGCGCGGGCGGAGTGCGATAGAGCAGCCGGTGACGTCTACAGCCACAGTGTTCCGCTCGAGGAGAAATGACGGACAAAACGGATCGTTCGCAAACCGGCGTCCCTCTATAGTTATTTAATGGAGTATACGGGAAGAGATGTCTATTTTTAAAATATTGTGATGGATATGGCAAATTGTTTGCATGCGTAAAGGAGCTCATTCATATGAAGAAATTCACTTTACAGCAGCACTGTGGGAAGAAACACGACATCGGATACCATAAATTCGCTGAACAAGAAACGAAAACAGTGTACTTTTTTAAGTCAAGTAGGCTAATTCTCGAAGTTACATTTCCTTTCATTAAACAGTTAACTCTGAAAAAAGGCAATTATTACTTTTCAAATATTGTTTCTTAAATTTTCTGTCAGTTAGGGGAGAATAAATGTGATAATTAGGGAACGGATTTCCATGTAATCACATGTGTTTACAGGAAATAGATATTCATTTATCAATATCTGCATTCAATAATATTTTACAAGACATTCTGAATGAATTACAACTATTTTTATTTTACATATATGGTATAATTATATATCTTAACGTATTTTACCAATTATTATATATTTCGTTACATTTTCATGCATTTATACTCGTACGTCGAAACGGAACATTCCAGACGCGCGTTTGCAATATATGTTACAGAATCACCTTTCTTGCAAATCAATGAAATGCTCTTGCGCGACTTTGCCCCATATCTTTGCCATGATTCTTCGACCCCTCCCCCTATCTTCACCATGATTTGTCAAACTACCCCTCCCCCCCTCCGCTGGCTGCGTACTCGGTGTCAAAGATGATTTTGCGATGGGCGGATTTTCGTGAATAAAAGTAATTTCAACCACGTGCTTGCTCATTTTTCAAACAGCGCATTCGTCAATCGATTGAAAACTAACAAATATATTTTACAGAAAATTGTCTTATCGCTTTGTTCGATGAGGGGGTGGGGTATATTTCTTTTAACCCCCTACCTTTGGGATCCATCACTGGCTACACAGTACTACTATTCACCTGAACACCGGCTCCTTGTTAACATTGCAATATATACTATAAATGTATTTTAATTTTCGAATAAAATTCTTATCTGTGGTGAAGTCTAGTGTACAGTTGTAGAACTTTTAGAAACAACAACTTAGGGTACAACTTACTTTCAGCCAGTCCGAATCCTTGTTAAGAAATGATAGGCGATGTTCTATGCTCGGAAAATGCTAGAAGAGAACAATTTGAAACACAATAATTAATTTTTATTTTAAAAATTTTCTAATTTTTCTTACATGTTTTGGAAAAAATAAACACATAAATATGTACATATTTTGCATTTTTTATTACCATAAATTCCGTTCCCTTGTGATAATGAAGGAAAACATTTTCCTTTTATTTCTGGAATTTCTAACAAGCACCCTTTTTTCTATTAGGGAACACCGCATTCCCCAGGTTCCGCATATCGCGGCGTATGATGTGTGCTCCTCCTAATCTCCATTCCCCCGCGAGTCGAGTGCTCCGAAAGCAGAGAGAGGCCGGACGCTTCTTGCTCCCACCCACCCCCAACCCCAACCCCAACCCCAACCCCGAGCACTCGCTAGACCGCGCCCCTTCATTCTCAAATGATTGTGTGATTGTTAGGGAAATCCGTCGTCGACCTACCGTCGGTTAGCGGGGTTTTCCCAAACCAGGTATCTCCCACCAGCGCACTATGGGGCAAATGACAGCAAAACCTGGCAGAAATTAAAAAAACCAAATTTATTTAGGGTGAAAATTTCTTATGGTTTCGTGCAAAGGAGAACCTGGACGAATATGTCCTAGCATGTCACACCGCTTGGGCTGTCCGTCTCCACCGTAGAGCTTTCAGTTCATGCAGTGTTGTAGTGACGGTCGGACGTGCTTTTCATTAGTGAGAATTTATCTCTAGGTTCGTGGTGTTTTTCAGTCAGTGTGTGTGAAGAAAACCAACTTTTTGCAATGAAAGCTTCAAGTTCAGGTATTTAATGTTATTTAGCATGTGACAAACACAAAATCTAGGACTTAATATTAATAGAAATAAAACTACAAAGAAATAGCTTTTAACATTTAAAACCTACGTCTTATTTTGTGAAACACACAACTTTTTAATTATGTATCAAAGGTGATCAAGCCTTGATCTTTGTTTCTCGCTATTCAGTAATGTTCCAAATATATTATACAGCTGTTTTTCTTGCTACTTTTTGCTACTTTCTTCACCGGAATGATTTTTTACGGACGTGTCTGCACGTAAAATACCGGAAATGAATTGTGTACTATGTGAGTAATTTTTTTTTTTGGCAGGCAAGAGTTCGAATACTGTTCATATCAAGAGAAAATAACTTTTGGATATTATGTGGAGCTCTAATGAGAGAGAAACAGACAAAAAATTTGATTTCTTGACTGAAAAACTGAAGACAAGAACAAAGTGTGGTTCACGGTTTGTCAATACTGCATAGGTTGATACGCATGTTTGACTGCCTATTGTATTTGGCTTATAAGTTACCTATTAAGACGTGGCAAGCGAAAGGGAATGATAAAAGCACTGTGGCTAAAAATAAAGCTCGTATTCAGAGAGAGATTCGAGAACGCAATGGTTTGATTGTGGATCAGCCAAAACCAGGATCCGGTAATACAAATACCAGGAATACAGCTCGACGGTTCTTTCAGAACCTTGAACTATCTGCTGAAATTACACGCATTGATGTAAATTTAATTAAAATGATTGTCGTATCAAGTGGCAGTGAAATTCATGTTGAAAAGTTTCGGGCTTTTGCTCAGAACACGGCTCGGTATTTTGTTAAAAATATCCATGGTACAACATGTCACCTACAGTGCACAAGTATTTTATTCATGGACCTGATACTGTCTCGTCAGCTTAGCCTCCAATTGGACAATTAACAGAGGAAGCTCAAGAAGCACTCAACAACGATTTTAAGAAAAACAGACAGCACTTCTCCCGAAAATGTTCCCGTGAAAAAACTAATAGTGATGTTTTAAATTTACTGCTCTTAAGATCAGATCCACTTATCATCAACAAGAGAAAATTACCTACGAAAAATGTGCAAAGCCTCCCAAAAGAAGCTCAGGAACTATTGGTTCATCCACCCGAACACATTGTTCATTCTGAAAATTATGAGGCCCGCGCGGATGATGATTGCGATGACACAGTTCATACTATTGATAGCGATGATGATGATTTTTTAATGATTTAATATAATTTCACTATATTTATATTTGACTTCAATTTATGTAATTAGTAAAACTGTTCATTTTTGTTCCCCCTTCAATAAAACGTAATGTAACGTTATTTGTTGTTTTTATTTACAATGCGTATTCCTAGAAAATCGACTATTTTTTTGTCAGATGAAGAGGCATCGAATTGGAAGTTACACCATTTCTTTCAACATGAATTTCTCTTTACAGTGATATGCAATACTATGGGTTATAGGTGTTACTCGAATTAATGCCAGAAATGAGGCCCTCTTGCCCCACTGTGCAGCGGTGCAACGCCCCAGCCGGGACAAGCTCAAAGCTCCCGACCGGTCTCCCGGAATATGTGGTAGTGTAGTGCATATTAGTGTGAGTGTGTGTGCGTAAGAGGAGAGGATAGTACAAGGAAGAGGAAGGACAGATCGCACGCGGTCCGTGGCCCGTTTGGTAGGGTACTGCTCCGGCATTCACCTGGTGTTGATCGGAGAAACCACGGAAAACTACCGATCAGAGCAGCCGGCCGCTAGAATTCTCCTCCAGGCAGCGACTGAATTCGACCTATCTGAAAAGCTAGTGTCGAAAATCCTGAAGGGAAATGGCGGCCAAGGGAGGGCAGCGCATGTTGCCCTCTCATACTGTCGCTCACTGTCTCTCACATGAACGACGGCGGCGATTCTTGGGAAACGATAGTGAAAGTGGACGCCATGACAAGGCAGAACAGAAGACGGCGAACACGGCAGCGCGAGCGGGGGAGGGGGGAGCGCTGGCAAAGCATGAGTCACTGCCTTGAGGCACCTCAAAACCTCACCACCAACTGATCTGAACATGTATTCAGAGAAGCTGAAAAAAATCTACAGAATTATCTATCTACAGAAAAATCTACAGTTTTACATCTACAGAAGCAGTTATTTGCTAGGTTCATCCGAAATACATAATAATTTCGTATTGTATACAAATTGTTTACAAGGAGCTGGCGCTCAAGTAAATAGTACCGTGTACCCTGTGATAGAAAGAGGGGGAGGGGGTAAAGGGAGTATACGCCTCCCCACCCCCAATGTCCAGAAAAGGGATAAGACAATGATCTAATTTTTTTATCGAGTTACGCATGGGGTCCATGAAACACGAGTAAGCGCGTGGTTGAAGTCCCTTCTGCTTCACATATTACATCTGCGCATCCTTGATCCCGACTACGCGGTTTCCAAGAAGCAGATAGGGGGAGGTACGTTGCATGGTCCGTCGTTAATACAAGCGCATTGTGTGGTTTTCTAAGTATTTCAGTAACAAAGTTAGTTTTCAAGTAACATATTTTGAACATGGCAAGTGAAATGTTCATTTTCGACCCGTAAACATATTAATATGTAATGAAATATATAGCGATAGATAAAATATGTAAAAAATATGTAATTATACTAAAATATGTAAAAATATGTAATTATGATAAAATATGTAAAAAAATGGCTCCAATTAGTTCAGAATGTGTTAAGTCTAAAAAATATTAGCGAAGGTATCTTGTCCCTGTGAAAATATGTATTTACGAGAAAATGCGTTCCCTATTTATCAGATTTTGTTTACAACGTTCCTTTGTGTCAACGGATGTTGGATAAAGAAGTGAGAGTAGGTATTCCGGGGCTGAAGGAAACGAGCGCGTATAATATCCGCGTGACAGCTGCAGTGAGCCTGAGTGACAACTGCAGGCGAGTGGCGCATTCCCGGAACCGGCGAAGACAGCGTTCGCGACGATGGAGGCACTGACCTCCGCTAAAAAGCCGGCGCAGCGGCCATTTCGGGCGGTGGCGGCGGCGGCGGGGGCGGGGGCGGGGGCGACGGCGGGGGCGGTGGTGGCGGCGGCGGGGCGGCGGGGCGGCGGGGGCGGTGGGGCGGCGGGCGGCGGGGCGGCGGGGCGGCGGGGCGGCGGGGCGGCGGGGCGGCGGGGCGGCGGGGCGGCGGGGCGGCGGGGCGGCGGGGCGGCGGGGCGGTAGGGGCGGATGAGGGCGGGGGCGGATGGGGGCGGGGGCGGGGGCCGGGGAGGTGGCGGCATGGCTGCCCCGCGCTGTGGTAATTACCCGGAGAAGAAACCGCGGTGGCGTTTACAGTTATCTCACGAAACCCCCTGTCGGAGAACAATAGCGGGCTTCGGTCGCAATCATTTTTGCGCCGGAATGGCTACTTTATTCTCGTCGCACAAAGAGAATCGTCATGCTGCCACGTTTGTTTTTGTGGGCAAGGACGCGCATAGGCCGTCGCCTAGGGAGAGAAGTAGGTGCGAATCGTGATGTGGCAATTGGTATTGGACTTAGAAAATTAAATCAAATTACGAAAGCGTTGCTTATATGCATATGTGTGTTAAGTACATGATTTAGCACTCATTTATAATGAAGATTTTAAATTGTTTCCTCTTTCAGTAGCATCTCTTTTTCGTTTCTCAATAACATTGGAGTCGGATATGGTTTAAAATAGAACCTAGGAAATTTTGAAAGATATACTATTTAGGTCGGTCAGCCAGATAACAAAGCTAGATTAATATTTACATTTTTTAGAAATGGAAGAAGAAGGATATAAAGAAGTACCGAATTATTGCATTAATGGTCACTTTCGTTCTTCTGGCATGTGGACAACTGAAAGACCGATGACCGATGTGATCAGAGACTGGAACACTTTTATTTTGTTCATCATATGTATTCAGGAGTTGGTGAAAACATACAGCTCTAAAGCATTAACCGGACTCTCCTCTTTCGTAAATTCATTTGCCGATCCGGTGGTGGAGATCGCTAAGGCAATAGTGTCGTAGTGATATCGGACCAAAGGGCCGAGTTCGAGTCCCGCCTCGGACTTGGTTGTATTTGTGTTCGTCCTTTCACCCCTTATCCTCATCAGATCGTTTCATCTTCATAGTTACCATAACGTTAACTTCAATAGTAGTTCACTAATAACCTAGATGTTGACGCGACCTTAAATAACAAAAAAAAAATTTCATTTGTGCACAATGAATGCATTACAAGACGAAATAAGTTGAGTTCATTTAAAGAACACTCTTTCTCCGAAAATAACAGTTTGGGGCGACTATTAGCACATTTTTTCCGCTTATACACTTGAAATGAAGAGAAACCCTATAGTGTTCACAATTTTAAACCACCAGAAGTATAATACCGCACTAGTATAAAGTTAAATTATATTGTTATATTCGTCTAAACTCAGAGTTTCGCGAGAAGGATAGGCGAATTGTGCCGAGCACGGTGCACGCAGCATTGCCAACGAGAGTGAAGAGCATGAAACCGCCGTTCGGGCACCCCAGCGCCGTCTGGCGCGCAGGTTGCATAGCGCGCGGGCCGGGCCCGCTGGCACGCCACCACCACTGCTCCTCGCCGCGCCTCGCGTGCTGCCCCGTTATGCACGTGAGGGCGCCGCAGCGCCATCCGATGAGGCGTTCCGCGTCCGCTCGCGACCTTGCTCGGACGACCGTAGCGCACCTGGCGGTTCGGGACGCATGCCGAGATGACACAATCTTTGTTAATAATGTGCCGAATTAGGGCCCAATGTAACGGGTTTGTTCGTTCGAGTCTAAATTGTGACGAACATTTTTATTTGTAACGATCTATCACAAGCAAAACAAACTGTGTTGACATCTTTCGCATATCGATTGATTACATCCGTCAAAATCAATTTAGACAGTGTCTGCATAAAGAAACAAAGAAAAAAGAATGAATGAATGAATGAATGAATGAATGAATGAATGAATGAATGAAGAAAGAAAGAAAGAAAGAAAGAAAGAAAGAAAGAAAGAAAGAAAGAAAGAAAGAAAGAAAGAAAGAAAGAAAGAAAGAAAGAAAGAAAAGAAAAGAAAAGAAAGAAAGACAGACAGAGAGACAGACAGACAGAAGAAATAAAGAAAAAAGGAAAGAAAAAATCTCACACGTCTTCAGCACTATTTATAAACTGCCGAAGTTTCAAAAGGTCAATTCAGCAGTGGCTGCAATAATTAAACACAATTAAACATTTCATTGGGAAAAATAGTGTCTAATATTTACGTTCATTTCTGCATTACTGGCATAGAGCCTTTTAATACTTAAGAAAAGGGTATATAATTAAACAAAATTAAAAATTTCATTCGCAAAATTAGTGTCTCTTATTTACGTTCATTTCTACATTAGTGACACGGCGCCTTTTAATACCGAAGAAAAGGATACGTCAATTATGTTAAGGCGCCAATTTGCCTTAAAAGTTGCAAATTACGAGGTCGCGATGCCAACGCGTTCTCTCTAATGACCGCCCCCAGCCGGCCGCCGACGTAGACGCGTGGAGACGCACGGCGGCGCGGCGAAGCTGCAGCCGAGGCAGAGGGCACCTCGGAGGTGAGCCGCGGCCGCTGAGGCCAGGGCAGGGAGGGCTCGATCGGGGACACTGGCGCTTTACGACGTGACACGGCATAACCGTGACCTCTATAGCCGGGCCGCCGCGACCTTTCCATGTGGCGGGCGAGCCACCGCCGCCGCCGCCGCCGCCGCCGCCGCCGCCGCCGCCGCCGCCGCCGCCGCCGCCAGCCAGCACCTGTCCTCGCCACGCGAAACCTACCGTCACAGCCACCCCCAACGGCATCGGCTGCGCGTACGTCACTGACAATCACCCTCGCACCAGGGGCGCCCTGCGCACTGCACGCGACGGCCGTTCAACCCCGGCAGCGCTGCGAACGTTATCACTGACAGTCACGCTAAAGCCCGGTGTACACGGTATGGTTTTCGTGCCCGGTTTCTTTACTGAAACTTCAAGACCCCGAACTACAAGTATAAAAGACAAAAGTCGCGCATACACTGGCAATACGTTTTCTGCACGAATCGCCACAAGCCACCGCTAGGGGGTCTAAAGAGAAACAACTGAACTGCGCCGTCCGAATACAACCAATGGTGGTATTTCTGTGTGTGCGTTCTGGTTATGATCTTTATTGGGTATTACTTAACCATGAGGAGCATAGAGAATAAAAATAAAGAAGGCAAGAATTTGGAAAAAGGAAGTTTATCACAATATATCACTTCACGCAATCGCACTTTGACACACCTAACCACAAAATTGAAATGACCGATCACCGTTGGTGAGTCATTTTGCGCAGGCGCTCTGCCGGAGCAACAGCTTTTTTAATGTAAAAATAGGTTAAATTAATACTTAAAGATTTATTTATAGTAAATTCAAATATTCAAATTTATTCGAATATGTTCCACTGCGTTGTGCATATTACGGCCTGATATCACCCAAGGGTCCTTTAACCCCCCCTTTCAGAGCAGCCCGGTGAAACGCCAATGACAACAATATGGGTAAGACAGGTATAGATCGCTCGAGTAATGAAAATATAGTCCGCAGGCATATGAAAGGCCTCAGTCGTGGCCCTTATATCCTTACAAGGTGGAAACGCCTGTCTTAGCACATGGGAATCAAACAATTTTAATCAAGCGTTATCACTAGTACAATGTTGGCAAAACATGGAAGAGTATTAATGGCCACCATCCCGACTGAATAACCGAGCTCGGTTTTACCTTCACCATAGTCATTCTTTGGGGTAAGGGTGTCAAATTAATTTCAATGGCCCATGAATGAAGGCACTCCTTACAAGTAAAATGCATATTACATGGCTCTTACTTTATTCTCGTAACTTTTCAGCGTTCAAGAAGTCTTGTGTATTCATTTTAAAAGACTTCAAACTATAACAAATTAATCATCTGACATGTAAAATTCCACATTCTAAAAACAAATAGCCTCCTCATTAATGTTTTTATTACATGCATACTACTGATATCTTAAAGAGTACTTCTCTTTACTTTTCCTGAAAAGCATGCCATCTCAAAACTTGGAGATATCACGTCTCCACGAGTGTCCCACATTACCATGAAAAATATTCAAAATGTGGCATCTGCATCACAAAAGTACAATCCCTGCTCTAGATGTGCTATTACAACAACACTTAATTGTTGCGGAATAGAAGTAAATATGTTACTTGTTTTGAATGACACAAGTCTAGAAAATAAGATGAATGGTTAAAATATATATAAATAATATTACAAAATATATAATACATACTATATATATAAATAAAAATATAAAAAATATATATAAATAAAATGTAAAACGTATATAAAAGTATTTGAAAATTTTCAAGATGTTTTTAAACAAGATAGATTTCATCAATTCTACCAAGGTGATATTTCAAGGTGACACATGTCATCAGTTCTAACAAACATTTAAATAGTAGATGTGAAACTAAATTTTAAGACAATCGAAAAAAAAATTGAAGAAATTTGTAAAATTTCTGTTCAGGAGCCAGAGAATTTCTCAAAATTAACTTAACTTCTTTTTACTCCAAATCTTGGTACCTAAATAAAACAATTATTGGTTTTTAGTTATCTGACTTACCAAAGACATCAAGCAGATTCTTTGTATTAAAAGATCTGTGTTGTACTGGAACTTACCTGAAACAAAACGAAAAATTATTTATAAAAAGCTGTGGTCATTCTCACATAATGTATTATTATTATTATTATTATTATTATTATTATTATTATTATTATTATTATTATTATTATTATTATTATTATTAGCCCATAACATCCCGTAAAGAGCAAAGGCCTCCTGCTGTAGCAGGGTTACAGTAGGTTGATATTCAATTTCACTAAAGTTCACTCAATTTCACTAAAATCGATTAATAGCACTGTGGATTATCATCTTTTTGCTGTTCATATCCCAGTTGCTTCCATGTTGTTCTCTCTTGGGCCAGTCTCATCCAGGTGGGACCAGCTGCTTTGCTTAGCTCGTCTGTCCATCTTCTCCTCTGTCTCCCTTGGTTTCTCCACCCATACCGAGGGTCCCAGGTTGTTGTAGTGTATGCCCATCGTTGCTGGTCTTATGTAATATGTAACATATGTCTTATGTAATATAGGAACAGTTAAAGTAAATATCGATGATTAGTTCTGCCCGCAATGCCGCCTCCTACTCGCGTGAGCAAGTTGCCCTTCAGCACGAACACCGAAGCAAATTGAATAAATCTGGCATTTATAATGCCTTTCAAGCTTTGCATTATAAAAAAAACATGATTTTAAAACTCGCAGGAACTTGGTAATTCATGAAACTCATTTTGCCCTTGTAAGCCCCGTTGGTGTGGCCCGGTCTCTGAGACCGGGCGTATCAAAATTCTTATTTATATTTATGACGGTTGGAGTGCGGAAGCTGCACATTCTTGTACCTCCGTCAGTTTTGAATTTGCACGTGCATGTGATATTATTGTTTCAAAAGTGATCGTTGTGACAACACACTGCAACAAGGTCCTTGAGACTGGGTACACTGTTTGTATTGTGATCGTTGTGAGAGAACTGGTAATGTATTCGTATTTATTGGACATGATTTTCGCTGATTGTTTTGAAGTTTTACGTTGAATTATGATTATTATTTATTGTTATATAACAAACCAAACAAAATTACAGTGTCGAAAGTGAAAAAATTGAGTACTTGAGCACAACACATTGATGTGTTGTGCACAGACTGTGAGTCTATTTTGTAAATAGTGAGTAATGGTTAGGTGACATGATTACTAGTTAAGTCAGCTAACATGTTCCAGACAATACGTTTTACAAAACAGAACACAACAGAACGTTTAAATAACAGTATTCTAATGCTCTCCATGTATTCTGACTTTCATTTGATCACTATTTCTGATTCGTCTATACTTTTATGCTAATTTTATTTGTCCTTTTTCTTGTAAATGTGTTTATTAATTGTTAATGTGAGGTTACTGTGATATTTGATCCGTTGTATTTTATTATGCATAGGAAACTCAAATACCCGGTCTCAGAGACCAGCAACACGGTTGGTGTCCTTTAATTTCGCCACACTGACGCAGGGTTAATAGTTTTCAGCACTTGGTTATGTTACCTAAATATTATATTACACATAAAACTTTACATTGTTACTGTCGCTGTGATTAGGAACATTCACCGTGGTATGCACCAAGAGCAGCATCTTCGCGATCCACGATCTTACAAATAACACCAATTTGGAGTTTTTCACTTGGCAGTCTTGACTTTTCTCCAGCTCTTCTTCCAACTCTTACTTCCAAGCCCGACCTACAAGACCTTCCTCCATGCCCTTTCTGCAAGTCTTTTCTCCACGACATCCAGACCTCTGCCCAGGCCCATCCTCCAGGCCCTTCATTTAGCCCACTTCTTCGCTTCCCAATTCCTTTTTTTTTCTCGGCCACAGGTACTCTTCCGCACGCGACTGGCACAATGCAGTACTATGCGCGTGTTTTCACGCTCGTGTCTTGCACCGACGCAATTTAGTGGGCAGACCTGATATAGCACACGTACTATGCGCAAACTCATTTCGCTAAGTGGATGATATCAACTAATTTCTGTAAACTATCTCTTGATTAAGCGAGTGCAAACCGTTTCATTGCATGCGGTTCATTACTTTATACTCCCTAATAATTGCGCTGGTTCATTACGGTTGATTGAAAGTTCAACAAAAAAACTCAGAATATGTATTTAAAACATCGAAATAAATTACACCAATTTCTTGGAAGAAATAACTTCAATTTTTGTTTTTAGTCTTCTGATCATAAGACTGAAACACGAGACGATTTTCAAAGCGTCTTTTAATTGTTTTAAGGAACCCACGTCCAAACGGTGTCACTAAACGACACAAAGGAACGACAGAAAGGAAGTCACAAAACGTACACCGGAAACTCATCGAAAGTAACAATGTTGCGTCATTTGCAGACATGACGGCCGTAAATGTTACGGAACACTCAGCGCTACACGGGTCTCAAACGGAGACCTTTCTCGGAAGCACAGCGAGAGCATTTTAGCAACGAGGCGACGACTCTTTTTAAGGACTTCTCAAATATTTAGTGCGCCAGTCACCAAAGTCTGCATATTTAACGGGTTTGTTGTCCCAAACCAAACATGAATGTTTGCGAAGGGCAGATAGAAAATAGTTATAACAGAACACTTTACAAGATTCATCAACTTTTCCGATAGCAAAGGCCCCACAATGCGAGTTTTTCACGACAAAAAATTGTCGTGAAAAAATTGAAAATAAATATTTATGCACCAACGTCGTGATTAAGGTTCTAATGATCAAGCTGCGACAAAAATCCCTCTGGCCAAAGACTCTCAAACAAATTAATACTACTAACAGTTACCAAACAAACGACTGAATACTACTAATAGTTACCTAGGGCTAACTAATAGCTCTTAGTTTACTAAGGGCGTTACGATGCTTCTAATAATTGAGCAGCGTCAAAAATCCTGAGGAACGTTTTGGCGCTGGAGATCATTAGGACCAGTTTGCGCCCGTAGCACATATATGATTTCATTTCTTTCCCAATTTTAATTATTCATATTTACTTATTTGCTAAATAATTAGTTGTTAATTCATCTCGGTTCGTCATTTCGTATTTCCTTTCCATAATTCTCTCATAATTATATCGAGTATAACGAGCTCCGTATCGAAGGCAACAATATATATATATATATATATATATATATATATATATATATATATATATATATATATATCAGCAATTTACTTTTGCCCATATTACAACAAATTATTTTAGCAACAAAAATTGAAGAACACCTGTTTAGATAAATATTACGTATTTGTATAATAACATGCAACTTTATTAATAGATACTAGATCCAAAAAATCTGTTTCTAAACATCGCTAATATGCAAAACAACTTTCCGGGTCATATAGATTCGAACAGTACACGAGTATACTAAATTCAGGGCTAAAAATCTAATTTTATAGAAGGTATTTTATTAAAGAAAAATAATTCTATCATTAATATTGTAGTTTCGCAAAGATAATGTTTTGCAATTTTGGAAAATACAGAGTTCAATAAAAATGAGACTTTACCATTTGTAAGAGTCCTTTGCTCTATCCAAGAAAAAAAGTAAATCCAAGACTTTGTACACAGATTTGAGAAAATTTCAGGTTCGGAAGAGGATAGTGCTCTAAGCTCTATTAGCAAGAGGAAAATCAAAGCGCTTCTATATTTGACTTTTGTAACTTTCTGTGCGAACTTCTTGCTGCTTTCAACACACATAGTGTAGTTCTACGAATACGTTCGAATAGCGTTTCGATCATAACCCTTGTTTTATGGAGACATTCTAAGAGCCTTATTTTGCATTTATGAAATGACGGTGAGCATATTTCCTCCGACGCCTTCAATTCATCAAAGGAAACCTTGGAAACGACAGATCCTAAAGTGCGGACAAGTATTTGATATATGAATATCATATATTAATATCAAGTATTTCAACCTTATGAAATATTTCTCTCCGTCCTTCCTCTCTCACGCCCTCTGTTCGCCCTCCCAACCCCTCATCTCTCTCTTCTCTTCCTCTCCCTCTCTCATTTCTTTCTCGCCCTCTCTCCTCCTCCCCTCCCTCCTCTCTCCATCTCTATGCCGCCTCCCTCCCTCCGTTCTCCCTCTCCGGCCCTCCTCCCTCTCTCACCCTCCTCCTGATTCTCTCCCTCCTCGCTCTCGGCTGGTTCCAAATGCAGGACACTCTCCTTAGAACCTTTGTCAAAGTTTCACATTCTATTTCAATATATTTTGAAAGTTGTTTTCACGATTCTTCTTATGCCACTACAATTTGTCTCCGGTTTTCCAATTTCCGGTTGTACTGATAATTTAAAATGAAATTTCCTCAAAGCATTTGCATTACCAACACACCATTATTAAAGTTGAATATGCTGTGAAAATAAATCCAATGAAAATCTGACTGCCTGGATTCTGATTTCAGAGTGGAGGCAAAACAATCCTCAACCTACAAGACGCAATAGCCCACTAGATGTTTGCCTCTCTGAGACTAAGCAAGTCGGTCGTTTTCCCTCTATCAACAATTCCAGCTCTGAAGTCTCCGGATGAACTCGAGGCGCACATCCTCTCGCCACTCGGAGACTGCACCCAGAGCCCAGTGATGCACACGACGCATGATTCCGTCCAAATGGCAATGACCTTTCATGACCCTCCAAACGGCAATGAATTTCATGACAGAATTGAAACATTTGTTATAATACTTAATATTAGTGATAGTATGATTATTGCATGTTCGGCTTGCACTGTACTCCTTTTTTTATTATTATTATTATTATTATTATTATTATTATTATTATTATTATTATTATTATTATTACATTCTTGGCTGTCCGGGTGACGTCGCGTTAAGTGTTCTGGTGCCGACGTTTCGATCATCATGTCGTGATCTTCAGAAGTAATATTGACTCTGGCCGCGGAAGCCTACGACTTCGTATTATTATTATTATTATTATTATTATTATTATTATTATTATTATTATTATTATTATTATTTATTTAACTGCCACCGGGTCATACCCAATTGCAGTTCAAATAAAAAATGTATGTATGACCTCAAGTTCATCGTACCATCGTGTGGTTTGGACAGGAGATTTTGCATTTAAATTCGCTGATCTTGTAATGCCAGGGGGAAACCCCTTTGTTAATGTTCAAATTATACGAATATAACCGTAGTTTCTCTAAACAAGAAACATGTGATAGTTTGGACGAGAAAGATGAACGTAGAGAAAAAACGGATTTATCGAAAAGTACTAAAAAGCACCAATGCCTTAAAAATTTACATTAAAATGTCATTTCTTAATGATTGTAATATTTTAAAAAAATAAAACTAGATTACGCAAAACCAGAGTAGATTAAAATTTCGAAAAAATAATGAATAACGATTTGAGACAAATGTAATTAATCACATTCACAAAATTCTATGTAAAAAGCACAGAAAAAACTTGTAGAGAAATTTACCTTTGCTTACGAAATTACATGATATTGGAACAATTTTCCCGAAGCAATTATCTCTTCCAAGCAGTGTACCTTGTTTTAAAAATAAGTTAGAATTACTGAATAAATGATGCAGGCTTGTACGTATGTAAACACAGAGTTAAACGAAGTTATTTAATTGATGTTGAAGGTGTGGTAAAGTGTGATGATGTACATCAGTTTTTCATTCCAGTTCAGTTCAAAACAATGTGCAGTAGTGTATAATGCTCTGCGATAAGAGTAGTGAATTTATTTCCAAATTACAGTCCCAATATTTCAAGTTAATACTGATAATAAAAAGCATTACATGTATAAAGAAATCATAGTGTTGTTATCCAATATTTGAATTTAACAGAAAAAACATGCATTCAATTTAAACACACCATTCACTAAGAGCAGAATGTCGGTTGCTCAACAGAATAAACAAACGCAACATCGGCCGCGGAGAAGGCAGGCGCAAAGAAAGACGAGGTAATGGTGACAGGAAGAGAATGTGGTGGTAGCGCCGACACGAGAGAACGAAGAGGTGAAAAAAAGGGTGTGAGATGGAGGAAGTGAAGGAGAGAGGGTATAATACGGTGTAAGAGGGTTGTCGATAAGCGGGAGAGAGTGAGCGAAATGAAGAGAAAGAAAAGTACTACATGGAGGTGACAGTTTTTATTTTATTTTTTTTAATACATTTATTGTCCTGTTGATAATTACATAGATTAGTAAAACGTGATGTTAAGCACATGTTTTTAATTGCTTTATTCTAACTTTATTGTCGTGCTTAAATCTATTACAAGTTTAATAACACAAGTAGGAACCTTTATTAAATTATAATTTCGGCGAAATTTTTCAAGAAAACATGGAGGGGGAATTTATTTTCAATTCGAACTGGGTCTACTCGATTTCAGTCGATATTGAGTGAATTTAATATGGGAATTTACAGTAAGGGAAAATAGAATTTGGAGAAATATATGTTTAAATGTGAATTTGATGAGTAGGTCTTTGTGGACTCTCTTAAGTACTGGGTGTGAAAAACATGTAAATTGTTGAAGTTAGTTTTAGCTGCACAAATGCGGATGGGCTACGCGAATAAAAGGGGGCGTCTTAAGATGCATTTCGTACCGGGAGCGGTAGCTCAGTGCATCAACTCATGTGACTGCAGCGCCTCTGATCGGGAGGTCCTAGGTTCCAGTCCTGACGGCGGCAGGATTTTCGACACTAGTTTTTCAGCTAAGTCGAATTCAGTCACTGTCTGGAGGAGAATTCTAGCGGCCGGCTGCTCTGGTCGGTAGTTTTCCGTGGTTTCTCCGATCAACACCAGGCGAATGCTGGAGCAGTACCCTAATAAACGGGCGACGGACCGCGCGCGATCTTTCCTTCCTTTTCCTTGTCCTATTCTTTCCCCTTGCGCGCGCGCACACACACACATACACACACACACACACACACACACACATACACTAACACGCACTGCACTACAACATTTTCCGAAGACCGGTCGGGAGCATAGAGCATGTGCCGGCTGGGGCGGTGCCCCGTTGGTGGGAGAGTCCTGGTTAGGGGGAAACCCCACTAGCCGACGGTAGGTCGGCGCCGGATCTCGCCATCCAGCGAGGGAAAATCACCGCCATCTCCCGAGAAAAAACATGCACTACACTAACGAGACTAATGACCAAAGCAGTTGACGCGCCTGGAAACACGAAAAACCCAAACCAAACCAAGGTGGTTTCGTAAATTATTATTGCGGCGACGGCGGTGGCGCTAGTGGTGGCACAGGCGTGACGGGGTCGGCCGTGACTGTGGGGTGAAGGAAGAGGTCACGTGGAGTGGTCGACGCTCGGTAGCACTTTTTCCAAGTCCGGTGACGTCATGGTAGCCCGGCGACTTTTTATGAAGCTGCTACTCATACGCAAAAGAGCGAACTCCAGAGTCGGCACAGACGCTCTTTTTCTTTGCTTTAATATTTCTAGTAAAAGGTTAGGAGTTTGCACATAAACATGAAAGATATTAATGGAGACATGAAATGTAATGTTTCTTGTTTATTCGTCAGAATAAACTTTTGCTACAGAACTAATAAACTTTTGCCAAACGTACGTGAAATTGAAATAAAACTCTGTTATTGCACAGAAACATGAAAAATTTACGACTGTTTTGAACATTAAAAACTGGCATTATTCGCAAGTGCTTCATTTACATCACTTATTACAAAAATTGGTTTCCTGTCTACTTTGTTGTACTTATTAATATTTTATATTTCGATGTTTTTGAAATTTTTTCAATTTTTGGCAGGATTCTTTGAATTGAGTTACTGATATGGATATCTTAATGACAATGAAAAAGTACCTAACTTCTGTTTACAAATGAGTTCTAGATTGTCACTTCAAAACATTTGATCTGCCTGTGATTGCTTCCGTATCTTGTGTGTATGTATGTATGTATGTATGTATGTATGTATGTATATATATATATATATATATATATATATATATATATATATTAATATTTACTTATATTTTATTATAAAACATCATTGAAATTTTTATTTAAAAGGACATACATTTTGTTTTGTTTTTGCAGATTACTATTCATAATTGGACTACGTAACATATCAATTTTTGTTATTTTGAACCGACAGGTCAAATTTATTCATAGACATGTTGGCTAATGATATTGATTTGATAATAATAATAATAATAATAATAATAATAATAATAATAATAATAATAATAATGAAAGAAAGATCTGGTGTATGTTATTTCATTTTGTTGTAAGCCGAATTATTTGTGTGATTAATGTTCTGTAAGCTGTTAGCTGATAGTACTTAAACTGTAAGTACTATTATCTGCAGAACGTAATCTAATAGATCCACCTCAGTAATTATCACGTGAATTTCCATGTACACTTTAAATAATTATTTAAAATATTCACGCGGAGGGACTTGTGTAATTGCTGATTTACATTCATGACTTGTGCAATATATGGGTCTGCGTATATTTGTTTAGTATAAGTCACTTTCCATTGGCAGGTACGTGTTATAGGTGGACGTGTTGGCTAATGTCACTGAAATGCTAAGTACTATCACCTATTGAACGTAATGTAATAGATCAATGTTTTTCATGTTATTTTAGTCTATAGTGATAATTACAATCGTTTTCACAACGCAACACGTTCTCAAAGCAAGAACTCATTCGGTCATCTTATTGTTCCATTTCCCGCCAATTTGCGAAGTGACGCATGGCGACATCTTCTCATATCCATTCTAGCCACGGATTGGGAACAACGCAATTTTTTATGCTTTTTATTAATAAAGGAAAGTCGCGATCTATTCAGTATATAATTTTCTCCACTCCTAATGTCTTAAATTCAAAGCAATGAAAGAATGAGCGTGGTCACATTTCATGTGTACAATGAAACTTTTGAAATAATCTGTATACAACACAGTTCGTTGTTCATTGTTCGTTGAGTAAGGGTGGGAATGTAATAAAGCCACAGTTATTTGCACCCTCACACTTCCGGAAACAGATTTTTCTCCTTGTTACCGTTATTAAGAATTGATTGAAACGTGTGTAATGAGAGGGAAAACGCACCACTACTCCTTAGTTCCCCGCTCCTCCCGCGAGGCAGCGCCAGCCGCGTAGCGCTTCTCCGGCCCCAAGGCATCCAGGCTTCTCTGTTCCGAGGAGGCTTTGGGGGAATCGACGCGGATAGCACACGTTCCCCAAGCCCGATGTGCCGTGAAACGCCCTCCCCCCTCCCCGCGTCTTCGACCTCCCCCAACCCTGCACCCACACCGACTCGAATTTCTTTCACGCAGTTGCAGTTCCCAAGGCCTCCGCCCCGCCCGCACCCTCCCCTCCCTTCCATCCCCTCCCCTCCCCCCCCGCCCCGCCCCAACGTCGCTATCGCCACCGATTCTTCCGCAGGCACCAGCGTTGCAGGCACCGAATTCTCGCCCCCACGCTGCCGCTGCCGTCAATGCACTGCTCGAACTCGGCATTATTCAACCGCCGAGCCAAGTTGCACGAGCTGCGGAGAATGTGATGCGAAGAAAATAGTATTGATTGGCAGACATCGCCGTTTCTCACCAGTGGAAATGTTGTCACGCCTCTGCAACAAGTCATTTTTCACATGACTTGCATGTGTGGAATAGTGAGAGAAAACGGTGGGAATCGGAATAAAATGTCGGTTTTCCTAGAAACAGACCAAAGCTGAGTTATATCGCTACGCAGTTTTGCTGCACTCGAAGCCTCCACACAACGCATCACAATATGGAACTTTCGTTATACACCCCATGTTTTCCAAGGGGCAAATAATTTGCTTGTCAGAGTGTAAATTTTATTGGCAGTAAATAGATAATGGCATGCGGAATATTATACGCGCACGTTTCCTTGAGTTACGGAATACTACCCCCCCTCCTTTGCCAACATTAATTGAATTAAAAGTTATGATAAAAACGAGGGTTGTAAACAAAATCTGATAACCAAAAATGTTCGCTCCAGTGTAATAGGAATTATTTTGCATCGAAAAACTAACTATAAATTGAATATGAACTTCCTTTTGTGAAAAGAACCAAACTCCGTGAAAAGAACCAAACGATGTACCGTAATAAAATAAATAAAATTTTCATTAATTTTAGTACTATTATTATTAAATAGATAAAATTCTACTCGAACATTTTTCATAGAAGTGAAGTTTAGGATTCTTAGAATGTCTTTGAATTAAGTTGTTCTTCTAAAAAATAGTCTATAAATCTAATCAAGCAGTACGTTTCAAAACGTTTTAAGTATTAATAACATTATTTCATACTACTTTAAACTATAATTACTAATACACTTTTCTATATTAAATCGCGCGCCTGTTATGTTTCTGAAAAAATACTCAGATAGCAATCATCTTTGGGGTAGATTAATACTGTTTCTAAAGTTCGTGGTCAATTGTTTCATCAATATTCAGATTCATATTTATTTTGTATTTGGAAGTAGATTGACCACATTCTGTTAATGTTCATGCCTCTCTCAATGTGTAACCACGCATAATGGAATAAATATTTAATTTGAACATTCTCACACACAATTCCCAGGGCGAAATTTCTGCGATTTGGTTATCCTCTTCAAACATTGACTTGAATGAAAAAAAGGATCCTATGCAGCCTGAACGAAAGCGATGAATGAACGTTTGATCCGTTTCACACAGTAAACACCCGTAAATTTTATTTTCCATTTGCGATTGCAGTTTGTTACTGCTCCGAAAATGAAGATACGTGATACTGCTTCGTGTTTTTTAATTTATTATGTTG
This sequence comes from Teleogryllus oceanicus, assembly GCA_964035755.1. Classification (NCBI taxonomy): domain Eukaryota; kingdom Metazoa; phylum Arthropoda; class Insecta; order Orthoptera; family Gryllidae; genus Teleogryllus; species Teleogryllus oceanicus. The sequence goes on from CAXIVR010000009.1 coordinate 11,355,130, forward strand.
ACTTCACGGTCTGACGCATGTCATCCAGATCAAGCGAACCTGAACAAAATTGCGTGTTTTATCTCAAAATATATAAAATAAAGTAGAAATACATACAGTTGATATTTACAGACACTACACACGCGACTAAACGTTTTGATTTATACATTCGGGCAGGATATCTATTAACCGATAAATAGAGGAGATGTATAAACCGTAATTTCAGTTCAGGTTTTTAAACCAGGCCCATGGTATACAATAAATAGAAAGAAAACCTTTAGCATGTCAAGTCGAAACAATATTTCTGAGCAACAAAGAAGGTTAAAAGAAATAATAGCAAAATTCAGAGAAATAATCTCAATTAAAATACTTTTTTCTGTTCGTAGTTCACATATCAATTCAACACAATTATGTATTCTCACGATGGGTGGACTAATCAATGGCTTCACGATCCTAGTATTTAGTATAAATAATCAATGAATTGTAATAATATATTTCAGATTTATAATGCTTCGGTCGCAATGACGTATGAGTTACAGTTCTGGTAAGGGCTACCCATCCATTTTTTTTTATCGATTTCTCTACTTATATAAGAGACCTCGTAACTGCACACTCTTTTGGAAAGGAACTCGAGCGCTTCCCCCAACACGCCACTTGTCCCACACCTGTAGTTGGCGCATTACTACAGAGTTGTAGTTTATTTCTCCGGCCGCACAGACCCGTTTCCTCTGACACTAGTTCATGTTGCACAAGTCTGTCCCATCTGGAAGCTATATCAGCCCCTCATCGCCCTGTGTATCCCGGACAACTCCGGCGCCTTTCGTCTCTCCAGTAAACTCGCACATCTCCCCCCCCCCTCCCCCCCCCCCCCCCTCGGCCCCCCCTGCCTGCCTCCTCCCCGACCACCTCTGCCCGACGTCCTCTGCACGATCTTCTGCCCGCCCTCCTCTGCCTGCCCTCCTCCGCCCCCCGCCCCCCTCCCCGCTGGCAAAGCTCCCTTCCCGTCCTGTCCCGCCCTTTCCTCACCACGCCTCTCCCCTCCGCCCCCACCCCACCGGCCACCCATCCCCCAACACATTCCCCCGGCGAGCGCCCGTCGCCGCCGCCGTTGCATTGCGTCTCCACTTCCCAACTCCAGCCATTACTCGAGTTAAAACTTCCGACGCACGAAGCGCTTCGACCTCCGCGACGGCGACGATGACGACGGCGCCGGGCGACGGTGGCGCTGGCGGCGGCGGAGGAGAGAGTGGCGACGGCTGCGCCACACTTGCGGCGGTGGAAAAAATGGCAGAGAAGCGTTGGTTAGTTGGTTGGTTGGCTAGTGATTCTGGGTGCGTCAACAGCGTAGGTCATTAGTCCCGTAAGTGTAGTGCGTGTTTTTCCTCGTGAGATGGCGATGATCTTCCTCCGCTGGATGCCGAGATCCGGCGCCGATCTACCGTCCGCTAACAGAATTTCCCCCTAACCAGGACTCTCCCACCAGCGGGGCACCGCCCCAGCCGGGAGAAGCTCTAAGCTCCAGTCTCCCAGAATATGTGGTAGTGTAGTGCATGTTAGTGTAAGTGAGTGTGTAAGGGGGAGAGGATAAGACAAGGAAGAGGAAGAAAAGATAGCGCGCGGCCCGTGGCCCGTTTTGTAGGGTACTGATCCGGCATTCGCCTGGTGTTGATCGGAGAAACCACGGAAAACTAGCGATCAGAGCAGCCGACCGCTAGTATTCTCATCCAGACAGCGACTGACTTCGACCTAGCTGAAAAGCTAGTAACGAAAATCCTGCATCCGTCAGGACTCGAACCTAGGACCTCCCGGTCAGAGTCGCTGCAGTGACGTCAGTTGATGCAGAGGGAAAATGTCGAATCCGTGATAGTACCTGGTCTGACGTGAGTGGCGTATGACGAGTTTATCCCGTTATGTGGAAGGTATACGCCAAACTATAAGACGAATGAAATAACCGTAAGGGGGATGCAGATGTGAGGCAACGATCACACTTATAGGTCAATAAACGAATTGGACAATGAAGTCAGTCGTACTATGACGTGTGTTTGAAAGTATTACCAGTCAACCTTCTTTACTCCTGCACGAAAAGAGGGTTGTTGATTCTATTGTTAGATTATTTCGTGATTTCGGGCGCATCAACTGATTTTGTCACTAGTTCCGTTGATGGAGTGCATGTTTTATCACCGGAGATAGTCGTATTATTCCCCCCTTGGATTGAAATAACAGCGCCGATCTCCACGTTGACTCGCGGGTTTTCCGCATCCAGATATCTCCCACCAGCACATGAACATTCTCTACACTCCTCGTTGGTCTCCTAACATAAGTAGTACTGTAATGCATCTAAGTGTGCACTTAAGTTTGAGGCGAGAATAAGACAACGAAGAGGAAGGAAAGAGCACGGGCGGTCTGAGGCCCGTTTATTAAAATAGTGCTCCAGCACTCCTCGTACTGATCGGAGAAACCACTGGAAACTACCGTTCAGAGCAGCCGCCGCTAGTATTCTGTTCGAGACAGCGGCTGAACTTGACTTGTGCTCCAGACAATCGCTGACATCTAGCCAATATCAAAAATTCCTGCAACGGACATCCAGTTCACAACAACATTTAGTAGAGACAGCCCCACGACTGAAACAAAGTCTCATTCAACATATCGAAATTTCATGACAGACCAAGTATAATTTTCGGTGGTGAAACTGAAAATTAATCTACTAAGGCAGAACCTGAAAAAATATGGTAGTCTCATGGAATCAAGATCAAAGAAAAGATGATTTCCTTCCATGTAAGGACAAGATTTATAAACTCTAATATTCCATTAAATTTGTAATCGTTTGAACAGTAAAGACTCCAAAAATGTGCTCTCTATTTTCAGACCGTAACACAGTTTCATGTACTTATTACGCACAGTAGATTCTCACGCGAATCAAGCACTTTGATCTTAGTATAGCTGTCTCTCTCGCTCAACACAATTTTCCGCATTCCGATTTCCTATTTATCACATACGTATTTTTCTTCCAATTTTATTTTTTGCATTCTCTGGGTTATTACTATGTTCCATATTCTTGTCGAGGTTACTTCTACCTTCATCAGTCATGACGCACTTCCAGATTTTCTGTTTTGAGCTTTCTCCCGTTCTCATATCGTTTCAGTGGTTTTGATCATTTCGTTCAATATTGTGTTTCATTTTAATTATTTCCTCGTATTTTATTTTGCCTAAGAAGTATATTTACAATATTTCCCCCCTCCTAAATTAGTTCTTTTCAGCACTAATGTGAGAAAACATTGTCGGAACGTTACGTACAACATAGGCGATTAAAATGCCGGCACATTAAAAGGCAATGCTACAAAAGCATTAAATTATTACTTCGCTCAGGACTACTGCTATCTCGTAAAAAACAGTCTGCAATCTCGCAGGGGCTAAGATCCACGAAACAGCTGACGGCTGAAGGAGCGCTCTGCCGTGCACTGGCACGGCACGGCACGGCACGACGGCTGTCTCCGTCCGCTCGCATGCAGGGAGCTGCTTCGGCTTCGAATAATGTGCCTTTCATGTAAAGGCAGCTCTCGGAGACAGCCCAAGTCGCTATACCGATTTCCTCCATCCATCAGGAAGAAGCTGCACAGGTATTTTTGTATTCCTCGTATATTCTGAGCCCTTGCTTGAAAGGATTCCTCGCGAAGATAAAAATACAAGCAGAAAGATGCGAGTTTACCCCTGCATTATTCTGATTTTTGTAAACGTAAACGTCGACCAAAAAATATTTATCGAATAGGAAGATATCTCACTTTGAAGAAACCCCTTTTTAAAGCTGACTCACTTCAAATCTGTACGTGTCATTAACAGTATTATATTAAAAAAAGAACGAATCAAGTTGTAAACTTGTGCGTGAGAGGTGGAGCAAAATTATTATATGAAAACACGATTTAAAAGAAAAACCTTGGAAATATACACTCGCATGTTATGCCAAGGAAGGAAGGGGTGGAGTTAAATTTTAGCGTGACATACACGGCGAAAAGGATTTAGTAGGGTTAGAACTTAAAAACGACGTAGGGATCAAGGCAGGAACCTGGAGATGAGCATTCGAAAACAACCGGCAGTCACGAAACACGGAGAGGGCTCCCAAGAACTCCAAACTGTCCAGAGGCACGAGCGGCGTCGCGAGGCCGTGGGGACGCGTCCGTCCTCGAGGCGTCGCTGCGAATGCAAAGCAGGGGGTGCGGGGGAGGGGAAGGCGTCGGCGGTGGCGCAACGGGGACGGTGGCACTAGTTGACGCGACCGTAGAGTAAAGTACTATTCCTCTTTAGTCCATGACGCGGGCACCGGGGGCGGTAGCTCAGTGCATCAACTGATGTCACTGCAGCGCCCCTAACCGGGAGGTCCTAGGTTACACTCCCCACGGCGGCAGGATTTTCGACACTGGCTTTTCAGCTAGGTCCAATTCAGTCGCTGTCTGGAGGAGAATTCTAGCGGCCGGCTGCTCTGATTGGTAGTTTTCCGTGGTTTCTCCGATCAACACCAGGCGAATGCCGGAGCAGTACCCTACCAAACGGGCCACGGACCGCGCGCGATCTTTCCTTCCCCTTCCTTGTCCTATCCTCTCTCCTTACACACTCACACTTACACTAACATGCACTACACTATCACATATTCCGGGAGACCATTCGGGAGCTTAGAGCCTGGTTAGGGTAGACGGTAGGTCGGCGCCGGATCTCGCCATCCAGGGAGAAGATCACCGCCATCTCCCGAGAGAAAAGTGCACTACACTTACGGGACCAATGACCAAAGCAGTTGACGGGCCCGGAAACACGAAAAACTCAATCAATCAATGACGCGGCGGACGCAAGAAGAGCGAGGCGGGCAACGTGGGTAGCGGAGGGATTGGTAGATGGGTGAAGGGAGCCAAAAGCAAGGCAGAAGACAATGGAAGGAGCAGAAAGAAACTGGGAGGAAACGGATGTGACGAACAACTGGAGAAAGAACATTTGATGGCGGTAATGGAAGTGAGTGGGACGGTGACGGCGGAAGCGAGAGCGGAGGCGAGAGTGAAGGAAAGAGCGGAGTAGAAGCAGATGAAGGTGTGGAAACAGTGGCGAAGGCAAGAGCAAAGGAGGGGTGGGGGCGGGTGTGGTGGCGACACCAGTGGTGTGAATGGAAGAAAGAAGGTGAAGGGGGGGGGGGGGAGGAAAGAGCGAGTACGAGAGCAGAGGATCAGGGTCGGGAGCGTGTGGGAGCGGTGGTCGGGAGCGGTGTGGGGAGCGGTGTGGGGAGCGGTGTGCGGGAGCGGTGTGCGGAGCGGTGTGCGGAGCGGTGTCGGGAGCGGTGTCGGGAGCTGTGTGGGGAGCGGTGTCGGGAGCGGTGTCGGGAGCGGGTCGGAGCGGTGTGGGAGCGGTGTGCGGAGCGGTGTCGGGAGCGGTGTCGGGAGCGGTGGGGAGCGGTGTGCGGAGCGGTGTGCGGAGCGGTGTGCGGAGCGGTGTCGGGAGCGGTGTCGGGAGCGGTGTCGGAGCGGTGTCGGAGCGGGTCGGAGCGGTGTGGGAGCGGTGTGCGGAGCGGTGTCGGAGCGGTGTCGGAGCTGTGTGGGGAGCGGTGTCGGAGTGGTGTCGGAGCGGTGTCGGAGCGGTGTCGGAGCGGTGTCGGGAGCGGTGTCGGAGCGGTGTCGGGAGCGGTGTCGGAGCGGGTCGGAGCGGGTCGGAGTGGTGCTGGGAGGGGTCGGAGCGTGTGGGAGGGGTCGGAGCTGTGTGGGAGCGGTGTCGGGAGTGGTATCGGGAGCGGTGTCGGGAGCGGTGTCGGGAGCGGTGTCGGGAGCGGTGTCGGGAGCGGGGGGCGGGGCGGGGGCAAAGGCGACAGAGATGCGTGGCGGGCAGGTGAGGGGAAAGGGTCGGCGATGTGGTTGCGGCGGCGCGTCGTCCTCGGCCGCCTGCTCCTGCTGATAAGGCGCCACCTGCAGTGAGCCGCAGCGAGGCCGGCTGCTTACGGTGCACATAGCTGTGAGGAGCCCACCCAGGGCGTCGCCAACCTTGCAGCGCCGTCCGCCCGCTGACGGGCAATAACCGCCACTGCCTCCGTTGACGACGAAGCTCTGCAAAGCTCTCGCCGCGTTCGCGTGATACGAGAATTCGCATTTCATGCACCAGGGAAGAGGCGCTCTCGGGGTTTTGTGGCTTCCAGGGCGGATATTTTTAACGACTTTACAATTGGCTGTCAAAGCCTGCGCTTGCCTTGCGGTTGTATCTCAAGAATATAGATAAACGTAAGTGACAAAAGACCTACATAACTCGTTTTACTTTCAACAAATATTTTTTCACCTTGTGGCCCACAAAATCCTTAAAGATAACGTAAAACACATGAATGCACTCGTAATGATATGAAATAAAAGGTTACAAATGTACATAATAACTGTTAGTATAATTCGAAATCAGTGTTATTAATATGAAGCATATTACGTAAATGTGATTAGGATGTCATTATTATGTTCAAATACATAATATATTTTTATAAAATCAACCATTACCTTCCAGAATGTTAGAAATCACATCGTGATACCTAATGACCTTCTTCCGTTGATGTTGATTTGATTTGAATTTCCCTTCATTTACTTAAACGCAGGAAAAGGAACAGACTTCACAAAGATCATTTAACAACAAGGCAACTCAACTTAAATACTACTGACAGTGATAACAATAAACTCACTACATATTATTATAAACCTTTTTCCTAAATTTGGTTAGAATATAAATTAAACTCACTACAAGTGTTCATCTTATCTTAATTATTTCATTCTTTACAAAAATGACAGTAGTTTAATCAAGTTTTACATAAAAAACTGCAGTCGCACAGATCATCTCGAACTTTCCGCAGAGTGCGAGCCTTCCCCAGAGGTCTAATTGCTTTCCATTAACACTGAGAGCATTCTTAACTACGCCGTTGCCGCGGGATGCGTTCGTATTCTTCGCACGAGCCGGGCGGGGCGGGCGGGGGCGGGAACGGGGCGGGGGGGGGCGCCGCTGTCTGCGCCAGCGGAGTTGGGGTCGGGGCGGGGACAGGGGCAGGGACGAGGCGGGCCGGTGAGGGGCTGGAGCGGGGCGGGTCGGGTGGGTCGGGGTGGATCGGGGTGGGTCGGGCGGGTCGGGGCGGGGTCGGTGCAGGTGCGGGGGCGGGTGCGGGGGAAGGGGGGGGGGCGGGGCGGGGGCGAGGCCGAAGCGGGAGGCGCGACGCCGTCTGCACCAGCAGAGCCGGGGCGGGGCGGTGGCGGGGAAGTGGGGTGGCGGGGACGGGGCTTGGGCGGGGCGGGGCTGCGGGGTGACGGGCGGTGACGAGGAGGACGGGAGCGGGGCGGGGGCGGGATGGGGCGGGTGGGGGCGGAGAGTGGCGGTGGGCGGTGGGGGGTTGGGGCGGGGGGGCGAGGAGGAGCTGGGCGGCGGCGGGGCGGGGGGACTGGGCGGGGGCGCCGGGCGGGAGCTGCGCGGAGCTTCGCCAAATCACTGTTGGTAAACAGACGAGCGGGCTCGCGCGCGTCCGGCCGAGGGGACAGTTCCGGAGCGCGCCGCCGCCTCCGAGGAAGCAGCACCGTCGCCTGCCCGGCGTGCGCCCGTGGTATACACACTACTAAGCTAATGTGCAGACGAAATTCTGCCACGCTCAGGGCTGAAGTCACGGCATTTAAAGAGGATAACAATATTACAATTTTCTTGAATATTATTAACCATTAATCCAATTACTAATCATTGTTACCCTCAAATGACAGGCTTCTCACAACTGCAACACTCCCGTCAGGCTTTTTCCTGATGTACTCGTATTAGTCCTATTTAAGTACTACAGTGGAATTTCAATAAGTATTTATTTTCTTAAAACATACTAGTGAGAACCCGTCAAAAATTGACGGTAAGATCTGAGATAAATGTAAAATATTGTGCCCATATTAATGTTCACAATATGTTGCATTGTTTGAATCTTCAGGGTATAACAAAAATATTCTGTGATGTGGAGTTCCCAAAATTTTGAACATGTATGGCCCATGACCAGGTGGCAATGCAATATCGGCACCAAATGACACAAAAGAAAGAGCACTATTATACTGAAGGATATTATTTCTAAAGTTTTTTGATGTGTCATAATCTCCTATAAACAACCGTTTGATTTCTTCTGGCATATTGCTCGAAGACTTTATTTTCCCATTTTAGCAACACAGAGTAAACTCGTTTACAGAATTTCTCTCACATGGGAAGTACAAAGTAGAACAAAACTGACATTTCGTAGACAATGACGCAACAGAAAACGAAATGATCTCACTATCACGACACATACGCTGACTTTCTCTTTCCTTGCTCCCAGTCAATGTACTACGTTTGCGTCTTTTGGGGCGCGTGGGCAACGTTTCGGAATTCGACATAACCTGTGAAGAACTTCACTACTTCAGTACAACCGACAAAACCCACTGTCCGAATGTTCTCTACAAAATACACTACAAAAGGAAATACATGCAAACTGTCATCACCACAATGCAATTATTACACTGAAACAAAACCTTGACGAATTCAGAAAAAATCTCAACAACCAAAACAAACCATCAAGCCGCGCCACCATGAAGCGGTGGGGACTCACATCTATCGACTCATCAACTTTAAAACAGCCACTCTTTGGGAGAAAACAATTGACTATTGATAAGCGTACTATTACAGAATGATTTAATTAATTAATTTACACCGTAAATGATTCTGAATCAACACAAACAATAACTGATACATCTAGGGATCACATTCTTTCATTTAAAGGAAAAAATACTACAATCGCTTCAGTAGAAGCTCTAAACGAAGCCATGGCAGAATACCTTATTTTTTTAAAAATATAGATACTAATGTTTAAATGGCATAAAATTGTATTCAATATAGCCTTTTGAAATATGACTGGTACAACTCTCTGTAAACGAAGGATTTTATCAACGAAGAAAAATTAAAAATATAAGTCGTAATACAGCTCAAACAGTGGATGAATTGTTATTTTGTGTTATTTAAAATAAAAATTTAAAGCGCTGGCCCTGATGGCCAAGAATGTTGAAGGTGCAAATTGGCGTGGGGTCGAATTCTAAATCATGGTGGATGAGGAGACGAAAACTTCCCCGGAATTGAGAAGGCAGTAAATACTTACATAAAATCTAGTGTAAGGCTTGTGACACATTCCACGAGGCGTTTACTCAGTTGAAAATATCTTCAAAAATAATTATTTGAAATATCCAACGAAAATTTCCATAAAAAACACTACACTATTATTATTATTATTATTATTATTATTATTATTATTGTAATTATTATTATTATTTAACTGCCACCGGGTCATACCCAATTGCTGTTCAAATAAATGCAATATAATGTAATGCACACGCTTAAATCGTAATAACCTACATCATTTCTCTTCATTATTGTACGATATAATAGAGTAAATGGAAACTAACACTGGACTATTTTCTGATCTGGACTGGACTGAAAACTAACACTGGATATGTTCCAGCTTAAAAATGTATTAAACAATTATTCAAATTACAACAAATACTAAAGTGATTAACCAGAAAAGTATTTTAATTAAAAGTGAAGTATTATCCATAAATACTCTCTTAGAATATGCAGGTCCATGTACTGGCATTTGAGGTTCGTATGATCCTTAAGGCGCGTCTGCGGCCTCTTCGTAACACGTACCACCGCCGTCGGTTCAAAGCCAGTCACGCCCACAAGTTCTTCTAAAATTCTGATTCCTGAGAGCCATTATATTGTCTAGCCAACTACATCATCGGTTTGTTATCAAAGTGGTCGGGTATAAAGGCAAAATTGATAAAAAAAAGAAATGTGTATTAGAGTCATATTATTTTCGTCGGCTTCTTTAATTAACATAGGCATCATCACAATATTAGGCGAAATGAACGTCGAAGAATCTTTCCCAGATGCAGAAATATTCTAATTGATTCTGAAGAATGGTCAGGAACTATTATATTCCTGGTTTAATAAAACGGCATTTCGTTAAAAAAAGTCTGGGATGATTACTAATAACAAGAAATATTTTATGTAATCAATTACCCATTTGAATAGAACTATCAGGCTCAAAACTACGTACCAAACAAGCAATTCTTTAGGTACGATCCCCTACAATCTTTAAACATAAACTAGATTTCTGAACTCGAGTTACATGCATCAAACGACAAATAATTACAAAAAAGATACGTATTTATCTTACTCAAACTTGAACTAAATGTTTTATTGTTCCCTGTAACTCATGTTGCACAATAAAACCGAAATAATACTCTAGGCAGTAAAACAACGCAAGTTAAATTTTGAAGAGCAGTTTAATAGCAAAGCGTTAGTAAAAATGATTTCGTTCAACCAGAAAGTACAATTCATCTCTTCTTGTAGTATCCACGAACCATCCACACTTTATTGTTCCCGACTGCTCCTTGGGCCGCGCGATATAACCGCTGTCCGCCTCCGTCCATTCGTGTTCTTTCCAAACCAGCGCATTCAGTCGATGGACGTCACCAATTTTCCGTCCCGAAACGTAACATTGCGTCGGAAGCGCTCAAACGCTGTGACATCAATCAACTCCGTCGCGGAGCACTCATAACTCAAAAGCGTCGCGCGGAGACGGGGCGGAAGGGGTGGGTGGGGTGGCGGGATGGGGGAGCAGGGGAACTTTGGGGAAGGGGGACGCTGGCATCGAGGACAGCGTCCCCGTAGTGACCACGGGGACGGACACCACCATCACAGGAACCGGGAGCGGTGGCTCAGTGCGTCAACTGATGACACTGCAGCGCCTCTGACCGAGAGGTCCTAGGTTCCCACTCCCCACGGCGGCAGGGTTTTCGGCACTAGCTTTTCAGCTAGGTCGAATTCAGTCGCTGTCTGGAGGAGAATTATAGCGGCCGGCTGCACTGATCGGTAGTTTTCCGTGGTTTCTCCCATCAACACCAGGCGAATGCCGGAGCAGTACCCTCACAAACGGGCCACGGATCGCGCGCGATCTGTCCCTTCTCTTCCTTGTCCTATCCTCTCCCCTTACACACACACTTACACTAACATACACTACACTACCACACATGTCAAGAGATCGTTCAGGGACTTAGAACTTGTCCCGGCTTGGGGCGGTGCCCCGCTGGTTGGAGAGTCCTGGTTAGGGGGAAACCCCGCTAGTCGGCGGTAGGTCGGCGCCAGATTTCGCCATCCAGCGGGGGAAGATCACCGCCATCTCCCGAGAAAAAAGCATGCACTACACTTATGGGACTAATGACCTAAGCTGTTGACGCGCCCGGAATCTTCAACCGACCATCACAGGAGAGAGCCCGACGTCTGGAAACGTAGAAGGTGAATTTGGAGAGATAAAATCAGGCATAATCGTGAGGGAAATTAAAGGACGAACAATTTAAATAAAAATAGTTTCTAAACTCAATACTTGCAAATGAAATTAATAACTTGTAACTATAATTTACTTGTAAATATAATTTAATAACATAAGTTGACAGCATAGAACCAAATGTTCATGCACGTATTCCAGGATACATAACCTTTGAAAATCAATTGCGCAGTAGCATTTAATTGATGATGTTCGCATCCAAAACTAACATCAATATTTTCTTTCTTCTATGTTTCCAATTAAGTAAGAATGCAACATGAATTCATTTCTTCTGTACAGCAATACAGAATTTCCCTATTATCACAATTTAGTTTAGATGAAGCGAAAGTAGAACGTGAACGCGAGAAAGTTGACACGAGGAAAGGAAGGGAAAAGAAACAAAACGTTCTCCCCTGTCGACTTCATTCTTCTATGTTCAGACAAATTAAAGCGTATAGAAATGCAACTTAGAAAAGTAATTTGGGGAAATGTGTCAGGATTTTAGAAAAAAGAAAAGAGACTATTCTTGAGAGAAGCAAAACTACATAATTGAACAACATAATTGCCCAATAGTAGGTATGTGAGACACGAGAAAAGAAGACCCGTAACAGAGGGAAGTGAGAGTAGTCACGTCACAAAAGTAAGAGAAGTTTTACGCCTGCCGAAAAGATAGAATATGACTCAAATTGACGACCATCATGAAAAAGTCAGTTGATATGAGTTACAGGTTTCAAGGACAAAGTAGTGACGAATAATAACGCGGAAATAAAAAAAATTCAAAACATTGTGATCTAATACTATATTATATTATTCGTTCTTTCCATCAGAAGTGTGTCCGTTCGCAAGAATGGTAATCTTTACCACTTTTCGGCCATGTTATTAAAAATCAGTTTAACACAAAGATGACAGCTTAATAGAGATTAATTACGAAATGTACCTGTCTGTTCGCCGCTGATGCAGGTAGACGCTGAAAGGCCGGAACATTTAAACGTTTCTTACAAAAAAAATCGGTTCCACACAAAAAATGCTGTTCGTGGTGGTAACGGTTTAATTGAAGAGGCCGTTTGGACAGACTTCACAGTTTCGATATCTATCGATTGATTGACTGATTGTGAGTGATTCCGGGCGCGTGAACTACTATGGTCAATAGTCCCGTAAGTGTAGAGCGTGTTTTTTCTCGGGAGGTGGCGGTGGTCTTCCCCCGCAGGATGGCCAGATCCGGTGCCGACCTACCGTCGGTTAACGGAAGTTTCTCCAAGCAGGTATCTCCCACCAGGGAGGCACCGCCCCAGTCGGAACAAGCTCTAACTCCCGACCGGTCTCTCGAAATATGTGGTAGTGTAGTGCATATTAGTGTAAGTGATGAAGATAGGACAAAGAAACGGATGGAAAGATCGCGCGCGGTACGTGGCCCGTTTGTTAGGGTACTGCTCCGGCATTCGCCTGGTGTTGATCGGAGAAACCACGGAAAACTACCGACCAGAGCAGCCGGCCGCCAGAATTCTCCTCCAGACAGCTACTGAATTCGACTTAGCTGAAATGCTAGTGTCGAAAATCCTGCCGCCGTCGGAACTCGAACAAGTACCGAGAGAAGCACTGCAGTGACATCAGTTGATGCCTTGAACCACCGCTCCCGGTCTGATATCTGTTATCGCTTGGACGAAACGTCGAAGATCTGCACAGAGGGTCCTTGGTTCGGTGCGCCGCGAGGCAGTGCCTGCGTGTGCCAGCCGGGCGGCGGACCTCACAATGGGTCTCCATCGCAGCGTCACTGGAGCGGCGCAACGCGACGCTCCGATAGCGCTCCGCCCGGCCACGCCCCTCTCCGCCCACCCCGCCCCACATCGCAACCCCGCTCCGCGCCGCGCAGCCGGGGCTAATAAGAAGATACATCGGCGCGTTATGAAACGGTGCCAATGAAACGTCACCGCGAACAAAAGCCGCGCGGACGGCGCAGCAATAAATATGGGCGGCTGCGTTTGACGGCAGAGCCCGCGTGACGGCGAAGAAGCGGCCGCTGCGATACATCGCTGTCCGCGCGGAGCGCAGCCAGCCCGCGCGTCAGCAGGCGACGGCGGCAGCGACACGCGCTGGCAGGGGCGGTGGCGGCGGCGATGGCGGCAGTGGTGGGGGGGGGGGGCGGAGGGGGGCTGTGGCGGTGGGGAGGCCGGGCGGGGCGGGGCGGGGCGGTGGGAGGGGTGTGGAGGTGGAGGCGGAGGTGGAGGTGGAGGTGGAGACGGATGCGGAGACGGAGGCGGTGGCGGCGGCGGAGGCGATGGTGGAGGCGGAGGCGGTGGCGGAAGAGGAGGTGGTGGTGGCTGCGGTGGCGGAGGCGGAGACAGGCGGAGGCGGTGGCGGTGGCGGTGGCGGTGGCGGAGGGGTGGCGTGGCGGAGGCGGTGGCGGCGGCGGTGGGGAGGCGAAGGCAGAAGCGGGGGGGTGGCGCGCGGGGCGGAGCGGAGTCGGAGCGGAGTCGGAGTCGGAGTCGGAGTCGGAGTCGGAGTCGGAGTCGGAGTCGGAGTCGGAGTCGGAGTCGGAGTCGGAGTCGGAGTCGGAGTCGGAGTCGGAGCGGGTCGGAGTCGGAGTCGGAGTCGGTGGTGGTGGAACGCCATGGTTGCGCAGAGGTTGGCACCTGCGGGCGCACTCGCGCAACCTGCGAATGCTTATAACTCGATGACATAGCCCTCAACCCAGTTGTATCACTCCATACCTCAAACACCTAGATAACGTCACTCTGGAAAACTCCTCATAGAACCAAAATAAAAAACGGATATCCATACCAGGCATTATTAGTGAACGTTTCTGAAACGTTTTTAGATGTGTCTGCTGAAGAAGATTTTCTCACCCAAATTATTTTGTAGTTTAATTTCAGGTAAATTGGAATGTAAGCCTTCACTACATATGTAAAGAACTATTGATGTATGTATGTTCTGTAAAAAGCAACTACTAAGAAAACAACTTACAGCTTGAAGGGGTCAAGAATGACACTAAATGAACGTGTGATTTTCCGCTATTTTATGGGTCGCAACTTATACCAGTGACTAATGATGCAATTATTGGCGTTCAGTTAATGAACCAAGGGTTAAAGAATGTGTCATGGGCTGGGTGCAACTAAGCACTTGCAATAAGCCGTTGAAGACCATAGCAAAGCTTTATTGACAAGTTTCGCTTCTTGCCATTGACACTGAACAATGCGCATCCCTGGCATAAAAGATTGGTGGGGAGCATCAAAGAATATGTTTTAAAAGCTAGTCACACTGGAGAATTTTAGTTTGAGACACAATATTTTATTGATTTACTGACGTTAACAATGTTCCCGTGATAGATTTAAATAATGTATCCTTAGGTTCCTTACTCCAACAATAAACTTAGAATATTGTTTCAACATAAAAATAGCCATACATATTAATTTATATAATGAACGTAATCAACATTGAATTGTAATTACATTAACGTGTATTTCATACTATCAATTCTGCAACGCTCAATGTACAAACGATCGCTCTGCGATGGTCACTAGACATCACTGGTCACTGGACCACATCATTCTGACGAGAGTTGCAGGAGATAACTTGATTCAAATGTTGCCGACTCTTGGTGTTTCCTAAGTACGTTAAGTAGTCTAATTAATACGTCGAAAAAGTTAATAATAAAAATGAAATGAGAATAAAATATCTAGATCAAAATATTTGGTGATGGTACCTTCGCTGTCCACCCATCATCCAGCGACGGTCGTGGACTGAACCCAGATTCTCCAATAACTATTATTATTTTTTTCTTTTTTGCTCTTGGACCACGCAGGACATGCACTTGCGCGGGCTCAGTATTATTATCATTATTATTGTTATTATTATTATTATTATTATTATTATTATTATTATTATTAAGAAGACCGATAATATTCACAATTATGAAGTTATTTCGTTTCAACAAAATTTAAATGCTTTTCAATAGTGCCCCATCTCCATTGCTGTTAAGGGAATATTTTCATTCAACAATAACATTGTCATTTCAAATTTGATTACAACCCCACATATACACCGAATCAGTGGGCAGAAAAGACGTTTAAAGAAATTATTATTACTACACAATTGTAACAATTCGAACTATGTTAGAAAATGAACATAGAAAATGGAACACATTAAAATCTACATGAAAATGAACACATTAAAAAATCTTTAGGAATATTCACATGCATTTTGATGTCGGAATCAATGGAAAGGTTTGTAAACAGAACATTCCTTAACAAATTCATGAACTTAAAATACCAACAAAAAAAACTGAATTAAGGGAACTTTGGAACTTCACATTTCCTTCATATACATTTACGTAAGCCATTTCCCTTCTAAAATCAATTTTCAACCGCAAAATTATGTGCTTAAACAAACTTCATAAAAACAATTAAATTATCATATTGGAAGACTATACAGAGCCACGCGGATCAACACCGTTAACAAACAGTAACTTTTTCTATATAACCACTCCAACGCGAAGGAAAAAAAATCCAATTCCCATACCACTTAATTAAGCAAACGCGCATTCAAAGTCTTCCAACTTCATCCAACAAAATTACGACGAAAAAAAAGTTCCTATCAAGCCCTTGACGCAAACATAAATAAGCAAAGTTACGTCGGACGTTTACACTCGGTTCGCCACTTAAAAATTCGAAACTTTGCCGCAACGGGGCGGCCGATGTTTGCGCTGCCAACTCTGGACAACCCCCGCACACTGATACCAATATCGTAAAACAAATTACGCACTAAACGTCACAAGTATTGCAGTAACAAGGTCTTCGGTCGCGAGAAGCAGACGTCGAGGGAGGGCAGTCTGAGCGCGGGTGGGGAGGGGGATGAAGGGGGGAGATTGAGGGGGGAACAGTGGAGAAGGCACGGCCGGGCACCAGCGCATCGGAAAAGCAATTAACGAGCAACGCGCCTCCGATGCCGCCCTGCCGGGATATCATGCACGCGAGGTGCAATTAAATATGCGCGGTGGAACCTGCTCTGCCAGCGCAGGCGAAGCGCAGCCGTGTGCAGTTTGATCTTGTTAGTCCCCGCGACACATCTCTCTTCAGAGCGAGAACTGTTTTACCTACCCGCTTACATACATTTATTTGAACTGCAATTGGGTATGACCCGGTGGCAGTTAAATATCAATAATTACAATAATAATTACAAAAATAACAATAATTACAATAATAATTATTATTATTACAATAATAATAACATACCGGGAACGGTAGCTCAGTGCATCAACTGATGTCACTGCAGCGCCTCTGACCGGGAGGTCCTAGGTTCGAGTCCTGACGGCGGCAGGATTTTAGACACTAGCTTTTCAGCTAGGTGGAATTCAGTCGCGGCCTGGAGGGGAATTCTAGCGGCCGGATGCTCTGATCGGTAGTTATCCGTGGTTTCTCCAATCAACACCAGGCGAATGCCGGAGCAGTACCCTACCAAACGGGCCACGGACTTTGCGCGATATTTCCTTCCTCTTCCTTGTCCTTTCCTCTCCTCTTACACACACACACACACTAATATGCACTACACTACCACATATTCCAGGAGACCGGTCGGGAGCTTAGAGCATGTCCCGACTGGGGCGGTGCCCCGCTGGTGGGAGAGTGCTGGTTAGGTGGAAACCCCATTAGCCGACGGTAGGTCGGCGCCGGATCTCGCCATCCAGCGGGGACAGATCACCGCCATCACCCGAGAAAAAAATACATGCACTACACTAACGGGACTAATGACCGAAGCAGTTGACGCGCCCGGAAACACGAAAAAATCAATCAATCAATCAATAATAATAATTATAAAGGAGTACAATACAGGACGAGGATGCAATAAACATACTATCACTAATATTAAGTATTATAACAATTATTTCAACTCTATCATGATATCAATTGATTGATTCATTGATTTTTTCGTGTTTCCTTCATAAAACGTTTGTCTTTATCATATTCCTATTTTTGTGGCTCACTATATATCGTGTATTTGTATGGTTCATGAACGCATGCATCATTACAAATTATCAATTTTCATGTTTTACTCGCAACTGGCATTACAACACTCTTCATTTCTTCATAAAATGTTTTCCTGTCTGTTTCAGAACAACATAAGACTTCTTTCTTTATTAGTTTCTACTCCACGCAGCATTTGTCGCAATATCCTCGCAAACAAGGCAGCAAATGAACGTCTTGGCCATATCCGTCGGGCGCAAATAGAATCCTTAATACATTTTTGTAGTCAATAATCTCTTCTGCAACCGTTCGTCGTCTTCCTATTGAGGTACAGAAGCGTGAGGAGATCGTTTGTGAATTTTTCACGCGAAAACACGTGAGGCCACGGGCAGCCCGCTCCAAGCGCCAGAGGGTAAATACGAGTCGTCGAGAGGCGCGGTGGCCTTGGAGCTCCCGCACAATCGCCCGCAGCGCGAGACGCGGAAGGCACGCGCGGGAGAAAGGAAGTGGGCGCTTCCAAGGCGGGGGGTGGGCGGGCGGGGAGTGGTTGGTCGGGCGAGTGAACGGGCGGGCGAGTAGGCGGACGGGCAGGCGGTGGGCGGGCGAGTAGGTGGGGGAATGGGCGGGCGAGTCGGCGGGTGAGTGGGCGGGCAAGTGGGCGAGCGAGTGGGAGGGCGAGACGGCGGGCGAGTGGGCGGGCGAGTGCGCAGGCGAGCGAGTGGGTGGGCGGGCGGGTGAACGGGCAGGCGAGTAGGAGGCGAGTGGGCGGATGAGTGGGCGGACGAGTGAGCAGGTGAGTGGGCGGGCGAATGGACGAGCGGGCGGGCGAACGGGCGGGCGGGCGAGCGGAGAGCGAGCGGGCGAGCGGGTGAGCGGGCGGGCGGGCGGGCGGGCGGGCGGGCGGGCGGGCGGGCGGGCGGGCGAGTGGGCGGGCGAGTGGGCGGGCGAGTGGGCGGGCGAGTGGGCGGGCGAGGGGCGGGCGAGCGGGCGGGCGAGGGGCGGGCGGGGGGCGGGCGAGCGGGCGGGCGAGCGGGCGGGCGGCGGGGGGGCGGGCGGGCGAGCGGGCGGGCGAGCGGGCGGGCGAGCGGGCGGCCGGACGAGGGGCGAAAAACGCGTGGCGAGTACGGCGTTGCGGAGCGGGGCTGAGACGGCTCCTGGGCACGAGAGCCGGCCGTTCCGCGCACGCCTTGCTCGCGCCCGCGCTGCGAATGGGCCTCTCTCGTGCTGCGAGAGGGTAATGGCAATGCACTTCCACCTTGCGGGCGTCGGGCCCTTGGCGCCGCAATGCTGCTTCTTGTTTCGATGCAGCGTACTTTCGGGGGCAATTTTTCCAATATGTAGACGTTTAAGAGTGGAAATAAGATGTATAAACAGGGAAGTAAAAATGAATCCGGTACACAAACTAATAGTAGTAAAAACAACACTTATTTTATGCTATAATTGGTAACAGTTACGTAATATAACATTGCAACTTCCATCCCACTAAAACTAAAGAAATCATTTTAGGATCTTGTAACGAAACTAGGCGCCAGTGTTAAGAAGATGCATATATTTTTTCTTCTTTTTTTCATTTCAAAAGTTTAAATGAAAATGGCTTTCTGCTAACGAATTCAGCACACTGTGCTCTATTCTTACAAAAAATGAAATGAAAAATATATTTATCAGGTTGGGATTAAACTCGTGCACAAGGAACGACAAGTCAGGAGGCAATCCCGACGCAATCTAATCGTATATCCGGATAGCTTGATTTATAATTCTTTAGGTTGCAATGATTCTAATGCACATCTCAAAACTACGCGAAAACTACTAATATTTCAAAACATATTTGCTTATGAATTATTTATTTGAGTATGATATGATTAAATAAATTTATTAACTATAAGGTGTCCTGTCAGACTGAATGATGCTGATGATTTAAAATGATCTAATTTTCTTCCATACGACGTTTGAAATATTTTAAATGCGTCAACAAAATAATCGCTAAGTTTTGTAATTGTATTCGAGGAAATGTATTAATGAGTCATTAAAATTTTGATATTTCACCCGCAAAGATGGAAATAAGCTTCGGAGGATATACGTAAAAAGAATATTTTTGATGTTTAAAATTCACCTTCCATATTCTTTACAAGTTCCATCACACATACATAACTAGGGAACGGATTTCCATGTCATTATGATTTTACAGAAACAAGACACCTGCATTCAACAATCTTTTTTTTTAGAGTTTACATGGCATTCTGAATTGATTGGAACTATTTTTATTTTACATATTTTTACATATTTTGGTATAATTACACATTTTTACATATTTTACCTATTTCTACACATTTCCTTATATTTTAATATATTTATACGTCGAAACGGAACATTCCAGATGCGCGTTTGCGTATATTAATCATATTGTTTAAAAATCAAATGTAATCCTGCTTCTATGACCACCATATCTTCGCTATAATTGTCACCTACACGCCCACCCCCCGCTTACTGCGTATTTGGAGTTAAGAATGAGCGGATTTCTGTGAACAAAAGTAATTTCATCTACGAGTTTGCCCATGTTTCAACCAGCACTTTCGTTACTCGATCAAAAACTAGCAAATTTTTTTTTACAGAAAATTGTCTTACACGTTGTTCGATTGAGAGGGGTATTCCCCCTCAATCCCCCTCCCCCCCCAATCCATCACTGGATACACGATTCTACTATTCATTGGAACACTTGCTTCTCGTAAACATTGTAATGTATACTGTGAACGTATTTTGTATTTCTAATAAAATTCTTAAGTGTGGTGAAATCAAGAAGAGAATTACTTCTGTAGAGGTAGAACCTACTTTCAGTCACTGCTAATATTAGTTAGGAATTGATTGGCGATATTTATGCTCGGAAAATGCTTTATAGAGAACAATTTTTAACTCAATAATGAATTTTTATTTTACATATTTTCTATTTTTTTAATGTTTTTGAAAAAATAAGTACATATGTGTGTACATATTTTGCATTTTTTATTACAATAAATTTCGTTCCCTATACATAACCGATGTAGATTAACATACCATCATTTTTCGCATTAATTAAATTTCTACAAAACGAAACACTGTTTCGTTTCACACAGCTAGTTACAGATGAGAGTTCCTCATCGTGAACAGAACGGCTCTCAAACATCAACACCATTATCAGTTGAAAAAGATCGGCACTCAGCAAATATTCGAACAGAGGACAAAGTAAGCTATTTTGCACCAGGTCCTGCAAAACGCACGCATTCGTGCGAACTAGTGTACACAAAAACCACGAAAACTCCCATTCAAAAGTTATTGAATTTCAATATTCAGTTTTTCCC
Source organism: Teleogryllus oceanicus (assembly GCA_964035755.1). Lineage (NCBI taxonomy): Eukaryota > Metazoa > Arthropoda > Insecta > Orthoptera > Gryllidae > Teleogryllus > Teleogryllus oceanicus. The sequence continues at coordinate 11,375,760 of CAXIVR010000009.1, forward strand.
TTCTGATGAATAACGGGATGTATGAATTTAATTTTCAGCACCACCGCCAATCTGGTGAAGCTAGAACACAAGCGCATCGTTTCCGGAAGATATCTCTGGAATACAACACGCGTATGTTGCTCCAATATCACCGCGTAATGGTTAAATATTGATTTACGAGGTGCACGCTCGGAAACAATTCAACCAATTCGTTTCGCTCAGGATAACACGTGAAAAGGGGAGGACCCAGCAAATTTAAAACTGCTCGCGGAGAGCCGAGCTTGGTGGGCCTTTCAAACGAGACCAACATTGCTCCAGTTTCTGCCCTCGCAGAGACCCTGAAATATTACACGAGATTATATATTTCAAGGACACGGGGCGATGCTTTATCTCATATTATATTTTACGTCAGTCTTTCAAAGTAATTAAAATATTAAAGTTTTGTAGGTGGTAAAACAATGTACTCGTTTATTTGACATTTATAACTACGGTTAATAATTTTCTGTACTTTTGACTAAGGTACTTACTAGTGTCTTCTTCTTAATAGTTTTTATTATCCTTGTTCGACAATTATTATGTCTTTCAAAGGTTTTTATGTTGCATAGCATACACAATCATTTTTTAACTACATTTCATCATACATGTACAATGTTCATCAAAAAATTCATACAATATTTGGATTAGAAACATAAATATTGAATTTAGAAATGTTTGAACATGCTTTACAGCTAATTAAGGAGGATGTAGTAGGTCTTTAGAATATCTTGATTTGATTCGTGGAAAGAGATTGACTGATTTACCTACAGTGTACAAAGGTGTGGCTACTTACTAGTGTCATTCATTACTCTTTCTCTCAGAAGCGTAGAATCTGAGCTCCCTAGTTGAGAAATCCTGAACGAGGGAAAATACGACGAGCCTGTGTTAGCAATAGGCGGTTTGATGTTTGTCTTGTAATATCTTGGGTGCAGTCCCATTAGACGACAAAGACAAACACCTTGCGGGCCACCGCCTATTCAGTAAATATCACGCAAGAACTACAAATTCCACTGTTTACTTCGATGATAGCGGTTGCTACGTCGTAAACCTCACAGGTCAGTGACTTATTGTTATCCCCAGCTATTGTTTCGTCAATAAAGACGTTTACTTTCTTGGAGCTAAGTCGGAAATAATACTGATTTCAGCAGTGGATTGGTGACACAACAGAACAAGAACTCACAAAGCTACAGCCTCTTCTGAATTAGGACGAGTTAATTTTAAACTATGGATTACGTTCATACTTACGTTCATATTTAGAGACTTACTAAGAGTTCAGAGTCATTGATTCAAGCCTCTGCGTATGTTGGAAGTTGTTTGTTTGTGAACACTAAACCAATTTTCTCGAATGTTCTTTAATTATTAAGTGTTGAGAAACACACTTTTAAACTTTCTTAAATACATACTTACACCTATTAAAGGTTTTATGAAGCATAAAGAGAATAGACCACGACCACGATGTATGTTCATTCAGAAAGTATACATCACTTCAGTGTTCGTTACTAAATGATCCTCAAGTAACAAGCATTTCCTTCCTATATGCCACAAAAGCTATTCAATGTAATTAAACTTACTCAGTGGTCCCGAAATAGCTTCCGATCACTTCAATGCCGAGTTTAAAATAAATTGTAACGAATTTATCGCAGCGAATATTCATACAAGAAAATTGTCTTCATCGGATTCGAAATGTTATCCTGGGATTTTCTGGTATCCGATAGATTTCATTCCACAATACTCATTTTATGTCCATCATTCGCGAATCAATTTAACTTCTCCAATATTTTACCATTATACACCAATGGTGATGGTGTGAAACACGTGCGAACGGAAAGTTGAATGACCGTGATGTAAGTGGTCTGAGAAACTGATGAAAAAACACGCACATACATTAACTACGTGCTATTCAGTGAATAACTTTTGAGTCTATACAAGACACGATCCCTTCCTTCTACGACAACCGCTCCTTCCTTCCACCCTCCTCTTTTCCCCCCCCCCACCCCACCTGCGTCCCCACCCCACCTGCGTCCCCACCCCACCTGCGTCCCCACCCCACCTGCGTCCCCACCCCACCTGCGTCCCCACCCACTCGTCCCCACCCACCTACGTCCCCACCCACCTCGTCCCACCCACCTACGTCCCCAACCCACCTACGTCCGGCGCCTTCTCTGGCCGTCGTCTTCGCCGTTCATCTTCCCTTTCGCCTCTACGTCCCCACCCACCTACGTCCCCACCCACCTACGTCCCCACCCACCTACGTCCCCACCCACCTACGTCCCCACCCACCTACGTTCCCACCCACCTACGTCCCCAACCCACCTACGTCCGGCGCCTTCTCTGGCCGTCGTCTTCGCCGTTCATCTTCCCTTTCCCTTCCTCGTGGTCCTCCAACCGCCTTCCCTCTTCGCAGTTTCCCTGCCTGCTCGCCCGCCTGGCGGCCCGTCATCATTAATAACGCGGCGCGCGCAGCCGTCCATGAATTGGGGCGGCTCCCGCGCGGCGGCGCTGCCAGCGGCGGGCGGCGCAGCAGCTGCGGCTGGAGCCGGCGCGAGGCGTCGCGGGCGGAAGCCCTCCCTTATTGCCAGCCCCGCTGCAACGTCAATTAGCAGCGCTGGAGCCGCTCCCGGCCGGCCGTCGGGACCGCGAGCGGCAATACGCCCAGCCATGAAGCAGTTAATAACTATCTACCAATTTGTATGGGCGTTGAGCTCTTTAAATGTCCACCATTTCGATTATATTCTCTAATTCGAAAATTTTGTCGCTTTATCCGACATGTTTTGTTTGAAACACCCGGATCAGCAGCGGACGCGACATATCAGAAATCATTTTGACGCGCTTTTATTAGAGCAAAATTTCTTGGAAGACGTCTGATCATAAACATTAAAGTACGGATTGTGATTGCAGATAAATAAGCAATTTTTGTTTTGTCTGAAAAATGTAGCGCGAAAGCTAGGATAAAAGCAATCATAAATCAATAATAACCAGCTTCAAGTGAATTTTGTTGAGCCTGCTATAATAATACGTACCTAGCACCAGTTATGAGAAAAAATAAAAACAAAAGAAACAATTTTTCATTAAAGAATTCTATGAAAAAAGCTATGAAAACAGATTACGACGACGTATTGGAAATGAAATATATTCGCTGAACAAAAATTAATGTATACTTTGAAACTTTCAACAACATGAGTTACGAGATTTCAAGATACAATAAAAAGAACGATTATAGTAATAAACACTTGTGGTGGTTGTAAGATCCTTACTATCACAAAACTCACACCTGGGACAATGTTCAAGGACTTTATTTATTGCTTCATTCTTCCAACGAATCGGCAAGAACGCGCGAGATTTATTAACGCCAGAGTAAAGGACGCCGCGAATTCCAGAGGAACCTCCGTCCAGCACTCACGGAGGCAGCTAGAGCTCGCTAGCCGACGGTAGGTCGGCACCGGATCTCGTCATCCAGCAAGGGAAGTTCACCGCAATCTCACGAAGAAAAAACATGCACTACACCTACGGGACTAATGACCTAAACTGTTGACGCGCCCGGAATCACTAACAAACTAACCAACAACTCGCCTGCCAAGTCTCAAACGTAGCCACGCTGCAACACGCACCGGCGAAGATGTTTCTCCCGCTGGGTAATCATTTGTTATGTTAATTTCGTTCTCTTGTGCGCGCTTTTATACGGGAGAATTTCCTCGCTTTGAAGCGAGACACTCCGATGCTCCTGCCTTAACCACATCCACGCCCGCATTGGCCTCGATTTTACCTTGTTTATTTACTCTTTTATTTATTTATTGCGGCGATGGCCACAGCGAAGTCACCGGCCGTGGTGGCGAAAGTCGTGGTACCGCGCACTTGAGCGGCCGTGAACGGTCTGCAGGACCACTTGCAAACACGCCTCGTAATTGCCCCAAGACTGGCGGTGTACGGGTGGACGGCCCGAAAAAATGGGCCGAACCCCACCTCGGCAATTTGAGGTTTCATCACGAGCAGCACGTGTGGGAGAATACGTAAGGAGGCCGCACAAAAGACGCCTTCACTGCAGCAGCCGGTTTTGGAAAAAAGGCGTCAGTGATACACTCAGAACAGCCTCGCATGCCTTTTTCAAAACCAAAGAAGTCCTACAGCACTCGTCCCACTATTATCTAATTACTTCCTTTTGAAAATCTATTCTTAGATAATAGTCGGTATTATCAACAGATGAAATGTGTAAGACTTAATCTCCTAAATAAACGAGCCAAATACTTTTTTCGATAGAAAGAAAACCTCTCTTCCCCAAACACAAAACGTACACAAAAGCTCCATTAAAGTTTCGATTTACTATGGGCGTCCGTTCTGTAGTAAAAAGTGAAGTAAACGAAAATAACTAAATTATGTTATCAAAGAATGTTGATAACTTTGTTAAATAAAAACCAAATGATGGATTAACCAGTTTAATTAAAAACATTGCACAATTGCACTGCAAGTCACGAAACTGTTTTCTTACGCTTCGTGATCATCATTTATCATTAGGGGAACGGGAGGATGAATCTAAACACTAATAAATGCAAAATGCTCCTTATACAATATGTTCAGTCCTCATCTGCATGAATTATTTTGTAAAAAAATTTCATGACACCATTTCAATTTTTTTAAGTATTAATTTTTTTCGTAAAATTTTTAAACGCACACGGTGATTCCTTTCCAGATGAGATGAAAAATAACACAAAGTCCTGCAATTTTTTAAGTTGAAAGTGTGAACTAACTACAGCTTCGTAGGTAGCTTCACGCAAGGCACATACGGGTTAATTAGAACGGGTAGAAGAGTTTCATACGATTTTAAAAGGTGTAATAAAAATATGAAGTTACACTGAATTCTAGCCGCTATGCACAAGCAAAAATTTTACACTACAAATTTTATAAGAGTGGTACTCATTTTTTCTACCAAATTCACAAAAAAACAGAATGTTTTCACAAATTCTATTATACATTCTTACAAAAAATCTGTTTCACATTCATTTTAGAAATTCTTGGGTATATATTATCGATTTCGTGGCTTCCCAATCAAAAAGAACATGTTTTACGTGACGCATTTAACATCAATATTCCCATTACCACAAGTGGTGATCCCTACAGAATGTGACAAAAAAGCTATGAACGTCAGGCCTTAACCACCGCACATGCGTGCGGTTAACCTGAACGATGCAGAACGTGAATCGAAAACGAATCGCAAAACAAAAGGAAGGGAGTGCCATGCTGAGCCGAGACGCCACCGCCGCGAATTCTTGTCTGATTGGTTGATTAGTAATTCCTGGAGCGTAAACGGCTAAGGTCATTAGTCCCGTAAGTGCAGTCCGTGTTTCTCCCTCAGGAGATGGCTATGATCTTCCCCCGTTGGATGGCGAGATCCGGCGCTGACCTACCGTTGGCTAGCGGGGATTCCCCCTAACCAGCACTCTTACACCAGCAAAGCACCGCCCCAGTCGGGAAAAGCTCTAAGCTCCCGACATATCTTCCGAAATATGTGGTAGTGTAGTGCATGTTAGTGTAACTGTGGTGGTGTGTATGGGGAGAGGATAGGACAAGGAAGAGGAAGGAAAGATCGCGCGTGGTCCGTGACCCGTTTGGTAGGGTACTGCTCCGGCATTCGCCTGGTGTTGATCGGAGAAACCACAGAAAACTACCGATCAGAGCCGCCAGCCGCTATAATTCTGCTCCAGACACCGACGGAATTCGACCTAGCTGGAAAGCTAGTGTCAGAAATCCTGCCGCCGTGGGGAGTGGGAATCTCGGACCTCCCGGTTAGAGGCGCTGCAGTGACATTAGATGATGCACTGAGCTACCGCTCCCGGCGAATTCTTGGGGCCCCACTGCGGCCGTAGAGACGCATCCACCGACGCCGCGGTGTCACAGGCAGCGGGCGCCTGCTGGGAAGCAACGCCTGTGCGCCGCTGCCCGAGGGCGTCGCGACGACGCGTCGGCAGCCGCGGAGGCCGCCCCGACGCCCAGCCGCGCAGTGCCCGCGCAGCCCCGCCGAGCAGGACAAAAATCATACCAGCAAAGGCGGCGCAGGGCACCAACTTGTATCATAGCAGTGACTCAAACAGGGAGGTCCTGTAGTTCGAGTCCCGATAGTGGCAGGAATTTCGACACTAGCTTGTCACCTAGGTTGAATTCAGCCCTTATCTGGAGAATTCTAGCGGTCGGCTGCTCTAATCGATAGTTTACCGTGATTTCTCTGTTCAAAATCAGGCGAATGCCGGAGCAGTATTCCACCAAACGGGCCACGGACCGCGCGCGATCTTTCCTTCCTCTTCTTTGTCCTATCCTCTCCCCTTACACACACACACACACACACACTTAAAGTAACATGCACTACACTACCACACATATCGGGAGACCAGTCGGGAGCTTAGAGCTTCTCCCGGCTGGGGCGGTGCCCCGCTGGTGGGAGATACCTAGTTTACCTGCCTTATCACCAGACGTGGACATTGAGCCAGGGCAGAAGTCGGATTTACCAGACCATAAAATGCCAAATTCATACATACACACATTAATATTTCGGAAAAACGACCTTCTAAGGGTACGAAAGAAGTTCATTTCTTCTGCATTCAGATGCACGTAATTCGCAAGCATGAACCCGAAGCCCGTAAAGCCGATTTTGCCTGATCCCTGATCGTTAACTTAGTCGTCCTGTAGGCTCATTGCTGAAATCTCTATCTGTGGTCCTAGAAGACCCGTGTTATTTGTGATTAGCAAAGAATACATATTAAAATGTGAGGTAGTATTTGAGGTTTAGAGACGTCTATGATTCGGTCTTTGGGGTGAAGTAAATATATAGCACTGGGCAACACAAAAAAATATTTTGTTTTTCGTGCCTGAAATTTTAGAGCTGATTAAAGGTATTTCAGGGTCGCTGATTCAAAAATGCTAACTGCTTAGCTGATCAGTTCTAGTTTTGATGCTACATTGAAAAGAAGGATTTTCGTCACTTTCGAAATCATATATATTAATTGAATATGAATTAATATGTATAGTCTATCTCATTATAAACAGACAAATTTGAATTCTCCATGCCTTTTTAGCAATATAATTGGGTTGGTTTACAGAATATAAGTCAGTTGAGTGGCGACGTATCATTGACAGCTCAAGAAAAATTGTGAAGTGTGTACGCTTATTCAACGGCAACAAATGCGGCTCTGTTCCAATTGGTCACTCATTCTTCAGGAAAGAAGAGTACTGGACAATTTCTTCAGTTTAAAAGAAGATTAAGTATTAGAAACATCAGCGAGTAATTTGTGTTGAACTGAAGATCGTAAATTTTCTTCTGGATCTACAAAGCGGCTACACAAACTATCCCTGCTTTATATTTCTATGAGACAGCAGAAACAGTGACCATTGGTGGAGAAAAACTTGGCCTCTGAGGAAAGAGATAGTTGTAGGGGAAAACAATGTAATCAATTTACTTTTAATAGCTCGAGAGAAAATTTTTCTCTCTCCACTGCGTATCGAGCTAGGCTTGATGAAGCAATTTGTACAGTCATTGGAGATGGGAAGGTTTGTGTTTACATACATTCCGGGAGTCACTGTGTTTACATACATTTATATTACATACATTTCCGAGAGTCACACACGAGAAACTGAAAAGAAGGATTTTAGATGGTTCACAAATAAGAGAGCTCGTAATTGATTCAAATTTCTTGGAATACATGAGCGCAAATCAATCAAGTGCTTTGTCTTCTTTTGTTCTAGTTGTGAAAACGTTTTAGGAAAGCATAAAGCAGACTTTTCACAATTAGTAGAAACAATACTTTTCAATTCCCATGTGCTTGGCAGCAATGAGTATTAATATCTATTACCTACAGAGCAACTTGAATTGCTTTCCTTCACTTGATCTAAGTGAAGAGTAAGGTGAACGATTTCACTACGATATTCACCAGTGGAAGAGAGGCACCAAGAAAAATGGGATACACACATTATGGCAGACTACTGTTGCAGCAAGACTGCTACGGCATTTGTCACTTAAAAGTGAATTTAAAAAACTTTTTTGGTTCTGAATAAATTGTTGATTTTGTGAACATTTTGATGTGAAATTACGTGACTTATCGGACTGCTATACCCAAGTTTGCGGGTTCAAACCCGATCGAAGCCGTGGATTTAAGGGCGAAAAATCCTTCGTACGCCTTCCTTCGGAGGGGAAGTAAAGCCGGCTGTCCCATGTTAGTACATTTACTGCATGTAAAAGATCCTCAAGCCTAAGTGATGTCTCTGAGCTAAATTCAAATCGCCTGTTTCGTCGCCCAAACTTCTTTCTCCCATAATTGGTGAAAGGAGCGTAACGAATTTTGCGTGGTTAGACGGAAAAGCAGGCCTCATGGCCTGAGTCTCGCCACGTATAATAAGGCAAATTCACTTCAGTCAAGCAAGCAAGCAACAAATTTGCCCCCAGGCGAGAATTTTCATCTGGGAGCCACGCTTGTGGGGCACCCGCTGCCACAGCACGCGCGATCGGCGCCGCACGGCGGTCGCCGCAAATAAGATGGAAGGTCGATGCCACAAACGCCGCGCTGTTGTCGCAGAGAAGCCTTCTGTCTCCAGCCGCAGTGCACTGCGTGACGAGGCAGAAGGTGGTCGCTGCGCGAAGGGAATACGAATGAGGTCGGTGGATCTCTGAGGCCGTCTCGTCGCTCTCAGCCTCGGATTGAACGAATTTAATGCGTCAAGCGTTTTATATTCCCACGCACGTGACTCGTGTAATGTCTTAGTGCTAGTTGACAATCGCCCTAAAAAGAGGCCTTGTTAACACGAATAGTAAGGTATACAGCGCTATAAAGATGCCATTTTATTGCAATTGGACGAAGAATAAGACTGCACTGCATTGCTCAGCAGAAACAAGTCTCCAGATCAAAATGTCGGAAAACAAACCTAGACCCGTCACTGTCCCCACATACAATAGGTAGCATTAGAGATGTGATATTTTGGTATGAATTTGCAAAAATTATTCAGATTCTAATTATTAATCAATATATCTGAAACAGTTAACGTTCGTGAAATTATCTTCAACTAAAAGGAGTAATAAGCTATTGTGGAAATTCTCTGTTAGCTACAATCATCATCTTTCATCCGAACAATTGAATTCCTACACGTTCTTCTATTTTCAATCTAAACTTTCACGAACAGAATCCATTGAATTTCAAAAATATTAACTCATTCACAAAAAGTGGAAAGTGTTGATGGTGAAATATTAATAAATTGTGCGGGATATTTGAAACAAATCAGCAATGATGTCAAAGCTAGTTGTTTCGCACGTTATGAGTGCACAGCGACATCCTTAAATCATCGTTTCGACACAAGTTACATTCGAAACAGCTTTACCAACACTGTATACACTAAATATCACGATGAACTATGTGACACGTATACCTGTTATGTAAAAAGTTCTCTCACGATACGAAAAATAAACAAATTGTTTGCCATATCTCTTCTGCCGGTAATGTCAAAAAATATAGAACAGTGTCTATTCCATAAATGATTAGAAAAATGTTACGGCACAAATAACTTTGCCTTCCATCACACTGACATTCATTTCAGAAACTTTTTTTTCTATAATTGAGAATAATACATTCCTGCAGCATCAGAATCTCCTAGTATTTCCCAAACAGTATTTCGGTATAATTATTCAGTATTTCGGTATAACATTCAGTCAGTTCCATATAGATATCTGGGATGGCAAAAAGTTATTTTTTCTGACTCAAAATAATTTGTTTGAAAGTTCCCGTGAACTACAAGCCAAAGGGGAGAATAAAAGTGAGAAGACCGCTGAGAAAATGGAGTGAGCAGTTTTCAGGAGTCTTGCAGTTAACAATAATAATGATGATGATGATGATATAGTTGAATATTCTTCTCCAATGGTCAAATCGGAATAAAAAAATTTACTTCCGAATTAAATTTAACGTCGTAGTCAACCTAACCTAACCTTATCAAAACTTTTAATAATATCAGAAATCAAAGTTATTTTTATGCAACGACGAAAACTTTTAATTAAATATTCTCCACCGGACGTTTACACGATAACACTTTAAGGAAGATCATGCGACTGTGTTTTTTCGTGTACTCTTTAACACCTCCCCTCGACATTTCGAGATCTTCAAGGTCTTAACTGCCAAACTTTGCTGCCATTTCGTTAGAAACGACCAAGGTCTTCCGTCTTTGCGAAAGCAAAAAAATCTACGAGATGTCTCAGACGAATCAATTACCGTTGAGCCGCACCTGGGCCACACACTGGGCCACACACTCAGACTCGACGATGTTATTTGGTGAAGAACAGCTCAAAATCATATTAACACACTGAGCCACACACTCAAACTCGACAATGTTATTTGGTGAAGAACAGCTCAAAATCATATTAACACACTGAGTCACACACTCAGACCCGACGATATTATTTGGTGAGGAACAGCTCAAAATCAAACTAACACACTGGGCCACACACTCAGACTCGACGATGTTATTTGGTGAAGAACAGCTCAAAATCATATTAACACACTGGGTCACACACTCAAACTCTACAATGTTATTTGGTGAAGAACAGCTAAAAATCATATTAACATACTGGGCCATACACTCAGACTCCACAATGTTATTTGGTGAGGAACAGCTCAAAATCATACTAACGTCACTGCAAGATATAACGCGTTTTGAAGCTGTAAAGTCACAGAATTGAACATTCTCTGAGGAGATTATGATATTATTTTCTATAATATTTTTATGAACTTAATATTTTTTCTGTGGTCACATCTTTTGTATTCTTTAAGAAAGTAGAAAAAAATAAGAATTCGCTTCCAAATAAATTTTAATAAATAGTGGACTTAATACTTTTTGATACATTGAAAACATTTATCTGTATACTTCGAAGTCTGTCTCGCTGTTTCATCCGTCGGTGTGATACGCATAAGCACTACTGGGCCATTTCAGCAGAGTGTCTGTCTTCGGGATTTCTCAGTACGTTGAAGCATACATGCGCATCTGATGCCGTTGATCTGTTATCTCTTCTTCCGGATAAAATATCCGAGAACTGAATATTAAGTCAAGTGTTTTCGTTGTGCGGGAGGAATACCAAAACTATCAATGGAAATGAAAACAAGCAGACATTCGGAGGTGTCAACACAAATTAAAAAAAAAAGTACAATAGTGTTTCAATTGTTAATTTTGAGCGGCGTAACGGAGCTCAAAATACGCTCTAATTACCACGATCCGCAGAGGTTCGAATCCCCCCTTGGGTATGCGTAGTTGGGCTTGCCCATTCATCTTTCACAATCATCCGTTCATATCCTATAATTCACTTCTGTGGGTTCCGGCCGTAGTTGTAATTATAGAAGATGGCTTTGGAGGCCATTTCCTCCTTCGCGATTATTAACGAATACGCACCACACGTAATTGGAAAGGCTGGGCCACAGCGCTGAGGGTCTCCGAGTTACATAGGAATCTAAAGTTTGCCAAAACCGAAAAGAAATTATTATGTTTTGGTGAATGTAATACAATAATTACAATAATAATAAATGTAATGATAATTGTTAATTCAGTTATTTACAAAGTTACTACCGAAAGTGACTGTCGAACGAATGAAATGTTGAAATCGCATTTTCGACTGAACACACGAAACATACTTCCGTACGACTTGAGTTCACTCTTTTTAGTATGAAACTTACAATTTACACTATTGTAAAATAACTTTTGGAATATTTAATACACTAGTATATTATATTCTTGGGATCATTCTCAATATGTGAGGCGGCCTCCATATTCATTTATCATCCCAGTGTTTTGTTTACAGCTCCTACCAAGGCTACACGTATGGCAAAGTCTACTTTAGCACAAACCTCTACCAGTACGCTTAACACAAACGAATACTTCCCCATCAATATACAGTGAATATCCAGTTTCTACGCGTGAGTGTTGAAAATATTATTTTAATTACTTCAATCGCCAACGTCTTTTAAAATTCCCACTCATTTTTTTTTCTCCCACCAAAGTCGATGTCCAGCCGGAGGTGCATCGTGCGGTTCGGCGCCGGCCCGCCCTCTGGCAAGGCCGTCTGCGGCACGACCCCAAGGAGGCTCCACCGTCCACGCTTGCGCGGCCGCCGTCCCCGCCCCCGCCCCGCCCCCCTGAAAGCGCGATGAACACCAAGCTCTAACAGGCGGCAATTACAAGCGGCGCGCGACCCCGCACAACACGCACGACGGATGGCAGGAAGAGTTGGAGGGCAGGGTGCGGGACAGAAAGATAATACAAAGACAAATGGGAAAAACAGAAGTAGTAATAGTAATAATAATAATAATAATAATAATAATAATAATAACAAAAATAATAATAATAATAATAATAATAATAATAATAATAATAATAATAATAATAAAAGAAGAAGAAGAAGAAGAAGAAGAAGAAGAAGAAGACGAATAAACCGGGACCGTTAGCTCAGTGCAGCGCCTGCTCAACTGCAGCACGTCTGACCGGGAGGTCCTAGGTTCGAGTCCTGATGGCGGCAGGATTTTCGACACTAGCTTTTCAGCTAGGTCGAATTCAGTCGCTGTCTGGAGGAGAATTCTAGCGGCCGGCTGCTATGATCGGTAGGTTTCCGTGGTTTCTCCGATCAACGCCAGGCGAATGCCGGAGCAGTACCCTACCAAACGGGCCACGGACCGCGAGCGATCTGTCCTTCCCCTTCCTTGTCCTATCCTCTCCCCTTATACACACACTTACACTAACATGCACCACACTTTCACATATTTCGGGAGACCGGTCGGGAGCTTAGAGTTTGTCCCGGCTGGGGCGGTGCCCCGCTGGTGGGAGAGTCCTGGTCAGGGGGAAACCCACTAGCCGACGGTAGGTCGGCGCCGGGTCTCGCCATCCAGCGGGGGAAGATCACCGCCGTCTCCCGAGAAAAAAACATGCGTTACACTAACGGGACTAATGACCAAAGCAATTGACGCGCCCGGAAACACGAAAAAATCAATCAATTAACAGCTGAATGTGCGTTGACCGATGGGCTCGACCACGCGGAAGTGGCGGTGTGGGCGTGGTCAGTGCAATCCTTCCAGCGTGGCCATCTCGCAGTCCTCCACCTTTGGCCCCGGACGACGGAATCAATGCTGCAGGGGCGCAGTGCGACGCGGCGCGGCGGCCGCTAATTAAAGCTATTAAGTCGTATTAGGTAGGCGAAGCGCGCAAGGAATAAAATGAGCCGTCAAGCGGCGCATAAAGAGAGGCGGCGCGGGGGCAGGGTCGTAAAGCGGTCCAAAGCGAAGGCCCGGCAGCCTGCGGACGCCCACACCCCGAGCATGGCAACAATGGCCAAGGCAGCGGACAGCCGCGGAGCCCAGGTGCGCCCGCGAGGCACACTAGCACGACCTTCCGGAAGGGAAATCCATGGTGTGCGTTGATTGTGTAATAATAATACAGATGGAATGTTAGATTTGTAAAGTGTAAAAATTCTTATTATATTTTATTATATATATATATATATATATATATATATATATATATATTGTGACATACCGATATGTCACGTTAAAATAAACTAACATTTATTTGTAGACAATATGGTGGAACATGCATTACGAAATATCACGTGAGCTAGAGCTTAGCAACGACCGTGAATAAACAATGTAGTTTTTGTTTTTTCTAAATGCATTAAGAGATGGCTTGGTGCCGAAAGTAGAAAATTTGGGATTGGGCGAAGAAGTTTAGACGGTCAGCTACACCAAAATATAACAAACGTATGGATTGGCTGGGTGAGAGAAGGACGGTCAAATGTTATGAAAAAATGGAGGTAGTTTAATACGAAGTCTTCGAGGGATGAATCATGCAGAAAGATTTCATTCTGCTCGGAAACGCGCTTCTGAACTGATCGTATGTTCGTGAGAGGGAACGAGTACAATCGAGATAGAATTGGGTTATCAGTGAAATTTTAAGGACAGTGAATGATATTGCAGATATTTTGATGTGGAAGCAATATTGATGTATAAATTGGAACTTTGTCGGGAATGGTAATCGAGTTCGGGACTATGTCATAGGACGTAATCGGGACTGATAATTTTGATAGTTTGAGACCAGCTTGGATAGGGGCAGAAGAGGATTTCTTGGAACTTTGGACTACGGCAAGATCGCAAGATATTTCGACTGAGAAGTCTACGAGGGACATCAACGAAGAAAAGATAAGTTAACCGCGGTATAAATTGTAAATTGAAAGATATCTTGATCAAAGGCCTAAAAATTGTAAATTCACTAAATTGTTTCCTAAAAGCGTAAAATAAACTTTGTTGAATTTTGTTCTTTAGAAAAGAAAGTGATCTTTCATTTAGTCAATCCAAACAGAAATGAACTAGAATAGAATCATTCTATTTCAGATTCCAGCTGCGCTGTATAGTCGCAGATCCTATAATCCATTATAGAGGTAATAAGGATTATAATATATCGTGACCCATTGACTCAGCAAGCAGGACGAGAAGATCTTTAGCAGATATAAATGTAGAGAGAGGAAAATTTTGGTATATCTCAATATATATATATATATATATATATATATATATATATATATTATTATTATTATTATTATATATGTTAAATTCTATATTATATTTTTATGATCGATGAGAGCTGAATCAACAGCAAAGAGGACTAAATATGGTTAGATGAAAGTGTGAATGTCGTAAAGATAGTGATTAAAAAGAAGGGGAGAGATAGAGGATCCTTGGTGTACTGTCAGATATTGAAAATACTTATGAATAGGTATGTTTAATTTTAACACAGAATTTACGATTACTTAGAAAAGTTTGGATTATTTTAAACAGGTATGTTGGAGTACCAATTTGATTTAGTTTATAAATGAGACCATCATGCCAAACTTCGTTAAATGCCTTTTCAATTTCTAAAAGAATTGCAACAGTATGTTGTTTTACATGGGAAGAATATTCAATTTTTTTCTGTTACTTTTAAACGTTGACGAGTTGTTGCATGTTTGTGTGTAAATCCAAATTGTGTAGGAGGAATAATTTTATTACATGTTACAAAGCGTGTTAGTTATGTTATAATATAAGTTTCTAAGATTTTAGAAAGAGGGGAAAGTAAACTAATTGGTCGATTCTTCTTGGGATTTCTAGGGTCTTTTTGGGGTGTGCAAATGGGAAGTATAAAGGCTATTTTCCAGTTAGATGGGAAGAAATTAATCTTAAGGCTGAATTTCAAAAGGAGATAAAGAAGGCAATTGCTCTATTACCAAAATATTTGATTGTTTGGTTATTAATTAAGTCAATTCCAGGCGATTTACGGGGTTTCAAATTTATTAATAATTGACACAATTTCAGAAAGCGTAATATAATCTATATTTTGAGGAACATTAAAGTTGGAAAGAGCGATAAAATTGTTAACAATGAAATGGTAAGTTTGTAACAGAGTTAACGAGTAAAAGATTCTTGAAAATGATGTCCAAGTAATTGAGTTTTATCATAATCGTGTTGAACTGTAATCGATATGATTTAATGACATTGGCATTTTTGAGAACTCTTGACTTCGACCATTCAGTTGCACAACAAAACACAGCTTATTCGAGGTCATGGCCCCATGCAAGGGAAAGTGGAACGTGATGGTCTCTTGTAGTTTTCCTTTGATGTTACGTCGCAATAGGCGAGGGATTATCCCAACGGGCCAGCGAGTTTCGGGAATCCGCAAGTCGCCGGGCGCGCAATCATTTGCTCAACCATTCAGAAGGGCCGTTCCAGGAGGCCTATCCGTTCGCGGTAAATTGGCTCCTCGGAAAGCAAATAAGATGATTCCGAGAAGCGATGAGTCAGCTGCAGAGGACAAGCGGCTACGAGCGAGTTCGCGAACGGCGCATGCGGTCAGAGCTCGGCCTTTCGCGCCCACGCCCCCCCTCGATCCAACCAGCCATATCGCCCTGCCCGGAGCGGTAACTCAGTACATCAACTAATGTCACTGCAGCGCCTCTGACCGGGAGGTCCTACTTTCCAGTCCTGACGGTGGCAGGATTTTCGACACTAGGTTTTCAGCTACGTCAAATTCAGTCGCTGTCTGGAGGAGAATTCTAGCGCCCAGCCCAAGCCGGGACAAGCTCTAAGCTCCCGATCGGTCTCCCGGAATATGTGGTAGTGTAGTGCATGTTAGCGTAAGTGTGTGTAAGGGGGGAGGATGGACAAGGAAGAGGAAGGAAAGATCGCGCGCGTCCGTGGCCCGTTGGTACGGTACTGCTCCGGCATTCGCCTGGTGTTGATCGAGCAACCACGGAAACTACCGATCAGAGCAGCCGGCCGCTAGAATTCTCCTCCAGACAGCGACTGAATTTGACGCAGCTGAAAACCTAGTGTCGAAAATTCTGCCGCCGTCAGGACTCGAACCTACGACGTCCTGGTCAGAGGCGCTGCAGTGACATCAGTTGATGCACTGAGCTACCGCTCCCGGTACCAGGGACCGAATACCGAAATAATAGCGGTAAAGGTATTTATACCGGTATACAAATACCTTTACCTCTATTATACCTTTATTCAAAATACCTTTAAAATACCGGTATAAGACGTCAAATACCGGTATTTTTAGAGGTATTACTTTATCCGACGTCTATACCGGTAAAATACCTCTATTTAAAGGTATTATACCGGTATTCTCATCAAAATACCGGTATTTTCAAGAAAATACCGGTATTTCATAGAATCATACAGGTATTTGGGAAATTCATTGTGATATTTCCGCTGAGATGACTCAGAGGAAACAACTACACGGATGAGTTTCTGACCGGAGGTCCTAGGTTCGAGTCCCGAGGGTGGCGGATTTCGTCACTATTATAGCTAGGTCGAGTTCTGCCGTTGACTGGAAGTCGAGTTATGTCGTCAGACGGAGGGACCAGCCAACGGTCTTTCGCAGACGTCAACACGAGCTCGTTCGTGACCTTGGACCTCACGTCCGGGCGCAGAGCTTGGCGACACGTGATAGTGTTGAAAATTTATCGAATTTCTCGTATAAATCTTGTCCTTTCTAGTAGCGATAAAAATGGAGAACATGTCTTCTTATCCATAAATGAGTCTTCCACGCATACCAAACTTCCTTCTTGCATGACTGTGTTTATCACTAAATACGATTATTTGCTTAAATTTGATCGTATCACTAACATTCCGAAAATATTTTTCAGTTGGCCCAGTTTCCTTATTCTGCAATAATTATAACTAAAACAATATTAAAAATAGACATTGAACGCTAATAGACATATAACTATTCTTACACGAGGGAAAAAGATGCGTTATGTTTAATTCAAAATTAATGATTGAAAATGAATGATTTAATTTACACCATGTATTATTTAAGAAATTTCATTAAGAAAATATTAATAGTACTATATAATATTAATTAATTTTAATAAATATTTTAAAATATTAATACTAATTAAATTTTAAATGTTTGCATTAAATTTGTGTAAATTAATTTATCATTTTGTTTGTTAATTTATAAATTTAATTCAATTAAATGTTAATTTTAATTGAAAAGTAAAAATGTTAATATTAATAAACTTTTTTATTAATTAATAATGTTAGTATATATTTATTATTAAGGAAGAAACACTCTTCTCGAAGTGGGCTCCTCCCGATGCATTTTACAATGTAAGCTACCCGTAGAAGGAACCTTTCCACATGCAATGTTAATAGCTAATATAATAGTAATAAAGTAATAATAATAATAATAATAATAGTAATAATACATAATTTACTTTATTACAAATTTCTCAATATCTGCAGTTAATGTCAAAATGTATTAAACCCTTAATATAAACTAGGAAAATAACATTTTATTTTAGCCTATTTATTAATGTATAATTAAGATTTAATTGTGAAATGAAGTAAAGGAAATCATTTTTAACAAAAACAAACTGGGCCTGAAAGCCTGAGCGTTCGTGATTATCTCAAGGTGTCAACGCTTCCTCAGTTCGCCGAAGGAGGGGTCGGGAGGAAGAAACGTCCTACGCCTACGGCACGGCACATACGTTGACAGCCTCTCCATTGCGAAATACAAAGACAGACTTAGGTCATTCTCAGGTCAGATGGAAATAGCTCGATGAAGGACACTAAGAAAAGGTTCTCTTCAATGGAACCAATAAATTTTTATTTCTATTTCAACTTTTCGAAGTTTAAATTAGGAGGTTTTCAATACATACAACGTATGCAAAACGTAAACGTCGAACACAAAACATTTACATAATAAGAATAGAATTTAATACAGTTGTTTAATATATATATATATATATATATATATATATATATATATATATAATATACAAATAATAATTTAAACAATAAATATCAGTTATGAAATGATATTTGATTAATAAACATTTTGTGAGATATTATTAACTAAAGCAATCTATTTTGTCAACATGTATGGATGGAAAGCTATATTTCTTCATTGAAAATACCGGTATAATACCGGTATAACCTTTATGGACGTCCATACCGGTATAGACGTCCTATAGATATTTTACCGGTATTCAATACCTTTTCGGTCCCTGCCCGGTACGAGTATGTAACTTTAAGTTATTTTTGAAAACGGAATTTTAAATGTTTTTAAAATTAATTATAAAAATTTAAAAACACAGAAGAATGAATTAATTATCTCTGTTGTTTCTTGTGGTAGAAACGTAGGAAAAAATCAAAACATTATTTTTCTACGAGTATAATTCACACATTCCTGGCTCCTTTAATTAGACGTGCACACAAAATAAGTTGTCAGACCCAAAGACTTCACACACGTTTCTTCATGTATTTCGAAGCACGGAATCCAAATCTGAAGCCAGAATTGCGCCACCACCCTCAATTTTTTCGAAATCGTAAAAAATACCGTAAAATTGAATTTTGTTTTGTTTTGGGGGGTTGTTGTCAGCCCCAAAGACTTGACACATGTTTATGAATGAATGTTGATGCGCTAAATCCCAATCTGAAGCCAGAATTGCACCACCATCTTCCATTTTTTTTAATCGCAAAAAACACCCTCAAATTTGCAATCTACAATTTTACGGTAGTGACAACAATCCTCGAAAACAAAACACATACAATTTCATGGTGTTTTTGCAGTTTAAAAAACTGAAAGGTGGAGACGGAATTCTGGCTTCAGATTTTGATTCAGCACGTCAAAATACACAGAGAAACATGTTTCAAGTATGGTGGTCAATACATGGTCAATATATATTTTACTCCTTCACGAAAAATAAAGAAGTCTATCAAAGAGAGAAATGAAATTCATTGCTCATTTTGTTTAATCTTCTCACTTTTGATGGTTTGGTTCATCGTGGAGGTAAATCATTT
Organism: Teleogryllus oceanicus; assembly: GCA_964035755.1. Lineage (NCBI taxonomy): Eukaryota > Metazoa > Arthropoda > Insecta > Orthoptera > Gryllidae > Teleogryllus > Teleogryllus oceanicus. The sequence continues at coordinate 11,395,112 of CAXIVR010000009.1, forward strand.
TTTTCGCAGGAAATGCATTAATTGCTTCTTGTAATACTATTTCTGTGACCCTCAAATTCTATTCGGGAAAAGGAGTTGAAGTAATTTTCAGATACAGAAATAATATTTACATTTTTTCTTGTTTAGGGACCCATCAAATACCATAGTGTTTGAGGCTGATGAGTGGTGATCTAATTGGTATATGATAGCATTAATGATGATGAGGTAAATGATGATGGATAAGTGGCGAAATTAGAGGCAAGGGGAACGAAGATTGATAATGCCCCAGCCACGGGTGGCATACGTGCTAGACCCCATCAATACGGCACCCACCTCCAACCTCAATACGGATTTGCAATTAGCGATCGATGGGAATACATAGGTACTTTCCTAAACAAAGCGACCGGAGTTGTTTCAACATTGGAGTAAGCTTCATCATCCAACAAAAAATATGAGCATCTCATTCCATTCACAGATTCTACGAATAATTACCCTCGGTTCTCTCTCATATAGCTTTCGCTTTGGAGTCACAGAAAGCGCGATCTCTGGCGAGGTTGTTGACCAGGGACCGAATACCGAAATAATAGCGGTAAAGGTATTTATACCGGTATACAAATACCTTTACCTCTATTATACCTTTTTAAAAGGTATTCTCTCATCAAAATACCGGTATTTTCATAAGAAAATACCGGTATTTCAGTAGAATCATACAGGTATTTGGGGGAAATTCATTGTGATATTTCCGCTGAGATGACTCAGAGGAAACAACTACACACGGATGAGTTTCTGACCGGGAGGTCCTAGGGTTCGAGTCCCGAGGGTGGCGGATTTTCGTCACTTATTATAGCTAGGTCGAGTTCTGCCGTTGACTGGGAAGTCGAGTTATGTCGTCAGACGGAGGGACCAGCCAACGGTCTTTCGCAGACGTCAACACGAGCTCGTTCGCTGACCTTGGACCTCACGTCCGGGCGCAGAGCTTGGCGACACGTGATAGTGTTGAAAATTTATCGAATTTCTCCGTATAAATCTTGTCCTTTCTAGTAGCGATAAAAAATGGAGAAACATGTCTTCTTATCCATAAATGAGTCTTCCCACGCATACCAAACTTCCTTCTTGCATGACTGTGTTTATCACTAAATACGATTATTTGCTTAAATTTGATCGTATCACTAACATTCCCGAAAATATTTTTTCAGTTGGCCCAGTTTCCTTATTCTGCACCATAATTATAACTAAAACAATATTAAAAATAGACATTGAACGCTAATAAATCAAATAAATATTATATTCTTACAGAGGAAAGATTTAGTATAAAAAAATTTAATTCAAAATTAATGATTGAAAATGAATGATTTAATTTACACCCATGTATTATTTAAGAAATTTCATTAAGAAAAATATTAATAGTACTATATAATATTAATTAATTTTAATAAATATTTTAAAATATTAATACTAATTAAATTTTAAATGTTTGCATTAAATTTGTGTAAATTAATTTATCATTTTGTTTGTTAATTTATAAATTTAATTCAATTAAATGTTAATTTTAATTGAAAAGTAAAAAATGTTAATATTAATAAACTCTTTTTTATTAATTAATAATGTTAGTATATATTTCTTATTATTAAGGAAGAAACACTCTTCTCGAAGTGGGCTCCTCCAGATGCATTTTACAATGTAAGCTACCCGCGTAGAAGGGAACCCTTTCCCACATGCAATGTTAATAGCTAATAATAATAGTAATAAAAGTAATAATAATAATAATAATAATAGTAATAATAACATAATTTACTTTTATTACAAATTTCTCAATATCTGCAGTTAATGTCAAAATGTATTAAACCCTTAATATAAACTAGGAAAATAACATTTTATTTTAGCCCTATTTATTAATGTATAATTAAGATTTAATTGTGAAATGAAGTAAAAGGAAATCATTTTTTAACAAAAACAAAACTGGGCCTGAAAGCCTGAGCGTTCGTGATTATCTCAAGGTGTCAACGCTTCCTCAGTTCGCCGAAGGAGGGTCGGGAGGAAGAAAGGTCCTAGCTCTACGGCACGGCACATACGTTGACAGCCTCTCCATGTGCGAAATACAAAGACAGACTTAGGTCATCTCTCAGGTCAGATGGGAAATAGCTCGATGAAGGACACTAAGAAAAGGTTCTCTTCAATGGAACCAATAATTATTATTTCATATTTCAACTTTTCCGAAGTTTAAATTAAGGGAGGTTTTCAATACATACAACGTATGCAAAACGTAAACGTCCGAACACAAAACATTTACAATAATAAGAATAGAATTTAATACAGTTGTTTAATATATATATATATATATATATATATATATATATATATACAAAATAATAATTTAAACAATAAATATCAGTTATGAAATGATATTTGATTAATAAACATTTTGAGATATTATTAACTAAAGCAATCTATTTTGTCAACATGTATGGATGGAAAGCTATATTTCTTCATTGAAAATACCGGTATAATACCGGTATAACGTTTAGGGACGTCCATACCGGTATAGACGTCCTATAGAGTATTTTACCGGTATAAATGAATAAAGGTATTTGAAAAAGGTATGAAAAAATACCGGTATTATACCGGTATTTTTTACCGGTATTCAATACCTTTTCGGTCCCTGTTGTTGACTGCAAGGTTTCCAATGCATTTCGCTGATGCCCTCCTCTTTTCTGATGCTCTCCATTCATTCACTACGCAGAATTCTGCATCTCTTAAAATCCGTTACTAATAGCGAACTCGATGCCCTACCCACTAGAGCAAAAGAGGGATATCTCGGAAACTGTGATTTTAAAATATAGACTCAATATTTCCAAAATAAAAATTCAAACTTGATCTAATGCACACAAAAAGAGTGTTATTACATCATAAGAAACATGTTTCAAGTCTTTGGGTCTGACTTTTGTGTGTTTGTTTCTGTGTGTGTTTGTTTCTCTGTGTTTTGTTTCTCTGTGTGTTTGTTTCTGTGTGTGTTTGTTTCTGTGTGTGTTTGTTTCTGTGTGTGTTTGTTTCTGTGTGTGTTTGTTTCTGTGTGTGTTTGTTTCTGTGTGTGTTTGTTTCTGTGTGTGTTTGTTTCTGTGTGTGTTTGTTTCTGTGTGTGTTTGTTTCTGCGTGTGTTTGTTTCTGCGTGTGTTTGTTTCTGCGTGTGTTTGTTTCGGTGTGTGTTTGTTTCGTGTGTTTGTTTCGGTGTGTGTGTTTGTTTCTGTGTTTGTTTGTTGTGTGTGTATGTGTGTGTGCGTGCTTCACAACGTCTCAAACGTCCAGTTCATCACGTAATTTGGTTAGCGTTTGGTAAAACAGTATCAGGCTCCAAGGAATCTTGAAAATAATACTATAAAATCTTTAAACATGAGAGAGAAAGAGGAGAAGGAAAAAGAATGCTGATCGATTGTATCCCATTCGAACCGTCATTGTTCGGACGCCCGCAGCACGCGCGCCGTCCGTCGCCCCGCTCTCCGCTCTCGCCGCTCCGGGGCCCTGGCGGCCGCCGCGGCTGGCTGCCCCCGAGGCCAAGGCCTGCGAGCTCCGGCAGGCAGCCTCACGTGCGGCAGGTCTTCGCTCCAGCCCCACCTGCCCCAACGCAGCTGACCGACGCGACGCGCCACCCGCCACGAGCCGATTCATTGGAATTTCGAGGAGCGCAGCCAACGGGGAAGAGTAGACATTCCCAATTCCCTGCGACATGGCGCAAGGAACTGGAATTTTGGTTGGTTGGTGATTCCGGGCGCGTCAACAGCGTAGGTCATTAGTCCCGTAAGTGTAGTGCGTGTTTTTTCCTCAGGAGATGGTGGTTCCCTCGCAGGATGGCGAGATCCGGCGCCGACCTACCGTCGGCTTGTGGGGTTTCCCCCTAACCAGGACTCTCCCACCAGCGGTGCACCGCCCCAGCCGAGATAAGCTCTAAGCTCCCGACCGATCTCCCGGAATATGTGGTAGTGTAGTGCATGTTAGTGTAAGAGTGTGTGTAAGGGGAGAGGATAGGACAAGGAAGAGGAACGAAAGATCGCGCGCGGTCCGTGGCCCGTTTGTTAGGGTACTTCTCCGGCATTCGCATATTGTTGTTTCGAGAAACCACGGAAAACTTCCGATCAGAGCAGCCGGTCGCTATAATTTTCCTCCAGACAGCGACTGAATTTCAGCTTTTCACTTTTTCCTTATTTATTTCTAATCATCTGTTTCATATTAAGTATTACTTGCCCATTTAATTTACTACTGAGTGTCATCTGAATATTAAGGTTTTTATATTAAACAAATGCATCAATACACAAGTATTTCATGACTTTGCACTCGTCCCTTCAGAACACAATTATCGAGAATAACCATTTAACTGAAGTATCCCTTAGATTCTTAGAATATTAGTCACATTTCACATATGATTTATAAGATGACAAAAAGTCCTGCAACACACAATATTTTTCACATTCATAACTTGTCAACGAGTATTTAAATCACCTTCTTGTTCAATAGGTTTACAAGGTACACGAAAGCTACTTTCCTCTTCAAACGAAGAAAAATTTGCTAGTAAATAATCGGCATCCATAAAGAACTCTCCTCTACACAAAAATGAAAACAAGTGGCATTTCTGTCAGCCCAGAGGGATAGTCTCTTTATGTCATGTTAAGATGAAATTGTCAATTAACACGCCATTAAAACCAATGAAGACACGAACAAAAAGTATGTTACATTACATCATAAGTCGCGTGCTTTGAGAAACAGAGCAATAATAAACGAAAGGCGATCTATCACCTTTCTTAAACATTGTAATCTATTTCAAGACAATATTAGACCCCCCCCTCTCTCTCTCTCTCTCTCTCTCTCTCTCTCTCTCTCTCTCTCTCTGTCTCCCTCTGTGTGTGTGTGTCTCTCTCTCACACACACACACACATATTCTCAATCTCTCTCACTCGCTCTGTCCAACTTATACGAGAGAGAGAGAGGGCACGAGAGAGAAGAATAAGAAGAAATAGAGAAAAATCCTGTAAATATTAATGAAGAAATAAATCATGTAGCAGAAAAAAACTCGGCCAGAGTATGCAATGAAGTCCCGTCACTAAGGCGGTGCGCAAACACTGATGCATCAGCGACTATTGTAAGGCGGAAGAGAAGGGTCTACAGAGAAGACCACATCTCAAATTAAAACTAAGCATTCACAATAACGAAGATGTAATGTAAACTTTCCTTCGAAATCAGAATTAACACGGCATAAAAATCGGGTAACAACCAATAACCGAAGGGGCACGTAGCGCTTGGACACAAAGAAGCAGCGATTCCAATCCAGCCTCTGACGCAGGGCGACCCAGGGCGACGCAGGGTGACTCACTCTCACTCTCACTCACTCTCTTTGTCGCTCACTCTCTTTGTCGCTCACTCTCTTTGTCGCTCACTCTCTTTGTCGCTCACTCTCTTTGTCGCTCACTCTCTTTGTCGCTCACTCTCTTTGTCGCTCACTCTTTGTCGCTCACTCTCTTTTTCGCTCACTCTCTTTGTCGCTCACTCTCTTTGTCGCTCCCTCTTTGTCGCTCACTCTTTGTCGCTCACTTCTTTGTCGCTCACTCTTTGTCGCTCACTCTCTTTGTCGCTACCTCTTTGTCGCTCACCTCTTACTGACGCTCACTCTCTTTGACGCTCACTCTCTTTGACGCTCACTCTCTTGACGCTCACTCTTACTCACGCTCACTCACGCTCACTCCACTCACGCTCACTCTCACTCACGCTCACTCACTCACGCTCACTCACTCACGCTCACTCACTCACGCTCACTCACTCACGCTCACTCACTCACGCTCACTCTCACCTCACGAGGCGAACGCTCACTCACCTCACGCTCCTCACGCTCACTCACTCTCACGCTCACTCACTCTCACGCTCACTCACTCTCACGCTCACTCACTCTCACGCTCACTCACTCTCTCTTTTATCTCTTTCTCTCTCTCTCGCTCTCACTCTCACAGAATTAGGAGGGCATGAAAATCGAGTAACAAGCAATAACCGCAGGGGCACGTAGCGGTTGGACACAAAGAAGGCGCGTTTGCAAGGCAGCCTCCGACGCAGGGCGGCGCGCGGGGGCTGAGCGATGGCGCCGCAGCGGCGCTCGTAAGATTTATCCTGGCGCTGGGCGGCGGCGCCAACGCCAGCGAAGCCACTAATGGTGATTGATTCTCGCGAGGGGCGCGCGGAAGGGCTGCCGCTGCACCTCCTCCGCGCCCCCGCCACCACCGCCCACGTCTCAACCTCCTCCTTCACCACCTCTCCAACTGCACCCCCCCACACACACCTTCCCAACCCCCCCACCAGCTCATTCTGCAACTACCACAACCACTACCACACCAACACTATAACCATCCTTACCACACTGCCACCGCTATTACCATATAGTCGCCACGATCCAGCACCACAATCGCCACCGTCAGTATCACCACCGTCATTATCACCCCTCACTATCACCACCACTCACCACCTTATCACCACTCCTACCCCCTATCACCCCTACTATCACAGTTTCACTACATACCACCTTCATTATCACCACCGTCACTATCACCACCATGACTATCACGAGCTTCACTACATACCACCTTCATTATCCCACCGTCACTATCCCCGGCCACCAGATTCACTACATACCACCTTCAATATTACCGTCATTATCACCACCTTCCCCGCCATCCCCGCAAGTCACAACCAGCAGCAGTAGCGCCGCCGCCGCCGGGCAGCCGAAGCGCAAACGCCCCCTTCCCCCAGGCACGGCGCGGCATTCACGCTCGGCTGTGCATGCGAGAGCTTATTTTATGCCTGGAACACCACTCGTAACAAGCTAATAAAGCAATCGTGTGCGAGGAGAGTGTAATGTGCACTTTCAATGAGCGAGGACTGTTTTCCGCGTGGAAACATTTGCATACAGAGGAGCGTTACCACACTTCAAGCACGGCCCCTATCCTTGTTTTGCTTCGGAAAGTTGCTTCTAAGTGCTAAACTCCATTCATGATCTCTCGAATATTATTTGAAATACGACGTCCACTCATTGGATCTCCCAACGTTTTTCTCTGATGGTATTACCAGAAAGTAATCTGATACAATATCCATCGTAACAATATAATTTGCAAATCTATTGTTGTTTTTTTAACTTATTTGAACTGAATTGAAAAAGATGAATGAAAATGAAGCTTCTCAATGACCTTTGACGTTCTCATTCAAGTAACATAATTTCTTCTGCTCCTTTGTACCTCACTGCGGTGGCATCAACGGTAATCTTCCTCAGCTGGATGGCGAGATCCGGCACCGACCTACCGTCGGCTAGTGAGGTTTCCCCCTAACCAGGGCTCTCCCACCAGCGGGACACCGCCGCAGCCGGGACAAGCTCTAAGCTCCCGACCGGTCTTCTGGAATATGTGGTGGTGTAGTGAATGTTGGTGTAAGTGTAAGGGGAGAGGATTGGACAAGGAAGAGGAAGTAAAGATCGCGCGCGGTCCGTGACCCGTTTGTTAGGGTCCTGCTCCGGCATTCGCCTGGTGTTGATCGGAGAAACCACGGAAAACTACCGATCAGAGCAGCCGGCCGCTAGACTTCTCCTCCAGACAGCGACTGAATCCGACCTAGCTCAAAAGCTAGTGTCGAAAATCCTGCCGCGCCGTGGGGAGTGGAAACCTAGGACCGCTCGGTCAGAGGCGCTGCAGTGGCATCAGTTGATGCACTGAGCTACCGCTCCCGGTCGATATTATAAATATAGATTATACAAAAGAGGAAAAAATTAACAAAACGAAATATTAATGGTGAAAGAACTCCATCTTTTGTCAAGAGTTGAGATCTTTCTCTCAAAGCCATTGAGATATCTAAGGTGTTGGAGTCCAAAACCCTCCGGTTCAATCAACTTGAGCTACTTCCACTCCCCATCATCGGACAATTCCTCTCCCACGTCGCCCGCTCTGGAAGCTGCAACCTCATCGACCTCGCCATTCCCTTCACCAGCTGTCACGAGATGTTGATCGGCCGCCATAATTCATCCCGCCGCCATGCGTCATTTGTCACCGCTGCTACGCTCCGGTCAAAGACTCGCGTTATAGCCTAGTTTTCCGCATGGCTTGCCGTAAACAGAAAACTTAAAATCCGCAGCATCCGACGGAAGATACCTATCTCCATTTTCAGCCTGCTCTCTCGCAAGCGGTGCTAGATGAATCGAGACGAGAGAGAGAGAGAGAGAGAGAGAGAGAGAGAGAGAAGATGGAGTGAGATGAAGCAACGGGGTCATTGAAATCTCAGAAACTAAGTGCTCATTAAGTCTGTAAGTGTAGAAGCCCCTCCTACGTTTCATTCACGCCCTCGTCACTTCAGATACCATTTAAGAGAGATTCCGATATGTAATGACACACAAGCTTTTAATAATCATTTAAAATATTTTACAATACATTTTAAATTGGAAAAAAAATCCCATATAAATAGTATGATAATAGTGACATCAAGTCTTTTCTGAATAATAGGAGGAACTAGAACTAGTATTACTAGAACTATGTAATCAAAATTATCGTTCTTGAGAAATGTGTACGCCTAAAAAGTCAAGGAATGCAGGGACACTACTATTTTGCGAACATCATTTTTCATCCCAACCATCTGAGCTGGTTTCTCTCACAAGAATCTCATCGCGAATACACGAGATCCTCATCGAAGGAATACCCAGCAAAGCTTCAAAACCAGTGCCAGATTACCCAATAGGCTGAGTAGACTGCAGCCTGGGGCGCGCAATTTTTGGGGGCGGGCGAATTTCGACGAATGCAAAATTTCATAAGGCGAACTTTTGAAGCTTTTTATAGTAATATTTATTTTCATCTTTGTAACAAACGAAAGTGTTAACTATCCATTGGTATATACACATAAAATGAACACTAAATTATCGTATATTTATTAAATCAATATCGAGGTGAGAATTATTCATACGTATGCAATATTTGCGTCGTTTACAAATATATCGTACATTTTTCAAAATATTATAAATATATTTATGTACATAAATAGGCGCAATAAAAGCACAATAAAAGGGCGCTAAAACATTTGACGACATAGGGCGCACGAAAGTCGAAGTCAGGCGCTCTTCAAAACAAAAGGCGGTACTCTCCTTGAAATGAAGTAAACTCCCCTCAATCACTGCACGTGCATCCAGACCGGCTCCATTCACGGAAGTTGACGCAAGAACTCGCTCTTCAAACCAGTCTGCCTCTTGCACCGGCGCGCGGGGGCGGGGCACACGCGCGCGCCCTGGGGGCCTCCGCGGAGACGCTGACAACTGCCGGACGCCGCGCGCACCAAGCGCTGCGTTGGGGGGAAAAGGACAATAGACAGCTTTTTGCAAGTCGTAGATTTGAAAGACGTAACACGACAAATCTGGGGAGAGTTGACCGGGAGCGGTGGCTCAGTGCATCAACTGATGTCCCTACAGCGCCGGGAGGTCCTAGGTTCGAGTCCTGACGGCGGCAGGATTTTCGACGCTAACTTTTCAGCTAGGTTGAATTCTGGAGATACGACAAAGTATTTTGCAGTCCCAACTCAGGTATGGGTGAGAATAAGGGTAGAGTTATACACTCGCTTTCCTCTAGGTACAGACGTTCGAATTCCGGTAACTCCACGTGGAATTTGTGAAAGAGTGGGTTCGACGGCAGGTTTCCCAAGTTTGCGTTTCTGTTCCTTGCCATTCCACCAATTATGTCACCTCCAAGCTGAGTACTCACCACATCAACAGTCATTAAAACATTATCTTACGAAAATATATCTGAATGCAGCCGGTCAGTTCCGACGACGACCGCAAAAAATTATTTTGCTGCAAAACCCGACTATTATGTCTCCACGCAATTCAAACCGTACAAACAACAAAAATTGGTGAGCGAGAGACGTTAAGTTTCCTCTGATCACTCGGATACGTATAAGCTGCAAGGACCATGCCAGAAAAAGTGTAGGTACAGATGATAAAAGTTACGCTGGGAATAGCGACAGTGGAGGTGGTGTGGGGGACGTTTCGAGTGGCGGTGGCGGTGGGGATGATTCAACAAGGGGGCCAATATTGCAAACCCCCAAGGCCTTCGTTGATCAAAGGTTGCTCTAGTCCAGGCTCTGAGTGTTGCTTAGGTACCAAGAGGCTGTTCCCAAATTGACATGGACGAAAGGTGGGTGATTTGCGAACGTCCGCTTAGCAATACATGAAGATTGGTCCCCGAGGAGCTTCTCTGACAGCCAGAAAATTGTGCTAGTGGCAGCCACCGGTCCTGGCGCCCACTTCGCCCCGACTGGCAACGCCTTCGCGGTAATGGTGTCATCGCTTACGCGCGGTTCATAAAGGAATCAAGCGCAGCGACGCGGTTCAAAGGGCAGACGATGGCGACAAGGCACATCCAGCTGCCCGCAGCTCCCGTGCGCTCCCCGCTCCATTCTTCTCCCACCAATCACCCGCTCCGGTCCTAATTTCGAAAGCCAATGGACAAGGAGTTCGTACAATTACGTATTTATTTACCACGAAACTAAAGTCTGCCCTCAAAACATTGTTATCTTGTTGGGTCAAGTGTCTGTCTGTGAGTGAAAAATATGAATGAATGTCTTATTTTACGACGCGAGACTCGGGCCATGAGGCTTGCTCTTCCGTCTCACCACGCAAATTTCGCTACGTTCCTTTCACCTACTAGGGGAGAAAGAAGGTATTACTTGGACGACCAAACAGGCAGTTTGAATTTAGCTCAGAGGCTTCATTTAGGCTTGGGGATCTTTTACATGCAGTAAATCTACTAACATGGGACAACCGACTTAACTTCCCCTCCGAAAGGAAGGCGTATGAAGGATTTTTTCGCCCTTAAAAATCCACGGCTTCGATGAACCCGCAAACGTGGATATAACAACCAGATAGCCTAAGCGTTACACCATTGCCGCCGCAGGTTGAATGCCTGGCATCGATCGGATTTGAAACAGTGAACTTGGGTTTGATTGATTTATTGATTTTTTGTGTTTCCAGGCGCGGCAACTGCTTTGGTCATTAGTCCCGTTAGTGTAGTGCATGTTTTTTCTCGGGAGATGGCAGTGATCTTCCTTCGCTGGATGGCGATATCCGGCGCTGACCTACCGTCGGCTAGTGGGGTCTCCCCCTAACCAAGACTCTCCTACCAGCGGAGCACCGTCCCAGCAGGGACAAGCCCGAAGCTCCCGACCGGTCTCCCGGAATATGTGGTAGTGTAGTGTGGTAGTTAGTGTAAGTGTTTGTGTAAGGGGAAAGGATAAGACAAGGAAGAGGAATGAAAGATCGTGCGCGGTCCGTGGCCCGTTTGATAGGGTACTGCTCCAGCATTCGCCTGGTGTTGATCGGAGAAACCACGGAAAACTACCGATCAGAGCAGCCGTCCGCTAGAATTCTCCTCCAAACAGCGACTGAATTCGACCTAGCTGAAAAGCTAGTGTCGAAAATCCTGCCGCCGTCAGGACTCCCACCTAGGACCTCCGGGTCAGAGGCGCTGCAGTGACATCAGTTGATGCAGTGAGCTACCGCTCCCGGTATGTGAACTTGGGTATAACGGGAATTTTTGCAGAGTTTAAAAGGGACGAACTGAGGGATCCGAGGTAGAGTATGGAAGTATTTGATGGAGAGATGTGACTTGGCATTCTTAGGTAGGTGCGACGCCTGCACTCCAGCGTCTAGACGGAGGCCCTTGATCACCGTTAGGGATACGTCCCGCTCTCCCCGTGCAAATGCTGCGTAATCCGATTTTAAGTCGGCGCGTCGCCTGAGAGCGCCAAAGTGATTTCGTCGCGCGCGCCGCCATTACGCGGGCCTCCGGACTACTTGCGTATTCATTACATTCCGCTGCAAGTCTCAAGAGTTCGTTACTGTCGCGTGCGCAGCTTGTTATGCACGAGGTGCCGTCAGGAGAAGATAAAGTGAGTGCACGCTGCACTCGGCGTGTGGAAGCACTGCAAGCGGTCCGATTCGCCAAATGATGTGCTTCCTGGGTTATAAATTACAACGGATCATGTATACCTGGTAATATTTTACTCAATGTTAAACGACAAGAATGCAGCTTCTAAGGACAAGTGACAGAGAAACTTTTATGACACGAAAGAACAATAGATCTCTTGAGTAAACAATGTTATCGTAACAAATGTTAACAGATAGCAACTATGTGCCATATCGCTTTATTGCATTAAAACCTTATGTTGTTACTACGCAAAAATGTGTACACTATCTTGTACATCTTTGAAGATGAGGAAAACATAGTCACAATCAAAACGTAGTATATGTATCTAAGAACATTTCAAATGTAGTATTAGTATTCAACAAAAACGCAATGAAAAGCTCGAACACATTCAGTCGTGTTCAGAATACAAGCGAGGTCTGAATTGTCCAAATAGACACAATGAAATGCAAACGAAAGAAAGAATATTACTATATAAAATTTACTTACAATCCCAAAATAGAATTAAAGATTTTATACGTTCTTCTTCAACCACAAGAATGTGTCATAATATATCTGCTGCTCTGATATGATATCTGCTTTAGTGGGAAGGAGACTCCAGTACTCTCTTACAATCGTCTCGACCAAACGTCTCGAGCAAATGCGCGCAGATTAACGACAAATTGCACGCACACTCACTTTGCTTTCGATAAAAGCTAGTAAGATGCAATGTTATGTCTCTTCGTAGTTAGTGTGGTGGCGTCATGCTGTTTCAATAATACACAGACGAGAGTGGCTTAAATAATTGCTGGTTTATTTACTAAGTTCCACCATCGAAACAACCTTATTTACATAATTAAATTAACTTAAAAAGATCCCACTACTCGGAGTAATCTGTCGCTGCGGCTACCACACCACAACGCTCGTATCACTTACATTCAATGGAGTGAAGCGTCGCATCCAACTTACGGACTCGTCCTCGTATCTCCCTGTCCTTACGGCAAACACATTGCCGGCCCTAGCCGCCACGCTCGCGGCCCGCACCCAACCAGGCATTCGCCGACCGGCTCCTCGGCCAGATGCGCACTCCTCGAAGACTCGAAGCGAAAGAGATCGAAGCGTCGTCGCGCCCGGCGCAGGTAGCCCGCACCCTTTATACGACGTATCCTGGCTTTTCCTCCAACGTCACATCCGCTCTCTCTATAACAAAGACTAGCACGTGAACGCCTAACGTTTCGCCTACGTCACGTTGCGGTTGCTCGTTTAAATGTGTTTGTATCCACGACGCTACATTAGTCACATTTAGAATGCTCCATTTTCATTATAATAAACTCCCAATTGTATAATCGAAATACAAATTGCTTAGCCAATGTATGAAAACGTACCTTCAGTTGTTAGATTTTGAGAAAAAATTCTTGGTTTGAAAAAGGTGTGAACTCGGGAACATTTTTTGTACGGTCTAATTGTTCTATACTAGCTTCAAATGAAGTCTTTCAATACATTTAATTCTATTGATTTAAGTATGGTAAATAACGGTCCCTGTTAATCTGATTATTGAGAGCTAAATAATACTCGAAATAAAATTGTCGATAACTAATTAGAAACTCGTTGAAGGTAAGAAGGCAAATGACCAGTGTTTTGAAAAAAAATCCTGTGGTGGGATGAGACATGTGGAAACACACTATTGTCCGTCTCGACGAAAAAGTCAAGTAATAAAAATTGTAGAATTATTTTGTGAATATAAAAACTGTAAAAAGAAAAAGATTCTAAATGTATTTTTCGTTTAATATAAAAGTGAAATTTTATTGTTCTCTTTGTTATGCGCTATCCACTTTGGGGAGAAACATATGTGAAGAAATAGAAAGAAATCTTAATTTATATCTTCATGTCTTAATTATATTTTTACATCATTAATACGTACGTTTACAAATGCGTTATTACTTACAGCGAACGAAATGTGCACATAAGAATATGCTAATAGGGTAAACTGCGGTAAAAACAAAACGAAGGTATCAGAAAGTGTCGCCTACAGAGATATAAATGAAGAAAACAATAGTCTCACGATACAATACCACAAGACACTTCAAAATGTGTTATTCTTACATGTCACCTCCCAAATAAAACTATTGTTATAAATTTCCCAAATAACTCTAGTTTGACTGTAGTGGCAAATAAAACACGGCGAATTATCGAATCGAGAGTGGCATGCCTGGATTGGAATGCCGGACAGCGTCGTTAGTCACCACTCTTTGCAGCCGAGCGCCGAATCGCGGCGAAAGGGGCAGACCCGAAAGGGAGGACTCCAGCGAGTGGCAGGAGGGCGGCGGGGGTGGGGCGGGCGGGGCGGCGGGGGCGGGGCGGGGGCGCGGGGCGGGGGCGGCGAGGGAGGAGGGGGCGGCGGGGGTGGGGTGGCGGGGCGCGGGACGGCGGGGCGGGCGGCGGGGGCGGGCGGCGTGGTGGCGTGGGCGGCGGGCGGCGGGGGGGCGGGGTGGCGGAGGCGGGGCGGCGGGGCGGCGGGCCGAGGCGGGGCGGCGGCGAGCAGCGAGACCCTAAACCGCTCGTCACGCGGCGCAGCCAAAGACTACGCTCGGAACGTGCAGTGTCAGCACAAACGCCGCATCACAATTTAATCGGATATCCATAAACCGATTAGCTGGCTCCCTTTCAGTGTCAAAATTCCGATCGTTTTTCACCGCATGCAGCCCAGCCTTCGCTGAAAAATTTCCGGGAATTGGGGGATATTCTGATAGTGCGTCTCCCAATAGTTACAACTGTTCACTCCCGGCTTGCTTCGAGATACTATGGCGTTGGTTCGACTAATAGCTCTACGCAAAAACCAACACGAAAATGAGTAAAATTCGTGGTCTTTCATTTCAAAGGAAGATGTCCTTATTCATTCCTGACATGTTCTTCTCTACCGTTTCGAATTTCCGTTTCAGCAAATCCAGACCCGAAAATAAATATGTCGCAGTAAAGCTTTAATGAACATGCCAGATCTCAAATGCCCTCATAAGTGAGGAGAAGATTTTAGTGAATGATTTCCACAGCTTTTTCGTGAATATGGTAATAAAATTTGCTGAAAAAAGGTACACACTTCCGTGACAAAATGGAAATTATCTTGAGGCACACGCCAAAACTCTGACGTCTGCAACAAGGACAACAAATAAAACGACATAAATAGAAGCCTTTCAAACACACAATCCTCCTCAAACCAACTCCCGTAAAGCACAAAAAACACCGAGTTAAAAGGTCCGCAAATACGAAGCTATTACACGAAACGAAATTTTAAGACGCCCCGTCGCGCAGTGAATGCAAACATTGCTCGAAGAAATGCGTTAGCTGAGTAAATAAGGGCGCGCAAGAATTTTTAAACGGCGCTCAATGAAATATCCCTTCCCCATTTCATCAGCCCGCGTAATAAATCTCCCGAAACAAAAGTCCTCCGTGGGAATGAAACATTCGGCTCCTCCCTTATAGGTAACGCTCGTATATCAGAGGGGGGGTGCGTCGGCCACCCGCAGCGATTGCAATACGCCTCTCCGGCGGCCGCCGCCGCCGCGCCACCTCCGAGCGCCGCGACGCCCGCCGCGCCGGGCCGCTCGACGCTGACATATTGGGATATTAATGATGCCCCGAACCGCCCCGACGCCGCGGCGCCGCGACGCCAAAGCGGGAGCGAAAGCGGCCGGAGGAAATAGCGGGCAGCGGGCAGGACTGACAAGGGTAGAGGGAGAGACGGTGTCCGTGACGGGGCTGCAATTTGTGCATAAGACTGATTGATTTTTTCGTGTTTCCGGGCGCGCCAACTGCTTTGGTTATAAGTCAGGTCATTAGTCCCGTAAGTGTAGTGCATGTTTCCCTCCTCGGGAGATGGCGGTGATCTTCCCCCGCTGGATGGCGACCTCCCGTCGGCTAGCGGTTTCCTAACCAGGTATTCCACCAGCGGGCACCGCCCCAGCCAGGACATCTAAGCTGCCGACCGTCTCCCGTTATATGTAACAGTGAGTGCATGTTAGTGAAGTGTGTGTAAGGAGAGCATAGGACAAGGAAGAGGGAAGGACAGATCGCGCGCATCCGTGGCCCGTTTGTTGGGGTACTGCTCGGCGTTCGCCTGGTGTTGATCGCAGAAATCACGGAAACTACCGATCGGGAAGCACCCGGGCCCGAAGAACTCCTCCAACAGCGGCTGAATTTCCCGACGTACTGAAAGCTAGTGAAAATCCTGTCGCCGTGAGGAGTGGGAACCTAGGACGTCCCGGTCACAGGGCTGCAGTGACATCAATTGATGCACTGAGCTACCGCTCCCGGTTAGGGGGGGAGAGGGGGTGGAGGAGGAGATGGAAATACAGGCGGCAAAGAAAACAATATACAAAACTATAATCTGACCACTACTGCTTTATGCATGCCCAATATGGACAAACGCAGCCCCCACATTTATCAATGAAATCCAAGTAATGCAAAATAAATTTTTACGATTAATACAAATGTCCCCTGGTTCATCAGTAATAAACAACTTCATTCAGAATTAAACATCAATACAATAATAAACAAATAGACAAATATCACGCAACTTCCAAAACCTAATAGAATCTGCGAGCCACAGTCGTGTGCGGTACAAGCCTAGGCCGCACCCGACCTGAGACTTTCAGGGGTGGCAAATAAATTCACCAGATGGTCGACTAGCCTAGTATAGACGTCCCAGTGGACACAATAATAAAAAAATAGGGGCGGGTGGGAAGATCGTTTAGGGATTGGATGCAAAATTACAAACAACTCGGTGAGAATCACTTTTCACTAAATTCAGAATATATTCAAAAATATTGGCGCTTGACAAATACATACAATGGCACATAAGAAAATCAAATACAGAATACTCTTGACTGAAAAACAACTAATAAACAATAACAATTTCCTACTTTCATCTAAACCCAATTGTTTAAAAACACTTAGAAATTCGAAAGAATCGTTAAAATATTACTTTACAAAATTTGAAGAAACACACATTGAAAATCAAAATTAATACTTTTCCCCTTAACATTACTTAAACAAAGGAAACTCTTTTCTCTCCTAAATCCAGAGAATTACTATTATTATAATTATACTTTACAAAACTCTTAATCACTATATTACAATATTTGATCTTGAAATCCTTTTGAAAGAAAGATTGATTCTGTTCTACGTATTAGAAGTCGGAAACAAAATGTATTTTACTTTTCTTATCTTTAAGCGTGGTAAATCTGTTACCCTCCTTTTCTTTCTACGTGATAGATACAGAATGAGCTTTCTTAAAACTGAATCACCCCTATCCCTACAAACATTTTATTTGGAAGACCTTACTGTGTTCTCGGCCGCGTAGAGCAGTCCATTTTTCCTTCTACACCTTCCCCCGAGCTGCTTCGGCCTTGAAGGTCGTGGCTCGTTGAGAACGCCTGTCCCTCAGAAATCGCCTTTCTTCCGTTAAGTTTTATGCTGAATACTCTCATTTTACTTTATTTTCGATTACAGTTAATGACCAACTGATATTCAGAGGAAAATGAATCCAGAGATCACCCTTTAATGAGAAACCAATTTCGAGAGTATTTAAATATACGAAAAGTGGAGAGAAAAAAAAACTGGAGGAAATGCAAGCCTTAATTACTGCCACTATTAAAAACTCCACCCCCTAATTCTTCCATTATAATTCATAACGTTTCTTATTATCTTTTCTAGATTATGTGTTAATCAATTTATAATAGAATAATTATTTTCTCTGGTCTTCTAGAAGATTTTTCCCTCAAATTGCAAACTGAAGTCCGCTGTAATGTCACCCTGGGGTACCGTTTCCATACGTCCGCCCAGTTCAGCTGCTACCTTCAGAAAGAACTTTTTTTTCATCCGACCTCCGGTCTCGCCCCTTGGGATAGGGGCTGTCTCTCTGTTCTAAATTCAATTATCATTCCAAATACCCATCCGCTTTGGGCGCGTTCAAAATATTCTTTCCTCGCTTGGCGGTATGTGACACGTTTTCGGAATCTAAGAAAACGGGCGGTCACATAACTCCTTCTTTCGAAAAAATTTTTGGGATTTGATTTCATATGCCGTAAAATCTTTCTACCAAAATTTATCTCTTTTTTTTTCTTGATTCTGAATGTCGAAATCTTGTTTTCTTCCCTTGTACCCTACCCTTTTCTTCCTCATTTTCCCTCTTTCTTCCTTCTTTCTCCCTCTTGTTTTTTTTTTTCTTTACATGATTTTGTCGGTTCTTTATCTGTTTTTTCATCTTTTTGCCACTTATTTCTTTCTTTAAATGGTCGAACGTGAAATTTACTTTCCGATTGTTTTCCCCACTTTCATCTAGTGTGTTTCGCAGCAACGGAAGAAATATTTCAAGGGCATGGCGAAATTAGGAATAAATCTCGTATAATTGACGCAACCTAACAAACTTTAAGTTGTTTCGTGTTTTTGGGGCAATTTTATCTATCTCTCGCATCTTTCCATTCATTTTGACTCGTTAACTGTCACATCATAACCCGGAACTTAATTGTTTAGTGGAAATTACTTTTCCAAATTCAGTTGTAAATTATTTCAATCGACGTTTAACAAATATCTAGCTTAGTCATGTTCTTCAAATGTCTTAGAATACACAACACGTCATCAATATAGATAAAACATCGTTGGACATCTCCTCAATGATATTGTCTAAACATTGTAAAAGAGCAGATGCACTGTTCTGGAGTCCAAATGGCATTCTTTGAAGACATACGAAATTCCCGTGAATAAATCATATTGTCTACATTCAGGTCCCATCGCTATTTGCCAATAGATGAGTGAAGTCGGTTGAACTCAACCACTTGATCCCGGGATAATTGATTAGTTAAACCCTTCACGCAACGGTCTGTCTCTGTACGGTAGGAACGATTCAATCGCCTTGCATCTCACAACCTTATCTTCCCATTACTCTTTCTACGAGCAAGATTTAGATAAGAGGTTTTGGATCATGATGATATTATCTTTGACCATGGTAGAAAATGAGTTTATCCACCCTTCCTTATGTTTTTCTGAATGAATATGGAAACCCCGTTAATGGTGTTTTATCTGTTAATTTATTTCGAATTGAAAATCTTTACTGGATTCTTGTTTTTGAAAAACACCTTTGTTTCCCTAAGTAATTTTAGTTAACTGTTTTTCTGATATGCATTGAGATTATCGTTGCACAGTTCATCATCAAATGAGATTAATTCGATTGATAATATCGCCACCTCTTCTTCACTAGATAGTTCTATTTGTTTTTGGCGGATGGCGTGTCGAAACAAACCTTTCTAATTTTCCGACTATGTCCGAGATGTACTTGGTCCTGTTTTTTGGGTTGAAAACCTCTTATCAATAAAATTTTTTTCTATTTCTATCCCTAGACGAGGTCCTGTCTTGTCTAGCATGTTTGTTTTTTTTGGTAATGTTTCGGTTTGTAAGTTTCTCCTGTTTCTGTTTGCTTACATTATGTTGTTGCTGCCTGCATCTTGACCATTTAGGGACCATTAGCATTTGCCTGCTTTCTGTAACCTTTCATTATACAGAAAGGGGCATCATACAACCCTAGCTGCGTTATTAATTTTTCAGTGGACATTGAAGAGATTTTAAACAAATTTTGCGTCGAGGAGAAAATGACGTAAATAAACAGACAATTCCCTTCATCCGGTATCGTCGGAGTCATATAAACAAGCTAATTTCTCCGTTGATATTCCTGCATGGACATCACCTTCTTCCACGTATATACATTACGTTAACTTAAAATTGATTTGAGTTTCGTTATTCCAATATCTCGAATAAAATTTTCTTTGAGTTCGGCCAAGTTTTGGGAAACTCCCCCTAAACTATCTGCCCAGATTCTCATTACCCTGCAACATCTGATAAACGATTGAGTTTTCTTACTGTCCGAACACAATTTAAAGAAAAGAAGTTATCTACCCCTTTCATAAATACACATGGATTTTCACTCCGCTGCACTGAAATTAGGAGTACAGGGAATGAAACATACGGCTTGAATTTCTCCACTCGGTTAAATTTCTAATTGATTTTTCAGTTCTACTACTTCATTCTTATATGCATTAATTTGATGTTGTAGAACGCCATCCTGTTCAGAAAGAGCCTTTATTCCTATCTAATTTATTAGCTTGAGCTGAACTTGTTCAGAACTAATTTCTGGGA
Organism: Teleogryllus oceanicus; assembly: GCA_964035755.1. Taxonomy (NCBI): domain Eukaryota; kingdom Metazoa; phylum Arthropoda; class Insecta; order Orthoptera; family Gryllidae; genus Teleogryllus; species Teleogryllus oceanicus. The sequence continues at coordinate 11,415,229 of CAXIVR010000009.1, forward strand.
AATTTCTACTCCTTTCACCCCAATCTGCCGTCGGATAGCGGTTATAAGATCCGATGTGTTTGATCCTATTTTTTAAATTCTTTCGTTACTTGATCAACCTTTTTCTAATTCAAGTCCCAGTTCGTGAATTTTTCTCTAAGTTCTCGGGTTTCCCGTGCAATTTGCTGAACCCCGCTCACAATCTGACCTTCCACTGCTCCGCAATTCGTAAACTGTGCTTTTAAATTTTCTTCTAACTTCCTATTATTTTCTTCAATTTCGTGTCGAATTCCGTGAATTTTGTTTCCAATGCATTTATTGCCGAGTTATTTTCCCTAATTTGGTTTCCAAAGTAGCCTTGTTCTCCCCTAGTTTAGCCAAAATAACTTTGTTCTCTCTAGTTTAGTTTCCAAAGTAACTTTGTTCTCTCTAGTTTAGTTTCCCAAAATAACTTTGTTCTCCCCAGTTTAGTTTTCCAAGTAACTTTGTTCTCCCAGTTAGTTTCCAAAGTAACCTAATTTTTATGGGTTCCCCTGTTTTTCATCCTATGACAACCTCACATCTAATTGTTGCATAAATTGACCTATTCCGTTGCATCATTGAATTAGCTCTCGAGGTTTGTCTTCCTCATCCTGATCTCGTGTGGCGTTGGCTGTGATTCTGTTCGGCGACGTCTCACTAGTTTTTCCTGTCGCCTAAACACTGTCGTTTCTCCCGATCATCGTACCTGGTGCTTGTCCCCAGTTTCCCTATCCTATCTGATTCCTCGAAATTCCCTTTCCGTAGGTAAATCCTAGACGTTATACTTATCTGCCATTTTGAATCTATTAACTGCCTAGAATCAACATTTTTTTCCCAGAACCATACACTCTCACAAAATATTTCACAAAATACCAGACACAATTTGAAACTGATAAAACTCTCATAATAAATATCCTTTCAAAAAAACACTCCTGAAATAACACTTTACTCAAACACTTGTATCTGCAACCTTTGAAATTTTAGTGAACTGTGATTCAATTGTACTAGTAATTTTTGTTACACCAAACTTTGGTCTCAGTTATTCCAAATCAGTTTGTCGTAAATGCATCCAATAATCGAGCCCCGCTTTGGGCGAATTGCGACCACAGTCGTGCGGTGCCCGTAAGGCCAGCACCCCACCTGAGACGTCTAGGGGTAGGGAAAACACACCAGATGGTCGACTAGCTCCCGTATAGACGTCCCAGTGGACAAAAAATAAAAAAATAGGGGGAGGGTCGAAGATCGTTTATGGGTTGATGCAAAAAACAAACAACGGGGGAGAATCACTTTTTACTAAATTCAGAATATATTCTAAAAAAATTGGCTGCTTGAAAATACATACAATGGCACATAAGAAAAATCAAATACAGAATACCTTTGACTGAAAAAAAAACACAATAACACAATACACAATTCTACTTTCATCTACAACCCAATTGTTTAACAAAACACTTTCAGAAATTGAAAGAATTTAAAATATTACTTTACAAAATTTGAAAGAAACACACATTGAAAATCAAAAAATTTAAAACTTTCCCTTTTAAAATTACTTTACAACAAAAGGAAACTCTTTTCCTCTAAAACCAGAAATTACTATTATTATAAATTTTACTCTTAACAAACCTAATCACTATATTACAAATTTGATCTTGAATCCTTTTTGAAAGAAAAAATTGATTCTGTTTTCACGATTAGAAGTCGAAACAAATGTACTTTTACTTTTCTTATCTTTAAGCGTGAAATCTTACTCTCCCTTTTCTTTCTACGATAGATACAGAATGAGTTTCTTATTAAACTGAATCACTCCTATCCCTACAAAACATTTTATTTGGAACGACCTACTGTGTTCTCGGCCGGGAGAGCAGTCCACTTGCTTCCTTCTACACCTTTCCACCGAGCTGCTTCGGCCTTGAAGCGTCGTGCTCGGGGTGAGAACGCCGTTGTTCTCAGAAATCGCCTCTTCTTCTCGTTCAAGTTTTATATGTTTTAATATCCATAGAATTTACTTTATTTCGATTACAGTTAATGACCAACTGGATATTCAGAGGAAAATGAATCCAGAGATCACCCCTTTTATATGGCACCAACTTCAGAGAGTATTTAAATATACGAAAAGCATGAGAGAGAAAAAAAAAACTGGAAAGAGAAATGAATGCAAGCATTAATTACTGCCATCTATTCAAAATCCACTCCTAATTCTTCCATTATAAATTCATAACGTTTCTTATTATCTTCTTCTAAGATTATGTTTAAAAACAATTTATAATAGAATAATTACCTCTTCTGTCTTCTAGAAGAGTTTTCCTCAAAGTTTCAAATCTGAAGTCCGCTGCAATGTCACTTCCTGGTACTGTTCATACGTCCGCCCAGTTCAGCTGCTACTTAGAAAAAACTTTTCATCCGACCTCCGGTCCGCCCCTTGGAAGGGCGGTCTCTCTGTTCTAAATTCAATCATTCCAAATATCCATCCGCGTTGGGCGCGTTAAAATATTCTTTCCTCGCTTTCAGGGCGGTATGTGACACGTTTTCGGAATCTAAGAAAACGGGCGGTCACAATACCAGCAGCATCCGTTTACATACTACCGAAAAATCCTACCCACACCCGTATAGAAAATAGATTTTCGTTTGAAGCCTTCCTCAAACGTTTAGCCACCCAGGGTTTATAACCCCGAGGTCCTCCCTTAAAGTATTCTCTTCAATATATAGACTAAGTTAGCTTAGATATTTTAACTAGAATAAGTCTGAAAATACATCTGTAAAGTAATAGTACTGAACGATGTAATGCATCAAAAATTAATAAATGTGTTAATAAAAGGGCGAGGCAGCGAGATGTGGATTGTGTAGTGGCAAGCCCGGCAAGATTGCGAAATGTGCATTAAAGGACAGGAAGAGTGTGAAAGGAAATACTTGGCGCTCGTGGTGAAAAGAGGACGCAGAGAAGGCGTCAAAGGCGTCGGCCGGAACATTAGGCGGCTCCCCACATTCGACATTCACCCAATAGCGAGTTGCTCGCCCATCCCGGGCCGCTAGAATTCTCCTCCCGACTGCGACAGAATTCGACCAAGCTCAAAAGCCAGTGTCGAAAATCCTGCCGCCGTCACGACTCGAACCTAGAACCTCCAGGTCAGAGGCGATGCAGTGACATCAGTTGATGCACTGAACTACCGCTCCCGGTTGTGCATCAGACAAAAGTCTGGTGGCAGGTCCAGTCAGATGGCGGAGCCTGCATGAAAGCGCGGGTAGTGTAAAAGGGAGCTTGGAGGCCGAGTTGAGAAATGAACGCAGTGGGACCGGTAGCGGTAGCTCAGTGCATCATTCAGTTCACGCGGTCGCCGAACGTTCGCTTCCGTTGACGTGTCCAAAAGGCCGACACGCGAGGGGCAGGGCGAGCACCGAATATTCGTCACTCGGCGAATAGCAAGCAACCCATCCACACAACTAGGGATTCGGCGAACAGTTGCTCGCTACTCGCCGAATACGGAATGCGTGGAGCCATCTTTGTATTATTTTGGCGGCGGTGGTCTAAGGTATCGTTTGGCGTATCGAGCTGTTATACCCAGGTTTGCTGGTTCAAACTCGATCCAAACAGTGGATTTTTAAGTGCGAAAAACTCCTTCGAACGCCTTCCTATGGAGGAGAAGTAAAGCCGGCTGTCCCATGTTAGTAGATTTACTGCATGGAAAAGATCCTCAACCTAAATGAAGTCTCTGAGGTAAATTCAAATTGCTTGTTTCGTCACCCAAGTAATACCTTCTTTCTCCTCTAGTAGGTGAAAGGAGCGTAACGAAATTTGCGTGGTCATGCGGAAGAGCAGGGCTCATGGCCTGAGTCTCGCCACGTAATATTAGGGCCGTATTTATAAACCTCAGCCAGGAGCCTGCCAGGTCTAGCAGGCTGGCAGTGTTCGGTTTTGCGATTTTTGAACGGCCCCCAACCAATTCCAGTCGCTCCTCGTCCTCCCAGCAAGCCCCCAGATGGCTGGCCCCTAAGAGCTCTGCTAGCAGAGCTTAATAAATACGACTCTAAGGCATTCATTCATTCATTCATTATGGGCGAAAGCGGCGGTGGCACCGGATGGTTAACGTAGACGGCACGGCGATCGGCAGGGAGAGTGGGCGGGGTTTGGATATATTGATGGACAGTGTTGGTGATAAACTGGTAAATCCGCTGTCAGATGGCAATTACAACTCATGGTTCAGCAAGAAAGCGAAGACTACATGACAGAAAAGGTTGTGTTGGTGGGTGAAAATTTCTTAAAGTCATGATGTTCTGGTGATAGTCGTGATGATAATGCAAACGGGGAAGGTGCAAACGACTACGTAGGCCACAGCAATAACAGCGGCCCCTAAAGTGTCGGCGAGGGGGAACAGAATTCAGGGGCGGGCATTGAATGTGACAGGAATGACGGGAGTTGAATGAATGGAGGCTCTCAGGAAGATGAGGAAGCGGTCATGTTCGTTTTCACCCAGTGCAAGAGCTCTGGAAGAGGGGATAGATTCTTAATTTGAAAAGTGAAGGGATTAAATGTAGCCCCCCTCTCAATCTGATGCTCGGAGCAGACGCTTCATTGCTCCCACTTGCGGCTCCGGAAACGGTGTCGTGACTAGGGGCGGATTTTGATGACCTAATACATCGCCTAGAATGATTAAAAAAATGCTCTTTAAAAAGCTTAAAAATATCAAAACAAAAGAAAAATGATATAAAAAATCTTATCAAAACCAGTTCGGATGAACTACTCAAGCTATTGGATACGTTACTGATGTAATGGAGGCTTTTTCCATTCGTTCGAATGAACCCAGCTTACAAACGTTTGGTTTGCACTGTTTTTAACAGGAAATCTCTGTCTTTAGTTATCTCAAAATCGGCCGAACGGGCCATAGCGCTGATATACGTCACAAGAATTCTGATATACTCACAACGGCTGTCAAAACAATTTCTGAGCAAACAAATCGAATAGGCTACTTAGTAATTCTGTGATTAACATTTGCATCTCGTCAATATCACTCCAAGCAATTACCATTAAAATGTACCATTAAAATCGACGAAATCAGCAAAAAATGCATTAAAAATGTAGACGAAAGGTAAAAAACGACTAGTCGAAATCGACAAAAAATGCAAAATAATGAGACGTAAAAAAATGGGTCATTTTCTTTTGTCATAACATGGAATGAATTTCTATACTAAACGGCATTGTTCTAGAAAGAAAAGGAAAATATGGCATTTCATTAAAATCCGCACTCCAGTCATGACATTCGCAGGTCTTAAGACGTGCAGGAAAACCTTGGACGCGTGGATTGCATGCAAGGGTAGCCCAGTACCAAAACGGAGGCGAAATTACGAACGGAGGCGTTGGGAACACAAGAAAGCTGTCCGATAGAGTAATGCACGCCAGGAGAGGATGAGGGTGAGGATGGATGAGGGTGAGGATGGATGAGGGTGAGGGAGAGGATGAGGATGCGGGGACACCCCTGGAAGATGGGGTCAGCGCCAGCATGTGAGTGGCGAAATCGACAAGACGGAACAGGCCCAATATGGAAGCAGAGACTGTAAAGAAAAGAAATGGGTTGCCTAAGGAACGTGGTAGATGCTAGGGTGTCGACGAATGAAACGAGGATTAAATTGTATAGCAAGCTGGAAAGATGCGCAGTTGGTAGGTGGGTGAGATGAAAAAGAGGAGGGGAGGTATGCTAACGACGAATAGGGAGTTGCCAAAAATGTAAAGAATGCTGATGACGAGTGGATGCAAAAGGCGGAGGACAGGGTACGTTGAAACAAAGTGGAATGTCGGGAGAGCAGTAAGTGGGAGTCCACAGAACAGCAAGAGCAACCTGCAAACCGACTGAGTACATTAATCCTGCACACGAGGCGTGTCGGAAGCTAATAAACGGCGCCGCACGTGACTGGCTGGTATGAAAAGACCTGCATACGCTGTAGTGTCAACTGCATAACTCGTCGACTGCTCTGCTCTGACCGATTAAACGTATCTGTTCTGAACAGTTGAAACTCGGATGCCTCGAATACACACTTCTGGTAATAGCCGTCTTTAACTTGCCAATCTCACAGCTCTTCACACACACACACACACACACACACACACACACACACACACTTTTTTGACACTCACAGCAAGCCTGATCAATTGTCTTTAGAATGCTCCTAAGAACACTGCAGTAAATTTAGAAGATGAAGAAATATTAGCGACCGTTGCATTCAAGCGTAATAACTAGGGGGCGGATTTTAATGAAATGTCATCTTTTTTCGTTTCTTCAGAACAATTGCCGTTTAGTATAAAAATTAATTTCATGTTATGACAAAAAGAAATGACCCACTTTTATAGGTCATCATTTTGCAGTTTTTGTCGATTTCGAATAATAAGTCATTTTTATCTTTTTCCGTCATTTTTTGGCTGATTTCATCGATTGTAATGTCACTTTTAATAGTATTTGCTTCAAATAATATTTACGAGATGCAACAAATGTTCTTCACAGAGTTACTCAGTAGCATATTCGATTTGTTTGCTCAGAAATTGTTTTGACAGCCGTTGTGTGTATATAATTCGTGTGACGTATATCACCCAGTTCGGCCGATTTCGATAACTAAAGACAGAGATTTCCTGGTAAAGAACAGTGCAAACCAAACGTTTGCAACCTAAGTTCACTCGAACGAATGGAAAAAGCCTCGATTACAACAGTAACGTATCCAACAGCTTTAGTTGTTCATCCGAACTGGTTTTGATAAAAAAATTTACATCATTTTCCTTTGGTTTTAGCGCATTTTAAAATCATTTTAAGAGCATTTAATTGACCATTTTTTGGCGCCGTTTTAGGTCATTAAAATCCGCCCCCTAGTAATAACTAATAATACATTACACATTCCTGAGAGTAGCACGAGTAATTTCCTCGACAATAAATAAACTAGATTTTTAACCCCTCATAGACTGAAATTAGTTCTCGTCAACACCACCATTACTCAACATCAAACTATGTAATATCAAATCTAATTGAATTACCTTAATGCACGCGCATACCGGATTCCACATTCCCGTCTCTGCTGCCACAACAGCATTCCCGACGTTTCGTAGAAGCTACAAAGTGAACCTTCGAACTTCGTGCCCCGTTTCTCTTCTTCGTCTCAAAGAACCTTGGCGACTTTGATCAAATTTTCTAAATGAGGACGAGACGACTCCAATGTAAGAGATACTGCTGAATAGTTGTATTTTCGGAAAGTCGTCGCGGCATTCTTTAATAACAGAATGTCAGCGTGCTCGAGAGAACTCGAGTGCGTTGTTAGGATGTCGAAATGCGAGAAGAACAGATGTTTTCGCAATTGAGTTGTAGCTACTTCTCTCGTTGACCGCATTACATCCAGCACCCCCTCCACCACGACGCACCTCGTCCTTGAGGTTGCTCGTCGCCTCCTCGCAGCGAGAACAATAAGCTCGTTCTTTGCGTAAATAACATTTGCATAACTCAAGTAAATCCGCTTCAAACTTACCGGTTTCTAGCACGATAATTTGCTCGCGAGCGGGAGGTATTTGAGAGACTCTTACCTGCAACAAAGAGAAACAAGTTCGTAAATGGAAAGTAATTTTAGACCAAATAAGGCTAATGATTAATACACATCACTCACTACATGCAACTATTCATACAATATTGAACAGCTTCATCGATACTAGAGACATTATAAGTTCCAGATACTTGTCATATGATCGTGAATGGAATATTATCCCTAAAAGTACTGACAAGGCAATTCTGTAGTCAATGAAAGCCTTAAGACGAAGATTGTAAAATCATTTGTTAAAAATGAACGAAAAAATTCCTTAAATGAATAAAATGTTGGTCGTATTCATTCAGTTAACAGAAGTATTTCCACTAAGGTTGTTTTTGAAAGATTATATTACTAAGCAAAAAAATATTTGGTTTCTTCTAAGAAGATTCACAAGTTTCTTAAAATTGCTTCTTTCTAAAAATTCCTCTTCTTTCTTTCTTTAAATTGTAGTAGATAAATACAGCGCGAAAATGTAATTAAGCTCTTGACATGAAGACTTTCAACACCCATATGAAACGCTGAAAAGCTAATAGTTAGGGGGAAACACGATCAAAATAAATAAAAAAATTGAAGGAATTTGTTAATGCTGAGAATTTTATTGGATCTTAGCAGTATAGTATATTGCATTTCAAGGTAATTCAAGGAAGTGGCGCCAAAGAAAAACAAGAGCTCAATTACGTTACACGAAAATATCTCTGGCACCTTAAAGCCAATGACACAGACAGAATGTACTGCGAGTTAAATTGGAACTGCAAATGTTTCGAGTTTTTAATACTAAAACAATACGTTTGCATGAATTTCTGCTGATTGTGCTTTGTAAACATGTACAGTTACATTACAAATCATGAAATGCAGTAGAAAATTAATGAAAACAGAACGGATAAAAGATTTTTTTTAACGTTCGACCTGGAATAGGACACAAGGAAAAAGTATGACACATTGACTTTCCGGAAAGAAACATATGTAGTATGTAGCTTCAAGGTTTTGTTAAATGTATTAATGAATGAATGAGTGAATGAAATAAATTAGTGAATAGCTAATGAAACAAAAACAAATAATTAAATGATGAAATAAATAAACAATTAAATAAATAAGTAAATAGATAAGTAAATAAATAAGTAAATAAATAAGTAAATAATTAATTAAATAAACAAATAAATAAGTAAATAAATACTTAAATAAACAAATAAGATATTGATAAGCAACGTACGAGTTTCAAACTTCACGCTTCGAACACGATTTTAATTGGTAAATTGATTAGTTAGTAACTCCTAAACGCGTCGAAGGTGGCTAGCCCGGAGCGCGAGAAGCGGCGGAGGCGAGGCGTGGGCGGGGCGAGGGCGGGGAGCGGGCAAAGGCGGACAACAAGAGGGGGAGTTGCCGCGCGAGGCGTTGGCTCATCGGGCGGCGGCGGCGGCGGCGGCGGCGGCGGCGGCGGCGGCGGCGGCTGCGGCTGCTGGGGTCCTCAGGACCACTGTGTCAAGGCCGGTGCCGATCCGGGCCGCAGGAGGCCCGCGAACAAGTAAAAGTGCGAAGCGGGGGCGGGAGGGGGGGGCATCGCGGGCGATGGGCGCGGATGGGCTCACGTACCTGCGGAGGCACAGCTCACCAGGCTTCCGAACAGCAAGTCACCGCTACGACAAAGAGGTGGTTTTGGCAACGTGAACAGAGATGGTAGTGGTTGAATAAAGGAAGAGGAGAGGGCGATGGAGCATTTGAATGGTGCGCCTTCTGTGGAAGAGGCAGTGGTAGCGATGCAGGAGGGGAAAAAAGCAATGACAGCGATTAGTCAAATGAAAAAAGAGAGAATGCTACTCATAGAAGTGGGAAAATGCTGACGAATTGCGTGCGAAAGCAGAAGACATGAAACGGGTTGCCTTTGCAAAGGTAGTGACAGCCGCAGTGGTGGTAGTAATGATGAGGAATAGTTTGGACCTGAACGGTGGCAATGATGAAAGGTACAAAAAGGAAGCTGTTGCGAAGGTCTCACGAAGGAAGTAAAATCGGGGCATGTTTTCCTGAGCTCTTATTTCACTAGACGCCACAGGAGTGAGTGAACGTTGGTTACTTCCTCAGCGGTAAGATTGAATGCAGTCTGTACACGGTTTGGAGATGCAAAGAGTTTCGGAAGAGAAAAACATTCTTGTTATCAAATGTTGTCAACACAGTTGTTTGCTCTAAGTATATATTCATTAATCAACTATGTAGATAAAAGAGATAAGGGAGAGTGATTAAGCTCAATAAAACGTGCGCTTATGAAGCAATGAACTTCAGCAGTCGGTGTAGAGATGACAGGTACGATGAGATTTAAGATACATGGGTAGAGATAAAAGTAAAATGGATGTTGAGGTGGAGCAAGAGTAGAGGAAGAGATGAAAGAGACCGAGGCAGTGACGGACCCAGGGAGAAGAAGGGACATGTTGACGTTGGCTTTGACTTTGTAGAACTGGAGGCTGACACCAGGCAGGGGTGGATAAGAAGATAGAGTGGCGTGGTTTGTGATGAGGAGTCTGATCATGAAGTATTAAGGCTCCCATAGACCGACGCGGAAGATCCGTTGACCTGCGCGGAGGCGCGTTGAATCGGCGGCGAAATTTGTAACGCAGTCAGACGCGTTTCTTCCGCTGCATCTCGAGTTTCGTGGAAGTCCGCCCGTGTTCGGGAGTCTTCGCACTCCTCTGGATCGAGCGACCTTGCCAACCGTCACGAAACTCTTGACTCGTAATTGACGCTCCGGTGTGAACGGTCCCGCGAATTTCGCGGCCGCGTCTAGCTCGGAACTTTCCGCGTAGCACCCGCTGCGGATCTACCGCGCCGGTCTCTGGGAACCTTTAAGTGTGCCCGGGCGCGTCAAATGCTATTATCATTAGATCCGTAAGTGTAAAGTATGTGATATCCTGGGAGTCTGTGGTGTTCCCACGCGCTAGCACATGAGATCGGGCACCGACCAACAAGATGGCTTGCGTATGCTTCCCCTAACAGGTATCTCCTTCAGCGGGGCACAGCCCCAGCCAGGGCAAGCTCTGAGTTCTCGACTCAAACATTTGCCTAGTAGTAACAGGAGAAATCACGAAAAACTACTGCTCAGAGCAGCAGACCGCTAGAATTCTCCTCCAGACTGTGGGTGAATGCGCCCTGCAATGTAGGTAGTGTTGAGTGTCCTAAAATAGTATTGCCCAACTGGCGGTCCACGGTGCCATTTATTGTGACCCACGAAAGGATATTACCCAAAAGTGAATTTTGGGCGAGATCACTGCGGGTGGTGTCAGCGCCCTGTCGGGGTCAACATTTCTTAATGTAAAACTTCGTAAAGTTTAGATTTAAGGATTTGTTTCCTAATAAATTCAAAAATTCAAAATCATCCCCATGTGTTTTACTACATGGCAAGGCCTGATATCACGCACGGTCCCGCCTCCTTCCCTATTTCAGAGCAGTCGGGCATATTGCCGAGATTAACAATACGACGAAGACCGGTGTGGATCGTCCGAGTAATGTAAATATGGCTGGCAACCATATGAAAGGTTTCAGTCGAGGTCCTTGCGGCCTTGCGAGTTGGACTCCCTTGCCCTAGACACTGATGTTGCTGTGGGAAAGGCGATGCTGCTTCTGAGCCACCGCGGCCTGTGCGGAGACGGAGGGCGGTGCGGTGCGGGCCAGGTGCCTACAAAGGAGGCGGTGTTGGAACAAGCGCCTGCACCTTGACCCTTCACCCGCGCTGAAGCCTTACCGCCACCAGACACGCCGCCACCTCCTCCTCCGCCCCCGCTTCCACCTCCCCCCGCCCCGCCGCCCCCCCCCCCCCCCCCCGCCCGCCCCCCCCGGACCGCCTCCGTCACCGCCTCCGCCTCCGCCCCCACCCGCGTCTCCGCCACCAACCCGCCTACGCCCCCAACTCGCCCCCCCCCCCGCTTCCACCTCCACCTTCGCCGCCGCCTCCGCCACCAACTTCGCCACCGCCACCACCACCAGCGCCTCCGCCTCCTCCTCCGCAACCGCCTCCGCCGCCGTCTCCGCCACCGTTTCCGCCCCCGCCGCCGCCACCACCGCCGCCACCGCCTCCGCCCCCGCCCTCGCCTCCGCCTCCGCCTTCGTCTCCGCCCCCACTTCCACCTCCACCTTCGCCGCCGCCTCCGCCACCAACTTCGCCACCGCCACCACCACCAGCGCCTCCGCCTCCTCCTCCGCAACCGCCTCCGCCGCCGTCTCCGCCGCCGCCGCCGCCCCCACCGCCGCCACCGCCTCCGCCCCCGCCCCCTCGCCGAGCGCCTCGCTGTGCCGCCTCCGATCGGCGCCTTCTTTTCCATCGCCGCCCGCGCAGAGCGTGCGGCGGGCGACGCCTCGTGGCGCAACGGCGCAGCAAAGACGACCCGGCGGCCGTGGCGCAACTCAGCCAACCAAGTCGGGGAATAATCAGAACGGCGGAATGAAAAAACTATGCCGAGAGGCAACGAAGGCGGAATTTATAGCTGACATTTAGATTCTACTACCTTCCAAATGTACTTTTCTAAAAGAGTATAATGTTAAATACGTAAATAACTTCAACCACTAGGTTATTATTTAGTTTTTTGAAATGCAGTATATTTCGTTCCTGAATGAGTTGCTAATTGTATGTGATAAAACACCCTATAGTAGCAGGAAGTACCGGGAGCTGCAGCGCCTCTGACGGGCAGGTCGTAGGTTCCCACTCCCCACGGCGGCACGATTTTCAGCTAGGTCGAATTCAGTCGCTGTGTGGAGGAGGATTCTGGCTGCTCTGATCGGTAGTTTTCCGTGGTTTCTCCGATCAAAACCAGGCGAATGCCGGAGCAATACCCTACCAAACTGTCCTTCCTCTTCCTTGTCCTATCCTCTTCCCTTATACACACACACACACACACACACTAACATGCACTACACTACCACATATTCCGGGAGACCGGTCGGGAGCTTAGAGCTTGTCCCGGCTGGGGCGGTGCCCCGCTGGTGGGAGAGGCCTGGTTAGGGGAAACCCCACTAGCCGACGGTGGGTCGGTGCCGGATCTCACCATCCAGCAGGGGGAAAATCACCGCCATCGCCCGAGAAAAAAACATGCACTGCACTTACGGGACTAATGACTAAAGCTGTTGACGCGCCCGGAAACACGAAAAATCAATCAATCGCAGGAAGTGAAAATACATAATACAGAAACGTACGTAAGCAGACACTTCATAATATAGTAAGTTAAATACATCAAAAGACAAAGAAATACAGAGGAGACTTGTATTCTGCAAAGAATAGCAACATACATTACAAGGCAAGAAATAGGATGTTTCCATGGCTAGTCGAGAGAGTTATGCGACATTTTCTTGACGGTGCTGAAGAAATATATTTCATTTTCGAATTCAGTATTATTTTCTTATTTATAGTGACGTTCTGCATAATTTCAGAAATTCTAAAGTTAGAGTACATGCTTTAATAAAATTCTTTTATTGTTATTACACGTGGAAACAAATGGTAGAATACAAAATAGGAAAAAGAAACACTAAAAGCACACTTAACTAATAGCAGACTAAAAACACTAAACAGCAAAAAGACTACCAATTTACCTAATAGATGTCAAATTATTGTCATCAAAGTGTTTTATCAGTAGAGGAAACATTGGTGAAATTACTTGCGAATCGGCTTTTCATCATTAAACACGTATGATCGAAGTTCCATCAAGCACCAATCGACCCGAAGGAACAAGGGTTGTATCTTTCTTGTGTACCGCGGAGTGCCGTGTTATATGCTGATCACAGATCGTAAGGCGCCAGAAAGTGTGTTAGTGTGTAATGCTGTTTCAGAAACAACTCATTGGTATGTTGAGGGTAACCAGCTTCATCTAGAAAAAAGAAAGAAAATTAACCCAAATGCCTTGGGAACTATCCAGTGCTGCATATACTCTCATCAACAGGCAGGATCTGAAGACAAGATGGAACTCTCTACTTGCACGGACACTTAAATGCAACCGGTTTCAATCTCAAAATAAAAAATTAAAAACAAACTTTTGAGCCTTACGGTTCGCCAGGAGGCGTTTAAGTCCAAGATTCATTTGAGCTGTCAGGTACCGTTCCCTCACATTGTCAGTCACTTCAACTGGTGTTACAGGTTTGTAACTGACACAGCAGAATTGCTTTGAATGAAGAGAATTCACTTTCTGGCTCCAATGAAACTACTGCGTGATAGTGCATGCTTCTCCATTCACAGTAGAACGGCCTACCTTGAAATACTGCCCTTCAGTGAATACAGGAGTTTTTATACAAGAAATTAAAAATATGTGTAATTCACATATATTATTTACAATCAAATTGGTGAAAGTACTAATCTGCAAGTGTGTGTGTGTGTGTGTGTGTGTGTGTGTGTGTGAAAGTAATTCAACAAAAATTATAGCAGGTCTGAATGATCCTTTGCATGTCATGATTCAAACAAAAGAAAAGAGTTGTACCCTTCTTTGAACCCGAATATCGTGCTTCTTACCTTATGTCAACGATAGTCCTTGAATACGAAGAAATGTCACAACACATTTATGTGCAAAAGTTGTTTTCTTGATAGAGAATGGCAATGGTATCACAGAAATAAATTAAACTTAGGCTAACCGAGAAGAAGATTCTGAGAATACGCTTAATAGTGGTTGAGTGGGGAAGTTTTCAGTCGCTCACGTATCTTGTAGGAGAGTACTTGTTTTTCAGAATTTTCAGAATTGTAAGGTGAGCGACTGAAAACTTCCCCACTCAGCCACTCAACCACTCCCACAACCACTCAATCAATCAACATATATTTTGTTAATAGTATCCCATTTTTTTGTACTATCTCATCAATACTTCGAATGTTTGGGAATCTCGTAATCTACACATATTTCTCTCCAATAACCTAAATGTTCCCTCAGACTTGTTGACAGCGAAAGTAGCCAATCAACACATTCATCCTATGTGTGCAACGCAAAAACGTAGTCGCTTCAATCTCGTTCATTTTCATTTGATACTCTCGAAGCTCTATCTAATCCCGTTGTTTCGCTCATAGAATTGGCGGAACATTTTCATTTTCATAACTTTTCGGTCGCTTCGTCTTCGCGAACAAACACAAATTGTGCCGTATCTATATTTGGTGACCACAACGGGGATGAAACATATTACTAACTGTTTTCTACGCAAATGTCACCACCCAAATACACATAAATAGTATATTCAATCGGGATATGTTCAGAAACTTATACAATCGAGAAATTTAGGAAATAATGGTGATCCAAAAGCACAACTTCGCACTGCAACGCGCAATGTCTTAATTGAAATAAACACTGGCAGCTCGCTCCGGATGAAATATTTTACAATTTTTTGGTCTCACCAAAGAACTTGTTTTTGTAGAAATAATAATAATAATAATCATCACCACCAATTCTTTGAACTAATTTAATTATTAAAATACATTGTTACTCAGTAACAAGGTCACAATCTGGATAGCTTCACATATACGGAACATATTCTCCGATCGTAAGTGCATCCAACAAGGTGACGGGAAAGGTGACAATTATATACATACAAGGAACGATAATCGCACTCGTGAAAACTGTTCAAAGGGTTGGTTGTCTCGGTAGCTTAGTGCAGCTGGACTTGAACTAGAAGGCCCGGGTTCAAATCCCGGTCAGGGCGACCAATTCTTTGAACTAATTTAATTATTAGAAATAATAATGTCTGTAATCAAAATTAGATGAACAGTTAGGCAAAGCACAAATATCAAACTAACGATGCCATGGCCCATATATTGTTATAGCAATAATCAACACGCAAACTAAAATCTACGATCGTCAAAGGAATATTATTTCTGGTTAGCACAGGCACTCACTTCTCGCGTCAAAAGGTACATGACTTACAAATAGAATTACGATGGTTAGATTGCGCTCCTGGAGTACGACACGAGTAACAGTTGTACCCCCCCCTAAAAGGAAGAGAAAATCCCACTCAGCAAAACATCACACCACTTTGAAAAACGATGGGAAGCGTCATTTCACAGAGGTCCAAGGGAATCAGGGCGAGTGTTGAGCGGTTCCCATGTTCCACCTGCGCTCGCGTGAGCAGCGCGTGGAAGCGGCAGCAAGCGGGCTATCCTCACGCGACGCGCGGCCGTGGGAGGCCACGGCCCCCTCCCCCGCAACACGCTTCATTTGTCTCACTGCTTCGCGACGCAAAAACAAAGAACACGCGTTAACGTTAGAAAGATTTTTTAATTTATACTTTACACGTTTATAATATCTGACGCATCAGTTATTACTAGGGGAGGATTTTAACGAAGTGTCATTTTTTTCTTTGCACTTTCGAACAATGCTGTTTATAACACAAATTCATTTTATGTTATGATAAAGACACTTATTTTTATAGGTCATTACGTTGCATTATACGTCGATTTCGCCTAATAAGTCATTTTTTACATTATTACATCATTTTTTTATGCTTTACTTGCATATTTTATCGATTTTAACGTCATTCTCAATGGTACTCGCTTCAAATCATATTTACGGGATGTAACAAATGTTCTTCGCAGAATCCTTCAGTAGTAGTGCCAACGCGCATATGAAATTTTCCGTTTTGACGTATAAATATATTGAAATGTAACGAAATATGCAAGAAATATGTCGTAATAGGTAAAACATGTAAGAATATGTAATTATACCAAAATATGTAAAATCAAAATAGTTCTGCTTCATTCAGAATGTCTTGAAAACTCAAAAAAATATAATTGAATGCTGGTATCTAGTTCCTGTAGAAACATGTAATTACATGGAAATCCATTCCCTAGTAACGTATTATCGTAATGCTTTAAAAGTCAGCGCGGCGCGGCTGGCATGGGCAGCGCCGGCGTGAAGCGCGGGGCGCGGAGCGCGGGGCGTGAGGCGTGGGGCAGGGGACGAGGAGGGCGGGGCGTGGGGCGTGGAGGGAGAGGCGTGAGCCGTGGGGCGCTGGGCGCGGGGCGAGGAGCCGCGAGCAGTGTGCCAGTGGGACGCGGCGATCACACGCACTTGCGACTTCCCCTCCCTCTCCCCCTCCCCCTCCAGTCCACCCACAGGCCCTCCGCCTTCCCCGCCCGCGCGCCGGGCCGCGCCGCGCCGCACACTGGGCCGAAAGGCGCGCGAAACATTGGGATTGCAGCCCAAGTCCCCTCAGGCAACCCTGGGCTCCGCGCTAAACGCAGCCGGCCATTCTACTACTTGCAAAAGTCAAAGCACCTCTAAGTAATAGTTCCGGAGGCAGCAACACAAAATTTGAAGACATCTACGGAAAGCAAATTTATTGTTTTTTTACTTCGTTTTAATGCCAATTAAATCCAAAACAAGAGTCGGCCGCTCTACCTCCGAGGATAATCCTTATGCAAAGGGGGTAAACCGGTGAAAACAAAGGTATTTCCATTATCATCAACCATGTTCGCTAATAGATTGCAAGACTCCCTGTACTCCCTGTCAATGCCCTGTACAAAACGTATGCCGGTTATTCAGCTTGGAAAGATGTCACATGCGTCACGGTAGACCTTCGTACTTTAGTAGAGAGGATCATAAGCACACAATTCAGTTTACGCCACAGAGAACAGATGTTGGAAAATTTTCCTTTAGAAATAGAAAAATAACGAAGTGGAATACGTTGCCTGCGACAGCCATGGAACCCTTTCCTCAGGATGTTCAAAGATTTAAACGTGAATTAACTAACGATATTTGTAAACTTTATTAATTTAGTAAGTTAGGCTTATTATAACAGTTATTATTTTATTATTATAGTTATTTTTATTGCTATTGTTATTCTTAGTATTGTGATAATTACTATTAAACGCGTTGCTTCAATAAACTTATAATTATATTCAAAGTAGTATTGAATTGAATTGTGTTGAAGTGTTGTGAAGTGTAGTGCAATATGGAAGTAGAAAGAGAAGTTCAAAGGAAGCTATATTTACAGAAGCGAAACAATGGACCATTTCCTAGAATTGTATAAAAAATAATGTGTCGAGAAAAGCAAAGCTTCACCGTGTTATAAAAGCAAAATATTGTCTCTTACATTCAAAAAAACTTCAAAAGGATAGAAAATATTAATAGAAGCCTGAAACTAGGTTGCATAATCGACGTCTATTCATTCGCACTGGTGTACATGTATACCTACTACCAGAACCCGGCAGACGTTGTCCTGCTCTTTTTCTTTCCCCTTCTTTCTGTTTTCTCCATCTTATTCCCTCTCTTTCTCTCGTTTCTTCTTTCTCTCCCTCCTTCATTCTTTCTTTCTCTTTCTTCCTCTTCTTTTCTTTCTCTTTCTCTCTCTCTTTCTTTCTTTTTCTCTCTCTTTCTTTCTCCTTTTCTTTCCCTCTTTTTCTTTCTTTCTTTCTTTCTCTCTTTTTCTCTCTTTCTTTCTTTCTCTCTTTTACTCTCTCTCTCTTTCTTTCTTTCTTTCTCTCTTTTTCTCTCTTTTCTCTCTCTTTCTTTCTTTCTTTCTCTCTTTCTTTCTTTCTTTTCTCTCTTTCTCTCTTTCTTTCTTTTTCTCTTTCTTTCTCTCTTTCTCTCTCTCTCTCTCTCTCTTCCGCGAGCCCCCCGCTGCCACTTGCGCCCACTGTCCGCGGGGGCGGGGGCGGGGGCGCGTGCAGGCGCGGTGCCACGTGCATCCGCTGCGGCGACGGCCGACCGCTTTCGCCGCCACCTGAGTCCGTGGAGCAATCGCTGTCCCGCGCGACGCTTTGCGAAAAGACCACCCCTCTCCCCTCCTTCGCCACTCCACACTGCACAGAGACGTAAATCTGCAGGTTGCGTGACATTACGCAGGCGGCAAGATCGATTCCTCAATGCCATTTGATCTCTGCCTTAAGGCAGGATTGAGAAAATTATTGCCATCGGAACATGATGGAGTAATGACGACGATACTTACGAGCAAAGGAAGTAAAATGGACGTAAATATATGATTTTCTGGAATTGATTTGATTAATTATTAGGGGATGGATTTCCATGTAATTATTTTTTTTACAGGAACAAGATACCTGCATTCAACAATATTTTTAAGAGTTTACAAGACATTCTCAATGAATTAGAACTACTTTTATGTTATATATTTTTACATATTGTGGTATAGTTACATTTTTTACATATTTTATCTATTACTATATATTTTGTTACATTTTTATATTTTTATAAGTCAAAACGGATCATTTCAGATGTACGTTTGCAATATTCCTTACGGAATCATCTTTCTTACAAATGAAATGTAATGCTGCGGCGCTTCTATAACTACCATATCTTGGCTATGAACTGTCAAACTTACCCCCCTCCCGCTTCTTGAAAACTGCGTATTCGGAGTAAAGGATGAGTGAATTTTTGTGAAGCAGAATTAATTTCCACCGTGTGCTTGTATTGATTTCAAACAGCATATTCGTTATTCGATCGAAAAGTAACAAATATTTTACATACTATTGTCATACCTCGGTGTTTGATTTGGGGAGTTGTTGGCTTTAAACCCCTCTTCGAGGATCTGTCACTGGTTACACAATACTATCATTCACTTGAACACCAGCTCCTCGTAAACATTGTAGTAAATACTACGAACTTATTTTATATTTCAAATATTCTTTTTATTAATGGTAAAGATGTACAATTACGTATGTAAAGTCAAAACCTACTTTCAGATGTGTGAATTCACATTAAGAACTGATCGGCGACGTTCTATGTTCGGAAAATGCTTGTGAAGAGCAATTTTAAACACAATAATGAATTTTTATTTTACAAATTTTCTATTTTTTCTTACATGTTTTGGAAAAAATAAGTACATATGTATGTACATATTTTGCATTCTTTATTACACTAAATTCCGTTCACGGGTCATTATTGACTTCAAAGACAATATCAAAGTGAAGAGATCGTTCGAAGACGTTAATAATTAGGCAATTTAGGTTAAATTCAAGTACCCCGCAGCAAAAAGTGCTGTGAACCTTGAATCCATAAAATAACAGGATTCGAAAAAAAACCGATTATTTTTAAGAATGGTAATCGAATGATCGATAATGTTGTCGGGCTTGAAAAATATGTATAATATGTCACGATTCCTTCAAATAATATGTCAGTTCTAACCGCGAAATCAATATTACATTTATTTTAAAATTCGCTCTTGAAAACCTACTGTTTGATGTTTAAGCTCGACAATAAAAAAACATTTGAGTTCCAATCGCACAGTAACAACATTAGGCAAAAAAGGCATTATGACTCATTTCAAGTGAGAATTTAAAACAATACGCTTTTCCAGGAAAGCATTCAACGATAAAATGATGTCCAACTCTAGGTATAGGGGAAGGTGGGACAATTTATAATCAGCAACAGAATGTAGAACAGTCAGATACATTTTCTCGCTCCCAATGCGAGACCAATACAAAACGAATTGGTTCGATTTTTTTTATCGCACTGTCCCTCGACACACTTTACATCGAGTGGAGCAGACGCGAGTTTGATTGGCTGTCCAAACGACCCGTCCCTCCCCTTACCAGCAAATAAATCCCCCATTTCAGGTTTGAAAAGCAGCCTATTAGCAGCACAAAATGTAAGCGTGTCTCTCACACAAGCAGTCAATTTACGATCTACTTTAAAATACCGAAAACTGCAGTGAAGCATTGTATTTATCTGTGCAGCATTTGTTTGCTTCGAAGAACGAGGGGCGCGGGGGGAGGGGCATCAGAATACGCGCAGTCCCGGAGGGAGAGAAAAATTGCGTTGGCTGCGTCAATTCGCGCGGCGGAGCGTTTGGGCGCGGTCGCCCGCGGGGGCGAGTGGGAGGGGGGACTCCTACAGCAAACACTCATCAATACTAAATGTGCGCAAACAAAATCACTCGGACTGTGGGTGGCCGCCGCCCCCGCCGCCGCCGCCGACCGCTGCACCCGGACAACGCCCTCACCACGAAACCCCGCCCCCGTCGCGTTTATTTCTGGTTTCGCCCTCCAGCTTCCCCCGGTTACCACATCTCTCTAGTCCTGGACTAACCCCCCTCCCCCACTCCAGACATTCCCGCAAATTCAGTAGGGCTAGAGAGATATACGCGCCCACTGGCACATGGGTGAATTGAACAATCCACTGCTCTCCTCTGCATCCTTTGAATTCATTCTTGAAGAAACGCTCAGATTCTGAAGTAGCATACACGAAGTGAGATCGTCACTGCAGCGCCTCTGACCGGGCGGTCCTAGGTTCGAGTCCCGACAGCGGCAGGATTTTCGACACTAGCTTTACAGCTAGGTCGAATTCAGTCGCTGCCTGGAGGACAATTCTAGCGGCCGGCTGCTCTGATCGGTAGTTTTTCGTGTTTTTTCCGATCAACACCAGGCGAATGCCTGAGCAGTACCCTGCCAAACGGGCCACAGACCGCGCGCGATCTTTTCTTGCTCTTCCTTATCATATCCTCTCCCCCTTACACACACTTACACTAACATGCACTACACTACCACATATTCCGGGAAACCGGCCGGGAGCTTAGAGCTTGTCCCGGCTGGGGCGGTGCCCCGCTGGTGGGAGAGTCCTGGTTAGGGGGAAACCCCACTAGCCGACGATAGGTCGGCGCCGGATCTCGCCATCCAGCTGGGGGAGATCGCCGTCATCTCCCGAGAAAAAACATGCACTACACTAACGGGACTAATGACCAAAACCGTCGACGCGCCAGGAAACACGAAAAAAACAAACCAAACCAAACCAAACGAAGTGAGATAACAATCACGACATTCCCCACCACAGTCGTTCGCCGGTTCCCTCCCACCCACTTTCCTGTTCTTACTCCTGGTGTCTGCCCCCGCCCCCCCCCCCAGTTCCCACGACCGCCCTTAAACTAGTGAAGTCCCTTACAAGCCTTTCCTCCCCCAATTTCAATAGGGATAGCCGAATACATGCGCCCACCGGCATATGGGAGAATTGATAAAAATATTGTCCATGTTTTACGTAAATGTTACATACATTTTAGAAGAAATGTACTGATTCCGAAGTTGGATGTAACGAAGTGAAAGGAGTGCACACGACATTCTCCACCACTCTCGGTCGCCATCGACTTCCACCCAGACCTCGTTCCAGCTTTTGATTCCTGGTCTCGGTCCCCGCTTCTCCTAGTTCCCAAATTGTCTCTTGTCCCGGTCTAAATATTCCTTGCAACCCATGCCCCCATCTCAACAGATTAAGATTATAAATATGCAAGTTATTTTAATGTACACTATTCAACAGTAAGAGATCACACTCCGACCAAACTCAACGCGTAAGAAAACACAATAAACGGTTCTTCATACCTAGTAGGAAAGATCCAAATACTCATTTTCAAAAACAAATTGGAATGCATGCAAAAAGAGATGGTAAATCAGTGATGAATCAACGCACATCCTTTCAGAGTCCACATTATTTCCATGGCCATGTAATATTTTAATACCACTCGACATCAACAAATTTCACTAAAGGATATTCATATCAATCCCATGCTCAGTAAATACTGAATTTTGTTTTGTTATTTAAGGTCACATCAACATCTAGGTCACTAGCGAACACTATTGGAGTTAACGTTATGGTAACTATGAAGATGAAACGATATTATGATGATAAGGGGTGAAAGGACGAACATAAGTACAAACGAACCCGCGACCCTTCGGTCCGAGATCACTACGACACTACTGCCTTAGCGATCTCGGCCACCGGGCCGACTACTGAAAATTTCTTTACCTACATTAGAAACAAATGTACTCCCATGTTCCATAATG
This sequence comes from Teleogryllus oceanicus, assembly GCA_964035755.1. NCBI lineage: Eukaryota > Metazoa > Arthropoda > Insecta > Orthoptera > Gryllidae > Teleogryllus > Teleogryllus oceanicus. The sequence goes on from CAXIVR010000009.1 coordinate 11,437,502, forward strand.
CCTGTGATTTAAACAGCAAACATTCGCCTGAAAGCGGCCGGAAGCCCTAGTGCAAACGCCGAGGCACCCACCAGGTTTAATTGTCGCAGCAGACTTCGGTGAACGCGCGCTATATAAAATGCATAAACCCATCGCGAGCCGGTGAAACGAGGTAATGGAGATTTGCTGCTGGCCACCGGACCGAGGGGGCGCGTAGGGGGCAGCGGGCTGCGAAAAGGTTAACGACGCAGTGGAGAAAGAGATGCGCGGGGGAAATGGAAGGCACAGCTCGTAGCCCAAAACTAGCAAGAAGAACATCGGGAAGAATGATGTGAAAGTAACAAAGAGTAAGTAAAATAAATACAGTTGAAGGCACGGAGCAGTGTCAGAAGCGGTGGACCCCAAAACACAACTAAGTGTCGTAAAAATGTTTTAAATTCAAAGGAAGACTGTTGCCTTAGAATTGATTTTTTTTTTCAATTTTCAACAATCTATTGCTGTATGATGTTGGATTTGACCAATTTTCCAACCATTTGCACACATTAGACTGCATATTCAATTAATACGGAATTCATGTCTTTTATTCATTAATGAAAAATAAATTCACATTATGAAGAGAGGTCTATAAGAGCATTGTTCTGTCTTAAAACATGGCAGAGAAGTAATATATTATTAAGTATATAGAGTTCAGAAATCACACCAGGTTCCTAAATAATGTGAATGACTTGATAATAGGATCGATAAATTTCGTTGGTTGGTTAGTGATTCCGGGCGCGTGAACAGTTTTGATCATTAGTCTCATAAGTGTAGTGTATGTTTTTCCTCGGGAGATGGTGGTGATCTTCCCCCGCGGGATGGCGAGATCCGGTGACGACCGTCAACTAGCGGGATTTCCCCTAACCAGGACTCTCCCACCAGCGGGGCACCGCCCCTGCCGGGACAAACTCCAAGCTCCCGACCGGTCTCCCGAAATATGTGGTAGTGTAGTGCATGTTAGTCTAAGTGTGTGTATATGGGGGAGAGGATAGGACAAGGAAGAGGAAGCAAAGATCCGTTGCCCGTTTGCTAGAGTACTGCTCCGGCATTCGCCTGGTGTTGATCGGAGAAACCACAGAAAACTACCGATCAAAGCAGCCGGCCGCTAAAATTCTCCTCCAGACGACTGAATTCGACCTAGCTGAAAAGCTGGCGTCGAAAATCCTGCCGCCGTCAGGACTCAGGATCGGTAAATAAATTTGACACTTCCCTTTAATATTTAATTGATTTTCAAAACATAAAAGCTCGCGATAGTAAAAACACTACTTATAAACGAGAATGCATCCCATGCATCCAACATGACGAGCGCGGACATGGTAAGGAGACCGAGAGGCAGGGCGCGGGTGGTGGGGGTGGCGGTGGGGTGTGGACGTGTGGATGGATCGGCGCCTCGCGGGCCGGGCGCCCGCCCGCCCCGGCCGTTTGTCTCGCCTATGCCCGGCGGCGCCGCCGGCCCGCCCCGCGCCGGCCCCGCCCCCGCGCCGCCCCCGCGCCCGCAGCCGACTCCCGCCGAGCGTAAATACGCGCCCGACTACATAAATAAACCATTTGCCAAGATGCATTACGGGGAAACCTCGGGAGATTTATCAAGAAAAAGAGCATTACGCGGGAGGCGGAAGGGACGGGGAAGAGGCGGAGGCGCGTGGGAGGAGGAGAGAGCCGAGCGGCCGGCCGGAACGGAACGGAACAGAACGGAACAGACGCGCAGCGCGGGAACAAACGTTCCGCAAGCGCTAGGCTGTTCCTCGTCATAAGCGATGCCGGGAAGCTGTTGCACCGGTTAACGACCTACGGGACAAATCCGGCCAAGGCGTTTCAATGGTTGATTAGTACATCCGGGGGCGTCCACTGCCCAGACCATTAGTCCCGTAAGTGTAGTGTATGTTTTATCGCGGAAGAAGATGGAGGTGGGGGTGGTGATGAACTTCCCCGTTGGATGGTGAGATCCGGTGCTGACCTACAGGTCATCTAGTGGGGTTTTCCCGACCAGATATTTCGCACCTGCGGGACCCGCCCCATCCGAGACAAGCTCTAGACTGTCGACAGGTTTCACGGCATGTGTGGTAGTGTGGTGCATGTAAATGTAAGTGTGTGTGTAAGTAAGGAGTGACGATAGGACGAAGAAGAGGATCGGAGAAACCACGGAAAACTATCGATCAAAGCAGCCAACTGCTAGAATTCTCCTCCAGACAGTGACCAAAGTCGAGACAGCTGTCGAGCTAGTTTCGAAAATTCTGCTACTGTCGGGACTCGAACCCTAAAACTTCCCGGTCCGTCTCCTAAGAGATATTTTCAAGGGTACTTTTACAGTTAATCCTAATTTTAATCGTGCATAGATTAGAGTGGAAGTGCGAGATGTAGCTAATTCCAGATGTACTAGGTTCATAGTCACATACGTCACACGATTAGGATACATCTATGTGCATGATGATGAGAGGATCATTTTGGATTAGATTCATCTCTTCCCATTCATAGAAGTAACCACAGCGCTAGACAATGTAAGTACGAGAGCAAAACAAAGAACTATTAAGAAGTATTTTCGCATAAAAATCCGTTACAAATTATGCGTTGCACAAAGTTGTGTTGTGTAAATAGCGAAGGCCGAACGCCGGAGCCTGGTGGACCCAATTCGGAAAATTGTACCGAAGTATCTTAACATACACATTGAGGTCAGGTGGTATGGCGTAAATAGCAATTTTCTACTGATACAGTGGAAGTTTTTTTTTATTTATTCCAAATCGCATCAACAGCTACGTCATCAGCGACTAAATAAATACAATATATTACATTTTACATTCACAATATTAAGTTTTTACAATAATGAAGTTACATTGTAATGATGATTATGAATACTAAAACATAAACATGAAAATTTATATTAATTATATTAAATTTTTTATATCATTTATATTAAATATAGTTAATATATAGCTAAAGTTAACTATAAATTTTTGGAAGCATACAATGACAAGAATGAGTTAAGAAAAATAAATTGTGTTACCTGAACAATGCTCTGGATTCTGTAAGAATTCGACCATGTAGCATAGAATTTTGAATTGGGCTACTGAATGGTACAACATTTCTCGCGCAAGTTAGTTTCCTAACCTCTTTAGTCTAGGCTAGTTTCTCGGTATTGCCACAACCTCCATCCAGCTGCGACCTACCGCTACCAAAAGTGAAATCATAAAAGATAATTTTTCACTTTTTTTCAATACTACCCTCCCCTGCCCCGAAACAACAACGTTCTCGCAGCAGCATTACACAACTTTCCCTATACTACCTACGTAGTATATAAAGTAGAAACATATCGACAAGAATAATACATCTCATTTCCGATTTAAACTGGCAGTAAATCTAAAATGAATTATTAATTTTCTCAAAGCTTTCTTTTAAACGTGAACTCCTATCTAGTACGTAATAATTTTCGGTTTCACCACGACTCATGCCCAATGCGCATTTCAATTTTAAAGTATTAAATATTAAGCATATATTTAAGTATTAAGAAATATAGTAAATTACTTGAATAATCTTCAGAAGACTCCTACTATACACACAAGTCCCATCATATGGTTAAAAATATTGTTTCTGTAGAGAGGGTATTTACACCAAACGTATGTTTCTTGCCCCCGCCCAAACCGGCTAAAAAAACTCTGTTCAGTTCGTTTCCTTATTTTCGTATTGCAATTAAGGGACATGCTCCTTAAAAAATAAGAAATAATTATATTTATTAAGCAATTCCAATAAATATTTTAAATAAGGTTCACCAAAGTAACGACTCCTGAAACTCATACAATTCCAATAGTTTCCTACGACGATTCAGTTACTCAATTAAAACCCTCTTCCCTTTTAAAAGAAAGGGACCAATTATCCTTCCCAAATAAATCTTCATTAAGGTGAAGAGGCGCGGTGAGCCTCAACCAGAAACAGGTTTCCGAGAAGCAACCGGGACGCTCAAAGGCCCGAACTTAACGATGCGACGATCGACAATACTCGCCATTGTGTGCTAAATTGCCCCACGGCCATTTCAAAGTCGCCGCTTCAAGATCGCGTACCCATTCATACGTGAAGCGTGCATAGAAGATAATGGATGCATGACATGATTAATTGGACGCTCTCTGTTTGAGCGAACCCCATACTGTCACCGTGAATTCTACGTCATAGTCATTCTAATTTCCAATGTGCAATGCTTCTTGACAAGGTCAACCTGAAACATATTCGCCAACAGCAAATTACGTGGTCTAAAGAGAATCGAGGAACAAGGAGACACAGAATATTAATTCTGTTAATCCGGAACGATATATTCGTTAATGAATAGACTCAACGTAGTATAGCCTGCTTGACGTAAAACAAGCTTGTTCGTTTGCCAAGATATAAAAAAACGTCCCGAATTCTATGTAATTATGAATTAGCGTAGTAAATGGAAGATGAATGTAATTAAATCTAGCGTTACACACCTAACCACCAGTTTTACTAGTAATCATAGCCGTTGCCTTCATCTCCTAATGACCATGAGCATCATGCTCCCTATAATAAAGTATGTAAGATTATTATAGTTACTTCAACTTCCTATAGAAGCGTTGTGGAAAGGTACTAATAAACTGACACGGAAAGTACTGAAAAATAGAAGGAAACATCGCACGCACAAATACCAACTTCTGACTTCACTGTTAAAGATTTCTGTTTTAGACTCTTTCATTCATTCCTGTACTTATTATTTTTAATCTTATGGACGCCAATGAACATAGTTGCAACATTGAAAATCGGAATGAGACATTGAAATCTTCGAATTTTGAACAAAAACTCTTCCTTAAATTTATTATAGTTACTATACTAAGAGGGATTCGAAATATTCTGGCGATATAAGAAACATGAGATTTCAGATTGGTAATCGAAAAATTTAATATTTGTTCACTTCTCTCCTTCAGATTAAATCCATGACTTTTTACATACATCTAATCCAATTAATACATGCAACATCCAATTATGCATACATCCAATTAATACATACATACATCCAATTAATACATCATACATATAAAATTTATATAAAAATACATGCATACATACAATTAATATATACAATATATACATCCAATTAATTTCAAAGGTTTTGAGTACGAGAGTAGATGTGTGAAAATCACCAGCTAATAAAATATTGAATTCAACCTGACAAGATTATTTTAGGGGCATTACTTGACAATTCAGATCCTTCGATAACATTTACAATAAGTTTCACTTATCCTTTCTTCACACCGATCTTTGGAAAGATAATAGTAAAATGAACACAACTCACAGGCTATAACAATGGCAGTGAAAATCTCAGCGCATTTCTACGTCTTACAAGCACAAGTTTAACAAAAAGATATTTCTTTTATCACAGAACATACAGCACAAGGATGCACGACAGGTGACTTCCACGTGTTTCTCTGCTGTAGTTGCGTCCTGCATCAACACCTTCCTCCCCCTTAATTAACGTCTACGGAACGAGCGGCGCCGAGACGTTTTCTCAAAGAAGAAACGAACGTGTTGTAATGTAGATTAGGTTAGGACGGCCTCGTGCGGGAACGCGTTGAACGGACAACTCGTCTTTTTTTTTCCGTCAGGCGTTCGACTTTTTTCCCAAACGCCAAGCGACGACGGGCGTTTTGGAAGCAGGCAGGTAGGCGGGCGGGCGGGCGGGCGGGCGGGCGGGCGGGCGGGCGCGGGCGGGCGAAGATAAACACGAAGACAAAAGCCCTCGATCGCAATACCCGGGCGAGAAATAACAGCTCCAGCGCCGAGAACAAAGCCACCCGAGCCATCGTATAGACGCGGGCTGCGCTCTTAAATCCGGTATACGCGGTACAGTTTTCGTATAGATTAGACGTACAGAAAACGTGTAGTCCAGACTGCACGATTTCTATATGAACATGTTCATAATTTTTCATGCAGAAAGCCTACAGTTTGACTCTAGCGGCAGAATGATTCACTAACCGTGATCAGCCATTGCGATTTTGTGGTTAGGTGTGTCAAAGTGCGATTGTGTGAAGTGATACATTGTGATAAACTTCCTTTTTCCCAATTCTTGACTTCTTATTTTTATTCTCTATGCTCGTCATGAATAATTAATACCAAATAAAAATCATAACCAGAACGCGCACACAGAAATATCACCACAGACAGTACTCGGACGGCGCAATTCAGTTGTTTCTCTTTAGACCCCTAGCGGCGGCCTGTGGCAATTCGTGCAGAAAACGTTAAGACCGTGTGTGCGCGAATTTCAGCTTTTATACTTCTAATTAAGAATCTTGAAGTTGCTGTTTAGAAACTGTGTAAGAATCTGCACGAAAGCTGTACCGTGTATACCGGGCTTTAGACACCGGGCAGAAGCGCGCGACCCCGGCAGCAGGGCTGGCTGTGCGAGGCAGAGGGGAGGGCTGCATGTGATGCAGTACATCAACTAATTCGCTCTTCACATACACACTCCCCTCACCAGAAGTTGAAAATGTACGTAATTGAATTGAATTGAATTTGCCTTATTTTACGTGGCGAGACTCAGGCCATGAGGCCTGCTCTTCCGTCTGACCACGCAAATTTCGTTACACTCCTATCACCAATCATGGTAGAAAGAAGGTATTACTTGGGCGACGAAACAGGCGATTTGAATTTAGCTCAGAGGCGTCATTTAGGCTTGAGGATCTTTTACATGCAGTAAATGTACTAACATGGGACAGCCGGCTTTACTTCCCCTCCGAAGGAAGGCGTACGAAGGATTTTTTCGCCCTTAAAAATCCACGGCTTCGATCGGGTTTGAACCCGCAAACTTGGGTATAGCAGTCCGATACGCTAACCGCTACACCATCGCCGCCGCTAAACACCATCGCCGCCGCCGCCGCCATCGCCGCCGTAATGGTTGGAAGGAGCAAATTAGGAAGAAGGAAAATCATTTAAATGCTTTCAATTACAGTTTTTCACACCACAAGAAACACAGAGTACCTCGGAGAATTCACAGCTCGCAACATTTTACTTATGTTAGTAATAACAAGTGAGTTTCTGTTTTTCTCAACGGAAATAAATCCAATAACACATTGAAGCATCGAAATTATACCTAAAAACATTATTAGAACAGTAGAAAATTGTTCTTTGTCCAGGACATAACTTTTACCAATCATTTACTTGCTGAAGCATGTAATGAGTCTATCAGGTGAAGCATCGTATGTATAGCAATATTCACAGGTAATTTAGGTGCAATATTGAGAAGATACGTCTATGAAAACCAGCATATTGATGGAATACAGTACTTGAATGAAACTGAATAACAAAAAGTCCCATAAAGTAAAAGAAAGCATAGTTTAATCTTGGCGTTGCTAACGGAAATATTAAAATCCGAATATTGACTAAGAATTAGCTAGGAACTAAATCTAAAGCTGAACGCAGCCATTATTTGAGCTGTTCATAAATATGTAAAAACGCGTTCCTTTCGACACGAAAAGATGAAAAAGCAAAATATAAAAAGTACTTCTCTAAAAAACATATTCAAAAAACACATTGAATAAAATATGAATTAAATGAATATTTATGTCAATTCAATTTCTCAGAAACATTCATACACAGTATGCGTTAATTTCATCTCTACGTAAAAAGTGAAATTCAACTACTCGGAAGTACTTTTATGATCAGACAGCGGATTATTATATTCTAAACACTTAAAATAATGTTTGAGTTAAAATAGGGTATTGATTTTCAATATTTTAAGTTTCCAGAGGTTTTTAATTTAGAAAAATAATTTTTTAAACAGAACACTCGACTCAGTTCACTATTATGTCCCATTTGAAATCAACAAACACTATTATTTTATTGCTTTTAAGATGGCACTGAAAAATTCCTGTATGTATAAATTATTTTTCGATAGATCAACTCGGCTTGTGGGGCCCTGATGTCGAAAAAGTTGATAAATTCTGTTATATACTGCGTAGTAAGTTTCTACCTCTAACACGTTGTTTAGTCAGAACCTACATTTCTTCTCCCTTAATAGCGAAAAATTGATTTAAGACAAGTGAATTCCTGCCGATGGTTTAGCAGCTAGCATTGTTCCGTCCGCGAACAGTGCTAGCAGCTAAACCACAGGCAGAAATTAACCGAAATTAATTTTCCCCTATCGATCTGACTGATTTCGCTGTCTTGTTATTTCTGAAATTCCTTCTCATCCTTGAAATTAACGCTTATATTTTGGTATTGGGAATATTTTACATGAAAATCCCAAAGACATAATTAATTTTTTCTCGAAAATGGCTCCGAATTATTTCTTTAATTTTATTTCTCTGATAGAACAAAGTGCATTCATAAAAATGTTCCAGGTTCGATTTTTGTTGAAATCTAAATTTTTGAAAATTGGAAAAGTTTAACATTTTTTAGGCTCCTGCCTACAACTACAGTATCGAAGTTACAGATTTTTCCTTAATTAGATTCGTTATTGAAAATTAAATTTTTAAGGCACTAATTCTTTCAAAATATTATTATTTTTTGCGTAATTTTGGATCAAATAAAGAAAATGTATAAACAAGAGTTTCCTCGGAAACGACTCTAATTTCTTCTTTAAACTTTTTGAACAGATAGATCACCATGCGTAAGTTATAATGAAGTAACCTTTACATTTTTCATAAATTACACAAAACGTTATTCATGAAGTTTTATAATTATTATGTAAATGATGCGAAAAAGTGTGCTGTAGTAGCGTCACTAGTTTCTTTTTTCTACGTATGTAGTACCTCGGGGGGGGGGGATACTGTTAACCCCTTACTCAATTTAACAATTATTGCACATACACTTGCGATGGAAATTCCGGGATTATTGTGAAAATGAAAACAATAAATACAATTTTAAACATATATTCGTTTATGATTGTCTTTGAATACTTGATACACCAACACCGAAATATTTCATTTCTATTTATTTTTTTTCGGTCGGTTTGCCAAATGTCCTCCGCCGTTCCGCGAGAGCGAGTGCGAGTTCGAGGGCGAGGGCAAGTTCAAGGGCAAGTTCATGGGCAAGGACGAGGGCAAGAGCAAGGACGAGTTCGAGGACGTGGGCGGGCAGGCGTGGGCGGGGCAGGGAGTGAGGGCGAGTGCGGGGCGGGCAGGGCGGGGCGGGGCGGGGCGAGGCGGGGCGGGGCGATGCAGGGCGGGCGGGCGGGCGAGGGGGGCGAGGTGCGTGGGCGGGGCGATGAGGCGGGCGAGGCGGGGGGCGAGGGCGGGGCGTGGCAGGGCGGGGCGGGCGAGGGCGAGGAGGGCGGGGGCGAGGGCGAGGGCGGGGGCAGGGAGGCGGGGGGCGAGGGGAGGCGTGGGCGAGGGCGACTGCGGGGGCGAGGGCGGGGGCGAGGGTGAGGGCGAGGGCGAGGGCGGGGGCGGGGGCGAGGGCGTGGGCGAGGGCGACTGCGAGGGCAAGGGCGAGGGCGAGGGCAAGGGCGAGGGCAGGGGCGGGGCGGGGCGAGGGCGAGGGCGAGGGCGTGGGCGGGGCGGGGGCGAGGCGAGGGCGGGGTGATGGCGAGGGCGAGGGGCGTGGGCGGGGCGGGGCGGGGGCGTGGGCGAGGGCGAGTGCGAGGGCGGGGCGAGGGCAAGGGCGAGGGCGAGGGCGAGGGCGAGGCGAGGGCGAGGGCGAGGGCGCGGGCGTGGGCGAGGGCGAGGGCGAGGGCGGGGGCGAAGGCAAGGGCGAGGGCGAGGGCGAGGCGGGGCGGGGGCGAGGGCGAGGGCGTGGGCGTGGGCGTGGGCGGGGCGGGGCGGGGCGGGGCGGGGCGGGGCGAGTGCGAGTGCGAGTGCGAGGGTAATGGCGAGGGTGATGGCGAGGGCGAGGGCGGGGCGGGGGCGGGGCGTGGGCGAGGGCGAGTGCGAGGGCGGGGGCGAAGGCAAGGGCGAGGGCGAGGGTGAGGGTGAGGGCGAGGGCGAGGGCGAGGGCGAGGGCGAGGGCGGGGGCGAAGGCGAGGGCGAGGGCGAGGGTGAGGGCGGGGGGCTAGCGCGGCGCGAGGCCATCAGCGCGCATTTGGACGCGGGCGGGCGCTGTGTGCCAGGCGCAGCACGAACTCAGGACACTAAAGCCCGCAGGCGGAGGTTGAAATATAGCGCGTCTGGGGGAGGCGGCCGGGAGCCAGCGCGGAATGCTGACGAGCACCGCCAAGCCACGCGGCGGCGACGACCCACACACACAAAATTCGCGAGGCACAGGACGTCGCGGAAGGAAAGAAAGAAAGAAAGAAGGAATGAAACAAAAAGACGAAAATAGAAAGAAGGAAGGCGAAAGAAGGAAAAAGAGACAGAAATAATGAAAGAAGTAACGAAGAAGAAAGAAACAACGAAGAAAGAAAAAAGAAACAATTTAATATTTATTTCATAATTAAAGACTCAGGCAACGGCATAGAATCTATCACTGAGACGTCTGTTTGGAGAAAATCTCACAGAAACGTATCTCTTACTTCACAATTGCACGTTTGTTTCATCTTCTTTGAATAGATCATTGACACAAGTTTCTTCTTTTCTTCACCACTTCTTTATCTTCCAGTGCAATGTACGAGTAAAACCTTGGCGACGAAATACGGGAGAATTGATAACTTGCCTCTCAGAGCAAATACCAAGGGAATATTGATTATTCTTGTTTAGATGAAAATATGGATACTGGGTGGTATATTTTCGTTTTCCACACTACAATCAACATGCAACGACGTCCTCTTCTTTCGTGAAATTGGGAGCTGTACCTCTAGCACAGGACAATAATTGTTCCCGTAACCCCTTGCGCGTCTTCGTGTGAGCATCTCATTACCAAAATTGATGTGTTTTTTTTTTTTTTTTTGTTCTTCAGCCATTTCAAGTACAGAAATGTCAACCGAAAGAAGCACAATCATTACCATGCAAACCATTGATGTCGTTTGTGAAAATAACACATACATAAACAGGTATAATATGTTTTTAAGGAATACAATATTCAACTTCCTACTGCTAACGCCAATAGGCACTGAATAATTACGATGAATGACAATATATCCAAATTCGATCTCAATAAAATTAAATTTTTGTTTTATGAAATATTTTAAATAAAATGTTTCATTTCATAGTGGTTTGCGAAGGATAAATACATTATGTTAAATTGAACTTTACATGTTGTAATGTTCGCGCATAGAATGCAACATCCGTAGTCACGAAATACATATGTATACAACTCGTCGACATCCAGACAATTAGTGGACATGGCCACGCACAAACTGTCGTGTAAGCACACGTTCACAGCCACCCGTGCGTATATGTACGCACGTTTCCACATAGGTACACATGCGCACATCTGGTAGTCACGTAAATGCGGTTCGTTGCTGATGCGCAATAAATTATTACGAGAAGATGGATGTATTATTAGCAGACCAAGAATCCCGCAAATAATTATATCAATACTCGGATATTTAGAGAGAAATGTTTTGGATTAAGAAAACATGAATAATTTCCACCATCTATTCAAGATTACTTGTTTCTGTACCGATAGTGTGTTCAGACAAATATTTACATAAGAGAAAAAAGCGGGAAATGAAGATAATTACGAGATTCAGTATCAGGAGGTGATGATCGAATATTTTCATAAGGGACTTCACAAGGACCTCATGTTCGTCAAAACACGTAACCAGTACGCTATGAGAATATTGGGTAGAATATTATATGGGCTATTTGCATTAGATTTTGAATCTTAAAAACCCCAAAATGGGGTTAATATTCTCTCCATGATTTGTTTTCAGGCAGTTTTTATGTCGGTCAAATATGTTGTGAATGAAGCTTATTGTACTACTAATTACATATTAAAATAATTGTATTTCATATCATACGTTAGCAAGCAATAAAAACCCAGTCCATACTATCAACCTACTAGCACATGTAAGAGACTCTTGAAACCAATAACCAATTGGAAACATCGTTTTGCCAAAAAAATAATTTTCTACGGTTTTTTTGTACATATCCTATCATTTAAATAAAGCCGCACATGACACACCAATAGTTTTAATGCTTCACATACTTATTAAAAATCACTGACATCTCTTACATGTTTCGAGGGGATATCAAAATTCTAGTCGCTCGGCTCAACATTAATGTCGCTCGGCTCATCCAGTTGTCGGAAGCGAACATTGCTACGGTCTTCGGGGTGGCTCATCTGTTTTAAAACCTGTCGAAATAATTGCCCACTGGCTTAAATGAAGCACATCATCTGCCTGTCGAGTCTACCTCTAACATTCATTCTTTTTAATTACTTAAATTAATTATTTGCCTTTACTTCTTATTGGCATTCTCCGTTGGCCGCGTCGCGTCGGCCCACTGCATGCGGCCCACGGATCCCGGTTGGAGACGCGGCGGGCTTCCGGGATGGGCAGTGCGCGGCGGGGCTGCTACGGCCGCAGCGGCGAGCGGCGGCGAGGGCGACGAAACGAGCGATGAAGAGGGCGAGGCGAAGACGAGGACGACTGTGAGGGCGACGAAGAGGGCGAGGGTGTGGACGACGCTGAGAACGGAAGCGGTAGCTCAGTGCATCAATTGATGTCACTGCAGCGCCTCTCACCGGGAGGTCCTAGGTTACACTCCCCACGGCGGCAGGATTTTCGACACTAGGTTCTCAGCTAGGTCGAATTCAGTCGCTGTCTGGAGGAGAAGTCTAGCGGCCGGCTGCTCTGGTCGGTAGTTTTCTGTGGTTTCTCCGATCAGCACCAGGCGAATGCCGGAGCAATACCCTACCAAACGGGCCACGGACCGCGCGCGATCTCTCCTTCCTCTTCCTTGCCTTATCCTCTCTCTTACACATACACTTACACTGACATGCACCACACTACCACATATTCCGGAAGATCGGTCGGGAGCGTAGAGCTTGTCCCGACTGGGGCAGTGCCCCGCTGGTGGGAGAGTCCTGGTTAGGGGGAATCCCCACTAGCCGACGGTAGGTCGGCGCCGGATCTCGCCATCCAGCGGGGGAAGATCACCGCCATCTCCCGAGAAAAAAAAATCAATACACTAACGGGACTAATGACCGAAGCAGTTGACGTGCCCGGAAACACGAAGGCGAGGGCGAGGTCGACGCTGAGAGCGATTAGAGGGAGAGGGCAACGGAGAGGGGGATGGAGACGACGAAGGCGAGGACGGTGGTGAGGCCGCGAAGGGAGTGGGGAGCCACGGCGAGGCCAAGCGAAGGCGAGGGGGCGCGACGAGCGACGGTGGAGGGGGGGGGGGCGAGGGCGAGGACGAATGTTGAGGGCAACGACGATGACGACGACGATAGTGAGGGCGACGACGAGAGCGACGGTGACGATGAGGGGAGGGCGAGGGCGAGGACGAATGTTGAGGGCAACGACGATGACGACGACGATAGTGAGGGCGACAGCGAGCGCGTCGAAGAGGGCGATGAAGAGAGCGACGGTGACGACGAGAGGCGTGTGAGGGCGAGGCCGGTGGGCGTGGCTGACGCGCAATCTCGCGCCGGAGAGACGCGCTCCGCCCGGCGCTTATCTCCCGAGCGCGCGGCCCCCGCCAGTTTTCCGTTTCCCTGCGCACGGCGAGAAATTTCCCGCCGCCCCTGCCCCGCCCTTCCCCGCCCGCCCCCCCTCACCGCGCAGTACCTGCAGGCGCCGGGCCGAGCCGTCGCCGAAATTCTCGGCTCCCGCGCCCCCGCCGCCGGGGCCAGCGCTAGGCGGTCAGGTAAAATCCAGCACGACATTAAACCTCTTGCGACAGAAACCTACGAAACTGCACGGAAACGACTGCTAGAAGCAATGGACTATCCTTCCTTCTCTGCTTTTGTCGTACCTCATCGTCATATCATGAACAGAACCATCCCTCACAACAGGAAGCGCCACCCGCTTGACATATTCACCCTATCTCCACCTTCTCTCACAATATAGCTACGTAGACCACACGACCAGGCACCTGGACAACTTTACAAAACTTCTGAAATGACGTACCTCTCTACTAAACGACGTGAGAAATGCCCCCTTTTTTTCAGCAATCTCCATACATCATATACAGTTTTACCAATACCTTAACAAAACAACCAATCGCGACCTACCCAATAAAATAACCCATCTAAAACCCCTTTAAAGAAATAACCCATCGGAATGTTCCCAGCCCTAAAATTACCTGCATTAACCTGAAAACTCACCTGTGTCCCCCCCCTTAATTAAGAAACCTACCTCCTCCCACAATACCCTCCCGTTAACAAAATAACCTCTCTAAATCCTAGACCTAACAAATTAACCCGTCTTCCCATGTCCAAAACATAATTTATCCATTCACGCTTCCCATACGCCATTCTCTCCTCTCACCAGTTCATCTGGGGGATGGAGAGCTAAGAAAGATTGCACCATGTTAAAATCACACACATGCTGTGGAGTACCATCTCTGAACAGGCAGCACGACTAAACACACACACACACACACACACACACACACACACACACACACACACATACGCAGGGCGATCAGGGGGCCCGATGATAGGAGTGGGAGTAAAAATATGAAAAATGGTAGAATTTTTCAGCTCTCTGAAAATCTACATCTTCGTGGTCATGGTATGAAACTTGTAAAATCTAGACATAATCAAATGCAGCACAAGAACTTCATAGGTAACCGAGTTGTCGACACCTGGAACATACTACCCCAGAACGTGGTGGCATCACCTAGTCTTCAGATTTTCAAAAGAGCTTATGATGGTCTCTTCGACGAGGAAGGCCATGGACTTCATTGATATGCGAACTTTGTTCCTACCTTACAAAAATTTTCAAAAATTGTGAATTATTGTGGTACTATGTGATACTTTCATTTATATTTTCATGTGATATTAAACAATGTGATATGTTGAAAACAATTAATTATGTTAGCGCCGATTCAGGCCATATCAGATTTGTACTGTTGCCTGTATATTACTTTAAATAAATAAATAAAAAAAAAAACCCGGTACATTAGTTTAAAATAAATATTTAATTTTAGTAATTACTAATTTAGAACTATATGAAGTGAATTAAAAAACCTTCACTAACTTTACTTTTACTGTCTGGTACATACGGAATATTAAACGTAGTATAGAGAAAGTTATGTAATGCTGCGGAAAATCGATATCGAGGTTTCAAAGGACATACACGTTTTGGGGTCCCCTGATACCGATTTTTTTTTTTTTTCAAAACGTCCGTCCATCTGTCCGTCCGGCTGCCTGGCGTATGTAAACAACGCTAGCGCCTAAACCCTACGTAAGATCTCCCAAATTGAAAAAAAAAAACTGTACATCTGGCAGGAATCAAATGACACAAACATTGACGTAATATAGTGACGTAAAATAGTTTTCACGGAAATTCTTGCCCCGAATCCAAAATTGTTTAGCTGTGGCACTGGCCGGCGCCAAGCAATATAAGGGATATCAACCCCTGGCGCACCCACTTTGGCCGAATGTAATATCCTGCACTTCCAAATCGGGCTCTTCAGAACCTTTTAAGCAATAACTTCTATCATTTGTACGATAATGCATATGCTCCGTTCGTTTTCCACTTCAGCCTTTGCATTCCCGACAGATTATTATTGTTGAACTAAGTACACGACATTGTTGGTATTATTGGCGAACAAATGCGCCTACGGTAGTTACTTTTCCGCTTTCTTCTTTCCCCTCCTTCCTTTCCGTCGGCGTAGTGACATTATTTTCATAATTCATCAACATCAAAATTCATATATTTAACTGGAACGCAATTATCGAGATCCAGAGAATAACATACAACACGCTGGAAATTTGTCAACTTTCCTTTAATATGGTTGATAGTTATTATAATGCAATTTGAAAATCAGTTCAAAAACCTGGTGTGTTCATAATGATAATAGTTGGGGAGGCTGACGAAATTAACTTGTGGGAAACGTTGTTTGCAAGCAAATACTATGTAAATATCCGCACGTTATTAGGAGCAACACACATTTTACGCAGTGTTGTGAAAACTAGAACAAAGTTACTTTTGTTTTTATTGGGGTTTCTGCTATGAGATCAGTTAGCGTTTTAAATATAGCATTATAGCAGTTACAAAAAAAAGACGTAGTATATTAGCATATTAGTGAATAAAAATCTCAATTCAACATGTGAAGGTAGGAGACAAAATTCGAAGTTTACTGTTTCTTCAGGTTTAAATTTTGGACCTCTGCTGCCATTTTTGGACATGGTTCAAAAGAAGACATCAAACTGCATCCTACTCATTATTTAAAAATAATCGGGAACTAATTGTCTACACATTCTCTTCATCATTTGAAAATTGTCTAAACGAGTTCTCATAATAACTACCATCATTAACTTCCGATCAAATGAATCACCAACGCCTGGCGCATCGCGATAATTATTCTGAACGTAATGGAAAAGCGAACCAAGAAATCGCCGTTGCGACCAATGGTCTGCAAAGCCCGCGAGCGACTGCGTTTGTCAGTCTGTCGCAGCGCAATCAACCTTCTCTCGCCACACAAAATTCAGTCAACATCAACGACGCGTTATTTCTATTACTGCACACAAATATTATCTCTGCGCACAACGAGTTTGTTCAAACACTCGCCCAGTGCACAGGGCACACAGGACGCGCGGCTGTGGGTGGGCGAAACCTGCGGGGCGCCCCGCCCACTGCAGGCGCCGGCCCCTGCAGGTGCCATGCAAAATGGGCCCCTGCAGGTGCCATGCAAAGTGGGCCCCTGACAAATCAGGCCACCACCGGCGTGCGAAACCAATTCCATCACCTTATTATCGATGCTTAACCTGACAACTATGCTAGATGCACGTTATTTCGCTGTGGGTCGTTTTCTTTGGTAACTGGTCAATAACGATTCGTTCATTTTCCTGTGCTTCTTAAAACCTACCGAATACATTTTTCAGTTCTCAGAACAAATACTTTCCAAATATTTCTTCTTTACTTTCTTTTCATATTTGAATAATGTCACGCCATTTAGACAACTTTTAGACAGAACTTACGGACTCTTTTGAACATTACTTTTTGCACTTTTACTTTTGCACATGGATTGCACTGTTTAATATGACGTAAATTCAATTTAGTGTTTTCTTTTAGTTTTATTTAAACTACACAAATTTAATTTTTTTAAACATCTCTCACGCCGTTAATATGCACACATCTACAGATTCCTGAACGTAATTGCATTTGTAAGTAGAAGTGCTTTCAATCACTTGAAATGAAGTTTATCGAAAACTTCGTACATCCCTTTGAAAAATAGAGCTTCAAATGTCGCATCTACAGTAAAGCATAACGCGATTTTCTAAAAGCGGCTCCAAATTTATCAATGAAAATTCTTATTTAGGACGAAGTTTTAGCCTTCTTAAATATTTTTAAAGTGATATTTTTGTTCTACTTTTAGGAAACCGAAGAGTTGACGAAATAACATAACCAGGACTCTCCCACCAGCGGGACACCGCCCCAGCCGGGTCAAGTTCGGTCCGGCCGGGTCAAGCTCCCGACCGTTCTCCTGGAAATGTGGTAGTGTAGTGCATGTCGGTGTAAGTGTGTGTGTAAGGGGAGGATAGGACAAGGAAGAGGAAGAAAAGATGCGCGCGGTCCGTGGCCTGTTTCTTAGGGTACTACTCCGGCATTTGCCTGGTATTCATCGGAGAAACCATGGAAAGCTATCGATTAGAGCAGTTGGTCGCTAACATTCTTCTCCAGACAACGACTGAATTCCACCTAGCAATCTAATTCTTGACATCACTTGAAGCCCTGAGTCACCTCTCCCGGTCCCAATTCAAACTATAATTTAGCGCGAAAAATATTTTAACTTAGTAACATTCTTTTCTGACTATAAATATCCGAAGAGAAAAAGAATAGCGAATCAGGAAAATCTCAACAGTGATTCCCCTCTTCATGAGGAAAACCGGACAATGATGCACAAGAAACGAGTTCTAACCTTTTTTCCCTACCGCAGGCATGGACTATCCTTACCTTGGACGGAAAACGTTAATCAAAATACATACTGAACAGTCGTATAGCACAGGTACAGTGGAGGTAAATAGCATTGAAAATTGTTGCTGCTCGAGTAAAGAGCGAATTCAAGAATGTCAAATTTACGGTGGTAAGAATAAGGAAAATTACTTCGAAATTACCTCCTTATGTGTGTCATTGATAAACGTGTCTAGAGTTGCCCAGTACAGCAAATAGTTCACTTCGGATATGGAATACGGTGCTCGTCAGATGCAATTAGCTTACCAGAAGCGGAAGCTCAGTGCATCAACTGATGTCACTGCAGCGCCTCTGACCGGGAGGTCCTAGGTTCGAGTCCGGACGGCGGCAGGATTTTCGACACTAGCTTTTCTGCTACGTCGAATTCAGTCGCTGTCTGGAGGAGAATTCTAGTGGCCGGCTGCTCTGATCGGTAGTTTTCCGTGGTTTCTACGATCAACACCAGGCGAATGCTGGAATAGTACCCTACCAAACGGATCGCGCGCGATTTTTCCTTCCTCTTCCTTGTCCTACCTCTCCCTATACACACACACTTACACTAACATGCACTCTACTACCACATATTCCGGGAGATCGGTCGGGAGCTTAGACCTTGTCCCGACTGGGACGGTGCCCCGCTGGTGGGAGAATTCAGGTTAGGGGGAAACCCCGTAAGCCGACAGTAAGTTGGCGCCGGATCTCGCTATCCAGCGGGGGAAGATCACCGCTATCTCCGGAGCAAAAAGCATGCACTGCACTTATGGGACTAATGACCAAAGCTGTTGACGCACCCGGAAAGAAAAAAATCAACCAATCAAAGAGGGAAGCAGTGCGTGCGCGGGGGCTGTGCGGAAAGTGGCTAGGCGCTCGCCTATCGACGCGCCCCGAAGCGTGTGTGCGTGTGCGTGTGCGTGTGCGTGTGTGTGCGTGTGTGCGTGTGTGTGTGCATGTGTGTGTGTGCGTGCGCGCGTGCGTGTGTGTGTGTGCGCGTGTGTGCGTGTGTGTGTGCGGTGTGTGTGCGCGCGTGTGTGCGCGTGTGTGCGTGTGTGTGCGCGTGTGTGTGTGTGAGAAGGTGTCGCAGCCGTCGGGGTGCTCCCGGGCGACGCCGCTGGCACCACCTGGTATCGATTGTCCGAGTGAGAGCAGACGCCGCCCACCTCGCGTCTAAGCATAGACGCAGCCAGGACTACGCTTTAGGGGCGTTTTAGGTAGGAAATGAGGAGGTCGTGCGTGTGGGTCTGAGTAAGAACCATTATATAATGTTAACGTTATTCTCCGATTCTGGTAGTACGTCTCGATAAAGTACGTAGCGAAGAATTTTTTACAGAAGGAACAATTTGATTTTTTTGAATTAGCGTCAAAATTGAAAACGTTTTCTCATCAAAGCAAGGAGAATGAATAAACTTACCATTTCTCATCTCAGCAATCGGAAGCTCTTCTATATTTCATGAACTCCAATTATGACGTGCCATTCGCAGCATGGAGTATATCCATTTCTACAATTCTTCCGCAGCTAGCATGTTTCATCAGTTACATGGGTGAATCTTGAGAAGTTTCAGTTAGTTGAATTTACATCATGATAATAAATGTTGACTTAAGTGACAGTGTTTAGATGCATTTTATGCAGTAGAGTTTGGGAAGAAACTGCGATTTATAATATGCATTGAAGATCTGATTTTTTCGTGAAATTATTTTCGTATTTCTTCACATTAAAAAAATTGTTGTAAGAAATTTAAAGGATCAAGTACACGATCATTTAAGTTCGTAAATTACAAGTAATGCACTTGTATATTTATTCCTTACCTCCTTTATCCTTTTCTTCGTTTCCGACTTTGTCCTACAAAATCCGTCTTTCTATTTGTTGTACTCGCTCTTTCTCATCCTCTCTTATTATATCGGTTTCTAACTTCGTGAATTGCTTTTCATCTTTCACACAGCTATTTTGCCATTGTCACAATCATTTAATTTAAGTTTTTATCAGATGATAAACTTTGCAGGCCCGGCTGTTCCACTTGCCGTACGATGGACCGTGGGTGCCGTGAGGTCTCGGCTCTGGTCGCGAATTCCAACACTATTTGCCTCACACAAACTGTTCAAAGAAACTCTCCTTCTGACAAAAGTTCTTTCCTTTACTACCGGCAGCGGTAGCTCAGTGCATCAACTGATGTCACTGCAGCGCCGCTGACCGGGAGGTCCTAGGTTCCCACTCCCCACGGCGGCAGGATTTTCGACACTTGCTTTTCAGCTAGGTCGAATTCAGTTGCTGTCTGGAGGAGAATTCTAGCGGCCGGCTGCTCTGATCGGTAGTTTTCCGTGGTTTCACCGATCGGCACCAGGCGAATGCCGGAGCAGTACCCTACCAAACGGGCCACGGGCCGCGCGTTATCTGTCCTTCCTCTTCCTTTCCTATCCTCTCCCCTTACACACACACTTACACTAACATGCACTACACTACCACATATCCCGGTAGACCGGTCGAGAGCTTAGAGCTTGTCCCGGCTGGGTCGGTGCCCCGCTGGTGGGAGAGTCCTGGTTAGGGGGAAACCTCACTAGCCGACGGTAGGTCAGCGCCGGATCTCGCCATCCAGCGGGGGAAGATCACGGCCATCTTCCGAGAGAAAAACATGCACAACACTAACGGGACTAATGACCAGAGCAGTTGACGCGCCCGGAAACACGAAAAAATCAATCAATCAAATTCTTTCATATTATAAGTCTATACTAAAATTCTATCTTGGTTTATATGATTCCGAACCTCCATTATAGTGTGTGGATTGTTTCTGTTAATTCTGCCCTCAACAAAACACCCACCCAAAAAACCACAGGGAGAATGTTGGAAGATCTTGCCGGTCAGTCTTATATTTGTATCATAATGAGGACCCTTTTTGCATTTCGATTTTAAACAACAATCCCATAAATACACGTTTTTGTTTCAAATTGAATCACTGGCAGTGGCTTACAGTACTTCCAATTCGAACATCTCTCCTTTAATTTCTTCTCAAATACGGTGAGGGAAGATGGAGTGTTGATAATAGCCACTGAAGGAAATATGAGCCACTCCCGCGACAAAGAAAATCAAAACTCTCTCACGGAAACGATGCCGCACAGGGAACGTTTAGAGTCGCTAGGAAAGTATTGTCCGAATACTCAACAGTTCATAAGCAGACTCACTGTAAAGGTATATCATGCTCAATAAACACGTTTGTTTATTACCCGAGAAAATTAATACAGTCCTCCAAATGTTCCTCGGACCAAAACTGAGGCATCTGCAGGCTCTTTGTCTGTGAAAGAAACTTCACGAAACGTAAATGACAAATATACTACTCATAGCGGGATTCGAACTTCTTACAGAAGCAACAGAAGTTAAATCGCCTCAGAATGCCAGGAACCTCCTTATAACTAATTTTTGTTTATCCACTCTCATGTCTAATGCTCATTATTTGTTCCGCACCGCAGAAGCCGCCCGAGACACCCACGCCCCCCTCTCCCCTCCCCACCCCCACCTCGACACCGCCCTGTTCATGTCTCCTCCACGGCGCACTGGGCCGATGTCGGTCAATACGTCTACTGCGGAGGTTTATGTAACGTGACATTTATGTGACGTTTAAAGCAAAAATTACTGATTGATAACCAAAATATTGTTCCTGATAAAAATGATTACAGATACTATGATACGCCTGTGGCTACATTAAATCAAGAAATAAATAGCCTGCGTATATTTAGTTCAAATATCCAGGACGAACGAAAGATCAAACATAAAAATTTTTAAATTTTTAAGAACTGCAAATGATTAAGGAACTAAGACGTACGATATTTTTGGGATATCTGATCCCACAAAAATAGACGAAAATACTTATAATTTGAACAATTATGTACGGTCTTACATTTCTGATAAAACCTTTAAAAAGAAATATCACATGATTGCAATACTACATTAAACCAAATTGTTAAAAGCGAAGAACATTCGATGGGTACAACTAAAACGGGAAAACGGTTTTTGTCATACAGTAATATTACTTATCTCATACGATAGGTAACATAATTCATAGTTCAATTTCATATTGAAGAAAGGGAGTCCGATGTCTTCGGGATTTATCGCCTACCTTGTGCAGTTTCAACGCCAGTGTAATACTGCTACTGCTACTACTATTACTACAAAGCTAGTAATAATAATTATAATAAAAATAGTAATAGTAATAATAATAATAAGAAGAAGAAGAAGAAGAAGAAGACGAAGAAGAAGAAGAAGAAGACGAAGAAGACGAAGAAGACGAAGAAGACGAAGAAGACGAAGAAGACGACGAAGAAGACGACGAAGAAGACGAAGAAGACGACGAAGAAGACGACGAAGAAGACGACGAAGAAGACGACGAAGAAGAAGAATGATTCAATTGCAGCTTGCAAATCGCTGCTTAAAAATCATACTTGCGTGTTTGTAGCTGAGGGAACCTGATAGCGCTTGGTTCACCGGGTTGGCTTGGTTTCTTGGCTCAGTGCGGGACCCGCCCCCCCTCCTCGCACCCAGTCCCTCGGTCGACGCGCTATTCCACAGACCAGAGGTTCCTGCGCCAGCGTCCGCCCCCGCCCCCTCCCTCCCCCTCCCCCCCCCTTCCCTTCCCTTCCCTTCCGGAGATAATTTACGGTGGACAAAAAATATACGTGGGCTGGCGTATATTGTGATAAATTCGAGGCGCTTCCGTGCAAAGGTGGGCCAAAAAAGTAGGTCTAAAAAGAAAAGGTCAGGCAGGGTATTGGCGATTGTTTATTGACGTAACCTCTCGCTACCTGCAAAATAAGCTTATAAATCAGAAATTTCAAAGTGCCATATAGATAGATAGATAGATAGAAATTTATTCTACAATTGGGCAGATGATCCCGGTGGCGAACCAAAATTACAATTACAAATAAATAATAATATATAAAAAATAAATATAAACAAACAAATTGACTTTGTCATTTCCTATATATGCAGATGGCATTTACATTCCTATACTAAACATTAAAATGCATATACACTAACATATAAATGAATAAACTTACATATTACTATACTAAACATTAAAATGCAATACACTAACATATAAATTGAATAAACTTACATATTACACAAATATACATACCTACAAACATATACGCATGTATACATAGACGAAGGAACTCTCATATCACTTCAAATGAAATCACTTCACTTCACTGCACTGCATATAACTTTATCTAAATATTAATTGTATTTTTATTTAAATTAATTTTTTTGGTAAGTCGTATTTACCTCGGATTTATGGGAAACTCGAAAAACGAGACTCGAATAGTAGAGACTAGTGTACTGTATATAAATTGACTGTATATAATATGACGATTACACTTTCTTATGAGATTATATTTTATGTAGTCACAGTATGGTATGACGCAATGGCACAAGCATCATCACAAGGCATCATTAGCATCAGCACAGGCATCGTTAACACAAGCTAATATAAATGCGTTTTCCATCTGCTCATTTCTTTTCCTAGGATGCATTACCTTCCTGTTTTTGTAAGATGTCCACACAGGCGTGGGACACGTGCTAGGTTGATCCGTATGCATTTGCCTACTGAAGTTACCTGACTCATATTAAAATCAGTGTGTCCTTTGTATTTCGTGTGCGAGTTGCGTCACGGAAGGTTTAGCATTCTGATGATGACCCTATATCCGAAGAGACCGCACGTATTTCAGTGCGTAGTACATGTCACATTTCATTGAGGGATGGAGGGTAATTGACTTCGCCAACAAATTCCTAAGAAAGAAGGAAATAAAGAATAGAAAACAATTTTGCTGTTGTAGATTTCACTCTACATAATACATTTAATTTATATACAGTACACTAGTCTCTACTATTCGAGTCTCGTTTTTCGAGTTTCCCATAAATCCGAGCTAAATACGACTTATCAAAAAAATTAATTTAAATAAATAAATACAAATATATAAATTTATTTCCGAAAAAATGACCAAAACATAAAAAATTTACATTTGTTTTTATTGTTGTTTGGCCGGTTCGAAGCATTGTTTTTGGACCGGTGTGGTAGCATTGTTTTGCGCCCAATCGGTCAAACAACAATTAGTTTAGTTGTGCAGATTGCGTGATATTGCCACACGTAAAAGAAACAATGTACTAAAACAAAAAACAAGCGACAATTCCTTTAGGATGTAATTAACTTATCTTCAGCAATTAACGTAATAATATTACGGAAGTACATTTTAATTGAAGTATACATACTTTGAAATTAAAAAGTTGTTTATATTTTCTATTTTAATAAATTAATCATTTTCGATAATTCGAGTTTTCAGTAAATCTAGCTAGGCCCAGTCCCGTTCAGCTTGTATTACTGAGACTCCTGTTTAGGGATAACGAGATATATTTCCCATACTGCTAAACCAGTGCGAGTTTTACAAACTGCCTTATCTTGACATCT
This sequence comes from Teleogryllus oceanicus, assembly GCA_964035755.1. Classification (NCBI taxonomy): domain Eukaryota; kingdom Metazoa; phylum Arthropoda; class Insecta; order Orthoptera; family Gryllidae; genus Teleogryllus; species Teleogryllus oceanicus. The sequence goes on from CAXIVR010000009.1 coordinate 11,461,907, forward strand.
ATTTAAAATTTAATTTGATAAATTTGAATAAATACTAAGAACTATCGCAAACGATTCTATTGTATTAGATGAATTTAACTCTGAAGGTTTATTTGTGATTCTTTATTCGTTGAAATAAATAATTTTTTCAATTATACTGCTAATACACCTCGGTAATTGCTCTTTAAATACCCGTTTTTTAATTACTTCGGATATCGCATCACTGCATGTAATACGGATGCTGTCACAGAATAAATGTTCCATTTTAGGACATGGACATACAGATGCCCAAAATAATAGTTTGTCAGCATTTATTTCGAAATTGCATATAACGGAATTATACGATATAACGGAATAATGCATATAACGGAATTATATCGTATGCAGTTTTCCTGTAGCATTTGCAACCTGTTTTTAGGCAACTTCATAAGCACAGATATTTCGCAGGTACACGAAATTTCCTTGAGTGCGTCAGAACGTGAGTTGCACAAAATCAGTGCATAAGGAGTTGCCTAAAAAAACAGGGGCAAATTCACGAGGGTAATTCCGTAATATGAAAATTCCCACTGAATGTTTCTTGTCATAAGTGATTATTTTAGACCACTCTACCTGCCGCAGAAGTTTTCACTTTTATTCTCGGAGCCTCTTCCGAGCGCCTCGAAAAACTCAGGTGCTCACGGCCTCCTGATTGCCGTTGTTCGGAGATTGGAGGACCGGCTCATCGCCCGACTTTAAGGCGGGACCGCAGTGAAGCCGATTTTGGCCGAAAGTTTGGTCGGCCAACGTCGGAAATCACCCAACTACCGAAAATTCAATACTTTTTGCCAGACGTTCATTGAACGTGTTTGTTTCCAGTGCTTCCAGAGCTAAAAGTGAAAAGAGATGAAATTTCTGGGATTCAATACAGTGATTTTAATTTTTCATTAGCAAAGTAATTTGCTAGAGGCAGCTCCTGTAATGTTGATGGTGATTTTCATATTTAATTTCACTGGAATCTGATTTCGAATTCCTTGAAATCAAATTCCATTACCAAACCTCTTTACGGGGCAGTTGTTTCAAGTTATAATCCAGTGAGGGAGAAGGGAACTAGTGTAAAAATTGAAACAAGAACTGGCGAAACGCCAATGAGCCATATGAGTATTGTTGACGTTTCAAAAAGGATTGTTTTCCATTGTTGACGTTTCAAAAAAGTTATTTGTAAAAAAATCCTAAAAAAATCTTTCTCGCTCTCTGTAAAATCAGTTAAGAAAATTTCAAGATTGCAATCAATTATCGCAAACAAGATTTCAAGCAATATTCACACATTGAAATATCGATTAAGTTTCATAACTAAGATGGCAGTTACATTTGTTTCGAAATGCTGCATTTTTTTACGAAAAATGCGCAACCTCTTTCAATGTATAGCTTATCGTCAAATGTGCCTGTTTTCTTGCATATGAATATCGCTACTAAAAGTATTTCAGTTTCGGATTTTTTAAATCGATTTCTCATTCCATTCCTCTTCTTCTCTCCCTTCTTCCCTCTAAACCTTAGCTCTGCCCACCAGAGCATGCCCTCCTTTCTTTTCCTTTGAATGCAGTCCCACATACGATCTTTTCTTTTTCACTCATCAAAACATTTTTCTACACCCATTGTACAATTCTGACATTTGATAGCTGCAACCCGTTGCATAATGGTACTCATTACAATACAGATTTCAATATGATACAGGTTCTTGACTAATGACAGAGAAATTTACAAACCAAGTATTGACACTTCATTAATCATTGAGAATGGTTCTAGTAAATGTTTTGTTCGATTGTGTACATTAAATTTGGATCTAATATTAAATTATGTTTATCAGTGTTAATTTCTTTTATTACCAGTCATTTACCGTGGAATATTATTTAAAATAAATTGGATCGTAATTTTACTTCGATCCGATTTGACTAGCGCAGTGGTAGTGGTAGAGGGAACATTTGACGTTAAGATCAGAACGCAAGTTATTGTGTGTTATTTGTTGCTGCCGTGTGTTTGTCCTTAAAAACTGGCGAATTCTTTAGTTTGAAATGTCTAGTGAATCAGGAGGAGGAGGAGTTGTTGACACCTTCAGAAATAAGAGAAAAAGCAAAAATGGTGACCTCGGAAATATTGTAACAGTAACTTTTGTATTCTCTCGCACTGGTAAACCAAAGCCACCTGCGGCAGGTAGGGTAGCTGTCCATTAGGTGGCCTTGGCTGAATCCTGCATGTCAACTGCTACGAAACGAATGAATGTAAAAGTTACCGTAAGTCGTAGAAAAAGTACCGTATGAAACTCGATGTAATAGGTATTAATACACTCGTGTGAAGTTTACGATACTCGCTCGTATCATAATAGCACACTCGTGTATTAATACCCATCATTACCTCATCGTTTCATAATGTACTATTGTCGCGTTTGCCTTCCACAAATCAATCACGAAAACTCTCATCCAGTGCCTTTCGGCGGCAAGGAGCGGCTCGGTGATGCAACGAGCGCCCGCTCGCGGCGCTGTCTTCCTTCCGAGTACGCGCGCCCGCCTCCTCGCGGCGCCAGGGCGGTCGCCCCCTCCCCCCCTTGGTCACCTTGCAGGGCGCACGCGTCAATAATAAACGCGTCCGCCCTCCCGTGAAACGCCTGCCACGAGGGGGGGTACATCCGCCTCACCACAAGGCCGGCGACAGGCTGCTTCGTTTGCAGATACACGCGCGCTCGTATTGGGAGATTCTTTAAAAAAAATAAATTTGTATTTTACCATTATACGTTGATTGATTGATTGTTTCGTGTTTCGGGCCACGTCAACTGCTTTGGTCATTAGTCCCGTGAGTGTGGTGGATGTTTTCTTCTCGGGAGATGGCGGTGATCTTCCCCCGCTGGATAGTGACATCCGGCGCCGACCTACCGTCGGCTAGTGGGGTTTCCCCTTACACCAACATGCACCACACTACCACATATTCCGGGAGACCGGTCGGGAGTTTAGAGCTTGTCCCGGCTAGAGCGGTGCCTCGCTGGTGGGAGAGTCCTGGTTAGGGGGAAACTCCACTAGCCGACGGCAGGTCGGTGCCGGATCTCACCATCCAGTGGGGGAAGATCACCGCCATCTCCCTAGAAAAAAACATGCATTACACTAACGGGACTAATGACCAAAGCAGTTGACGCATCCGGAAACACGAAAAAATCAATCAATCAATCAACAATTCCCACGAAACACCTGCTGTGAGAAGAACAAAAAAACTCAAATCTAAACTGTTCTAAGCTAATCCCTATATACAAAGTACCTTTATGTATGTGTTACAGCAGTTGAAGAATGCGAGGAGCAATTTAAACGACTTTTGCCGGAATACTTTCGAGTGACCGAGAAAAAATGGGTTTTGCGATTAAAAATTTTACCCCAATTTTTCCCCTTCAAAACGTGGTTGTTTGTTTTAATGCTACCTGTTTGTTTTAATGGGGCCGAGCGAGGCGGGGCAGGACCCGGAAGAGAAGAGGCGAGACGTGGGTGGTTTGGAGAGAATTACTTCCATAGTACTCAATAAAATAATTCATTCCTTTTTCTAACTGGTAGATGATTGTCGTAAATACATACTCAGATACCACTAGGTAAACTACAGCTAGTAAATGTGAAGAGTCAGGCGCAAATGTGGGTTTTTCTCCTTCGTGTTTTTCATTCTCTCTCTCTCCCTCCCTCTCTCGCTCTGTCTCACACTCACACACACACACACGCACGCGCGCAAACAATCTAGATTACACACGGTCGGGATAACACAAATTCCTTCAGGTGCTCGTCTTTCTCCACTTCGGTGCGGTCACAGATAACCCATTCTCTAATAGAACATTTCTAAAAAGTTTCTTAATTCCTTCATGAAGTGAGTCCTGCTATCCTTTACTACACAGTGAGCTAGAATGTTAATATGTTTTGAAAGTGCTGAGGTCGCTGATAACCAAAAGTAGCTAAATAAGCTCTAAAAATTCAGCGGATTAGCGGCATTCAATTTGAATGCAGTCAATCCGCTGAATTTTTCTGTCCATACTCTGGTTAATTCTAATCCTTCTGTTTACTACTTATGTTTTAAAATATCCAATATTCCAGACCGTCAGTGCCTATTTAAAATATGGAAAAATGCCCTGAGTTGCTAATGAATGCATAGTTAACTGTAAAAATTGGCGAAATTTCTGTCAAATGAGCGAGAGTGTTCACTTACTCTATTGCGAGACACAAAATCTCAATTGAAAAGGAAATAAAAATAATCTATGAGTAAATTGGCAATCTGTGATTTAACAGTACGTTCAAGTAGAATTAATGGCGTTCTAATTATAGGTCTTAAGTAATTTCTCTAAAACCTGAGACCCAAATTCTGGCATTTGTATGATTATAATGATAAAAATTACCAAAATAGGATCGCAGCAGAGCTTCTCCATGTTCTTCAGTTCCACCTACCTCTTGTTCCTTTACATTCGTGTTGATCTTAGTTTTATAATCTTCTAATCGTTCCTTTAGGCGAGAATGCGATCCCAGGAATTATTACAGTAAACATAAATTACTGGATAAAAAGCTGCTCTCAAAAAATGTTTGACGTTTGGGCTCAAAGAATGATATAAGTGTTGTACTGTGAGTGTGTTGGTGTAAATATTTAAAAAATAAATAACAAGACATTTTCAACCGAAGTCATGAACAGACAACACAAAACGAACGGAAAATTGATAAAAGAAAATGCTGTTGTCCTTGAAATGATGACACCACCAATAAATCAATGAAACCCTATTCAACACATTTCATTCAAACAGTAGAGGAAAAGGAATACGACACAAACCGCTTTTACAATGAATATAATAATTGACATGTATGAAGTGACCCTCACTTTGCCTGTATTCCAATGAAAGAGCCAAAAGTGAACGGCGAGCAATCTGGCCACAAACACAAATTGTTACCTAAAACATGTTTAGTCTCTCTTAAATACTACATAGATTTAATTCTCGCGCTTTTTTAAAATATTTGTGAGTGGGAAAAATAAGATAGCATATACAGAGGAATAGATGAAAACAAGGAATCGCCATTATTGCGTTATGTACTTGGCGGTCCGTGAGACGCCACGTCCAAGGCACAGTTGACGACGTTTCGGCCGCCATTCTGCGACCTTCCTCAGGGCATAACGCATTTCACGTACATTTCGCAGAATGGCGGCCGAAGCGTTGGTATCTGCACACAGGACGCGGCGTCTCCCGGGCAGTCAAGGAGATACTCCTCCGGCCGCGGAGGCGTACGCTCTCACCGGGAGCGGTGGCTCAGGGCATCAACTGATGTCACTTCAGCGCCTCTGACCGGGAGGTCCTTGGTTCGGCAGGATTTGCGACACTAGCTTTTCAGCTAGGTCGAATTCAGTCGCTGTCTGGAGGAGAATTCTAGCGGCCGAATGCTCTGATCGGTAGTTTTCCGTGGTTTCTCCGATCAACTCTAGGCGAATGCCGGAGCAGTACCCTACCAAAACGCGCGCGATCTTTACTTCCTCTTCCTTGTCCTATACTCTCCCCTTATACACACACACACTTACACTAACATGCACTACACTACCACATATTCCCGGAAACTTAGAGCTTGTCCCGGCTGGGGCGGTGCTCCGCTGGTGGGAGAGTCCTGGTTAGGAGAAAACCCCGCTAACCGACGGTAGGTCGGCGCCGGGTCTGGCCATCCGGCGGGGGAAGATCACCGCTATCTCCTGAGAAAAAACATGCACTACACTAACGGGACTAATGACCAAAGCAGTTGACGCGTCCGGAAACAATCAATCAATCAATCGGAAGCGTACGCTCGCCAATGCGGCGTTCTTTCGACCCACTGTGCGTCGCCGAAGGCGCAGGCGCGGGGCGAGGAGTGGAGCGGGGCGGGGCGGGGAGCGGCGCTCCCGACCTGTGGCGCCGCCCAATAAAAGGCGCCCGTAAACCCGGTCGCTAAATAAGTAATGCTGCTCTTAGGAAGCGGGCCCCCCCCCCCCCCCCGCCTGTCGCCACCGACACGTCGCGTCCGATACTCGCGCCACGTCGCCCCGCAGGGCGGGCGCACGTCATCGCTCGGAGCGAAGGAGTGGTCCACGCTATCACACGAAGCGGCCACGCCCCCTCCCCGCCCTTTCTCGCCCCCGCCCACCGCACCTTCGCCTCCCGTCCCTCGCCGCACGCCCTGCCATCTGGCGGTTCCCTTCATCGGCCGGTGCACCACGGCGCTGCCGGGATCTTCTCTCACACATTCGTTCCTGCATTCGGTGTGGTTGCGTTGGTGCGGTGGCGCGTTTTCAACCGTAGGTTAATTAGGTTAGTGTCTAGATGAAATTCTCGCGGTTGGCTGTTCTGATTTCCGTGGATTCTCTGATTAATATCAGGCAATGGCCGGAGCTGTATCCACACAAACGGGCCACGGACCGCCCGCGATCTTTCCTTCCTCTTCCTTGTTCTCTCCTCTCCCCTTACACACTCATTTACACTAACATGCACTACACTACCACATATTCCGGGGGACCTGTCGGGAGTGTAGAGCTCGTCCCGGCTGGGGCGGAGCCCCGCTGTTGGGAAAGTCCTGGTTTGGGTCCCGCTAGCCGACGGTAGGTCGGCGCCGGATCGCGCCATTCAGCGGGGGAAGATCACCGCCATCTCCCGAGGAAAAACATGCACTACACTAACGGGACTAATGACTAAAGCAGTTGACGCGCCGGGAAACAGGAAAAGTCAATCAATCAATCAAAACACGAATTACTTACTCACTGTCCTACGCAGCAGTCACTAACTACAGTTCCTCACAGTTTCACTTACACTGAACTTCGATGACTTACACTGAACATCGATATCTCTGCTGTATCATTCCGACCGCAGTACATTTTTGTGATGCGATCATGCAGACACCGCGCCTCAACCGTATGCTTCTTTTCGGCCGCGTGCAACACTTCCACGGGCGCTCCCCCCTTCCACACACACGCATGCGCAAGTTGTGCAAGACATTGGCTCGCAGATCATCATTGCAGAGGAGGCTCGCTTCTCCCAATCCAGGGTTCCCACGCGCCATTCATAGACTCGTCCGCTTACTAGAAGGCACCCACCCAGTCCGCAGTTTCTACGACCCGGCGCTTCACACCTCAAAGGCGCTTTCTGTAGGTTTCCACCTTCACAATCATCTGGTAAACATTCTGCCCTCATTATCTTAACCGTTCTTGCTGCTTTCAATAATATTGTTTACTTTTCTTCTATATTCTTCTACAACGTAAATTCGTTAACGTCAAAATCCATGACTTCAATAACTTCATAAAATCTAGCTATCATTTAGTATTATGAATCTCAACAATGCCAGCTCGTGAAAAGCAGACCCCTTCATCACAACTTCTGTCAACGTCATCTTAATTTGTTTCCTGCCACTACTGACGTCCATTTCGTTTCCTGTCGTATAATTTTGTGCGTGCAGATGGTACCTCTCCAAATGGAGACCTTGTGTTGAATTCGTTGGGCTTCCTAACTGACTCCATCAGATATGTGCTGCAGATGCATGTGTAATTCACAAAGTACGAAAGATACAATTTTGACATTCTCAGAAATCTTTCGTATTTGGATCTAGGGATACCTTTTATTACTTACTATATTACTGTTTTATTATCTCCATGAAACTAAAGTCTTGAACTCATAAATAAAGACTGCTAAAAGGACATGAAGATCCGTAATAGTGACCGAATTGAATGTGACGTTAAACATGCATGACCAAGGCATAAATCCCAGCAATTCATAAATATTTCTGAACGATACTTTCAACAGAAGAAGTGTTACCAAACCCAAAGGGAAGACGCTTGGCAACAATTACAGAAACGTTTGCTATAATAAAATGTGCTCAATTATTGGAAGGTGCTAATTTATTTAAAGTTCAAGGATTTTAATAATTAAGAAATGTTCCTGTGTTTTCACTTAAATTGATTGATTGATTTTTTCGTGTTTCCGGGCGCGTCAACTGCTTTGGTCAGTATTCCCGTTAGTGTAGTGCATGTTTTTTCATGGGAGTTGGCGGTGATCTTCCCCTGCTGGATGGCGAGATCCGGCGCCGACCTACCGTCGGCTACCGTAGTTTTCCTCTAACCAGGACTCTCCCACCAGCGGGGCACCGCCCCAGCCGGGACAAGCTCTAAGCCCCCGACTGATCTCCCGGAATATGTGGTAGTGTAGTGCATGTTAGTGTAAGTGTGTGTGTGTGTGTAAGGGGAGAGGATAGGACAAGGAAGAGGAAGGAAAGATCGCGCGCGGTTTTCACTTAAAAATAATGTAGATATTACATAATAATAAATTTGCCTATAAGATCTGTTCCTCTGCAATAATTCCAATAATACACAAGTCGTAAGCAGAAACATATTTTTGAAGACTTGCGACAAAAAAACACAATAGATTCATGTTGGAGTAATGAAGCCAATTTCAATTAAACTGCACGTCACTCCGTTCAGTGTCGTACCCCAACACTCTTGCCATTCCATCTAAGAAGAATGTAATATCAAGAAAGCGCTTTCTCGAGTATTTCAGCTACCGAAGCTAAAATATTTGAGAGCTAATAAAGAACTCTCAAGACAAAAGCAATTTTCCCTCATATGAGAGCACTGCGCTTTCTTCTTTCAACGGTACTCGCAAAATGTTTAACTTATTTTTAAACAAACTTAGGAAATCATAACAACCGAAATAGAGGGAATAGGGAACACTCACTCAAAAGTTATATTTTACTTTCTCATCCACTCCGCTTCAATATGAAGTCGAAACAACCCCTGCGCTCGCGAATTTACTCCGACCTTGAACCAGAAGTTAATTCCTTCTCCACAAGCGCCGAGAAGCGTATCTCCAGCAACTCCAACTTCTCTCCGTCCCACGAGTGCAGACGCTGTAGGGCGCGGAGAGCAGAGGGCGGGGGGCAAAGGGCGAAGGGCAGATGGCGGAGGGGCGAAGGGCGGAGGACGAAGGGCGGAGGGCGAAGGGCGGAGGGTGGAGGGGGAAGGGCGGAGGGGGAGGGCGAAGGGGGTAGGGCGGAGGGCGGAGGGCGAAGGGCGAAGGGTGGAGGGTGGAGGTGGAAGGGCGGAGGGCAAAGGGCGGAGGGTGGAGGGCGGAGGGGCGAAGGGTGGAGGGCGGAGGCGGAGGGCGAAGGGCGAAGGGCGAAGGGCGAAGGGCGGAGGTGGACGGGGAAGGGCGAAGGGAGGAGGGCGGAGGGGCAATGGGGTGAATGGGTGGAGGGCAAAGGGTGGTGGGCGGAGGGCGGAGGGCGAAGGTCGGAGGGGCAAGGGCGGAGGGTGGAGGGGTAAGGGCGGAGGGAGGGCGAAGGGCGGAGGGCGATGGAGCGGAGAGCAGTGGGCGGCGGGCGGCGGGCGGCGGGCGGCGGGCGGCGGGCGGCGGGCGGCGGGCGGCGGGCGGCGGGCGGCGGGCGGCGGGCGGCGGGCGGCGGGCGGCGGGCGGCGGGTGGCGAGACTGGGAAGTGGCGTAGACGCATTAGAGCTCTGCTGCCGTGGAGGGGGGCGGGGCGGCTGAACGCGCTCTCGAGAGAACTGTAAACAGGGCTGAAGGATGGGCCGCGCTGCAGCTCCGAAGAAGCGCCCAAACGCAACTTGCTATACTCGTATGTGCTCGCCGGTCGTCTTCTTATTTTTGCTATGGAGAGTCATACGTCATATCCCGGGAGAACTGGCAGTGAATATCTTAATGTCTGTACTACTTCAGAAAAGTAACCATCATCCGTTCGTTGATCACGCAGAATCCAAGATACCATATTCATCTTTATGTCTCCTTTCAAACATCGCTCATCTACATTCTATTCAACCACTTTCAATTTTTGAATTTGATATTCGAATTTTAAGATTCTTATTTTTAAAATTTCGCTTTCAATTCACTTCACATCCTCTCCAACTTCGTCGGAGCTTCAAATGTGTTACAATGCTTTCGCAATTATGTATATGTCCCAGCGCCTACCTCTCTTCCAAATATTCTCGCTGCATTTCAAAACATTAATTAAATAACAGATTAACGTATAGTACGGATTAACTAGTACTGAAAAGCCCAATTACAAAGAACACTGTTAATTCGTACCCATCATTTAAAACCAAGTGCGCAGAGGATCAATTGTCAGATCTCCATAATCGTATTCATTTCATACCAGTACTATAACACGAATTAATGTGAAAACAAAAAAGGAGAGAATAAGCCAATTACTCTGTGTTGAATTTTACAAAACAAAATATTTGTATTACCTTACCTTCCATTTATTTTGCATACAAAAATGGGATCTACGAGAAGGGTAACTAAACAGCGAAGTAATATCAAAAACTTTCCTTCTATTACGATCTCAAGACAATGCGTCGTGCCACCTTTGTCGGGACGTCCACGCTCCTTCTCGACTGGCTACACGCAGTGTGCAGACGTTCAGAGGTTTCTTGCCCTCTACTACAGACTCCTTTTCGCTCCAGCCCCGCTCAGCGGTTCCATCTCCCGTCCCGCTCGCCCCGTCAGGTCTCGATCCGTTCCGACCCGCCCCTCCCCACCCAGCTCGCCCCGCCTCGCTCCTCCTCGCTCTGCCCCGCCCCGCTCCACCTCTTCTCTCCGTTTTGCACACCACACCCCGCCTCGCCACGCCTCGCCACGCCTCGCCACGCCTCGCCACGCCTCGCCACGCCTCGCCACGCCTCGCCACGCCTCGCCACGCCTCGCCACGCCTCGCCACGCCTCGCCACGCCTCGCCACGCCTCGCCTCGCCTCGCCACGCCTCGCCACGCCTCGCCACGCCTCGCCACGCCTCGCCACGCCTCGCCCCCCCCGCCACGCCTCGCCACGCCTCGCCACGCCTCGCCACGCCTGCCCTGCCCCCCCCCGCCCCCGGCCCCCCCCCCCCTTCCGGCCACCTTACCACTTCTCCAAGCCGCCTCGAAGCGCCATCCTCCCGTCCGTTCCCTTTCCCTTCATCCCACCCCCCTGCCCTCCCTAACCTCCCCCTTCCCACTCGCCCTCTCTGTCTGGCCCGTGCCACTCCATACGGTTCCCTCTCGACGTGTTTAAACGCACGGCTCCCCGCTGACGCAGAACTTGAATACGCTTGGGGTTAGCACAAAGCTGTTTGGGCGAGGGTTCTTTTTGCGTAGCCACTCCGCTACCGGGATTTGCCACTGGCGCTGCTCTGAAGTGGAAGACGCGAAAGAAAAAGAGTTAAGGACTTCCCCTCGTATTTATGGGATCCTCCAAAACACGCAATCGCAGAATATTTACGGGAGCGCCCCAGTGAAGTGTGCTGATGCCGCCGGAAAGTACAGCCGTAGAACGAAAGGTGCGCCTCTCCTGAGAGATGGAGATTTTCACGGCAAATATTTTCGCTAGCCGCAGTAGCGGTCAGTGCTGCTACAGAAGTTATACAGAAGAGTTACTGCGATGCTCCACAGATCTCACTGCGGTGAATGTAAATTTATTACAATTTTTTTTCAAATAAACTTTATTTACCATTTTAAAACCACTGATGTTTCCTCAAATGAAAAATAGAAGAGTTTTGGTACTTCCTCTATATTCTGACTTCCGCTTGAACGACGCCTTACATTATTTTCCTTCAGGGATATTAACTTTGTAAATGTCTTTCAATATGTGTTAAAGCTTGTTGAAGTGTTTGTTTTGTTTTTGATGTGTCCCAAAATGGCCGCCCTACGGATCCACTGCTCCGCATCGCCGGTGTCTCGCCCGCTTCCGCAGTCTTTCGCTGCCCGACACCCATCCGCACGTCCTGCGGCAGGGCGGCCAGGCGAAGGGCAAAGGGCCGAACTTCATTAGCGGCGCGGCGGCGAACATCCGGCGGAGGCAACACACGGCGCGCGCGAACACCCGGAGTTCCGTCGCGGGCCACGGCGCCGCCCCCCCCCTTCCCCCACCCCGCACGGGAATCGGGAAGCGCCCGAGGGAGGGCAGTCAACAAGTTTCCACATTCATTCGCTTTGGCATTAAATGTTGATTGAATGGTTTTTTCTGTTTTCGGGCGCGTCAACTGCTTTGGTCTTTAGTCCCGTAAGTGTAGTGCATGATTTTTCTCTCGGGAGATGGTGGTGATCTTGCATGGCCAGATCCGCTGCATGGCCAGATCCCCCGTTGCATGGCCAGATTCGGCGCCAACCTACCGTCGGCTAGTGGGGTTTCCCTCTAACCAGGACTCTCCCACCAACGGGGCACCGCCCCAGTCGGGACAAGCTATAAGCCCCCGACCGGTCTCCCGGAATATGTGGTAATGTAGTGCGTGTCAGTGTAAGTGTGTGTGTAAGGGGAGAGGAGAGGACAAGGAAGAAGAAGGAAAGATCGCGCGCGGTCCCTTGCCCGTTTGGTAGGGTACTGCTCCTGCATTCGCCTGGTGTTGATTGGAGAAACCACGGAAAACTACCGATCAGAGCAGCCGGCCGCTAGAATTCTCCTCCAGACAGCGACTGAATTCGACCGAGCTGAAAAGCTAGTATCAAAAATCCTGCCACCGTCATGTATATTAGAATTGGCATTAAATTAATGTATTATTATTGATATTAAACGTAAGCTCTCTCAACTATAGAAACATTGCGTACCGCTTTCAGTATCACCTGTACGCGAAAATTGCCCAGCTTGTCCGAACAGCAGACAAATGTATTGACTGATTATTCTAGCAGTTAGATTTTGATTGTAATTCCGATTAGATTCACTATTTTTAGTCATTACAAATAATACTTTAACACTTCACAATTAGAAATTCACAATTCTATTTAATATCCATTGGAAATTAATAAATGCAATAATTTTGAAAACATATCGCTTGAAACAAGTAGTTTTTCGCCTGTTAAGGGCGCGGCATTCGTTTCGCGCCCCTTCTCAATATTTCTATGTCGCAGAGAGATGTTACAACAAAATTACAGTATTTCTTTGCTTTCTACCAATTCCAAGTTTTAACATTTAATCACTTCCTGTATGTTTCATTTGAATATTCAAAGGTTAAATTCGATATACCGAAATATCTTTTGAATATTTCAAAGCAAGCGTATCGAATATGAAACATTAAACAAATGGTTACTGAAGTAAGATGTCTTGATAGTGATTATTATAAGAAATACTACAACTGTTCATAAAGGCAGAAGAAACCTTTACACTCAAGCAAACGCACTCATCATGAAGCACCTACGACACACACACACACACACACACACACACACACACACACACACACACACACGTCTAGGTGACGTTAATGATTACTTATTTCAAGTAAATAAAATCAGAATATTTGATGTATCGAAAAAAAAGTGACACGAAAAATGTAGATTTGGTCTCGGGATTTGGTCCGAGTAAATTAAGATGTTAAAAAATGGTTTTCGAAATATTTTTATTCCATCCTTAGACCTTACTAACAGATACAACATATGATTACAACCTATAAGTGTTTGTTGTAGTAAGCCGACATTTCGGAATAAAAATAATCTGAAACAACGCCAAACTTATGTTTTAATGTCTAAATTCCCTTCGACCAAATCCCGTGATTCATATTTCCCATTTCTACTTCATAATCGTGAATCTACAATAGTCAAAAAAGTGATCAAAGAAAATAAAACTAAAATAGTTATTTCATTCAAAACTACCAGTCTTCATGTGCGTTAGAACTTGTGAGTCTCAAGGAGAATTGTGTGGGAAGAAACGAAGTTCTGTTAAAGTCATTGCAACATTTTGTTGGTTTATTTTCTAAGTTAAAATGATGCACGCAGTAAATTAAAAATCTCAAAATTAGCATCTCTTCATGAATTCAATAATAAACGCCAACTATAAAGCAATGGCAGACACGGAGACGGTGGCATCTGCGGTTAGGGTAGTAGATGAAAATGGAGGCTGGCGAATAAATTTCCGCCTCCACCCCCCAGTTGGAATGCATCTTCGTAAAGTTCTTGTAGCTTCTCTCGCACATTTTTAATTTTTGGACCAATGAAAGACGACAAAAATGTTAACACTACGTTATCTTTTCGAATGTTAATATTATTATATGAACAATTATCATAGTCGTAATATGTTATATTACTGATGCAGTTTTCATTAAAAATGAAATTAGTATTAACTGATGGTTGTTCTTCGAAATATTGGGGGAACGTGTTGTCCCATCGCCTGCGACGCTCGTGTGTTAGAGAATAATTTCTTAATTAGAGCTCATGAGAAGTATTACGTTTCCTAGTATGCGCTTCATTAATTTATTTTGGTAATTAGCAATGAATTTAAACTTGAACATAAAAAAGGGAGTTATGCTGGAAAAAGGCATGTCTTAGCTTATTAATTATGTAATAAAATTAAAAAATTAATTGAAATATCAATTTTCACTTTGAAAATGTAATTAACGAATAAATCCGATTTTTTACCAATCGAAAATTTCTGATTGCCTTGAAATTTCAACAGCCCACTAAAATATTCGTAGAAAAGTTCTACAAATAATCGTAAAAAAATTCTAAGAAAAGTAGTCAACTCTGAAGACAATAAAAGAACAGTCAAAAATTAAAGAAAATAATGTAGGAATGAACTGATTTCATTATTACTGTTTTCTCCCATCAATAAACTCCGTGAGTACTAAGTTTGAAGTGTGTAGTCCACAAATACAAGCTGAAAAAACATTCTTTTTTTAATCGAAATATAATATTTGTAATTCTGATCATCTCAAAATTATTTTTTTATGTCGATTGTGAAAAACTTACGGAGAACTCAATTTATCATTAGCTTTCTTTCCAATATCTCAACGGATATTACTAAGCAGATTTATCACCAATGTTGTTGAATACAATGATTAAAACCACAAATACTTCTAACAACTCAGGGATCAACCATAAACATTTATTGGAAAAACACTGGTTCCAAAAAGCTTCGTTTCGTTCCTTCATCCTTCGTATCAACGTAACACTGGTTTAATACGCCTAAACACATAAAAGCATTCCTTCCCGAAACAAAGTTAATCGAATCTCCTCTTCCTTCCGGCTCCCCGCGCTTGCCACCTCCCTCGCAGGCCAACTCGCGACCCCCCAATTGCTTGCGCCGTCTTCTTTCGATGACCTCACGACCTCCGCCACCTCCCACGCGCGCCAGGGAGTCTGTTTTCGGGGTTGCTAGCGCCCCGTCCCTCGCAACCCCTCTCCCCTCCGCCCCTCGCAGCCCCCGACGCTGTTCCGGAATCTGAGGGCGACCGACATAAAACGGAAAGATAACACATTGATGAAGGAACAATTCTAGAACGCGGAAAATCGGAAGCAATAACACGCCCACAATGGAACAAGGGAATCGTGAAGGTCTAGATAAAAGTTCGCATCCGTTGAGGCCGGAAGTTCGGAGATTCACATTCCTTATCATTGTTGCTTTTCGTAGGAGCAAATGTTTATTCATAAAGAAGTCGGAATTATCTATAACATCAAAGTCCATTCAATGAGAAACTGTAAGTAGTCACGGTCATTTACCAATACGTGAGTGGTCGAAAGAAAGATGAATGTCAGCCAGTCATTAAGACGCCTCAAGTAAGCATCATTTTATAGTGGAATAAAAACTCATTTTCTCAAAACGCAAACTCTGTGAAATAAAAACCATTTCAATTTCCATCTCAGCGCAGGGAAATGGTTTACAATACATGTGAAAACGACGCATGCAGGCAATATTTATTTATTTAGTCAAAAAACAGTCAAAAACTGAATGTGACGTATGGGGGAGAAAATCATCTGCGCACAATTTCTTGAGTTTCAGAATCCCTTCCCAACAATTTGTTGATAGTAGAAATAATAGTAATAATAATAATAATAATAATAATAATAATAATAATAATAATAATAATAACGGTAAAGAAACGAACAGATTTGATTTTTCTGTATTGTTAACAAAATAGAAACTCATCCTAAGCTCTACTAACATTACAAGCAAAAGGAAAGTTCTACAAAACGTGCACATAAGGAAGCTACATTTACGTCCAGAAGCAAATCAAGGGGCCATCTCAGCATTTGCTCAATGGATCAGGGAAACTGGACAAAAACCCGATCGAGATGGGGGTCATTGACCCGGAAGCTGAATTACATTATTTGTTACAGGCATGTTGTCTTGGTTCCTATTATCCTTATGTCGTATCACAATAACAATATTATATTTCCATCAATCTTTCCCAAGATATTGGATACCATTATCCTGATTTACTAGCTCGTAATAATAGGAAGCCACGTCAACGCATTTATATCCGTGGGTACACAGAACCGGCCCACTATTATTATTGTAGGGACTAATTTTTAAATAATATAATTTCATGTGCTTAGTAAGAACCTACTAAAAATAGATTTAAAACTTGGATGGAAATCATGAAAACACCAAGCAGGAATGGGTCTTTTATAATACTACTAATGAAGACCTAATAACACTAATACTTTCAGATACTAAAAATTAAGACATATTCTTGCACTTCTTGATTCAACAACCCAAGCGCAGGAATAGAAATCCTGATTCAGGAACTCACTATGAGTTCCATCGACTTTGTTACAGAATATCTCACAATTGCAGCTCACAACGAATTCTTTCCACTGGAAAAGAAAGTCGCTCTCCACGAAGTAACCGGGAGCGGTAGCTCAGTGCATCAACTGATGTCACTGCAACGCCTCTGATCGGGAGGTCCTACGTTCGAGTCCTGACAGCGGCAGGATTTTCGACACTAGCTTTTCAGCTAGGTCCAATTCAGTCGCTGTCTGGAGGAGGATTCTGGCTGCTCTGATCGGTAGTTTGCAATGGTTTCTTCGATCAACACCAGGCGAATGCCGAAGCAGTACCCTAACAAACGGACCGCGCGCAATCTTAGTTCCTCTTCCTTGTCCTATCCCCTTACACACACACACTTACACTAACATGCACTACACTACCACATATTCCGGGAGACCGGTCGGGAGCTTAGAGCTTGTCCCGGCTGGGGCGGTATCCCGCTGGTGGAAACCCCACTAGCCGACGGCAGGTCGGCGCCGGATCTCGCCATCCAGCGGGGGAATATCACCGCCATCTCCCGAGGGAAAATACATCCACTACACTTACGGGACTAAAGACCAAAGCCGTTGACGCGCCTGGAAACAAAGAAATCAATGAACCCAGAGAGAAAGCATGCACTACACTTACGAAACTAACGACCATAACAGTTGATGCGCCCGGAAACACGAAAAAATCAATCAAAATCCACGAAACCGCTTGCAGAGCGAAACAGCGCAGACAGAAACGCAGAGGAAACAGATCCCATCGCGTCTTCCGGCTCTGTGCGACGTGACACAGGGCCAGCGCCTCCACATTGCGGGGACCAATAACGCCCACGTCATCAGAGGCAACACACAAGTCGCCAGAAGTCGTGATCTTATCAGTACAGAACTTTATTTCTTACTTTCACGATTACATTTCACCGAATACACAACATTCAGTAAATAGTGCGCTAGCCTTCCGGAATTTAACAACTTCTCGGAAGATATTACTAGGAAGTAATGGATCGCAGCATGCTCCCACAAATTTTTTCCTTTCACGCTGTCTGTCCTTCAATAAATTTCAAATTGAAAATTTCATTTTGATATTCTGAGCTTAAAAAATATAAGCACATTTGATAAATCGATAAATATCCTAACTTGGCAAAGGCACAAAAACAACTGAAAAGACATACGATTTTTGATTTTAGTCCTATACGCTGTTGGAGGTGTTTCGCCCTGGCTGCCGGGGGCTCCCGCACTGCGCGGGCGGAGTCGCCGGATCCCTCGACGCTTCGGCTCGGGCGGGCGGGCGGCGGCGGGCGCGGCTCCCAATTACGGGCTCCAATTTCGGCTCCACGCGCGCTCGTGACCCAGTAACGAGGTTGCAACAACAGGCGCCGAGCTCCAGCGCCGAATAGTCGCTCCGTCGCGCGCCGCAGCAGGGGCTTCCACAGGGGGCGGCGCGCGGGCGGAGGGCGGAGGAAGAGGTAGGGCGGGGCGGGGAGGAAAGTTTGGAGAACAGAGGGGGCGGGGAGAACGGGTTGGGAAATACGGGGCGAGAACGGAGTGGGCAGGACTGGACTTGGGGGTGGGGAGGACTGGGCGGGGAGTACTGAGCGGGGAGGACTGGGCGGGGAGGACTAGGCGGGGAGGACTGGGCGGAAAGACAGGGCGTGGAGGACTGGGCGGGGAGGACTGGGCGGGGAGGACTGGGAGAGGAGGACTGGGCGGGGAAGAATGGGCGGGGAGGACTGGGCGGGGAGGACTGGGCGGGGAGGACTGGGCAGGGAGGACTGGGCAGGGAGGACTGGGCAGGGAGGACTGGGCGGGAGGACTGGGCAGGGAGGACTGGGCGGGAGGACTGGGCGGGAGGACTGGGCAGGGAGGACTGGGCGGGGAAGCAGCTTCCGGAAGGGGAAGAGCGTCCCGCTGCCGAGCGGAAGTTGGGCGACGCCGAGCGACGCGGCGCCCATGAAAGTTCGATCCGGGAGGGGGTCGGGGGAGGGGCGGGGAGATGTCGGCGACGGCGGAATTGATGACGGCGCCCAAGGTGACGGCGAGCGAGGATGAGCAGCGACCATGGTGGAGACAGCGCTGCATCAAGACAGTTTACTGGGATTCCACCAAGTTTTGATGGTGCGTAGTATCTCTCAGTATTCTGGGATACGGGATACATTTTAATGCTTATTTGCAAAATGTATCAAATATAATAGGTAGAGTAATACTCGCTTAGTTTTGAAGTCTCGTCAATAAATAAGTAATAATTTTGGTGTAAAATTTTGGAAAGTCATCGAGATTACTATTATGAAGAAGAGCGACCATCTCTCTCTAAAAAAACAAAATTAAAATCAACCCTTCGGAAACAGCAGCCGAGATAGTTTCCCTAAGACCACTCATCCCCCACTCCCTTACAATTAAATCAAGAATCTGTACAATGGCATTCTCATAACAAACCTATAAAATACCTAGGCCTTTTCTTAGACACCCTCCTCTATTGGAAAAATCACATTGACAATAAGGTTATTCAAGCAAAAATTACATTTCACCAACTAAAATCAATAATAAATAGATTAGCTAAATTACCCTACAATACTGTCTTACTGCTTGACCCAATTATCATACGACCACTATTATTTTATACATGCCAAGTTTGGATCAGTGCAGCCAAATCTAATACCAAAGACTCCAAGTCATCCAAAATCAGTTCCTATGCATCATCACGAATGCCCCATGGTACGTCTCCAATGCTAAATTCCATAGAGAATTCCAGATAGAACCGCTAATCAACCACATTATTTTTTTATCCACCCACGTCTTCCAAAACATACCAAATATACCCAAACTAACTCCTCTAAGACTCTGCCAAAACCCAACTCACAGAACACGCATTAAGAATAAATTTCCTTTTCATACATTCTTAAATAAATTCTCAGATGTCGACCGAAAGTAGAGATATTAATAAAGATGCCTCTACCACCCTAGTAATGTAAGTTGTATTTTAACATTATTTGTAAGATTATTGTAAGTTAATTGTAAATAGATACAAGCAACCATAACAAATGTAAAGTGTATTAACACTGATCTTTGTATTTTTCTATCCAAAAGAATATAAATTTTAAAAAATCTCTCTCTAAATTCTAAGTGCTTTTACAAACTGCAAGTAACAAATTTCAATGATAATTCACTCACGCTGAATTACCATACAACGTGCAGCACACGTCTTAAATAGTGGACAAAAATTGAATTTTTGTATGAAACTTGAAAGTTTATACCATTATTTACACTCGAACGCTTCATTTGAATGTAGTACCAAACTCGATTGACACGTTTCCAACAGGTTAACTCTGAATACGGTTTCGCCCTACCTTAATACAGATGCCAATAAACGATTTCCAAATAAATCAGACCCAAGAGTGGATTATTTTCTTAAAAACCATTGTTAACATTGTAATATTGGAAATAAACATTGTTATCCTTCATTTTGAAAATTTTGTTCCTATTTTCAACAGTGTGCTCCAAATTTCGCTGCAAATTTACGATATAAAGATTTGAATGCAAATTCTAGAACCAAATGGCAGTCTTTGAATTTTACATTCGAATGGCAAGCTTACCACTGCTGTAGAAGCTCAATTCTACGTCACAAATTGTGTATTCACATCGTGAACTTCAAAATATGCAGTAATAATGATAGTTACAACTGAGACTTGTGATTTAAATTGGGTTAGGGAATACTTTTCAAACAAAGAGTAACTAACGATACGAGTTTCTCTAATTCACTTTTTGAAATCTATTTATTAGAGAATTAAGTGTTTAATAAGCACACACGTGCATATAAACGTCTGATTATTTAATAACAACTCACGTTAAAATAAAATGTATTTTTTTCTGTCAATACTTTCAACTACTAAATCCTTGAGATCATTGATCTTCACGTTGCCTATTTTCCTTTTCATCATTTTTCCAAATCCTCCTGTCAGCTTAAAAATCGTGGCGCAATCTTCTGGTGCAATGTTATCCGGAAAACGCTGCTTCATTTCTCTTTTGTGTGCGAGCGACTTCATGTATTAATTACATTCAACATATAAGCTTTCATACTAGCGTACAGCCATGTCAAAGTTTCTTATGAGCTTTCCGAGGTAAGAATTGCTCATTAAAGTTGCAAATGCTCAGACGCGTCGTGTTCCGCCGTTCCGCGCTCATATTTTTGCGTCTCCGAGCGACAAGGCGGAGCGTATGCTCCCTCATTAAGAACGCTTCTTTGCAGGAATGAGCATCGTGTAGGCTCTACCTTCGTTATCCTACCTCCTCAAAGTTCTCTTGTTTCATCTATTTTCGAGAGCAAGCCAAAATTTGGATGCGTACGAACATTGCAAACATATTTTACAATCATTAATCACATTCTACAGTGAAAATTAAGTTTTTCTGTCTTTATTAATAGAGAAAACGTTTGTACCAGTCCATATCTCTAAACACAAATTATTATTATTATTATTATTATTATTATTATTATTATTATTATTATTATTATTATTATTATTGTGGATGTTGTTTGTTCTTGCGATCGTTATGTCAGCATTTATTGGAAAATGATCGCCAACGGTCGTTGAGGTGGCATAGAAATATCCTTAATGTATTATTAGTAATTTGTTTCTTTGTTGAGTACTAAAACTGTATTCATCTACACACAAGAACTTATTTTAATGACAGAAAAATTATTGAAATGCTATAAAGCAAAACAAAATTCACCTTCTGTATGTTTCGTGCATTAATAGAAAATGGGTCAGAACTGTATTCGTGAACCACTTTTCTTTTTAATGTTTGACTCGGCCCGAATAATAAATATAGAAGTAATTTTCTCAGAATTCTTTAACTTGACAAATCTCTTCTGTAAAGTAAAGTGAACTTCCACCGAGTAAAGAAGTACTTTTTTCTTTCTGCTTCGTCAGATAACATTCTAAGGTAAAAGACCGGTAGAACTTTCAGGAACCGAGGAAAGAGAAAACCGAGGATAAACGAATAAATATTTCTGCGTCTTCTCCATGCCGAACTTGTGAGTTGACTTCTTTACTATTTGGATCTAGAAAGGAAAGTTTTTAACTTTATTTGTTGAATGATTATTTTCAAATCTCTCTTGGTGTTACTCGTTCTAGAACTAGTCCCATTTCCCACTATTCCCCCCATCTTATCATCCTCACTCACTCGTATTTTCTTCTCTCTTGTATTTGGATACCTCTCCGTTATCCCTTCTCTCTCATCTTCTCAAAAATGTGTTTCAGTTTGGTACTTTGACTCTTCGTATACGGATTTCCTCTCTTCTGAATACCTCCATTACTCATTATCTTGGTTCACTTTTAGGACTTCCCTCCCCCACCACCCCCTCTACCACCCCCCACCACCACCACCACCACGTAGTTCGTATAGGAGGCTTCCTCCCTACCTCTATGTGCACACGTCCCGCATTCAATTCTCCTCAATCATTAGCCTCCCGGCCTTTCACCGCCCCCGCCCCATCCTCTCCTGCGATTCAACGCGCTTTATTACGATCCCCTTTGCGCGTCCCGCTGCCGGCAGCGACTCTTCCCGCCGAGGCACGTGGCTCGCCCCACTACAGCAACCACCGCCCCCGCCGCCACCGGCCGCCGCCCCCCGCCCCCCGCCCTCACGGGTGGCCACCAAGCCCTGCACGCCCACCACCTCGCCGCAACCACTCTGACCACACCCCCGCCCCGCCGTCGGCATTCTCACCCCTGCCGTCGCCGCCACCGCCTCCCCGCCGGCGCCCTCGCCCCGCCGCCACCACCACCGCCCCAACGCCACCTTCGCCCCGCCGCTGCCCGCACGCCACCCCGCCACTACCACCACCGCTCGCACGCCAGCCTGCCACCACAACCCCGCCACCACCACTGCCGCCGCCCCCCCCCACCCCACCGCCCCACACCCCCCCCCCCCCCCCCAACCCCCGGTCCGCCGCCCCGCCGCACCCCACGTCATCGCCACCCCGCCACGATTCCATCGCCTCCACGCCCCCGCTGCTCCGCCCCCGCGCTGCCTCGCCGCCGCGCGGCTCTAAACACCGCCGCCCGCCCGCCCTCCGCCGCGTCAGCGCCGCGTGGGCGCCCCGCGGAGGAGAAACGGGCGCGGCAGCAGCCGGCTAATTAGAACGGAGAGGTGCTCCGCTTTTTACGCGGCGCCAGCTCTAACAACATCGCGGCGCAGCAAGAAGCGAACGGAAACAAAAGCACGAGAAGGCCTTCGACCCCGCCGCCGCGGCCGCCGGAATCTCCTTCTCTCCGACTTGAGGCGCCGTATTTCTCGCGAGCTAATGAAATATTCAAATCCGACAGAGAGAAGAGCGGCGGGAAGCGGCGGAGACGGGCGGGAGGACGGGGGGCGGAGACGGGCAGCGGGAGGCGAAAGTGGGCGGGGCCCGGGGGCGAGCCGGCGACGACGCGGTGCACAAGACGGCTTACGGGTGCTGGCCGCGACGGAGGAGTGGCCGGGCGAGAGATTGCTCCAGCAGCCGGGCGGAGCAATGGAGCGGCCAAGAGCCGCGGGGAGTAGCCCGCCAGCACCCGGCCGAAGGGCGAGTGCGCCACGAAGCGGCAGCCGCGCGGGCAACGGGCGAGCCGGGACGGTCCCCGCGCGCCACGTTCCGCCCGGCCGCCCCAGAAGATACAGAGGGCGGCCGCAACCGGTCGAAAGGAAGGCCGCGCAGTAACTCACGGTCTTTGCACGAGCGCGACGCCTTCTTTCATTCAGCTTTAAAGCGGTACGTCTGCTTTAGGTTCAATTCAGTTGCGCGCCGCCCGGAGAGGGAGGCCGGAGCGCGGCAGAGCACGGGCGCCGCGTCCGGCTTGATAATGGGAAAGAGAATATTTTAACACGCGCGGAGGATTAGGGCAGGTGCCGACTCGCCGCGGCCAAAAGCCGCGCTTCCGTTGCTCATAACGCCGCCTGCGCTGGCGAGTGCAGCCCCCTCCCCCGCGGCCTCATCTCCGGTCGCGCCGGCCCTCCGTCCCCACTGCCACCTCCCACGTCACCTGTTCTCGTTGGTGGTGCTTCCTCCGCCTACTTCTCCGGCTCTCATGGCACCCTGTCCCCGCAAGCAGCATGCTCCCTGCCGGCTGTGTCTCCCCCGGCCACCTCGACCTTCCGAGCACTGCTGTCCCAACTACCGGGAGCGGTAGCTCAGTGCATCAACTGATGTCACTGCAGCGCCTTTGACCGGGAGGTCCTAGGTTCCCACTCCTCACGGCGGCAGGATTTTCGTCACTAGCTATTCAGCTAGGTCGAATTCAGTCGCTGTCTGGAGGAGAATTAGCGCAGCCGGCTGCTCTGATCGGTAGTTTTCCGTGGGTTCTCCGATCAACACCAGGCGAATGCCGAAGCAGTACCCTAACAAACGGGCCACGGACCGCGCGCGATCTGTCCTTCCTCTTCCTTCTCCTATCCTCTCCCCTTACACACACACTTACACTAACACGCACTACACTACCACATATTCCGGGAAACCGGTCGGGAGCTTAGAGCTTGTTCCGGCTGGGGGAGGGTCCTGGTTAGGGGGAAACCCCGCTAGCCGACGGTACGTTCACGCCGGATCTCACCATTCAGGGAGGAACATCACCATCTCCCGAGAAAAAACAAGCACTACACTTACGGAGCTAATGATCGAAGCCGTTGACGCGCCCGGAAACACGAAAAATCAATCAATCATTTGTCCCTACTACCCCCATTTTCCCTGCAAGCAGCATTGTCTCAGCAGGTCCTCACTGCCCTGGCAGCCATCACCATTGCCTCTGTCGACACCTCTGTTCACGCCAACACAGACGTTCTTGCCACCACCACTTTCCGTGCCGCCATCACCGTGTCCCCGCCGCTACCACCACAGTCCCAGGTGGTACCACTGTCCGTCCTGGAAGTGCCGGATATCCTTTGCAGAACTTAACCTCTCCTTTCTTGTGATTTTACTTTATTTACCTTATTACCGCGCCCTTTTAACTTTTCTCTCATCGCATCCGTTGTCACCCTCCGTCGTCGTCTCAATATCTCTGCATATCTTCACCTAAAATATCGCTGATATTTTATTCCATGCCCTTAGTTCTGTGTATAACAATGTATACCACCAATTTGCACTACCGCAAGACAGCCTTTCAAAAAGAAGTTTCTCGATGTTTTTCTACTCACACTTAGTTTGTTTCGTCGCTTATACTATTGCTGGCCTTCTCCTTCTCTACTACATCCATTTTTCAACCTTCTGAAACAACACCATAAATTAATTCTCACTTGTCATACATCAATACCTTATTTGCCTTTATCACCACAACGCCTGCTCTCTTCCCACCAATCCCTACAATATCCCCTACATTGTCTGGCGTTCCTTTTCCTATGCTTTCTTCCGACTTTTCACATCTTTGTATTCCACCTTCTTTAAAATATTCCCCCCCGTTTTCGATCTTACTGTCCTGACCCACATTTCTCCCAACGACTTCCTACGACTGAGCGGCCGTGTCCTCGCTTCCACGCCTCTTCCTTCACTTACAGCTCGTTCTTTGCTCCGTCCTCACCGCCCCGGTCTTCCCATCCTCAGTTGTCCTGGCTCCGATTCACATTCCTCCCTTCGCGTCCCTCTTCCAGAGTCTCCATGCGTCCTCTCGGAGTTGCAGGTCTGTCCTCAGCCGTTCTCACCGCGACCGCTCCCTCCCCCAGCCGCTCCAATGCGCCCTTACCCCTGATGGCGCCCTCGCACACACACACACACAAACACACACACACACACACACGGTGCTGCGACGCACTCTCGGCACAACGACCAGCAGCACCGCGCCGCCTGCCTGGGAACGACCAGCGGCGACACATTTTGTTTATCTCCGGCAGACGAGCCCGCCTCCACTCTGTTTGGGCCGCGACGAGTGTTTGTAGAGCTCAGCGAGTGCCCTTTACGTCCTCAATTTACACGTTCGCTGCAACTATCTTCCGCACTTATGTAAATAAATCTACGTATGCTTATTCTTGTTAGTTGATGGTGCACTTGCGACATGGTACTGTACATTTTCCTCGTAAAATACATATAACCGGTAAGAATTCCATGTTAATATTTAACCTAAATAACTCTTGCTAAGATGTTACACGTAAATACGCCAGTACTTACAAATGCGCTGAAAAATTCTACTTTTTTCACTGTTTAAAAACGGTAGAAAAAAAATGGCATCAATAACATATGGGAACATTCAGCTATATTGGTCGTTTTCAAGTATGGAAGTAGTTGTCAGTTGAAATTTAACTTGTTCAAAGAACATTCATCCGAATAATTTCCTTCGAAATTCAATTAATTACATCCAACAATTACTTATTAATAATTTCACAATTTCTTCTCTAAGTACATATATTCTTGGACACTATTACGAACCATTTCGCTCATATTTACACTTTTACCATCTTCGCATGCAATTTCAAATGAGCATACGCAGAATCGGGTGGAAGATCAGGCACGCGTGAGGTATCTCTAAACACGTAATATCAAAGAATAACATTCGAGGTGTACAAATATATAATGACAAATTTTCATCATTTAACACAATATACGTCCATTATGCAAAACAATATTTTCACACGTTTATCGTAAAGTAATATACAAAAAAATACAATATGGAAGGTTATCAAAACCTAATTTTTATGTAGTACTTAATTACACACTCTTGAAAAGCTCATTGCAGTCAATTAATGAAGAAAGAAAACCGCAACGATTTGTCTTTTCGGGATATTTTATTCTCTCCCGATCTGCTACTTTGAGGTTATATCTTTCTCCTTGCAGCTATCGAGAGCCTGTTGTATTAGAAAGCCTCTCTAAGCCTCTATAAACCCACAAAACCGTCGGCTCCAAAAGCTGGTAATTTGAGCGCTCAATCCAGCCTCCGAAAATCCTTACAGCAAAGGCCACTGAACACAAAATTGATAACAGGCATTAACAGGATCCTTACAATTACGGAGTTTCACTTAAACTTTATAAATTTAATTAATCACCCTCCAGCGCTCGTACAGTAAAATGCAGGTACAAGATTCAAACATTCAGCCAACAAATGTGATCCGATATGCCCATAAAATACAAAAAATAATAAAGACATCACTGTAACGAAAAACCACGTAGCAGCAATATAATTACAATAAAAAAACTCAAGAAAATTTTAAAATTAGAAACAAAATGAATGAAATACATTCAAGTGGATTATCGTATGGAGGTGAATGTTTGTGAAGTTTACTCATGCCTAAGAAGCTTACTACTTTCAATCCGAATATAGAAGACTGCTACTGCACTTAACTGATCTGAGCTGTTAACTCGAATATTTAAGTTATGCTCTCAAAAAATAAAGTGAAAACTATTTATGTAGTACAGTAAGACAAAGATCATATTCTGAAGGCTTCGTCAGTATTCGACATCCTCTTTCTCACGGATTTCACCACATATCTATATTTGAAACCCTCTTGTGTTTACGGCGCCATTTCTCTTCACCTCACAGAGTGCAAGCAATCAGGTGGTGCCAACCTTTGTTCTCTCGCCCACGCCCCTTCTCTAGCAGGCCCCAGGGGTCGAGCCGAGAGCACGGATCGACGCAGCGAGCAACGGGATTAGCGACTTAATCTCAGTGGGGATCCCCGCGGAGTGTTGAAGCACCTCGAGCTGCCACCCGCCACGCCCCCCCCCGCCCCCACCCCCACACCACACCACCGCTGAGCAAAGAGGGACTCCGCACCCGCGCTGCCCACAGCGGCCACCAGCCCCGGCACCCGCGTCAACAATTAGCTAAGGTATACTTAACTGCGATTGAGTACAGCACGGTGGTGGTAATTAGTCTCGTAAGTGCAAGTTATATCCCGATAGCAGGCGGTGCCCTCCCCCCCCCCACTGAAATGTGAGTTCCGCGCACCGGTCTGCACGTCGATTTGCGGCGTTTTACCACATCCAGGTATCCCTCCCGACGGGCCACCCCCTCTGCGGGAACAAGCTATAAGCTTATTATAGAAATGGGGATAATCCATTATAGATATGATGATAGGAAGCTATAAGCTCCAGAGTGGTGTGTGTGTGTGTGTGTGTGTGTGTGTGTGTGTGTGTGTGTGTGTGTGTGTGTGTGTGTGTGTGTGTGTTGAGGAAGAAAAGATTGCAAGAGCTGCTTCTAAGCTCCAGAATTCGCCAAAGAAACCTCGCAGAACTATCAATCAGAGCAGCCAGGCGCCAAAATTCTCCTTCACACTGTCGTGGAATTCGTTCCAGCTTTCTAAGTGGCTAGTATCCAAATCTCTTGAGCGTCGGGTCTGGATTAATTGACTGGTTGATTGATTAATGTTTCTCGGCATGTGTATTGCTAGTCTCGTTCGTATAGTGATTGTTTTAATGCCTGGAGATTGTGGCCCGTCGCTGGATGGTGACAGCCGCAGCCAACCTACACGTCTGCATACAAGGGAATTCCCACTCCACGTGTCTCCCCCAGCGGGGCACCGCCCCTGCTGGGACAAGCTCTGGTCCCCCTAAATGTGTGGTAGAGCAGTGCGTGTTTGTGTAAGGGGAAAAGTTACAACAAAGAACAGGAAGAGAGTCCGGGAGCGGTAGCTCAGTGCATCAACGGATGTCACTGCGGCGCCTCTGACAGGGAAGTCCTAGGTTACACTCCCCACGGCGACAGGATTTTCGACACTAGCTTTCCAGCTAGGTCGAATTCAGTCGCTGTCTGGAGGAGAATTCTAGCGGCCAGCTGCTTTAATTGGTAGTTTTCCATGGTTTATCCTATGAACACCAGGCGAATGCCGGAGCAGGACCTTAACAAACGGGCCACGAACCGCGCGCGATCTGTCCTTCCTCTCCCCTTACACACACACACTTACACTAGCATGCACCACACTACCACGTATTCCGGGAGACCGGTCGGGAGCTAATAGCTTGTCCCGGCTGGGGCGGTGCCCCGCTGGTGAGAGAGTCCTGGTTAAGGGGAAACCCCGCTAGCCGACGGAAGGTCGGCGCCGGATCTCCCCATCCAGCTGGGGAAGATAGCCGCCTTCTCCCAAGGACAAACATGCACTAAACTTACGAGACTAATGCCCTAAGCTGTTGACGCGCCCGGAATCACTAACCAACCGACAAACCAACCAGTTCCCATCCTCCACCTCCCCGCCAAAACGCTCGCCAGTGCCAGCACGCACAGGCAGCGCGCTGGCTGTTCAGAGTGGACGCCGCGCAGCCCGTGAGTTATCGCGGCATTTATCATACCTTCGCACGCGTGATAGCGCCACGGTCAACACCGATAAATTAAAAACAAGCCCATCGCCATCACTCGCGGGTGGGGAGGCTCCGTGATGGATGAGTTAATACTGTGTTAATTAAATCCCCCTCCATACTTTTAA
Organism: Teleogryllus oceanicus; assembly: GCA_964035755.1. NCBI lineage: Eukaryota > Metazoa > Arthropoda > Insecta > Orthoptera > Gryllidae > Teleogryllus > Teleogryllus oceanicus. The sequence continues at coordinate 11,490,746 of CAXIVR010000009.1, forward strand.
TCACCATTGCGCGATCCCCTTCGACCTCCTTTCCCAAAAATCGAGTTTAAATGTTCTTGTTGCTATGTTAATACGCTCTTCACTCATTGGGTTGAGACACATGAGGCAGCTTTGTCTTCCATTCGTTTATCAACATCCCGCGACCAGAAGTAGTGAAGTAGACCTTGTTGACGTGTCCACGACATTTGTTTTCCTTTCGACAGAGTGGGTGGAATTGTGTACATTTTTATAATTGGTGTGTTTTGTCCGTAGTGCACGCCGTAGAATGTCAAAAGCTAAATTGTGTTCGCGCAACCGTACAATTCTTCGTTTCAATCCGGGTAAATTGGAGACAGCGCGTATTTATTCCAAATTACGAAGTGGGAAAATGTTTATAAATACGTTTTCTGCTTAATTGTAACACATGCGCACATGTAGACAAACTAAACAAGTAATATAAATGTTAAAGCGTTTGTTGCGGGTCAAATTTGCTCTGACCGAAGGCTTTCCCGAGTATTTGGCGCGCAGCCAGAGCCAGAGTAGAATAACGAGGGTATAATTGTTTAAAAATGTGCGAATTTATAATTTACAGCTCACTATGACGAGAGAGAAATCACAGAAACGCAATTTTTTTTTATTTTTTTTCAAAATACTTAGCCGCCGACCGCCTGCATGTTGACACAAAATTAGGAATGTATAATTTCGACGCAATCGGAGTTGGGAGCCTTCAAAAGCACTAATGTCAGCCAATTTACATGTTTTAATGTCATTTGGCTGCGGGGGGAGGGCGGAGGGTGGCGCGGGCGACCGCAAAAGCGCCCTCCGCCGCCGCCGCCGCCGCCGCCGCCGCCGCCGCCGCCGCCGCCGCCGCCGGCCGCCGCCGCCGCCGCCGCCGCCGCCACCACCACCACCACCGCCCTATGCCGCCGCGCAGCTCCGCGACAATCGATAGGACAGCGATAGCCACGCGGCGCGGCGCCGTGTGTGTGTGTGTGTGAGTGTGTGTGTGTGTGTCTGTGTGTGGCCCAGCGTGGACGAGTGAGCTTTGGTCAACACTCCAGCGCCCCGAATTGCAGATGAGTTGACAGTGGCGGCGACAAGACTCCATTGCCTTCTTATACAAGTCAATCGACATGCTACGTCGGAAAACGGGCATCAATGGGATGCGTACAAGGAAGCAAATTTTGTAAATTACGTTCTGAATTGTGATGAATGAAAGCGCAAATCGCACAAAGTAAAGTGAAACATTTGCTACCACAAATAAAATAACTCGTAAGAAAACGCATCCATACAAATTTATCATTTTACATGACTAATCATTGAGTACACTTATCCTTCTTATATGTTAATAGCAATCATTAATTAGCAGTAGCTTTTAGATGTTACTGTTTCACTGCTAAATGATTTTCCAACGAATTCCGTGAGTCGATGTGTCGCATTAAGCAAAAACATTTATTTTAAAGTATTTCTACGACTCCGGCGTTTTACATACAGGCTGAATGAGTATTAAGTTAATATAAAGAAGGGAAATTGTGATACATCGTACATGATACGTTTATCAAAAATATGAGAAGTTGTCGTGAAGATTTCGATCACGATAGTAACAAATTAAATATAAAAATTAAAATTAAAAAGTACTTTACAATTATTATTTTTTCGTTTGGTAAACTAAATATGCTCATTAATTCCATGAAAAATCGACAATTATCTCTACGTTAATAGCATGCGTGAAATTAAAATTTCACCGTGCAATTAAAAACTCACACCTACCAATCAGAATTCAGAAAAGGAGCAAAATCCTGTTATTAAGAAATTATAACACACACGAAGCAAATCAGCAATATGTCGTTTCTTGCATTTGCAAATATTTCATGGAAACATAAACAATGCAAGGCCCGTTAAAATAGATCTTTTTCCGAAGCAATACTGAAATGTCCTTAACAATACGTCATGAAATGCACGCCACGGGTGGAAAAGATGTGTTGAATGTTTTAAAATTTGAATTATTCGTAAATGGAAACGAAAAAGTATAAACGGGGATAATTGCACTCATGGTATACAAGAAAACGCGCTCCTATCGTCACTCTTTTCTTGAACATACCATTCATGCAATTCTCCCTCTATACACTCGTTTCGTTTATTATTATAACTAAATTAGGCGATCTTCATTCTATGAAAAGAGCAACATCTGAAACGTAGTGGAACAGCTCCTGGAAGACCTGCGTGGAATTTATAAGAAAAAATAGTTCAGGATTTACATCCACTCTTAGTAGAAACAGATTTGTCCAAGTACATTTGCGACAAGATTTTTTTTTACATTAAATAAAGTATGACTTACTATTAGACATCTCGAAAGATTTTCACCAAGAAATCATCCCAGACCCATCCCAGAGATAAGAAGACATCCCAGGAACTCACCTGCAACAAAGAAATAAATAATTTAGTGAAATTTATCGAAAAAAGAGACCCAAGAAGAATTACAAAGAAATAAATATTTGTTAGAAACTACAAGTGTTAATCCTGAAGGAAAAGAATGAAAGAATAGTTAGAAGAGAAGGTTGATTACATTTCGTTTGAATTGACGTGTGTGAAAAATGATGTACGCATCTGCATAAACTATTTTCCGTAATGCCCATAATAATCGACGCGACCATTTACTAAAATACCAGGATAAACCACTTTGTTTGCAGTATTAACACATCACATGAGATAATAATTCACAGATGTACTGCAAAAAATTGTTATTGCGCCATCCTTTTCCTAAAAAGCATGTGTGCGTAGCTTCCATGATTAAAGACAGAGAATAAATGTTCATTATTGGATGAGGGTGATGAATGACCTCATTTATCATTACGCAAACGAAAATTTAATAATATATTTATAAGTTTTGCAACTAATAATATAGGTAATGAGTAATGTAGGAAATAACATGCATAAATACATGCATAAAGAAAATAGAATATGAAATCTGGAAATACGATGTGCTCAATATTCAAAAAATTTAATAAACTGAAAGTATGTATCAAAACAGTAATTGGATAAAGTACAATGTAAACACAATTGTATACAAAATAATATGAAATTATAAAAAACTAAAGATTTACTATGTATCCCATAAACAGGTGAAATGTCATTAGTTAACCATCGCCATGGAAGATTTACAAAACAGATGTCACAAGCCACATTTAAGTATTACTAACGAGCATAATCATACTGAATGCTGTACTATACTAAATGAGAACATGATGTTAAGTTGTAAAACTTATCAGGGCTCTGAAATTTTTCTGATGAATACATACCAATTCAATTATTATTATTATTATTATTATTATTATTATTATTATTATTATTCTAATCGACAAGCTAAAAAAGAAAGACTTTTCACTGAACGAGATCTTTCTTAAACTACTCAGAGATAGTTTACACTGGTGGAACTATGCGTTTTTGAATTAAAGTGCATTTATGCGAACGATTTACATTCTTCTAGAAATCATACCACAGATTAAAAATAAATGCAATTAAAATGAAGCCTTGGAGCTTTCCCAACCTAGTAATTACATTCACACAATACAATGTTGTATTATAAAAAGAACTTAGCGTCGTTCTGGGCTCATGTCTTCACACTTGCTTATATTGCTCGCAGTTATTTTCAGTTTTATTCTCGCCTACATCGTTATCATGACTATTCCCTGGCTTCTTCATGCGAGCATCATTCACTCCTCATTCATTTTTTAGGTTTCATTTCTAGAAAACTATTCTGACCACACACACACACACACACACACACACAGACACACACACACACACACTCTCAGGAATTTCAAATTAATTCCATTCTCCGAAAATACCTATGTAATGAATTATTGTTTCATAGTGATGGGAACCAGCATGTACTTCATCGTTCGTTCGTTGGTTAATTCGTGATTTCGGGTGCGTAAACAGAGTAGGTTATTAGTCCCGTAAGTGTAGTACATGTTTTCCTCGGGATATGGCGGATATCTTCCCCCGCTGGATGGCGAGATCCGGCGCCTACCTACCGTCGGCTAGCGGGGTTTCCCCCTAACCAGGAGTCTCCCACCAGCGGGGCACCGCCCCAGCCGGGACAAGCTCCAAGCTCCCGACCGGTCTCTCGGAATATGTAGTAGTGTAGTACATGTTAGGGTAAGTGTGTGTGTAAGAGGAGAGGATAGGACAAGGAAGAGGAAGGACAGATCGCGCGCGGTCCGTGGCCCGTTTGGTAGGGTGCTGTTCCGGCATTCGCCTGGTGTTGATCGGAGAAACCACGGAAAACTACCGATCAGAGCAGCCGGCCTTTAGAATTCTCCTCCAGACAGCGACTGCATTCGACCTAGCTGTGTCGAAAATTCTGCCGCCGTCAGGATTCGAACCTTGAACCTCCGTGTCAGAGGCCCTGCAGTGACATCAGTTCACTGATTCACTGAGTTCATTGATTCACTGAGCTGCCGCTCCCGGTTTCATTGTTCGTATGAGTTACAATGGATCTCAAATATTCTTTAGTCGTCGGTCCTGAAAGTAGAACTCGAACCAGAGATCCTAGTTCAGAGTAACTTATTTTGTAGCTAAATCTGGCACAGCGTACAAGAATGTGATTCCTCTAGTCACCGCCGCCGCAAGGACAGAGTGTCTCCGCGGGCTCCCGCTGGCGCCACCGCCGCCGCCGCGGCCCCGCCAGGAACCGCGTAATTCCGGGCAAATGCCGGCGCCGTCTCTCGCGATTCACCGCAAACGTCAGACGCGCTAATGCTCCATTCTGCCCCGCCACCTCCGCATTCAGACGCAACAGAAGCGGCGCGGCGCGGCGCGGCGCGGGGCGGGCGGCGCGGCGCGGCGCGGCGCGGCGCGGCGCGGCGGCGCGGGGCGGGGCGGGGCGGGCGGGCAGGGCGGGGCGGGGCGGGGCGGGGCGGGGCTGGGCGGGGCGGGCGGGGCGGGGCGGGCGGGGCGGGCGGGGCGGGGCGGGCGGGGCGGGCAGGGCGTCCGCATCGCGCCCCGACCCCGCTGCCGTTCCCCCTGCTCGCATCCCCTGGGCGTCCGTTAACGCCCACCACCAACACACTGCTCCCTCCACGTGGTTGCATCAACAGGCCACGCCCACCCTCAGTCATCGTACCTTTTTGTCCTGGTTGATAAGATCCTGCCCTTTCTCCTATCGTGTTTGAAAATGTCTGCTTAGAGCGAGACTGACTAGTAAGTTTTAACAGATTTTTTTCTTGCTAAACTTCAATTAAAGCGTGATTATAATATCCCTGTAACTATTAATGACACGATCTAGAGCGCTGGTATTACCACCCTGTTACATCGTCTTATTATTGCACCGCAGTATTATTATTGTCGATACTTCGATCCTGTCAGCAGCGCTTGAGATGGGGGCTCTATTGTGCCTCATCATACGATTGATCGCATCTGTTAACAACATAGCCGTCTATATTTATTATCTCCACATTTATTGCAACATTGTCCACATCCAGTCTGCTCGTAAGATCGTTTCCATCTCTTCTTAGACTAATGGATTTATCCTTCCCCACGTAGCATTGCTTCCAGCTTCTCCCTCTCCCCCTCGTTCCCCCTCTCTCGCCCTATCTCTCCCCCTCCCTCCCTCCTTCCTGTGCAAAATCTCGCACAGACATCTGGAGCAATTGCCGTCACTTCTATTGCTCTCACACCTTTTGTCAAGTCGCTTCACAGCGCCTCCAGCGCCACCGTGGCTGCCTGGGCGGACGTCTTCGCCCCCCGATCACCCCCGGCCCGCCCCGCCCCCCCGAGACCGGCTCTGCGATATGTCTTGCGCGCGCCGGGGCGGCCACGCCACGCTGCCGCCACCACGCGGGTCGACGCCGATCCTCGGCCTGCGCCGCCAGGGCTCTGCCACGCCCACTTTTATTTAGTTATTTAATTAGTCAAAAACTGTATGTGGCGTATGGGGGAGAAAATCATCTGCACACGCTTTCTTGATTGATTCATTGATTTTTTCGTGTTTCCGGGCGAGTCAACTGTTCTGGTCATTAGTCCCGTTAGTATAGTGCATTTTTTTGCTCGGGAGATGGCGGTGATCTTCCCCCGCTGGATGGCGAGATCCGGCGCCGACCTACCGTCTGCTAGTGGGGTTTCCCCATAACCAGGACTCTCCCACCAGCGGGGCACTGCCCCAGTCGGGACAAGCTCTAAGCTCCCGACCGGTCTCCCGGAATATGTGATAGTGTAGTGCATGTTAGTGTAAGTGTGTGTGTAAGGGGAGAGGAGAGGACAAGCAAGAGGAAGGACAGATCGCGCGCAGTCCGTGGCCCGTTTGGTGGGGTACTGCTCCTGCATTCGCCTGGTGTTGATCGGAGAAACCACGGAAAACTACCGATCAGAGCAGCCGGCCGCTAGAATTCTCCTCCAGACAGCGACTGAATTCGACTTAGCTGAAAAGCTAGTGTCGAAAATCCTGCCGCCGTCAGGATTCGAACCTAGGACCTCCCGGTTAGAGGTCGCTTTCTTGATTTTCAGAATCCCTTCCCAACGATTTAACTATTAATAGTTGAAAGATGAAAAATAATAGTTTCAAATGGAAAGAATTTATTTAATCACAATATATGTTAATTCGAGTGTTTTGACTAGAGACTGGACTTTTATGTAATTACATATTTTTTGTTTCTCTACTTACCGTTCTAAAACTACATATTTTTCCGGTCACTAGTTATGACTAGTGATTTTAGGCAAGAAACTTTTAAATTTCTATGTAAATAACGTTTGAAAGTCATGAAATTGAAAGAAGATTTATTAATTCGGGATATTCACAGTAACGCTTAACATTATCACGCGCGTTTTATAATATGGAGCTAAATTTTACCAATTTATTAATTTATCTTATTAGCTCAGGTTAATAAAATTATTGTTCACTTAATTATTATTAAATTTCTTCTCAAAATACAGAACAAAGTAAATCGTTTATTATATAAGTTTGAAGAACTGCGAAATTAAATGTTTTTTTAAAAAAATTGTCCCAAAATGGGGGTAGTTGCCCACACACATGCCCTCCCTCAATCCCACTTCTGTTTCGGCCCCTAGGAATTCATGTTAAAGGTTTACTTTATTATCATCACCATAATAATAATAATTATTATTATTATTATATTATTAACAGGCAATATTTAGTGTTAAATAAATCTCAATGAAGAGGATATCACAAATATTTTGAGTGTCGAGACTGAATTCTGGGTGAAGAGTTAGCAATCCTAACTTAAAAGTTTGTGTCGAAGTGAATGTCGAAAATCTGCGTAGTTAGTGAAGAAAATAAATAATTGGTTAATTTATTTACTCGTGTTTTTCAGTGATCAAAGAAAATCTGTCTCTGAATGTGCTAGTTTATAATAAACCAAGGAAAATTACAAATATTTACGTATCTTTAAACCAAGTTTCTATTTTGAATTACTTCACGTTTGTGATTGTTTCGTCTGAACCACTCGACGTGTCATTCAAGAAGGTAAATCCTTATTATTTTGTTTGTTCTCTGGCTAGGAAATACTTCCCTCTGTCATGCTTCTATTCCACTTGTGCGTGGAAGCGACAGGTAACACACGTGCGCTTCATTCTGCTGTGGGATCTGTAATTTAACTTTAATTCCATGTAAATTTAACTTGCTAATCGATTCCCAGGGACGCTACAGAATTGATACTATATGGAATGTCCAATTCGAAATAGACATTGTATCATGTGATTTTTTGCCACATAAGACAAATAAATATATTGTGCACAAATCGATAAGTTGAAAAAAGAAATGAAGATAACTATTGTCAAGTAATTGCAATTGAAAAATTCACTCAGTGTCAATACCAAAAACTATCATGATGTCGATTAACCACTTTGGTGGATATTATTCGGTAAAATGTTTTTTTCCTTACTGATATAATGGTGATTTTTTTAAGAGGTAAAATCAATTTCTTTAAAGACAAAACACGAAATGACGCAAAGACATTTGAAACGATGAATACTGTTAATAAAATGTGTTTGTTGAATTACAGTGGTTATTTACTCTCAAGTTTCAGTTGATTCCCGTTTTAATTTAAACGCTCACAAAGAGAAAAAAGGTAAAATGAAACTCCTGAAAGTACATGCATTTAATTTTGCTGATCGATGCTGATTTTTTTCTTGCATTTATCATTTTCAAACGTTTTAATGTATGCAAATATAGTTTATTGCTTTGAAATTTTTCGAAATAACGTCAAACTTACGTATGTGTTCTGCCAGTTTTAATGAATATCTGTTTCAGTATGAAACAGTTTAATGACAGAATTTGGAAACTTAAGTGCTTGGCAAAATATTTCTACTCAGCTATGAACATAAACTCCCGGAAATCAAGTTTGTGAGTGGGTGTTGTGAAGTGAAAAAAATAGTAAATTCTTAGTCTCATAAACGTTTTCAGAACTATTTGCTAATGTTCACCAAGAGAGAATTCATCAGCAAAATCCAAGACAAAATATTTAACTTCCTGCATTTAAGATGCTAATATTTTATCAGCAAGAAAAAATATAAAATATTTTTTATGTAGTTTTGAAAATAATTTGTTATACTCTGAAATAAAATTTAAACCATCAGCATCACCTGATATCAGCTGATATTTATTTTCCCGTCTAGATACAAATTTTCTTCTCTCAATTAACCCTTCTTGACGAATTCATACTTTCGTTTTTAATTTCTGAAATTTTTGTACTGATATAGTTCAGCAGTCTCTAGACATTTTCATGAACAAAAAAAAAAAAAAAAAGAAATCGTTCTTTAAATCTACTTTTCTCTTAAAATAGTTTTAGAATTCCTCTTCACTTAATATATTTAGTTATATTCAGAAGAAATTAAAATACACAAACATTTCTTTTTTGGCCATATTTATCAGAACTAATCGTATTACGAATATAGTATCGAGTGACATACTACATTCGGTCCGCTTAGTTTTCCTCTGTCGCCGGGCGGAGCGCTAGAGTCCCTGACCAACACGTTAAAGCGCATTTAACAGAATGCTGCGCTACTACATGTCACTTGGTTCTGCCGCACTTCTGTTGGAGTCTGGCGGATCATATTAGGAAGCAATTCCCTTAGCGATAGGCGAAAAGTAATTATCGTGGTGAATCTACCAACATATTATTTACATTTATTCTCCGCATTTATGTTCTATTTATCTTTACCAAACTTTGCAAGGACACAGCGAAAATCCTGAAGAAGACCAAAATATTTCGTATCTATTCATACACTACATTTTCTGGTATCGATGTCGATTACATGTCGTTGAAGTCACTTTTATTCATATAGAAGATTGAGCCTCAATAGCGTAAAAATAGAAATAAAAGAACGTGTTACAAATATTTTACCATACGGTTGTGTTGTTATATCATATATAATTATCAAGTTTTACGCATGACATAGTCCGAAAATTGAAAATAATTATGAACTGACTGAGAGCAATTACTCATGCAATTATTGTTAATTGGTAGTATGGTGGTCTCGGAGTGATTGTTTTGGTACAAGTAATATAATGACTATAATAATTACTGTAATCACCAGTGAAAAGTATAGTCTTAAGAATGAAAGTTTGTACACGGAAAAGTTTAATTTGTCCTACTTGCTTTCCGTAAATTACTAGTAGATAACAAGATGGTCGTAGTACTTATTATTGCCAGAATAGAACCGATAGAAACATCTGTAAATTTCAGCTTGGAATTCCGATGGTCTCGGTTGATGTGTACTTCTCTCCACAGTTTATTGAAGAGCATTTACAGTTACAGATCTACGATAGAAGAAAATTTGAAAATAATAAGGTTATTGGAAGATTTACCTCAATTTTAAGAAAAATTGTTCCGTTTTTAATGAATTTAAGTAAACAATGTCATAATAATTAACGTTGTGTAAATATGTGTATGTATCACTGAGCGTAAATAGAAGTTTACAAAACATATAGACAAACATCCTTCAAAACATGCATTTTTCGACCTAATGAGTGTACACCAAATGAATATGTTTTATCAGATACGAAATTGGTCGTTCTATGATAACATAGATCTTGAAGAAATAGGGGAGTTTTATACCATAACCTTCTGCAACAAGCGTTGTATTACTACATTGCTTGAACTAATAACCGGTATGTCAAGAATACAGGAACTGACTCAGATACTCCGGGTAATTTCATCACACATTATCATCATCATCATCATCATCAAATTACTTTCAAATATCACAGCCTTCTATTTGAAGAAAAAATGTGCACAAATGTCAGTCTAGAAGTCAGATAAAACAGAATATAGTACACCTTCCCAAATACAAAAAGAAACTTGTAATATTGTTAACCCTGAACTGCAAGGACGCCAAACAACTGCAAGGGCAACCTGACCCTCCTTCCAAGCGCGATGCTGCTGCTTTAACCACGCACCTCAGCAACTCACCAGTAGAGCAAAAGCTTTCAAAACAAAAACAAACCCGCGCCCGCTTTTGTCGATAATTCAACGGCGCCGCGGGGCGATAAATCCGCCCTCTTTGGGCGCTCTCCCCCAGGCGGCGCGACCTTCGCCCCGAAAAACCGCCCCGACGCGCTGCGTCGTCCTCTCCAAGGGACGAAGACGAGACGAGCGCCGACGCGCCGCCCAGGGCGATGGGCGATGGGCGATGGGCGACGGCAAAGGTCTCGTTTGAAGAGCTTCGGGCGCTCGTCGGCGAAACCTCGGAAAAACCGACCTGCCCTCCCACCCTCCGCAGCGTTCGCCATAAACTCGGCGACATCGGAGCGCTCCTCGGTCTGGCCGAGTCCAAGCCGCCGGGGCCCAGCCTCCGTGTAACAGGTACGTAGCCACAGAGAAGAACGTGCGTTTCTGGTCGTCGAACTGCGTTCAGATAAGGTTCATTGATTGATTGATTTTTTCGTGTTTCCTGGCGCGTCAACTGCTTTGGTCATTAGTCGCATGTTTCTTCCTCGGAAGATGGCGATCTTCACCTGCTGGATGGCGAGATCCGGCGCCGACCTACCATCGGCTAGTGGGGTTTCCTCCTAACCAGGACTCTCTCACCAGCGGGGCACCGCCCCAGCCGGGACAAGCTCTAAGCTCCCGATCGGTCTCCCTGAATATGTGGTAGTGTATTGCATGATAGTGTAAGTGTGTGTGTAATGGGAGAGGATATGACAAGTAAGAGGAAGGAAAGATCGCGCGCGGTCCGTGGCTCGTTTGGTAGGATACTGCTCCGGCATTCGCCTGATGTTGATCGGAGAAACTACGTAAAACTGCCGATCAGAGCAGCCGGCCGCTAGAATTCTCCTCCAGACAGCGACTGAATTCCACCTACTTGAAAAGCTAGTGTCGAAAATCCTGCCGCCGTCAGGACTCGAACGTAGGACCTCCCGGTCAAATGCGCTGCAGTGACATCAGTTAATGCACTGAGCTACCGCTCCCGGTTATAAGCTTCATGCAGGAGCACTTTTATGAAGCATATTTCCGCGGAGACAACGGATGGTCGACCTATGGCGACATACACGTAGCGAGAGGTGTTTCATGTTCCTTGTTTTTAGGAATAATGTTTTCGTGGTGTCGTTGAGATCTGGTCTTAGTTCGTAGGATCACGACAAATGATGAATGCAAAAGGGGGATCATTCGTAAGATTACGATCCACGCTCCTGCTATTACCAAGTTCTTCGTAAGAGCTATACATTTCATTATTTCCTATAATGATGATCCAAAATAAGGGTATTCTGTAAAATTATCTTCGAATATTCACGATGAACACGCGTTCACTGATATTAATTGCGTAATCCAACATAGAATTGAGTATACTTTATGCGCACATTTTGTGGCGTCTCTCTGAACGTATAACACTATTTGCAAATTCAAGAGTTGTCCCGGCGCTACATATTCTACGTCAGATTCACCGCAACCTCAGAGATTACGTTTCCACACCCCTTGCGTCGGATCAGCTCCACAAGTTTTCCAGACAGCCAGACGTCTCAGATTCTATTTCAATAGTCTATCACCTAAAGAACTTACCCGAAACTTCCGACTCTCACAACTTTATCATCTAACTTTCATCCCGACGACCTCCTCTTTTTTGGAACACTTCACCTGTTTCCTAGCCACTCGAAAATCTCAGAGCTCTCAATTCCCAACATCTCCACTGCCTTTCTTTGCTGCAATGATTTGGGTTCTCTACACCACTTGTTTTTAAATCGCATTTTTTAATCGCATTGTCTTCTTTAGACATAATCATTTATAACATACACTATAAAAGTAAGATAACTCTTCTACCAATAAAATAATGAAACTGTTCTAGGAAAGGGTTCTATTTTCCTATTATGATACTCAAAAGAATAACATTAGAACTGTACGTAAACGAGAGTGTTGCCTCTCACTACTTTTTGCACTAGTTTTCGTGTCTTCATGACATGAAGCACTGTTAAGCCTACTATGACAAACCTCTCGTAGACCATCACTCATTTGTATAGTAATCTTTCGCAACTCTTCTTCACTCTTACCCCTGCATACGAGCTTTCATCGCCAGTGAAGTCGTGGTTGTTGATCGGGCCGCAAGCTGCCACCTCAACAATCCAACATATCGCATTAATGTGACAGCCGGGGTGAGCCTTCCGCGCTATCAGAGCGACCGTCAGAAATGAAATAATGGACGCATCACCTACTTCCCCGTTGAAGCATCTCGCGCTGCCGCTGTTACACCGCGAGCGGTAGCTCAGTGCATCAACTGATGTCACTGCAGCGCCTCTGACCGGGAGGTCCTAGGTTCCCACTCCCCACGGCGGCAGGATTTTCGACACTAGCTTCTCAGCTAGGTCGAATGCAGTCATTATCTGGAGGAGAATTCTAGCGGCCGGCGTCTCAGATCGGTAGTTTTCCGTGTTTTTTCCGTTTAACACCGAAATGACGGATCAGTACCCTACCAAACGGGCCACGGACCGCGCGCGATGTTTCCTTCCTCTTCCTTGTCCTATCCTCTCCCCCTTACACCCACACTAACACTAACATGCACTACACTACCACATTCCGGGAGACCGGTCGGGAGCTCAGAGCTTGTCCCGGCTGGGGCGGTGCCCCGCTGGTGGGAGAGTCCCGATTAGGGGGAAACCCTACTAGCCGGCAGTAGGTCGGCGCCGGATCTCGCCATCCAGCGGGGGAAGTTCATCGCCATCTCCCGAGAAAAAACACTAAAGCAGTTGACGCGCCCGGAAACACGAAAAAATCAATCAATCAAGCCACTGTTACCTCCAACGCCAACACTATCGCCAACACCGTCTCCCACACCATCGCCCACACTATCCACAACACTGTCAGTGTCACCGTCGGTGTCACGGCCACCTTCACCGCCAACGCCACCGCTGCCACCATCTCCGCACCGCCGCGCGCCGCCTCCGTGCTACGGCGACCTCGTATTTCTTTGCGCGTCGCGGACCGCACGGCCGAGCGGGGGGCGGGGGGGGCGGGGGAGGGCGGACGGGACAGCGCGGGAAGGAAGACTTACGCTCTCTCGCGCGCACAAGAAATTTCGAGAAGACACTTCCGCGCCGCCGCCGGCCTTCGGACGCTTTCATCCTCCGCCCCGCGGACGCCGGCGCGAGCGCACAGATCAAAGGAGAGTGAAGGCCCAAACCAGAGGAGTCAACAGTTGGCCAACCGGGAGCGGTAGCTCAGTACATCAACTGATGTCACTGCAGCGCCTCTCACCGGGAGGTCCTAGGATAGGATTTTCGACACTAGCTTTTCAGCTAGGTCGAATTCAGTCAGGAACAATTATTGTAACAGAACAACTATTGTAAAAGAATCGATTAAGTTGAGCAAACAATATACAAATAAAAATCAGTCCATGAGAAACGATTGTACTTTTTTTTTCAGAATAAAAAAAGTTTTATCTTCCTCGATGCTTATAACTTCTTTCGTAGACCTCATGATTCGTGCAAGTAAAGTGCATGTCAGAAAGGCGATGACCTCCAAATTTTGTTAAACATAAGAGTAAATATCAATATCGTGAGGCATCTCCTGAAAAAAATATAAATAAACTTTGTGGTGCAAGATACTTGATAATTAAATACATTATTACATTCTATTACTGCAAACGAAAGGTTGACTACAAAATGCGACCAAACTAATAGGTTTAAACACTTTCTCCCACCCACAGCAACAGGTTTCCAACACACATACTTCTCTCAACGAAAAATCAGGAACGGAACGCCTTCCACATTCACTCTCGAAACAACTAGGAACCCGACAAGCGGAAGCCCCGCAGCCGATAAAGTTGCCGAAACATCGACATCCACGCAGCAGGTCGGTCCAACTCCTCGCGAGGCAATTTCTTCCGTCTAAACTTGGGAGAGAAATCGCGCAGTTCCCAACATCACCGAGATTGGCACCCTCCCCCCCCCCAGGCCGCGCGCCCGCTTGCTTCCATCGCCGCCATTAAAATCCGCTCGAGGCTTCCGCAGCGGCGAATAGGTCGAATTCCGACGCCGGAGTTTCGCGCGGTACCGAAGCGCCTCGGAGACGCAACGCGACGCGACGACAACGGAACCCGGTCCCCCTCCCCCCCCCAGGCAGAAGCCTCGCGCTCTAGCCCTGACATAAAGGATAAAAGGAGGGGGCACAGTTCAAAAATAGTTTTTTTTTACATATTATGGATGTTCCACATCATGGGATTTGGTCACGGTACAAATCAAAACATTAAGTCTTTTCAGTTTGCGAATGATTCGGAATATTTTAATTACGTCATCGGGGCTAATGTAATAAGAACAACATAGTAAATATACAAGGCTAAAACACAACGCAAAAATAATTATACTAATTATTATTAATAATAACAATAATAATAATAGTTAAATTATGTATGAATAGTTATAGCATTTCAAGTGTAATTATTTATGTGTTGTATCTCAGACTTTTTTGTTATCAATGTTGTTGCTCTTCTTACATTATTAGCTCTGAAGATGAAATTAAAATATTCTGAAATATCGAGAACTGGTAATGAGTTAATGTTTCTATTCGTATGTGATTAAATCTCATAATCCGGAACGTCCATAAATAACTTACATGGTCGTAAATCTACAATGTTTATTTTCACATAATAAGGGCGTCAAATGATTGTTTTTGGCCCGATGCATTCGATGATTTTTGATAATTATTTCTTTTCTACTCTTCATGGTTTTGTACACAAAGTACAAAAATTACTTTGACCATGGCGACGTCACATTCTCGGATGTCTAGAGAAAAGATTAACCTGACGTAAAATACCTTATTTTAATACGAACGTGGAAAAAAATATTTTACGTAAGTAGATAATATTATACGTTAATCCGTTTCTTATTAGAGTGAATAAACAAGTGAGTGTGAAAGCAATGAAAGGTTTCGGCTTGCAACACCACACAAGGTTATAATTATTATTGGAGTTAATTCACAAAAATGACACAGTCGCTTTACTTAGTTTTTGCTTACAGGACGGGAAGTGTGTTCAAACCATACCTGAATTACTAAAATGTCATCCCATGCATAAGTATATATTCAAACGTGAACTTCACTATTTACTCTTTGAATGCTCTTGGACGTCCAATACATTCTATCATGCATATGTACGATCTAAACCAATCTACGTTTCAACAAATGTATGTGTATCAGGTGTAGTATCAAATTGTGATTACTCTCATTTTCGTTAACATGGAACATTTCTTTGACCCTGGTGAATAAGCTGATAAGTCAAAAAAACTTAATTTTACAGGGGGAGCAAACTACAAATTTAAACTAATGCTATAAGTAAGGAATTAATGATTTTCAAAAAAAACTACACAAAAATAGTTTATTTGAATATCATCTTCGATAGAATATCATTAATCCCTGATATAATTCATTTAAAGGTTTTTTGCTCTCCTGTAAAATTAAGCAATTATGACTTATCAGCTTAGTCACCGGGATCAAAGATTCGTGGTTGTAAATTAATGAAAAATATTATACTGTTTGCAACCACCGCACAGGCCCCTCAATTGCCTTTAAACACACCTTTTTTTCTGTTTCACTTTAACTTCCTGTTTGATATATTCTGCGTCCATCCCTCAAATATATTCCGGTCGTGGCCGAAAACACTTGGTTCCTCCTGTCACACGTGACAATCGCTTTTTCGCGACCCACGCCGCCGCCGCCGCCGCCGGAAGGTGGGTCCTCGGGGGCGGGGGCGGGGCGCGATCGGCTTACCCCCGCACGAGCGGCGACGCAGCGCGGTTACAAATCACGGGGGGGCGCGCGCGGGGGCGGAGGAGGGGGAGGGGATGGTCGACTCCGCTGCCGCTGCCGCCGCCGCCCCCGCCCCCGCCACCGCCCCCGCCGCCGCCGCCGCCGATCCCGCGTATTTGTATTCCGTAGCCAGCCGCGACTCGAACCCTGAGCCAGCGATCTCCCCCCCCCCCCCCCCACCCCCCCCCCCCCCCACTCGGCCTGTGCGGACAGCCCTCGACCCCGGCTCCGCACTTGCCCGGGAAGGCGTCTTCGTTTCGCTGCCCCGGCCAGGCCGTGATCTACTCCTATACGCGCACGGTTTCTGCAGACCCGGAAAAGCCTGCTCCCTCCTTTACCAACATTAGTCCAATTAAGAATAAATTATAGCAATGAGCGTTGTTGATATCAAATCTGAAATGATCATTCTGTTGTTGATATCATCATTGGAAATGTTCATTCCGTTGTTGATATCATAATCAGAAATGTTCATTGTGGTTGTTGATATAATCAGAAATTTTCATTCTGTTGTTGATATCATAATCAGAAATGATCATTCTGTTGTTGATATAATCGAAATGTTCATTGTGTGGTTGATATAATCAGAAATGACCATTCTGTGGTTGATATAATCAGAAATGTTAATTCTGTTGTTGACATCTTAAACAGAAATGTTCATTCTGTTGTTGATATCATAAGCAGAAATGATCATTATGTTGTTGATATAATCAAAAAAGTTCATTATGTTGTTGATATCATAATTAAAAATGTTCGCTCTCGTGTAATAGAAATTATTTTGGGTCCAAAATAGAGCTAAATATATAATATTAATATTCATGTCGTCAAATTAATCAAACCACCACTCCTTTTAACTCTAGCGAGATGAGGTCTCGATAAAGCATGTGCGAATATTACGTCTCAGACTGCTCGCGCTAGTTCTACATTCTAAGACGCCTCTTCCTCGTGCCTCGCCCATTTTCTAGTCCTGATCCATCATCTTCGCAATTCGATTGGTTACCCTTATTTCTATTCCCTAATTTACGTCTTTTTTTACTCTTCTCGTTTCTCACTTCTCCTTCCCGATTCCATCGTTTGTCAGCGCTTTCTTCTTTCAGATTATTTTTCCTTGGCGATTGCGACTCGATCGCCAAAGAAACCCAGAAAGCAGCCAGTCACTTCGTGGTCCGCTTGTCTCTTAGAATCTAGCCTCTCAGATCAGCTGATAATTTCTCGTCCTCTACTTGCCCAAGAGGGGTCCTCGCTTTCTGACGCTTTTTCACCAGCAGAAAGAAATAGAATTTTTACAAGTTCATTCTTTTATATTGTAGATCAGATACCATAACCTCCCTCCAGCAAAATTGCCGAATATTTTCTTATCTCCTATTACTTCCGAAAGCTTCTCAATTTGCGTTGTCTCTCCCTCTTCTATGTTTGTTTCGATTATCAAAAAGTTTCCTTCATCAGTTACATCCTTCAATTTTTTTAAAACTCTTGTACTCTTATTTCCATATTTCTTTTATTGCCCGCCGTGACTCAAAGTCCGTATCAGCGATGGCTTAAGTATGCCTCCGCTGCCATTCCACCATTGCCGGCTCCACTCTTTGCTATCTTCGCCAAGGGTATTTGTTTAGTACATGTCACACATGTTTACATACAGACTGAAATGCACTTATTGTAAGGTTCGTTGACAGCAGTTTCAGATAGACCGGGAGCGGCAGCCCAGTGCATCAACTGATGTCACTGCAGCGCATCTGACCGGGAGGTCCTAGGTTCGAGTCATGACGGCGGCAGGATTTTCGACGCAATCTTTTCGGCTAGGTCGAATTCAGTCGTTGCCTAGAGAAGAATTCTAGCGGCCGGCTGCTCTGATCGGTAGTTTTCCGTGGTTTCTCCGATCAACACCAGGCGAATGCTGCAGCAGTACCCTACCAAACGGGCCACGGACCGCGCGCGATATTTCCTTCCTCTTCCTTGTCCTATCATCTCCCTTTACTCACACACTTACACTAACATCCACGACACTACTACATATTCCGTGAGACCGGTCTGGAGTTTAGAGCTTGTCCCACCTGGGGTGGTGCCCCGCTGGTGGGAGAGTCCTGGTTAGGAGGAAACCCCGCTAGCCGACAGTAGGTTGGCGCCGGATCTCACCATCCAGCGAAGGAAGATCACCGCCATCTCCAGAGAAAAAACATGCACTACACTAACGGGAGTAATAACCAAAGCAGTTGACGCGCCCGGAAACACGAAAAAATCAAACCACGTTTCAGATAGCGTTGTCAGAAACGACCTCCCTCTACGTAACTCTTGATTTTTTCTTTTCCTCCTCACATTTCTAATAACTTCAACATCGCCCCCACTTTTCTTTTACAATCAATAATTTTCTTTACGTATTCATGACACAGTATATAATGATTTTCTTCATTTTTCTGACTTGCTTTTGTTACCTTAGCTGCATAATGCGTGTGGGTGTAGGTGTATTTATTACATATCAGTCATACTTTATTTCTCATTACCGACATGCATTTCACATGTTTGGAAGTTTACTTCACACTCCGTTTCTTGTTTCTTTTATATTATAATTTTGACTCCAGTGAATAAGCTGATAAGTCAGAAAAGCTTAATTTTGCAGGGAAGCCAAAAACAACTTTAAACTAATGCTGTAAATAAGGGATTAATGATATTCAAACAAAACCTACAACAACACCATTTTGTTTGAATATCACTTTCGTTTAAATATCAATAATCCCTAATTTAATTCGTTTAAACGTTGTTTTTTGCTCTCCTGTACAATCAAGTGTTTACGACTTATCAGCTCATTCACCGGGATCAAAGATTCATGAGAAAATAGTTTTCCGTTAGCTTTTTGTGACTCTCGCCCGTAGGTCTCCGAGTTAGACGTCCCTCTCTGCGTTACGAGCAAGCCCATAGCGCCCCCGACGATCCCGCGCTGCGGTCGCCCCGGAGGTGCGCTTAAGCATGCGCCCCACGGCGCCATCCACCAGCGCGCTCGTGCAGCCAACTCGCCACATCGCAGCGCCCCGAATCTCGGCCTCGCGACCGGGAGCGGTAGCTCAGTGCATCAACTGATGTCACTGCAGCGTCTCTGACCGGGAGCTCCTAGGTTACACTCCCCATGGTGGCAGGATTTTCGACTCCAGCTTTTCGCTAGGTCGAATTTGATTGCTGTCTGGAGGAGAATTCTAGCGGCCGGCTCCTCTGATCGGTAGTTTTCCGTGGTTTCTCCGATCAGCACCAGGGGAATGCCGGAGCAGTACCCGAATAAACGGGCCACGCACCGCTCCCTATCTTTCCTACCTCTTCCTTGTCCTATCCTCTCCTCTTACACACACACTTATACTAACACGCTACACTACTACACATGCCGGGAGACCGGTCGTGGACTTAGAACCTGTCCCGGCTAGCGCGATGCCCTGAGGGTGGGAGATACTGGTTAGGGAAAACTGTTAGTCGACGGTAGGTCGGCGCCGGATGTCGCCATCCAGCGGGACATGATAACCGCCACTCACGAGTAGAAACAAAACATGCACTACTCTTACGGGGCATTAGCAGTTGACGCGCCCGGAATCACTAGTAACGCCATCTATTGCTGTCACTACCTCCATTTTAGCTTGTCTTTATCTGGTGTGATGTGTGAACTTGTGGCACCAACTCCGCACATCTTCCTGCTATTCCCTGCCTTTTGCACCGTGCCACGCCCAACCCGCCGGCCGCACGGCACCGCGCCGGACGCCTGCGCCGCCAGGCCGATTGGTTGGTTGTTAGTTATTCCGGGCGCGTCAACAGCTTAGGTGGCGGCGCCGACCTACCGTCGGCTAGTGGGGTTTCCCCCTCACCAGGACTCTCCCACCAGCGGGGCACCGCCCCAGCCGGGACAAGCTCTAAGCTCTCGACCGGTCACCCGGAATATGTGATAGTGTAGTGAATGTTAGTGTACGTGTGTGTGTAAGGGGGAGAGGATAGGACAAGGAAGAGGAAGGAAATATCGCGCGCGGTCCGTGGCCCGTTTGGTAGGGTACAGCTCCGGCATTGACCTTGTGTTGATCGGAGAAACCACGGAAAACTACCGATCATAGCAGCCGGCCGCTAGAATTCTCCTCCAGACAGCGACTGAATTCGACCTAGCTGAAAAGCTAGTGTCGAAAATCCTGCAGCCGTCAGGACTCGTGTCTAGGACCTCCCGGTCAAAGGCGTTGCAGTGACATCAGTTGATGCACTGAGCTACCGCTCCCGGTACGAAATAATTAAAACGGGGCACTACGTGAGAGTAAAATCATCGCAATATCTATCACCAGTATATTCCATGGTCTCATTTTACCTTAGATAATCCACAAACATAACAGTGAAAAAATGTCTAAAGACATTCTATAGAAACATATAGTGTTGGAAAAACCTTAATTTAATCCCAAAATGGTTATGAAAATAATTATTATGTTTCGAATCATTATTCCTTTTTGTCTCTGCTCCTAACGGTTTCCAAAATAGTGCGTCATCTTTGCGCGAGAAAGCCTTGTTTGAACGATGATGTCACGCTTTTCAAATTCTTTAGAAAATACTAAATTCACACACTCGTTTTTATATGAAAAATTCATCAATTTTATACGATCTTCGTAAACACCTTATTTCCGAGATCTAATGTTTTTAAAACTCCTATTTACACATTTTTTTTACATTCTTACATTACTGATTCTAACATCCAATCTTGATTTATATGCAAGCACTGGAGAGAAATGATCCAATTGAAAAGAAATAAATTCAACAAATTGTCAGGAGATGTCATTAAATTTTCATTAATTCTATAACTCTTTTGTTTCTTTCACTTATGTCCTACAGAATATTTTGTAATTTGATCGTTCTCACTCGCGTAAACAATAAATGACATTCACACAATGGTAAATATTCAACTGCGCATTACAAAATAATTAATATAGGTCTGAAAGAAAAACTCTTACGGAAGAAATAAGTTCATGAAATTAAAAAGAGGATCTAGTAGCGCAAAATGTCAGTCAACAAATCATTAGTCCACTAAAGTCAGCATTTATCCGCTGTCCATATTTATACAACAATTTAAAAAATATCTCTTGTGTGCGCGAAAAAACAGATTACTACTCTAGTTAATGTTCAAGCGAGGTGATTACTCGGAGTGCTGACACTTTACTGAATGTCGCACCCATAATGACGCAAACACAGTAAACATCGATCCGGCCCCATTAAACCAGTTCGGCACGAGCAACAATAGATAGCGGTCATGCGCAAACAGGGGGCGACCGAATGTATATTCATTTAGCGGCCAATACAAACTAATTTTGGCAATTTCAAGTCGCGTGTGTCTGGAGGGCGCCGAAATTGGGGGAATTAAAATGAGAGGCGGTGAACTGCGTCCACACACTTCGCGAGAGGTCAGTTAAACGCCGCCCACTGGGTTTATCTACCGCCCGCTGGCTTCCCAGAGGGGCTATTTTCGCTGCTTTGAGGGTTCCACTACACCAATTCCGGGAGCTCATTACTCCTCCAGAACACAATGCCAAGCAATAGAAGATCGCCAGGATGCGGATTCCAACACGAATTTAGATACTACGAAATGCAAATAATGTGAAGCAAGTTGTAAAGAAAATATTCTGAATAACAACCTGAAATCTCAGATTAATTTGTAAAAAATATCGCATTGTTTTGTTCAGGAAAAATAACGATTGATCACTCAGTAAGTAAAGTGACATCTTATATTCATGTAGATTTAGAATTCAAATAAGTTTAGTTTTTGTTTGTTTTCCTGTAAATTCTATTTTTTTATTTACCTGAACCCATTCAGTTATCAATTTAAGCGTACTATAAACAATGTTTGCATATTTCAATTCAGTATTTTCTTTAATGTTTTAGATTTTAAACATCTGATTCAAACAGAAAAGAGAGTAAAGCTTGGACAAGTGTTTCTTTTAACGCACAGTTATTCAAACTGTAAATATATTTGAAAACGTAAAAAATAAAATAATTCGAACCGAAATGAATGAAAATAGTATGTTATAAATAAATCAACTAAAAATCGATTAATGTCTTTGTATTTACCACGCAAGAAACAAAATATGAATTAAATTAATAACAGATCGATGAAAACATATATAAACGGATTCTCTGTTAAAGAATCCATACTTACACTATAAGAAATAAATCAGAATTATAATAACAATATAAAATTGTCTGTAATTTAAAAAAGGAATAATAATATAAATTAATAAGTGTAAGAACTATAATTACATTGTCAGTTAATTGTTTAAAAGTCAGTTTCCAGCACCTTTAGCACGAGCAAGTTCTCCACCTCATTATATTCCAATATCTCGAGAATTAATTCTATTACTACAATTATCGTTACTTCGTTCTTTCGAATTCACAAAGCACAAATTTTTTTCCGGAATTAAAACAAAAGATTTAGCAAGCACCTCCACTCCCTACCAATGAGGCGTCTCTCCAAAAGAGGGGGACCACAAGAGATGCCAGACTGTCCGCCGGAAACTCCCGTGGGAAGCGCGCAGCCGGCCCCCGCGGTGTTTTTCATTGTGTTTTACAACAGACTAAATTCATTGATAATGTTTACCTGGGACATTAAACACTTTGCCGATATTTAGTGGGGCATAACGCAAGGCAGGGAGAGCACTCCTCTCAAATTTATTCTTGGCCAGGCTTACACGGTGCGCCACGCAGCCGGAGTGAAGGCATTGAGAAAGAGGTGTGTCCTTTCTCTGTTCTTTCTTTATGGGACGCAACAGGGAGAAAGAGAACCGATGAACAAAAGTGCAGCATGTTGGATAGAATATTTTGGAAGTGAACGTAAGTAAATTTTGTGTGCAAAATTTGATCATATTCGTTATTATATCTTTCAATTTAGTATGTCCATAGATGAAACAAAGTCCAGATGATACTAAATAGCTTGCATAAAGTAAAATCATTTAATTCGAGAAAGGATTGAAACTTCTTTTATTTTTCTGATACGAAAAAAGGCTATTTCACCGTACAGTTCTAAGAAACTCTGGAAAACTCCAGTACACAACAATAGAGATTAATAATTTACAATAATTTAGAGTAGAAATGAAACGAAATATATACAGTTACAGAATTAGTACATACTAGGGACATTCATTTCTTTCAAAAGCTTACGTTTTACACATTTGAGAGATCTCAACAAGGTGCTTTACATTACTCAGTTTAAAGAACGTTAATGTCCTTATTATACTACATGAAGGGTGTATTCCTCATTAAAACAACTCATTGTGCAGATTTCCCATTGTATAAACTCATGATCATCTGTATACAAAATCTGTGTCATAATTATCCGCGCTTAAAAGGCCTCAACTTATCGTTACGTTCAACCGAATCAGAAGTTCATATTAGAACTGCGTCTGAAGTAATGAGATTTTAGGTAAAATCTCGTACGCCCTAGATGGGCCAAGAAAAATATTAAAAGATATTTTGAGATTTGGGAAGACAAATTAAAATATATTTTGGATCTAAAATGTTTTTATGGTATTAGGCTGTTACAGTGTTGGATACTCAATATTTCAAGATGGGCTGTTATGATATGAAACTAATTTACACAATGGTGGCTGAGGGCAGGCGGTACAACACTATAAAAATGATTTGGTGTGTTGTTTTATGGTCAATACCGAAAAAAAAGGTTTTAAAGCAATAAATTGTAGATATGTTCAGTTTTGATTCAAACAATGTTGAAGGATAATACGCAAGATTAATACGTAATTTGCGAAAATTACTGCACGTGATTAAAGGTTCACATTCTACAGTCCCGCTCTATACCCCTTTCTATGTCCCTCCTAACAATATCATTTTCTATGCTCCTGCTCACTGGTTTGGAATTCTCTCAGAATGTTTTGCAGATGCGGTCGTTCTATCATACCCCACATTCAGAGTTTTACCAGAGAGTAGGAGGTTAGGATCTTTTGTACGTTTATGATCTTCAGCATTCATTCTTAGACTCTTCACACATTCTACAAAGCTCAAAATCTCCACGAGTAATATCTTCAAGTTATCTCGCAGGAGATTAGGGTCAGCAAGAAACGTCTATTTGAGAGTCGAGGCAGCAAGCGATTAAAGTCACAAAAGGCAGACTATAGCATCCACTATGTGACATCATCCGTCTTCATTAACGAGCTCGTTTTCCTAAGACTGTTATATAGAGGATACACGCGGAAAGGAGAAGGGCAACCGTTGCAAAGCCTATTAAGCTAGCTATTTAAAAAGCTGACAAAATGATAAAAAGGGGAGGTCGTTGAAAATGAAATTGCATTGTTTACCAAGCATCTACCGCGCGAATATGCCACTAACTCCAAACTCTTCATTTAGTACTTACTCCATCTCAAAAAAGCAAGAAGGAAAGAAAGAGGAACAGAGAGAATGTTTTGCCGAAACAAGAAAAATCATGCAAAATCGGTCAGCGAACTGGACTGTTGTACCCGAGTTTGTGGGTTCAAACCCGATCGAAGCCGTGGATTTTTAAGGGCGAAAAAATCATTCGTACGCCTTCCTTCGGAGGGGGAGTAAAGCCGGCTGTCCCATGTAGTAGATTTACTGCATGTAAAAGATCAAGACACTCGCAAGTCCCGAGAAAGCCTGTCAGCGGACTCGACGGCTAATGGACGCACCTCATCCACTGATTCTGCGTGGCGGTTGCTATAGAGTCAACAATAAACTTTCTGAAAGACTCTTCTAAGATGTGTGGATGTGTATGTCGGATACTCTGGCCGACGAGTTAGTACTTTGTATATAGTATGTGAGAAGGATAAATCTTTTCCGCAATGTTTATACTTTTTCTGCATTAAACTTGTTTAGGAAAACTCTATTTATTAATCTTCGTTTTCCCACACAATAACACATTAATATTTTCAATAATATCCTTTTCAATTAGCTCATCTAGTAATTGAAAAGAAACTTGTACTGAAAATCAGAAACACAGAAATTACTCTGCCTCTATAATTTATCGAAATCGGTTAAATGACCCCTGATATTCAGAACATACATAATAGACTTAATTAGAATAGCTAAAAGCACTTAACGAACCAATAATTAGATAACAAATCATGAATGAAACAAATCCAAGTATAAAAATTACATTAATATCTCGATACGCTTTCGTTCCAGTCATTAGGAGGAATCTGGCTAGCCACGATTTACGACGTGGGCATATCGGTCCGAGTGCGCCCGGCTTCTTCGTCTCTCGCGTGGAGCAATAACTTACATGGTATTCAAGAGAACACACTACGAGACCCGAAAGCGATTAGGAGCAATTTAGTCGTCACTCTAACCGCGATCTCACTTCTTCATTCTGCTTAGTCCCTCTTCAAAATAACGACTTTAAAATCAACATTCGTTCCGAATTCCATCTACCCCTGCATTTATTTCATTTTCATGACAAAAACGTCGTTCAGCATGTACAACATGAAAATGAAAGATTTCTGTCCGATGCCAGATTTGAGAAGCTATTCTGTAAACGAGACTCTAAATGTTACCCCTAAAGGCGAGAAGGAGAAATCAACACGACTGATCGACGTGGGAATGAGACATAGGCACGTGTTCAAAATGAAAAGGTTTTGTATCAAAACCTTGAAACAGCTCTAGAAACATCCTAGCTTTCTTTACGATAAATACACGGATGTACGTAATCATGATTGCTATGACGGGATGGAAATGAAAAAGTCTATTGTTATTAGATTTGTCAAAAGTTTTATCGCTGGTTTTCCTAGAACCTACTAAATATTGCCCACTAGTTTGGGTTGTCCCGGCTGGGGCGGTGCCCCGCTGGTAGGAGAGTCCTGGTTAGGGGGAAACCCCACTAGCCGACGGTTGGTCGGCGCCGGATCTCGCCATCCAGCGGGGGAAGATCACTGCCATCTCCCATGTAAAAACATGCACTACTCTTACGGACTACTGACCAGAGTAGTTGTGCCCGAAAACACAAAAAAATCAGTCAATCAACCCATTGCATATCGCAACCCATACGTGTTGCATGTAAAATCGCTACTTTCGTGTAAGCAAAACATCGGTTTCATGTCTTTACCGTCCAAGAACATTCGTTTTGGATGTCGGTAACCACGTGAGAAACTAATCATGTCTGACAGCAACGGTCATATTTTAAGCCAAACATAGTGCTCATAAAACGTTCATGTGAATCAGGAGAATCTATACGTCTATCTGCCATGACTGTCAATGTATTTTCTGAATCGTAGTGATCATTATACATCTCTTCATCACTGATATTTTTATTGTCATTTTAACTCTTCACGGTCCTTCACGGAGAAGGAATATGGCTGGGTAGATTGCGGAATTATGATAATTTTGTCCTCTCTTTAATAATTCTATTATATTAATTTAATAATTGTCATCTGGTATTCATCAATGTCTTCGGTTTGAAACACAATGGTAGCTAAAATAATGATTGAGAAGAAGTCATATTACGCTGAAACATTTACTATCTGCGATGTGCAGTTAGTGCGTGCATAAGATTAATTTTAAGTCAGTTATATAGTAGTGTTTATGTTTATTTTTAATTTTTGGACTTTCTTACCCTTATTGATGGATTAAAAGGTATGCATTCAGAGCAAACGTTTAATAACTGTCAACGCCGAAAAAATGATTTTAAAAATATAGACGATCTTGGCGAAAATCATAATTTCGCATGCCAAGTCGACGTGGGCGCAATGATAACTAAACTAAGCACACATCTGTGGTGAAATCTGCGACAGATTAAAAACAGAAATGAGGTAGAATAAATATCGCAACTTTCCTATCGAAATGTAATGCATGATTGGAAAACAAAAGTCGTTAGAAACGTATAACGCGGTCTTATTTTATAAACGTTAAAGTAAGCATCTAATTTAGAGTAATAAAATATTATCCCGTTCATATCAGTTTAATATTTACTGAAAAATATTACGGTAATAATTTTTCACAGTTTCTTTGGCAATTTTCTTTGAGTACTGGTACTAAAAAACTTTAAATATAAAAACCTAAAAACGAATATTAATAAAATCATTAAAATTAAAAAGGGGAGGGGAGGGCGAAAGGGGAGGGGAAGGGGAGGGGAAAAGGAGGAATAAGTGATAGAAGGAAGGGGAGGGAAAAGGGGAAGTTAAAGGTGAGGGGAGGGGGAAGGGGTGGGAAAAGGGGAAGTTAAGGGTGAGGGGAGGGGGAAGGGGTGGGAAAAGGGGAAGTTAAGGGTGAGGGGAGGGGGAAGGGGTGGGGAAGGGGCTGATTCCGCGCCGTGTGTGCGGCCTCTTCCGCAGTGCCGGCTACGGGGCTTACCTGCGCTCGCAGCTTCATATTTCATCCGCCGCACGCGCGTAGATTGCGCGCCGCCGCCCGCGATGCAAAATATATTCGTTGACGCTGTTTGCGTGGAGGGGCGCGCGCGGTGAGGCAGGCGGGGGCGGCACGGGGCAGTGGAGGGCAGAGGCCTGGGTGACGAGGGGTCGAGAGGGAGGAGTGGCGGTGACAATACATGTGTTCATAGTAGACGGCAGACGGTGATGGTGGTGGTGAGAGGGGTGGTGCTGAGTGTGGTGAAGTTAGTGGTGAAAGTGGTGAAGTTAGTGGTGAAGTTGGGGTGAGTGAGGGGGGGATGTGGTGCTGGTGCTGGTGCTGGTGAGGGTGTTGGTGCGGTGGGTGAGGGTGATGATTTTGGATGTGAGGTTGGTGGTGTTGGTGACGGTGGTGATGTTGGAGATGAGTCTGGTGGTGTTCGTGAGGGTGCTAATGTTGGTGAGGGTGGTGATGTTGGAGGTAGGTTGGTAGTGAGGGTGAGGGAGGTGAAGGAATCTGAAATTTCCGAGAATGAGGCTAAGGCGACTGGCAGGATGTTGAAAGTTCAGTCCGATTTGGCACAGGTAGTGGCAGTTAAGTGTTATAGCCACTACGACAGGTACTATAACAGAGAAAGTAATAATGTTCGCGAAGACAGTAACAGAGTGAGTGTTGTAGTGTTGGCGACTGCGTTAGTGTGGTAATTCAAAATGGCAGTGGTACACAATATATCGAAATTAGATTGATTAATTGATTGACATTTTTTCAAGTTTTCGGGTGCGCCAAGTGCTTTGGTCATTAGTTCCGTAAGTGTAGTGCATGCTATTTTCTCGTGAGATGGTAGTGATCTCTCTCCGCTGGATGGCGAGATCCGGCGCCGACCTACCGTCGGCTAGTGGGGTTTCCCCCTAACCAGGACTCTCCCACCAGCGGGGCACCGCCACAGCCGGGACAAGCTCTAAGCTCCCGACCGGTCTCCCGGAATATATGGTAGTGTAGTACATGTTAGTGTAAGTGTGTGTGTAAGGGGGAGAGGATAGGACAAATCGCGAAAGAGGAAGGACAGATCGCGCGCGGTCCGTGGCCCGTTTGTTAGGGTACTGCTCCGGCATTCGCCTGGTGTTGATCGGAGAAACCACGGAAAACTACCGATCAGAGCCAGAATTCTTCTCCAGACAGCGACTGAATTCGATATAGCTGAAAAGCTAGTCCTGCCTCCGTGGGGAGTGTAACCTAGGACCTCGCGGTCAGAGGCGCTGCAGTGACATCAGTTGATGCACTGAGCTACCGCTCCCGGTCGGAAGGGCAGGAGGGGTGGGGGCGCGGGTGGGGGGCGTGAAAGGGCAAACAGCATCCGCGCCCTCCGATTGCGCGTCCCTCTCTCCTGGGTGCTCTGGAGCCACGCGCGTGCATTAAACGCGTGGGTGGGAGCTCATGAAAGAGTCACGGGGGTGGGGGCGC
Source organism: Teleogryllus oceanicus (assembly GCA_964035755.1). Lineage (NCBI taxonomy): Eukaryota > Metazoa > Arthropoda > Insecta > Orthoptera > Gryllidae > Teleogryllus > Teleogryllus oceanicus. The sequence goes on from CAXIVR010000009.1 coordinate 11,519,737, forward strand.
AAAGTCCTCCGCCCCGAGGGCGAGATGTCCGTAGGTACTAAACCGATGACAAAACTCGGAACGTTTTTATACCGGATTTTGTCTGAGCCGCATTGGAGTCGGTTACATGATGGCACATCAAATACTTATTATAAAGATCTTAAATAGGGTAAATCATTACTATTACAAAGTTTATGGTATTTTATGGTACATTATATTTAATGGTACATTATCACGGGTGTGCAAATGTTTAGGTGATGATTATTTTTCAATGATATAATTATTGGAACTGGGAAAAATTACAAGCATTTGTTAGTATAATAAAGTAGGAAGCCAGTACTAAAGCCATTTCTTTGTGAGATAAAAAATGGTATTATTAATTCAAAATATAGTGGATGTTGAAAAGCCCATGTGGTGTTATCAATTCATGAAATGTGTTATTATATGCATAACCAAATCAATTATTCATTCGACGTGCATAAAAATATTACAAAATATATTTTTTTAGCTGTTATGAAACATTTACGGAAATTTTACATGCAGAAATGAACGCCTGGAAGGCGGCATGCTCACTCTTCATTGAAAAACAATAGAAGACCGCTTACATGTTACATAAACCGACAACTTGCAATCATATCATCATATGAAGTTCCCATCATAATCCATCTTTGTATAAAGACTCTCACCACCCAAACATGATACAATATCTTGGTGTTTTCCAATGCTTCATTCATCGCAACTCCCGCCAACAAGCCCCATGCGGCCCCGCCTCCCCAATCCGCAACGCATCAACAAAAAGCCCCGCGCGGGCGCACGTGCGAAATTGATTTCGTGTCCATCGCCGCCAGGGCGCTCGCGAGTGCGTGGGCGGGCGTTCAAAGAAGGCGACGCGTCGGGGAAGGGCGGGGGGCGGGGGAGCCATCCGACAAATTAACGACTGTCGGGCGCAGGCGCCTCTGCGGCGGGCACGCGGACAGACACGCGGTGGCGGCAGTGGCGGCGGCGGCAGAAGCGGCGGGGGCGGCAGGGGCGGTGAGGGCAGCGGCGGGGCGGCGGCGTGGGTAGTGGCGGGGGCGGTGGCGGCGGCGGGATGTCGGCGGGGGGGAGGAGGAGGCGGGTAAGGTGGCAGGGTCAGGGGCGGGGCGGTGGGGGCGGAGGCGGTGGCGGGTTCAGGCGGCGGCGGGGCGGCGGGGCGGGGCGGCGTCACGGTGTGGTCGGCGGGAGGCGAGGCGGTGGGGGCGGCGGGAGGCGAGGCGGTGGTGGGGCGGCTGCGGCGGTAACGAGGGCGGCGGGGCGGCGGAGGCGGCGGGGCGGCGGGGAGCGGGTCGGCGGGGCGGCGGGACGGTGTGGTCGGCGGGGAGGCGAGGCGGTGGGGGCGGCGGGGCGGCGGGGGTGGTGGGGCGGTAGCGAGGGCGGCGTGGGCGGCGTGGGCGGCGTGGGCGGCGTGGGCGTGAGCGGCGGGCGAGCGCGCGAGCGCGCGAGCGCCCGTGGCCCGCAACAAAAGGTTTCCTGCGGTACATTTTAATTGGACCGCGAGGACGCGCACCTGTGCCGCTCGCCCCGCCCCCGCGCGCCCAAACACAGCGCGATCGCGTATTTTTCCTAAGCCCGCTCTCTAGCCCGCGCCTCTTCTAGAGCACACGAGGCTGCGCACCGCTGCCGGCTGTGACACCTCTCAGAGGGAACATCGGTCATCAGGAGATCCTACGGTCTAACCAGATAGCTGGGTGGAACTCAGCTCTGTCTGGAGGAAAATTCCAGCGGCGAGCTGGCCTGTTCGGTCGTTTCCCGCTGTTTCTCCGATCAATACCATGCGAATACACGAGCAGCAACATAACAAAATGATCACAAAGCGCGTGCGACCATTTCTTCCTCATCCTGTCCATTTCCCTCCCCTTGGACTCGCATACATTCCACAGATGTCTGAAGGCCTGATGGGAGCCTGTCCCGTCTGCTCCGGTGTCTCGGAGGAGATATCTGGAGAGGAAACCTCAAAATTCACGGTGTAGATTGGCGCCGGATGTCACATTCTAGTCGGAGGGGGATCCTTCGCCACATCACGGGACATAACATGCACTACACTAACGGGACTACTGTAGTATCTCAGTAGTTCACGCACCCGGCGATCATGCTCATTGACTCACTCGCCGCAACGGAAGGTGCACTAACAGAAGCTGATATTTAAGCATACTAATAGTAGGTTAAGCTAACTTGAGAGGTAATTTGACCACAATAATAAATTCTATATAATTTTGCTTCTTGCCGATTTTTCTCAGTTTACGTTAAGGCTAATTTCCTTGGGGTCTATTCTCTCGACCCGACTGTGCTTCGCTACTTACAACTCTGAAGGGTTCCTTTAAGTCAAATGAAGCCACTCTCATGTCTAAACTCATCAGAGGAATGAGAACAATAGTCCTGATGCTCTGAAACACGGAAGAGATGGTAATGGGCAACTATTGATGAGTGGTAGCACTACGCTAAAACATGTAAGTTCTTATTGAATAGTAAGCGAATACATATGCAATATGAAATAGTAACTGCACCAACATAGAAGACTAGTTCCTTGGTAAATAAATATCCTACCAAAAACTACTAGTGCTCTGAACAAATTTGTTTCTGTCTTTCAAGTTATAATCGGTAACTACATTCTCCAAAATTTGGGTTTTAGATCATCACAATATTGTTTTTAGGGTACATTCTGCCTCTCTTCTTCCTCCGTTCTCATACTCCTGTCGCGCAAAGAAAAAATAGGTATGCTCCTTCCATGATCATGTAAACGCGTCTTTCTAAATAGTACATTGATAATGTTGATACTTTTCAAGCTGCGTATTAACTAAGGTCGAAATCCGCCCGTCCATTTAGTCTCCATTTATTTGATATTTGTTGAAGCTAAGTCCAGTTATAATTTTCAACGGAGTTCGAACTCCACACTGTCCTCTTTGGTGCTCTGAAACGTCTGGTGTCGTGTGAAGTAGCGGAAATGCAGCAATGCAGATCAGGTGAAATGGAGTCCAATATTGGTTTTGGAAGATCACTTAGAACATGAATGGCGCGACATTCGCATTTGATGGCAGGAGTTAATGTTCAGATAGTCTGTCAGATTCCGCTATCGTATCATAATCCTCTTTAGTACTGTTGATGGTCCTCCAGTAACCTCATCACACGGCTGTCACCACTCAATAACATCCGAAGATTATGGTCATAAACCAAACGGATATATCTAAAGACCAGTCGCCGAGAGAGAATAGAATTATTTAGCGCATACTAAGGTGAGAATCATGACAACGTCTGAATCTATTTAAAAATAAGAATGTGAACTTGAAGGTTTTATTATACCTCAAATGAACATTTACAGTCTTAGGAGAGCCATAGTTTTAAAGAACATTGTTTTGAGAGTGGTCTACTTCAATGATACATGAATAGATTTATCTTCTGGGCTGGTGTTGGTTGAAAACAACTGGATTCTGAATAATTGTTTGTGATATTTGCATCGTCACCTAATATTATTCTAGATTTATATCAATCATCAAGGCTTAATAAAAGAAAAAATAAGCATTCTGCTATTCATATTTAGTCATTTTTGGACACTGGAGATCTACGAGTAATAACTAAGCAAGCTCGGGAAGCAGAATTTGGCATACAGGACCGGAATGAGGTTAACCCGCCCCCAATTTCATCCACAAAGGTACGATTGGAAATTGTTGTGCCTAGCATTTTCACTACAATGGTACACAATAAAAGATGCAACAAAAGTGAGCATTTGCTTTACGTGTAACTTAATTCAATACATGTCATCTTGTGAAACCTCGAGCTGTAGCTCAGTGCATCAACTGATGTCACTGCAACGCCTCTGACCGGGAAGTCCTAGGTACGAGTCCTGACGGCGGTAGGATTTTCGATACAAGCTTGCCAGCTAGGTCGAATTCAGTCGCTGTCTGGACGAGAAGTCTAGCGGCCGGCTGCTCTGATCGGTAGTTTTCCGTGGTATCTCCGATCAACACCAGACGAATGCCGAAGCAGTGCCCTAACAAACGGGCCATGGACCGCGCGCGATCATTCCTTCCTCTTCCTCGTCCTATCCTCTCCCGTGACACACGCACACTTACACTAACATGCACTACACTACCACATTCCGGGAGACCGGTCGGGAGCTCAGAGCTTGTCCCGCTGGGGCGGTACCCCGCTGGTGGGAGAGTCCCGGTAAGGGGGAAACCCCGTTAGCCGACGGTAGGTCGGCGCCGGTTCTCGCCATACAGCAGGGGAAGATCACCGCCGTTTCCCGAGAAAAAGCAGGCACTACACTTATGGGACTAATGACCAAAGCAGTTGACGCACCCGGAAACACGAAAAATCAATCCATCAATCAATCATCTGGCGAGAGTACCCTTTATGGATGCTACGGGTTGTCGATGAACTACATTAATTCTGAATGATAATGTGCTTCCACAAAAGAGAGACTTCTGAAAGATAACCATATAAAATAAAATAAAAATTCCATTCATATAATACGCTGCGTTCTGAGCCCTCGTAAAATATAAACGAAACGTTAAGGTCGTTTGTGTGAGTGGCCCCTTTTCGACGCCAGCACGCGGCATTCGGAGCGACACGAGAGCACGTGCGAACCTAACGGAGCAGAGCGGAGCGGAGCTCTGAGCGTGGCGCCGCCTTCAGGAGACCAATGAGCGGGCGGCAACGGGAAAGGAGGGACTGCTCAGAAAAGAACGTGCGACGGAAAGAGCGACTTGCCGTTAGGCTAAAACGAGGAACGAAATATTTATGTTTAGAAGTGATTAAAATCAGGGGGTCTGGCTAGCCTTCCTCGCTGCTGGTCTAATTGCATAGTACAAGGAAAGTTGGTCGAAGGAGATATCTCTTTCAGCGACCCAAAATTCCAACCGTCTTTTCGACGGCAAATGCAGCGGCTGTCGTCGCATTTCAAACTTCTCGTGCGTAATAGCACCCTCTTACTCTCTTTCGAGGTTATTAAGTAACCATTTCAGTCGCCTGTAAATTTCAAATTATAGGTTAGGAGAAATGGCCGGAAACCATTCACTTAAAACAAAGGCACTCAAATAAAGAAAGCGACGGTGAAAACGGCAAGATTTCGAGACAAGTGAAAGAGCTAATAGAGTTAAGTGGACACAAAGTGGGCGTACAAGGAAAAGGGACGTTGAAAAGAAAACGATGATGAACATGCCAATGGAATAGAGGTGATACATATACAGAAAAACTAGTAAGCAACACAGATAGCAAAAGGGGAACATGTCTAAATGCAATAGTAAGATAAATAATATGTATGGTGAAGCTTTCATTTTACAAGTGAAATTACTTAGTGCGTCAATGACCAGTAATGCCGTGGAATAAGAAATCTAATAGTACGTAAATTGAAATAGTAATAAATAAATTGCAGAAGAAAATGCAATTAATAGGACAGCAATAAATCATACTAATTTCAAGATGTAGTTTTCTTTTGCAATTTAATTAAAATATAAGTGCAATAATTGTTTTGTCATATAAAATATTTCAAGTGCGCCTCTACAAATCTTAATTGAATCACAATTTCTACCCTTATTTTCTCTTTATTTTGAAAAAGTGTTGTGTGTTTTTTCTTCACAGAATAGGAGAAACAACTAATAAAATAGTTGAAATTTTTCGGAGATAAAAGCAAAGAGTATAGAAAATTGATATGTTGCGAAGTTGATTCGACCTAAAAAACTAGCCTTCGTTTGGAAATTCGTTAAATGTTTGATATCTTCATTGGAGCTGCTTCCCTTGATCTGACTAAATAAAAAAATCATACAATATTTAATTATACAATTTTAATTTCTTATTTAATTTATCAATAGTTAGAAACAGTAAAACCTGTATGTGACGTATTCGGAATAATAATAATAATAATGATAATGATAATAATAATAATAATAATAATAATAATAATAATAATAATAATAATTGGTCTGGAGATAGACATGAAACTTGACCGTCTTGTGTATTAGTAAGGTGTGTATAGTTTATATTACTTTGGTTTTATATTACTTTTGTTTTTCACATATGTTCATTTATATGATGTTATTATAAATAATATTGTTCAGACAAGTTGTCTTCATTCCTTTGTGTTGTTTGTGTTAACTGCAGCCCTGAGAAAAGAATTAAATACTCCGAAACGTTAGCGAACTAATGTGTTTTATTAATTCACCAATCCCGTGATCCACATCCCAAAATAATAATATTATTATTATTATTAATAATAATAATAATAATAATAATAATAATAATAATAATAATAATAATAATAATACTTAGCACCATTTCTTTCGAATAGGGTTGTAAAGAAAGGTAACAGACGATATGTTGAAGAGTGGAAATCGGAGACGACTTGGTGAGCAAGCTAAAAGCTGAGAAACGAATCCGAGCAACAACACGGGGGAATGGCGACAACAGGCAATCGCCCACGGCCAGTGGACAGAGGTAGAGGCGCAACAGGCGGGGCAAGAGTTACGCACACTTACGGTCGAGCAAAGGGGGTGGGGTGGGGGGAAGAGTTGCGAGAGCGAGGGTTTATGTCACGGGGATACGGTTATGCTTACGGTTATGGTGTTCTAGTACTTGATCCTACAGGGACTATTGCAGCTAATTTGTGCGCTGCTAGCAAATTTCCCAGCGTGGCTCGGGGGGGGGGGACCCATTCGAAGGCAACAGTCATTTCTTAATCACACGGATTGCAATGCGTTTATCTTAACCTAAATATACAAAACTAGAGCCTTCGTCTGTGGTTTCAAAGTAATAACATTTTTAAAAATCGCAGACGGTTATTTTCATAATATAAAAACCCATTCAATTGTTTTTCCAATGTTTGTGGAGCTTGCTGATCTTGCTAGCTAATCTTGGGAACTGCTACCGATTCTAATGGGGATTTCACTGAAAGATGAACATTTTGTCGAGAATAATTACAATAGTTTTTTTTAATTATTATATAAAGAAAATGTGTTTATTTTTTATATAAGTCTACAGAAATGAATGACTACTAAATGAAAATGTTGTATTCTTGACCTTCAAAGCAAGAAAAACGTCTAGAACAAATTTTGTAAAATAAACATACTCTCATCTTTCTTTTCTACCCCTTAAAGCAAAATTCATGAATGCACTCGTTTATTAATATTTCAAAATCGATGAGAAATTCCTCTAAAATGGTTTCATTGTTTACAAAATTCCATAATACTGACATGCTTATTCAATTTAATAGCGTTATTGGACTTGAGTAATATCAGATCCAAATTGCTCCTGTAAGTTTGCCGGAAGTTCGCAACAATGCATCTGTTCACAGCTGTCCCTAGCAACGTTGGACAGGTCAAAATTTGTGATTCCGGACATTGATTAGTAGATGTGGACACTCATAAGTAGGTCTCAGCCGTAGATCATTGTCATCCTCTGGAGGCGCCCAGACTAACTATTGCACATAGATGCACTTTTGAATCTGTGATGTAATGCTAGTCGTAAAAAGTACGTAAAACGCCAAAATTTTACTGGAAGTACGTAACAATGCATCTATTCACAGCTGCCCGTAGCAACGACGGAGGCAATTGTTGATTGATTGATTGATTGATTGATTGATTTTTTCGTGTTTCCGGGCGCGTCAACTTCTTCGGTCATTAGTCTCGTTAGTGTAGTGCATGTTTTTCTCGGGAGATGGCGGTGATTTTCCCCTCGCTGGATGGCGAGATCCGGCACCGACCTACCGTCGGCTAGTGGGGTTTCCCCTAACCAGGACTCTCCCACCAGCGGGGCACCGCTCCAGCCGGGACAAGCTCTAAACTCCCGACCGATCTCCCAGAATATGTGATAGTGCAGTACATGTTAGTGTGAGTGTGTAAGGGGAGGCGGGGGCGAGGCGGGGCAAGGCAGTTCTAGGGGGGGGGGGGGAGGGGGGGGGAGGGACAAGGTAGAGCTGGGAGGGTGCGACCCAGTAGGGTAGGTTTCGGCAGTGCGGAGAAGAGAAGGGAAGTCCACGACCGGAATACTCCATGGCTAAAATTCCGTTTCCTAATAGACGGCTGAGGCAAATAAAATGCCGCGTTCCCCGGAGTGCTTCAACCAGTACGTTAATAAGGAAGAGATAAGGAATAATGTTGAGTATAAATAATACTTCGTACAGAGAAAATTTAAATGATTACACAGATACGGAGATTGGTTAGATATCACTGCCCCGTTAGATTGGTCTTTGTCAACATTTATACAATGCGCATACATTTTTAATGATATCGGAATACAAATTATCTCAGCATATAATTCCATTATTCAACTACGCGAGGAAACGTGGTTAATATAAGAAAAAACGCACTAAAATAATTTGGTACGTTAGCCCACAGAGGTGTAGGTCAGGCAATTGCGGTGTAGATTGCTCATTAATTATTAATAATAAACTGAATACAATGTTCATTTCATAAAGAATTGGTATTAATAATTCATAAACCAAACATGTCGGCTAGATTGTGTGCAGGAAGCTTCGAAATGCTGCATCAGCTAATTTACAAACATTTTAATGCAAGCATAGTAAAATGAAATCGTTGGAAAATTGAAAAATATTCTTCATATCTACTTGAAATGCAATTCTAAAACCCACTGGACTTCAATTACTCATCCCTAAAGTCATTTTTCAGTTGAGTAAATGGCACCTTCTATTTGTCATTTTACTGCCGTTCTTAACAGTCCGTTGTTTTAGCTAAATAAATATTTTTCTCTGTTGAAAGTAGCTCTATGTCCATCTTGGAATTCGTAAGCCCATGACACGTCCTTCCATTCCTCATTAAGCCAATTCAAGTCCGCCGTTATTGTCCGCCAGTGCTGACCGTCACTGCTTCACGTAACACAATCATCCCAACCTCCGTCAATTACCCCTCCTCAACCTCGCCGCATACCCTACAAGAGCTCTCCACCTCACTTCTGGACCAATTAACTTAATCACTCCCGTCCTTCCCATACTCAATGCTCGCCTTACCACCGCCTTCGGCGTTCCCGGAATTCATCCGCCACGCCAACCTCCCGTCCTACATCTCTGCGAACCCTCTCGTCCCGCCCCCCCCCCCCCCTTCGCACCCGATCGCCGCGCACCTCGCCACGCGCTCTGCCCCCCTCGCCGTCCCCCCACCTCTCGCTGCCCCCCCCCGACCCCCCGCTATCGCATCTGCCCCGCTCGTCGGGGGCAGAGATGATGGACCCCCAGGGCAGCTGAGAGGCGGCAGAGGCACGTTGAGAGAGATAAGGGCGCCGTGTCGTTTTGTACGTTTTGCGCGAACATCTATCGTCGCCCTGGCTGACACCCCGTCCGCAATCTCTTGGGCCACGGCGCAGAAAGCAGCGACCGTCCGGAGACCTATCTCCGTTCCACCGAAATCACCCACGGGAACTAGTTTTCCCCTAGCGAACATGCGTGTTCACAAAAACTAGCTTACGAAAAATGTAGTCGCGAAATAGATTCCCAAACGAAGTTATTCGTACGATGTATATTTTGTAACACTATCAAAAATCTCATTCTACACTGGTTAGATTGGCATGTGTAGGCAATAAAAATCTATTGCGCAAATTAGGTGTTTGTGCCATTATAACATGATATTACAATGATAACCCCGATATTGAGGATTATCGTATACTTCAAGAATTGACACGTTTTTATGAAATGATCAGACTGTATTAAGGTACAGTGATGTTGCTCCAGAGGGACATCTATTTTCGAAAAATATTTCACAACAAGATGGAATCTGCAGACTCAAATATTGTAATGGAGTAATCCCCTCGCCAAAATAGGTTCACAATCATGATTGCATGAAACTTCAAAGAAAGATTTTAAACCTACAGATGTAAAGATTCAAGATGTCAGAAGAAACGAGTTTTCATCAGTTACGTGGCACCGGAAAGCACACTTTATTTAATAACATGTAACAAGATAATGTAGAGTTTGTGCACGTCCAATTGGATCGCACTAACGATCTTCTGCGCATGCGCACACGCACAAGTGATGCGAAATTTAAACTGCGCAAAAGCACAAAAGATCGATAGTGCTGTAACGTTTAACGAGGGTGCATAATGAGGCAATGATGATACTCAACTGCTGAAGCACTTCAGCTACTTGAAAACAGTAGTTTAGTACGCTGCTTCAAACTACTTCGTGAGAAAGAGCAATGTGAAAGAAAAAAAAACTCACCAAAAATTTCTTCAACACAAAATATATGAAAAACAGAAGCAAGCAATTTTAAGTAGAACTGAAATGGGTGTAAGGACTTTGGTAGTCTTCATTCACAGTATATAGAAGTGTACAATACATACGAGAATGGTCAATAACATACTAAGGGAAACATTTTCTGATGATCGTGATTCAAACCTTCGGCCTTCGCGTACTGCAAAGCATTGTCCCCCCTCTTCTTCCCGGCAACGCCGTCGCATCCCTCACTGCAAAGATAATTCCCGGGAGCTGCACAGCACTTGATCACGCCTAGAACCTCCGTCCAGCGCGCGGAAATATTAACGCGGGGGCGGGGCTGGGCGGAGGCTGACAGCCGTATCTCGGCCGTACCGGGGCGGCCTCCACGGCGCGCCCATCGTCTCCGTCGTCGCCACCTTCCGCTCGCAGGTGCCACCGCCGCCCCCACCCCACGCAGCCGCCCCTCCGCAAGCGAGCACCACCTCATCCTCCCCCATACACCTCACTACTGCCCTCACCCACGCCGCAAACATCGCTTCCTCCCTATGCACCTCACCGCTCCCCTCACACACGCAGCAAACATCACTTCCCCTACATACACCACACCGCTGCCCCCACCCACGCAGCAAACATCACCTCCTCCCACAGTCACCTCGCCGCTGCCCCCACCCTCGCAGCAAACATCACCTCCTCCCACATCACCTCACCGCTGCCCTCACCCACGCAGCAAACATCACCTCCTCCCATAGCACCTCACCCGCTGCCCTCACCCACGCAGAACAATCACCTCCTCCCCTACACCTCACCGCTGCCCACACTCACGCAGAACACATCACCTCCTCCCCCATATACCTCACCGCCCACCCCACCCCCCAAAGAAACTCCCACCTCCTCCATACACCCCACCTCCACGCCTCAGGTCCCCAACACACCCCACCGCCGGCCCCACCTCCCCCCTCAACATCACTCCACCGCCACGAGTCCTCTTAACGCACTCCCTCGCGCCCACTGACCTGCGAGCGAAAGTGCGCGCGTGATGAAGCTGCGCTGTGTCGGTAACAGAGGAGACGCACTCAGTAACTCTCGTATCGCAGGCTCAGGATTTATGCCAACATCCCTCGCAAGGGCTAGTCAGGGGGAGGAATCACAGCGTTGAAATAATAGCAGACTCTGAAAAACTGTATCTTCCTATTCTTTATATTTGATCAAGTATGAAATCAATTACTACAACATTTTTTTCGTGAAACACTTTATGCGACGTGTGTGTGTGTGTGTGTGTGTGTGTGTGTGTGTGTGTGTGTTTGTGTTTGTGTGTGTGTATGTGAGAGGGAGAGAGAGACAGAGAGAGAGGGGGGAGTGTTCATTTCAATACTTGATTTCACTTTTTATTATCGAAATTTTATTATTATTATTATTATTATTATTATTATTATTATATTATTTTTATTATTATTATAATTATTGTTGTTATTTTTAATATTATAATAATAATTATTATTAATTCAAATTATAGGTGTCTGTTAAAAAAACTGTCTGCTCCAGAAGGAATCGAAGCGCAGGAACAATTTTTGAACTGAACTAACATCATTTGTAATAATATTTCTGCTTCTATTTCTCCAGCCTTCAGAGTCACCCGACGGCCCGGAACAATGTGGCGATGGCAGACGTTGAGAAAGGTGCAAACCTACAGACAAGTAGAGGCCGCAAGGAATTCAAACGTTCATTATGAATACATTTCAAGTAGTCATGGCGTCGTAATGGTAGATGGAAACTGCAAAACGGGAAACATATCCTTAATAATTGTTAAAACTTGCAACTGTGACCAGATGGTGAAATGTAAAATACTATTACATAAGTATTATATCTAATATATATATATATATATATATATATATATATATATATATATATATATATAAAAATTAATATTTGTCACCGAGGAACCTTCAAGGAGGATTCTTCGTCCGAGACCACATCGCTACTGAGGATGTCTTCCGTAGTTGCGGACGAAACGTCTGGAAATATGTTTTCCAATGGACCACGGCCCTTCAGCCCGGAAGAAATCTTTGACTAATATTTGTTTGTTTCAATTTTAAGCGCTGTCGTGCCGTTCATCCGATTGCGATAAAACTTTGTCAATTTATTGCTTGCATTTGCAAGAAGAATATAGGCATAGTACAATGGGTCTGTGCGTATGTGTGTTGCACACACGCGCGCGTTAACAATGGTTTTGTGTCTTTATCAGCATAAACACACAAAAGCACCTGAGGACCCCTGAACAGAAACTCTACGCAACCCGTCGACCCTTAAGAATTAATCGCGATTTCGCAAGCATATTCTGTCCCTGTGATTGTGAAATATCGGCAAAAAGTTTTATTGAACGTTATCTGTGACAAACCAGATTTCATCAAGATTGTGTGATAGCGAATGCGTGTTCACACTTGAGGGAGAACATTTTAGCAATTGGATACTTGACAACCATTTCCAAACCAGGACAGAACAACCCTTAAGGCTCCCAGAGACCGGCGCGGTAGATCCGCAGCGGGTGCGTCGAGGAAAGTTCCGTGCTAGACGCGGCCGCGAAATTCGCGGGACCGTTTACACCGGAGCGTCAATTACGTGTCAGCGTTAAGTGACGGTTGGCAAGATCGCTCGACTCAGAGGGGAGCGAAGACTTACGAACACGGGCGGACTTCCACGAAACTCGAGCTGCAGCGGAAGAAACGCGTCTGACTGCGTTACAAATTTCGCCGCCGTTTAAACGCTGCCAATCCGTAGCCGCGACGCTCGCCTGCCGCGCAGGTCTGAACGTGCTCATAAGGCAACACGTGATGCGAAACTTCCGCCGCGGCCAATCCGCGTATGCTGCGGAGCTTCCGCGTCGGTCTGTGGAAGCCTTTACTCGTGAGGAAGTCTTTCAACGATTAAAATGTTGGCAAAGCGTAGCGTAAAATACGATTAACAATCACGTGATTAGGATCGCATGAAGTGTAATACATACATTGTAATAGTGAAGCATGGCCGGGTCTACTAGTTATTGTTATAGGATAATAATTTGGAATAGGATTTCTACAAAAATCTATATCAAACGTTTCTATTGCTCAGCCTCACGGTTATGCATGCCAACGTTCACTTTCCAAGTCCCCCTTATATACCATTCCAGATCCATTTTCTTCCAACACCGCTTCCTGGGCGCCTCTAACTTCGCAATTTCTTTGACACTTCAGGAACATCGCTCATCTTTTATTCATTCGTCATTCTGTCTAGCCATTTCTTCCCAGTCACCACGCCCACCACGCCAAACATTATACTGAATATTTCTCCGCATTTTGTCCATCCACTCCCACTGGAAGGTTCGGAGAAAAACTACAGTTTCAGAAAAACATTGAGATCTTGTACTAAGCTCACAACCAGTTATTTTCGCAAATAATTTGCATTAATATATTTCATTTAATTATTGGAAAAAGGAAGAACAATTAGCCAAAATGTATGAAAAATTAACAAATAAATACTAAAAGTATTTCTAAAACTACATACGTAAAGGTATACATCTGATGTAATTTATTTACTTTTTTATTTTTCTAAATGCTCAATATTTAATTAAACCATTCTAACGTGTGCGACATATTGAGAAGACAGTTGAATGTTCATATCAAATGGCTAATACTCGCTGCTTAAACCACATTCGTTTCTGACATTCAGCGCCTCCCACGGCCTCCACTGAACTACCGCCACAGTCGCGACTTCCCGCTCCTCCAGTCTTCCACAGAGGGTGGAACGGGAGGGTGTGAAATAGGCTAATGAGATCCCCAGGCGACGTTTCGGAAAAGCGAGTTATTTCAGGTTTATGACCGCTCGCGTCCAACTATTACGCGGAAAAGACATATGAAGGCCCGTTATCCAACCCGCGCCTGCGCAGTCGCCCCCCTCGCCCACGCCGCTGTTTTTGGCGCAGTCCGCCAGTGGCGCTTTTTGCTGCCCGGTTGCGACGAGCCCAATCGTCTTGCGCCGTAGATTCAGGCAACATCTGTTTCCTGAAGTGGTACGGAACAATCATACAGACAATAAGAAACAGGGAATCACAATGAACACGATCTGATCTAACATCATGTGATTTTGAAGACTAAGGTTTTTATCTAAATTATTTTGCGTCAATCCTTCATTTGAATTTTCATTTACGTTCCTCTGAAGTCTATTTGAATCTCTTTCACAGACACTTTTGTTTCGTTAAAGCATTCCTTACTTATTGAACACTGATACACATTACAAATACTGAAAATTGTAGAAATGAGAAGGAGAAAGCTATTGGATGGATTCGTATAATCGACGTGGCTTTTAAAAGAACAATTCACTACTCCTGCCAACACGGTTTTATTATCTCATCGTCGTAAAACTGTTGTTTTCAAATAAAAATATTGGCAAACGTTCTTTTGCCTTCTGGCAACAACGAACGACAAAGATAATCTTCTCGAATATTTCCATTTTTGAAGGAAATATACAATTCACACGTGCCATAGTATATAAAGAAAGAAATGTTTGATTATGGACCCTACGGGTCAAGAAATATAGTGAATTTGTGTGAATTACGCGTTCGCCACCGGTTTCAGTTCTTTTACTAGTTAGAAGCCTTTGTATGCACTCTTCGTATATTCTTTTAGTGACCTTTGACAAACCCGAAAAATAAAATAAAGTAATTGGTCCCGTGCAAGCGTTCCCTACTTTGCAGATCATGGACACGGCGAAAATACCAATAAGACTACACCAAATGATTGATATTTGCTGCAGCATTTTCTATAGCAATATTAGGTAAAAAGGAAACCTATGTTTTTTGAAAATTGTACATCACAAATTTATAAAAATATGCATCCTTGCATCGCATTTTCAATTTCTGCGCGTTTTATAAAACAAAGCTAATTCCCCACTTTTTTCCGCCCTTCTTACACCGCGTGCCAGTAAAGTCTCTCCGGTGTGGTATCAGTGGCTAGTGCGAGTGCTAGCAATATAAATAATGATGGTGGAACGAGCTGCAGCTTACGACAAATAATAACGTCAATTGCCTACCCACCATAAACATAGCAGATGCTGGAACTCATGTCCCCTTTACATACTTCCCAGTGATCAGGTTGCTGCGACCATAAATGTTTTTAACCAATTATTTAACCAAATGTATTAAACCAATTTTCAATAAGAACTGATTCGGCTAAGGGGGAGAGACTTTCCCGGCGCACGTTGCCTACGACTGTGAGCACTACACCAGCAGTCCCTTCGCCACGTTTGGCATCTCTCCCCTCTTAACAGCTACAGAGAGATGTCCCCGTTGCGCAATGGAGGCGGGGCCAACAGTCGACGGCCGGCAGCCCGCTCGCATTCACTTGCTCGGGAGACAAACCGCCCAACGCGCGGCCTGCGCCCCGCCCACGCGGAGTAGTCGCGGCCGTCATCGGTCAGGCGTGGGGCGCGGCAAGGAGCCGCACCGGCCGCCGCTGATCCGGATTACGTTCGCCCTCCCCGCCCCGCCCCGCCCCGCCCCGCCCCGCCCGGCCCCGCCCCGCTTCGCCCCGCTTCGCTCCGCCCCGCCGCGCCAAGCCCCGCCCCGCCGCGCCCCGCCCCGCCCCACTCCTCCCGCCTTCGACGCCGCGAGCGACTCCTCGCCCACTTCCCCGACGATCCCGCTCACGCCCCTGCCACGCCCCCGCCGCCCGTTGCGGCGCATCTGCCCCTGTTTGCGCCCCGACTCCGTGATTTCTGGCATTTGTCCATCTCCACGATTTCCTTCGCTCTCTCACCGGGAGCGGTAGCTCAGTGCATCAACTGATGTCACTGCAGCGCCTCTGAGCGAGAGGTCCTAGGTTCACGTTCTGACGGCGGCAGGACTAGCTTTTCAGCTAGATCGAATTCAGTCGCTGTCTGAAGGAGAATTCTTGCTCTGATCGGTAGTTTTCCGTGGATTCTCCGATCAACACCAGGCAGAATCCGATCAACACGGAGCAGAACCCCGACAAACGGGCCACGGACCGCGCGCGATCTTTCCTTCCTCTTCCTTATCCTATCCTCTCCCTTTACACACACACTTACACTAACATGCACTACACTACCACATATTCCGGGAGACCGGTCGGGAGCTTAGAGCTTGTCCCGGCTGGGGCGGTGCACCGCTGGTGGGAGAGTCCTGGTTAGAGGGAAACCCCACTAGCCGGCGGTAGGTCGGCGCCGGATTTCGCCATCCAGCGGGGGAAGATCACCGCCATCTCCGGAGAAAAACATGCAGTACACTAACGGTACTGATGACCAAAACAGCTGACGCGCCAGTAAACACGAAAAAATCAATCAATCAACCGTCCATCCGTGCTCAGCCCTGCCTCTCTTGCTCCTTTGACATCGACAGTTACCTCCTCCAACCACTCACCAACCACCTCCTCGCCGAAAGCCTTTTATCGTACTTCAAGATCACCTTAATCTATTCACTTTGAAATATTGACATGAAATATGCACTCCTCCCTCTGACCCTTAGTGTTTGCCACTTTCTCCAAACATCATCTCCGCTCAACATTTGTATAAATTCACTATTGGTTGTTTGTCGGTCGCACTGCGGTGATTTCGGACCAGCACACCGTTTTTTCACATTACCACCTGCTATCCATGGTTCAGTCGACATATTGCTACCGATCTTCCTAGCCCCGTCCCTGCGTTGCCTGTAGAATGAGTGTCAACAGAAAATTGTAATGGCTTTGATGATCTGTGTCATCACCTATTTGACCTTATTATTTCCAATAACTGTAACTCTCACTGTATCACGTATTGTAATCCACACTTTTCATTACCGCCACATCCGTTGAAAAAGTTCGCCCAAATAAAACCGAAATTTCATCGCCGCCTCTAACAACTGCAGCTCAATCTCCATCAACACCAAAATACACCAACATCACCATCACTCGGAACTTTTTTCCGTTCTCGGCATCCCATGCAGAGCACTTAGGCCTCCGGTCGCAGCTCACCCATCCTCTAGCACTCCGCCCTCGCCACAAAAATCACTTCCCTTATCACATTCGCATTTGGCGGCACGGCGTCCCCACTTCCCCACGCCCCGCCCCTCTCGCTGTTCCCCTCGCTTCCCCTCCACAGCCGCCTTCGCGTTCGCCGCCGCCGCCGCCGTGGCGACAATCAATTTCCCGTCGCCGCGCCGAGCTCTCGCGGGCGTCGGCGCCGCCGCGACCGCCCCCGCCATGCGTCTCCATTTGTCAGCGGCGGCGGAGGGGGCGGGGGCGGCTGCCGGGCGGCTAGGCTCCTTCCCCGCGATGTGCACGCCCCTCCCCCAGCGCCCATCGCCCGCGCGGGACAAATGCCGCCCACGCCTGCGCGGGAGCGCCGCGCCGCCCGCCAACGCGCCCGCCGCACACTCGTTGAATGGGAATGAAAACCTGGCCATAACGGACAAATTCAAAGTGCGCACCGGGAGCGGTAGCTCAGTGCATCAACTGATGTCGCTGCAGCGCCTCTGACCGGGAGGTCCTAGGTTACACTCCCCACGGCGGCACGATTTTCGACAGTACCTTTTGAGCTAGGGCGAATTCAGTCGCTGCCTGGAGAAGAATTCTAGCGACCGGCTGCTCTGATCGGTAGTTTTCCGTGGTTTCTCCGATCAACACTAGCCGAATGCCGGAGCAATACACTACCAAACGGGTCACGGACCGCGCGCGATCTTTCCTTCCTCTTCCTTGTCCTATCATCTCCCCTTACACACATGCATACTTACACTAACATGCACTACACTAACACATATTCTGGGAGATCGGTCTGGAGCTTAGAGCTTGCCCGGCTGGGGCGGTGCAACGCTGGTGGGAGAGTCCTGGTTAGGGGGAAACCCCACTAGCCGGTTATTGTAATAACTTTTGTTGTCCTCACGGTCTCCTCAAAACACTCGAATTTAGTGATTTTTGTCAACGATATTCGTGAAATTTAAAAAAATATTTAAATATTTTTGTTGAACCTTTTTGTATTTCCGAACAGAACACACTTTTGATTATAAGTTGGGTATATTTTTAAGAACAAGGGTCAAATAATTGTGTGTATGATACGGCTGGATTCTAACGTACAGAGCGTAACAATGTTAGTCATGTATATTTTTGGTCCTGCGTATTCCTGCCTCAATGATTTTTATTTATCAAGTAGAACGTCATTAATCAGAATAACACATTTAGCTGCACATGTCTGCACCTATTTGTTTTATAACCTCTTTACTGCAATGCTTCATACAAAGATTTAACACCAGATATCCCGGAATTGCCTTCTACACCACAGAAAATTATTTTTTTTTGTATATTTTTTTTCTATTTCTCCTTCATATATTTACTTTTAACAAGAAAATTACTGATATAAATTTTTGGAATTAACAATTAACCCGCGACTGCAAGATCTTTTATATTCACATTTCTACACATTATTTGTATGAGTCAGATAGCCATTTCCAATCCGTCGTTTTGAATTTTTAAATTTCATTATGAATTCGAAATCAGTGTTCAACAGAAACTCATATGTATATTTTTTATGCATTTTTGTTTGTTTTTAAATGAGTAGATCCGCCACTTTGAAGCCGTCATTTTGAATTTTGAAATTTATATATGATATTCAAATTCGAAAACACATTGATATCCATTTTTACACAAATTCACTCGCATTTGCAATTATGACCAGGTTTTGGCCAAATGGAACCAGTGTGAGCCGCGGCGAGAGCAGACTCCGCAAGCGAAGTGAAAACAGCCATATTTAAATGAAGTGATTCTGCTATCTCCGTGGTCTTTTCTGGGCCTGCGATTTGACTTACGGCTTAAAAATACGGAGGAGGACGGCTTACTAAAGGTGTGCTCTTAAAATGACTTTCGTTCGCTGAGGTTCCTTCGCGTCAGTAACACTTACGTTTAATTTTTTCGGATGTCGAATTTGTTTGTAACAGTTGACGCTTTATAGTCTTCCGGGCTTGACATATTGTTTCTTAGCTATGCGTCAAGTTCTTTTTAGAAATACAGGGTACAGGAGAACGGCAACGCTCAGTCTGCTCATTCCACGTGAAAGCAGTTCGCACTCGTGGATAATGCAACTGCAGCCGCCACCGCCACAGCATGCACAAATACACCATCTGTCTGCACTCAACAAACGCTCCCAGGACTCAACGCAAGTCCCACACAATGACCAAGAGAACTCTGATTCCTCAGATGGCAGGGCCGCGAAGCCTATCTTGGTGCAACGACACAAACACGGAAACGCGTCACTGGGGCGAGTTTGAGAGGGAGATGATAGTTTATTTGTGGTACTAGAATCGACTTCCTAAGACTGACGTGTTTTCAATGGGTCCAGTTCAACATAAAGATATTTTCTTTCTCCTGAACATTTTTTACATTTCTTGCACGAATTTAAAATATACTCTTATACTTTGCTACTATAGTTCTTGTTAAAATCGATTATCACCATGCTAGTACTTTATCTCGTAAATGTAGATTATAACTATAGATATATTACCAGTTATAATGCGTATAGAGAATCTGTTTTTTCCGTTTTTTTAGTTGTAGTTGCAATTCTTGCCACTTTTCGTCCTAAAATTACTAACTATTGAAGCATAAGCATTGATATCTTCACGTTGCAAATTTTCGTAAAAAATATTGTAGTTCAAGTTTATTAGATTACAGAAAAGTCTTTTGAAGACAAAAAAAGCGAATCACAAGAAGTATTGTATTTACGTACCACAGAATAAAATTATATTGCGTTGAATTATTTAAAATGAGCTAATATATCTTACTGAGTGTTGAAACAAAACTGCATATAAATCTTGCCCAAGACAGCCGTCAACGTTTTGGCGCCTATTGCTGTAACTACACCTTTCTAAAAAAGTACACGGTTTATTCTTGAAAACGCAACACACCCCTGAGCAAGTTTTCTCCAACAAATTTAGTGATAAAATACAAGTGAAATGAAACAACACCACCATGTTCTAAAACACACGAGTGATTAGCAAATATTTCTTGGACCATTTTCTGACAAAGGCTTCGTTTCTGCAAAGCAGTTTCTTGGTGATTTCTCTCCTTCAATTACGACCAGAACATTGTCCTTGAAGTGAGTGAAAACGCTCAGAATAGAACCAAGAATTACTAAAGAAAAATATCTGATTTTTGTAGGTAGAAAGAATGTAAATTTGGGAATTAGCGGAATTGGGGTCCATATTACGACAGTCCTATATCCCCTGCTATCGCCCTGACCTCGCCAGCCATCAGTTAGAATTGCGGAGCACTGGCTGTTCGCAAATGACCTCTCAAGTTTACAAGTACTCCTCCAGTTTTGAAAATGTTCACTAAGTTTCGGTGACATATAATCCGTGCAAAACTGGAAAATTACACAACAAAAACGCTTTCTTCGAGAATCTAAGCTTCTGAGTCAGAAACGGAAAAATGCTAAATTTATTGCTAATATCATGATAAAGAACAGAAGAAATGACTCGCCCCTAATTTCATTTCTTTTGTTTCACCCCTGAAATGACCCCTTATTTGTTTTCACGCAGGCCCTTCATTTGCTTTTTTTCCCTCATTTGCTTTTTTGTTTACCCTGAAAGATTCATTTGTTCTTCACCGCATGACTCGCCCTTCATTTGATTTTTGTTTCACCACCTGAAATGATCATTCATTTGTTTTTCACCGCACGACTCGCCCTTCATTTGCTTTTTTGTTTCACCACCTGAAATGATCATTCATTTGCTTTCCACCGCATGACTCGCCCTTCATTTGCGAGCCGCGCGTGGCCGCCGCCGCCGTCGGCTGACGCCGCGGGAGGCGGCGGCGCAGCCCTGAACGCGCACCCCGAGGGGATTTGTGTACCCACTGGGACCAAAGCTAATATTGGCGCGCCCCGCCGCCCGGAAACTATCCGGTGTTTAACGCCTGCAGGAGAACGGAAGTTCTGGCGAAGTTGTTTCGCTCCTAATTATGTGACCCCGGCAGGCGAGCTTGTTATGATTGAGCCGCTCTCTTCAGACGGAAGTGGTCCAGCCAGGAGGTGCGGCGCCGCCCACGCCACCCGCGCACTGGCCCGATGCACTTGTTGACGCTGTCGCTGCACGCGATTATTACGTCCACGGAGCGCCAATGTTTGGCGACACATTGTTTGCAAGCACGCTTGTGGTGAAAAGTGGCAATCAAACAGCGACTACTTTTTAGCCATCGTCGGGTGACAAAGCCAATGTCACTTTCAACAGGACGACGCAGAAGGATGGAATAAACATGTGGTATAGCAGGTGTTGTTTGTATTATTTTCTTCTCTCTTGGGAAAACAGAGGGAAGTGTTGTTTTAATGAACGAGGTGGTAATTATATAAATTTTGGCAACGATATGAGTTTCTTCTAAAATAATTACCCTTTCCTTATGATTTTTCATCTCCAATATGCGAAATCCTTGTGTGAAACATTAGTGAGTCAAAAGGTTCTTGAAAAAAAGTAGAATACCATAGAAATACCTGCAGTGATCTTTGTTAGTATTCAAAAAATGTTTTACGCACACTATTGATGGACTTTTTCAATGGATTCTTTCAACAACCTAATTTTTGTCGATATTGTTCGGTCATCAAAACGACATCATGCACACCACGGCTGCATTTCTTTCATTCGTATTCATCTAATTCGACCATTCCCATAGTGATCGATATTGTCCATCAGATGTATCAAAATAATTAAAAAGATAATGCGTTTTATTTCGTGTACACCAGCAAAAGTGCTCTACGAACGATTATATTCTGCTATTTCTATATTTTTGCTTGGAACTAAGCGAAATACAAACTTCTTATCTACGCATGAATTGTCAATTTAGAAGAAGCAAATCATATGCGGAGGAGAAAACTAATGCTGGCACACACTTAAGATGCATGCAGGAATATGATATTTTTCTCACATCCTTTTTCGTTTTTAAAATGTGATTTTAATACGTGAACTTATTTTAATTTGCATTTAATTACATAAATAAAAAAATTTCTAGTTTCCATTATGCTTCAATTTTTACAAGCGGGGATTTTTCTATGAAATGTTGCTAAAGATAATGCCATTTCTCCCAACACATGTGTTTTCAAATGATTTAAGTTAAAAATAAAACTGAGGATTTGATATGTAGTGAAATAGATAGTACTGAGTACTGTGCATAATTATTCATTTGAGTAGTTAAAAGGTAATACTGATCACGCTAAATAACCTTTTTATTATTACTTTTTTTTTTTGTTACATATTTTACATATTTAGTACTATATTACGTATTTTACATATTTTGGTATTTTAACAAAATATTTTTATTCTATTAATTATCTTTAATTTTATGACATATTTTTATGATTTCTTTTAATCAGCTTTTTCCCTGCATTATTATTGCGTGCTGTTTACTCAATGTAGACTTCATGAACACGCGTTCGGATGTTCTCGGCGCGACTGCTTGCTGCAGTTACCTTAGTGGAGGGAAGCGATTGAGATCATTTTCACCCTCGATGTGAAAAGTATCTCTGACGCCACGTTTCGTGGCCTTTAATCTTAATTTCCGAGAAACTTTAGCGATGGTGTAACAGTTCGATTAGAATGCTGTCGCTGAAGATTGTTGCTCACAGGTACCGCCAGTTTGTACGATTGCTTCTATTGTGTCTGGTCTGACCTGCTAAATTACGGCCCCGGAAAGTAATAGATGAAGCTTTTACTGCTGACAGGGAACTTGTATGATGCAACGTGTGCATCTACTTATGCCCTCCAAATATGTTTCAAACATTATTTTTAAAATTTCTTCTTCTTTTCTTTCTTATTTTCTCTTTTTTTCTTTTTTTATAACTGTAATTTCGTATTATGTAAATTTTATAATAAGCGTATTTTAATATTACATATTATATCCGATTTTACATAATTATTACATATTCTTACTGTTTTCATTACATATTTATGTACAATTTTTGACGTTTCATACCACATATTTTTCCGGTCTCCAGTGATAACAAGTTAGCAAGAGCGGTCGCGACGAAAAGAGCTTCAGCAAACCTGATCGAAATCAAACCCCATTCCGCGCGCCCTGTTCTTCGCGGCGGGGGCGGGGGCGGCCGGTGGGCGGCGGTGGTGCGCCGGCCGCCCGCCAGAGCGCAGGCCCTCCCCGGGCTAGGGGGCGGCGCGGCGCCCAGGACGACGGTGGCGCCGCGCACATGCCTGCGGACGCGCCTCGCAACTACCTCGCGAAACTATTTGTGGGCCGGATGTCACATGTCAATATGAACGTTGCCAATTTCGTGTCCATTTAATATTTTTGAAGAAAAAAAAATATACCCACTTGAGGAAAAATAAAAAAGGCACTTTAAAATGGAAATGTTCCATTAACATTTAAGATAACTTAAATAACGTTAACGTTAAATTTCTATGATATGCTGTAAAGAGAAATGAATTTAATCGCGGAAAATATACTTTTCGACATATTGCTAGAAATACACTCTTTAGAGCCCCTGACACTGAATTTTTTTTCTTTTCTTTTTTCATAAACGTCAGTATATCTACTGGTACGAAGGATATTTCGTTCGTCTATTAGTTGGCGTGAGTGCATCTTCGCCCGTAAGTCTATAAATTGAGGGGTAGTGCCAAATAACCGAACAGGCTGAGCAGGCTGCAGCCCGGGGTCGCAATTTTGGGGGGCGGACGAATTTCAGAGGATTTAAAATTTCGTAAGGCAAACTTTTGAATGTTTTTATGAATATTTCTTTCCATATTAGTAACAAAAGAAAGTGTTAATCAGTCAAATATATATCGACTGATATACCCAGATAAAATGAATACAAAACTACCGTATTAAATCAATATTGTGGTGAGAATTATTTATACGTCTACTCAATTATTCACACGAAAACAATATTTGTGTCGGTTACAAATATTGTACAATTTCTTTTATTCAAAATATTATAAATAGCTTTAATGTTTTAAAAAAAGCAAATTAAAAGGGCGCTTAAACAATTGACAGCCTATGGCGCACATAAGTCAGTCAGGCTCGGCTCATGGGCCCCATGTACGAATTACGGTTTCCCAAAATCGTATATAGGATTTTTTGTTCAAAAGTGATGCTCTCTGTTCAACGTATGAAACCCTGTTTTCCTGGGAATTTGAGATGAATATTTTAATGTTGGAAGTTAATGGGAAGGTTTTAGAACATTTTCAATTTGTTCTCCAAAATGGCTCAAATACGTTATCTTCTGCGATTAATGATAACATCAAAGAATTGAGACTATGTAATGCTGAAGTTCGTCTTAGGATTTATTTGTATAGTGTGTGAACATTGTATGGCAGTGCTTGTACTTTCACGTAAATATTGATTTAACTGTTAACCTTTTTAGTCATTCTGGGTGTAAATATTTCACACATTTGGTGTTCGTAAATACATACTTCAGAACTTACAATTGCGGTTTCGTGGACATTTAATACGCGATGATCATGAGCTGGAATTCCACGAACCTATTAGGCCTTCAGTCGCTCACCAATGCCATTCCCGTACCCAGAGAACACCAATGAGGGGGAGGGGCGTCAACGACTTAGCGAGAATAAAATGCCATAAAATTAAAAGTAAATTTTATATATTTAATAACAAATGATACAAATATATATTATAATTATTTTCCGCAATTTTGTATTAAAATATTTTCGGTTTTTAAGGTATGGCAAAGGCATAAATACTTTCAACAGTTTCTGTACTTGTGGTCCGTACCGCCAGGTAGAAGGTCGGGTTTTGAAGATCTAGTTCAACACTATGTTGTTTCGGTTGCAAAACAATATCGACAGATACTAAAATAGGATTTCGACGTGATTCTGGCCAGACTGTAAGAAAAGGTGGTTTTCATAAAGCGTTTACGCATGGCGCCTGTTTCAAGTTCGTTTATTCGTTTGTTTTGTTTTTTGCTTTTTGGTAACATCTGGCAAGTGTTGAAAGACTAAACTAACACTTGGATCAGAAAGGTTCTAATTATGAAAGCCCTAAATGATGAAAAAGTAACTCCTCACCTAAACACAAAGGAAAAAGGTTCCTTGGTTGTCCCCCTCATTGACATCCAATTGTTAAATTACATACACAAATTCCTAATTTGAAACAGGTGAAATTACGAAGAAACTATTTTTAATTCTTTATCTTCCGAAGTATAATATTAAAATGGATGCAAGTGAAGATTCAATCCCAGAAATATTCTCTTTTCTTTCCTGTTCCGTCAATATGCTGAAATGTGTTGCGGTATGGTGAACTTTCCTTCGCTGATCAACTCAGCACTATGACCGCCCGCATTTTATTCAATGATTTATGCAGGCTGATAACAGATTCCCAGCTTTATTTATACTTTTAACCCTGTACTGTTTCTAATGTATTATTAAAACCGTGTTGGTCACAAACGAGTTAAAAGCTATTTCAGAACGAACTACCCTTTTCCACTTAGGAATACATCAGAATAATTTCCCAATCAGCAATTCCGATTGCGTGATATTCGAATTTACGTGACATGATTTCTTGATATCACCTAATGAAACCTAAACTCGAAATCTGTACACTCTGCAAATCACATGACCACGTTTTAAATCAACATTCGTTAAGAGCTTTAAATAATATACTAATATTGTAATAGACGTTGCATCATCGCAGAGTTCATTGCCGGTAAGATACAAAAAATTGCAGATTACCTAAGAATACCATTTATTCAATAAATAAATAAATATGCCGATTCAAAAAGTCCTAAAATACACATTTTAATAGGCGCATTTATCTGAATGCTCTTTATACATTTCATTAAATATCGTGAACAAAGTAATGTTCCATAAAATATTATTTTTTTATTTAGTAATATGATTTTCGTTTAGTAATGTTTAGAACTGATGATAGGCTACAAAATAAGAAAATCATATTTTCTAAAATACTTTCCTGATTTTTTCAAAATTATTTACCGTCGAAGGCGCAACAAATTTTTTTTAAAGAAATCTCTCCAAATTTCTCGCAAATGTCCGTGAAGACCATTTTAAGGTGAAGAAATCACGAAGTAGAAAATACTAATTACTTAATTTACAATTGGTGACTATATTTTGATAATACTGCAATTCATTTTGAAAAATATATTTACATTTACACTAGCGGCATTATTTCTTCCCTTTCATGATAGATCGCAAATATCTTCCAAGAAATCAAAATCTGAACGAAAATGCTCGCTTAGTATGTTTCTGCCGAGAACGATCATATATTAAGAAAATACACCCATGAGAAACGTAATCATGGACTAAAGCGGATCTTTAATGCTAAAGTAATTTGCAGAACGACATCATCTCCACCGGCGGAAATGAACAGTGTGAGTCCCTGAGAGCGGGAACAGCCCTGCGTAGGGCAAGGTGTTGGAAAGTGCACATGCAAATAGAGCAGCTTCATCAAAAGCACGTTGGAGCGATACTAAGCCGGCTGCGAGCGCCCCGCGGCGCTGGCACGTCGAGCGACTGGCACTTGGGCGCGGGCGGAGGGCGTGGATTCAGGGGCGATAAACGGATGAGGTGGCGCGGAGGCGAGTGAGTGCTGCAAGGCAGACGGGGCGGCAGAGTGGAGGGGAGACGGCCGTACAGGAAAGGGCGGGTGAGGTGGAAGGGGGGCTCGAGAGTGGAGGTGGGCGGAGGCGAAGATGATGGAAGCGGATGGTTGGTTGGTTGGTTAGTGATTCCGGGCGCGTCAACTGCTTTGGTCATTAGTCCTGTAACTGTAGTGCATGTTTCCCTCGGGAGTGGCGGTGATCTTCCCCAACCGGATGGCAAGATCCGGCGCCGACCCACCGTGAGCTAGTGGGGTTTCCCCCGAACCAGAACTTTCTCACCAGCGGGGCACCGCCCCAGCCGGGACAAGCTCTAAGCTCCTGACCGGCCTCCCGGTATGTGTGGTAGTGTAGTGCATGTTAGTGAAAGTGTGTGTGTGTGTGTGTGTGTGTGTGTGTGTAAGGGGAGAGGATAGGCCAAGGAAAAGGAAGGAAACATCGCGCGTGGTCCGTGGCCCGTTTGGTAGGGTACTGCTCCGGCATTCGCCTGGTATTGATAGGAGAAACCACCGATCAGAGCAGCCGGCCGCTAGAATTCTCCTCCAGACAGCGACTGCATTCGACCTAACTGAAAAGCTAGTGTCGAAAATCCTACCGCCGTGGGGAGTGGGAACCTAGGACCTTCCGGTCATATGCGCTGCAGTGACATCAGTTGATGCACTGAGCTACCGCTACCGGTGCTAGTATCGAAAATCCTGCCGCCGTCACGACTCGAACTTCAGGGTCAGAGTCACTGCAGTGACATCAGTTGATGCACTGAGCGACCGCTCCCGGAATGGGGTGGAGGGAAGCGGGCGTAGGAGTCAGTGGGTGTGGAGGCGGAGGCGGCATAGACGCCTCAGGCGGGAACGGAGGCCCAGGTGAAAATGACTGACGGGGTCGGTGACGGCGGTGGGGGCAGAGGTAGCGGGTGGGGTGGGGGGCGAGGGGGGGGCGGGAGGGCCAGGGCGTGACGGGAGCTGAGGGACGGGGGGGGGGCCCCGGGGCCCCGGGGGACGGCGAGAAATTGGGGCGCGGCGAGGAATCGAGGCGAACAGACGGGCGACGCACGAGATGAGAAGGACGCGACCAGGCAAGTCGACAGCTTGTCAAGTCGATACCTAAGACGTCCCTTTTCGCGACGACTTCTCGCGCTTTTAATACTCTTATTTCCGTTTCTCCTTCACAGCACTTCCGTTTATACACCTTCCATTACAATATTCGAAATTAAAATATACTTACTTTAATTGTAAGTTACGTACTGAAAAATTATAGAGCCTTCCATAATGACAAACAAATTATTCTCTAAATATTTGTTATTTCTTCGAAAATGTACGTCCATAAAAATTCTAACGTAATATGATTAAATATTGGTCAACATTTTAAAATGAATACCATTAGAAGTTATCATAGTTACATTTTTGGGAAAGAAAACAAATGGTTTTATTATGAACTCATAGTCCAGTAAAAATAAATCAAACCTCAAAAAAAAATTAAATTTATATAAACGTAACACACTATCACACATGAGTATTAATTATTCCTATGGCTATCTAACTTAAAATTGCAAACATACCCGGGTTGGGGCAGAATTCGTGGCATTTTTTTTTCTAAAAGAAATATTAACGGATCACACAATTTTATATGTCGGGCGAAAGAAATGCTGTACTGGTGAGTTCACATCAACAGATTCGATTCGAATGTCTCTATTGGCAGAGAGAGCAATGATCGTATCAATCACGATATCCACGACCAGCAAACATCACTGCAACGTAAAGCACTCTCATTGAACCTTACACTTGGCGATCGCCAATGTTTCTCCAAAAATAAGGTTAAAAGTCATGATAAGCGACGTCAGTGATGCTTTTCACACCTGAAGGTGAAAATGATCTCAGTCGCTTACGCGCACTTCCCGCCAACTGAGATAACTGAAGACGACGTACGGGACTGTGAGAACATCACGCGTCTTCACATGGGCTACCTGAAGGAGTTAGCACCCAGTAATAATGTAGGAAAAAGTGCTGATTTTTTAAAAAATACTTCTTTTCATAAAAAAATTGTTTAACTATTTTCTTGTAACTTATTGTTAGTCAATGTACGCTTAACGTA
Organism: Teleogryllus oceanicus; assembly: GCA_964035755.1. Taxonomy (NCBI): domain Eukaryota; kingdom Metazoa; phylum Arthropoda; class Insecta; order Orthoptera; family Gryllidae; genus Teleogryllus; species Teleogryllus oceanicus. The sequence goes on from CAXIVR010000009.1 coordinate 11,548,577, forward strand.
TGTAAAATTGAGATATTCTGGCACCAAGTCACGACACTTAATTGCAGAATAATCTAAAAAATGTAATAAAATGGAAGAAAATCAATATCATAAACTATATTTCGCGAAAATTCCAAAATATGTAAAGTATGTAATATAGTACCAAATATGTAAAAATATGTAACGAAAAAATTGAATATTGTGTTAGGACGGGGGCGGTCATTCCTTGTCCTATCATGTGTATATTTCACATTTTCCACCCGTGCACAAATTCTCACAAAAAATAGTTGTCATGACTTACGCCCCAGTCCTTGTAAAAATGCATGTAGGGCAAATTATCAACCACGTGAAACTAGTTGCTGCATTTTTCTTTGATCTCCGTTAACTAGCTTTGTGGGTACACAATCTATTACAAGAATTTAGGGTGTATCAAACATTGTGTTAGTTCATTGTTTTTGACGTATAAAGCATGTTCTTTACGATGATATTTAAAAAAGATTTGAGGTAATGAAGACAAGGGTCGTATAAAGAACTAATTGAAGCATGAATACCGTCGTTTAACTCGTTAAAACATGTATTACCTACTTCTCTGGTAATCGCGCTGTTCCACAATCTATTTTCCCGGTTGTACCTGAATCACTGTCGTTTTTTACTAAGGATAACGCGACTGGGTGAAGGGCACAGACAAACGAGCGATTTTCATCGTAATTTAAAGCGTTTATGGAGATTACTAGTGCGCCATGTTCCAATACCCACGAGGTCTATCAGCTCGTATTTATGAGATGGGACGGAGTGAGCCTCCAGGCTACATAAAACGCATACATTTACGGGTGATCCTAAATTTCGCTTGTTACCCACTGTGTATTACATTTACGACGACAGATGGCCCGACTGAAACAGCGCGCCCCTTTTCTACTTCGAAATCTCTGAGAACTTTAAAACTGGGTCATTCAACTCCATTTAAATAGCACGTTTCCAATTACCACAACTTCCTCCTCACTTAACGAATAAGAATTCTTATCAAACGTGTTTTCAATTTTCTAGATTGCAGTTAAAAAGCTTTTCTAAACAAAGTAAAAATATTTTTCCATAATTAGTTTGAAATAAAACCCACTTTAACTTTGGTCCATTGAATGCTACTAAGTTAGGTGCATCATAATAGTATTGCTCCGGGAGTAATAACAGAATTCAGCCTGTGAAAGAACGGGTTACGTCGCGACATCCGTCTGGGCCGCCCACAAGAGCGCCAGGCGCGGAATAAGAGACGAGTGATGTAATTCCAACTTCCTCTCCACATGTGGCCCGCAGGCAGAGCGCGTCCCAGGTCATTTACGGGAGAAGCAAAAAGAGGCTCCTCTGTGCCAAGATATGTTACCGGAACGATATCTGAGAACAACAAACCTCGGGCATCTACCAGTCTTGTTGTGATGCTAGTCTTGTGATACCGCCGTATCACCATTGCATAGTCAAAAATCTCTCTAAGATTTAAGATAGATTGAGAGAAAATCTCCAGCAGATAGAGCAATGAGGAGGTGTTGGGATGATATTATTTCAGATTTGTGGGAATAGAATTACGAGTTGAAGACAAGGCAAGCTTCAGTTGCTGCACCTATGAATTTTCAAGTCCGCAGAAGCTGTTGACTTAGAGGATTTTCCAAGTTAGAGACAAAATTCTAGTGTTGTCCTGGTATAACAATACTGCAATTAAAACAAACACCTCCTTAATATAATACTTAATGAATATAATTTAATTAATAATTTATATAATTTAATAATAATGTATACAGTATAATAATAATAACTATAATTTACTGCAGTTTGCAAATTCAACTTCTGTATTTAATATTATTCAATATTTTATCAGTCACAAGTCACAAAATGCTGATCAATCACAATGATATTATGATTAATAGAAGTATTAAGTAGAAATTATAAAAGGTAATAAAACATGAAAATTAGTGCACAAATACACAAGATACATTACAAAAACTCCAAAGCATTATGATTATTTTACAGTAGGACATACCTACCTTAAGAATAAGAACGAACGTCTTCATTTTCATCGTACACTGACATACGAAAGTCTGGGTGGTCTCATATGCATGTGCTGCCAGAAACAAAAATAAAAAAATCCGCATTGTTTTGCAATCTAGGTCAATAGTACAAAATGCCGAGAATGTACTTGTAAAAAGTGCTTCCGACGCCCCAAAGTACGTACTTCCACAGAGCAGGCTGCAAATGTTATTTACGATACGCATCGTTTTTGCTTTAAAGGTCGACTTAATAAGAAATAAAGAATAAAGCACTAGCAACAAACCGCACGACCACATTATGTGGGCACAGGAGAATGCAATTTACTCGTTGTGGTTGCATTAGGAACGAAAATACGATGAAAACCGTAACTTCGTAATACGATGAAAGCAGTATTTTGCACTATTGCTCACTTGTCAAATGCAATCAATGTAACAACACTGACTTTAGTTGAAGAAAAAAAGGTTTAAATCATTACAGTTAATAAAACTTTTCGTAAGTCTATGTTTGTCGAAAAACTGCGAATAGTAACTATTTGGTAATAATTAGAGCCCGGAAGTTTGGCAACATGCTTTTCATTATTGTTACAATTTGATGACTTTTAACACAGGTATTACTTAATTGTACTCCTGCAATTTTTTTAGTACTTTTTCCCTTTGTCCTTTTTCCCCTATTTTAGCTTCTGATGCCTATTTTTGGTATTTGGCTTAAATGTGCCTTTTTCTGCCTTTCTGTCATTATTTTCCCCTTTACTCCACCTGGAACCAATCTCTGTCAAGCTGGCAACATACCTGTAAGCTTGGACAAATGAAGGTACGGTCGTGTATTGTCTTTCTGTGAACACGGAAGCTCCAGTGTTGTTACCGGTCATTATACCGGATGGTCATGTCCAGTCAACAATAAACAAGTATTTCATTCCACGTGCGTGCTAAAGTAAAATTAGAATAAACATGTGAATCATTTTAATTATTAATTTTTTGCATTAATTACTTCTAAAAATGTGATTTTTTTAATGTTTCGTGAGTTTTACCCGCTACTTTGACCAGATAAATGCCTTTTTTTCATGCCTGTTTTAGAAAAATAAGTGCCTTTTTGCCTGACTATTTTAGGTAAAATAAATGCCTGAGCTTCCAGGCTCTAGTAATAATCCATTTGATACCAACTCAATACGCAATACATTCTATATACTACTGGTTTATTGAGAATTATAATTCAATAAATGATAAATAACAGTAGCTCACATAATACAGAAATAATCTATTTTTCCATTCAAACGTTTGAAATAGCCCATTTCAAATATACTCAATAATAAAAGGGCCAGAAGGATGTTCAAATGGAATGTTTAAATTAATAGGATATTCATGAAAAATCATTTTCGGAGTGTTACGTATGTAAATATTTTATCATCGATTTTAATATCAACGGATAAACACATTTATTTATTTATTTAAATTATTATTATCAAAAAACAGTTAAAACTGTGTATGACGTGCTATGGGGAGAAATGAATTCTGTGCACGTTTTCAAAATTATGTGATCTCTACACTAATTCATATACTACTTGAATTTTGAATTAATTAAAAAAGCGCTCCCATGTAATAAAATCTATTTTCGAGGATAAATAAGCAATAAATTTTGGGCTCTTATCCATGATGTCCTTCGTCAAGGAATAATGCTTCCTGCCCCGACAACATGGAACCGATAATTTGAATAAATATATTTCCCACTGAATTCGAGAAGTCATGCACAGATAATAAAGTTACGTCTATGTCCAGAAGCAAAACAAGGGGCCATCTCAGCATTTGTTCAATGGATCAGAGAAACTGGACGAAAAGCCTGATCGAGATGAGGGTCATTGACCCAGAAGCTGCGATACAATACTTGTTACATATTGTTTAGAATTATACAGTCCAAATTGTAAATAATACATTAAATATTCACTGCTGAAATTAATGTTAATTTCCTTGTGATGCTCAGTACAGTCTCTCATTGTATAGAAACAAGAAACTATTTCACACACTTCTCACCGAGACAGGCTCACCCGTTTTCAACAGTTCTGGTCACATGCCGCGCGCCAATTCTTGACAGTCCACTGCCGTGAACAGCTTTGTGCATAAGCTACCGGCAAACGCGTAACCGCGCTGCCCGGACTCCAGTAAATTGTTCCCAAATACACGCTGAATTATTCATGGGGCTGGAGACGGCGCCCAAAATTCATGGAGCATTCAATAATCCTCGAGAGCGACCGCACCGCCCCCCACGGCAGCCACGGACGCTTCTTACAGTTCTGGAGAGCTCCGTGAAGCTGTCCCCCCCCCTCGCCTAAAATTGTCAATTAAATCGTTTATTTCAGAAACCCGTCAAACACCAAATTTGTCATTTTACAGAAAACTGAGAAAAGTGACCCAGTTTTTCCGATTCAAAGTATTTTTAATACTAAAGCAGTTAATAAATGAATCTTTTTCAGGTAAATATTCAATAAGCGATGTTTCTCTCCTCATGGAACAATATTCCACTGCTAAAGCGCATTTTAAATTATGGCGTTTGACGGGTTTCTGAAATAAACTATTCAATTTCAAAATATAACGTAAACACGAATTTTAAGGGTCTGAAAAATCGGTGTTCTTGTTATAAAATTCGCGTTATCCGATTTTTGTAAGACCATCATTTGACCACGCTGAGCAAAAAGAGTTTCATTTCACCTATTTGCCACACAAGAGCTTGCAAGTGCCTCGGTTTATTTGCCCATGAATAGCTTTAGTTAGCTAGAGTGAAAAGAAGCAAATCTTTGAATGTATGGAGTATAAAAACTATCTTGTCTGCCATCAATCAGATTATTATAATATCGACGGAGCGTCATCCCTTATTATTCAAGCTTTTATATGAGTCATATTTCATTTTACCAGGTGTTTCGTGCGTAAACAACCATTCGATGTATTGATATAGTAGAATATTTATAATATATAATAATAATATATAACAGAATAGAATATATATTCATATACAGGTTAACAGATAACAAACATTAAATATAAATAATATTCTGCTGAACCAACGTAGAGACATAAAAAAATGTACGAAACATCAGATAACAATATAATATATTCTCGCACGACATTTAAATATAGATTGGGCGTAAAAATAATGATTCTGTATAAACATACCCATATGAATAATTATACATGTTTTGTTTTGTTTTGCTTTTCCACCAACAATTTTTTGGAAGTCACCTGATACGCGCCCTCCGGCTACAAGCATGTCCCAGCCGTTCTCGTCATCACTCCTGCACCTGGCATGCACCGCGTTCCTTCTCTGCAGCCGTCTCTCTGCTCCCGCTGCTCCTCCACCCGCCCCTCCGCGCCCTTACCTCATCGCCCCCAACCCTTCCCCCCCGGCCCCCACGTCCGCCGCCACCGCCCTCATCTCCCACTCCTTCTCCATTACGGCCGCCGCCACCCTCTCCTCCGACAACATCGCCATTACGGCCGCCGCCACTGCTCTCTCATCCGACACCATCGTCGTTATAGCGGCCGCCAATGCTCTATTCTCCGACACCATCGCCTTTACGGCCGCCGCCACCACTCTCTCATCCGACACCATCGTCGTTATAGCCGCCGCCAATGCTCTCTTCTCCGACACCATCGTCATTACGGCCGCCGCCACAGCTCTCTCATCCGACACCATCTCCATTACGACTGCCGCCCCTCTCTCCTCCGACACCATCGCCATTACGACTGCCGCCCCTCTCCTCCGCCCACCCCCTTCGCCGCCCTCTCCTCCCGCCACCCTCCGTCGCCCGTCGCTCACGCCCCCGCCGCCGCCGCCGTGGCCACCGCGTCGCGACGTCTCCGGGCGCGGGGCCCCGACCGCTCATAAACGGCTCGCTTAAACATTCATCAGCTGCTCGCCATCGATCACTTCGCAGCAGCCGCCCCAAGAGTTCAGCCCGTCGGGTGTTTTTTGTTTGTTGAAGGTCGCATTAACATCTAGGTCCTTAGCGACCACTATTGGCATTAACGTTATAGTAACTTGAAGGTGAAACGTAATGGTGATGGTAAGGGGTGACAGGAGTAACACAAATAGAACAATGTCCAAGGCGGGACTCGAACCCGCGACACTTCGGTCCGAGATCACTACGGCACTACTGCCTTAGCGATCTCGACCATCGGGCCGACATCCCGTCGTTATCAACGTTAAGGTCACTGCATATGGGGTCATTCCATGTCAAATCGGCCAAAATTTCCCGACCATCTTCCGATTGGGCTGAAACTTCGTAAATTGCTTTGAAAAAGAAATGACAATGAAAATTGTCTTTGCCGCTTAAATTTTTTTCTTTTATTAACTTCACTTTGAGAATTATGAAACTTCATGTTTTCAGACTCTGAGCGTATTGTTAAAGAAAAGTACTAAAACGTCTTCAAATATTACTTTAAAACTTGCTCTGTGTCTCTAATGTATACTCTTATGTCTATGCGAATCAAGGATGAGTGGATTTCTATCAACAAAAGTAATTTCAACCACGTGCTTGCCCGTGTTTCAAACAGCAGATTCGTTATTCGAGCGAAAAACTAACAAATATTTTTTACAGAAAATTGTCTTACCGCGTTGTTCAATTTGGAGGGTGGGATACTCGTATATACCCTTTAACCACCTCCCCTGGAATCCATCACTCGCTACACGGTACTACTATTCACTTGTACATCGGCTCCTCCTAAACATTGTAATACATACTATGAACGTATTTTATATTTCAAATAAAATCCTTATATGTGGTGAAGTGTAGTGTACAATTACTTCAGTAGAGAAAGTACCTACTTCCAGCCACTCCAAATCGTTACGAACTGATGGGCGACATTCTATGGTAGGAAAAGGCTTGAACAGAACAATTTTAAACACAATAATGAATTTTTAAAATATTTTCTATTTTTTCTTACATGTTTTCGAAAAAATAAATACATATATATGACCATTGTAGAATTCAGGACCATTCATAAATTGTGGGAAGTGTATCACGGGATTGATCGATCCCACATCCCACTACATATATATGAACATTTTGTGTAATTTGTATTACAATAAATTCCGTTCCCTAGTTATAACAGTCCGATACGCTAACTGTTATACCGCCGCCGATCGCCCAATCACCCCGAAGTACAATAATTTCCGTTCCCTAGTTATAACAGTCCGATACCCTAGTTATAACAGTCCGATACGCTAACTGTTATACCGCCTCCTCCCAATCACCCCGAAGTACGTAAAAGGAACGTCCAAACCTGTGCATTCTGGAATTGAAGTTGCAGGGCGTCGTCGATGTTGCATCGCACGCCTGACTCGCCCCGGCTACACGCCCCGGCTGTCTTGCCCTCGGCCACTGGCAATTCTCTCTCGACCTCCGCGCAGCGCCGTCTCCGTCCGGCCACGAGCCCGTCCAGCCCGACAGCGTAAGTTACGGGGCGTCGACTGCGACGGCCCAATACCGCGAAGAGCAACAGCCGCCCCACCCCTCCCGCCACCCCACCCCGCCCCTCCCTGCCACGCCCCTCCCCGCCCCGCCCCGCTCCACTCCGTCCCGCAACGCCCGCTCCGCCCCGCCCCGCCCCCCGTCGCCCGCTCCCAACTAGGGGTGCGCCTTTAACAGCTAAACTGTTATTTCTCAACAGTTAACGTTTCGTAACTGTTACACAAAATAACAGTTATTTCGTTTATCCTGTTGTTGGCTGTAATTGGTTAAAATGCATAGATCTGCAATCTACTGGACCTAATCCGAGCTACTACAAGCTTTTGTGGCAACCAATCATGATTTGCCAGTGTTCAAATTATAGGTTCATTAATACATAATTAGTCATTATTACACACCATGTGCCACAATATTTTTATATTTTGTTGTATATGCTACAATAAGAAGTTTGTCTTTTAAATTAAGTCCGACCAATATATTAACTTGTATGTTCCATTGCTGCTTATGTGAGATCAACTAATATTTCGCTAGGTCCGATAAAATAAAATGAGTTACGGTCAAATATCTCACATTATAATACTTAATATTCGACAGCCATTAGCAATAGCTATAAGAAAACAAAAACACTTTCTCCTCATTATTTTTGGCACTCATCACTTCACCATGCACAAGTTGCATATTTGAAAGAATATTTGCGATCTGAACCCAAATCACTTTTATTTTAGTACTATTCTATACACATTATATAAATGACTATTCATCCTTGGCAGGTCATCTAGTCTCGTTCATATCAGCTGCTTCTCTGTCCAAACATGTTTGGGAAAGTAGTGCAAGCAAGCGCCGTAAGGTAGCTGCACAAGTTTTACGGTGCTACCAACGTTATTCGTTTTGCGTGGTTTCTCTTCGAAGTCGCCACTACTGTTTTAACTCTTAGTAGTTGGTCATGTTAGGTTGCTGGTCATGGACCTGTTATTTTTCAACTGTTATTAATAACAGCTATTACGAGTCAACTATTACTGTGATAACAGTTATTGAAGGAAAGCTGTTAAGCCCATCTCTACCCCCAACACAACTGCCCCACATCTCCACACTGCCTTCTGCTACGACAATCCTTTCCACGCGCGCCTCACGCTGCTGCCAGAATGTTGCTGCACCAGATGCTGCACCTCAAACCCAGCCACGTCCGTCAAAGCGGAACATGCATTTCCATTACACAATTCCCTTACACACTGCCATTTCCCCCACGAGCTGCCTTTTCATTTCCACTATTTCCTCCCATGCGTATTCTGCCTATTGAAACGCACTTGTCGCAACACCCGTTCCTGCCAGTCCCAGTGCCACAAAATAGAAAGTTTATAAAAAGGAAACGTGACATTTCCTTTGGTCCTGGCGACGAAGCTCCATCAGACGCCCTACTGAAACCGAGTAATCACGAAACGTCCACATAGAAATAGACACGGAATACTCTACCTCCATGAAATTGTTTCACTATTGAAGTTTTAAGAAAAATGTCTGATATATCGTAATGAAAGAAATTACTAAAAGTACATTTCAATGAAGAACGTAGGACCAACAGATCATGAAATAATATCGAAACAAAAAGGATAAAAAATAAATACATAGTCGGACACCTTTCCTATTACTAACAATCACTATTAAATTTAAAATACTTAAAAATATAATATCGAGAACGAAAAAAAACTTAACAACAAATAACTACCAGTTGCACAAAATTAGCGGACTAAAAGCTGCAAAAAATAAATCAAACAAACAAAAACGCATGCCATACAATCAGAACACAGCAACGCAGACGCGCAAATATCCTACATAAAGCACAGCTCATCGAAGTGGCGTTGAACCACCAATGTACTCTGTTTCAATATGGCGGACGTCTCATGAATTTGCCGCGCGGAGTGCAGGGAGGTTTCCATTACGTATACTTTGCGGATTCTGTGGTATAACGGTTAGCGTATCGGATTGATTGCGGGTTCAAACCCGATCGAAGCCGTGGATTTTTAAGGGCGAAAAAATCCTTCGTACGCATTCCTTCGGCGGAGAAGTAAAGCCGGCTGTCCCATGTAGTAGATTTACTGCATGTAAAAGATCCTCAAGCCTAAATGAAGCCTCTGAGAAAAACTGAGTTCCGCCAGTTTCGTCGCCCTACATAATACCTCCTTTGGTGGTGAATGGAGCGTACAAAATTTGCGTGGTAAGACTGAAGAGCGGGCCTGATGGACCGAGTCTCGCCACGTAAAAATAAGGCACTAACTAACTTTCAACTCTGTGTCAGTCCCATACGTATTCAGAATAAATGGATTCCTACACGTCAGACCTCGTTCCGGATCTGCACCTTATTGTGCTGCAGCGCTCTTCACTTGTCTTTCGTGTCGATCCTCCTGCTCGGACGTGCTCGCATCTCCGCTGGGCGGGCCGAGGCGCGGTAACTCTCGGCCGGTCGCGTGGGACGTCGCCCGCGAGGGCACGCCTCTCTAGGGAGGAGGAGTGGGCATGAGGTGAGGGTGGATCTCTGCACCTAGTGGCCACGTTCGTGGACCAGACACTACGCTCTTTTGAACAAAAGAAAGTGAATGAATGTCGTATTTAACGTGGTGAGACTCAGGCCATGAGACCTGCTCTTCCGTCTGACCACGCACATTTTGTTACGCTCCTTTCATCATCTAGTGGAGAAAGAAGGTATTACTTGGGCGACGAAACAGGCGATTTGAATTTAGCTCAGAGGCGTCATTTAGGCTTGAGGATCTTTTATATGCAGTAAATCTACTAACACGGGACAGCCGGCTTTATTTCCCCTCGGCAGGAAGGCGTACGAAGGATTTTTTCGTCCTTAAAAACCCACGGCTTCGATCTGGTTTGAGTCCGCGAACTTGGGGATAACAGCCCGAGACGCTAACCGTTACACCATCGTCGCCGTCGTCAGAATCAGACCTAGCTGAAATGTCTTCCCCTTTCTAAGCAATACATGATTTGGTTTTGAGCGAAAAGTTATTAGTGAAGAAATGTATTTTCTAGATTGTTGACGTGTTTCGTATATCTCTAAAAATATAAAACACATTAGCACTTCTACTAATTACTTCACTAAATTAAACACATTAATACTTTCGTATTATATGCAATGTTCACGAGTAGCGCAGTGAATAGTGCCGTGCAGCCTGTGATTGAAAGAGGGGGTTAAAGGGAGCATACGCCCCCCCTCGACTCCAGATAACCGATAAGATAATGATCTGAAAAATATTTGTTTTATCGTGTTACTCATGGGGTAAATGAAACACGAGTAAGCAATTGATTGAAGTTCTCTCTGCTTCACACATATCCACTCCTCCTTGATCCCAACTACGCGAAGGTCCGGCGTTAGTGTAAGCGCATTGCCTGGCTTGGTAAGTATTTCACCAACAAAGTACAAGTAACATATATTTCGAACTCGCATGTGACATGTAAATTTTCCACTTATAAATATATTAAAATGTAAAGAAATATGTAGCATTACATAAAATATGTAAAAATTTGTAGTTACACCATAAAATGGAACAATATGTGAAAAGAAAATGGTTCCAATAAGTTCAGAATATGGTGTTGTCTAAAAAATATTAGTGAAGACAAGTATCTTGTCCCTGTAAAAATGTGCATTTGCATGAAAATCCGTTCCCTAGATATGACTGATCCTTGAAAGGCAAACTTGCCGAAAGAGAAGCAATAATTCAAAAAACAATTGTGGAGTCATTCGTCTGACCGCCGACCCAGTCAGGCCGCCAGACGCCCGCCATCGTGAGAAGGTTCTCGTATTTTTGCGCAGGAGGCTAGCGGGGCGAGGCGGGGGTGGGAGGGTGAAGAAGACGGAAGGGGCGGAGGGGGAGGAGGGGGCGGGGGGGACAGAGGGCACTCGTGCACCTGGGCGGGCGTGACGGAATCCCGAGCGAGGGGCGCCGTGTGGGGACTGGGAACGGCCGGCGCCGGGCACTCCGCCGTCCCCTCGACTGCGCTCGTTAACAAACACAGCCCGTGAATGGGCTCCTCCAGGTGCCCTAAGGGGTTTTACAGTCAATGCATCCAAGAAGGTTACGTCAATTCTACTTCAGGAATTAACGCAAAAAATCCTACCCTTCGGTTGGTTGGTTGGTTGGTTAGTGATTCCGGGCGCGTCAACGGCTTAAGTCGTTAGTCCCGTAACCCTTCGTGTGATGGCGGTGATCTCCTCCAGCTGGATAGCGAGATCCGGCGCCGATCTACCGTCGGCTAACGGGGTTTCCCCCTAACCAGGACTCTCCCACCAGCGGGGCACCGCCCCAGTCGGGACAACCTCTAAGCACCCGACCGGTCTCCCGGAGTATGTGGTAGTGTAGCGCATGTTGGTGTAAGTGTGTGTGTGTGTGTGTGTATAAGGGGAGAGGATAGGACAACGAAGAGGAAGGAAAGATCGTGCGCGGTCCGTGGGCCGTTTGCTAAGGAACTGCACCGGCATTCGGCTGGTGTTCAGCGGAGAATCCACAGAAAACTAGCAATTAGAGCAGCCGACCGCTAGAATTCTCCTCCAGACAGCGAATGAATTCGACCTAGCTGAAAAGCTAGTGTCAGGACTCGAACCTAGGACCTACCGGTCAGAGGCCTTGCAGTGACATCAGCTGATGCACCTAGCTACCGCTCCCAGTATATACACTTTACGTGAAAAATAATAGTACCACATAATTGTAACAATTTTTTTGTTATAGGACACACGTGTCAAACGATTTCTCGACATTCCATTTACATACATTCACAAATATTTGCATTTTAAAAAAATTTTCGAATATAAGAAAACTTCTCCAACAGTAAAAATCACATGATTTCTGGAAGAGGAAAAATCGAATGCTTTCAATAGATATATTACAACTCAGACACTGAAATAACGTACAAATGACGGCAGTGTTTATCCTTTTCATTTTATGATTTTATTTAAATTTTGTTTCTATGCTAGAAAACCAGTTAATAATATCAAGCGATAAAACTATATGTCCAACAACATTTCATTCAAAGAATAATATCACGAAACTAGATTGAGAAGAAAGCAAACGAAATCTTAGTGTTTCAATTATGTAGATATTTTATAAGCGATAAAAATATTAGATATTTTGAAAACTTTATTTATTTTGCAAACGGTATTCGTATTAAAATACGCGATGTCCACGAAAAACGCGCTTGTGTGCGCTTGGGAAATGGCCCTGCTAGCATAGTCCTCTCCAGATCAATAAGGGACTAGAGCTCCGCCCCGCCGTTTTGCCGCGGGAGTTTTACCGGCGATTCTTGGCACTGAGCACCGCGCCCTGCTAGATCGCTGGGTCAACCTTTTCTCCTCTGAATTTTTTAATTTTTTTTAACAGAGTGAGCTGATTATACAACGCTCAGCCATATGGCTTTTCAGTTGTTCGGAGCGAGCATTTTCAGACGAAAATCTGCGAAGGGAGTGGCTACGGACACCTCCTATTAAACATAGATTGAAGTAGTGCGAGTGATAAAGTGGAGGAAAACATATTGTTGACTTTTTATGGGAGGACTATTTATTTCATTATCTTATATCAGCCAGTTTCCGGAGGAAGATGTGGAAGGGGAGTCGGTTGCGGAGACGAGTTTCTACGGGATGCTCTTTACCTATGTTGTAGTGGGAAGCACCGGTAACTGAGGGTAGATTTTGGAAGAATGATGCGGAAAGTTTAATGATGTATGTTAGGACGGGCTCTATGTCTAGGTCTTTGTGAAGGTTAGTGTTGCTTATAAACCAAGGTGCGTTAACTGCAGTTCTGAGGAACCTATTATGTAATATTTGGATTTTGTTGATGGTTGTAGGGGTCTCTTCTGAATGAGCGGTATGGTTCCGTTTGCTTTGCTTTTCGGTTCTGTGGGACGGAATTTTAAAATATACCCGTTCAGCAGTCAATACGTTTTGTGATATCATGCTGACTAACACCTCCAGAAGTTCATTTCATTCATTCAATTGCTTTGAGGAAGCATAAGCGGCATAAGAAAGTCCACAGGTCCATGTAACATCCTTTGCTACACCACATTCCAACCAGTATATAGGCAATGAACTCATAGCTCTGAACACCTTTATAAAAAAAGTCAGGAGACCCATTAATTTGTGAATAAAGATGCTTGTTATTCCTATTAGACTTTTTTTATTACACTTATATTACACTAGTCAACAAAAAATAACTTTTTTGTAATATAAATATACTCAAATTAATTGTGTAAAACTAATTTTGTAGTCTAGATTTAAAAAAAGGACCAAACGTTTTAAGATAGTTTTTTGTTACAACAATTTTATCAGTTTCGGAAGAAATTGACGAATTAATTAATATTATTTAACGAATTAATATGATGAATTAATATCATATTTTCTTCTCAATATATTTCATGTATCATGGAATAGTGTTGGAGCATATTAACAGATACAATACTCACATATTTTAGGTTATGCAAAATTTAATAAGTATCAACCTACCCTCACAGAAATAAAATTGTTATCACTTCTGTGTATTGACAAATCATCTTTCTTCAGACAACAGCAGTAGTCGCCACCGTAGCTGACTCCCGGGGATTTTGAATTCGGTTTTCCCAATTTCCTAAAGGAATTTATTTCCCTTTTCGATTTTTTGACTTCAGTTGTACAAAGTTAGATTTATTACCCGAAATGAAGTTCTTCTACACGATATTGTAATTTTCACCTTTTTTGTTCTTTAAAAATCCTTTTATCACAAACAATTCCCAAGCTGCCAACTTCTTCGTTTTGCCTTTTCATTACTCATCTATTCAACACATTTTAAAAAACGAGGTCCCATAATAATATCTTCTTTAAGTTAGTCTTCAATTACAGTAAAAGGTTATCTGAAATGTGTATAACCTTCACTTTTGTTGTTAAAATCTTTCACAATATTATTCATTAGTCCTAATTTAATCCTTAAAAATAAAATGACGCCACACTGAAGGTTCATGCAGGATTTATGTTTCCTTCAATAAACCCACTTTGTAGAAACCTGCACGAAAATTACATTCGACTCTAAAACCCCGAGTAAAGCACTATTTTTCGGAAGGATGCAATGCCGCTTCTTTGTGCTCTTGCAATCTAGACACCTGACTTTCAGACTTTTGTTTTGATAGTCACAGATTTTACATCAAATCATTGAGTTCGTTTTGAAGAATTAAATGAGAGTCGAAGAAGGTCTGAGATTTATACACAGAGTCAGAGTGTCTTGAGAAATTACTCTTCTCTATTAATTTTCTTCAGATTGAGACTAATAAATATTCGCAACTTCATGATTGTTAAAATTTTTCTATTTCAAGTGCGTTGTTGATACCTTGAGAGCTTTGTCCGTGATTAATATGCCTCAGAGTAGATATGATATATTTTCATGTTGTTGTTTCTTTAAATATCGGTTTGTGCGTATGTATGGGAAGAAGCAACCTTCAATATAACTGGGTTCTTTCACACCGTAGGGACAGAAAATGGAATGAAGCTTCTGTTGCATTTTATCCAGCGTACAAGTCACACTGCAACTTACAAAACTTCCTAAATTAAATATTTATTTTTGAATCCAAATATTGTATGTATTTTTCTGAGGGACCCTTCTTGGGTATCTTTAGTTGTTAGTTTCCAATATAATTGTCTTCAAAGATTCTACATTTATGATTAAATGTAGTTAAAAATGATTGTGTATACTATGGAACATAAAAACCCTTGAAAGACATAATATTGTCGATCAAGGATAATAAAAACTATTGAAAAACAAAAAAACAACAAAAAAAGCAACTTACGAAACAGTCATTTGCGGCTCAACTCTTACATTAATCAACTTTTCAATCAAAATACAACCAATAAGTCTTTTCCGCCAGTTAAACATCCTTCTAGAGATTTTACGATTAATTGTGCAAATACTACACAACCAAATTGATCGACCATTTGGAAAACCAATGCAGAAAACTTTCTAATTTGAGTGTAAACTGTAACTAAATAGACAACCACTCTTAACAAAGAATATCTCGTTAATGCAATAGGTACCAGAAATAACCAGACATATTCGCGAAGAGCAAATCTCATTTTCTAAAGACGATGTTTTATGCTCTTCAATAAACATTTTCCCATCGGCATGTGATTTCAGAATTATAATCAAAATGGGGAAATGTAAGTATTACTAACATAAAGTCTTCTATGACAAGTGAGAAAATGAAAATGCCATTATGCTACTGTCCAATAACATACTTCTGTTTAGGATGCACATTCTCAGATGAAAGAAAAAAAAACTCATTTCTGCTCGTGAAAGGGCGGACCGATTGCTTTATACTTCTCCCACTCAAACCCAACCTTTCTGCCTCTTGGGTCCAGCATTTTAAGCTGCCCTGGACGATTATCTCGCGCCTTCAAACCCACCACTCCGCGCTATTCAACGCCAGAAACGACTCGCCGAACGAAGCACCATCACACATCCCCACACACACCTTCTATACCTTGCCTCCACACAGCCCGAACCTCACCCGTTGCCCTCCCGGCGCACTCTTCGCTCGATCTACCTCCGTCTCGCCCCCCGCCCCCTCCCCCCCGCAACGCCGAACGAAGCACATCACACATCCCCACACACACCTTCTATACCTTCGCCTCCCACAGCCCGAACCTCACCCGTTGCCCCCTCCCGGCGCACTCTTCGCTCGATCTACCCCCGCCTCGCCCCCCCCCCCCCCCCCCGCCACCAAGGGGGCGAGGAACGTGCCAACGGCGGCAACGGCAGCGCCCCGTAATGTAATTGTGAGCTATTCTCGGCGCCCGAAGGCACACAAAGGTGCGCGGGGCCGCGGTGCCTGGTACGGAGGGTGCCGCCCCGCCGCAGCCGCCGCCGCCGCCGCCGCCGCCGCCGCCCACGGCGGAGCCTTCTTGCAGCGCGCACGCGCGGCCGCGCAGAGCCCACGTCTCCATAGAGGCGCGCTGGATGGCGATGGAATGGCCGCGGAGAGGCGGAGGGGCAAGACGGTGGTTGCGGTCGGAGGCAATGGCAGACGCCGCTGGAGGGGGTGGAGCGTGGTGGAGGAAATAAATGGTGCGACGGGACATGTCAATCGAGATATTCGAAGCTGACAGGGGAGTTCAGGAAGAGTAAAAAAGAAAACAATCACGAAGACGAGGATTTTTCGGTAAATAAAATATTTGAATGTTTTGGAAATTTTGGAGGGGAAGGAGACTAAAATCAAATGATTTTGGTTGGTTAGTGATTCTGGGCTCGTCAATAGCTTAGTCTAGGGCATGACTTTCCTCGGGAGATGGCGGTGATGTTTCCCCTCTGAATGGCAAGACCCGGCGCCGACCTACCGTCGGCTAGTGGGGTTTCCCTAACCAGGTATCTACTACCAGAGAGGCACCGCCCTAGCCAGGATAAGCTCTAAGCTCCCGACCGGTCTCCCGGAATATGTGGTAGTGTAGTGCATATTAGTGTATGTGTGTGTAAGGGAGAAGATAGGACAAGGAAGAGGAAGGAAAGATCGCGCGCGGTCCGTTTGGTAGGTACTGCTCCGGCATTCGCCTGGTGTTGATCGGAGAAACCGCGGAAAACTACCGATCCGAGCAGCCGGCCGCTAGAATTCTCCTCCACACAGCGACTGAATTCGACCTACCTGAAAAACTAGTGTCGAAAATCTAGCCGTCGTTACGACTCGAACCTAGGACCTCCCGATCAGAGGCGCTGCAATGATATCAGCGGATGCACTGAGTTACAGCTCCCCAAAAGCCATTTGAGGTTGGTATAACCACAAAGTTAGTACAACCGCTCAATGTAATCACAAGTAAGAAAGAAGGCAGTAGTGTATGGGACGACCCATTAGAAAAAGAGGCGGCAACGGTGCAAACGGTGCCGGCGGCGAAGCACACAGTCACCGAGGCGAAAGGGGCCGGCCCGCGCAGAAGAGCGGGCGTGCACAGCGAACGCGAGACGAAAAAAGGCAAAGAATGGTCCAAGTGAAAGGGATGCATGCGGCAACCAAAAAGGGAGGACTCTGCAAACGCGGCACGGAGGGCGCGGACTAATGGAGACCGGGGGCGGTGGCTCAGTGCATCAACGGATGTCACTGCAGTGCCTCTAACCGGGAGGTCCTACGTTCGAGATCCGACAGTGGCAGGATTTTCACTTAGGTTACACTCCCCACCGGGGAGCCAACCAGGGGGGGGGGCTAGCTCAGTGCACAACTGATGTCCTTACTCCCCACGGCGACAGGATTTTCGACACTAGCTTTTCAGCTAGGTCCAATTCAGTCGCTGGCTGGAGGAGAATTCTAGCGGCCGGTTGCTCTGATCCGTAGTTTTCCGTGGTTTCTCCGATCAACACCAGGCGAATACCGGAGCAGTACCCTACCAAAGGGGCCACGGACCGCGCGCGATCTTTCCTTCCTCTTCCTTGTCCTATGCTCTCCCCTTACACACACGCACTACACTACCACATATTCTGGCAGATCGGTCAGGAGCTTAAAGGTTGTCCCTGCTGGGGCGGTGCCCCGCTTGTGGGAGAGTCCTGGTTAGGGGGAATCCCCGCTAGCCGGCAATAGGTCGGCACTGGATCTCGCCATCCAGCGGGGGAAGATCACCGCCATCTCCCGACAGAAAAACATGCACTACACGTACGGGACTAATGACCTGACGCTCCCGGAATCGCTAACCCACCAAAAGGCACGGAGGCGCGTCGGCTAATGCAGAGTCGCCGGCGCTGCACGGCGGCAAGCGGAAGAGCGCGCAACTAATGAAATAAGCGAGCGCCGCAGAAGAAAGGGCGAGATCAGAGCAACGGGCTTTGTAATTAGTCAAACGAGGGATTAAGAGTCAGCAAACAGTCTAAAAGAAAACAGTGCATGCAAGGAAGAGAAGCCTGCAGCACAAGTACGCTGAAGCACAAGTAGCAAAAGGCCAACATCTTGAAGAAATATGCTACTAACAATTTAATAAATGTATTTAAGAAATAAAAGATTTTTAATCAGCAGTCATCAGACTGAATCTATATCTTATAATTTTCAATATTCAAAGAGGTACTATTGCCTTTTACAAAGAGAAAATTACTGGTGCCGAAACAGCGGTACGCCGCCGTTCCGATACTGCTACTGAAGAATGTATTGTAGTCCTTGCTGGAAGTTTCTGGTCTATTAGAATACAAAATCAATCCTTCCGTTACTGGAAAAGGTACGAAAGGGTCCCCGTTTGAAATGAGTCAGCCAAGTGAAACAATGGATCTAGAGTACGGAAACAGCTAAAAGAAAACAATGCCTGGAACAAATGGAAACAAGTACTGTTCGAGAGTAAAGGAGATACTACATTCAAAAATCACCGGTTATTACGCAATTGAAATATAACAAAGTGTAAGAAGAAGGGTTCTCAATCGTCCGAGAACATTTAATATTAAATTTAATGTTGCAGTAGTTACGTTTCCTGCAATTTTACCAGACCACACATCCCAAACCTCACTTTAATTCCTTAGTTCTGTTTTTAAAATAACATTTCATGCATGTCCACTTTTCGTGTCTCCACACCATATTTTTTTAGAAATTCGGAATCTCCATCATAACGTAAAATTTATTAAGTCTGGTTAAGCTTCTATAACTTTCTACCTCTCTAGAATTTTTTTCAACTTATACATGTATATTTTCAACACGAAACAGATCTTCACAAACACATTCAATGGCTTCTCGAACACGATTCGTTGGATGCAGTGAGGCGTGACTTCCATTAAGTATTTTAGGTGAAGATGGAGCAGCGTCACGGTTCGTCTGCTGTGGTTGTAAAGAGATTCGCCACGGTGGTCTCAGCGTCAGCGCAGTGCCCTACTTAACGTTGTAATTTTCAACTAGACACTGCATAGCCCTCAGTAATGACTAGGGCCCGGATTTTTATGACCTAAAAATCAACGAAATATGCAAGCATTTATGACCTAAAATCTATATAAATACGATCTCAAAAATATAATATGACGTTATACAAGTTTATTTTTTAAAAAATCCTGTTACTTTTTTAGGTATAATAAATACAAAATTCACTCAAGAACAGATTGTGAGTATGGTACATACGGCTTGCAGTCTTTGGAACTAACTAGCATTTAAAAAATTGCTTGTGTCTGTAAAACAAATCAAGTATAGTACAATCGAAATTCATCAAACCATACGACTTGCTTCACAACTGCATACTTCTTGTTTAAAATAATCTTTCTCTTTCAAATAATCCTTTGTAGTATAATTTTTTAGTTTATTTGTGACAATATCACCTGATACATTGTCATGCAAGATACATTTTCAAGCCTTTTATTTTTACTTAAAATAAATTAGTATTATTGGACAAAATTAGCACAATACATCTTTCTGATTGACAACACTTGTATTCGTGCATAAATTGTTTTAAAATTCACGCGAAGGTTCAGAAAAAATATATGACTTGTCATTAAAATCCGAGCCCTAGTAATGACTTTGCTGTCGAAACACTACTGTTGGCGTTTCCTCTCTAAGTAATTCAGAAATGACATCAACGGTGGAAAATGTGAAGTAATGACGAGGGTGGAAATGAGTGAATAATAAATTCACTACATTGGTTGAAGCGAATGATGGGAAAGAGGCGGTGCAATAAAGGTGACACTCAATCATAGGGATTTGTTGCGATGGATGGTGATGGCGATGGTGTTTCTTATGGTGGTGCTGGTGGTGGGTTATAGTGGTTGGTGATGGTGCTTGTGGTGGTTGGTGATAGTTCTTTTGGTGGTGGGTGATGGTGTTGGGTGAAGGTGTTTGTGGAAGAGCTGGTGGGTTTTTTTGATGGGGGTGATTGTGCGTGGGGGCTGCTGTTGGTGGATGTGGTGCTACTGTTGGTGATGGAGCTTTTGATGGTGGTGTTGCTGTTGGTGGGTGACGGTGCTTATGGTAGTGGTGGTGGTGATGGGTGACGGCGGTTGCTGGAGGAGGCGGCGATGGACAACCATAAACCCTCGCAGCGTTTAGCCCGGGCGATATAACGGTCGTTGGCAAGATGACGCAAGTGACAGCCACGCTCGCAGACACGATCCCGCAGGTGGCAATTGCACTGACAGGGGCAGATTGCGCAGACAAAATCGATCGCCATTGTGAAGGCAATAAGCACAGCAGCAGCGGCGTCGACGGCGACAACACCAGCAGCAGCGGCAGCTACTGAACGCGCGCTGGAGCGGAGCTGAGGACGGCGGCGGCGGTGGCGGAGCGGGCAGAGGGCGGAGGTCGGAGGGAGGAGGGCGGTGTCGGGCGCTGCTTTTACAGCGCGCGAGCGGAATAACAACGCGAATCGATCGGCCCTTAGGTGCGTAAACGCCACGAGTCCCATTCAATTACGCCCGCCCGGCACCTGCGCCTGACGCGACGCGACGCCGCGCCGGCCCGCCCGCCCGCCCGCCCGGCAGGCAGCCCTCGAGATGAAGCCACGCCCCGAGGCGCACGCGGCTGCACGCACTCACGCACACACGCACGCACACACGCAACGCTGCGCCGGTGGCCCGACGATTCGTTCGTTCGTTCGTTGTTCGTGATTCCGGGCGCTTCAACAGCGTAGGCCATTAGTCCCGCAAGTGTAGTGCATGTTTTCCTCGGGAGTTGGCGGTGATTATCCCTCGCTGGATGGAGAGATCCGGTGACGACCGTCAGCTAGTGGGGTTTCCCCCTAACCAGGACTCTCCCACCAGCGGGGCACCGCCCCAGCCGGGACAAGCTCCAAGCTCTCGACCGGTGTCACGGAATGTCTGGTAGTGTAGTGCATGTTACTGTATGTCTGTAAGGGGAAAGGATAGTATAAGGAAGAGGAAGGAAAGATCGCGCGCGGTCTGTTTGTTAGGGTACTGCTCCGGCATTCGCATGGTGTTGATCGAAGAAACCACGGAAAACTACCGATCAGAGCAGCCGACCGCTAGAATTCTCCTCCAGCCAGCGACAGAATTTGACCTAGCTAAAAAGTTAGTGTCGAAAATCCTGCCCCCGTGGGGAGTGGGAACCTAGGACCTCCCGGTCAGAAGCGCTTCAGTGACATCAGTTCATGCACTGAACTACCCCCACCCCCCGGTTTGCTTGGGGAGGGTTGGGTTGCTTCAAGGAGGAGAATTTGGCGTCGCGGCGTGAACTCTCAATAAAGTATTCCCCTATGCATGTATCCTCAGAGTAAATGTTACAAACATGTAGAGAATGTAAAGAAGTCGAAGTTAATCACTTTCTGGTAGGGGACGTGTGGGGAGAAATTTCTTATTAAGAAGTCACATGTTTGACACTTGCCACATATATCTACGCAATTTATTAGCACTGGTGTTTGGCAAGGGACGTTTCGGTTCAAAGAGATTTCGTGCACCTGCTGAATGTATGTATAGCTGCATACCAATCAGAAACAAAAGTCACGTGAATAACTTCGTTATGAAATTTTTCACCATACGCTTATGGGAAAAAGGGATTATTTTTTGACATCCTACGATCTCGACACCCTACATTTTTTGACACCCTAGAAGTTTGTAACCTTTATTCTGAGATACCTGTGGTAAGCAATGACTACTCGCCTACCACCATATGAACGGAGGTTCTAATCACAATCAATTGATGTGAAAGTTGTGCGAGTTCGAGTCAGAATTTGACGGGTATTCCTTTTCTCCTTCATCTTACTGCATTGCTCCATTCCATTACTCCATATTGTTCCAACCTCATTCTTATCATGTCTCTTTAATCACCTCTCAAATGAAATCCATCATCCATTTCTAGGTATGGACATAAGTCTTAGGTACTGCTAATGTAATAAACAAAAGCGATGTTTTACAACTCGATATATCATAATAATAAAACCGAGGTGTGAAATGCTAAAATCTCTCAGAAACACAGGTCAGAAAAAAATATTTTCAAAGCCGTCAGAGAAAATTTGCGTCACAATTTCGAGTCACAATCATTTACCCAATGCGAATGAATATTGCACTCTTAGACTATTAGGTGGTTTTAGATCACTCGGAATAACAATAATCAACTATGTTCAGGATGCTTTTAAGAGTGCGAGGAAACAGATTAGCCTATTTATCCTTACCTATACTTCTTATTCCTATACCAATTTTTAGCCAATATTAATCCTACCTATACTTAACAATAAAGAACTAACAAAAGTAGTTATTTAATCAAATTCGTACACAACGTAATAATTGTAGGAAGGATGTGTAGATGAAAAAAAATGTAGATGTAGTGTAGATGAAAAATGTTGTAATGTAATGTTTATCCTTACCTATACTTCTTATTCCTATACCAATTTTTAGCCAATTTTAATCCTACCTATACTTAACAATAAAGAACTAACAAAAGTAGTTATTTAATCAAATTCGTACACAACGTAATAATTGTAGGAAGGATGTGTAGATGAAAAAAAATGTAGATGTAGTGTAGATGAAAAATGTTGTAATGTAATGTAATGTAATGTTGTAATGTAATGTTAAATGTAAAATGTTGTAGTGTAGATGAAAAAAAACGATGTTGACTAAGCTAGAGTCTCACGGACAAGCTCAAATCAGAAGCAGGCACCCAAGAAGCGCAGGATTATTTGAGATTCTTTCAGTAGATACTCATTAAATTGTTTTTTTCATAACTAATTACGTTAGCCCTGTTGTAGGCCCAGAGGACGCATAAACAATTAAAAATACTGCTTAAAATGGTGGTCGAGCTCAATAATTACCAACGGAAATAAAGAGCCGTCTCCTGTCTCAAGAACAAAGTCGCTCACCTTTCACAAAGGAGGTCCGGGTTCGACTCCGGTCGATTCCCGTCGAATCTCATGTGAATGTTTTTTCAACAAAACGAGTTTGGTGCTTCGCAAGGGCTAGTCCAACCCTGTGAAGGGTTCTATACCCTACCCGTATCCTAATTCCTTCCCAATTCTGGCCGCTGGGTAGTGACGCAGGAGCGCGCAAGAGAGGCGCGTACGCGGAGACGCTACCTGGCGGTCCTCTTGACGACTAACGGACTACGTAATGGAGGATTACTCCCAAAGACATTGACTATAATAACATAAGTAACGGAGGATTACTCCTAAGCGCTCAACGCCGAATAGGGGTTATGAGAAGCGTTGCGTCATGACGAAGGCGCAACAAATCATAATAATAATAATAATAATAATAATAATAATAATAATAATAATAATAAACAAAAGCCGGTCCGGATAGTCGAGACCGCTAAGGCAGTAGTGCCGTGGCGATCTCGGACGGAAGGATCGCGGGTTCGAGTCCCGCCTCGAGCATGGGTGTGTTTGGGTATGTCTGTTTGTGTGCCGTCCATTCATCCTTCATTATCATCATCATTTCATCTTCCATCCCCCAGGACTAACAACCCTGGGGTATAAAAATCGGATTCAGCCTAATGCTGATCCCCCTAATTAGTTACATGCAAGACTTGCAACGTGATAAAATGATACTGAGCCCGTGCAAGTGCATGTCCTGCGTGGTCCAAGATGGCGTATTCGCGAGCAAAAACAAAATAAATAAATAATAATAATAATAGTAATAATAATAATAATAATAATAAAATAAAAAATAAAAAAGGTTGGGGAAAAGAATGTAACACTTTCAGCACCGACCCAGACCAAAGGGCTCGAAATAGCGGACGAGGGGAGTCAAGAGCGAAACGGAAGTGACACAAGGGACTGCGAAGGGACCGGGAAGACGTCTGCGAAGCCGGGACGACGCAGGCAGCCTCGACAGCGGCGCATATCAACTTCCGCGTTTTAAATGGCCTCCCTCCGCTGTCGCCGAGCGCACGTCGGCATCGACGACGAGCCAAGCGGAAACCTTGGGAATTTACGAGAGCTATTTGCACAGCGAGCGACTGCAGCGCGGCGGCGGGCGGCGGCGGCCCGAGAGGGAAACGACATTTGTTCCTGAAAGCTGAGATCAGTGGAAGTATTATTAGGCCTACGCATGCACGTGCTTCTCTTTGCCCCTGGGGAAGTCGGCAAATGAAACTGTATTTTAAGCTTGATGAAAGGTTTGAAACATACAATACGTATTTATGCACCAAGGGCGTTAAAACGGTTGGAATGATCGAGCAGCAACCAAATGCCCGTTTGTTTGGTCATTCAACCAGTTAACGCCCGTGGTACATACACAATTTTAGTTTTACCTAATTTTATTGATTCCGATTTACTTATTTACTAATTAACTAGATGTTAACTTGACTGACTTTGTGTTTTCGTATTTCTCTCCCAT
The DNA here is from genome assembly GCA_964035755.1 of Teleogryllus oceanicus. Lineage (NCBI taxonomy): Eukaryota > Metazoa > Arthropoda > Insecta > Orthoptera > Gryllidae > Teleogryllus > Teleogryllus oceanicus. Next base: position 11,573,276 of record CAXIVR010000009.1, read on the forward strand.
AATTCCATCTCATAATTCCCTCGATACGAGATCATGTAGCATCATTTAACTGTTTTCTTATTTCCCTCGTAACCACGAACCTTTCGATCCAGGTAAGTTATGCAGTGAATATCGAGCTCCTTATCGAAAGCAATAACGTATCAGCGAAAAATAAAAACTTAAACGGACGTTCATAAAACTGTTAAACGATGCACGAAATACTGTACATTTATAAGTTTACGTTGCTTGTACGTAAATTCGTCACCCAAAAAATCAATTAACAAGAAAACGCAATATTAAAATTAACATATACTTTCATGTTGCACTTACATTGGCAAAAATTTAACTAGTGGTGCTACAAAATGGCACATACTTCCTCGTAGTAAAGTTTGCTAATTTTCGTGTTGTGAACTGGTTTTACGGTCTTGCCCCAACTTCTTGCCAGCTGCCATCTATCGCCGCCCAAAGTACTTTTTTATTTTACTTTTTCAACTTTTCGGTTTTCTCATAGAACTTAAATAATAGTTTAAAAATATTAAAGAAGAGTAACACCTCTTTCTAAATAGCAATTTTCATTTAAACGTTTAGATCCGAAAAGAAAATGGCATTTAAGCGTTACTGTAAATGCGAAATTTAAACCTCTTTTTCACAGATATCTATTGCGTTTTCGACAAACTTCATTGAAGTCATTTGAAGCACATTCACTCAAAAATGAGATAAATTATATAAAATTATGGATATGTGCATATTAACGGCGCGGCGTGAAAGATATTTCAAAAATTTTTATATATGTGTAATTTTTGGAAAACAAAAGAAAACACCAAAACGATCTTTACGTCATACGAAACAGTGCAATTAGCACAATCCATTGAAAAAGTAGGAAGAAACATTTTAGAGCCATTTTTGAGGAAATGTCATTTGAGTGTTTCTCAAAATAAGGAAATTTGAACTCATTTTCAGAGAACTTCATTTCATTATTTCAAGCACATGTACTCATCAATAAAATAATGTGAAGAAATCGCCACTAATGTAAATATTAACACTGTAAGGAACAAGTCAAATATGTACATTTTTGTATTTTTCCAAAAAGAAAAGAATAGAGCCATATGGCGTGTATGTCATCTTATAGGGATATTTAGGACTATCACAATGAAAAGTTTAAAGAAAATATTTGGAGCAGTTTCCGAGAAAATCTCATTTATTTATTTATTTTACGTCAAAAATAACAGTTAAAAACTGCGTATGACGTGCTTGTTTCTGTTATTTCTTTTACATTGTACATATTGCTAGAAATATTGCGCGAAAACTACTAAAGTTTTCAAAAAGATGTACAGACCTTAATGAAAGAACTAACTAGGGAGAAAAAATTTACTTGAAGGAAAAATCTCTATCTTCAATTTCTAGTTGTAGTAAGACGCCGAAAAAAAATCAAACTTTTGAAATTTTCGAAAATTCGGAGTAAACCGGGAAAATCTGACCTATGCCATCTTTATAAGTATTTTTTATTATATTCTTACAAGAAATTTAAAGAACAAATTTGAAGCATCTTTGAGAAAATTTTGAAAATGTCGCAGGGGCATCATGTAAAGTACCCCCAAATTTTAAAGAATGTTTTTCAAAATCTCAAAGCTTCGACTTGAGACAGATGGGCAGGGGTGTCTTCAATTTCAAAAACTTCTGGGCATGGTTTAGGCACTAGTGATGTGCACAGACGGAAGGACAGACAGACCGAACGACGGCCGGCCGTTTTGGAAAAAAACAACACTTTTTCGTTATTAGGGGACCCCAAATCGTGTATTTCCGTTGAAATATCGAAATCGATTTTCCACAGCATTACATAACTCTCGTTATACTACGAATTTTACTCCGTATACGAGAAAGTAGAAATGCCAAAAATGTAAGAGTTTTAATTTTTAATAGCTTCCTTTTCGTTCGCTAATGTTCGCACACAACAGAAATAGCTGTGTTTCACATTTCATAAAAGTACAAACTTCATTTCTGCGTGAGCTCGTATATTTTGTCAGAATTTACACACAAAACATTCTGCATATTACACGCTGGTTCGTCGTTGAAACACTTTAGAATTAATTACAATAAACGAACAATACAAATGAGTTTACAATTCTGCTTTTATCTACACATGTTTTTGTATCTTTTTCTTTGTAACTTTCACTCACAGTTTATTAGGTAAATGAACATTACGTCTGGCATCGTAAGAGATTTTTCAAAGAAAAAATGAAAATTACAGGAGACAAAATTATATCTTTTGTACTTGATTAATTTCTCCAAAGATTATTTACCAACTATCCTCAAACATGTGTAGTATTGCAAAGTAAACTGGGATCTCCATTTACTTCTTTTGCATGCCTTGTCTTTTCAATGCGATGCTGGCTATACGTAAATCTCTTTGAGAATTATCTCCCTGAAAAATGACTTTTCTCACTTCACGAGCACGAAAATATTCCAGCCTTTGACCTTATTTAAAATGCAGAATGGAATACACAAAGGACATGATAATCGTTTCTGGTCCCCGTCCTCGGCACTTATTTAAATTCTCCCCGAATATGTTCTACGCTGCCGAAAAAGAGTTAAAAATATCATATGATAATCACAGACCCAAGCAGGATTCAGTGAGGGCAAAAAATCTGAATGAAATCTCCATTTGTGAAATTAGGAAGGAGAACAGCGAGCTGTCAGAAATCTCTTACACTTAAATTATCCAACCCTCCGCATTACAATTATACTGCGACCAAACAAGTGTTCTCCTATTTTGACATATTACATAGATGGCATAAGTAGACTATATTTCCCCACAAAATAATATCAGGTAAGAATATTATTATACTTTTATTATGTTATGTTGAATTTTTTCGCGATCAGACCTCACTAGGCGCCTCTCGCAGATTTTCTCCGATCAGTCAAGAACGGGGTGGCACGGTTACGGGGAACGGAGGATCGCGAGTTGTTAATGGCACGTGGTACATGATTCATTGATTGACTTTTTCGTGTTTCCGGGCGCGTCAACTGCTTCGGTCATTAGTCCCGTTAGTGTAGGGCATGTTTTTTTCTCGGGAGATGGCGGTGATCTTCCCCCGCCGGATGGCGAGATCCGGCGCCGACTAACCGTCGGCTAGTGGGATTTCCCCCTAACCAGGACTCTCCCACCAGCGGGGCACCGCCCCAGCCGGGACAAGCTCTAAGCTCCCGACCGGTCTCCCGGAATATATGGTAGTGTAGTGCATGTGAGTGTAAGTGTGAGTGTGTAAGGGGAGAGGATAGGACAAGGAAGAGGAAGGACAGATCACGCGCGGTCCATGGCCCGTTTGTTAGGGGACTGCTGGTTCGCCTGGTGTTGATCGGAGAAACCACGGAAAACTACCGATCAGAGCAGCCAGTCGCTAGAATTCTCCTCCAGACAGCAACTGAATTCGATCTAGCTGAAAAGCTTGTGTCGAAAACCCTGCCGCCGCGACGGCGCGCCGTCAGGACTCGAACCTAGGACTTCCCGGTCACACGTGGTACATGATTCTGCTCGGACTTTCGCATACAAAGGATCAGGAAAATCATGCGAAAACCGATTAGAAAAATATGCATACCACCTCAATCTTGTCAGCGGTCACGACCTCGCTGATGTTCATTTTTGGAGGGCACTATGTCGAAATATCTATCGTAGCCGTTATTACAACTAGAATATTATTATATCTTAAATAAATATCGCCTGTTTATTTAAGTTAAATTTCGACGAATCACCATGAAATCGTGTTATCTGCTTCTCGATTCTATTTTCAGGAAGCGACTACATCCACCTATCTTCTGGTTTAAACAGAAATACTCCAAGTACAAAAACAAGGGAAATAATCGTCACTATGCAGCTACAGTGTGACCAAAACTAAATTATTGACTAATAACATTAAGAAATACTTTAGTTTCTGTCATCAATAAATATTTTAGTACATACATTCAAATTATAAGCGAATTTGTCTCTAAGATGTCATAAATAAATTCCACACTTTAATTTAACAAAAGGTTGTTTAAACATTTGACATTAGTACGCAATGAACGGGAAAAGAAATAGTTACATGCAGAATGTGCAGAGAAATTTGGTTTTACATTAGAGCTATAGATTGTTTCTACAAAAGGGATTCTATTGAAGTTAATGAAGGTAACAATATCGGTTCAAAAGAGTGTCACTAGAAGCCGAACGTAACATTCTAATTATATCTTCTAACGAAGTTGTTTGGTTGTTATTTTGTAAATTTGTTAATTTTCATAATAAATTTTGTATATCCCTGTATCCTACGTACGGTATGATGGATGTATCTTATGCTGTCTCATAGTTTCAATAATTTATTTAACTGTTAAAAGTTAAAATTAAAATTCCGCGCACACAACAGTATACTTTTAAACATCAACTTTGGAATGTCATACGCATGGCCATCCTCACTCTAGCAGACTTTTTCAATAGAAAGTTTCGTAAGTTATGTCAATTTTAAAAGATTTCTCTGAGGGACATCTCTCCGATTTAGAGACGACATAAGTGGAGGTTGAATGCAATTATGAGGGTCTGGATTCAGCAACACATTTTTTTGACAAGAAATAATTGATTTCAAAAGTCAAAAGTCTAAAGCGTGAAAAATGGCTAAAAGAAATGGATATCAAGAAGCGAGTGCAACTTGGTTTCTTAGATAATTTTACACAGTTGTACAAAAATTGAAATTAGTTATTCTTGCGCAGTTACTATTGTTATTTACTTTATTTTTCTTTTATGTAATAAATAAAAGCAGTTTTTTATCTCATCAAAACAAAGCTAGTCTCTTTCTGATATTTACGGGAAGTGCCTTAGGAGAAACCTTCTAAGGAATTCTTCAACATTGAATTAATATTCCTATTTATCTATGGTATGTCAACACACTTAATACTGCGGCTTCAGTTCAAAAGCCATCAAAAAGAGAAGTACGGCCACCAATTAATTAGATAAAATTTCATGGTTCCAAAACAATTGGAGGGCTCGGGAGTAAATGATAGTAACCTTCAAAGTATTAGTTTTTGTGATATTAAAAAAAGTTGCGTACGCTTCCATCTTAAGTCCATGCACTCCTCGTCTGTTAAATTATGGCTCATAGTTGTCCCCATTTAAACCCCTTCCAGCAATGGGGGCATCTTTATATGCCGCCATTTAAACCCCCTCCAGCAAAATTGTTCGCCTGCTTTTATCTCGCAAAGGTTTTCACGTAGGTTATCATGCATGTTACACGTGAACCATTCAACTTCACTTAAAAGGTGAACCACCGCGAATAACTACATTCTTCTGACTGCAAGGTGAATATAGGAAAAGTAAAACCTACGCAGGAGACGAGCACTCCTTCATTGTTGCATCCACTTCTTGGAATAATCTTCGCCAAGGTCGAACAAATGACAAACAGTTCACTTTGAATCGTTATTCAATATTCTTTTTAAATACAAACCTTTCTGAAAAAAAAACGAGTCAGAATAACTCTCATATACTTTGAAGATTAATTCGTAGACAATAACGTACAAGAGGTTCATTTTAAAACGCAATGTGAAAATATATCTAGTTTGTTAGAGTTTACTACAAGTTTCCATTTTGTTCAAAATGCAAGCCATTAAGTTTAAAACGAATATTCCGAAAAACATTAAAATTATTAGTCATTTATTTTGTTGACTGCTGGTTTCAAGCCAAGGAAAATGTTGTAACCTTCAATGAATACTCTAACATCCCTATTCCATTTCTCATTTTTGTGATTACGAGTTTTCAAATAACATTGGGAACACAAGTTTCCAATTTCAATGAACGCCTGAATGCATGCGTTTCACTACTGCAAGCAAGTTAACTTGTCACCATACCATCCCGCTGACCAGAACAAAAGCTTCCACTGAGGCTCTGACTAACACATCCTTGGGAAAGGGAGAAAAGAGACACCGTTCGGAACAATACACACATTGCATTCAGTGGGATAGTAAATTATTGCTGACGTTTCCGCTATGCGTTGGCCATGTGATTCTCGGAACGGTACACAATCCACGTGAACACGCGCACACTTGTATTACTCACTCAACATGTAGTGGATTTATGTACTTGCACAGTATGTGCTTGCAAAAAAGTAACGGTATCACTAACATTCAACGATGCCATCCAATACACTATTGTCGCTGAAGGGTTTTAAATACCACATGAAAATGTCCGCTGAGTAAAAACATTAGTCTAACACCTTTAGAAACGTACGTGATTCGAAATCAAAGAAAAAATAGTATAAGAGCTACGCTAGATTTTTTCAATGACCAAAACACTTCTGAAAGATCTAAAAACTTAGAAAACGTAACAAGTTATAACTTGCCTTATTGCTATTACACCCTACATCCTATAACTCTATTGCACGAAAAAAACAGCATAAACGAATGCATTATGTCCTTCCTCAGTTCATGATACATATTAACATATACAAGAATTTAATGACAACAATACATACTTCATTGGCTTGGATTGTTTGTGAGTTGAGTCATTTATTTCGTGCCCAAAGTTTCCTTTATGGTATTCCGTCTGTCTTGTTCTCACCGCTTTTCAGATGGACCAGTTTTCTTTGGCATCGACAACGGGGCTCAATGTCAACAATAAAGTAACGGACTTCATAGTAATAAAATACTATTATTGGAGAGTTGAATTAGTTGAGATATGCTCCAAGCCACCCGAAATGGCATATTTTACTGTTCAGAAAACTGACATTTCCAAAAATGGATATATCGAACAAATCTCAAACTCCTTTTTTGTACCATTATCTAGTTTCAAGGCGCTTCAGAACGCGTTGCAACGCTCCGAAAAACAACAACCAAGCAATTTACTATGGTGAGCCTTAGGATACCGCAAACTGTATCCTTTTTTACGACAACCAGAGTGAAACTCAAATGAACTTGGTCGGTTAATTGGCAAAAGTAGTCTCGAAGAAAGTGGGAGGAAAACTCGTCGAAGTCATCTTACCCCTTGATGATGACATATACAGTTAGAGTAAAAAGTGAATGCACACCTGTTTTCTTCACTCAATAATAACTCGGATTCTAGTTTTAGGAGTCAGAAAATTAAAAGAAAAAAATAAATTTATTGTAACTGGATTTCTCTCTTCATTTACCGAAAAAAAATTAAAATCTCAAAGTAGAGACTATTGTAGAGCAAGAGTCAACGAGAATGTCATTGGGAATAGACGTAATAGTAAGTCTTTGGACAGTGAAAGAAAATGTTGGAAAAACTACGTTTCATTTTCGACAATGTGGTACTGCACAGCTTTCAACCGTTCATTCTACTGTTCCAACCGTCGCTGCATTGTTTTCTTGATCCCAGTAATTATTGCAGCTTTGCAGCGACATCATAGGCTGTAAAAAGAGGCCCAGAAGGAGGGAATTCACTATCCGTGAACGACAACTAACAATGCGGTTGCACAATCAGTGCAAATCCATAAGGGACAAACTAGACTGCCCGGAGTTTCAAACTCTATGGTTCACGTGATCATAACTCGTTTTGGAGCAAGAAAAACCTTGGAAACCAAACCGCGCAATGATAGCCCCAGAGTGTTGACGTTTCAAAAAGAACGGCGTAAACTGCAGGTATAGAGCGATTTTCCTTAGGATGAGCCAAAGTGACAGATAGTGCTGGCAACATAACTGACGATTCTGTGGTCGTTGTGCCCTTGAGCCCATTAGACTACCTTCCCGCATTCGTTCGTTTGCAGTTGGCTAACCTGTAAATGGCTTCGACACATCCTTTTGTGGTGTCCATGTCCGACAAAAATATAGTGCGTCGCGACAAATAATTGAAATTAAGAAGTGCAGTGTAATGCGCTCTTCTGTAAAAATTCTTTTTTTCTTTGTATATTATTACATTGGATGTACTTTTTGTGTGATAAATATTATGTTTATTTTAAAACGGAAACTTCAATGCGAGATGCGTACCGGTGCACGTGTTGCCGTCTTCCAATCATTTTTCTTTCTATTTACATTCATGGCAGTTTTCTTTTACTGATTGTGAGAGCATGTTAAGAGATTTTTCACATACGTAATTACCGGACTCGCGTACGTGCATATATCTCAGCGAAACTGTCAGACTTCTTCATAGGGATGTTTTCACAGGAGTCATTAGCACTTTACGAAGGGGCATGACTGAACAGCTGTCGCGGCAGAGGCATACTTCTCTGAAATACATGTGATGTTCACTTGTTTTCGCGAACCGTCTCTTTGGCTCATCCTTAGGAAAATAGTTCTATAGTTAAGAGAAACCCAAGGGTTTCTCTTAACCGACCTTGGCAGCGATATCCTGGAAATCGGGAAGCACATTTCTCCAAGCACTAAGGAACGTGTTGCGGCGAAATGCATATCACGGGCGAGAGGGACGGAAAAATGTTGGGTAAGTTCAACCAACAGGAAGAACGGTCTGAAATTTACCAAGAAATATGTACATTTTGGTGCTGAATTTTGGCGGAGGGTCATTTTTTCGGATGAGAGCCAATTCTCCGTTTTTGGAATGAATGATCGGCGTCTAATGTAAAGAAAAAAGAACACAGAGTTAGAGCCGCAGAATTTCATTCCGACCGTAAAACAAGGATGTGGTTCGGTCTTAGTATGGGGGTGTACAAGTGGAGTCGGGAATTTGCACTTCATAGGTGGTATATATGGTACATTGACATTTTAAGAAATAATTTGAGAGCTAGTGATGCTCTAATGAATTTTGGACAAGCCTTCATTTTTCAACAGGGCAAAGATCACTGCTTTCATTACAAAACTTTGGTTATTATTCAATACAACAAAACAACTGCACTCTCCACTTCACTCCCCGCACCTAAATCTAATAGAAGATTTAAGGAATTTTCTGGAGAAAAAAATTGAAATAGAAAAATTATAAGCAAAACAGAATTGATGACAGGGTTACGAGAAGAATGGACTAATATTTCTCCCCAAATTGTGCGAAATCTTATGAATTCCATTCCAAGAGACCTAGGGCTGCTATTTGTACCAAGAGAAATCTCACAAAAGATTAACCTGTCTTCTTTTAGCAAATGTGCTTATTACAACTATAAATTTCCAAAAAAAATTTGCGCCCCATTTCGGTGATTTATGATTTTGAGAGTAAAGCCACGCAACAAAGGCGACAAAAGTGTTTGGCAGGGTAGTGCGAGAAACGAAATGAACGTATTCAATGTTCCCATTCAAAGGATGTTCTAAACCAGTTGAAATTAAATAGTAGTACGACGATTTGAAGCAATACACACTAACATTTGAAACATGCAATGATCATCAGTTTCTCATTTCACCATGTTCACGTCATGAAAACATAGTTTCGAGAAACATTCTCTCGAGTAGCCGCAGTTTAGATTACCTCTCTCGCTAACAACTGTAAAAGGAGATCGTAAGTACGCACAAAACGATCTTTAAAGAAGATAAAGGGAAGTTACTAGTCTGTCATAGAATGAAGGCAACAAAACATTTTCACTGCCAATATCGTATGACTCAGCGCGTCAAGTGTTGCAGTAGCGTGTTGGAAGGCCGAACGCGGGCGGGCGTTCACTCGTCCTTTGTGCCCACGGCAAGCAGCGCAGCGCAGCGGGGAGGAGGTAGTGACCGCTCCCTGGAGGGCGGCGCGCGCCGAGAGCAAACGCGCCAAAAGCTCGCTCCGAGGCGCGGCGCGGCGCGGCGCGGCCGGAAGGCGGCGCGTGTTCGCGGAACGCAGGGCACCCGACACGCCACATCTCGTGAGCGCCTCGGCGGCGGCGGCGGCGGCGGCGGCCGCGCGCTCTACGGAGGCGATGAGAGGTCGCTCTGCTCCGAGAGAGGCTTTGTGTGCACAGCACTGGATGATTAATTGCGATTGCTTTATTGCTTTTTTTTTCGGTTGAGTTAGGTCGGTTCATTCGGGAATATGAATTTTTAAGAAAAGAAGCTGAACGGATTAGGCGTTTGTAGCGTTGACCACAGATAGACACACTGACGGACAGACGGACAGACGGATAGACGGATAGACAGACGCACGGATAGACGGATAGACGGACGAACGAACAGACAGCCCCAAAAAAACATGGTTTCATGCTACACTACTAATAGATAGGGATACAGCAAGTAATTTACTATTTATTTATTTCACGTCAAGAAACAGTTAAAACTACGTATGACGTGCTATGGGGAGAAGTGAATTCTGTGCACACTTTCAAAATTCTATGATCCCTACACTAAGTCATATACTACATGTACTATGAATTCAAAAAAACTCCCATGCAATAAAATTTATTTTCAAGGATAAATAAGCAATACTTTTTGGGCTCTTATCCATGATATCCTTCGTCAAGGAATAATACTTCCTGCCCCAACAACATGGAAACGATAATTTGAATAATTGTATTTCCCACTAAATTCTAGAAGACGTGCACAGAAAATGAAGTTACATTTGTGTCCACAAGGGGCCATCTCAGCAATTGCTCAATGGACCAGAGAAACTGGACGACAAAACCTGATCGAGATGGGGGTCATTGACACGGAGGCTGCAGTACAATACTTGTTATAGGTTGTTTATACACATTTATACAGTCCAAATGGTAAATCATGCATTAAGTATCACTGTTAAAATTAATGTTACTTTCCTTGTGATGCTCAGTATAGTCTCTAATTGTATAGAAACAGTTATGCAGAAACAGTTATTACTATATATAACAACAGGAGTTTTGCACTTTTTCGATACCAGGGTCCGACAATAAGAACTTTTCTGCTGAAAATTCGCCGTTTCTCGGCGCTCGATTACATACTAACTTTCAGTTCTTACGAAGTAAGGTCTTAAGGGCGAGAAAGTAATAATTTGAACTGGGATATGCGAGGAAATGCATAGAGTTTCCGCGGAGGGGATGTCGAAGCGCGCTCTCCCGGCGGAAAGGCTCCCACACACCGACGCGGAAGATTCGCAGCCTACGCGGATTGGCCACAGCGGAAGTTTCCCGTCACGTGTTGCCTGATGAGCACGTTCAGACCTGCGCAGCAGGCGAGCGTCGCGGCAGCGGATTGGCAGCGTTTAATCGGCGGCGAAATTTGTAACGCAGTCAGACGCGTTTCTTCCGCTGCAGCTCGAGTTTCATTAAAGTCCGCCCGTGTTCGGGAGTCTTCGCTTCCCTCTGGGTCGAGCGGCCTTGCCAACCGTCACCGAACGCTGACTCGTAATTGACGCTCCGGTGTGAACGGTCCCGCGAATTTCGCGGCCGTGTCTAGCACGGAACTCTCCGCGCCGCACCCGTTGCGGATCTACCGCGCCGGTCTGTGGGAGCCTGAACACAGCGCGGCCGTCGCCGCGGGCAGCGTTCGCTCAATGGCCATCGATGCCGCAAAGCAAACACGCGTCCCTGTCACAGCGCGCCTCGCGGCGACGCGCTTGTCTGCGGCCTCGTTGGGAGGGGGGCACGGAGGCCTCTTGACGGCCTCGGGAACAACCGGCCGCGACCGCGGCGACACCAAGTGCCCTTCCGGCAATAGGGGCAGTTTTGACAAGCCTCTTTGCGAGAACCGGGAGCGGTAGCTCAGTGCACCGACTGATCCAGCGCCTCTGACCGAGAGTCCTAGGTTCGAGTCCTCACGGCGGCGGGATTTTCGACACTAGCTTTTCTGCTCGGTCGAATTCAGTCGCTGTCTGGAGGAGGATTCTAGCGGCCGGCTGCTCTGATCGGTAGTTTTCCGTGGTTTCTCCGACCAACACCAGGCGAAGGCCAGAGGAGTACTCTAACAAACGGGCCACAGACCGCGCGCAATCTGTTCTTTCCCTTCCTTGTCCTATCGTCTCCGTTACACACACACACACACACACACACACACTTACACGAACATGCACTGCACTACCACATATTCCGCGAGACCGGTCGAGAGCTTAGAGCTTGTCCCGGCTGGAGCGGTGCCCTGCTGGTGAGACAGTCCTGGTTAGGGGGGACACCCCGCTAGCCGACGCTAGGTCGGCGCCGAATCTCGCCATCCAGCGGGAGATCACCACCATCTTCCGAGAAAAACATGCACTACACTAACGGAACTGATGACCAAAGCCGTTGACGTGCCCGGAAACACGAAAAAAATCAATCAATGAATCTTTGCGAGAAAAATGTCTGTTGGCATGTCGCATGAAAGCCGGCAAATCGACTGTGGCATTGACATGCGATGGTTCGACACAAAGATGAATTTAGAATACGTCACTTAACCCGTGCCTGAGAGGGTTTGAAAAAGAACGGTAGAGAATATAGACCATTTACGAGTCACAATTTTTCAACATTCAAGCCTGCTTTTATATTTGAAGAAATATGTTGTTTTGTATTTATTATATTCACGAGAAAGATATCGTTATTGAGGTAAACCTTTCTAACTTTCACATGCACTATACAATGTGTTTCCTGCATCTGCCTAAAAGTACTTAATAATTTCATTCTTTATATTTTTATTTGTACTAAATAGTTTTTCACCTGTGATCAGTTTCAGTCATTTGCGGCTCAAAAATGTCAGCCTAACCTACATATTATTTTATTTTAGTTTGATACACTCGTAATGCACCGGGTGTTTATTGTTAGGTTGAAGGGATCCTATGATTTGTCTTTAAATGTATGCGATTGTTTAGTACATAATATTTTAGATTATAACTCTCTGAAAAGTGTTTTCTATTCTAGAACATTCAGAATATACTCGAGTTTAGTAACGTTATAGCTGACATGCACATTTGTTAAACTTGATGGTAGAAGCGTCGACCAGTTAGTTAATTACCAGTCTCTTCTGCTAAATCTGCAAGTCCAAGATGACATATTTAATATACTGAGCTGAGAAAACTAAAGTGGCTGGCTTGAAAACGGTAGGCTCTCAGTATTTGAACATCTTCTTCAATGTGTATCAGTCATCATGTAAATAATCAATAAATGAACGTTGTTGCTGCTTCAGTTCACAGCCTGATCAAAAAACAAATTATTATCTTTGATTTTATTTTGGAAGATGACAGTGTGCGTGCCGTAGGCATTTCCACGAGTAGTCGCATGCAGTGCGCAGTGCTGCACCTTTAAAATACGTGTTTTTTAGTTTTTAAAGAGATGTATAAGTTTAAAAAGTGAGATAATAATCGAAGACACATAATTGAGCACAGTTTTCTTTTAATTTGAAACAATAAAAACATTGCATTGAATTTTTCATTTTTATTGACACACCACAGAAGAGGAAATGTATTTTATCAAAAGTTACATTTTGCGGTTGTTTCTTATTACAATAGGAAATAAATTTACCACATTCTACAACATAACCACATTTCATGGGCTTGCAGTAAGATATATCTAGCTGAAAATTTATGATCGCCGCTTTTACGAAACATCGCGAAACATTTTATTTAAAACTAAACAGGATATTTCATGAAAAACATTTATGTAAAATTAATGTACCAGTAACACATAAAGTGAAACAAACATAAAGAATGTAATGTGAATTCTCAATTACGCATATCAGTAACAGTTCATTATATCTCTTCTATTCGTCTAATTGTACTAAAGTCAAGCCCGTCTAAAAAGAACGACAGTTGAGACATGTGAGTCAATAAGAAACCGGACACCCGCCATTCAAGACTCATTATCATGTTGAAACCAATTTAGTTTATCACCCGTTGCCTTCACTGGAATAGTCTCGCGTTTCCAAAACATCTCATCACTACAAATAAAACAGGATGTGCAGGAGCTTCTTGAGGCTGACCAAGGGTAGAAACAAAATACCGATCAACCATTTCCCAGTGTCACACTCACACTTTACCTACGGGGATGGTTTATACTTGTAGGTCCAATTGAAAAGCTGTAAATCCATAGGCTATTCATCGAATAAAAATAAATGTCTCAACAAAACCTACAACTTACGACTCCAGAGATTTTTTTTAATCAATACACTTTAAGAAGAAATAAAAGAGGTCATCTTCGTCAACATATTAGGTTTATTAAGATAGCCGGCTTTCGACGGCTTTGCCGTCATCGTCAGTCTCGCTGCTTTCGGCAAAAGTCGGTCGTCACAGTCGAAATCCGGCTATCTTAATAAAGCTAATATGTTGACGAAGATGACCTCTTTTATTTCTTCTTATAAGAACGTCAACAACACCAAATCAGAATTCCCACAATTCAATACACTTTACCCACAATTTAAAAACACATCAACGTACCACGAAAAAAAAAAACCGAAGCGTAAAGGGAACGTTAATGGGTGGCCGTGTAACTCGAAGCGTGCGCTGAGCTGTGATCAAGATGCAAGGGGGCTGTGGAGTGTTTTTGCCGCTCGTCTCGAGGCGCGACGCCGCATTATGAAGCTCCTGGAAGGGTCGGCCGGCGGCGCCTCCGTCCGCCGCACCGAGGCCAGCGCCCCTCCTTCTTGGAACGACGCCGCCTCTGCCACATTCGCCCACGGCGGCGTCCGCGCCGCGGCAGTAGGCCACGCCGGACTTCCATGCTTGCACTTCGTCACACACACACACACACACGCACCGGGAGCGGTAGCTCAGTGCATCAACTCATGTCACTGCAGCGCCTCTGACCAGCAGGTCCTAGGTTCCAGTCCTGACAACGGCAGGGTTTTCGACACTAGCTTTTCAGCTAGGTCGAATTCAGTCGCTGTCTCGAGGAGAATTCTAGCGGCCGGCTGCTCTGATCGATAGTTTTCAGTGGTTTCTCTCCCCTTACGCGCGCGCGCGCGCACACACACACACACACTAACATGCACTATTCCGGGAGACCGGTCGAGTGCTTAGAGCTTGTCCCAGCTGGGGCGGTGCCCCGCTTGTGGGAGAGTCCCGGTTAGAGAGAAACCCCATTAGCCGACGGTAGGTTGACGCTGGATCTCGCTATCCAGCGGGGGAAGATCACAGCCATCTCCCGAGAAGAAAACATGCATTACACTAACGGGACTAATGACCAAAGCAGTTGACGCGCCCGTAAACACGCCAAAATCAATCAATCAGTCGGGGAGCGTATGTTATCACTTAACTGCTTTTTCTGTGTTGAAAGTGAAGAAAATTAATGAAATTCAACAAAGTACGCTTTTCTGAGACGTTCGCCGAACAACCTTTTTTTCGAACGCCACGCCTGACCGAATCACAGTTTATCTTCAGGTCAGCGACCCATTAATTTTCCTAAGTACATGATACCTGCCAGTATCTTCAGACCAGTAGTAGAGGGAGCACAAGACACGGTCCGCTTTTAACCGTATCCTCATCCTCCCTAACATCAAGTCAGCAGCAGGCCGCTCCAGGGACGGCTTTTCATTTCGAAATCAAATCGCTCTGAGGCATGCAAGACGTTCGCCTTTCGTTTACATAACGACGGAAGAGACACATTCATTCGTCAAAGGGGAGACATTTCTCTTACTCGTTTATTGCAAACCACAGTTAAACGGGCGATTACCTACCGGGCAACGAGTAAATTACAGCCCGGAAACGCAGGTCCGGGATCGATGCCGCCCCGGCTAAAAGTTAATTCGCCAACTGCCTTCTGGCTTCCCAAAGAGCAGCACGGGGAAGCAATTTAACTTTACATAAAGTGAAGTAATTTCAATTCTGCTCGCTCTGAAGAACGCGGGCGCAGGACTTGAACCCAAGACGCGGCTGGTACAGTAACGACTTCTCCATCCAGTATTACTGCAGCACATCTCGTTCCTGTCTCCGCCCACAACTCACGGACCGCTGACGCGATCTATGACTCGTGCGGGCGAGTCACCGGCGAGGCTGCTGCCGGGGAGTCCTTCTATTTATACGAACCGTTCGCCGTTTGCGAGCGGCATGAATCTTTAAAAGACGTAAGAAATCGAGGAACTGACTACGTAATGCATGAGCGTTTGCATGATAGCCGTCGATAAATCTGAGTGATGTCAAATGATGCAAAGGTATTATGGAACTTCTTTGGACGAAAGAAACTAGGTAGGGGAAAAGTAGTAGAGATCCTTCAAAATACACAAGTGTGTGTTTCGATACTTACACATTTTCCTTATCAATGCTGCAAGTAGTGATTGCAGTCAAAATGTGTCAAATAGAATGACTAAATAATACAAACATAACACTAAATGTATTACTCTCAGGTAGTTTAGAGAGAGACACAAAAATGACAATTTTACGACATATGTCATATTCCAGGCATTATCTCCTCGAATCTTTACGATATCTGGCAGCTGCAAAATTTATTCATGCATCGTAAATTTATGACCACCTCATCAAACACTGGCTTCTGAATGGAACGGAATTGATCTTTTAATGACATGTAAAAAAGTAAAAACAACTTTTCAAATGTCAACAATAAAAAAGCATCTGCATAAAACAAAGCTATCTATGACAGATATTTTAAACCCATGAAACTAACTTAAAATGTCATTTGAAGCTGAAAAAACACAATATTTATTTTGTTTTAAGTAGTACCATGCAACACAAGTACTACTGAATTCGACGTGAAACCATTGTTTCCTAATGTCCATTATGTAATTACATATAGTAATGTACATTATCATTACTATATGTAAAAGTAAATTCCTAAAAATAGAGAAAAAGTATCCACGACAATTATCAATTTCACTTCTCTAAAATATAAAGTTAAATGAATTTATTCACGCCTAACAATAACAAAAAGGTACTACTGAAAAATTGGAAATAATAAGATGTTTCATTAAAAGCACCAAATCAGAACTGGACAAACAATAGGCAACGCTAAAATGCGAAAAGACAATATCAATATTGTGCCGCACAAACGATGCAATATTTTAAAACTGTCACTATTCACTACTCTACAATGCTCACTGACTTTACCGACTGCGTTCCACGTTCTGCAATCTCCCTGCAGGCTGACTAATTATTCTATGCAAATCCGGGGAAATTGTTCATTTTATGGCTTCTCGTTCACTGTAATAGCTGCTCGCGCGAAGTGTGTACGTTCTCTGTAACTTCCCGAGTTAAAGTCTAGAAGAGACATTAAGAAAGCCTCATTTTGTGATGGTTTGCTCCTAAGTTCTGAGGCAATACGGTAATGAGAATATATTCGAATGGACAATTGCTGCATTGTTTTCCCGTGAATGGATTTCATATCCACAGCAAATCAACCCCGTTCCATGTATCGAGCTCAAACCTGAGTAGCAATAATAAATTTCTTGATAATATAATTCTTTGCAAAACTGTACGGATTCAAAATTGTGATGTCTAAGAAGATGGCAAAGAATATTATTTTAAATTCCACATATCAACGTTATATGGATCTTCATCCATGGAGCTAGAAACATGGATGTGGCAGTCTCAATCCAACCTATTCCATTTTTGTTAAGTGAAACCATGAAGCGAGATTGGTGTGCCAAACACATGGCTCTCGTGAAAGAGAATTAATGGCTAATGCCCATTTTCCCACCTCTTAAAAGTATAGTGAATTGTTATACTTACCGGAAATGTGAATAAATTAGGAATTGAATGATAATTTGTTTAAGAGAAATTAGCACCCTTTCTGGTTTACGTTTCCTAACACATTGAAACACAACTCATGCACCAGGAGAAATACCAAGCTTGCGCTTTATGAAGATTTTATATAAAAACAATAATTTTTGCTAGAATTTTCATATACATAGCAAATGCGTAATAGATTAAGAAATGCTCTTTCTCTGCAATAAGTAATTTCACTGCCTTTCATAACTGAAGAGGAAACATAACTCTTGGATGTAAACTAGTTACATTATTACTTCTACCTGCGGCGGAAAAGCTGGAAAAAATTGTGAGAACTGCATATTCCCGCACACGTATATATGATATAGGGTATATTTTTATTTATAAGTGTTTAAGGGGACTTAGAACTACTGAAGACTGAGAGAACTTGAGTGTCATGTAATGACTACATAATAACGATAATGGTGACGAAGCGAGTGATAATGCAGAAATGAAGAAAAGAGGGGCAGAGGAAATGAGAGAATTTCGAAAAATTCTGCCGAGAGTTGGCTCTGTCTACCCCAAATTCCTCGTAGGCAGGCTGAGAAGGCCAGGTACCAGTGAAGGGGAAACTTACAAACAAGAGAATGTTTAGAACAGCGGTTCCCAAAAGGATTGGTGTTGTGAAATGTTGGAGGGAGTCAAGGAAGATTAAGGGAACGACTGCGGATCAATATTGCTATAAGCTGTCGACTGATCGGTAAAATCAAGATCAGGTGCCAAACAAATTAATGAAATTGTTAATTAACTGATTTCTGATGTAAAGATACAAAAATAAGCAATGGAAATTACAAATTTAACCTTCTATTGCATTCATAGTTGATTACTAGGATGTTCAGTAAAATTAATAAATTATAACTGTATGCATTCACATTGCTCTATCATGCAAGAACATATTCTCTGCAATACACACTGTAGAAATGTAATGGCCAGTTCTTAAAAAACGCCCAAAAACGTCTGACTTTTACAACTACTGAATAACAATTGTTAAAAAGCAAATCTACTCAGTATATCATGTAATTACTGAAAACAGATATTTACGAAAATATCTAATAGGTAAGCGGAATTTTTTATCTCTATCTCATTTATGTGCAAATCTTACCATTATAATTATTTTCTGTATATTATTGAGAAAAATCGAAGGTCGTATAAGCAAACAATTCTTTCAAAAGGAGTCCATACAACACGAAGTTTAGGGAATTTTGATTTAGAATATGAAGGAAGTAGCAATAAAATTGTTCCGAATCTTGAAATTAACAAATAATTACGTGGTAACCACCTGAAGTTTGATTATTTCCCAGAATTATTCGTCAATTAACAAGGTGACTCAAATTTTCCAGTAAAAACTTAACTTACATTCAACAGCAACCGATTCTGCAAGACTGGTCATCCTGTCACTAAAACTGCCCTTGACCATGTTAACCCATCAACTTGAGTGTTCTAAAAGGAAGACATGAGTCATCTGCGGTCAGCCTCCCAAAGCAACATTGAACAGATATTCCCAGAGGCCGATGTTCTTCTAGCATGATACGATAGCTACAGTCAAACCTCGTTAACACATTTTTTCATATATCTCGAAGGATTATCATCCCCTGCAGCAAGCAGTACATAGCAGTACAAGGCAATGAAATCTTGATAACTCGAAATTTAATATCGCGAATTTGGCGATAACGTAAATATATATTTTTATGACCGAATAAATTGTATTTGTAACTCGAAGTAAAGAACGATTCAGAACTTGTTGAGGGCCTGTGTCCGCCAAATTTTAACGAACGTTGTCATTGCTTAATGTTCATTGCCCTATAGTTGCAGTAAGTCAAGCTGTAATAAAAACAAGCCGTTCAACAGAGTGTGTGTTAGGCAAAACACTATGAGAATTTCGTCAGAGGATTTGTTTACCACATGTGAAAATAAACAAGTTAAATTCGAGATATCGAGGTTTGAATGTATTTCTACAGACCTCATGAACCATACACAAACTTATACCAAATGTACTAAAAGTAAAAACACTAACTAAAAGTATTCACTCCAAATTAATAACATTGATCTTAATGTTTAACATTGCTCCGGAAAGAAACTTCGATCTTCAAGATTGCACACTTCTTACTAAGTCTAAATAAAATTGTAGCTTCTGAAAGATAATAAAAGCAAACACGAGCTGCTAAAACACACGAAAAATATTAGTGCGAAATTTACACAGGAACTAGTCGAGTTATTAGGCTTCGCCACTTGCGAACTATAGCCAATTAATATTTCAGTAAATGTAGAAGTTTAATGAAGAAGGAACCCTGTTTACTGAAACAAACGTCAAAATGTGAACGTGTATGTTTCAATCTAATGCCCTTATGGTCATTTTTCAAAATTATTTTTCTTCCATTCTTCGTTTGGGGTCAACCCTTAAATTACGTGAGGTCTTTAGGGGGAAGGGGGATAAGATAATACCGCAAAATCTTACGTGGGGGAGAGGGCGGGTCTCGGCAAATATCACGTAACTTTTTTCGCTGAAGACAGTGCTAAATTGCGATAACACTGAGACAAAAATTTCCAAAACAAATTTTAAAAATACTTCAAACGATTTAAAAATCATTTGAAGAGCACAAGTTGATCCACGTTTTGAACTTTACAACGTTCTCGTCAGTAATGAAAGCTTTATCTAGCGCTATCCAGGACCATAGTTTAGCAGCCAAACTAGACGCAATGGAAGCCCTCGTACAAACTGGCAATACCTACAACTAGCAAACAATCACTGCAACGTTGAAGCATTCTCATCGAATAGTCGGCGATCGCTGAAGTTTTTCGAAAATTAAGGTTAAAGGTCACGAAACGCGACGGCCATAATACTTTTCACATAAAAAGGTGAAAATGATCTCAGTCCCATCACTGAGCTACCTGCACGGGCGTCAGACTGTAACAACATCCGACCGCGTCTTAATGTAGCGCACCTCCAGTCGACAGCTCTTAACATTTATGTAGGGAAAAAAAAGATTTTTTAAAAATATTTTATCATAAAAAATGTAAAAAAACTGAAGAAAATTGATAAAGTACTAAATATGTAAAAATATGTAACGAGAAAATTTTATATTGTGTTAGAATGGGGACGATTCGCCAAGATTTCAATTTTGAGAACGGTAAGTAGAAAGACCAAGAATATGTAATCACATAAAAATCCGGTCTCTTAGTGATTACTTGGATGTGCAAGTTGCAATAGCCCATTTTCTCGTAAGATGCATGAATTCACTCTTGGGAACGATTCGAAACAAGGGGTACAAAGGTTTTCTTAAAGGAGCGTCCAAGGGATTTTGCGACGTATTGAGAAGACATTTTATAGATGCTTACCTTGTAACGTCAACGTCCCCAAAGCACCATGCAATATCACGACGCAACAGCTAAGAGACAACGTTATTTCTCGATTACCGCATTTCTCGGAACACCAATCCCCTTACTACGTTCACGATCGATGTGGAGAATCTAGAGGCGACACGAGGCTTCTTCCTGTACCTGACATCCCAAAACATTGATGTAAATATTTATACTATACAATCTAACTTTGCTAATCCCAATTTGAAGAAAAGAATCAATTTCTTCGAGTTGTAGAACATTTTATTTACTAATTTCTTGAGACATTAACGAAGTGAAAATGAAATTCGAAAATATACGATTTGCTCTTTCGTTGACGATGTGTATATTATATTTCCTTAAAGTACTTTAAATTTTAGAAATGATTGATGATATACATTGGACGAGTTTAAAGTATACTCTTTACCATCTGGGTGCTATTTTTTTCTCCGTTGACGATTACAATTTCGGTGCAAATTTTCAGGCAGCCACATATTCTGAGTTGTGTCGTCTTGCAAATTTTAAGATTCATGGTAATTAATCTAATTTTAAAGAACAAGGAAACTTTCGGTTTAATGTACCGTTTAAACTACAAAATCATTTTAAATACCAATTTTCAACAAAAATCTGCCAAATATCTGCACGTTATCGCGTACCAGAAAAATGTCTCGAATACTAGAGAGTTCAACAAGAGGAATGTTCAAATTGAGCTGATCCACTGCCCTCGACAGCGAACAAAACAGAAACTGAAGTTTTAACTCCTTTTTTATTAACCATTACATTTATTATTATTATTATTATTATTATTATTATTATTATTATTATTATTTGAGTAATTTCATTATATTTATATTTATTTTATTTTAAATTCCTAATTTTCATTAACCTCTCTACCATCGGATCTCCAAACAAACCTCCCTAACACGTCTATCGTGACCTCTAAATAGAGACGCACCACTCGAGATGTCCCTCGTGCACGTACAGGGATTTACATCTGCTGCTGCGTGTTTACGCACGTGAACTCGAGTCGGCCAAACCGCTTCAAGAAGACACACGAACCGGCCGGCCGGTGAACAGCCACACCCACCCCACACACCGCCCCGCGCCGCCCCGCGCCGCCCCGCGCCGCCCCGCGCCGCCCCGCGCCGCCCGCGCCGCCCCGCGCCGCCCGCGCCGCCCGCGCCGCCCGCGCCGCCCGCGCCGCCCCGCGCCGCCCCGCACCCCCGCCCGCGCCGCCCCGCGCCGCCCCGCGCCGCCACGCCCCACCACGCCACGCCACGCCGCGCCACGCCCCGCCACGCCCCGCCACGCCCCGCCACGCCCCGCCACGCCCCGCCACGCCACTCCCGCCCTGCCCCGCCACGCCCCGCCACGCCCTGCCCCCACGCCCCGCCCCGCCTCGCCACGCCACGCCCCGCCCCGCCCCACACCGGCCGATCCATTCTCACAGCGCTGAGCCACTAGCCCCGCCCGCCCCCGCCCCGTGCGCCGCCCCGCCCCACCCCGCGCCGCAGCCGCGGCCTAGCCGAGCATACCGCGCACCGTCCCAAGAGACAGTACACAAGTGCCCCTCCCAACCAAAGCAGGGTTTACCAACTAACTCATATACCGCTCTAGAATGCAAAATTAGGATCCACACACCTCTGCAGGACTTTAAAGGAAGAACTGTTGTAGATTCCAAATCTAGTTCATAGGGCTTGAGTAAGAGGTTGATTCTGACTGCATGGTATAACGTGTAACCTATAATCAACTGCACATGTCTGGCTCACAAAATAACGATACAAATTAACATTAGTGTAATATAGTTAAAACATTAAGTGCTAAATTAGGGGTTAAATTAGAACTTGTACGGAGATCAAGGCAATAGCTGAACTATTTCATTTTTTCAATCAATTGACAGATAGTTCACATATTACATCACCACACTTTCTTTGTCAGTTATTACCACTTATTATTATTATTATTATTATTATTATCAGTTTTTTGCAGATCTATTTCCCATAATAGATTTACAGAGGTTATTCAATACACAATGTAAAATCAGTATAGACAAATCGTTTCCACAACTACTTACATTGTCACTGCGATTGATGGGCGTTAGTCGAATGTTGGGGAGAGCGACACAATTCCTGTCCAAATCGGACCCATCAAACAGCCATGTGGGTCAACAATCCTGACATCAATGATTTTTTCTTGTTGACTGCACATATTCATTAGGATTTATATCCAGGAAGATACTCTACCAATTAACCTGTTCATAATGCCTTCATTGATCGAATACTCATTGTCTGCGCTGTTAGCAATCTAGCTCTGAATGACTACGAGCGCATACCTTGCACTAATGTAAAACAAGCTAAAAATATTAAATAAATAAGATGTTGAGGAAGGGTATCACTGCAATAAAAATGTGGTAATTGTAATGTTTGCCGTATTTTATCCGTATTCAATTGAACATGACGTGCCAAATCAGCGTTGGAAACAGGATTCGGGATTATTCTCGTCGATTTATTTTATTCCTAGAAAGCACGAGGCGTTCAATAAACGTCTTAATGAAACATTGTTTCTATCGTCGGGGATCTATAGAAACCTAATCTGAATAATATTGTACACAATCATCCAGCATCAATGTTGTTAGCGTTCCATTCCTATCTTCCCAATCAATGCCGTTACCAACACCAACCCCTTTGCCATCGCTTGGGCCCTCGTAATTGCCTCATCACTGCCAACGCAATCATCCCCGCCATCCATCTCCATTCTCTCCGCCACGTCCATCGCCCCGGCCAACGCTCTCGCCTGCTTCCCCGAAACCATCAGCACCATCTCCCCCGATCCCACCCTCGCCATCGCCTTCGCCTCCACCGTCCCCGCTCCCGCCATCGCCGTCACCGTCGCCATTGCCATAGCTTTCGCCTTCGTCTTTGTCTTCGTCTCCGCCATCCCCCGATCCCACCCTCACCATCGCCTTGGTCTCCACCATCTCCACCATGTTGGAGCAGTACCCTACGAAACGGGCCACGGGACGCGCGCGATCTTTCCTTCCTCATCCTTATTCTATCCTCTCCCCCTTACACACACACACTTACACTAACATACACTACACTACCACACATTCCGGGAGGCCGGTCGGGAGCTTAGAGCTTGTCCTGGCTAGGGCGGTGCCCCGCTGGTGGGAGAGTCCTGGTTAGGGGGAAACCCCACTAGCCGACGGTAGGTCGGTGCTGGATCTCGCCATCCAGCTGGGGAAGACCACCGTCATCACCCGAGAGAAAAACATGCACTACAGTTACGGGACTAATGACCCATCACCTGCCCCCCACACTAACCTACCCAACCAACCAACCAACCCCCCCCAACCACGCCCCGCCCCCCCCCCCCGCCCCCCCTCCAGCCATTGCCTCCACCACCTCCAGTGTCTCCACCCCTCCACCTCTCGTCCCCGCCGTCTTCATCACCAGAACCATTCTCCTGGCGTCCGCCGCCGCCGCCCGCCCTCCCCGCTGCGAAACCACCGCGCCGGACAAAGCCGCGCCCCCGACAGCGCCATTGTCGGGAGCCATTCGTCGGCTGGCGTCATCCGAGACGGCGCGGCGCGGCGCGGCGCGGCGCGTAAGTTTATTAATGCAGATGCTTATTTAGGGCCGGCGCGCCCGCCGCGGCGCTGGGCGGCCGGGACAAAGGATGAGTCAAATACGCGACCGAGCCGCCCAGAGTGACCGCCGCGGGCGCTGCTCTCCTCAGGCGCGGCGTCAACGCTCCCGCGAACCCTTCTGCACTGCCGGGCGGATGGAACCCTGGATGTCGTCTTGGCATTCTATTACAGCACGGACCGCGCAGGTTTCACCACAATCACTAACTTGGTTTGGTTGGTTAGTGATTCCGGGCACGTCAACAGCTTAGGTCATTAGTCCCATACGTGCAGTGTATGTTTTCCCTCGGGAGATGGCGGTCATCTTCCCCCGATGAATGGCGAGATCTGGCGCGAACCTACCGTGGGCTAGTGGGATTTCCCCCTAAGCAGGACTTTCCCACCAGCAGGTCACCGTCCCAGCCGGGACAAGCTCTAAGCTCCCGACCGGTCTCCCGGAATATGTGGTAGTTTAGTGCATGTTAGTGTAAGTGTGTGTGTAAGGGGAGAGGATGGGACAAGGAAGAGGAAGGACAGATCGCGCGCGGTCCGTGGCCCGTTTGGTAGTGTACTCCGGCATTCGCCTGGTGTTGATCGGAGAAACCACGGAAAACTACCGATCAGAGCAGTCGGCCGCTAGAATTCTCCTCTAGACAGCGACTGAATTCGACCTATCTGAAAAGCTAGTGTCGAAAATCCTGCCGCCGTCAGGATTCGAACCTAGGACCTGCCGGTCAGAGGCGCTGCAGTTACATCAGTTTATGCACTCTGCTACTACTCAAGGTGGTAGTAATTTATATAATGTACTGCTAAATCAATTTTGGAAAACTTACAATGGCTTAAAAGTATATTGGCTATAATATAACTACAATATACAACTGAATTATGTTATTATTTATTATAAATCATTATTTTAAGCGTTGTAAACAATAAAAATAATTATATTATCTTCAACCATATACATTGAATCTAACGCTATCCAATATTTAACCACTTACCTTAAATACACGTTTTTTTCTCTTGTAATGAGAATATATTTTATTTTTTTAATTTTATATTATATTAATATATTTTAATTTATATTTATCTTACTGATAAATATAAATTAGACATTTAATGGTGAGCTAAAACGGGAATTTCTTTGTATTTATACTCCATTCTGTGAAATCTCTCAATTTTTTTACGGCGTTCCTACGTTCGTCAATAGCATTTTGCTATTCCAAGCACATTTAAATGTAGTTACGGTTCTCGCTCATTTGATATAGTTCACTTGGAAAAGAAAAACTAACGATTTCTTCTTTTAATTCAGTTTCTTTTTCATTAAAGCAAAGCCGTTGTTCCTTTAACTTTCACCATTAATTACATACTGAATGCATGACAAGTTTTTGACATTGAGTAATTTCAACGTCATCACTTTTGTATGAAAAGTCACATCAAACTGGCAACATTCCTAAAACGAGAAATTACGACAAAAAAGTTAATGGTGAAAAAATTAGTTCCTAGGTATTCTTCAGCGGATACAGCAAATAGCAACAGAAAAAGCTGAGGGTCTACATGGGAAAAGCAATTTAAATTTGCATATGAAGTTCGAGCAAGCTGGACGAAACGAGTAAGCAGTTTATATAGTAAATGTTGGTCTCACCCTTTTCGTAGTTCGTTTGTGAAGAAGGTGCAAAACACTACTTTAGCAATTCCCGTTGTAACTCCAGAATTATCCTATACATCTTACAATCTCCAAGAATACTTTTATTAACAATTTTTTCTTAAAGAACGAAAAATAAAAATATGACAGATACTACCAGATTACGTCTGATAATTTTTCAGTAATTTTTCAACTGCATTGAGAAATGGAATGTATCTACAGGATAATTCAATAACTCTCCACTAATCCGAAACATTAATTCCGAAATGCATTCAGTAATTAAATCTGAAATATTCAAGCACATATTAGTTAGCGCTGCGATGCCATTTTTTTTCGTTGGCCTCGAAATGTATCATTGAAGCTTTCCAAGATACGGCAGAGTTTAGCTCCTGACAAAATACCAGAGTGCAATGGTCGTAAAAAACTATTTGTATTACCATGAGTATGGTATTTCGTCAAAAAGTATAAAGGTAGAAAAAGCTCATGAGATCCAATCCTAATATCAGCATTTTTACGGAAATTCAAGCACGATCATTTCTCGGTTAATACTTTTCTGTTCTATGGCGATATTTCGATGAACTTACTTTCGTTCTTGTATCCTATTTATTTTTCTAGAAATAAATCTAAAAATTTTCAGAAGCAACATAACAAACTCCACGTGGAGTTTGCCGTACCTGCGCTGGTCGATACCGGAGTCAGCGGTACCAGGCGCGAAAACAAAGCCAAAACGGGAGGCGAAACATCGAGTTACGTCACGAATAACCAGACCTCACGCGATGGAGCAATGGCTGTACATTTGTGTACACAAAACTGCGAAAGTTGGAAAACATTAAAAGCACTTATTACAAACTGCCATGCTCAAGCGCTACTCATTACTTCTGAAAAGATTAAATATGCTCGTCATATAATACAACGAAAATTATTATCCCATTACCTTAGGCGGATAGTTTGATTAAAGTTAAATAAATCTCAAAACAAAGAAGCACAGCTCGTTCTCTCGATCTCATCGTCTTGGCTTCTACTTTCTGACACGTGTAGGAGGTCACACAACCCCCAGCGCCACAGAAGTTCAAGAGAAATTAGAAGCCAACCCAAAGAATTGGTTTAACCACAGTGATTTCAAAAATTATATTTTTAAATATACCATAGAAAATGAATCACCTTGTAAAATAGGAGAGCAATGTCGATGCCATCGCGTCAGATGACATGATCCAATAATCCAAATTGGAAAGAGTAAATTTCATTTGTTTTGCTATACAGCATGTACCCGTCATGTAAAGGGAAAAAGATCTGCGAACGATTTATTTTATTGTTATGGAATAAATGACACATGAAACGCATGTGCTGAATACCTAACTTTAACTAAAGATGTAAGAAGATGTTTCCATACACTACATTATTGAGATTGCGAACGTTTGAATAAACTTTTCAACTCGTGTGACATCGATCTTACTGCAATGATTGAATTCATATGGGCTAATAGATTCGGTGTAGTTTCGGTACAAAAATAATAGTCAAAAGAAAGAGAAAATGATGAATGGAAATCTAAAATGAGTTACTACTCAAGGGTACCCTTTCTTAATTGCAGCGTGTAAATATATTTTTTACCTATCATGTGATCGTATTTACTCCCATTAGTACACTATAAATCTATCCACCTATGATTAAACTCTGATGAGAATAATGTTAAGCGGGGAAGAAATGCTGTCAATGGCTAATATACTTGATTTCTTAATCATCTGGGACTCATAAGTGACCATTCCATGCATGAAATTAAGCCCAACAATATTTAAGAATGCATACGGTACGAACAAATCAGAGCAGTATTTCACAAAAGAAAAGGTTTTCTGTATCTATTTTGATTCTCACCTCCTCCTTAGTACCCAATCATAAGCTGCGATTCATCTATCTTGGGAGGCGGTCCAGAAAACACCGATAAAAGTACAAAAAAGTTTTGGGAACAGTTTGAAAATTTTTTGTGGGAATTCTGATGCACTGGTGTTGACCTTACAATAAGAAGAAATAAAAGACGTCATCCCCGTCAACTTACGACATATATATATTGAGATAGCTGGCTTTCGACGGCTTTGCCGTTATCATCAGTCTACAAATATAAAGAAAGAAAATATAAATAAAATACAAAATAAGATAAAGCGGGGGATTATTATCAATAATAGTAACATTTGAAAGTAACTATTATTATTGTGACGTACCAATATGTGGGACCCTGAATTGCGTCACATTTATTATTAACAGGGTGAATGGTAAGGATAGACATATGTAAATATGGCGGCATAGCAACGGTAGACGAGTTGTCGTCAAGGTCAACAAACTGCATTGCTTTGAACCACGGGGCGCGGCTAGTTGAGAAAGTAAACTGTTTGGGGATTGGCCGAGAAAGCAATGACAGTCTGGGGCGCGGCTAGTTGAATTTGTAAGAAATTGAGGGTTTGGCTAGGCATGGAATTTTTTCTGACAAGAAACAGTAGAAAGATGGACCGAGTTTTGAAGGGCTGAAAGAGGGGAATATGGAAGCATTCCGACTTATGCCGTGGTGCTGTGCGGATCGTGTGTAGATAATTGATGTTGGGAGTTTGGGAGTTGTGAACATCTACTTTGGGGCGTATGGTTGTCGGACTTACAATATTGATGTAATATGCGAAAATTGGAACTTAGAAATATTTCGAGTGCAGCAGCTAGAATTTAAACTGTGAACTTAGGTGAATTTGTCGGCAAGGGGGTTTGATGCAGATATAGTTTGGAACTTTAATATTTTAAGTATACGCGTAGAACGAACTGAGAACTTTTAAAAAGAAAATTAAATCTTATCAACTTATGAGGGGGTGAGGATCAGTGACTTGAGTACACTTGTGCCAGAACGGAAGAAAAGAAGATGGTATTTGGACCTGGAGCCATCGACACCGGGGAACATTGAAAATGGTTCTACGCGGCGACATCGGTCAAGAGCGCGCGAAGACGGGTACTGCAATACAAGGTTTGAGACTGTTCATGACCGAAAGTTTCGTATTGTTACCAATGAACATTGAATAAACTTACAAGTTTCTGTGAGTAGCAAAGATAATTTTCATTTAGCCAATTCCCGCAAATGTGTAGCTAGAAATGTATTAAAAAAAACAAAAACAAAAAACAAAAAAAAACAACAACAAAACAGAAAAACAACTCACCGTTGGCGAGCAGCTTGAGCGTGAGCAGGAAGGGCGCGCCGTCAGCAGCCGCGCGCTCCTCCAGGCGCCGCTTCTCGCTGAGCAGCTGCTGCAGGTAGGCGGCGGCGGCGGCGGCGGCGGCCGCGGAGGCGGAGCCGTTGCCCGCCCCCGCCGCCGCCGCCCGCCCGGCGACCCCGCCGACGCCCCAGCGGCGGCAGCGGCGGCGGTGGCGGCGGCGGCGGGCCGCACGCCGGCGGCGGCGCGGCGCACGCCCCCCGTCGGCGGCCGGCGCGGCGGCGTCGCGTTCGTCGTCCATGCCCTGCCGCACACACACACGCACCACTTCGTTATTACTACGGAAAAATTAAAAAAAAATAAAAAAAAATATGTACATATATGTAGTATTTTTCAAAAATATGTAAGAAAAAATAGGTTATTACTAGGAAGGAATTTAATAAAAAACAATATATATATAGTTGTTTTTTTTAAATATGTAAGAAAAAATAGGTTATTACAAGGGAACGGAATTTATTGTAATAAAAATAATAAAAAAAAAAAATATGTACATATATGTAGTAATTTTTTCAAAAATATGTAAGAAAAATAGGTTATTACTAGAGAACGGAATTTACTGTAACACAAAAAGCAAAATATTTACATATATATGTAGTTATTTTTTCAAAAATTTGTAAGAAAAACAGGAAATATGTGAAATTGTTATAATGTATCGTGATTCGTTATAATGTTTAAAATTCCATTCTTCAAACGTTTTCCGAGCAGAGTACGTTGCCGATCAGATCTTAACATGGATTCACGGAGGCTGAAAGAAAGTTTCACATCTACAGAAGCAATTATTCGCTAGTTTCATCCGAAATATATTCTTTTGTATACAGTGTTTTCGAGGAGCCGGCGCTCAAGTGAATAGTACCGTGTAGCCTTTGATAGAAAGACGGGGGGGGGAGCATACGCATCCCCAGCAACTCCAGAAAAGGGATAAGGCGAGGTCTGGACTTTTTTTTATCGAGTTAGGCATGCGGTCTATGAAACACGAATAAGCACGTGGTTGAAGTTCCTTCTGCTTCACATACTATATCCATTCATCCTTGATTCAGTCTGCGGGGTTTCCAAGAAGCAGATGGGGCGGGAAGAGGTAATTTTGACAATTAATTGGGATGGTCCGGCGTTACTGCGCACTGCGTGTTGTTGAAGTATTTATGAAACAAAGTTAGTTTTCAAGTAACATATATTTCGAACATCGCATGTGAAATGTTCATTTTCTAATTAAAATATATTAAAATGTAACGAAATAAGTATCAATCGATAAAATATAGGTCAAATATGTAAAATAAAAATGGTTCCAATTAGTTCAGAATGTCGTGTTAAGTCTAAAATATATTAGTAATGCAGGTATCTTGTCCCTGTAAAAATAGTATTTTAATTAGTATCATATATGGTGTCTGTAATTATATATACATTACATGGGTCTGTAATTATATATACATTACATGGAGTCTGTATTTATATATACATTACATAGTGCCTGTAACTACATATACATTTCATGCCTGTAACTATGTATACATTACATAGTGCTTGTAATTATACATACAATATACAGTGGACTCCGGTTATAGTGAACACGGATATAGTGAACCCTCGGTTATAGTGAACTTAAGTCACTGGTACTCTTTCACTTACATTACAAATAAGCATAATAAGACTTGGTTATAGTGAACCTGAACCTCGGTTATAGTGAACGTAGAAAATAATTCCTGGAAATTAATTGGATCTCGTATGTTATTACGCGATGTGAAGAGCCTTTGGAAAGAGGGACGGTGGTTTAACAGTGCAAGAGGTATTGATACGTATCAAGACCGCATTTCGATACTACGAGACAGAGGACAATGCAGAATAAAGTATGGAGAGAGCACGAATTCTGGAGAAGGATCTAGAGAAATTTTTAATGAAAAAGGTAGGAAGCAAACAATTGAAAAAATTGATCTTTTAAGGAAAAATGAAGATATTGAAATTTTCAGTTTGTGCTATTAATGAATTTTGCTATATTTCTATATTAATAAAATCAATAATTGTGGAGAATTTCTATTTCATTTTGACATCATCGGATGTAGTGAACCTCTGATATAGTGAACCAAAACGGTTAGTCCCCAGAAGTTCACTATAACCGGAGTTGACTGTTTAGGGTCTGTGATTATGAATACATTATATGTTGTCTGTAATTACGTATTTAAAGTTTGATCAAACTTTCAGACATTTTCTACAATGATAAAACAAAACGCCCCCTTTGGAATAAGATTCTAACGAACATTTCTGTCACTTTGAGTAAATTGACGTCAAAGTTTCATATCTCCATCTATTCAGACATCGCTTCACCTACAGTAGTGAATTGTATATTGTCTACTCGTATTTTGTCTACAGATTGCAGTACGTGTTTGATCATCTTGTAGCAGAAGTTACATTAACAACTCATTTTCTTCGAGGCTTTCAGTTGGAACCTTGACATTCCAAAAAGTTAAAATGATTGAAGTCGAAAGTGTACGTGTTGATACAACTTTTCCATCTAGTTTTCAACATGGCATGTGCTCCATCTGAACTGATAATTAAGTCTATTTGATGTTACGCATTGAGCAAAATACACATAAGTTTAGAGGTAGAGGGGTATTCCCTCAGCAATCGTAAATATTTTGCAATAGTTACTTTACTTCGTAAATAATTATATTCATAAATACCCTTCATGTCTGTTTGAGTTGTGGCTCGCATCTTTCAAAATCTAGTTCAAATAGAATGTTTGCAGGTTTTACACTACTCACTCTAAATTATACTATAGATTAATAGATAGACTATAGATATAGATAAGAGATACTATAGATTTGGGCATAAGCTTTGCAACACATGCATGTCAAAGATGTTAATGTTGCCTTTCGAAGTATGTGCCAATTGGTAAATGTCAAATTTATTTTATGTATAAATATGAACTGATTTCCTAAAATCTTTACAATACTAAAATGTAACAAACTTTTTCCATAATATATCACACTATTTCATCCATATTTTTCACATGTATCTACATTATTATCATATTATATCCAGTTTTTTTTCTGTACGAAGATACACTGTTCAAAATTAACTCACCAATAACTTTCTACAAGGGGATAATTAGAATTGGATATTCCTGGAATACAAGGGCAATATCTTTTTTTTTTGTTTTTTATGAACATGTAAGATGAGAATCAAGGCGTTCATGTAAAACAGAGATCATGTGAGCTGCATTTCGCTTCTAACGATCAGGTCATATTTCTAATTGCTAATTGGAGTATTATTCAAGTAATACCACGAAACAACAACGCGATTGTAATGTACCAAGTTACTCGAAAGTCAAATATAGCAAGGTGAGTAATGCTCGAGTCATCATTAGGCCAATTCCTACAAGAATACTTTATAGGTACTGTCCACTCACCAGATTCCTTAAGAGAAGTGTTGCCGAAAAAGGTTTCGGAGTAATAGCCAATATCAACTTCGAAATGAAGCCTCGAAAGGAATTTGATAAATGCATGACAAATACAGTGATGTGCGGGTAATTTGATCATTATATACAGTTAGAAGAAAGCTGTACCTCCTTAAAAGCTGTGTGCAAGGTCACAACAATCCTGCTGAAAGATGAAATCATGTCGCCTTTAAAAGCAAGTGGTGGAAGTGAGGTAAAGGTGAAAGGCACAGAGAAAAGGGAACGGACATCCTACAGAGAAATGAAATAACGTTATGGCACAATGTTTCATATTTAGGTTCATGCAATTCTTGTCAGAGAGCAGTTAAGGGAAATTATGAAAGTCATAGTCGTATTAATGATCTACAAGTGTTTGCAAAAGTATTGCAACTCCAAGACTTAATCAAAATACTCCAAGAGAATTGGAATATAAACACTCACATTTGTCTAAATTGCTCTGTCTGTACATGCTTAAAAGCAAGATATCTCAGTGAAGTTGGATCTGAAATACTCCAGAAATACAGTTTTCGAATTAATCTGTGATCGCTGTTGGAACAGAGTAATTGATACTCCCTAATGAATTTGACACGAATTATGTGAAGAATAAAGGTTTATAACAGTAAATTAATTAATGTTATTAATCATTTTACACAATAAACATGCCAAAAATTAATACAAAAATTAGTAGCATAGTATACAAATATTAGTCACCACGAGCAAACTGCTAAAATATTAGTTATATTTGTTTACTTTTCTATGATCTTTCATGACTTGTCATAAAATTACATTCAAATTATTTTAAAAAATCGCAAAATCGGGGAGATTTGATGATTTTAAAAACTATTTCATTACAAAATATAGGAATTGTAATAAAGAAACTCTTCTTCAACCGTCAAACGACGTAATTTAATTTCAGAGCTCAAAATATTTAATTACACTACATCTCCCAACAATAACAATAAACAACGCGAGACCATCAAAACGCACTAGATTCACACCCCACCTGCCGTACATCCAGTTCAAAGGACAAACTTCATTAATAGAGTGATTACATTCCCGTGATTGGTGGTTTTGCTTTTACCTGTTAGTAGAGAAGGTTCGTTAATTTCAATATCAAAATACCGTATAAAATACTTTAAATAATTACAAATGTGTCCAGTCGTTCGCAAAATTATGAAACCGTGGTTTTCCGCGGTCAGAATCAACTGACACACGGCAGTCCGGGAGATGCCTCATCCTATGCACTGTTGTCAACGTTTCGGTCATCGTGATGCGATTCCGGAACAGCCAAAATCTATTCCAAAATTATGTACAACAATGTTTTTTAATATAAGAAATTCCTTAATTGGACCTGGAATTTTTTAAAATTGTTTCCTCACAAGAGGTTTGAATTGTTTTCCTCACAAGAAGTTTTATATTTCAGGGTAATATTCTACAAGAAATTATTAAATGGGAGCTAAGGCAGCAT
This sequence comes from Teleogryllus oceanicus, assembly GCA_964035755.1. NCBI lineage: Eukaryota > Metazoa > Arthropoda > Insecta > Orthoptera > Gryllidae > Teleogryllus > Teleogryllus oceanicus. The sequence goes on from CAXIVR010000009.1 coordinate 11,607,462, forward strand.
GATTATTGTTACTATTAGAGATGCTAACAGTAATATCTCTAATAGTAACAATAATCATTACTATTAGAGATGCTAACTGGACATTAAGAAAACAAGATAAAATGAAGATACAAGCCTCGGATATGAAATTCCTCCCGAGAGTAAAACGCTGCACCCTAAAAGACAAAATAAAAAACGAAGATATAAGACAGGAATTTAATATATTTTCTATCGATGAAAAAGTAGATGAGTACAGATCACGGTGGGTACTGCACTTAGGAAGAATGTCTCACGTAAGGATCCCTCGACACGCCTTTCTGTACAGACCACGAGGAAGAAGGGACATTGGCCGTCCACGACAGAGATGGTGCAATGAAGCCGGAACAGGGAATTTCCCTAATCCGTGAAGTGAAGAAGAAGAAGAAGAAGAAGAAGAAGAAGAAGAAGAAGCTAACAACGCATCACCACCCTTTGAACAATCATCCAATCTTGTGACGCGCAACGTGCAAACAATATTTAAAGGATTACAAAAAAACGATGATTCCAGTCAATTTAAATATATTTGTAGCAGACGTTTCGATCTAAATTGTAACGCCCTCTTTAGTGGATGAAAGGTCAACATCAACAATCAGTTACAATCATTACATATTACATGAATGTTATTAGTATAAAACAAAAGCAGTCAGGCGATGGTGATGTGATAAACTGAAGTGGTACCTGTAAATTTCTGAGGTTAGGTTACAACATGATGTAAAGGTATAATATAAGACCAGGAAACAATAGTGGTCTAAAGGAACATGTTAGAAAGGCACTGAGGAATGCAATCGATGTGATGTGGAAGGTCCTCTTCCAATTAATATTAATAGTTTTAGGTAAAAACTTTAAAGGAAGCTGACAGACTAAGTGAATACTGTAATTAGTCATCACAAATATTGCCATCACTGATTTCATTACCAGGGACTCTAGTAGTGGTTTCTCAGGGGAGGGGAGGGAGGAAAGTCCTCTTCGTATATTTCATTCATCTGAATGCAATGACCAAATAAAATTAATGTTAGAGGTAAAATGCATAATGTTTGTTATTATAGCTCCTAGAAAATTTACTTTAATCGAATTTTAAAGTTGGCACGTTTTGAAGTGACGGGCAATCGAATGAAAACGCTCTGAGGAGGAAGTGTCAGCCTTCCTGCTCCATGACCAGCTCGTGTGTTAACCTCCTCTGACTCGCAGCACTCGGCGGCCAGTAAAGGAAATATTTTATAGCGAAGCTGGACAACGCGAGGGAGGATCTCCTCCTTTGAACTGCTAACTACCGGCGTCTCTTTCAACTAAAACACAGCGTCACAATGGACCCATGTCCGTCGGTCAGGACGCATCGGAACATGGGCGTACAGAGCAGCTGGCAGTCGGTGCAATCTCACAGCATGAGCTGGGGGAAATCCGCGTGAAAGGGCTAATCGAATGATAGGTCTTTCTCGCTTATCCCATCGCAAGTCGACACACATAATCTAATTTGCTGAATCTAATTCAAATTCAAGCCAATCAGTTATCTGACAGCCTTCCTGTCAAGAAACATGCAGGAAGTGCCACATTGTAACTGAAAAGTGCAGTCACAGCACAACACATCACATGCGTCTCAACTTACAGACGACTCCGGTTATAGTGAAGTCGTAAATAGTGAACCCTCGGTTATAGTGAACTTAAGTCACTGGCCCCGTTTCGCTTACATTACAAATAAGCATTAGAAAACTCTGTTACACTGAACCTGAACCTCGGCTATAAAGAACCAAGTAAATACAACGTTCTGGTAATAATCCCCTCCTGGAAAAGAATATATCGCCTCAGTATTACAAATTCCAACACTGTGCAGCTTGAATTCCAACAGTGCAAGAGGCATTGAAAGGTGTGAAGACTGCATTACGATAGTTACACACAGAAGTCAATGTAGATTCAATTATGAAGTGAACACGAATTCTGGCGAAGAATCTAAATCTTTATAGAGAAACTCTGTTTAATTTTGACATCATCGGATATAGTGAACTCAAAATGCTAATCCCCAGACGTTCGCTATAACCGGAGTGGACCGTATTTCCAAACATTCCCCGAAGTTCATGTGCAGAACAAATTGTGAATAAATGAGTTGATTTTACTAAATCTCCATTAATAGCGGCGGTGGCGCTGCCGCCAGGCGTCGACCACCTCGCGTGCTTTGTGCCCTCCCGGCCCCGGGGGGGGCCTCCGCGCCGCGCGCCGGCTTCATTAGGGCCTCGCCCGCGGCGCCGCGCGCCCCGCGCACCTCTCAAATCTTAATTTATTCGCCTGAGCTGCGGGGCAACTCGGCTGCCGGCGCGCGCGCCCCCGTCGCCCCCACCGCCACCCTCGCCCCCGACGGTCCGTCGTCCCCGTCGCCATCGTTGGCCCCATCGCCACCGTCGCCCCGTCCCCCCGTCGCTGCCGCCGCCCCCGTCGCCCCCGTCGTCCCCATCGCCTCCATCGCCCCCGTCGCTCCCGTCGCCCCCGTCGGCCCCGTCGGCCCCGTCGCTCCCACCGGCCCCAGTCGCCCCCGTCGGCCCCTTCGGCCCCGTCGTCCCCGTCGCCCCCGTCGGCCGCATCGCCCTCGTCGGCCCCGTCGCCATCGTCGCTCCCACCGGCGCCCGTCGCCCCGTCGGCCCGTCGGCCCGTCGGCCCTGTCGCCCCGTCGCCCCGTCGCCCCTGTCGGCCCTTCGGCCCCGTCGTCCCCGTCGGCCGCATCGCCCTCGTCGGCCCGTCGCCATCGTCGCTCCCACCGGCGCCCGTCGCCCTGTCGCCCCGGCGGCCCTGTCGGCCCCGTCGGCCCTGTCGGCCCGTCGGCCCCGTCGGCCCGTCGGCCCCGTCGGCCCTGTCGGCCCCGTCGGCCACGTCGCTCCCACCGGCCCCGTCGCCCCGTCGGCCCTTCGGCCCCGTCGTCCCGTCGCCCGCATCGCCCTCGTCGGCCCCGTCGCCATCGTCGCTCCCACCGGCGCCCGTCGCCCCCGTCGGCCCCGTCGGCCCCGTCGTCCCCGTCGCCCCGTCGCCCCCGTCGGCCCCTTCGGCCCCGTCGTCCCCGTCGGCCGCATCGCCCTCGTCGGCCCCGTCGCCATCGTCGCCCCCACCGGCGCCCGTCGCCCCCGTCGGCCCCGTCGGCCCCGTCGCTCCCACCGGCCCCAGTCGCCCCGTCGGCCCTTCGGCCCCGTCGTCCCGTCGCCCCGTCGGCCGCATCGCCCTCGTCGGCCCCGTCGCCATCGTCGCTCCCACCGGCGCCCGTCGCCCCCGTCGGCCCCGTCGGCCCCGTCGCCCCGTCGCCCCCGTCGGCCCCATCGGCCCTCGTCGGCCCCGTCGGCCGCATCGCCCCCCTCGGCCCCCTCGCCACCGTCGCTCCCACCGGCGCCCGTCGCCCCGTCGGCCCCGTCGGCCCCGTCGCTCCCACCGGCCCCAGTCGCCCCGTCGGCCCCTTCGGCCCGTCGTCCCCGTCGCCCCGTCGGCCGCATCGCCCTCGTCGGCCCGTCGCCATCGTCGCTCCACCGGCGCCCGTCGCCCCCGTCGGCCCCTGTCGGCCCCGTCGGCCCCGTCGGCCGCATCGGCCCTCGTCGGCCCCGTCGGCCACGTCGCTCCCACCGGCCCCGTCGCCCCCGTCGGCCCCTTCGGCCCCGTCGTCCCCGTCGGCCGCATCGCCCTCGTCGGCCCCGTCGCCATCGTCGCTCCCACCGGCGCCCGTCGCCCCCGTCGGCCCCGTCGGCCCCGTCCCCCCCGTCGGCCCCCGTCGGCCCCTTCGGCCCCGTCGTCCCCGTCGGCCGCATCGCCCTCGTCGGCCCCGTCGCCATCGTCGCTCCCACCGGCGCCCGTCGCCCCCGTCGGCCCGTCGGCCCCGTCGGCCCCGTCGGCCCCTGTCGGCCCCGTCGGCCCCTTCGGCCCCGTCGTCCCCGTCGGCCGCATCGCCCTCGTCGGCCCGTCGCCATCGTCGCTCCCACCGGCGCCCGTCGCCCCCGTCGGCCCTGTCGCCCCGTCGGCCCCTTCGGCCCCGTCGTCCCCGTCAGCCGCATCGCCTCGTCGGCCCTGTCGCCATCGTCGCTCCCACCGGCGCCCGTCGCCCCGTCGGCCCCGTCGGCCCTCGTCGCCCCGTCGCCCCGTCGCCCTGTCGGCCCTTCGGCCCCGTCGTCCCCGTCGGCCGCATCGCCCGTCGGCCCGTCGCCATCGTCGCTCCCACCGGCGCCCGTCGCCCCGTCGGCCCGTCGGCCCGTCGGCCCGTCGGCCCGTCGGCCCTTCGGCCCCGTCGCCCCCGTCGCCCCCGTCGGCCGCATCGCCCTCGTCGGCCCCGTCGCCATCGTCGCTCCCACCGGCGCCCGTCGCCCCCGTCGGCCCGTCGGCCCGTCGTCCCGTCGCCCCGTCGCCCCCGTCGGCCCCTTCGGCCCGTCGTCCCGTCGGCCGCATCGCCCTCGTCGCCCCGCGCGCAGTGGGCGCCGTCGGCCCCAAAGGGCAACAACCGAATTGCATTTCGACTCTCACCGACAAAAAAGGAACTACAGAATGGCACAGACTTTTTCGTACCAAATTTCTCTGATTTCCTTGCTGTGGACTGTCATAACGGTCTTGCCCCATTCTCTGGACAGTTGCCATCTATGATCGGGCGAAGTACATTTTGACATTTTCTCGACGTTTCGGTTTTCTAATAGTAGAACCGACATATTACTTCAAGAATATAAAAGAAGAGGAAAACCTCGTCCTAAATAGAAATTTTCATTGAAAAATTTGGAGCCTTTTTGAAGAAAATTGAGATTAAGCATTACTGTAAATACGAAATTTGAAACTCATCTCCATAGGAATCAATTGAGTGATCGAAAATGTTCATTTAATGACATTTGAAGCACGTTTCCTCAAATATGCAATAATGTACACTAATCGATGGAAATGTGCATATGAACGGCATGAGACATTAAAAAAGTACATTTATGTAATTTTTGAAAAAATAAAATAAAACATCCAAAACAATTTTGTGTCATCTTAGACAGTGTAATTTTCAGTGCAATATGGCGTTTATGCCATAGTATAGGGTTCCTTGGCACTAACCCTACCAAAAATTTAAAGAAAAACTTTGGGGCCGTTTTCAGAAAATCTTATTATTGTAATTTTTAAAATTGCAAGTATTGTACGCACTACTGCATGAAAACGCATAAAATTTCCAAAAAAATCGATCAGAGCATCCCGCCGCAAGAATTCTCCTCGAAACAGCGACTGAATTCGACCTAACTGAAATGCTAGTGTCGAAAATCCTGCCGCCGTGGGGAGTGTAACCTAGAACCTCCCGGTCAGAGGCGAAGCAATGACATCAGTTGATGCACTGAACTACCGCTCCCGGTTGTTATATTGGTCTAGAAGCAGGGAATATGGGGTGAAAACGGAAAATAAGGGCGGTCGTAATAAAACTCAATTCAGAAGCAATCGTCAGTAAAAGGGGATTCATGATTTTCTGAGGAAATGATATGATATCCAAAACACAAAGGTCCCGAATATATTATTTTACTAAAAATTTGTCTCACCTGAGAAGTTCTATCCTCACTTGCTCCTCGTTTCGCACCTCATTCTCTGCAGGAAGTGACAAATTTGCTTATCCCTTCGATTTCTCTTCTCGTTAAGTGCGTAGGTCAACGTTTCAATGGTACTCGGCCGACTTAGTGAGATGCTCCCTGCGTTGTGTTTTTCCATTCAAAATTCAAGTAGTATATGACTTAGTGTAGGGATCACAGAATTTTGAAAATGTGCACACAATTCACTTTTCCCCATAGCACGTCATACGCGGTTTTAACTGTTTTTTACGTAAAATAAATAAAACAATTCTCCTCCAGACCGGCCGATACAATTGACATTAAAAAGATGACATTAAACGATTAAATTCGATAGAAAAGTTTAAATCCCAAGTGATATCGTTTCTGATGCATAACTGTTTCTACACAATTAGAGACTATACTGAGCATCACAAGAAAAGTAACAATAATTTTAACAATGATACATAATGCATTATTTACCATTTGAACTGTATAAATGTGTATAAACAACCTGTAACAAGTATTGTATTGCAGCCTCCGGGTCGATCAGGTTTTTCGTCCAGTTTCCCTGATCCATTGAGCAAATGCTGAGATGGCCCCTTGTTTTGCTTCTGGACATAAATGTAACTTCATTTTCTGTGCACGTCTTCTAGAATTCAGTGGGAAATACAATTATTCAAATTCTCGTTTCCATGTTGTCGCGGCAGGAAGTAATAAGAGCCAAAATTTATTGCTTATTTATCCTTGAAAATAGATTTTATTACATGGGAGCTTTATTTTCTTTTTTCAAAATTATATGACTTAGTGTAGGGATCACAGAATTTTGAAAATGTGCACACAAATTACTTTCCCCCATAGCACGTCATACGCAGTTTTAACTGGTTTTTTTTGACGTAAAATAAAATTTTTTAAAAAATTCTCCTCCAGACAGAGGCTTAATTTGACCTAAGATGTATAGCTTGTATTGAATATTCGCCAACGTCTAGACTTCCTAGAGCACCTTCCGGTCAGAGGCGCTGCAGCTGCCAAGGCTGCTGCCGCTAGCGCAGCTATGACAGGCAATATCGGTTACATCCCTCCAATCACTGTTCCACTCCCAGCTCGCAGTCTCGTCTGCGCGTTATAATTCTTCTTAGTCCTGTTGCAACCATTTCTCTTCGTAGCACTTTTACTCTCCTTTTCTCTGCTCTTTTTTAATGGCAACTCTGATATTTACATCACTTACTTCCTTCTCATCATCTCAGACACCCAATTCTCTGGGTTTGAAGGTCGTGGGCGGTGTCGTGGAAGAATTGGGCCTCAGGCGTGGAGGAATGAGCATCTTGTCTTGTGCCACGCCTAAGGCGGAAGAACAGCAAGAGTGAAAGTATTTTCAAACATCTTCATGCCAACACAATAAAGAGACATTTTTGCGACGATTAAAAAAGGTCGCAATACTTAGCCTGGCGAAAAAAGTAAGCAAAAGGAGGTTAACAAATATTAACTCTGAATAACCTACGGCTATCTGTTGCGAAAAATTCGCAACTTCTTACTACATGAAACAAAATACAGGCTAATGTTTATTTATCTTCGTAAGTATCAAAGTTAATTTGCATTGTTACTTTACCCAGAGATAATAACATCATACATGTTTATTTATGCACAATGAAAAAAGTGTTGCCGACAATACCTTCCAATTTACGTAGAAATCGGTGAAAATTATGAAATATAATTCTGCTTCAACATTGGTGAACCAGAAAAAGTTCAAAAACTCACAGAAATATTTCGTGATTTTACGGGTGTAAGCAGAAATTGTTGTCGTTTTATCTGCTAGAACTTTCAACAACTGCGGCTTACGATGACCATACATGAACTGAAAGAGATGGAAATCCATTATTCTGTCGAATGCTTTACAAAACTGCCATCTATATCATTCGTTATTATCCCCCTCAATATTGAATCCCCCAGGATTGCTGATCAATGAACAAATGTTTCGACTTGGCTGCGACAGTTCCCACAACGACGCTGCCCCAACCTGCGCCCCTGACCGTCCCCCTCCCTCCGCCGCCATAAAACGAGAACCCGATTTATGGGCAGCGCCCCCTTTTAATTGCAGCCCCGTGGGCCAACGTCCACCTCCGCCCACCGGCTCTTTGGCGAATGGCTGCTACTTTGTTTCCTTTTAATTCGGGACGCTCCCGCGACCCCACTCAGCGTCTTTATTTCCCTCCGCCTCTGCCTGCTCCACCTGGGCCCGCCCTTCCTCTCACCCGCCCCCCCTTTTTTTCGCCCTTTTTCCGGTATAATTTAGGTGGCCTGCCCTGTCCCGGTTTGCCTTTCCAGTTCCGATGTACCAATCCCCATCCCGATAGCCCATCTTATCTCTTTGTACCTTCCCCGCCGTACTACATAACAACTCGCCACCCCTTCTCTTTTCCTTTCCCATTCCAATTTACCATGACCCACAGTCTCCCTTTTCCTAGCCCTCTTGCTCTCCCTCTCATTCCGTCTCTCTCTTTCTCTCTTTTTCGGCCACGATTTACCGCGACTCGCTCAGATCCTACTTGCCTTTATCACTCCGATTTACCACGGCTCGCCTTGTCTCTCTCTGCTTTTCCCGTCTCGAAACACCATCGGCTGCCCCTCCATCCATCCATCCTGCCGTGTCTATAGAGTGCGAACTGCCCGCTTCACCTATCTTGGTCCCAACTTCGCCCAGAACCTCCACCTTCCTAAATTAATCCGTTTGCCTCTGACACATCGCCCCTCTGCTCGTGAGCCTTCTTTTCTTGTTCTCCCTTTACACCGTGGCTTCCCCCACCACGAACCTCGGTCTGCGAGGCAGCTTCAGGCTGTCTCGACGTTCCGCCTATTTCTCCAGCTAAATACGCCACGAATTAAGAGATGAACAGGAGAAACTCTGTTTTAAATGCCTTCTTTTTTCTGAGGAAGAAAACATTTCCGTTTCTTCTGAGAGTCGTTCTTTGTCGCGCTTCCACCCCCTTCTGCTCACTTAAGAGAAGGACCACAATAACTACAAAAGATATTATTGTTCCATGAAAGCAATCACTGTAATTCGAATATAAAACGCTAAAAATGAGTTTTTGTTTTTATTTTAAGAATTCAATTTAATGTCATTTCAGAATGTGTGAATAATCGTAAGAAATAGTTTCATTAAATGAATGATTATTAATATTTAAATAATTATTTAATTTGATATTTAGTGAAGTTCAAAATGCGTTTTTGCCGACAAATGTGTTATATACCAAGCATCTCAAGCCTCGATGAATTTGCAAAATATTTGATTCCAAAGATACAACTCTTCAGGCAGTGTAATTGCATGGAATACCTTCTTCACATATCTGACTGTAGCGGGCAAATAATTCTGCAAGAGGAAACTACGGTCGTTAAATTCAATCCTATTGGAACCCCAAATTAAATTGTGAAGGAAAAGCCGGCGAGATGGTATACTATTCTTCATTGAATTAAAGAAAAACACTGTCAGAAGAGAGAGGTTTTATTTTTATTCGGGTATTTTTATGCTCGTAAATATTTATAAACAATATTAAACTGAACAACAAAACATCGAAAACAACGAGCGACATATTAAGCAAATCAGACTAAAATTGAACACAAAATCGTCTGCTTCCCGATCATCGAGGACGGTTACAGGCCACGCTCGCCTCGCTTTGTGGGCGAAGGTATGAGTCTGCGAACAGCACTGACCCTCTCCACAAAGGCAGACGCCGGCGAGCGCATTCCGACAGAACAAAACGGCGCGCCCGGAACGCAGAGCGGCCACGACGGCGGGGCGACGGCGGGGCGACGGCGGGGCGACGGCGGGGCGACGGCGGGGCGACGGCGGGGCGACGGCGGGGCGACGGCGGGGCGAAGGCGGGCGACGGCGGGCGACGGCGGGGCGACGGCGGGGCGACGGCGGGCGATGGCGGGGCGACGGCGGGGCGACGGCGGGGCGACGGCGGGCGACGGCGGGGCGACGGCGGGCGACGGCGGGCGAAGGCGGGCGACGGCGGGCGACGGCGGGCGACGGCGGGGCGACGGCGGGCGACGGCGGGCGACGGCGGGGCGAAAGCGGGCATAGCGGGAGGTAGCACAACGCAGAGGGCGACGTAGGGAATGGAGGTGGCAGCAGGTGCAGTGGTGGGGACGTGGTGGTGCTGGTGCGTTGGTGATTGTGGCGGAGGTGGTGGTGCGATGGCGTGGGCAGCTGCGCAACGCAGAAGGGCAAGGGCGCGAAAGGAGCAGCGATATTTAATGAATTTCCTTGTCTTCCTTTCCGAGATTTCATTTCTCCGCCGTCTACGGTAGTTTCCGAGTTAGCCTTGCGATACTGACCAGCACTGATAATCGAGAATTCCCGCAGGGAATCAAACTTGGGACAACGTGCTCCAGAGAGGTCGACAGCCATCGAACTCTGTGGTAGCTCCCTCGGGGCAGAATTAACATTATCAGGCTGAACCTGGTATTATCGTGTTACCTCAAAGCTATTAGCGGGAGTTCCGAAGCAACAATTACATTATTTTCACATTCGAAGCCTCATACAATCAGGAGCAAGATTTGTGGCTCAGCGTAACAAGCAGAAGTGCAATGAGCATAATTATTTTGTTACAAATGATCCAAAACTTTCATATTTCAATAATGAATATTGTTTGCAGACAATATGGAAAGTAGGAGTAAAAAATCTGGGCCTGTTAATACTAATTCTCTCGATATTACCCACAATCCAATTACATTTTTTTCTGCCCTCATTCCCTGTACAGAAAGTTGCAGCTAGAAATAAATTAATTGCCTGCAATTAATACCAAATATTTCCCCCTTCATGAACTATTCCGCATTTTCTCAGAAGTAGTAGGATAAGCATGTATCTGATTCATCATTTCCGGGATGTACGGCTCTGCATAAAATAGAAAACATCTTTATTTGTAGAACAAGAGATATCGTATGTATATCAGGATCCTTCAAGATCTGAAATTCATTACGAGAAACGTTTGAACAACGCAAAATACAAAGCAAGAGTTTTAATACCAAGGAAGAAATTATGTCTGTTAAATGACTTCCGCAATTACTATTCCGATGTCTTCTCATTTCTGTTCATGTTTTTATGAGATACTAAAAATCAATTATTCGCCGATGATTATAAGTAATTCACCAAGTAGAACGACCAATAACGCGGAGAGAAAGTAGACAACAATATTACGACAGACAGAACAATGTTCAATCGTTCAGTAAAGTGTTCTAAAACCAACTGCGAACTTTACTTCGAACGCTTCCCGTTCCGCAAGAAATAAAACAGTGACCAACCGCCCGGGACCACAACCCTCTCGGGCGACTCTCCTGTCTGTCGCCAAAGCGCGCAAAGGACGTGCAGTGGGCGACGGGGCACTTGGGGCTGGACGCGTGGCGAGGGCGGCGAGGGCGGCGAGAGCGGCGAGGGCGGGCGAGGGCGGGCGAGGGCGGGAGAGGCGGGGCGAGGGTGGGGCGAGGGCGGGTGTAACGTTTCAACTTCGTTGGCGGATTTGCCAAAGTTAACATGAGATGTAAACAAATATTGGAAAACATTGTTAAAGGTTACGATAGTAACAGAAAGTATTGATATGATATGAAAAGGTTGAGAGATTGAAAGACGAAAACGATGTTGATAAAAAGTTGGAACTAGGAATTGTATGAATTGTATGTAACCTCTGAAAGTTTAAATAAATTGTTATTTTAAAAGAAAGAATCTATCTTATATGATATCTGAAAGTGAAGAATGTCAAACAACATGATAAAGATACAACATAAAAAAGATGTTGTATGGATATACAAAGTTGTAACGGCCAGTTAATAAGGCAAGATAACGTGGACGTTACAAAATTGGTGGCAGCGGTGGTACGACGTGGAAATTATTAGAAGAAGCGGTGGTACGACGTGGAAATTATTAGAAGAAGCGGTGGTACGACGTGGAAATTATTAGAAGAAGCGGTGGTACGACGTGGAAATTATTAGAAGAAGCGGTGGTACGACGTAGAAATTGTTAGAAGAAATGGTTGCAACAATTTGGGTGGAACAACGCGGTGTGCCTGGATTTGTAGTTCGCGGAAAGAGTGTTCAAAGAATCAGTGTTGGTTGCTGTGGTTGGTAATCAAGACGTATTAATTGCAGTGGTGGTTCTGCGGGGAGTGAAACATTATACGAAGGAGAACTGTGGAATGTTTTAATATATCTGAAGATTTTGAAAAGCCTAGAAACTGTCAGATTGAAACGTGAGTGACAGCTGATGTGTGTGAAACGGATATTCAGATAGATTAATTTAAGTGTGTTTCCTTGTCGAACTGGTCAAACAAAGATAATGGCTTTTTTAAACAAATGTAAGAAAAGTCAATTAATCAATTTAGCTAGGGAATTGAACTGCGAGGTTTCGGAGAAAGAAACTGTTAAGAATATTATAAAAAAAATATTGGAAACAGAGGATTATGATGAAACTATAGTAAAAGAGATTTTAGAAACGGTCCGAGAAAGGGAGGATAGATTACAAAGGGAGAAAAACGAAATTGAAAGGGAAGAAAGGGAGGATAGATTACAAAGGGAGAAACACGAAATTGAAAGGGAGGAACGAGAAAGGGAGGATAGATTACAAAGGGAGAAACACGAAATTGAACTGGCAAAAATTGAGATGGAGGATAGATTACAAAGGGAGAAACACGAAATTGAACTGGCAAAAATTGAGTTGGAAAATGTAAGTGATGTCGAGAATACTTGAAACAAATAATATAAATAATGAAGGTCAATTAACTCAGGGATTACAAAGTAAAATTCCTTGAAACTCACATAGTGCATGAAACATTTCAATCAAATGAAAATGATATTTTTTTATACCTTCAACAATTTGAAAATTTTTGTTTTCTGATGACATTTCTAAAGACCAATGGGACTTTGTTAATGACACATTTAGACATGATGCGGAATATAGAACGAGAGAAATGGTAGGGGAAGTAAAAGATTATGATGAAATAGTGAAAATATTATTAAGTAAGTACAAAGTAACCGCAGAAAAATTACGACAGAGATTCCTTTCGATCAGAAAAACACCAGATAAAACGTGGAAAGATATTGCTTATGAGCTAAAAATAAGTCTTAATGGTTGGTTAGAAGGCGTAAATGTATACCATTTGAGGAAATAAAGGAATTACTAATAACGGAACAAATAAAACGATGCGTTCCGTTTGTAGTTAAAGAGCATCTAGTTAGCAAATGGACTAAATATAAAAAACCTGACATAGTTGAAGAATTAGAAAATTATGACATCACTAGAGAAAATTTTAAATTGAAGACTTGTGATCAATATTTACTAGAACAAAAAAATAAGATTTATAAATCAGCTGATACTACCAAATTCTATGAGAAATCCAAAATTCAAAAGGAAAGTAATAAAAGTTGATACAAACAGGAAATTGAGGAAGGATTCGAAGAAAGGAAAGAAGTACACTGTTATTTTTGTAACGGTATAGATATATAAAACCATTTTGCCCAAAAAATAAAAAAATGGTTGAAAAGAATATAGGATCTGAGCACGTTAATTGTTTAAAACTTCCAGTAAAGATTTATTAGCACCTTATACGTTCGAAGCTTATATAAATGGAAAAAAATTGAAAATTTTGCGTGATTCCGGTGCTTCTATAGATTTAATAGGAAGAAAAAATGTTAGACAAGAACATTATATTGGAGAAAGTGTCTGTATGTACTCTTAACAGAAAATCCTATATGTTTGCCTGTAGAAGTGAAATCTGGCCAATTTGGAAAGGTTTATGGAAAAGCGGTAGTAGTTTCAGATAAGTTAGACAGAGATGAGTATATATTAGGAAATAAATGCAAATTGATAAAAGAATTGATAGAGATCTTAGAGATGAAATTAACCTATTAAACGTTAATGAAGGAGAGGAATGTCAAAACGTTAATGAAGGAGAGGAATGTCAAAATAATAATGAAATAGAATCGAACGAAGAGTCTGAAGAGAATGAAGAATCCATGGAAACAGAAAATCAAAAGTATGATATAGATGACAAGAATAAACATTTCACCAAATTTCACGAAGATAGAGCTGTGAAAGAAAAGGATTCTGAACCATCTGTTTGCAAGACTTCAATTGATTTGAAATGTTTATCTTTGAAGGATGAAGTCAAATCTGAGAAGAACAGATTATTGAATTGAAGGAAAGAGTATCGGTTTTGGAGGAAGAAATAGAGAACAAGAAAACATTACTTGTTGAGAAAGATAGTATGTTAGCTAAAAGGGAAATGATAATCGGTGAGGATAATAAAGAAATTCTTGAATTAAAGGACGAAATTGCTGTCAAGAACCAGAATCTTGATGAGAAAATAAGAGAAATCAACAAATTATCTGAAACAATCAATACGTTTCAAAAAGATAACTTTGATAATGAATGCAAGATATTGTATTTGCAAAATGAATTGGAAAATCTTCAGAAATCAATTAATGTAGAACGAGTCTTTCAGGAAAAAATTGAGGAGAAAGATGCGAAACTTCTAGATACTGAGAGTAAAGTGATTTTTAAAAGAAGAAATAATTTTGAAAGATGAAGAACTTTCGTCAAAAGTGGCAGTAGTTTCCGGATCACTGGTACTGTTCAAAGGATACGTGATGATAATTTGAATTGCAGAAAACATTAATTCCTTGCAGGAAATTGAATTCTGTCAATAAAGTTTATAATACTGAATTGGAATCTCTTCAGAAGCTAGTTGCAGATAAAGATAGTCTTCTGTGTCATAAATTGGAGAAGAGTTAACTCTCAAATATATAAAAGAAAAACAAATGTAAATTGTAAAATTTTAAGATGGAGTTTGATATTTCAAGCACATAACGTTCAGATTCAGCATAGACATGGAAAGGCACATGGAAATGCTGATTGTTTGTAAAGGTTCCAAATTCATTTCGGACTAATCTAGTTGTCATAAAATAAGTTATTATGTATATTAAATTTTAGACTTTGATTATAAGATTTATAAATTTGGCACCAAGGTGACCAAAATTTTAAAGGGGAGGTGTTTGTAACGTTTCAACTTCGTTGGCGGATTTCCAAAGTTAACATGAGATGTAAACAAATATTGGAAAACATTGTTAAAGGTTACGATAGTAACAGAAAGTATTGATATGATATGAAAAGGTTGAGAGATTGAAAGACGAAAACGATGTTGATAAAAAGTTGGAACTAGAATTGTATGAATTGTATGTAACCTCTGAAAGTTTAAATAAATTGTTATTTTAAAAGAAAGAATCTATCTTATATGATATCTGAAAGTGAAGAATGTCAAACAACATGATAAAGATACAACATAAAAAAGGATGTTGTATGGATATACAGTTGTAACGGCCAGTTAATAAGGCAAGATAACGTGGACGTTACACGGGGCGAGGGCGGGGCGAGGGCGGGGGGAGGGCGGGGCGAGGGCGGGGGGGGGGGGGAGGGCGGGGGAGGGCGGGGCGAGGGGGGGCGAGGGCGGGCGGGGCGGGGCGAGGGCGGGCGGGGCGGGGCGGGCGGCGAGGCCGGCGAGGGCGGCGAGGGCGGAGCGAGGGCGGCGCGAGCGACCACGCGTTGGAACAGGCGCGTCAAGAGCCAGGGAGCAATTCTGCGGCGATGGCCGGATTCTGCAGGCACCACACGTCCCGGCTCCGCCCCTATTAAAAAATAACGCCGCGCGCCCGCCGGGAAGCACCCTCAGGGTCCCTCCGCAGCGCCGGTGCCTTTCCCCGCGGCCACGGCGGCGCAAGTGGGGACGGGGGAAAGACGAGCGGGGAAGAGGCGGACATGCACTCCGACACACAAGGGCGTACGAAACAGGAGCATCCAGGAAAAAGGAAGAGCTAGTGGAGGTGACGAAACAACGAGTTTTAAAACCGAATCTAGACGGGGAAGTTGAAACACAAGATGATAAAAGAGAGAGGATAGATGAACAAGAAAGAGATACAATGAAATCAAAATGAAGGAACGGTGACACAAGATGTAGGATTGATTGTTTGATTTTTTCGTGTTTCCGGGCGCGTCAACTGCTTTGGTAATTAGTCCCGTTAATGAAGTGCGTGTTTTTTTCTCGAGCGGTGATTTTCCCCCGCTGGATAGCGAGATCCGTCGCCGACCTACCGCCGGCTAGTGGGATTACTTCCTAACCGGGACTCCCACCAGCGGGCACCGCCTCAGTCGGTATAAGCTCTATGCTCCAGATCGGTCTCCTGGAATTTTGGTAGTGTAAGGGCGTTAGTGTAAGTGTGTGTGTGTGTGTGTGTGTGTGTGTGTAAGGGGTGAGGATAGAACAAAGTGGAAGGAAAGATCGCGCGCGGTCTGTGGCCCGTTTGGTAGGGAACTGCTCCGGCATTCGCCTGACGTTGATCGGAGAAACCACGGAAAACTCCTGATCTGATCAGCTGGCGCTAGAATTTTCTTCCAACAGCGGCTGAATTCGACCTAGCTGAAAAGCTAGTGTCGAAAATCCTGCCACCGTGGGGAATGAAAACCTAGGCCCTCCCGGTCAGAGGCGCTGCAGTGACATCAGCACTGAGCTACTACTCCCGGTTTAAGACGTAGGAGGTGCAGACACTTCAATGTAAATGAGACACAATAACAGTATAAATGAAGATAAAGAAGGTACGAACAAGAAGAGACAGAGTCAGCACTACGAGGGGTGAGAGGGGGCAGTCAGAGGAGAAGAGGCGGGGCTGAACTCGCGCCGGAGCAGGAAGCGGAGGCAGCGCAGGGAAGCGGAAGCGGAGGCGGAGAGCGACGACGGCGGAAGCGATCATGCTCCCGGGGGGTGGGCGACGCGCCGGCTGAGGCAGAGAGAGCGTTGGCGAAGGTCGCGATGGCGTAGGTCGACGATTCACTTCAGACATGTTTCAATCTAATATTGCTCTTTTTTCACCGCGAGCGGTAGCTCAGTGCATCAACTGATGTCTCTGCAGCGCCTATGACCGGAGTCCTGAAGACGGCAGGATTTTCGACACTAGCTTTTCAGCTAAGTCGAATTCAGTCGCTGTCTGGAGGAATATTCTAGCGGCCGGTTGCTCTGATCGGTGTTTCCGTGGTTTCTCCGATCAGCAACAGGCATATGCCGGAGCAGTACCTACCAAACGGGCCACGGACCGCGCGCGATCTGTCCTCCTCTTCCTTGTCCCATCCTTCCTCACACACACACACACACACACACACACACACACTTACAGTAACATGCACTACCACCACTAATTCTCCCTGCCACACCACACACACACAGTAACATGCACTACACTCCCACCGGCTGGTACGGTGCCCTGCTGGTGGAGAGTCCTGGTAGGGGGAAAACCCCCCTAGCCGACGGTGATCGCGCCGGATCTTGTTATCCAGCGGGCGAAGATCACCGCCATCTCCCGAGGAAAAACATGCACTACACTAACGGGACAGTGACCAAAGCAGTTGACGCTCCGGAAACACGAAAAAATCAATCAATATTTCTCTTTATCATACAGAAAGGCTCATTCCAACTATGCTAACAATGTTGTAAGTTATAGGTAATTTTATATTTGCTAATTCTTTACTTATTCTGTAAAGAAAACAAAAAAATACTCTGATAAGTAGAGAGAGGATTTTTGTCATTACATTTTTTTTTTGTCTTTTAATCTACCATTCTCAAATTGTAATCTTGGCAAATCGTCGCTCTCCTAACAAAATATGCAAAGTTTTCGTTACATATTTTTACATATTTGGGACTATATTACATATTTTGCCGTTTTCACATTTTTTTTGTAAGTTTTCACTCAAAAATGAGGCGGAGAGGGCGTTAGCGAAGGTCGAGATGGCGTAGGTGGACGCGGAGACGCTGAAGTCGGCGTGCGAAGGCGGATTCTCCCCGGTGGAAAACTTTTCCACCCCAAGTGGGGCCTCGGGATTACCATACTTCACGCGCCGTAATATAAAAATGCGGAATGAAAGATTACGCTGGCGTTTCGAAGAATTTAAAAGAGCGAACGCATTAGAAGTTCGAGGGGTCGCCCCCGGTCGAAGTTAGTAGAGGCACCTTCACCTCAAGAGGAAGCGGCGGGAGTCCTTAGTTTCCGCCAAGTAGTAACTCGCGAAGTGTGCGAAACTAGGAGCACGATCGAGGGATAATGAGGATACAGCAGGGCAGCAAATATTACCGAAATGCAAAATCTTAAAGAAGAAAAGTTTGTAAGTGACCCAGAAAACTAATCATGATACGAAATTTTAATTGCCACACCTACCTTCCGTGATTACAATACATGCCGTAAATTTTCGAAAACATCATTATTCTAACATAAGAAATTAAAATTTTGTCTAAGCACCATCTTCGATCTCTACGAATATTAGATGTGAAAAGTTTGAGTGATAGAGGAAGAAGACCAGTGAATCTAACACTATTATAATTTATGATCTGCTGAGCGAAAAATTGCTTAACAAAAAAGAAGAATAAGCGAAAAAAAGCTATTGAGCACTGTGGAGCAAAACGTTATAAAAAATGTGAATGCATAAGCTTTTATGCATATTTTAAATATTATGTATATGCTCTTGTATGCGTAAGTTCTTTTTATTCTATATAGAATAATTTTAGTTAATAACTTATGATTTATGATTTTATTTTCTCATTAATAAAATCCATCGCCTTATTGAAATTTACGCACCCGTTAATCATTAATAATGTATAACGATTGTAGAATTGATAATTGTCTTGAGGAAAATACATGCCGCATATATGGATACCAGTTTCATGTACGGAAACATGCAGTTATTGTAAAAGGGACTAAACAGATTTTCAGTTTCAATGAGGACGTTTATGCACAAACGATTCACTTCAGACATGTGTACAATCTAATATTTCTGTTTTTCATACAAATACGTTCATTCCAACTATGCTAACACTGTTCTGAGTTATAGATATTTTTTTTAATTATTTATTTAAGGTCGCCTTATAAACAGCTAGGTCATTGGCGACCACAGTTACAAAAATACAGTATTTACAAATTCACATACTATTACACATTTTCGTGGGATACATACACAAATCCTAAATCTAGATGTTATACATAGGGCAGACAATGTATAGTAATTTCTATATACTATTTAGCATATTAAATTTGGTAGGAGTTCTATAATTCTTCTTTGACCGGGATAAGAATTGAATATACAGTAGAGATTATCATTGATGTTAACATTTGTTCTCACAGTCGCCATCACGTGGCAATCAACTATAATAGGCTTCATGGAAACTGGGAGTCCGCAATTTGGGCAAACAGATAATTAGAGATAATTAGATAGATAATTTAATAGATAATTTTAAGTTTGCTAGTTCTTCACATAAAAAAACTATTCTGATACGGCACAAATATTGTTTCTAAAATGAATACCCAAATTTGGAGCTTGTTGAGTCGAAAAAATACGCGTTTTCAAGAAGTTAAACCAGCCAGTTACGTAATGAGTAAACAATTCGAAATCATTACACTACAAAAAAAAAACGTTATAATTTTAAATGAACAGCCAGTAAGTGAATTAGGAGCGTCCTCCCCACTGTGACACCTGAACCGGTTTCATGGCATGTCCCGCGCCGTCAGCCGCTCATTCGCGTAAGTGCAGATCAAGAATCACTCGGAGTAATTACTTCATCGCCCACCACGACGTCCGAGCGCTGACACTTGGCGAGGCCGACAACAGACGTCGCTCGACGCGGCCGCCCGCCATTACACGTGCGAATCGCCCGGGGAGAGGCGGGGGCGAGGGGGGGGGCCCGATGACCGCCTGCGCCACCGGGAACCCTCGCCGTCATTTCCACTCCTCAGGATTACTTCTCCCCGCGGGCGCCCTGCCTGGCCACTCGGGGCAGCCAAGTGGCGGAAAAGGCCTCGCCTCCCAGGAATGAGGCACGCGCTAATGACAAGGTTTACGAATGGCGGCTAGAAGGGCGATTTTACGATAGTGGAGGAGTTGTTTTTTTTTTTTTTACACAGCATACATAGTTCAGTACATAATACACTTTACAAATGTATTAAATGGCTAACATTCTAATTTACATAAAATTAAACTACACACTAATTTGGGTGAGAAAACCTTCTCCAGACACATCTAAAAACAATCTATTTCGGTACATTTGACTAGGAATGCCTGGTATGGATATCTATTTTTTATTCTGGTTCTATGAGGAGTTTTCCGGAGTCTGAAGTTGTCTAGGCGTGGAATACGAGGTATGGAGTGATAGAACTCGGTTGAGAAATGTGTCATATGGTATTGTATGGAGTCAATTTGGAATTCTTTGTGGAGCTGTGAATTTGTGACAAACCAAGGAGCATTTGTAATAGTTCTAAGAAAATAGTTTTGGATTATTTCGAGCTTGTTTAGGTTTGTTTTTACAGCGGTGTGGAGGAGATCCAAAAATCGGAATCGGTGCGGGCTCTAATGATGTTTGTCGTAAAAAGTGTATTCAGGTCGCCAATGTAAAGTAAATATCATCTAGCAAAACATAAAACTAAATGAAAAGGAATAACTGCAATATATGCATTATGTTGTGTTCACTAATAAAACAAAATGAAGAACCACAATATGTTGGGACAAACCTTGGAATCGAAACTCTGAGTGTACGATTTCATAATGCTCACGTTGATTCAGATATCGTTTTGTTTATTAACTACAATACACTGCAATAATACCTAAACGGCCGCTCCTTAAGGTAGACAAAGACATATTGTTGGAACTAGTATTATGATATTTTACTTAAAACAAAATTACCCAAATTAATTTGCAGTTAAAATAAGTAAAGCTTATCAATACTTGACGTGAAACACTCAACTTACTTATTATGAGTGTTCTTTTTTTAAAATTTATCTCAAAACTGTTCTTGTTCTAAATGTTAAAAGAAATTCATATCAGCAATAAAATAGATCGTTTTAAATACAGTTGAAGACGATTATAGTACAAAATATTTAGTGAGTTGAGGTATTTAAATATTAGGGGTTATAGTACGAAGGTTAGAGAAAGAAGTGACTTCTGATTAACCGCGGAGTATATGTAGTATATCTGCGAGATCCAGACATTAGACATTTTCTAATAATTAAAAACACTGCGTTCGACCAAGGTGAATCATTGTATTCCGCAAGCATTGATTGCCATATTTCTCTGAACTCTCCTGAACATCCTAATAATTCTTGAGAGAAAACAAACATGATTTGGGGAGGATTTATGCACCTAAAGCACGTGTTTGGGTGGGGGATACCAGCGGATGTGACTAAAAGCGCATTCGATTCCTCTGAACAACAAGAATCCATTGGCCATATTTTCCGCCGGAAACTTCTCGAAGTTTCTGGACTAATTTTAGAAAAAAGTTACTTGATTAATCATATTGACGATTACTAAAAATTATTTTGTAATGAATCAAAAAATTTTAAAACAACACTTGTTCATACAACTTTCTAAATATGAAGATGAACGTGCCAGACACGTGCATTTTCTTTAATTTTTTTATTATGAACTAGGATAGCAACACGAAAAAATGAAAAACCTGGAACCGAAACCGGAAACTTGGAACCGAAAAATTTAACATGAAAAGATAATCCCTTGAGGCACCCTGTTAAATTAGTAGAGCATAATATAAAATAAACGTTTCACACTGAATGCCAATAGGTAAAACTTCATCTTCAGAATACGAAAGACAAAGCGCAAAACGAAATAGAACTTTCCCATTTGAACAAACCTCGATAATTGGCGAAATCTAACAGACACCACGCACACTGACATATTCGCTACATTTGATACCCTAAAATAATTTACACACTTTAATTGATTAATTGATTGATTTTTTCGTGTTTCCGGGCGCGTCAACAGCTCTGGTCATTAGTCCCGTTAGTGTAGTGCATGTTTTTCCTCTCGGGAGAGGGCGGTGATATTCCCCGCTGGATGGCGAGATCCGGCGCCGACCTACCGTCGGCTCGTGGGGTTTCCCCCTATCCAGGACTCTCCCACCAGCGGGGCACCGCCCCAGCCGGGACAAGCTCTAATCTCCCGACCGGTCTCCCGGAATATGTGGTAGTGTAGTGCATGTTAGTGTAAGTGTGTGTCTAAGGGGAGAGGATAGGACAAGGAATGGGAAGGACAGATCGCGCGCAGTCCGTGACCCGTTTGGTAGGGTACTGCTCCGACATTCGCCTGGTGCTGATCGGAGAAACCACGGAAAACTACCGATCAGACCAGCCGGCCGCTAGAATTCTCCCCCAAACAGCGACTGAATTCGACCTAGCTGAAGAGCTAGTGTCGAAAATCCTGCCGCCGTGGGGAGTGGGAACCTAGGACCTCCCGATCAGAGGCGCTGCAGTGACATGCACTGATGCACTGAGCTACCGCTCCCGGTTTACACACTTTAAGAAAGCAATCAACCGCTAAAACGTTCCCGTTATTTTGATAGGACTTCCTGCACTCAAGGAAACACATCTCGCGCGCCATCCCAGAAGGCGCCCAGCGGATGCAGCGGGGCATAATCAGTCGCTATCGGAAGACGCGTCGCAGGAAGCGAGGGCCGTCGCCGCCGCCGCCGCCGCCGCCCACCGCGCCGCACACTGGTTGAATCGGACCTGGCGATAATTGCAAACGCGAGTAGATTTGCGTAAAAAGGGTATCAATGGGTTTTTGAGGTCGCTGAATTTCAATATCATAAATAGACATCGGATGTTTAGGTACTAAAAAATCGTCTTTTAGGCGCCTAAAAAGTCACTGAAAACATCAAGAATAAGGAGAAAAAAAGCACTGTCGTAAGTTGCATATACAATAAAATGGAAAAATTGTAATTTATGTCTATATTATTTTGCAAACTGAAATGCACAAAACAAGTTCGTACATTTTAATGTAAAACTTGATTTACATATTTACAACTCTTCTGCATTTTATTCTTAATAGTTTGCATTAACCAGTAATATTTTCATAATACCAGTAACTTTTCAAGGATCACAATTTCAAATTTGCGACGACTAGGAGACCAAATTCGTTTGAATACGGATAAGGATATCTGTAAGATGTGACTGGTATATAATTTAGAAGTCCAACACTAGCAATATTGAAACCTTCTAGGAATTTATATTTATTTCCACTTAATATTTCGGTGCCCTCGGTGTATTATCAATCGACCATGTTCTCAGATCATGGCTGGTATTTATGAAATAGGGAAACGGAGAAAAATCAGTTCGTATACTTTCAGGAATTCTCTAGTACCAAGACGTAAATTGAAGATTTCATAATGAATGGTCACGTTTGACCATCGCCGATTTGCCGATATCGTAGCACTGTGTATAAAAATAATAAATAAAGAGGCAAAAAAGTCCTAAAGAAGGTATTTATGCAAAAAAGTTATTTATGCTCAAATAAGCAAAAATAAGCATTATAAAACTTTGTCGTATGTTATCATTTGTCATGATTCGTGCACGTGTATTCTCAGCCTTCAAATAAGTTCGCTACTATAAAATAGGCATTTCCCTAGACAACCGATGTCTAATCATAAATAAATTTCAAAATTAAGCACGGCGGCTTCAAAATAACAGATTACTCATTTAAAATCAAACAAAAATGCATAAAAATTGTACGTCTGGGGTTCAGGAGATCACTGATTTCGAATATCATAATGAAATATCAAAATTCAAAATGGCTGTTTGCAAATGGCTAACTGACAAAAATAATGATATGAGTAGAAATATGGATACAATAGTTATAGCTGTCGCTGGTTAATATTGTTATTATTCAAAAAAAATTATATCAGTAATTTTCGTATTAAATTAATTATAAGAAGGAGAAATCGAAAAGATATACAGAGAAAATAATTCCTTGTGGCGTAGAAGGCAATTCCGGGATATCTAGAGTTAAATCTTACTATGTAGCATTGCAGTAAAGAGCTTATAAACCAAAAAGGTGCAGACTTGTGCAGCTAAATGTATGTTATTCTGATTAAGGGTATTCTATTTGATAAATTAAAAAAAAATATTGAGACAGGAATACGCAGGACAAAAGATATAATCTACAATACACGTGACTAACATTGTTATGCTCTATACGTTAGATTTCAGCCGTATTACACATACAATTATTAGAGACTTTCTCTGATTTATAGTCAAAGGTGTCTTCTATTCGGAAATACAAAAAGAATCCACAAAAAAATTTAAACTTTTTTAAAATTTCACAAACATCGTTGAAAATTAATAAATTCGAGTGTTTCGAGCAACAGTAACTTCACGAGACCGTGAGGAAGACAAAATTGACTGAAATAACTTTATGGAGCTGAAGTAGTGTACTCCAATGTCTTCAGAACACGATTTGCTCAGTGAGAAATCCCAATACGCACTTTACATTTTGCCATTATGGCCAATTCAATCGGAAGTAATGAGCTCCAATATCTTCCGAACAAGATGTGTTAAGTGAGAATTCACAACCCGAACTTTGAACGTTGCTATCATGACCAGATATTGGCCCGATTCAACCAGTTGATTGATTGATTGATTGATTTTTTCCTGATTCCGGGCGCGTCAACTGCTTTGGTCATTCGTCCCGTAAGCGTAGTGCATGTTTTTCTCTCAAGATATGGCGATGATCTTCCCCCAATGGATGGCGAGATCCGGCGCCGACCTACCGTCGGCTTGTGGGGTTTCCTCACCAGGACTCTCCCACCAGCGGGGCACCGCCCCAGCCAGGACAAGATCTAAGCTCCCGATCGGTCTCCCGGAATATGTGACCGTGTAGTGTATGTCAGTGTAAGGGTGTGTGTAAGGGGAGAGGATAGGACAAGAATTCCCAACGCGCGTATTGAATTTTGGCATTATGGCCGGGTTTTTGGCCCGATCCAAGCAGTGTGCGCCGGGGCGCGGCGAGCCAAGGGCCACCCCAGTCGTATTGGGCCCGCGCGCCGCGCACCGCAGCGCCCGGTCATAATGCAGCAATAAACAAGGCGCGCGCTCGTAAGGCGGCATCGTAAAGCGCGCGCCCGTGTGCGCGCCGCCGCAAAGCGCTGCCGGTGTGATTTATCGAGTGGAGCCATCAAGTAGTTCGCGATACGACGCCGGACGGCTTCTAGACTCCGCTCACCCCTCAGCCCCGTCAACTACACTCGTCGACCACCTCGTCCACCACATTCTCGTCCACCACACTCGTCCGCCCCGCGACACACTCGTCGACCACCGACCACACTCGTCGACCACACTCGTCGACCACACTCGTCGACCACACTCGTCGACCACACTCGTCGACCACACTCGTCGACCACACTCGTCAACCACACTCGTCAACCACACTCGTCAACCACACTCGTCGACCACACTCGTCGATCACACTCGCCGACCACACTCGTCGACCACACTCGTCGACCACACTCGTCGACCACACTCGTCGACACTCGCGACATCCCAAAAACCATCGCAAATTGTCTTCGCAAACTACCATGGCCCTGTCAACCTCGTCACAAAATATGGTATAATCCTATACCCTTTGCTGAGGGCAATTCTCATGTCCCATTCAGCCTTCACCAACTGTGCCTCTTATCCTCTCAACGTAAATCATGGGTTCATCTGAAATGAATTCGGCTGCCAATAATTCCTTGTCAAAATAATTTCGCCCTCATGGTCAATTTCAGTGATGAGCCTTCACAACACCACACAACTTGACTATAAGTTACTGTAATTAGCACTATTGTCTTCACTGTCCACAGAAAACACCCCTTTCTTCATTATCAGCACCACCAGTACGTACAATCAGCAGCCGTTAGCCAAGGTAGTCATATCTGATTTTTACTTTTCACGGCACCTGTTCTACTACGACTAGTACGACTACTGCGACTACCGGTAGCAGTAGCTCAGTGCATCAACTGATGTCACTGCAGCGCCTCTAACCGGGAGGTCCTGGGTTCGAGTCTTGGCGGCAGGATTTTCGACACTAGCTTTTCAGCTAGGTCGAATTCAGCTGCTGTCAGGAGGAGAATTCTAGCGGCCGGCTGCTCTGATCGGTAGTTTTCCGTGGTTTCTCCGCTCAACACCAGGTGAATGTCGAAGCAGTACCCTAACAAACGGGCCATGGTTCTTTGAGAAACTTTCCTTCCTCTTCCTTGTCCTATCCTTCCTTCCTCTCCTCTTACACACACACTTACACTAACATGCACCACACTACCACATATTCCGGGAGACCGGTCGGGAAGAGCTTGTCCCGACTGGGGCGGTGCCCGCTGGTGGGAGAGTCCTGGTTACGGGGAAACCCCACTAGCCGACGGTAGGTCGGTGCCGGATCTCGCCATCCAGCGGGGGAAGATCACCGCTATCTCCCGAGAAAAAACATGCACTACACTAACGGGACTAATGACCAAAGCAGTTGACGCGCCCGGAAACACGATAAAACAAAAAACAAACAAACTACCCCGCCGCAGCGGCAGGGCGCGTGCAACGCCCCCTCCCCACTACGACTAGTACAGCGACACGTATTTCACCGTCGTTACCACGCAGTCAGCGCTGCGCCTCTCACCGCGCGCCGGGGCGATGACCATCTCCACTTGCGACCGCGTTGTCGACCTTGCAGCACTCAGCCCCTCCCCCTTCCCCCCCCCCCGCCGCAGCGGCAGGGCGCGTATGACGGCCATTGAGGGGAATGGGTTCACTCCGAGCGCTCGGGAAATCCACTCTCCGGCGTCCAATGGACAGTTATTTCTCGTTTTAGGGTATCGTTTTCTGCCAGGTTTATAGAGAGCGTTGACACGTTAGTTGTCTGTATTTCATTGCTTCTATCTAATGACCTCATTCGCGGAGGTTTCCACCGCAGCCCGTGGCAGCTCGGCAGTTCCCTTGTTTGCAGGGGTACCAGGCACGAACATTGGTAGCAAACGTCCGTGGAGAAGATGAATGGGCTAAGCAGACGGAGAAGTTACCAACTAATAAATCATGAGCCTTACAGGTATGGTTCAATAAAGACACGCTGGTAATAGGCGAGTTTGATAGTCCGCGTGAGGAAGGTATTTTAGTTCTTATGCCATCTTCGATGTACAGTCTATGAAGCCACTTTCATCAAATTCATTTCATTTTTAATGAAAATGCATTGGAATAACCCAGCTTCTCAATTCACAGAAAAATACTAGTCTGCATAAATCGAGTATGTAATCACTCAATGCCATGTCAATGAGTTCGTTGCCTCTAATGGACTTCATTCTCTTTTAATTCTATTCATTCATAAAATCCCCAAAAAAATAAAATTGTTATTAATCACCAAAATGAATTGATCTTGTTGGGAGTCATTTAAATTGCCATTTCATGTGAGGGCAGAGTGCAAACACTCAAGAAGTATTTACGACTTACTGTAATTTACGCAGACTACATAATGCGTGATTCACGAAATAAACGCATGACGTCACCCACATGGTAAATTTGGGATGTTTATCAAGAAATGTATTTTTTTCTTTTCTTTTCAAAACTTGTTCATCGTTTAGTAATTCTAGAGGCTGGCAAAGATATGTAAGAACAAAGAATGGTTTTGTTTGACATGATTTGAAAAAGTAAATGAGCAACTTTGTAAGAAAAAAAAAGCTCTTTTGTTCGTCTGTTATCTTATCTTCTCATCCTCTCAAGGGGACTTATGACTGAAAAATGTAGATTTTCTTGAAAATTTTCCATTTTCTATTTTGGGCCTAAAAAATTCTCTGATCCTTCCGCTATCACACGGTGGTTTAATTTTTACCATTCCGCCATTTTTAAAGGCTCTACGGACGGTTTAAATGGCTAGCGTGCGAACAACTGGGCCTCAGTGCCACGCCCCCTTTTCTAACATGACATTTTTTCATCTTTTGTACTTTTTTTTTTTCTATTTTGGCGTTCGAAATTCGCGGGCAAAGGAAGTGTAATGTTCGCGCTTTGTGATGCTCTATGTTTTCACACAAAATTGATTTAGCTAAATTTTAGTTGTTAGACCTATATACATTTTCCGTAATGTACTTACATTTCTAAATAATTGTTTGAGGCATCGATTTTTTGTGAGTTCTTTGTTAACATAGAATGAATTTCTTTTTGTTGTACGTAGTTGTCATGCTTTCCGGATTTGTTGTTTACATGCTCCCAGGTAAAGAGTCATGGTGATTTTTAGTTATTTTTATTATACAGTTATTATTTTAGTAGATTGTTGGCTAATGGAGAAAAACCTGACAGCCACAGTAAAATACAGTGTAAATTGTCACCTCAAGTTGTACAGAAGATATTTCCTGTCTACCTAGCTGCAGACCACTTGTTAGAACGCTGCACAAAAGCTAGGACACACAACCCAAATGAGTCCCTACATAGCATGGTGTGGAAGTATTGCCAAAAGAAGTTTTTGTTTCCAAAAACAAATTGGAGTTAGGTGTTCTCAAAGCTGTAATGGAGTTCAATATGGGATCTTTGAGGTCACAAGAAACTATTAACTCCATGAGAAATCAATCTGTGGCAGTATCTTCTCTCATCATTAGTGAGCAGTGTGACCGAAAGCGTTGCCTTCAAAGCCAAAAAAGAAGAAAATGTGAAGAAAAAAAGAAGAGAAAGATTCAAAAGTGGCAGAAAATAGCAGAAGAAGAAAGAAGGAGAAGAAGAATGAAGGCTGTACATACAGAGGAGGGCAATTCGGAAGTGCACAGGCATTCATAATACTTTAATTGTCATTTTCTCGGTGTGTGATTTTTCAGCATTATCTTACATAAAAAATGCTCCATGTTTAACATTTTTTGCTTGATTTCAGTGAAACTTTCAGATATTATAGTAAAATGTCTAATAAAGATATTGTGGTATGGATTTTTTTGTGACCTAAGTCAAACTATTTTTTCATGAATTTTAAAAACGACCAGATACCTTTTTCTTCGAAAATTCATTATGCAATATTTTAAAAAATTGTAGAAACATAAGTTCTTGCATTATAACAAAAATTTTAATTAAAAATTAATAACAATTAATTGACTGGAACAATCGAGTTGAAAGTTGGTACAGTGTTTTACATAAATTAAATGCATGTCCTGTAAAAATTTTGTATTTGTATGTGCAAAATTACCGAAGTTTCAAGATTCAGTCATAAGTCCCCTTAAGCCACTTTCTGTATTAAATTATATCAATGTCACTACGATCAAATCACCCCCCTCTACGCCATTCCGATACTCACAAAAGAACTGAACAAAAGAACATCTTTGATCACCTCTTCCACTTATCTTCTTCCAGACCAGCGTCACGCTCTAGTTTCACTTCCTCATTGCGCCGAAATCGACACAACCTCTTTTTAACAGTCGCATACCCATGGAACGGTCAACCTTGGACGAAGCGCAGTTTTCAAGAATTTGAACGAAGATTTAATATCCAAAACTAGCAGACTGTGAAGTGTGTGTTAAAGTCAAATAATGGAGGAGTAGTACTCTTTTATTTCTATTCATTCATAAAATCCCCCCGAAATTAAAATTGTCGTTAATCATCCAACTGAATTGATCTTGCTGGGAGTCATAAATTACCACTTCATGTGAGGATGTAGTAAGTCATGTAACACAGGAGGAAGGAGACACGAAGAAGAAAAACAAATATTGCTAAGCGAGTGTTAGAAATCGTCCTCGCCCAACAACGTTCTCGTTTTGAGAGTCCAAGGGTTTGGGGGGGGGGGGGAAAAGGCCCCCCCGGGGGCACGCGTTAACATACCGCCCGCGCCCAGGCGGCGCCACGGGGAAGCGGCGGGGGCTGCGAGAAAAGCTCCAGCAACTACCCTCGCCCCGACCTCGCGCTTCTCGCACACAAACGACACGACGCGCACGCACGTCACGACACGCGCCCCATGACACGCACGTCACGACACGCACGCACGCCATGACACGCACGCCACGACACGCACGTCACGGCACGCACGTGACGACACGCACGTCACGATACGCACGATACGACACGCACGTCACGATACGCGCCCACGACACACATGCCACGACACGCACGTCACGACACGCACGTCACGATACGCATGTCGCGAGCCCATGACGCGCACGTCACGGACGCACGTCAAGACACGCACTTCAGAACTCCCCACTCACTTTGAGTGCCAACTCAAAGTCACGAACACGCCATGCACCACCCCATACCACATTCCGTCTGCTAATCTAAGCCGCGTCACGCCGAGCCAAGCACATTCATCCCTGCTACTCCCATCCCACATTCCTTCGCTGCGTCACGGCAAGAACAGCTCCCCCACGCAGCTCCCTCATCATCCATGCGAAGGGCACAAGACCCCCAAACACAACAGCCAACCGTAAGATATTCTGGAAGGAGTGAGTTACAAGACCATCTAATAGTTATAGATTCACGAAAGGAGTAAACCACTACTGGAATACACAATTCTTCCCAATGAATACGTTCCGTGATAATAGGTCTTAACAGTTTCCCGCTTAGAGAATAATGAGCACATTCCAACAGGCCCGGAACGCTTGGAGTTCGCCTAACTTTTTTTTACTACAAAAATCCCGATCGCAACAGCCAACCATAAGATCTTCTGGAATGGGTGAGTTACAAGACCAACAGTTATAGATCCACAAAAGGAGTTTAATACTAATGGAATAAACTATTATTCCTAATGAATGATACGTTCCGTGATAATAGGTTTAACAGTTTCCCGTTTAGAGAACAATGAGCACATTCCAACAGGCCCGGGACGCTTCGAGTTCACCTCCCTTTTTTTTACTACAAAAAGATGTTTAAGAAATAGTTTTAGTAACGTCTGTCGTGTATGCGAAATAATCTATTAGATCACTAGTGCAATCAACCATACAAATCTTGAAGATCCTCCTCAGCACAACAAATCCGGCACTCCCAAGTCATTAGCGAAATCGAGGTGAGGTAGTACAATTAGCCACGACGAGCGTGCACCAAGGCTTGTACCAAGAAGCGCTGGTAATTTGCGACAATCTTCCTGCAAAAATCGTAAAAGGCTTGAGAGTTCCTTAATGCCAGGAACACCAGTTCATGGTCAATGATCAGTGTTCTACAACCAAGGTCGTGACGACATTTGGCATTTTGAACTCGAGTAGAACCCTAATCACACACACACACACTTGCTACTACAGACTTCTTATGTCGCTAATTTAAGTCGTTGGACCAAACAAGCTTGTAAATAGTTCTGACATTTCGTCTTTTTATAACTATTTTCCTGAAAGGTTCGATGTATAAAAATGTCGAATTCGCAAGCGGCACTTCTTTTCTGAAAGTGGTCATGCCAGCTCGTTGAAAGGGTGCTTATTCTTTTCCTATTACCAGCCTGACTAATAAATGTCTTCTTGATCCAGTAAATGGCGCGCAGACAAGTTAAGAAGACCTGGAAAATAACCAGCTCTGCAGACACGACCAAATATGTCTTGCACGGGTAGGCAAGTGTACGAAAGCCTTAAGGCTTAAATCAATATTTCAACACTTCGGTCTTTGACAATGAGAACAATGCAAACGCAATTGCGTGAATACTCATTTTATCAGACTCGAAGTCAACATCTCAAAATACAATGGTTCCATTCTTCATAAAGTACTCTCATTATACACCTCAAACAAGAATTCAGTTTTCCCCATTTGCATGTTAAATACGTAATGTACATATGTATATCAAAAGGAAGATGTTTCGAATTACATGATATAACATTGGGTCAACACAATTATAGGCATTGTTGTACTATAGACTACGAAAAGTTAACGTTACGCATACCTTTATTACGATGGTGAGGAAAATACCAATCTTGGAAGCCCAATGTTGTTTAAGGGGAGGTCATCATAACCATCATGTGGATCATTAAAACCATCTTCCAAATAAAGTAAAAAATATCCGTGGTTTGACTTATCGTCCGAATCTAACACTTCAGAAACTCTTTCTACGCCTTCACATGCCAATTTTGAAGTATTATATATCCTAGTGTTATTTTATGGAGTACAAACACGGAGTTTAACACAACAAGATATGAAATCTATAAGAGTATGCCACAGAAACATGGAGAGGAAAATACTACACATCAGACTGAAGGATAAAGTAAAGAACGAAGAAATGGGTAAACAAAACGGTTTAAAGGATTTAGCAGCAAGGGCCCAACAACTAAAATGGAAATGGGGTGGCCACCTGGCAAGATTAAAATATGACAGGTTGACAT
This sequence comes from Teleogryllus oceanicus, assembly GCA_964035755.1. Taxonomy (NCBI): domain Eukaryota; kingdom Metazoa; phylum Arthropoda; class Insecta; order Orthoptera; family Gryllidae; genus Teleogryllus; species Teleogryllus oceanicus. The sequence continues at coordinate 11,639,137 of CAXIVR010000009.1, forward strand.
ATTAGTTAACAACCTGGGGCCCAAGACAAGGAAAAGAAGCAGAGGACGCCCTAAACAAAGATGGCTGTTGTCTTTAAGAATGTATATGGCAACATATGGTCAAGAATAGCAAGGAATAGGGAAACATCCAAGGCTCTAGAGAAACAAAGCATTACTGAAAGGAAATGCTAAATGTGAAAAGGCGCAAATGTAAATACTAAAGTAAAGTAAGTGTAAAAACTAAAATAATAGTAAATGTATAAACAAAGTGAAATGCAAAGTAACAAAAACGTGACAATAAATGTATATGAAAACTGAGTGCAGTTAGTATTAAAATAGCATATAGAGCAATCTGGTACAAGATAGTAGTAATGTAGTGATAAAACTAAATCACTTAAGGACTGGTTCATCTAAAGTGATAAGAAGAACCACCCCTGTGTTTTGACAGGAGGCTCCTGCCCTCTTAGGGATTCAACGAGTTTATATCTTCATGATCATGATTATCATATCCTAGACAAAGTAAAGAAGTTTCTTAGCACATTAAGGAACAATCGAGCTTCATTAACACTTAGTTACAGAATATTTTCATTAATGTGAATAAACTTATGATAAATGATTGTTGCTTTGAAATTTGAAAAAATGTGGAAAAATTCTATTCTGATGAATCTATTCCAAAACAAATATCTCATTCTGATCGTGACATTGTTAAGGTGATTTTGACGTTTTTTCCTGTGGCCTTCGTCTCGAGACCATAGATTTCTGCAATTGCCTGCACCCCTCATAGCCACCCCTCTCAGCCCCCTCTCCACGTAATAGACTCGAAGACCACCTTCTCCAAAGGTCTCTAAAGGTCAGAGTTCCGCTAAAGGAAATATTGCTTGTTTAAATTAAATGTTAAAGTATAATTTTACACACGAAGTACTACCACAATTTTAACAAATGATGAACCATTGAACTCATTTTTCTATTATCTATCTATTGCTGGTGAGAAAAAATACATAGTTATATTTAAAAAATTCGCAGATGATTAAATTTCTCAACAACTGAAAAAATTACCGACAACATTGTAACGTCATTTTACTTGCACCATGTTTCCACATTGCTGAGTGAAATTAGTGAATCATTTAGCAGTGAACCATTAAAAAGTTATGAGGGTGGCTTATAGATGTCGGGGTATAGGTATGTTACATTATGAAATAAATGGTATCATAGGTTTATTAAATAAAAATCGTAGGTTCAGATTTATGACGTTAAAAAATATTTTCTCAGTAAAATGAATAAACGTTACAGGAACATATTACAACATATTTTTTTAGAAAAATCGATTTTTTGATCTCATAACTGTAAATAGACCGCTTAAAAGTTTAAGTCACGCAGAACAGACTGCCTTGGGGCGTACGTGTTCTGCACCAATTCTTTTCCTGAGATAACCGCGGACGCCACCAAATCCCCCCTCTCAAGCGGCTGGGAGAGAGTCCTCGAGGCAGCGCTGAGCGCGAAGACCACAATGTCTTCATCAGGCCGCTGCGAGTGCACCCGGGCCGCGCAGGCAACGACCCGTCCGCGCCACCGCCTTGCAGCGCGCGGGGCTACCACATTTCAACGGTAACAAGAAAGTTTTTTTTTTAATATAACGAATATTATGATAAAACGAAACTAGAATTCGCAAGAATCACCGAATTCAGATAGGTCAATTGATATTCTCGAAAAGTCAGAAATCGTTCGAGAACAGGAAGAGTGTAAATCAGGTGGATTAGAGAGAAGAGTGGGGTAGGGAATGGGGAGGAGAGGGGGAGCGCTAGGGTGCGATCGGCTCTAGTATGGTGAAATGCTACAGGTGCTTGTGCCACTGCAGCGGGCCAACGCGGGTCGCCCCACGTCTTGCACTTGAGCAACCCTGATTTAAATCCCTTCGTTTTGATGCCTCCCCCTACAAATTTTACATTGCACCAGAGACTTCCATGATTGTCACCATTTCGGTAGGCGTAGCGCCACGTCGCGGAGTGACGCCGGAGTAGTCGTCTCGCGTCGCGTCGAGTCACATCGCATCGCATCGCGTCGCGTCGCGTCGCGTCGCTTTGCATTGCGTCACATCGCATCGCATCGAGTCACGTCGCGTCGCGTCGCGTCGCATCGCATCGCATCGCATGGCGTCGCATCGCGTCGCTTCGCATCGCGTCGCGTCGCGTCGCGTCGCGTCGCGTCGGTGGGGGGCCAGGCGGCGAGGCCGCGGGCCGGCGCAGCGACGTCGCGACGCCGCTTTTGTTCCGCCGCTTTGTTTTCGCCGAGTGGCGACGCCGCGACCCACGAGAGGCCTTCCGCGCGCCCTCCGCCCTCTTCGCGCCCTCCTCCTCCTCCGCAGGGCCGCGGGCGGCGCTGCTGCCGCCGACGCCACTCGCGCGCGCGGGCGGACGGAGTCCGTCACATGGTACTTCCAAACACTCAATATGACATCAAAACTCGAAGTTGCGCGGCAACAAGGAATTGCATTCACATGCGAAGACGAAGTATGAGAGTAGAAAGTATCTTAGATTTTTCAAGAAATTTTCTCTCTCTCTGTCTCTCTCTCTCTATATATATATATATATATATATATATATATATATATATATATATATATATATACACACACACATATATATATGTGTGTGTGTGTGTTAATGAAAACAAAGACTCTTGGATCTGTATCATCGTTTCCTCACAATTCGAATCTGCTGCGCTACCGAACAAATGACTGATAGCTGAAACCACTTGGGAGGTACCTGGCGACTGATATGGAAGACGGGGGAAGACAATTGAGGAATGATGGCATGTGACAAGAAGCGCGCGTTCTAAGCTATTAATTCACCTGAAGAAAAACTTTAAATGTTGTTTTCTGTTTTTATTACAGAAACCCAACTGAGTTTTTATTTAAAATTAAATACTTGAAGGATATAATCATTATATATATTAGGACATACCAATATGTCACTGAATATTGTACAATATTTATTATAAATGGCGTCAATTAAAGGGGATAAATTATGTGAATATGCTAGCATAGCAACGGTAAGCGAGCCGTCGTCAAGGTCAACATATTCATGCAGTGAAATCGCGGAGACGGCTAGTTCATTTTGTATAGAATTCAGGGATTGGCCGAAAAAGCAGTGACAGTGGTGAAGACGGCTAGTTCGTGTTGCAAGAAATTTAGGGATTGGCTAGGTACTTAGTGTTATCTGCAAATAAACAATCGAAAAATGGACCGAGCTTTGCAGGGCTGAAATAATACGAGAGACATTCATTCTGACTGATGTCGTGTTCAGGTGACAGTGGAGCTTAAAATATTTCATGTGAACGAGTTGGAGGGACTTTTTTTTTGGGGACTTGTAAGCATCTACTAGGAATGGATATTGAGACAACATCAAAATTTGAACACTAAGTGTGACAGTGGAGCTTAAAATATTTCATGTGAACGAGTTGGAGGGACATTGAGGGCTTGGGCGAAGTTGTCAGTGATTGGACTGGAATGTTAGCAGCAAATAGTTTATTGATCTGATGAACGGTAATTGAAGTGTGCTTCCGAGAAAAGAGAGAAGATGGTGTCTGGACTTGAGGACGGCGGCGTCGGAGATGCATAAAGATGGTCCAAAAGCGCGCGAAGACATAAGGTTGGAACGGTCATGACAAACGTTTAATTTTATATTGGGTAAAGTTACACAATACTAAAATTGTTTTAAATTGTTTAATAAATTTCCATGTTTTTGTGAAATGAATATATGATTTTTCATTGAGCCAATTCTAGCAATGAAGTAGCAAGATAGAAAGATATTTGCTTTTCAGGTTCCTCGACCGAGTTTGTTTGAATATATTCAGTTTATTTCAATAATATTTGATGTACCGTCAGGCATTTACGTAACGTCAGGTTTCAATCAGAAGTCATTGCTATTTTCCCCGCACGTTTTATTGAGCCCTGATTTCGCTAGATGCGAGGGGGAGTGGGGATTTGATTATTTTGTTGGCAGGACTATTATATCAAATTGTAGCTCATTTTTCGATGCAGAATAGTTTCTATTACCTGCGGGCAAACATTTCCGGTCATCATAAGTTGTCAACAAAGCTTGCTGCTATCACTTATTATCAATTCAACTAATCTTAGCAAAGGAGTGTGGGTAGGTATGTCGGGGTGACATACCATATGTTACATTAAAATAAACTAACATTTATTTGTAGACAATATGGTGGAACATGCATTACGAAATATCACGAGCTAGAGCTTAGGAACGACCGTGAATAAACAATGTAGTTTTGTTTTTCTAAATACATTAAGAGTTCTGAATGCCGAAAGTAGAAAATTTAGGATTGGGCGAAGAAGTTTAGACGATCAAAAGATCAGCTACACCAAAATATAACGAACGTATGGATTGGCTGGGTGAGAGAAGGACGGTCAAATGTTATGAAAAAAATGAAGGTAGTTTAATACGAAGTCTTCGAGGGATGAATCATGCAGGAAGATTTCATTCTGCTCGGCATCGCGCTTCTGAACTGATCGTAGGTTCGTGAGAGGGAACGAGTACAATCTAGATAGAATTGGGTTATCAGTGAAATTTTAAGGACAGTGAATGATATTGCAGATATTTTGATGTGGAAGCAATATTGATGTATAAATTGGAACTTTGTCGGGAGTGGTAATCGAGTTCGGGACTGTGTCATAGGACGTAATCGGGACTGATAATTTTGATAGTTTGAGACCGGCTTGGTTAGGGGCAGAAGAGGATTCCTTGGAACATAGGAATAAGGCAAGATCGCAAGATATATCGACTGAGAAGACTACGAGGGAAATCAACGAAGAATAGATAAGTTAACCGCGATATAAAATTGTAAATTGAAAGATATCTTGATCAAAGGCCTAACTTAAATTCTCTAAATTGTTTGCTAGAAAGGTAAAAATAAACTTTGTTGAATTTTGTTCTTTAGAAAAGAAAGTGATCTTTCATTTAGTCAATCCAAACAGAAATGAACTAGGAATAGAATCATTCTATTTCAGATTCCCAGCTGCGCTGTATAGTCAGCGGATCCTATAATCCATTATATAGGTAATAAGGATTATAATATATCGTGACCCATTGACCCAGCAAGCCGGACGCTAAGATCTTTAGCAGATATTAATTTAGAGAGAGGAAAAATTCGTAGATCTCACGGGCTCAAGAAAAAATGCGCGTTTATACGGAAGGTGCGTCTTTAATTTTTTAGCTGAAGTAGAATTTGGTCTACGCATGTTTAGATTTTGAAATATTTAGGTAATTTTTTTCCACAGAATGCTACTTACCATTTTAAATAAAACACAATCGAAATACAACCGATCCTCCAGTGCGAGTCAATGAATGATCTCTCTAAAATTATTGTCTATTGCCACTCATTTTACATTTACATAAATTTTTTGCAAAGAAATAAACGTGACACATGATATAGACATCCGGAATAGGATGTCCAGTTCCCGCTCTCGGCTTTCTGCATGAACAGTATTTTCCAACTATTTTTATTTATAGAGGCAAAGCATGCGTCTCAAGTTAAAAACATATTGTCACGGGTCATTTGCAAATAAATTCAAAAAATACGAACGTTGTATGCCAGCCGAACGCAGTAGACACGAATCCCTGGCCAAAATGAACGCCTTTCAAGAGGTGCTCCACAGGGAAGGCTTTCAGCCGCCCCTGCTGTCTTCAATGGTCCGCGCTCAGATAGGCAAAGCGGCGGCTGGCGCACCCTTGTCGCTTGGAGCCCGTCCCATCTCCAGTCAGTCAAGCGAAACCATATCGACAAGGACCGCCAGACGCATAAAATGAGAGGCGAAATTCCCGGAGTTTCGGAAGAGGCTCGTGAAAGGAGACATGCCGACCCATTCGTTCGTCAACGCACCAAGATTAGGCCTCACGAAAAGACCCCGTTCCCAAGGGCGTACACGTCTTCGCCGCCACCAACTTCACAAGTGCTTTGAGGCCCCTTACTCGTCGTATTCAAATGACTACAAACATCAAAGAAGAAAATTCTGAGAAATTCGAAACAGTTTTGCCTGAATATGCATAATTAGTAAAATATGAGACGGATTTTACTCATGAAATGCAATGTCATCAAAACCCGCAAACTGCTCGCCGTATCATGAACAGAATATTCAAGGACATTTTCAAGTTTTTTAAAATTCTATATTTAAGATATATAGTAATATTATATAACAAAGCACAATCCCGACAGGGTACCTCTCAAGATATGAAATTATTATTTCTAAAACTACATCCAATCGTATGTATCGACATCCAAAAAACTTTTCTCTAAATAAAGAAACTGAAGATAATGAAGTAAAATACACTGTCAAAACAATTCTTGTAGTCATACATTTTACTTTATTGAACAAAAAGCACTTCAGCAATGCTTAATTTACGTTTTAATATAAGTAGTTGAAGATTCTCAAGAAGGCCCCGGCTTAAGTCTATTATCTCTCACGCCCCGAACACCAAAAAACCAAAAACCAAAAGAATGAAGAGGGGCCAAGCAAGCGCTTTGTGCGGGCTAAGACAAGGGGACGCGTCGTGGGGGAGAGCAGGATTATAATGAGGTTCCCAGGCGGCGGCGGCGGCGGCGGCGGTGGTGGTGGTGCTGGTGGTGGCGGTGGGGCGGGGCGGTGGGGCGGTGGCGGTGGCGGTGGCGGTGGCGGTGGCGGTGGCGGCGGCGGCGGCGGCGGCGGGGGGCGTCAGCGGTGGCGGCGGTGGCGGCGGTGGCTGCGGCCGCGGTGGCGGCGGTGGCGGCGGTGGCGGTGACGGCGGCGGCGGCGGCGGCGGCGGCGGCGGCGGCGGCGGTGGCGGCGGTGGCTGCGGCGGCGGCGGTGGCGGTGGAGGCGGCGGCGGCGGCGGCGGCGGCGGCGGCGGCGGCGGCGGCGGCGGTGGCCTGGGCCAGGCCAGCGTGCACGAGGTCCCGCGTGCGTCCTGGAGGCCAACCGTTCATCAGAGGGCCACCCGCAGGCACAGGCGCAGGCACGCCCCCAAACGGCCCCGCGCGCCGCGACACGCACCAAACACCCGCAAGCACGCCCGCACGTTGCAATGCACGGCGTGAGCAATGCTGGTATAAATAATAACAAACTGCGTGCGAACTTTCAGATATTTTTGAAACATTGTTTTAGAAAGTGAAGAGGGTTTAAACTTGCAAATTAACTTCGAACGTTTCGTACAATCCGTGCTATGACGGGTGCGTACACTCCAAAAATGTAAAGAACGTCTAAACAGGACTCTCCGTGTATACTACAGTGCCCGCAACAAAACTCTTGACATTTTCCGAGTTCGGCGATTGTAAAATTTGTTGTACCGTATTGTATGTTGCGGATTCCAAGTAAAGGTGCTGTTACCCTTTTGTCAATCCACGAATTCCTTTTCTTAAACTTGTTTGATAGAAAAGTCGAGGAGAATTCCCTAACCAGCAGTAGTACACATTCGATGTTTCGTGTCGTTAGTTTCTTATACATCGTCAAAAGAGTCATCTTTCCTGTGCTTAAGATATAGTATGTAAGTATAATGACGTCTGTTCAGGACATGCCATGGAGTAGTCATGTACGCAAACTCCAAAGAGGATACTTTACGGCTAATGAACGCGTAACATTCCTTGAATGCGGATTTAAGTTTTAATCATACATGCTGAGATTGATATTTTCGTGTTTCCGGGCGCGTCAACTGCTTTGGTAATTAGTCCCGTAAGTGTACTGCCTGTTTGTTCTCGGGAGATGGCGGCGATCTTCCCCCGCTGGATGGCGAGATCCGGCGCCTACCTACCGCCGACTAGTGGGGTTCCTCACCAGGACTCTTCCACTAGCGAGGCACCGACCCAGCCGGACAAGCTCTTAGGTACCGATCGGTCTCCCGGAATATGTGGTAGTGTAGTGCGTGTTAGTGTAAGTGTATGTGAAGGGAGAGGATAGGACAAGGAAGAGGAAGGAAAGATCGCACGCGGTTCGTGACCCGTTTGGTACGGTACTGCTGCGACATTCGCCTCCTGTTAATTGGAGAAACCACGGGAAACTACCGATCAGAGCAGCCGTCCGCTAGAATTCCCCTCCAGACAGCGACTGAATTCGACCTAGCTGAGGAGCTAGTGTCGAAAATCCTGCCGCCGTGGGAATGGGAATCTAGACCTCCCGGTCACTAAACGTTGCAGTGAAAACAGTTGACGCACTGAGCTACCGCTCCCAGTATACATGCTGAGCATTCTCATATTTTGAAGGGCGACGAAATGCTTGCACGAAAATCACAGAACAATCCGCAACGAGCGCTCTCGCCCTGCACGGGGCTCACTGTGCCTCGCCCGCCGGAGCCGTGGCGAACCGCGGCTATTTTCCTTCTAATTAACTCCATGTTTGACCCGCGCTTAATATAATCGGGCCGCCCGAAAATAGCCGCCTCTCGACGCACGACCTGCCCGCCGCCCCGTCGCCGTCCCCGTCGCCGTCCCCGTCGCCGTCTCTGTCGCCGTCCCCGTCGCCATCCCCGTCGCCGTCGCCGTCGCCGTCACCGTCGCCGTCACCGTCCCTGTCCCCGTCCCCGTCCCGTCCCGTCCCGTCCCCGTCACCGTCCCGTCCCGTCCCGTCCGGTCACCGTCCCGTCACCGTCCCGTCACCGTCCCTGTCACCGTCCCCTCACGTCCCTGTCACCGTCCCCGTCACCGTCCCTCTGTCACCGTCCTGTCACCGTCCCCGTCCCGTCCCGTCCCTGTCCCCGTCCCTCGTCACCGTCCCGTCACCGTCCCGTCACTGTCCGTCACCGTCCCGTCACTGTCCTCGTCATCCGTCCCGTCTCGTCCCGTCCTCCCGTCTCCGTCCTCCTGTCCCGTCATGTCCTCGTCACTGTCCCGTCACCGTCCGTCACCGTCCCGTCACTGTCCTGTCACTGTCTCCGTCACCGTCCCGTCACCGTCCCTGTCACTGTCCTGTCACTGTCCGTCCCGTCACGTCCCGTCACCGTCCCGTCACTGTCCCGTCACTGTCCTCGTCCCGTCCCTGTCCGTCCCGTCCGTCACTGTCCACGTCCCGTCACGTCCTGTCACTGTCCCTGTCACCGTCCTGTCACCGTCCCGTCCCGTCCTGTCACCGTCCCCGTCACCGTCCCCGTCACCGTCCCTGTCACCGTCCCTGTCACCGTCACCGTCCCCGTCCCCGTCACCGTCCCCGTCCCCGTCACCGTCCCCGTCACCGTCCCCGTCGCCATCGCCGACGCCGTCCCCGTCGCCATCGCCGACGCCGTCGCCGTCGCCGTCGTCGTCGCCGTCCCCGTCGCTCATCCTGGCGCGCGGTTTCTACGCTTTCCGCCGCTTCGAGCGCCTCCCGGCGTCCGCCGCATCCATTTGCACGGTCTACTACCTCGTCGTTGTGGTTTCCTTGTTCTGGCTGGTTCGTTGGTTGGTTGGTGATTCCGGGCGCGTCAACTGCTTAGGGCATTATTCCCGTAAGTATAGTGTTTTTTGCTCGGGAATGGCGGTGATCTTCCCCCGCTGGATGGCGAGATCCGGCGCCGACCTACCGTCGGCTAGGGGCGTTTCCCCCTAATCAGGACTCTCCCACCAGCAGGGCACCGCCCAGCCGGGACAAGCTCTAGGCTCACGACCGGTCTCACGGAATATGTGGTAGTGTAGTGCATGTTAGTGTAAGTGTGTGTGTGTGTGTAAGAGGTGAGGGGAGGACAAGGAAGAGGAAGGAATGATCGCGCGCGGTCCGTGGCCCGTATGTTAGGATTCTATTCCGGCATTCGCCTTGTGTAGATCGGAGAAACCACGGAAAACTACCGGTCATAGCAGCCGGCCTCTCGAATTCTCGTCCATACAACGACTAAATTCGACCTATCTGAAAAGTTAGTGTCGAAAAACTTGCCGCCGTCAGGACTCGAACCTAGGACCTGCCGGTCAGAAGCGATGCAGTGACATCAGTTGATGAATTGAGCTTCAGCTTCCGGCCTTCTTCTCGCTATACACAAAATCCTTATATCCTCATTTTCCACACTTCGTCATCGTTTTACTTTAGTCTTAAATCGCGCAGCCTCGTCCACAATCCACAATACTTTGAGGTCGTTGTTTTCACATTCTACCTTTTGTACATGTCTTTTTGTTCACACATTTTAAACTCATTGAATTGCCTGGATTGCCTATTGCCGGATAGAGTGTTATATAGGGTGTTCCATGATAAAGTATCGATAGACGTGTTCTTTGTGTGTAGGTCTCATTAGATTAACCTATCGTTAATTCAAGAAATCACGTTTTCACGTTATGTCAGAAAATCAGCGATTAGTAATTCTTACGGTTTCACTCTTGTAGGTGTCTTGAAACCCATAAAACATGATTTTATAGAATTATTCCAGAATATTCGAGAAAGATACAGTAATAAATAACTCCAATTGATTGTCCAATTGATTGCAATTGCATGAGCAATTAAACATCGCGTTAAAAAACAGTAGTGGTAAAAACCCCCACCCACCCAACACGTGTTTTTTTTTTCGCTTCGAAGGCTCTCGAAGGATCTGAATAAGTTGGGCAATGTCAGTCATTTGACGCGCCAGCGCGTGCAGGTGGACAGTTGAAGACGGTGATGCGTCCCACGTCGGCTCTTTTGGCCCGAATAGAGGACCGGACGACGACTAATCGGACGGAGGGATATAAAGACACCAGTGAGGTACTGTATTATTAATGCATGTATGTCATTTATGCAAATTTAACTTTTCCAAATATATTACATACTTAATTACATTGAATTTATTCTACATGTAATAACAAAGATCAACAATACTTTTACTTAATTGTTGTACTCACTTCAGAATTCGATATTCCTTCACATATTCAGAAGTAACGAGTTTCTTCAATTGGAGTATCGTGTAATCGAATTAATAATATTAATAATACATAAAAGTAATAATAATAATAATAATAATAATAATAATAATAATAATAATAATAATAATAATAATAAAAATGAAAAACCTGTTCTAGAAAAAAACTGATGTTTTTAAATATGGTATGTCTTCTTATAGTAGATTGCCAGTCTTAAAATCTCATCACTGATGAAATGCAAAATATGACCGCACTTTTTATGTAATTATTTTTTCAAAACAAAATAATGCAAATGAAGCATCATGAATGCCATAAAAACTGCAATGTCATAAACAGAAGACGCCGCACACTTTGACTACAGCAAGTTTGCATAAGACATTCCAGAAACGAGTACTTAAAAAATAGTCCCACAGAACAGATAAAAAGGGGAAAATCCGTCGTTCGTTATCAGAGGATGAAACCTCCGCGCTCTGCCTTCACCACGATAATGCCGGAAATTTAAAAAAAAAAATTTCCTCCTCATCCAGGTTACAATCACTGGCAGTTCTCTAAAAAACATTTCATTTCCACATTGAAGGGAAGCCGCAGGTTTCCGGCATATTCGCTTAGTATAATATCGTTCCGTTCTGAAATTTTTTTGTCCGGCATGGCAAATTCGTTTCTATTACAAGTTTCGACGTCATCTGAATTTCCTTTTCAGTTGTCCCCTACAGTCAGAAAATATTTCAGAGATTCCTTTTCGTATTCGAGACAAATTAAAATTCGCTTGAAGTCTAGTTCTAACATTGATTGTGACATCTCACGTTGTGAGAAAAGTACAAGATTTCGTTCTTTCTAAATCCACTTCTTTCTCTGCCCTTTTCCTTTGTATGCTACGTCTGTTTTCCGGGGGGGCGTGCAAGGGGACCGGGGGGGGGGAAGAGCGGAGAGGAGGGGGGGGAGGAGGAGTGGGGGGCGGAAAGGCGGGGCGGGGGGGCGGAGCGGGGAGGAACGAGATGGAGCGGGGCGGAGCGATAACGAGCGGGTGACGCAAAGCGGGCAGGGGCTGAGCAAGGCGGAGAGGGATGGAGTGGGAAGGAAAGGGGCGCAGGGGAGCGACGCAGGGCGGGCAGGAGCTGGGAAGCCGAAAGGGGGCGGAGAGATGAGCGGAGCGGGGCGACACGGAGCGGGCAGGAGCGGGGCAGAAGGAGCAGGGAGGAGCGGAGAGCGGGGCGGAGCGGGGCGGAGCGGGGCGGAGCGGGGCGGAGCGGGGCGGGCGGGCGGGCGGGGCGGGGCGGGGCGGGGCGGGGCGGGGCGGCGGGGCGGAGCGGGGCGGGGCGGGGCGGGGAGGCACGGGGTGCAGCGGAGCGGGGCGCTGGGCCCGCCGCGCCCGCTGGCGAGTGACGCGTCCCGCGCGCTGCCAAGATTGGTGCGGATGCGCTGTCAAGTCGCGTCGCGCGCGCGCCGGGTGTCAAGCGGCGTTAACCCCTCGAGTCAAGTGACGGCCCCAGCTCCGTCGCGGCGCGCCCGCCGCGGGGCGACGCCCTGCAGCGCAAGCGCAAGTGGCATGCGAAATCGCCCGGTTAAATATCTTAGACTTCAAACAGATACCAAATTAACCTGGAAAAAACACATAACATCAATAGCTAATAACACACATATAAAAATATTAAAATTGTATCCTTTCATAAATAGAAAATCAAAATTATCAATAGACTCAGCATTAATAATATTTAAATACATTATACGACCTTCACTGACCTACGCCTGCCCAATTTGGGAGGTGCCGCTAAAAGCAACCTTCAAAAACTGGAAGTACTCCAAAATAAAATTTTAAGAAATGTTGTAAAAGCTCCATGGTATTTCAGAAATGTTAAAAGAATAATTATAAAAGAATTATCTATAGAACCTCCGAAAACTTGGATTTCAAAACGTTCTTCTAATTTCTACTCTTCTCTTATATCTTGCCCAGCCACTCCTTTGTACACTTACGTAAATCAGTCAATCTTCTTCCACGAATCAAATCAAGATATTCTAAAGACCTACTACATCCTCCTTAATTAGCTGTAAAGCAGGTTCAAACATTTCTAAATTAAATATTTATGTTTTTAATCCAAATATTATGTATTTTTCTGAAGGACCCTTCCTGGGTATCCTTAATTGTTATTGTCTTAAATTGTAAATATTACTGTCTTTCAAGCATTGTTCATGCATGATTAAATGTGCTTCAAACAAAATTGTATATACTATGTGTCATAAAAACCCTTGAAAGACATAATAATGTCGAACAAGATTTTAAAAAACTATTTAAAAAAATACGAAATCGCACGAGGCGGCGCTTCCAACTGCAGGCCAGTGGCCCAACCGGATTGACACCGGTTTTCGGCAGCGATTCCTATTTTGTACTTGCAAATGCCTTCCAGAAAACACTCCTGAAAAATTTATAAGCCTTTTCTGGAAACTTATATCCGGCTTCACTCCGACCATAAACCAACTTGTCAAAGCACACAGCAGGGAATGTTTTCAACCTATTCAGAGATTTTTTTACATCGATCATGAACGCGAAGACTCTCTTGATTGTCCAAATCGGCATTCCAAATTGATCATATTACGAACGAAATACGAGACTCGATTTCAAGTATCAGGTTGTATTTACGACAATGAAGGATCAAATTTCATTTGTGCGTCATTTCATTACAATGAATTGGGAGTACACAATAGTTCTTCGAATTGAACTTGTGATCTCTTTATTATTCACGAACAGTGCTTCTGTTAATTAACCATTCAAGAATATCAAATATACGAATGAACAGAACGTTTTTGAAGAAACCGGATACCTCGTAAATTGGACCACGAAAACAACTGAACACTTGATATTGGAGTACGACTGTGATTCCTGTCTGGAAACAAATTAAATTAATTTCAAATATACAATTGTAAATGTATATCATCGCACTAGTGTGCTATCTGCTTTGAATTTTAAATTTATAACATTCTTTATTGCAGTGTTTCAACTTCATATGAAATCCCCACAACACACTATCTACATTAGAATGAAAATGTACTCCGTGATTTATTAGCACTAAGAGTTACACGTACACAATTTAATTGTTCAAATTGCACAGTCACTGCAGCGCCTCTGACCGGGAGGTCCTAGGTTTGAATCCTGACGGCGCCAGGATTTTCGACACTAGCTTTTCAGCTAGGTCGTATTCAGTGGCTGTCTGGAGGAGAATTCTAGCGGCCGGCTGCTCCGATCGGTAGTTTTCCGTCGTTTCTCGGATCAACACCAGGCGAAGGCCGGAGCAGTACCCTATCAAACGGGCCACGAACTTTGCGCGATGTTTCCTTCCTTTTCCTATCCTTTCTCCCTCTCTCTCTCTCTCTCTCTCTCACACACACACACACACACACACACACACACACACACACATACTCTTACACTACCATATATTCCGGGAGATCGGTCGGGAGCTTAGAGCTTGTCCCGGCTGGGGTGGTGCCCCGCTGGTGGGAAAGTCCTGGTTAGGGGGAAACCCCACTAGCCGACGGTAGGTCGGCGCCGGATTTCGCCATCCATCGGGAGAAGATCAGCGCCATCTCCCAAGCAAAAACCATGTACTACATTTACGGGATCAATGACCTAAGCTGTTGACGCGCCCGGAATCACTAATCAACCAACGAACCAAATTGCACAGCATCTCGTGGAAGACGAGTTTGAGTTTTCGTTGTCTGTAGGCACCCCGGCCCCACAAAACGGAACGTCAACAAAACCAAGAATTGCGAAGAAGAATCGCTTGGAAAGACCCCGTCGCGGGTGACGAATGCGGCAGCTTCTACGCACGAGGCGTGCACCGCGACCGGAGCAACCGATCACTCCGCCAACCGCCGGCAGGGGCGGGGCCGTCGCGTGCGGGCCGCGCCGGAGGCCCGCGCCGTCCCCCGGTACCGAATTTTCATTTGACTCGGGGTAATTGAATAAAGTTTTATTGCGCTTTTCGGGCGTGCCGCCGCCGCCGCGAGCCGATGCACGCCACGCGAGGTTCTCGCGCGCTCGTGGCCGGCGGCCAACGAGTCTCCTCGCCGGGGCCTCTCCTTGGAGCCAGGGTCTCCACCGGCGGCGGGCTCCTTAATCGAGTTACGAACTTCTTGCGCGGTGCTGGTCGGAGTACTAATTAAGCCGAAAGGGCTCCTTCCGCTCGCCGGTCACGGGCCCAATGAGCCTGGATTGCGCGCGGCCGCCGTTCGCGCCTCCTCCCAGGGAATGCGGAATGGCTCGCGCAATCGGCCTCCGTAATCCCCGAGAAGCGTTCGCAAATTGCCTTAAAAATGTTTCAAAGCCCTCGTGGACTTCTCGGATCAGCTTTTCTCTGTAACTGCTTTTAAATTTATGGCTCTGTTTAATAACAAGCGTATTGCAGGAATCTGTAACGGACTTTTATCCCGGTCTTAGATCGTTGGAAATGTTATTTGTATTTGATTATATGTATATGAGTATTTGATTTGCATGCGATTTAACGTTATTGATTCATTGATTTTTTCGTGTTTCCGGGCGCATCAACTGCTTTGGTCATTAGTCCCGTTAATGTAGTGCATGTTTTCTCTCTCGGGGAAAGGGCGGTGATCTTCCCCCGCTGGATGGCGAGATCCGGCGCCGACCTTCCGTCGGCTAGTGGGGTTTCCCCCTAACCAGGACTCTTCCACCAGCGGGGCACCGCCCCAGCCGGGACAAGCTCTAAGCTCCCGACCGGTCCGCCGGGATATATGGTAGTGTAGTGAATGTTAGAGTGTGTGTGTGTCCAGCCGGCCTCTAGAATTCTCCTCCAGATAGCGACTGAATTCGACCTAGCTGAAAAGCTCCCGTTTGTTAGGGTACTGCTCCGGCATTCGCCTGGTGTTGATCGGAGGAACCTCGGAAAACTACCGATCAGAGCAGCCGGCCTCTAGAATTCTCCTCCAGATAGCGACTGAATTCGACCTAGCTGAAAAGCTGGTGTCGGAAATTCTGCCGCCGTCAGGACTCGAACCTACTAATACCTCCCGGTCAGAGGCGCTGCAGTCACATCAGTTGTTGCACTGATCTACCGCTCCCGGTGCGATTTAACGTGAGATTTTGATAAAATTGTTAATTAATTTGAGTGCGTTTTTATACAAGTATATGTTATATGTTTTCCTTTCGAAAGATAATCAATATTTAGAACCCATTTTTTAATGCTGACTGAATTTAAATTTAAGACCAATTAAAGATTTTGAAAAATTCGAATGAAAAGAAGCGTGACAAAAATAAATCATAACAAGCATGACAATAATAAAAGAATCAAAAAAGAAAGACTGAAGTAAAAAGAAATAAGATGTATAACAAAATATTGGAGGAACGCATATTTTACATCAGTGAAAACAAAATTCAAGTCACGTTGCTCTTAAATGAAAACATCAACATTTATTCTTCAAGACAATAGAGACGAAACGAAATGAACTGAACCTTATTACCACGTCTATTCCCATGTACGTTTTTGAATTAATGGACGTCATGTTTAAAATCTCTCTCATTTTCCACGAATTTTCGTGTTCGCAGTCAATGCCAGAGAGTGCCTCAAGACACAAACTGCATCAAAAACGTTCATGACATACCGACACAAGCGATTATCTCCCCTTCCACGCACTCGCTCAGGTCGTAATCCACCGCGTGCACCACTTCCGTATTGGGCTCCGTCGCCAGAGGTGTCGAATGCACATTAGCGACCTCTCGCGGGCGACAGCCGCTAATGATGATGACCCGGTAATGACGCTTCATTGCTGCGGTGGCGGCAGCGGCCGTGAGGCTGGCGACGGGATGACAGACGGTAGGCGAAGAGCCGGACAAGAGGAGTTAACAACGATGTAGGGAGTCAATACTGTTGCACGTGTCATAATAATTGCTACAGTTGCTTCACTTAGACGCACAGTCTATTAACATGTTTTATCATTTCCAAAATTGTATATTTTCATTTTTAATCTAATGACCCTTATTACATGTATGTTTATTATTCAAGGTATGACATGCGGCGTCGTAGTGGGACGGTGGTAGCGGCAGCGGTAGGGGTGGTCACGGTTGTAGTGTCGGTAGTGATGATGGTGGTGATCTGGTACTGGACGGTGACGATAATGGAGATAGCGGTGACGATAATGGAGATAGCGGTGACGATAATGGAGATAGCGGTGACGATAATGGAGATAGCGGTGACGATAATGGAGATAGCGGTGACGATAATGGAGACAGCGGTGACGATAATGGAGACAGCGGTGACGATAATGGAGATAGCGGTGACGATAATGGAGATAGCGGTGACATAATGAGATAGTGGTGACGATATGGAGATAGTGGTGACGATAAGGAGATAGTGGTGATGATAGATGGAGATAGTGGTGACGATAGTGGAGATAGTGGTAATGGATGAGATAATGGTGATGATAGTGGGGATAGTGGCGATGATAGTGAAGATACTACAGATGACTGGAGATATGGCGACGGCAATGCAGATAGTGGTAATGGCTATGAAAATAGTGGCGATGGTAGTGGAAACAGCGCGATAGTGTAAACAGTGGTGATGGCAACGCTGATAATGACGGCGCGCGAGAGAGCAAGGTCAAGTCGCGTGCGACCGACCACGCATCCGCAGGATTTGTCGAGAGCCCCATCAAGCGAGGGACACGGAGATCACGATCCGATGGCTGCGCGCGCTGTTGCCGTTTAAAGATTCAAGGCGCGATGCCGCGGCCGCGTGATAGTCGTTGGGAATGCACCGCGACAACCACGCGACCGCAGCTTCCAGCGAAAGGGGCAGTCGGCGCACTCCCACACCTGTTTGCGCTCTAAAACCCATCATTAATCAATCTTCACATCTGCCACTCCCAACCGCCATAACCATCCACAAAAGTATCATAACACCCAGGCGCGGTAGCTTTTCAGCTAGATCGAATTCAGTCGCTGTCTGGAGGAGAATTCTAGCGGCCGGCTGCTCTGATCGGTAGTTTTCCGTGGTTGCTCCGATCAACACCAGGTGAATGCCGGAGCAGTACCCTAACAAACGGGCCTCGGACCGCGCGCGATCTTTCCTTCCTCTTCCTTGTCCTATCCTCTCCCCTTACACACACACACTAACATGCACTACACTACTACATATTCCGGGAGATCGGTCGGGAGCTTAGAGCTTGTCCCGGCTGGGGGGTGCCCCGCTGGTGGGAGAGTCCGGGTTAGGGAGAAACCCCACTAGCCGACGGTAGGTCGGCGCCGGATCTCGCAATCCAGCGGGGGAAGACCACCGCCATCTCCCGAGCAAAACCATGCACTACACTAACTGGACTAATGACCAAAGCTGTTGACGCGCCCGGAAACACGAAAAAATCAATTAATCACCCAGGCGCGGCCTGTCATTAAAGGCTGAAAGGGGAGCTTCTCCTCTAGAAATCGCCCTCAAAAGACATTTAAAAATATATTTATAAATGTATTTATGTATTAATAATTGTTTTCTGAGTTGTATTATATAACAAGTATATCAAATTTTTTGTTTGTGAGTTCGATAACCGTCGTCCGTAAGGTTTTTGAAGCTGTGACAGGGAAGACAAAAGCGTTAGGCGCCCACTTCATTCCGCCATAAAGCCCATGTAAAACGACGAGGCGTGACGTCATGCATTCACTGCACAGGCTAAACGGGCGGGCGAAGGCTGTGGACAAGCAGCCTTCAAGGGTGGGGTCTGAAGAAGGGCATGCTCACCAGGTATCATTACTGTGCAGTTCAGGGAGTAACATTGAACTTCAACTAGTTTTCCCAATATGCGGTAGGAGCGCCACTCTGTTATGCGTGTATCGGAAAAGATTTTGTTTAGAAAAAACAATGCATGCAAAGTGATGTAATGCATTTGCAGCCTTCCCCAGTTACAAAACCACGAGCTGCGCTTGATAAGACCACTCCTCCTTTGCACCTGATCAGTTTGGATATCCGTTGCAAAAACTAACCTAAACAAGCTCCAAATAGTCCAAAACAATTTTCTTAGAACTATCGCAAATGCTCCTTGGTTTGTCACAAATGCACAGCTCCACAAAGAATTCCACATTGACTCCACACAACACCATATGACATATCTCTCAACCAAGTTCTATCACTCCACACCTCAAATTCCACACCTAGACAACTTCAGACTCCGGAAAACGACTCATTGAACTAGAATAAAAATTGATTTCCAAACCAGGCATTCCTAGACAATTTTTCCGAAATATAATGTTTTTAGAGGTGTCTGGAGAAGATTTTCTCATCCAAATTAGTTTGTAGTTTAATTTTAGGTAAAGTAGAATGTAAGGCATTCAATACATACGTAAAGTGTACTATGTACTGAACTACGTATGCTCTGTAAAAAAACTTTAATAAAAAAAAGACCTGTTTACGCAGGGCTCATATGGGCGCGGACTCGCGGAGATTTATGGCCGGCGGTAATGTATCTGCACCTGAAAAATGGGCAGTAAACACAGAGAGCAATCTGTAAAAAGGTAATAAAAATTCCCCAGAGTGTGGATTTAGTGCGACATAACCACGGTATTACTTCTTATTCGCATGAAACTACATGCTATTAACATTGTGATGCGATCGCATTAACCGGACTCACAATGTTTGACAATTACAATGGATTTAGATTAGATTAAGATTTATTACTAATTCTGCAAGTAAGTTTGAGAACTTGGTGGCAGAATATACCAACTAAACATTACAGAACTTAACAACTATACAAAATTTACAAAATCCCAAAGTAATTTGTTTTAGTTTCTCCCACGCAGAGATGGGTCTTGTGTACACGGTAATGAGATGTGCGGTCGAAACAACATCGCAGGTTTACAATGCCAAATTTCTCGCCGACTTCGGAGAAACATTACAGGAAGAATTTTGAATCTCTTTGGAAGTGTCATGGGCATCATCGCCGAGAGAGGCCGAGAGAACGTATCCCTTCCAATATCTCTTGGTATTTGGGGTAATTGGAGGAGATTCCCAAGTAATCTGAACTTAACCACTGAACGGTTCCCCCTCGAAAAAAATTGGTTATGGTGAAACCCATAGAGATGTCTAATAATATAAGATAAAATACTCTAATTTTGTGTATAGAAAGTTTCTAGAAGTCTTAGTTGAAGACTGATTTAATATATTATAATTCCGAAAAAAGAGAGTTCAGATATATCAAAACACTTGCGAAAAATGTTAGAGTGAACCTTGCCATTCTTAGTCCGTGTACCGTTACATGTTCACAAAGACGACTCTGACGGTTTATGAGAAAGGAGAGTAAAAAGTCTTCATCTAACTTTGTAAGATCCACTACCTACGTTTCGGGATACTATGTAGGCTGAGTATTGCACTTACCGAGATATATTCAAATGATGACGGAATGTACAAGTATTTAAAAAAAATAAGGCAGAAACGTAATAAATAAATGGTGGTGAGGTGTTGAGTCAGCAAGGGGTGTTGAGTAGGCAAAAAAGTTTGCCTGGAAGCATACAAAGGTGGCAAAATCACACTATCTGTCATATTAACATAGAGAAAGGGAACAAGTAATGTGAGTAAAAAGTGAATATCTCACGGAGATAAGTCTGTCACAGGATTCTAGTCAAAACATTCATACAAATCAAATTTCCAAAATTCGAATAAAACACCTAACATTATTTAGTCGAATGATCATCCGCAGAAAAATCTACAGCAGTAGCACACAGCTTCTGCATCCTGGGGGTTGCTGCAAGAGTGCCATCCTCTCGAAAATAAAATTAAAACATAAAGAAAAGGAGATGATGAAAAAAACAACTAATAAATGATTGAGAGGAAGATGACTATTTTTTTAAGTAATACATTTTATAAGAACATCGCTTTCCAGATACTACGTTCTCTCAGTTCTAAACCCGTGAAAATCGGTCGCTTCCCCCTGCTGGGCGAACAGCGACGCCCGCTTCCGCGAGGGCAGGAGCTGGGCGGGCGGCAGGGCGGGGCCGGATGCGAGGGCAGGCGCGGCGAACACGTGAGTCCTTGTCGGCGCCGCGCCGTTGAGAGGAGGGGGGGGGAGCCCGCGGGCGAACACGAGATCGTTCTCCGGCGCAATTGGCCCACTCGAAGCTCTCGGGACGGATCGCTCGTGCGGCGCGGGCGTCGAGAGCCCTCGGCGGGTGACAACGGCGGCGGCGCGGCGAGGACGGAGGTGGTGGTGGTGAAGTCAGCGGAAGTGCCGTTGTCGCTGGCGGTGGTGGTGGTGGCGGCGGTGGTGGCGGCGGTGGTGGTGGCGGTGGCGGGGTGGCGTTGGGGCGTCGGGTGCGGCGGGGCGGCGGGGACTGAGGTGGCGGTGGCGGTGGCGGCGGAGGAGGCGTGGCGGTGGCGGTGGCGGTGGCGGAAGCGGTGGCGGTGGCGGAGGAGGCGGCGGTGGCGGTGGCGGTGGGGTGGCAGTGGCCGAGGAGGCGGCGGTGGCGGTGGCGGTGGCAGTGGCGGTGAAGTCAGCGGAATTGCCGTCGTCGCGGGCGGGGCGGGGCGGTGGCGGTGAAGGTGGCGGTGGCGGAGGAGGGGCGGGGCGGGAGTGGGGCGGCGGCGGGGGCGGTGGCGGGGCGGTGGCGGTGGCGGTGGCGGTGGCGGCGGCGGTGGCGGTGGCGGCGGCGGCGGCGGCGGCGGCGACGGCGGCGGCGGCGGCGGCGGCGGCGGCGGAGGCGGAGGCGGTGGCGGTGGCATGGAACGATGGAAGTAATGTTGGCGACAGTGGTGATAGAAATTGTGGCGCTGCAGCGGTGGAAAGTTGGCAACAGTAGCAACGGCAGCGACAGTGGCAACGATGGCGATTGCGGCGAAGGTAGCGACGGCAACGATGGCCGAGGAAGTGTCAGTGACAATACATGGGGTGCCGATGACGGCGATAGGCGCAGTAAAGGAGACTGCAGATGCGTTGGCGGCAGTGGTGGCGGTGGCACGGAGGTGCGAGAGGTTTAAAAACGAGCTCGATATGGAAAGGGCACATTCGAAAATTGTACGGAGAGGAAGACATTGACTTTGGAAGGAAAGTAGGGGGTTAGGTGTAACCGGAGAAAAAAAATAACTACAGAGCAAATTTAAAGGTATACGAAGATGATATAACGTAAAAGACGAAATGGAAGAAGTACAGAAACTTAATCATTAGCAAATTAACGCTGCGATGAGAAAACCTTTCAGAAAACAAGAATCATGCAAAAAAGACCTGATTAGTTAAAAAATGAAATTAAAAAAAAAAAAAAATGGGTGCCCTACACAACATGGAAATAAAACGATGAGAGTAAGTAATGGATGACCTGAAATTATCCGAAGTAGAGAAAACAAGTTATGGTTCTTGTACAGAACAAACAGTTGAAAATGAGAAAACGCCAAAATAAAGTAATTTAAGTCGATTCGGTGACCGAGAAGGCAGTAGTGTCTTAGTGATTTCGTACCAAAAGCTCGCGGATCCTAGTCCCTTCTCGGCCATGGTTGCATTTGTCTTTATCCTTTCACCATGTATCGTCACCATATGGTTTCATCTTCACAGTCACCATTACGTTAACTCCAATAGTGGTCACTAATGAGATAAATGTTGATGCGACCTTAAATAACAAAAAGTAAACAGAACAACACACACGTGCATTAATATAGAAATAAACAACAATACGAAAGAACGCAAACAAACCCGACCGCCCCCGGTTGGAAAACATAGTGGCGGCCGCCGCCACCCCAAGGCCCCCCCCCCCCACCGCCTCCGCCACCACCGCCTCCGCCACCACCGCCTCCGCCACCACCGCCTCCGCCACCACCGCCTCCGCCACCACCGCCGCCGCCGCCGCCGCCTCCGCCTCTGCCGCCAACAACGCAACCGCCTCCGCCACCTCCTCCACCACCGCCGCCACCGCCTCCGCTGCCACCGCCTCCGCCGCCTCCGCCAACGCCTCCGCCTCCGTCCCCACCGCCGCCTCCGCTTAGGAAGCGGAGGTCGCGTTGTGGCGCCGCGGCGGGCGGCGAGGAGAGAAGAGGGGCGGGGCGTCTCCCACGGCGACAGCGAACACAAAAGAGGCGATAAGATCGAGGGGTCCTCGCAGCGCGCGGACCCCGCTCCCGCCATGTGCGCGCGGCGGCGTCCACCCGACGCTGTGCCATCAGAGGTCGCGCGAATCGCGCTGCGCTCGCCTACGCGAACGCGGACCCAATCCTGGCTCCCCTCCCACGCAGGGGGAACAGCGCGTCGGCCGGGGAATGATTATTTCGTGGTACCCCGCGCGTAAACTGCTATGGTCATTAGTCCTGTAAGTGAAGTGCTGTTTTATTCACGGGAGTCGGCGATGATTTTCCTCTGCTAGATGGAGAGATTCGGCGTCGACCTAAACGTCGCATTGCGATTTCTTCTCCAGCAACTTATATCCCACCGGGGGGCACCCTCATTTTTCGCTTTTCGGGCGCGTCAACTGCGTTGGTCATTAGTGCCGTACGTGTAGTGCATGTTGTTTTCTCGGGAGATGGCGGCGATCTTCCCCCACTGGACGGCGAGATCCGGCGCCGACCTACCGTCGGCTAGTGGAGCTTCCTCCTAACCAGGACTCTCCCACCAGCGGGGCACCGCCCCAGCCGGGACAAGCTGTAAGCTCCCCCAGAATATGTGGTAGTGTAGTGCATGTTGGTGTAAGTGTTTGTGTAAGAGGAGAGGATAGGACAAGGAAGAGGAAGGACAGATCGCGGGCGGTCCGTGACCCGATTGGTAGGGTACTGCTCCGACATTCGCCTGGTGTTCGGACAAACCACGGAAAACCACCGATCAGAGCAGCCGGCCGCTAGAGTTCTCCTCCAGACAGCGACTGAATTCGAAGAAGCAGGAAAGCTAGTGTCGAAAATCCTGCCTCTGTCAGGACTCAAACACCCCGTCACACCCCGTCACCTCGAATCCCCCGTCACATTGAAGCTCTGAATCGCCTAACCCCTTCCCATTGACCACGGAGCCAAAGCTTCTTGGCACAGTCTGGAAACGTCCGCCCAGACCCCTGTTTCTCGGCGCGGAACTCTCCTCGTTAGTGGGGAACTGGATGCAGTGTAGACGGTGCTATGCTCCTGGGTGCTCGGGCTTGCCCACCAGTTCCGCCTCGACCCGTCGATCGTAGATAAGATTGGGGATGAGGCTTCGCCCGCAAGCCAACATACAGAGAAGTCCAACCGAAGAGTTGAAATCACCGGTTAGGATTCGAATGCCATCGTAAGTGCCAACGTGGGTTTACTGAGGAGACGAACTGGGGGTTCTTATCCGCCCGGGATGCGGTCGGGTGGTCCCCAGTTGGGCTCTTGGCTGCGTCAACTGGCTGGGGGTTCGGCGCTATCCCCTGGGGGAAATACACGGAGTGGGCAACCCACAAGCCGGCACTACACTGACTGAGCCGATGACGATAATAGTTGACGCGTCAGCGCAAACAGTAAATAATCCATCATTACCAGCTCCACCATTTCCACAATCGAACAGTTCCGCAAAAGCCTCCATTCCCACCCCTGCTTCCATTATCTAATTACCGTCAACATCTCTACTATCGTGGTTCCAATTTCCAACTTCGTCATCCCCCTTAATACTGTCACCAATCTTTATTGTGATTCTGAGTATCTAAGCCTTTTTGCCCGCATTCGAAATTGGAGGTTTTTGTAAATTCGCTTTGGCCATCAATGATCGATTGGCAGAGAATTGAACCCTCGAATCAAGAAGAGGAAGGTAAGCTGTCTGACCACCAGATCAAAGTTTTTCGATTTCTATTACAGTCAGCTCAATTTGAGGCACAGTTCTTACCACTCTTCACCCCCCCCTTCTCCGTCATTTTAAGTTGTCGCCATGACCAGTAGAACCGCTCCCATTTATGGCATTTTTGCTGTCTTATCAAGAAGCTCACTGCCATTGCACAATAGCAACATACATTCTCATCCATCTTCCAAACGTCGTTTTACCCACAATTCCGACATCTCTACAATTACCAGCTCATCAAAAATGTCTCTTGTCCACCACTCCGTCTATGACGTCTTCCCCACGTTGCTGCTGGTGACACATGCTTCTGCCGCCACTCCGTCTCCATTACCTTTTCTTTCCGCCGCCAGATGCATCAACTGTCGCTTCTCCCCCCACCCCTTGCGCCTTGCCTCCACACTCGCGACGCCACTACTTCGACTTTTACGCGCACCGCAACCGCCACTCATATCGCAGACGCCGCGTCCTATCTCTGCCACAAGCTCGGCCCAGTTTTCCACACGCACCCCCCCGCGATGGAGGATGCCGCCCTTGGGATTGCGACAAGGTGCAGAGGGAGAAGGGGAGAGTGAGAGAGAGAGGGAGACCGACAGACTGACTGACAGACATACTGACTGACAGACTGACATACTGACAGACATACTGACTGACAGACTGACATACTGACAGACATACTGACTGACACACTGACATACTGACAGACTGACAGACATACTGACAGACATACTGGCAGACTGACAGACATACTGACAGACTGACATACTGACAGACTGACAGACATACTGACAGACATACTGACATACTGACAGACATACTGACAAACTGATAGACAGACTGACATACTGACAGACATACTGACTGACAGACTGACTGACAGACTGACATACTGACAGACAGACAGACTGACATACTGACAGACAGACTGACATACTGACAGACAGACTGACATACTGACAGACAGACTGACATACTGACAGACAGACTGACATACTGACAGACTGACATACTGACAGACAGACTGACATACTGAGACTGACAGACTGACATACTGAGACTGAGAGACTTCATCAAGCGACGAAACACCGTCACAGCCCCGCGTGTCGTTCCAAAACTAATGCTCGCTTTGGCTCGCTGACTTGCAAAAGGGTTTCGAAAACAAAGGAAAAACTTGTTTCGGAAGAGGCAGCAAGAAAAGAAATGATAAATCAAACTTTATGTTTCTTTCGTTTGCAAAAATCATGAAACATCGAAACGATTTGCATTTTCAATTTAATGACTTTTCAAACTACACAATTACAGTCCTATTGAGATCATTTTTCCACGAATCAGAACGTTTAAATTCGAACATGTAAAACACATTATAAAATTTTGAAATTAGATCTAAATTATAAGAGATCAAATCATGATGTACAACAATTTGCATCACCGGCTAATAAATAACGAAAAACCATTTTCTAAATAGATAATCTTCAATGAAGACATCTTCAATCTCTTCAGTACTTTATAAAATATAGACTTATAATTTAACCATACATAAATGTTTATTATTACAATTTTTGAGATAAAATGGAATTTAGAACACACCAACCCTATTGTTATCATTCTTAAAAATAAGAATGCCCTATTCAAGAGACTATTACCTGCACTAATTGCACGTTCCTAATTACGTATGCACGTTATTTCCTTCAAAAATTGTAGCTTCATTATTGACATATTTTATATGGTTAGAATCACAATGGCGTTATACAGAATACAGTTTTTAATAAATCACTTGCCATTCACATTCGACATTTGTTCAGTATGCGAAGCAATAAGACCGGAATAATTCACAGTAATTCCAGGTAATTGTAGTCACACATCAGAAAACGCAAGATATAATAGAATAGTTTTCACAACGTAATTATTAGTGAGAAAACAGACAATTTACAGATTCATCAAGAAAAAAGAGGGGAACTCAAAAGTAACTGCCAGAATATGAATACAGCATTCCATTGCAATTAATGAAAACATTTTCAGAAATGTGTCCAGGGCAGTTCTATCGGACACATGTGAGTGGCGGACAGCGGTTTACCATACATAAAGGGAAATCACTTGAATTCACAGGTTCAAAATGAATGGTTTCCAATGAATTATCTAATATTTGTTACAAAAGTTAAGTTAAAACTTTAGGAGTTTATTTCTTAAATAATACTCTAAAATGGAAAATTTAAACAATATACTATAATTATTTGAATTAAAATTATGTTCGTTGCATCAAACAATAATCAATACCAGATCATATCCAACCAAAAAATTAAAAATATTCACTTTTTCTAACTACACAGTCTATAACATTAACATCCACAACAAGTTTCGTGTGAGCCTCTCCGTCAATACACAAATAACATTTTCATAAAATTCAGTTTAGGCCACAGAGAACAGATGTTGGAAAATTTTCATTTACAAATAGAACAATAACGGACTGGAATAAGTTACCTGCGACAGCTTTGGAACCCTTTCCTCTAGGTGTTATTATTATTGTTATTATTACTATTATTATTATTGATATTGTTATTATTGTATTGTTATTATCAGTACTGTGATAATTGCTACTAAGTGTGTTGCATTATTAAATATATAATTATATTCAAAGTAGTATTGTATTGAAGTGTGGTGACGTGTTGTGCAGTGTAGTGCAGTATAGAAGTTATTATTATTATTATTTTGTTATTATTATTATTATTATTATTATTATTATGCCTTTAAATAATTTAAAGTTACATTGTGTTAAAATTCCTAATTGTAATATGTAAATTGTAGTGTTCTGCCACCAGATTGTATATACCTGCCTGCAGAAATAATTAATATCTATCTCTCTATCATTTCGACGACCCCAGTGGCCGCGCCAGGTACGAAATATCAGGGAACGCGACCCGACTGCGGCACGCGGCGCCACCGCATGTCAGCGCACGTTGCGGATTCACGGCGGACGTCCCATCGGCCGCGAAACGGAGGAAATGAGCGGTTTGCAAATACGCGTCGGGGCGTTGGGGCAATGACGTGAGCGCGCGCTGGCAGCCGGTGAGGTAAGCCGGGCCTTGGCGCGGCCCGAGTAATGATGCTGCTGCCGCCGCGGGGTCAGAGCGGGGCGCGGTCCGCGGCGAACGCACCTTCCGAAGGGCCAAACGCGCACAGCGAAAGGCTAGCCACACGAAACTCCTGGATCGACATTCTTTTAAGAAGACATGTGTAGCATGCAATATTGTCGAAGGTGTTGAGCGTCAAAAGATATACTTTCCGTAGCCAAAAGGCGTACTCTGTGAGTACACTTTCCGAATACGCCAAAAGACACTTTCCAAGTATGTCAAAAATCATATTCAGTGAGTTTGTAAAAAAAAGACATACTTTCCAAGTACGCCAAAAATCATTCTCAGTAAGTATCTCAAAAAAGAAATCGAGTACGCCAAAAAGACACTTTCCGAATACGCCAAAAGACATTTTCCAAGAATGTCAAAATCATACTCGGCGAGTATGTAAAAAAGACATACTTTCCAAGTACGCCAAAATCATTCTCAGTGAGTGTGTCAAAAAGAAATCGAGTACGCCAAAAAGACACTTTCCGAATACGCCAAAAGACATGTTTTCCAAATTTGACAAAGACATGCTTTCCAATATCGCCAAAACATTCTTCTGATTGAGTCATTTACACATACTAATCGAAGTACAAGATACAAGATAATAACATTGCTACTTGCTAATTAGCCTCACCAAATATTTAATTAAATCAGTTTTCTCAATCAATAGCAATTAAAACATTCAGCTCTAACCACCTCTGACAATTCCAATCTCCGATTTTATAAATGTAGATTTTCGAAATTGATTTTCTGAAGCAATATAAAACTTAATTACACATTTTGAATAATATGGACGTTTATTAGAATCTAACTTTCGTTCAACTATGACTATAACACGTAACATTTTCGGAAAACAGAGTGAGAATAAATGCGTTGCATGTCAAACCCGTATATTCTTTATAAAACACATCATTAAACCATTTTGAATTGCACTCATTTACAATAATTTACAACATTTAAAATTTCGTGTATTGTTCATTATGCTAATAAAAATATTTAAGGGACGAGGAAACAAAAGTCCTGCGGTGGGACAGGATTATAACCCAACGCATCAAGCACACGCTCTATAAACTGAACTACGAAGCTTAGAAACACACCTTAGGTGTAATCCTCGATTTTCCGCTCCTTTTACACCAGGAAATTCTCTACAAAAACACCGAAATAAAATGTAACTATACATTAAAATCATTTGCAACGGAGTACCTTATGAAAATTGCATCAAAGAAATTTCACATTCACGCCAACGGTGTAACAATTGTGATATGAACACGTTGGGTTTATGAACGTTTTCGCTGTTTGCTATCAGACTTAAAAATTAAATAATTGTTTTTAATTATAATTAAATTAATACATTAAATAATTATTATTATACCGGATGGAATGTCGTTAATTCCTATTCTTCTTCTGTACTATTTCAGAGACCTCCGCAAAATAGTTGAACATAGCTCCTGAAGCACTGACCGCGGTTCGGTGTCATTCGCGTCCCGCGTGTGGTGCGGTCGGGGGCGTGGGGCAATAACGCCGGGGCCGCCGGCGCCACGCTCGTGCGCAGGCGAGTGCGCTCGCCTGCAGCGCGAGGCCAGGCGAGCAGACGCGGGATTTCCACACGAAATGGAGCCGTCATTTCTACTACACTACGGCCAGCATGTAAGCGACTCTGACAGTTCTCTCGCCACGTGCTGTGGTACGTCATGTGACCTGCTTTGGAGCAATCAGCGTGCGAGGATTTGTCTGCTTTCTCACAGCCAGGGTGCAGCGTTGCCGTTCATCTGACTCACACGAGAAACGCACAGATACATGTCATCAGTATCAGTGCGAATGAATGTGCCTTGGCTGATGCGTGCCAGCCTAGTTGGTGTGTGGCCCGACCGCTCAGAACATTGGTCCGAGGCTGAGAGTTTCGCAAACGTGGAGTGGTGTTAAAGAGGATCGTCAATGTTTGTATACTTTCGCGAATATTTCGAGACAGAAAAGAACGGCGGAATACTATAACCTCTAGGCAATATCGTGGGTACAGTTGCTGCTGCATCGCGGCCCAATAGAAAACGAAGCCATCCAGAATGACGCATCAATTTTTCAACGTAGTTTGGAAGGTGATAAGGTACGGTTGTGGCAAAGGTTATGAACATGATACTAAGACGTGTCTCGCCTGTCGGTAAATGTTAATGTAGTGATATTTCATTTATATTTCGTGTAGGTGGTGCCATGTGCGTAGAAATTCGTGGCAACAGCGCATTGAACTGTCAGAGTTGCTTATACGCTGCCGGTACTGTATACTGCGGTTTTTTCACAGTTAAACTTGACGTTTCGTCAGCTGTTCGGCCAGCTGTGACAGAGCTCCAATCGGGAGCTTACACGTCACTACGTATAGTGACATTCAGTCATTCTATCAAATGTTCGCAAACCTGGAATAATACTTATCTGAGGTGCTTCCTCTCTCGCTAATATTTTTTTTAATAATTGTAATGTGTGTAATGTTAAGTTAGTTTAAGTTAGTATAAGATAGATTAAGATCATCAAACATTTGCACAGTTAATATGTAAACTGAACAATGTAATGTCAAACAATATAAAAATCAAATAAAATTAAAAAAAGAACATATAGTGACGTGTAAGCTCCCGATTGGAGAACTGTCACAGTTGGCCGAAAAGCTGACGAAACGTCCAGTTCAACTGTGAAAAAACCGCAGTATAGGCCGTCCGTGGAGCTACCGTGCTCCTTGATCGACGAGACCAGTTAAGCAACCGGGTACACCTTCTCCAAGCGACGTCAAATTGGAAATATTTGTTGCAGCGTTGGATTTCCAAAAACGATCAGAAATTGTATTGCAGAGAAATCTTCTTTCAAGAATAAAGGAAGTCTTGGAAGTTGATGACGAATGAGAAAAGCCGTTGTCTACTTTATTTCTGTAATGTAGATACTCTTTGCGGCTCTCACACACAATATTAAGAAATAATGTGCCAAAAGAAAGCCGAAGAAATAATGTGCCAAAGAAGATCACCAGAACCAGGAAACGATACGGTATTTTCACACCAAATGGAGATGTCGTTTCTAAGGGAAACATTTAGCTGACTGAGTACCGTGGTGAAGAAAAGAAAAAAAAACCGTATGGATTTTCCCGGTTTGTGCAGATTTTTTAATTTTACTTTGGTTAGTAATTAAAAAATTTTTTTAAATTAAAAATTTTGCTGAAGAAGAAGTAGATATTAAGAGACCTAGAAAACCAATTGTACGTTTTCAAAATGTTTTTAAGAATGTAAAATCGGAAACAAAAAATTAAAAACATAGTAAACACAGGTGGATATGTGGGTATGATTCGAAAACGGCTCTATTTTGTTTCCCCAGAAAATTGTTTGGAGTTGAGGAATAATACCGCAGGCTGGTTTCAACACATAACGAATAGCATAGCGAATCTTATATATTCGTTATGTTCAAAGATTTAAACACACATTAGAATGTATGAAAAAGCATGACGCTTCTGGAAACCACAATACACAATTTGCAGCTACCATTATTTCTCACTTCCTGTACATCAGACCATATAGATTCTAACACATTTATCTAAATTATATTTCCGTCATTCGGTTGAACTGCAACCCTCAATTTTGAGAGGCATCAGCCTCCATTGGATCAAAAGAAAGAATTTCACAGAAAGGTAATGAATTACACTTCTTTATAAATATTGAAACATGATCGCGGATCTAAATAAGGCAGATACAAATGCAGTCCTTCAGCATGTAGGAGGGTGAACAGTCAATTTCTTGATTCCGATCATGCAAAACACTAAAACTATGCGTCGTAGGATTTCCCGCCTACTGTGCGAGTTATGTTCGTCTAATAAACGAGATATTTGAGGTTTTGTTTTATATTTTGGAGAAGTGGGCTCTTCTAGGTGCCCTCACTCCATAATAATGGTATGGCGAACAGTATTTGCAATTCAGAGACTGTAGAACCAGGAATATGTACGCTAGGTATTTTCCCTAAGAAAGCTTGCGAGGGGAGAGGATTTCCAAATGCGAGGGCCTGCCACAGGTGCACTAGCTGTTTATGGTTTAGGAACGACCAGTTTTAATTTTTCATATTTTGTTTAGTATTATGCTTTACATTACTTTCATTTTACATTTAGTACACTTTCATATAGTGCTGTCCATAAAAAAGAAACTTTGAAAGTACATTCTTTACATCTTTCCATTTCACATCTTTACACACTTCTTTACATTTCAGCATTTCCATTGTCAGTGTATATCAAGTTCTTAGAATAGCGCAAGAAAAGAACACCCGAAAGCAACGGCGTTTGCTGCCCCCAACTTTTTCGTTTATATATGACATTCTATAGTAGTAAATAATCCAAACATAATAAAAAGATAATAAAATTATAGCTTTATTTAACAATTAATAAATTCGACTGAATTTGCTTTGAACCATTTACACGTGTACCAAATGTCTTGAAGAGCCTCATTTCCAAATGTCGTATAACAATTCTCTAAATTGTCCGGTTAAAATGAGGGGAGAGTGAGGGATTTAATATATTTATGTTAAATTCAATGTTTTATTACGTAAGGAAAAAAAAACTATCAAAATTTTCAGGGGGGGCCATACTCCCTCCGATGTGCGCGCGTGTTTCTGCCAAACACGCGTAAAATTCTGTGAACGATCGTCGAGCAGATCCTACACCTCTGACTCCTTCTCCAGAAACCCATACGCCACCCCCACGCCCCTCGTTAGGTGAAAACTTCTCAAACTCATTCTGGAAACCGCTCGTTAGCGAAGAATCACGAAGACTTCCGGTCGCGGACAAAAGCGCGCAGCGCCACCGCTTAAGGCACCACGCACTGAGCGGGGGGTGGGGTGGGGGGCGCAGATTGTCACCCACGCCGGCGCTTCTCCCTGCTCCCTTAGAGCGGCCCGCACCTCGACATCAGTCATCGTCAGCGTAGGCCCCTGCCACGCCGCTCTGCGCATGTGCAATTAGCCGCCCACAAACACCGGTGAGCCATCCATGTCAAACCGCACAAAAAGGCCGAAATTTGACCTTCGTTTTTTTATTATTTTCTACTTTTTTTGTATTTTCTATACGAATAAAATATGTTAACTTGTGAATTTTATTTTTTTTCCTAACTCAATAGTTTGTGGAAATATTTCATGATCTTCGTATTTTTTATTATTTTCTACTTTTTTTGTATTTTTTATACGAATAAAATATGTTAACTTGTGAATTTTAATTTTTTCCTAACACAATAATTTTTGGAAAGACTTCATGTGGAAATTTGCTACAAATGACGCCCATAACTAACTTTAAAGTATCACATACTTGAATACACTACTTTTAGAAACTCCCTTCAAATTGGATTTGAAATTTAAAAACATATTTAGTTTTTTAGATTTTAGAAAACATTTCTATTCCTGAATTTTCAATTTTTTTCCAAAATTTATTCCGTAAATTCCAAAACTTAATATACAGGCATAACTAAGCAAATACGTTTCAAGCAAATAAAAAAACGCGTATCTCTATTCTTGATGTTCACATTTAAGAAAAAATATCGTGGATTTTAAAAAACAAGTCGTGTCAACTCTTGAGTGATTTGACGTTGAATGGCTGTAATACGATGTGCCTCAAAACCTGGCCATAAACAAAAAATTGTGCGCGCCCAGAATTTTAAATTATCAAACCTTACACTCAAGATAGTTAAGTTAAAATTGAGTCGATAACGTGTAATTCGTTCAATAACGCTCGAACTCATTCATTTTTGTGAACGAACTACATTATATCTGTAATCCATTTCCATCCTTTAATAATACGTATCGTTTTAAATTTTGAAATTTCATTACAATATCTGTATAAAGCAATCTCGAAAACCGTAAAATCCATAGAGCTACACATATCCGACTCATTTGTTAGGTCGGTCCGCCATTTTGAATTTTTAAATATTTTATTTATTTTATTTTATTAAAATAAATAAAATATTTATATCATTACTATATTCGAATTCAGCTACCTCAAAAACCACCTATAAGTATTTCTACGCAAATTCACTTGCATTTTGCAATTATGAATTAATGATTTGCCTAATTTTACGTGGCGAGACGTAGGCCATGAGGCATACTCTTCCGTCTGACCCCGCAAATTTCGTTACGCTCCTTTCACCTACTAGGGTAGAAAGAAGGAATTACTTGGGCGACGAAACGGGCAATTTGAATTTGGCTCAGAGGCTTCATTTAGGCTTGAGGATCTTTTACATGCAGTTCATCTATTAACATGAGACAGCCGGCATTACTTCCTCCGAAGGAAAGCGTACGAAGGATTTTTCGCCCTTAAAAATCCACGGCTTCGATCGGGTTCGAAACCGCAAACTTGGGTATAACAGACCGATACGCAAACCGTTACACCATCGCCGCCGCTTATGGTTTATAGCCAGGATATTATGGCCCGGTTTGGGAGCGTTTCGCACCGCGGTGACCCGGAAGTTTCGACGCGAACCATACAAGAGGAGGCCAACCCGGTCACGATACCACCCCGATACAGAGAAGCCAGCGAGCTTCAGTTGTTTCCAGCCTCCTCCGTCGCCGCTTCTTCCTTCTCTTCTTCCTCCCCCCCATCCCCCCGCCGCGCCGCCACTCGAGACAAACGACTACCGAGACGGGAGCGCCTCCGGCCGAGGAAACAATGTTAATTACATATTTTGAGGCGGCGCGGAGACGATGATGACGTCAGACACGGAGGCGCGGCGGCGGCGGCGGCGACATCAGTGGGCGGGCAGCGGGGGCGGAGAAAGTGGGGGGGGGGCGACGGATTCGGGGCCAGTGGGAGCCTATGTCGAGCAGACGAGCGGACTGTCAAGGAGTGAGAGACTTGGCTGTGGTAAATTGGCAAGCTAATAGATAATAGTTTGTACTGATGCTTCAATTCAATGGAGCTGTTTGATAAATGTTCATGCACTGATGCTTCAGTACAATGGAGCTGTTTAAAAAAATATTTACCTCACATCAATAATTAACACTCATTTCCATGTGAACATATAAAATGTTTATTAGTTACATATGATCTGTACAAAGTTAAAATATTCTATAAAAAAAATTTTTTTCATAATTTTCAGAAATCAAGATTGACGCACTGTCCGAAGAAAAATTAATTTAAGAACAAGGTTACAACACGTTTGTAATACTTTTAATATTTCATGATTAAAAGAATGTAATATTGAAGTTCTTGACTTTTGTTGAAACTAAAACGAGACGAAAGGACTTCACCGTTCATAAATAAATATATCTCTGATACTAAGTAGCATTCATATACACTGCTTTCTAGGTTTTTCAAATATTCCATTTTCAATATTCCATAAGAATGTCGGAAGAGTATATAAATATTCCATTATACTCCCATCTCGTGAATGCTGTGAGACGGTTGAGGTTGAAGGAAAGCAAACAAATCCATCAACAAACTTTCGCTAAAACCGTTTTAGATAGAAAACATTTGACAGTGTGAGTACCAAACTCGAAAGAAACAAAGTTCAAGTTCATGGACTACATGTTTTGTGTAAATCCTTCTCAATCACATCAAGTCCTATCACGGCGTTGTATGCACAGCATTGTACGCACATCGTCGTGCTACTTAATCGGAAAAAACATTTTAAAAGATGCATCATACTTATAGACTTCCTTCGCCACCAAGCACGAAGTTGGATATAAGAGATTACATTTCGAAGAACTTTTGTCTCCGTGAACCAAAAACATACTCTGTACTTATGTCACATAGTGGAATGATCGCAATGTTTCTGAGCATAAGCGAGGAGACGAATTATGCTGAATGTTCTCCCCTTTCCTGAAAAAGCGTTTACCGTGAGATTTGACTTTGACTACCACTGTTTAAAGAATTGTATGATAATTTCGAAAGTTGAATTTCAAACCCGCAAAGTGCTTTATCCACTGCTCGAAATTATTTTTAAAGTTCCATGCTGATGGATTAAAGGATGGGTTGATCTCTAAATGAAGTAGTACGTGTTGCTATGATCAGCTCACGTCATAATCACATTGCAAAAATACCTATCCTTTGGCAGGGTTCGACATGTAAGCTTTTTCACAGCGTTTTTGAACGATACTAGTCTACATCCTTTCGGCACCGACATAGCCATGCATATAAACCGGTTTAGGCAGCTCAGGGCATTCACTGACGTCACTGCAGTGCCCCTGACGCGGAGGTCCTAAGGATCGAGTCCCGGCGGCGGCAGGATTTTGGACACTAGCTATTCTGCTGGGTCGAATTCAGAGGCTATGAGAAGAATTCCAGCATCCTGCTGCCCTGATTTGTAGTTTTCTGTGGTTTCTTCAATCACCACCAGGCGAATGTAGGAAGAGTACGTTAACAAACGGGCCACGGACCGCGCCCGATCTTTCCTACCACTTGCTTCTCCTATCCTCTCACCTTACACACACACACACACACACACACACACACACACACACTTACACTAACATGCACTACACTACCCCACATGTCGAGAGACCGGTCGGGAGCTTAGAGCTTGTCCCGGCAAGGGCGGTGTCCCGCTGGTGGGAGAGTCCTGGTTAAGGGGAAACCCCACTAGCCGACGGTAGGTCGGCGCCGGATCTCGCTATCCAGCGGGGGAAGATCACCGCCATCTCCCGAGAGAAAAACAAGCACTACACTTACGGGACTAACGACCTAAGCTGTTGACGTGCCCGTAATCACTAACAATCAATCCGCCCCTGACTCTCCACAAAAGTCTTACCCCCCCCCCCCGCTTCCAAGCGCTCCTTCATCTTTTCACGGTCGCTTGACCTCTTCCCACTGCCGCCGCCAGGGTGAGTGACGGCAGGGCGCCGCCCGCCCCGGCCGCCCCTGCCCCGCCCCTTCACGGCCTCCGCCCCACACCCGCCCGGCCCACCGGCCTCCGCACGCCCGCCCCGCCCCGCCCCCGGGCCATCACCCTTCCCACCCGGCCTCCGCCCGCTCCCGCCTTCGGCCTCCGCCCTACCCCACACCACCCCGCCCCCACCCCCGCCCAACAACGGACGCGCAGCGAATGGGGCAGTAGCTCAGGAGCGATTAGCGAGCGCTGGCAGAGGCTCTTTGGGCGCGGGGCGTGGACGAAGCGCGCCGCTTAAGTGGCACTCGTAAAACGAAGACGCTTCCTTTGCTCATGATCGCATTACTTCAGCCTACAAGAACATGCTCGCAAACACAGTATGATACCTCTTAATACGAGGCGTATCTAGAAGGCAAGTTCGTCGATAACAAAAAGAAAACACAGTTTCACAAAAAACACTTTCACTGTAATAGATGAAGCAGATGTTTTACTATTTTTTCACATAATCATCACCTGAACTGAAACGTTTGTCATTGCGTGGGGTCAAAGTTTGTATCCCTACATCATAGAACATTGCCAGCTGCGATTAGATAGGTATTAGAGTTTGACAGCCACCTGCTCTATCGTGTCACTGTTTTATAAGTAATGCTGCCCAAATACCAGCCCGAATTCTTGAGGCGTCAAAAAACATGGAAACGACTGGCGGTAGATACAGACTGTAGGGTGACTGGTCAAACTGTGGTTCACACACGACTCCGCTCACAACATATCTTCTGCTTCTTCATTCCTATTATATCTTCATCTAGCCTTGCTTTACTACTGCATACTTCTTGTTTAAAATAATCCTTCTCTTTTCTTTGTAGTATAATTTATATCCTTTGTCTTTGCATTTGTTTATAATATAAATCCTTTGTAGTATAATTTGTGAGTTTATTTGTGACAATATAACCTGATACATTGTCATGCAAGATACATTTTCAAGACTTTTATTCTCGTGTCTTTCAAAATATGACCTATGTATGTATTTGGGGCAAAATCTGACCAAAATATGACCTTTTACTAAAAACTCTGTATATATAACTTTACATGCACAATAAAAATACGTTTTCCTGATCGACAATACCTGAATTCGTGCATAAATTGTTTTAAAATTCACCCGAAGGTTCAGAAAAAATATATGACTCGTAATTAAAATCCGGGCCCTATTCATGACACAGGTACACGTCACAGCCGAAGCAAATGCTCCCGCTGGCAATATGCATAACCCGTCCTTTCGGAGAGCGTAACGCATTGCGTTCGGGTCGCCTCTCGCCACACTGACAGCTTTCTCGCGGCCTCCTACACGATGTCATGCGCAGTGGCATACCGTGACGAAATCAAATTGGGAGACAGCCTGCCAAGGCAGGACTTTTTCCAAGCGGTAATGCCCAAAAATAGTTATCCCACTATCAAGAGGATGATTGTGTGTATGTATCGCTTGAGTTACTCAAATAATACGTTATTAACAGAAGTTAGGAGAAGAAGAAACACCCTTTGATCACTCGAACGCAGTACCTCAGGGCATAAACTGATGTTATGCATTACCTCTGACCAGGAAGACTTAGGATTCGGGTCTGGATGGTGGCGGGTTTTCGACACAAGCCACAAAGCTATAGCTAAGTTAAAAGAGAATTATAGCGGTCCAGTAATCTGATAGGTGGTGGTTTCTCCTATCAATTCCAGGCGAATGCAGGAGCAGCACCCCAACAAACGGGCCATGGACCGCACGCTATCATTCCTTCTCCTTCCTTCTCTTATCCTCACCCCTTACTTACACACACCACTCGAACGCTGTACCTCAGGGCATAAACTGATATTATGCATTACCTCTGACCAGGAAGACTTAGGATTCGGGTCTGGATGGTGGCGGGTTTTCGACACAAGCCACAAAGCTATAGCTAAGTTAAAAGAGAATTATAGCGGTCCAGTAATCTGATAGGTGGTGGTTTCTCCTATCAATTCCAGGCGAATGCAGGAGCAGCACCCCAACAAACGGGCCACGGACCGCACGCGATCATTCCTTCTCTTCCTTCTCTTATCCTCACCCCTTACTTACACACACCTACACTTACACGCACAAACTACACTACCACACATATCTGGAGACCAGCCGGGAGCTCAGAGCGCCACACTTGTGGAAGATACATTGTTAGAGAAAATCTCACAAGCCGTCGCGTAGGCCTGCACTGGATTTCACCGTCCAGCTGGGAAAGATCGCCACACCCGCGAAAAAATATGCACAACACTTACATTCTTATCAGTTGACGCGCGCGAAAACTCTAACCAATCAATCAATAGAATGCGATGACAAATTAACCTGAGCGAGAAAGACATGTCTTCCCAGAGGATTTAGTAATGGAGGCCTGTAAGGAGGCTCCGCTCTTTAGGCTTCGGATTGATTGATTGATTTTATCGTGATTCCAGGCACGTCAACTGCTTCGGTCATTAGTCGCGTTAGTGTAGTGCACGTCATTTTTCTCGGAGATGGCGGTGATCTTCCCCCGCTGGATGGCGAGTTCCGGCGCCGGCCTACCGTCGGCTAGCGGGTTTTTGTCCCCCAACCAGGACTCGGCCACCAGCGAGGCACCGCCCCAACCGGGACAAGCTCTAAGCTCCCGACCGGTCCCCGGAATATGTGGTAGTGTAGTGCATGTTAGTGTAAGTGTGTGTGTGTAAGAGGAGAGGAGGACAAGGAAGAGGAAGGAAATATCACGCGCGGTCCATGGCCCGTTTGGAAGGGTACTGCTCCGGCATTCGCCTGGTGTTGATCGGAGAAACCACGGAAAACTACCGATCAGAGCAGCCGCTTGAAATTCTCCTCCAGACAACGACTGAATTCGACCTAACTGAAAAGCTAGTGTCGAAAATCCTGCCGCCGTCAGGACTCGAACCTAGGACCTTCCGATCAGAAGCGCTGCAGTGACATCAGTTGATGCAGCTACCGCTACCGGTTTTTAGGCTTCGGAGTGTTAGCCTCCCTAGGCTAGCTTCTTTGCGATGCTCCGATTTCTCTACAGAAAATTAACCCTGAGGGGAGAGATCGGCACACATGTCCCTTAAGGCTCCTCTACTTTTCTTGCTGGCAGGGCGCTGATACAAAACAACACGACTTCAACTTTGAAAAGTGGGAGAACATGATCTAAAGGAATATATAGTATAAGGAGGATTCTATTAATGTTCTTCTTGTATTTTCCTTCAAGCTCTGTAGAGCACCCATTACAGAGCACGCCACTACAAAACCTAGCTTATTCTGCCTCACAGTACCGTTATGTACCCTAATGCGAAGAACCAACAATCACGAAAGACAATTGTAATAA
Source organism: Teleogryllus oceanicus (assembly GCA_964035755.1). NCBI lineage: Eukaryota > Metazoa > Arthropoda > Insecta > Orthoptera > Gryllidae > Teleogryllus > Teleogryllus oceanicus. The sequence goes on from CAXIVR010000009.1 coordinate 11,678,980, forward strand.
ATGGTGTATGCATTTTTTGTATTGGAACACAAGTATACGAGTATATAAACCCAATTTACTGCATTTAATTATGTTCTACAATAAATGATTTAACATGTATTCGTATTTTAGATATTGTGTAAAATATGTTCTTAGTTCGTCATCTTTTATTTAATTTGCCTGCTCATCTTTGAATTGCGTCAAGGTTTTGATCCATTTCATTATATTTCGTGTAACTAATAAAAATACATAATATATAATAGAAAACGTATCCCTTATAATTCGTTAGACAAATCATTCACACCACTTACAATTCGTTCTAGTAAATAAAACATTCATTTCTTCATATGAGAACGCCCAATGTCTTCCACGCCATGTACTTAATATTAAAGATTTATTTATTTATTTATGAACTTCCCTGAAAGACAAAAAACTGAGGCTTTTCAATTGTTTGTTTTCTTTATCCCTAACAAAGTAGTTGTTGCAGAATTACGAGTGCAGATACGAACGGCACACAGTGCAAGTGCCCGCAATGCATTTCCATCGTTGTTGCTACGTGCGAAATGCATTGCATAATGCAATGCAACGGGACCCCGAAATTATTGAATCGCTTTCATTGCAGAGTATTAACAATTTCCAATACCTACACGGGTTAAAATGGAACGGGAGTAGGTCAAAGGCATCGTGTGGTGACAGTCACACAGAAATTGCATCCTTTCTTTTTGTTTACTGATGAAAATACATCACAGAACGCGTGATTATGTGTTTGGAATAATTAACTGATCGTCCAATTTTCCCTAGGATGGCGAACACGCCATTTGACGTACGGATCGAAATTTCGTTTATAGACTGGCAATCAATAAAGGGAAACGACACAGTGTCACGTGTGAATATGAAGGTAGTCGTGCGCTTTCATAAACGCTGCAGGTGTTGGTCTCATTGTGCCAAAATGAAAAATTCTAAAAACTGGATGAAAACAGAATTACGATTTGGTTTGCTCATCGACAATGCACAAGAACGATCAAAAGTAGAACGCGGAACTCAACAATGTAATACAATTTGAAAAAGGCGAATTGTCGGTCATAATTTCGTCCCGTCTATTTGGATACTCCAAAGCCTTACATGTCTTGCCGAACGTCAAATAACAGTCCTTTCTCTTTTTTGCACGTTTGGGAGAAAAATCAATCACTGCTTTTTAGATGAGAGTCGAAAATTTCATTTCCCGACAGACAACCTCCTTCTTTCCCAGTAACATTCAGTTGTTTCATCCGGAACGCTTCTCGTACAAAGAAATCCACTCTGGAACAAAAATAAATAACCCGCTAACGAACATCGGATCGAATGATTGTCTCGAAAAAAAAATACACCCTTTCCCAACACGACCCAATCTCGAAAATACAATAACAAAACAAAACTCCCCCATATTGCGTGGAAAATAGAATATTTACAAAGATGGCCTCGTGGAACTAATCCACAGCAGCCAGGCAAACAACAACGAGGCAAGTGGCCCGGGGGTGAGTGGTGGACTGGGGGGGAGGGGGAAGGGGTGGGGAGGGGAAGGGAGGGGAGGGGAGGGGTAGTGACCGACTCTGCACAGTGGGCGCTCCGAACTAATTACCCATGAATATTCAAGTGGTTAATTCGGTGTCATAATCCTTTGCGACTGTGATATCTCATTTCCAGCGGTCGCTGCCAAATCTATGAGTCTGACCGGCGGCGATGCAGCCGCGCCGGTTCGATGTTGTCGGTTCGCGTCGAACTGGGGGGGGGGATGTGAGGATTTGGGAATGCGACTGTAGAGACGGGTAGACGCGTATAGTACGCAACTCATGAGTGTAGGACCGGGAGCGGTAGTTCAGTGCACCAACTGATGTCACTGCAGCGCCTCTGACCGGGAGGTCCTAGGTTCCAGTCCTGACGGCAGCAGTATTTTCGACACTAGCTTTTCAGCTAGGTCGAATTCAGTCGCTGTCTAGAGGAGAATTCTAGCGGCCGGCTGCTCTGGTCGGTAGTTTTCCGTGGTTTCTCCGATGAACACCAGGCGAACGCCGGAGCAGTACCCTAACAAACGGGCCACGGACCGTGCGCGATCTGGCCTTCCTCTTCCTTGTCTTATCCTCCCCCTTTACACACACACACTAACATGCACTACACAACCACATATTCCGGGAGACCGGTCAGGAGCTTAGAGCTTGTCCCGGCTAGGGCGGTGCCCCGCTGGTGGGAGAGTCCTGGTTAGGGGGAAACCCCACTAGCCGACGGTAGGTCGGTGCCGGATTTCGCATCCAGCGGGGGAAGATCACCATCTCCCGAGAGAAAAAAGCATACGCTACACTAACGGGACTAATGACCAAACCAGTTGACGCGCCCGGAAACAACAAAAAAATCAATCAAAATCAATCAATGACTGTATGTTGCCATTTGCCAATGATGTTTTCCATGAGAGAGGGGAAACCGGGCAGAAAGATTTTGAAGAAATGCGAGTATGGTCTTCGTTGCACTCTACTGATAATGCTAACTTCTCTTCTTACTCTATGTAGATATCAGTTCGTATTATACTCGTACATGTCAGTAAATGAACCTTTCTTTTGAATATGGTTATTTTACTTATCCAAAAGAAATATTATTAATATTCTAAATGTCATTATTTTTATAAAATGCATATAAAGGGGGTAATAATTTTAAAAAATCTTCAATAATGAATTGCGGTGGATTTAGGAAACTTTAGTACTTATTCAAAGTTACGCATGGTAATATTATTATATTTAAAATTAGGTTATTTTCTTATTAGAATCAGACACAATACTGAAAAACCAGGACCCCATGAGATCTTTTTGTGTCACTTAGACCCCGAAATTCTCAATTTATCTCGTATTTTTCTAGCAGTCGCCGCGAGTCCTCGGTAAGTAACTAAGAAAACGTGGAATCAACTAACATGCAGAGAAACAGGATATGTAGAAAAAAAAACGCAATACGATCCACTGAGCAACAAACGAAGAAAATAAAAGAAAGCTGTTTGTTGAAACGTAGTGCAAATGATAAAGGGCTCTCATTTCTCTCGCTATGGTTAGAGATATAAATTTTTTTTAAAAAATAGTAATAAATTATTATTGTCAGAACGATTAAAAACCCAAAATACAATACATAATATATAACTTTAATCAGGTTTTTAATATTTCTTATATTGAAATTATTTATATAACTTCTTTATTTAGTTTTTTCATAAAACAGTTCAAGTGATCAATCAAATTGTTTACATACCGCGCCGCAGATAATTCCATCTAATCATCCAAGCACCGCTATCGACAAATAAAATATTTAACGTTTAGCATCAAGAGAAGCATAATATTTTCTCATACCCCTCTCTCATCTCTCTACGCTCTCAATCTGTCACAGCAGTCCGCGCACTGCAAAATAGTTTCAAAGACAAACCTATTTTCGTTGTTTTTAGAAAAAATACTATCAGAAGAAGTTACCGACGCGTCCCTTCAGTTCGCTTGGCGCGGATCCTACCACCTCGGCGGATTTCGTCGCAGCGGTTCCTCATGAATCTTCTGTGTGTGTGCCAAGTTTTCGCTTTACGACTCCCACATCCGGAGGCGACATCGCACATGCCGGCGGTACAAGGAGCAGAGGACGAGACGGAGGAAGAAGTTGTGGCAAGGGAGGAGGATTGCAGTGTCGGAAGTGGCGAACATGATATACAGAGGAAATTGAGACGACCATTACTTCAACGACCATACACGATAATCGAATTCAGGGCATCTTCGTGAAGAGAATTCGGCAACGGGAAAACGACCAACAATTTTTGTTAATAACATATTTTTTATTAAATCACTTTTCTCTAAGTTATTGATATATATATTAATATGGTACACTATTATGGAATTAAGTCACTTCTTATGAAAAAACTTAAATGAACACGATACGTTCAGAAATATTAATACATCTTCCAAAATGAAAGAAGTACTTCCTCTACTGTAATACTGAACCATTGAGGATGAAAAGTCATTGATTAAAATTAGAGACCACATATTACGAATGACTCTTTCGAGAATTTACAATTCACAGTGTCTAAAGATATTTTAGAAAACGACTTACGCACAAACGTAAGTATTACGTTTGTATTTTCAAACACATTGCAAATTCACAATGTGATTTGCAATAAATATGAAATTCGTTTTTTCAATGAAATCTGAATAAGGCGTAGTTTGTTTTCTTAAAACTGATTGTTGTCCTTCAATTGGTAGATCGTTTCTTCGTAAGCCACCAATACTGGGCCACAGCAGTTCACATGAACACAAGCAAAAAGCGTGTAAGGGGAGCGAAAAGAACATCAACACAACCTTAAATGTAACCCCTTTAGAAAGAAATAGAGAAGGACAGACGTGTGCTCAGGGGGGCCGGAGGTTCGTGGCCCCTGAACATTTCAAACGAGGCTCCTAAAACATATTATTTTTGAAAACGTGAACAATTCCTTATTTTTCGCCCTTTTTAAGCTGACGGAATTGATGCAGGACATTTGGGGAAGAAACTCTCCAAAATATCTGGCAACCCTGTAAATAGTTCAATATAAAATGAATGCTTTTATTAATATTAAATCAATATTTCTTTTTGATTGTCAATATATGTTTACAAATAAAAGTATCCAAAGTTTTATGACAATCATTTATTTCAGCAATTGCAGAACGTTTCGTAACTAGTTTTGTTACATCTTCAGGTGCTTAGTGAGGAACGCTACCCCATTGAATTACCTCTGTAGTAGAACATTCAAGGAAACATTACGAAATACCTCACTCTCACTCAGTTGATACCACATAACTAACTAGGTCATTCAAAATTTGAATGAAGTGTCTGTTCGTAACGGTGAGTTATGTGGAATCAACTGAGTGAGAGAGGTATTTCGTAATGTTTCCTTGAATGTTCTACTACACAGGTAATTCAATGGTTCCTCACTAAGCACCTGAAGATGTAACAAAACTAGTTACGAAACGTTGTGTAATTGCTAAAATAAATGATTGTCATAAAAACTTTGGATACTATATTATCATTAAAGTTATAATTTTATTCTTCGTTTAGTACCCTTAATTATTTCCTAGTAAAATATGCCGTATGTTAATAAAAACGTCGGGAGGAACATGGGATCCAGAGGGGCCCAAAAATAGAGGTCCCCTACTCTTGTTTTACGTTGAACACGTGTGTGTACAGATTTATTTTCAGTTCAGAGCTGTACCTAACAGTTCGTTTCACAAGCTATACTACAGAATAGTGAGCGTCAAACTGAAGTTTCAGGAAAATGAAAACTCAAGAAGAATACAAAGAGCGAAGTAAGAATTCTAAAGAAAGGCGTGCAAATGAAACAATTAGACAAAAAATAGATCACGGCGAAAAGTTATATTAATGCAAATAATTGGCTGAATAACCTTTATTCAACACAGAATGCCAGCTACAAAGGGCGAAGAGGCCAATAAGCGATAAGGCAAAATAACATGAACTGTCAAAATTAGAGACATGGCTCTGTGGGAAGAACACACTGCAGGACCTCTTTGCACCACTGACTCCAGAGTAGTGACTACAACTGCAGGAAACACATGTTACATATTATAGATCATCAGTTTTGGGGTGGTAGGAAGGGACGATACCTTCCTTCCCTCTCCAAGAGAAAATCTTATTCTTCCCTAGTGTAAATATCGAATTATAAAAAAAGTATCAGACTAGTTTCCTGAATGTCTGACGCCCAAAAGGTTGTTCTGTAAAACCTCTTCATTTATAAATTTGACCACTTAAGTGTGATTGAAGGTGACTTTATAGAAACAGTGTGTTTTCAAAATCAATTTTCGATGTCGTTCGTAATTTATGTGACCTATTTTCACACCGATTTCCAATTACAGAAATTCAGTGAAAGTGAGTGTTGGCAAGTTATTTATTTCATTTGGATTTTTGAATTCTGGCATACGAGCTTTCCCCTTTTGTAGTATTTTCCAATTGACGACTTCGCGAAAACGAGCTTACGCATGCATTAGTGAAACAACCTAACATGGAGTTCCTTCGCAAGTAGGTCGTTGTTAAATATTGTGTTTTGTCACAATCAGATGTGATGTAACATTGGCTCAAAAAGTTCAAGAATCAGAAATCGTGAGATCTCTAAATGTCAGGAAGAAAGAACAAATGTTAACGTTCAAGGGTCTGCTAGGTCGAAAGTTGTTAGTATGTGTATGTATTCTTGTGCAAACGAAATAACGTCTAAATGCATAAGAGAACATCATCAGCAAATAATAAATTGTCTGAGGTCAAAAACGTCAGTAATAATATTTACGTTTGTTCAACACAACACTCAATACACAGTGATGATAACTATTAATAGTGTCCACTACATCGTGTTTGGGTTCTTCGTAAGCCTTGTTGTTACGAATACACTTCGTATCCAGCATTTTAATTGAACTTTAAAAGAAAAATAGAGTCAGCACCTAAACAGCATATTTTATTACTTTACATTTTGTATTCTTCCTTGCCTAGCATTCTTGGTGTGTATCAATGTACCCGTAGGGATCGTGGCACAGACGGAAGCACAAGCACAGCTATACTTCGTTCGCCCTTAAAACAACGCTGATGAAAACAAACCCGAGGTATTCATCCGCCTTGCTCCGATTCTCAATCGCCGACTCCGCTCGCACTACTTTCGGCCACGGGTGCTCAGTTTAGTCCGTGGTCCCTCAAAAAGAGAACCCGACATCTGCAGATCACCAGACGAATATTAACATTTCTAATAGCTCCGCAAACGCATGTTTACAAACATTAAAAGAAACTACGTAATAGTAAAACCACCGGGAGCGGTAGCTCAGTGATGTCACTGCAGCGCCTCTGACCGGGAGATCCTAGGTTGGAGTCCTGACGGCGGCAAGATTTTCGACACTAGCTTTTCAGCTAGGTCGAATTCAGTCGCTGTCTGGATGAGAATTCTAGCGGCCGGCTGCTCTGTTTGGTAGTTTTCCGTGGTTTCTCCGATCAACACTAGGTGAATGCCGGAGCAGTACCCTAACAAACGGGCCACGGACCGCGCGCGATCTTTCCTTCCTCTTCCTTGTGGTATCCTTTCCCACACACCCCACACACACACACACACACACACACACACACACACACACGTACACTAACATGCACTACACTACCACATATTCCGAGAGACCGGTCGGGAGCTTAGAGGTTGTCCCGGTTGCGGCGGTGCCCCGCTAGTAGGAGAGTCCTGGTGAGGGGGAAACCCAACGTTAGCCGACGGTAGGTCGGTGCCGGATCTCGCCATCCAGCGGGGAAGATCACCGCCATCTCCCGAGAGAGAGAAACATGCACTACACTAACAGGACTGATGACCAAAGCAGATGACACGAAAAAATCAATCAATCAATAATAGTAAAACTAATTAAATCATCCTTAACTATGTGTTAGCAAAGTTAAATTTTTAAAAAATGTTTACGAGCATGAAGGGAACAAGTGAATGACAATATCCAATTTACATTATTTCGACCGCACTAACTAATATTCACCCATTAATCTCATTCAAACAATTCACTTACGATCACTCTACTTCAGGAAGAGGTTAAATTCCTTCCATGTCTGAAGCAGATGATTCGATGTTGGAAGAGGAATAGATGCGAAGTCGGAAAAAACGAAACAGAAACGGTGGCGACGGCGGTGGCAGGGGAGGCGACCGAAATAGTACAGAGGGCAGCAGCAACGGTGCTCGTCGAGATGGATATCGGAAACGGTGCGCGGGGGGGGAGGGGAGGCAGCGGGAGGGGGCGCGCGATGCACGCGCCGTGACCACGTGCTCCCACGAGGCGCCCCCCCCCCCCGGGGCGGCGGGCGCGTAGTCGGGATTTATCCTTCGTTACGCGCCGCGCCGACGGCCCTGATTACCCAGTTATCAGCGGTCGGGCAGGCCGATCGCCGCTATCCGCACGGTCGCGTCGCCCTGAATAACGCATCGCCCCCGGTCGGCACGCCGCGCTGCCCCGCCCCCTGGACCCGCTCGCGCCAGCATCCCGCCTCGCTACGCCCGTCCCCGCCCACGCCCTGCCCTGTGCCGCCTAGCCCCGCCCACCGGCCCCGCCCCCACGGCCCCGCCCGCGCCAGGTCCCGCCTCGCCCGCGCCGCCCAGCCCGCCCGCCCTTCCCCCCCGCCCGCCCCGCCCACGCCCCGCCCGCGCCCCCACTGTGCTGTCTATCACCGCCCTGCGGCCCCGCTCCCCGGCCCCGCCCGCGCCAGACCCGCCCCGCGCTCCCCCCCCGGACTCGCACACGCCAGCATCCCGCCTCGCCCCGTCCCGCCCACGCACACGCCCTGCCCGCGCCTCGCCTCGCCCTGTGCCGCCTAGCCCCGCCCCCGTCCCCGTCCCCTCCCCCGCCCCCCGCCCCCCGGCCCCCCGGTTTCCCCTTCCCCCCCCCCCCCCCCCCCAGCTCCGCCCCACTCCGCTCGGCCCATCCCGTCGCTTGCGCGGCGCCGCAACCCCGGCCGCGACCCGGCCCTCCCCCCCCCCAACACAGCAACGTCCCGCAGCGGAGCGGCAACGCCGCTGTCGTCGATTCACCTCCGCAGAGCCTCATCTGTCATAGCTGCGTTCCTGCTATCAACGCACATCGCCGCTGCCGCATCGTGTTCCCATTAACCCTATTATTCCGAACGGAACACCTTTCGTGCCGAATGCACGAGCTTTGCGCCCAATGCTTAGTTACACAGACATTTTATTTCTTACGCCTTCTTTCGTTCTGGAGTTTCCCACTGCGTACTTCCTGCATTAGTTTTCACATTATCGCTTATACGAACCTCTTACACCATTATAGCATAAATACGAATACCTCCTTTCTCACTGACTTTTTCGCATATTTCTCTTTCTGAAGGTAATTCCAGCAATACAATCCTGTTACTAATAATACCCCATAATTTCTTCCATTTTTTGTTAAAGATGGGCAGCACCCTAATTTACACCTGGCCCCGTGACTGACCTGCAGAATATTTCGAATGATTTTCCTAAAAAAATCTCAACTAAACTTAATCGCAAAGGAAACCATTTACAGCATCAACCCCTTCACCACGTTTGTTTTCGTTTTCTCATAATTTGAGAATAAATCTTTCAACTACTCTAATCAGCTTAGTTATTTCCATTTTCCCTAAACAGCTATCTTAGCCATAAAACTTGGAAAATATCATTTTTGAGCAGTTTCTTTTCTAAGTTGTAATTATCCTCAATTTTTTTGTTTTAAGCCTCAATGTTACTAAATCATTTCTTTTTTCTTTTCTATGGTCCAATGTCATTCGGGCCTTCCATCAATCCTTTCTCTTATTCGCTCTCATTTCCTTTTTCATTTCCGGCCTGATGCTTCCTGCCACCGCTCACCAACCTCTTAGCCCCACCCTCGCCCCTCCCCCCCGGCCAACCCGCGTGGCTCCGAGGCAACCCTCTTTATCCGCTCGCTCTCCTCCCGCTGCCCGCCCCCGCCCTCCCCCTCCTTCGTACTCTCCCCGTCCCGCCCGCCCGCCTCTCACTACTGCCTGCTTGCGCCCCGCTCGTTCCCCCGCCACGACCCGCCCCGAGCCGCCTCGTACCACCCCGCCATGCCCCGCCCCGCCATGCCCCGCCCCCCCCTTCGTCCCCGTCCTTGGCCCCCTTTTTCCCGCCCACACCCCATCCCTCCACCCGCACACCCACATCCACCCACGCCTCCCCCCGCCCGCGATTGACCTGCCTTCCGCGCCCTGGCCGGCGTGCAGCAACGTCAACCCCGCGCCGCGCCGCGTCGCGGAGCAGATAGCTCTCCGCAGCGCACACGAGCGCGCTACCTGGTTGCGATGCGCGGCGCCGCGACGGGTCTCGTGGTCGCCCATGAATGATGTATTGCCGCGCACGGATTTTCAAGAGACAAACTCACGCCCATCATAACCCACATAACACACGTCGACAGCTTGACTTTGCGAGAGGATGCCAACAAGACGCTGATGTGATGGACAGCTTCTTCCTCGCTTTCCATTCGCTTGTCAAGGCGTGTAAATTTTATTGAGATTCATTGTTTACAAGAATATATATTGTGTGTTATTTTAATTAATCTTTACATGGATTCCATCATAAGTGAAATTTCTTTTTGAAATTGCATGTGACTACAAGCAGAAAACTATTTATAGGTGTCGGGTACGCACTTCTGTGTATGAACTATTATCGTATTATTATATTTTTGGTGTTAAAATTAACCAAAAATATAAATAAATACATTTTATTTCAACATTACTGAAGAGATGCATGTAGCGGTTCTTCTCTTTTGAAGCACTCGGCATTCACTCCGGGAAAATGCCGCTAATTGTCGTGAATATCAAACACCCTCCTCTTCAGGAAAGTATTTTGCATTTATGTACTCTCTCGTGTCCCTTATCGGCACTCCCCGTTTAGACGCGCTTACGTTAGCATTTTATCCCTCATCGGCGAGCGTTTACTCAGCTTATCGACTTCATCACTCGCCGGTGCCTTAATGGCAGTACGTTCATCACGCGGTTACGAGTATCAACTTGTCCACACAATCGCTAGGGTAAATAAGGCTGTAAAATCACTACAAAGATCACGACACCTTTGGTCACGAAACTACATAATTCGAAGATCTCCATCTCTATTCCTGTTTTCAATGGCGTGGCTAATGAAGTGAAAACCGAGCAATTCGTGATTCAGTTTAGCGTCAAATATCTTTCTATACTTTTTGGAATATGTATATCCTACAGCAATTGTACTACATAAATTCTAAGCATTTTAAAAAGGTATAATGAATGATTGCCAGGATTTCGAGGGTGCTTACTCGCAATTTCATTTTATATCAGTACAGGAGCCGCACAATCGAAGCAAGTAAGTGGTTCACTCAATGATAAACTAATTCTGTAGATACATACGATCGTGTCATTATTAATCACGGTAAATACCTCAATTACAACAAACAGGATTCACAGTTGCGCGAAAAAGTTCGTGATAGACACGAATAATTTTAATTAGGGCAACAAGATTGTGGAAAAAGCTGATATCAAATCTTCCATGTTCTCCCACGGAAACTGTTTGATCACCAACTGTTTATTCAGATCACCATTTTAATCTGATGTTGCAGAAAAGAAATTTCCCAGAACTTACAGCATTCCCTCTACTGTAGGCAGGATACGGTTAAGATGGCTCGCAAAGCTCCATTCTCCCCCTCTACATGTGAAGCTCACACAGTACACAGGTTTCACGTTCATGCTTTAATCTTTGAGATGGATATTTGATTTCAAGCCGAAATAAATCTACAGCAATTTGATGACAATGTAAAGGAATCAAGACTACATTTAAACAAGTGACATTCTGAAGATTCATACCAAATTTCAATAAAACACGCGTTGTTATTATTATTATTATGAAATTCGAACTCTATCATTATTTAGTAATAATAATGTGTTTTTAAATTATGTTTCTTTCTTGCGAGACTTTAACGTTTACTGCGCGTTGCATTTCAGTGACAAATGCTTCTCTACGAAAGCGCTCTCATAAATTCCAATGGTGGAAACACTTCCTTCTCGTACCCACCCGTTGATTTCCCAGATTTCATTCAATCCAGGTGCAAGTTGCACACTAGCCTCACCGGCACTTCGCATGAAACCCACGCATTTCCTACGAAGCCAGAGTTGCAAAGTGTTTCCGCACTTCAGGCTTCGAGACAGTTTCACATATTTCCTTTCCCCGCCCACCGCACCTCCGCCGCCCGCCAGGGCCCAAACCCCCCAAGCCTTCCCCGCCCAGCCCGTCTTCATACAGCCCCGCCGCGCCCCGCCGCGCCGCCCCGCCCCGCCCCCGCCTCCGCCGCCCCGCCCGTCTCCCCTCGCCCGCCTCGCCCCGCCTCGCCCCGCCTCCCGCCTCGCCCCGCCTCGCCCCGCCTCGCCCGCCTCGCCCGCCTCCCCGCCTCCCCGCCTCGCCCGCCTCGCCCGCTCGCCCCGCCTCGCCCGCCTCGCCCCGCCTCGCCCCGCCTCGCCCCGCCTCGCCCGCCTCGCCCCGCCTCGCCCCGCCTCGCCCCGCCTCGCCCGCCGCCTCGCCGCCTGCCCGCCTCGCCCCGCCTCGCCCCGCCTCGCCCCGCCTCGCCCCGCCTCGCCCCGCCTCGCCCGCCTCGCCCCGCCTCGCCCCCGCCTCGCCCCGCCTCGCCCCCGCCCGCCTCGCCCCGCCTGCCCCGCCTCGCCCCGCCTCGCCCGCCTCGCCCCGCCTCGCCCCGCCTCGCCCCGCCTCGCCCCGCCTCGCCCCGCCCGCCCGCCTCGCCCCGCCTCGCCCCGCCTCGCCCCGCCTCGCCCGCCTCGCCCGCCTGCCCGCCTCGCCCCGCCTCGCCCCGCCTCGCCCCGCCTCGCCCCGCCACTCACCGCCACTCACCGCCACTCACCGCCACTCACCGCCACTCACCGCCACTCCCCACCTCACCTCACTCGCCGCAAACATCGCGCGCCGCTGCCGTGAAGCAAAGAGAAGTGAGAGCGCGCGCCCGCGAGGTGCAACGTTGCTAATTCTGCCGTCAATCACCCTCGCTAATAATTAATTTGTAATTGCAGCAAGCGCCTAATGGAACGCGGTCTAACCGCCGAAGCTTATGCACCGAATTACTGGCGCGGCGTGGCGCGAGGCGGGGCGCGACGAGGTGAGGCGAGGCGAGGCGGAGCGGCCGGGTGGGCGGGCGGCAGGCGGTCGGGCGCTTCCGCACAACCGCCCAATGGCGATGATTACGGCCAGGGCTTGCCAGAAGTTGCATAATCACAGTAATTGCGCCATAATTCGGCTCGCCGTATTGTGCGTTATATAAAAAATTGTTGCCCTGGTCGGGTACCGTAATGGCAGAACGGTTGCGGTGCTCTCATGCTCTGCTAAGTTGTAACGGGCCTATGCACACACATGTTCGTGGTATTCTGTCCTCAGTGTAAAAGAAGAAAATGATAGGAGGTTGCTAGTCGCGTGACGGAGCTTTGAACCGTAAAATCTTAGCAACATTGGGGTCGCCTGTGCATGTGATGTTGCCGTGGAAATGCTTCTGAATTCATTACGAAAGGTACAAACGTCAATGCAAGTCGTATTGAAATCCGAGGATAACATGGGCTTAGAGTCATAAATGTTTCTACTACAAATTGAAGACATTCAAGGACGAATACATTTTCGTTCTGTGCTTCTTAATATTCAGTTGAACTCTCTCCAACCGTGTTCTCAATTCATTTTCAGTGTCTTCTACCCCCTTGTATCCAGTCAAGTGCACAAAACAGTACTTAGTCGCCTCATTTACCCCATTCCACTTCCATTTAAATAGGTTTGATCGCTGAAATATTATAAATTCGTGGAATATTATAAAATTGTGTAAAAAAGCCGTTTATTTTGTATGCAATGCATTTTATTATATCATAAAATAATTTTCAACATCTTCACTTCCAAAAACTGTTCAATTATTTGAACGGCTCGAAAAAAATTAGATCATAACACCGTTAATTAACACCGTTTACCAAAAAAAAAATCTTAAACAAGCGTATTACTATTTGCCTTAACCTACCGCGAAATTATTCCGAAACCTTAGTAGACCAAGAGAGTGTCAATGTTAAAGACTGAATTCCCGTGTTACTGCATCTTTTCTTTGCTAAATAGAAATTGGATAAAACCTTTGAATCATGCAAGGAACGTTATTTTAGAACGTGTTTTGTTTTGCACGAAATTGCACGTTTGGGGGGTTACTGCACGATATTGCACATTTGAGATAATGCTACCTGAAAATTGAACATTTTGAGATTTTACTGAATGAATTTGCAAGATTCATAGTTTTATTGCATAAAATATAACTTGTATATTATCAACTTGTTCTAATTTACATTTATTTAAAGTTTCATTTAAGAAAATAGTTTTTATGACAACCCGGCAGGCCATTCGGGTGGTCTGTGAATCCCGAGCTTAATTTATATCAATTCTGCGTTTTGTTGCCCTAAGAACAGAGCGTCTGTATTTTTCGTGATGCCTATAGTCGAATTAAAAATTCAGAGTTATTGCAGCAGGGATAGGTACGAGGCCCCTGGTTGCGGCCGCTCGGCAAACGCTTTGTTCGGGGTCTGTCTTCCCAATCGGATCATACTATACACCGATTTTCCTAGGGATGAGCCAAAGTGACAGTTTCTTGAAAACAAGTGAACATCACATGTATTTCAGAGAAGTATCCCTCCGCCACGACAGCTGTTCAGTCACGCCCGTTCGTAAAGTGCTAATGGCTCCTGTGAAAACATCCCTATGCAGAAGTCTAAGAGTTTCGCTTAAATATATGCACGTACGCGAGTTCTGGAAATATTTAAATTTAATTACGTATGTGGAAAATCTCTTAACATGCTCTCACAATCAGTAAAAGAAAACTGCAACGAATGTAAATAGAAAGCTCTCAATCAGAGCTCGCCACCCAACAGCACAATAGCCGGAACCACGTACATCGGTACGCATCTCGCATTCAAGTCTCGGTTTTAAAATAAACATAATATTTATCACACAAAAAGTAAATTCAATGTAATATATAAAGGAAAAAAGAATTTTTACAGAAGAGCACATAACACTGCACTTTCTAATTTCAATTATTTCTCGCGGCGCACTATATTTTTGTCGGACGAGGACGTCACGAAAGGAAGCAACGAAGCCATTTACAAGTTAGCCAACTGCAAACGAACGATTGCACGAAGGGAGTCTAATGGGCTGGAGGGCACAACGACCACAGAACCTTCAGTTATGTTGCCAGCACTAGCTGTCACTTTGACTCATCCTTAAGCAACTCGTTCTATATATCCGTTTTGTCAGTCTTCACTGAACTTCCCAACACGACACAGCACGCGCGAATCACATTTGACTTTACGACCGGGCGCGAGGCTTAGAGACAAGCTGCACTGCGTTTCGAATTCATGGAAGTTCTCGGAGCAGATGTTGTCCTGGGAGGTTCAAGAGAGAACGCACGCAGTTTATGTCCGATTTTAGCAGCGTTCACGTACGTCAGAGTGAGGCTCGGAACACAGACAAGTATAAATATAGAACAAAGTTTTTTGTCTATACTAATTGATAGAAGAAGCAATAATTCCTCAGAAAATAATTTGGAAATATACATAATTGTAAATTATAATGAACACAATTAAGAACATTGCTTCTGTAATTTAATTATTTTTGATTTATGAAGGTATATTTGCATTTTTTCAATTTTTGTATTTACGTTTTTTGTTTTATGTGCGAACAATATGTAAAATGTCAAATATGGTTTGTTTAAATAATATGTACAAACTTAATTATAATAACACTAAAATTATAATATTTCATTCACCTTAAATATCTCCAAGGTTAGGGCTGAGCGCAGACGAGACGAACTTGTGAGAACCGTTTTACTTCTCACAACACAAATCACTCCACAATACAACACATAAGAACGATCCCAAAAGTACACAATAGAAACAAATTGCACCACACACATCGTAAACCATATATATCTCAGTAAGTAACGATAGAAGCCAAACAGGATGCAAACTATACAGAAAAATGTCGCATATTTCATTTCTCTGTTCAGATTACATCCAGTCTGGTTAAAACGTGTTTTAGACCGTGTTAAACGTGTTTTAGACTTTTTCAGACAATCGCTGGCCATCATTTCCGAGGTTCCCTTGTGCTCATCTCATACTTACAATTTTAGAAGGGGAAGCAGCTCGCACATTATGCCATTGCGTTGTAGACGGTAGGACCAAGACGAATGAATTTGTTTAAATATTCCGAGAGTGGGATGATTGACATTGAAGGAAGAGGGTTTAGAGGCGAAACAGGGAGAGCTCCACAACACACAAGTAACATCCGTTCCCGGCATGGGATTCGAATCCACGAACGTTTGAGCTGAGAAAGGCGTGCCTGCCTTCCGATTCCCTTTTTCCATTTCTTTTACCCATTCCCAGGCGCGTTAAGATGCTCCCAGCTCGTATACTCCGGTTTAAACGTGTGGCACTTCAAGGTCACGAGCTGGACGGAAAGGGGGACACTATCATCCAATAGGGAGCTTCGTTACGAATTAATTTTTGTTTTAAAAAATTTAAGGATCGCTGGATAAATACAATAAATAACAGGCGATGATTCCAGTAATAAGTCAAAAATTGTATTTCAACGACAGACGTCTCGATTTCTTTTGCGAGATCCTCTTCAACTTATCTGAAACTATATTGTTACAATCTTCATTACAACTATATTACTTATATATTATATTATATTATTGTAACTGCTGTGTATAACAGCATGGCTATGTATAACAGCATTTGTGCCCACGTGGTGGGCACACTGTACCGGCCAACATAGTTGCGGCCCACTGTGGCCGCTGCAGAGTTGCGCCGGGGGCGCGGCCAGTCGAGAAATGAGGAGTACGGGAAGACGCCACCAGGAGCAGGGCAAGCGGCGGCGCTTGTCCGTGTCACGGGCCGTGTCGGCTAAGCGGTCACAGGAAGGGCAGTTCCCCTCGATGCCCCGCCACGGTGGCGGGACTCGCTCAGATGCCTCGGGGCGTATTTATAGGGCCTCGCCCGGGGCGGTAGTCAGTAGGACATTTCTGGAGCAGCAAGCGAGTGCCTAGCAATAGTAGTAAGTTCGGTTTTGAAGTGCGTGTGTTACGGTGATTGTATTCTTCTGGCGGACTGGAACTTGGCTTGTATTTCGGACTTGATTTGGATTGTGGCTTTACTGAAATAAACTTATGGTGAAAGAACTGTTGTTGTTTTACTTTGTACATAACAGTAACAATATAGTTTCAGATACTGAAGAGGATATCACAAAAGAGATCGAAACGTGTCGTTGAAATAAAATTGTTGACTTATTACTGGAATAATCGCCTGTCATTTATTAATTCTTTGTTATTGGAGCTACCGTTTGGATGACAATGTCCCCCTTTCCTTCGAGCCGGTGACCTTAAAGGGCCACTATAATTAAATGGGAGTAAAATGCAGAGCAGTGGAGTGAGTGGTGGGCACGGCCCGCCATCCGCGCGGCGCTATGCGCGGGGTGAGGTGGGCGGGGCGGGTCAGAGCGGGGCGGGTCAGCGAGGGGCGGGTCAGAGCGGGCGGGTCAGAGCGGGCGGGTCAGAGCGGGGCGGGTCAGAGCGGGGCGGGCAAGGTGGGGCGGGGCAAGGGCGGGAGGGCAAGGGCGGGGCGGGCGGGGCTGGTAAGGAAAGGGGTGAGAGGGGAGGAGAGAGGGGTAGGGGCGGGCGGTGAACGCAGCGGGAGGGGAGGAGCAGGGCGGTCGGCTGGGAAAGGAGAGGAGGGCAGGTTCGACGGACAGGGGGGAGCGGGGCGGGAGCTGGGATGGGAAGGGAGTGGCGGGCGGGAGGAGCGGACGGGGCGGGGCCGGACGGGGCGGGGCCGGACGGGCGGGCCGGAGCGGGGCGGGCGGGCGGGGCGGGACTGGGGTGGGGCAAGGACGGAGCGGGCCGGACGGCGGATGCCGTGTGAAGCGGCGATCAAACGGCGGCACGCGCGCTCTCGCGCTCCCGAACACGATTACGCGCGCAACGCCAGCTGCAATTGACTCCGCTCATGCAGAAAGACACCCAGTCGCGCTCGCCGCGCCCGGAGATAAACGAAAATTAACAAGTTTCTGCCTACGATTGTAATTACGCTCAACGCAACGAAAGATAACAACTTCGATGTGGGACAAGCCTTGAAAAAGGAACTACGAAAAGAATCCCTTTAATTTCTCACATGTGTAGAACATTCATGAAATATTGGAACTAGCAAAAAGTATGTCATGTTGTAGAGAAAACATTTTTAAGAAGCATAAACGTGTGCGGACATTGTTTGGTTCGATTTGTTCTCTCAGTCGCGTTAACAAATATTCCTTGCATATTACATGGCTATTCTTTATTGATGCCAAAACAATATTAACAAATTCCTCGTTACTTTATCAGCGAGATAAGATGAACTTGTCAAGGATGCTTGTCAAGGAGGGTTCAATAACTCCAAAGTGGAAGTGCAATTGACAAAAAGGAAAATGGTAAGTGTGCAGTGAACCAATGAGAGACATTGTACCCAATTTAGTATTAGTTCCTCAGAGAAAGGGCCTTCCAAGTGTCAGTAATTATTAAAATTATTATTATTATGATTATTATTATTATTATTATTATTATTATTATTATTATTATTATTATTATCATTATCATTATTATTAAAATTATTATTATTATTATTACTATTATTATTATTATTATTATTATTATCATCATTATTATTAAAATTATTATTATTATTATTATTATTATTATTATTATTATTATTATTATTATTATTATTGCAAGTAAATTGACGGGAGGGCAATTGGGAAACAATCCATTTGAGGCAGCAGGAAACTGTGCTTCAGATGTTATAAACCATTCTTTGTTGGAAACAACTTCTATGAAGCTTCGTGTCCATCATCGGTCCTAAACATTCTCTCAAGTATATAGCACATCTGATTCAGATGAGAATTTTTTACCTACTCCGAATTTCTCAATTTTGTGAAAAACGAAGGGTTTACCTTTTTCATGAATACATTTCATTTATTTTTCGACATCCTACTACTTTCGACTCATATCTAGGCTAGCCCTGCGATTTCTCCGAGACTAAATTGTAAGTAATTTTAAAGCAGTAGATAAGTTTTAACTTCTTTTGTAATGTGTTTTCGCACCAACTTCAACTCCACAGATGGTACGTACACACATATACCATTTTGTTGTTCTTTACTTCATTACATTTTTTTCTGATGGTAGGCTATTCTAACGGTTGGTTTTGTTGTTATGTATTTTCATGTATTTTTAGAACGCAATAAGATGGATGCATAGTTCAATGAAACGTTTCTCACAAAATCAATTATAACATTGGAAGTACTGTTTCCTGCTGTCTTCAAATGAGTCGCCCCCAGTGGTTCTACTGTCAATTTATTTTCAAAATAATCACGGGGCTTTCAGGAATACCATTCAAACATCATCATCATCATTATTGCTATTATTATATAATTATTATTATATTTTACATAAATCTGACGTTGGTTGCCCAGCGTGGCAGGAAACTCGGGGAAGGCTAGAGAAACCAGATTATTGAAATAGATTTGATCACAAATATAAAACTAGAACAAGAATACAAAGAACGGACGTAGGGAAATTCTTGTTTGTAAACAGAACTATAGTAGATTGGAACGATTTTCCTGCAGAAGTTTTTGAGCCCTTCCCTTGCTCAACGCGAATTTTTAGAAAAAAGGATAGGAAATTAGTCAATAGGGTGAAAGAGAATAGTGAAGTGAAGTGAAGTGAAGTGAAGTGAAAGGTACAATTATGCGTAGTCTACAGTAAAAAGTATTGAACATTTAGTATATAGATAAAGTGATATGCAGGGCAGTGATGTGAAGTGAAGGGAAGGGAAGTGATTTCATTTCTTTCTGTTTGTTTCGCTAGTCGAAAAAGTCTTTCTACAGGCTATGCAGACAAGCAAGACAAGGTATTTATTCATTTGTTTGTTTGTTTATAGTAACGAGTGTTTTATTATTAGTTGTATATATTATTCCACTGTGAGGTTAGGTAAAACTGTTTACCCTTGTCTGTCTGAAGGTGAATGAATAGGTGCAGGTTGGTGTGTTTGCTAGGGTTCCTTGATCTATGTATCCACGCGTGTATGTTTGTATGTATGTGAGTATGTATGTGTGTATATTTGTTTACTATTTATCTATATGTTAGTATATATGTATTTTCATTTGTAGTATAGGAATATAAATGCCTTGGAAAAGACAATTTGTTTTTATGTGCATTTTTTATACATTATTATGTTATTTGTAATTGTATTTGTAATTGCAACTGTACTTTCGTATTTCTGCATTCTGCCACCGGGCATCATCTGCCCAATTGTAGAATAAATTCCTATCTATGTATCTATTATTAAAAATTTCTGTTTAGCAAATGACGTCGAGTGAAAACTACCCCTTTCTCCGCGAACCATTCAATTATAAGAATAACAAGCAATTACTTCCAATTCGGCCGAAATGGCGTCGACATAAGCGGTTGTTGCGCGCAGTGCTCCCATTGGCCAACGCGCGGGGGCGGCCAGGGCGAGTCGCGTTTTATGGCGGCCGTTTGCGTCGACGAGCTGCAGATTAACATGCCGCTCCCGATTTCCCGTTTCCCAGTTCACGCTGCGACTAATCGCTCTTGAACTGTTCCGAAGTAATCCATTTTTATTCGAGGCTTCGAGAAAGGACGATCGTTTCTCATCTGTCCGTAGCGCCCGACCCGCGCCCCATCCGGTGAACGGACTTCACCCACCGAGGATTAAAGTACTAACGAGTTTGAAAATTTAATAGTACGCAGCGCGATGCGTTTTTATAAACGAGTGGTTCAATTGTCTTTCGGTATAACGCGAAGCAACTACCAGGAACAAATGTTGCCAGAAATAATTCTAATTGACAAATTTCCAAAATGGCTTTTCATGTAAAGCGCACCGTTTGAAACTTCGTGCCGAAAAACTTCTACATGCATTCTTAAAATTGTATGAAAATTGGGGAAAATTACACTAACGAGAAGTAACAATAAATTTATTTGACAAAACTTTTCTGTTAAATTATGAATATAATATCTGCGTAACCTTAACACAGCTGCTTTAAGTGACCTAATACCACACAATGTAACAAGGCAGAGTAAACCATTAAAACACACAATCCTTAAGGGATTGATTGATTAGTTTATGCGTCAACTGCTATGGTGATCCCGTAAGTGTATTACATATACTAAATATACCCCGGTAAGTGGCGGTATTCCTACCCCGATGGAACGTGGCAAATTCTAGAACCGACATACGTACACGTCGTCTTACGGAGTTTCACACTTCCTGCAGGTATCTCCGCCAGCGGAGTACTGTCACAACCGGGACAAGTTCTAAGCTCCCGACATATGTAGTAGTGAAGTAAATAAACGTGCGTATGCACACAAGTGTGTGCACGTAAGGTTAGTAGAAATACTAGTATACGAAGGAACAGATTGTGCGCAATCCGTGGACCGTTCGTCAATGTACTGCACCGGTAATCGACTGATATTGATCGTAGGAACCAAGGAAAACTCCCGATCAGAGCAATCGACTCCTAGAATTTTCATCCAAACAGCTACCCAACTCGACCTAGCTATCTAGCTAGTGTCAAAAACCTGTCATCGCGGGGGCTCAGGCCCTAGAATTTTCACTTTTCTCTCAAAAATGTTGCAGTGGAAACAGCTGTTGTTAGGAGGTATACAATTCTGAAAACTATTTAATTAAAACCCATATTTTTTCCCCTCTTGAAGTAATCGCTTACAGAAAATTAAATTCGCAGTCTCCAATGAATTACAGCTAACAATTTATACTTAATATTTTATTTACAATGTAAGTGTCGGCGAATGCGATTTTTTGTAACAGAATGTTGTTTTTTGTTATTTTCTTACTTCGTCAGCGCATCTTAACTGTTCATATGGTTGCTCCACGTCAAGAGAAACTTTTCGTCAGCTTCGCCCTTCGAGCTCGTCTCCCCAATATTACTCCCTTCCCACGCCTTCATTTCCATACCGTCGCCGGAGAAGCAACAAAGCAAGAGCTCCCGGAATACCCGTTAGGGTGGCCGTGACCGCCCGCCCGCGCGCGATAACGCTTCAGCGGTGACATCATGCGACGCCAGAGGTCTTCGGTTTGACCCCGGCGTGCATCCCTCTTCCTAATTACCCCAGCCTTTATTAAGTGTCAGCCTTCCTCAGACGCCGCGAAAGGAAGGGCAGACTGACAGCCGCGAGCGCTTCCCCCTCCCTACCCACCCCCGCCGCCCGGCAGCCGCCGAAAATATTCCCTCCTCTTCAAGAGAGAGAGAGAGAGGGCCTTTCCGGCCCGGAGCCGAGTGGCGCGTGGGCGGACTTCCAAAGTTGTGTCCCAGGAACATGCGATTCCAAAGAAGTAACGTTTCGGTTCACAAAACAAACATCGGAAATACGTTCCACATTACAAATATACAATTTCATGGAGACCATACCAAAGGTCAAGGAACGCGACAATATTTCCGGTAGAAGTGAGACAGTCAATTACATTCAGGCGAAAAATATATATTTAATTTTATTATAAAGGTATCACACATGAGGGTGATATTACATAAAATAATAAATAATTCATCATATACGGTTGCATTAGCGATTGATTTCCATTTTGAGTTTTATACAATATCAGGCTGAGATGTTTTTCCAAATGTAAAAGATATTCCATAATACTCTTAGTTCCTGTACTGACTCAAACAACATCCCACCCCAGGGTTTAAGTGCCAAAACCTTTTTCTCAGCGTATAATTTTAAATCCATCTATGTGCTCAGCCTAATCATTTTCAGACGTTTCTATGGGCCATCGAAAGGCCATGAATTTACTAATGTTTCCTCGCTGGAGTCCTGCCAACGAGACAAGCATTTCAATAGACCAATTGAGGTAAACCTTGTAATGTACGAGACACTTTCGTTGATCAACAGAATACGAATTTTTATACACCCCAGTTCCTTGATGTCATAGAAAATCTTCTTTAATTTTGTTGGTTTCACCTTTTCGAATCACAAAACAAAACCTTTTATTATCTGTATTAATTTGTAGCAGATTCATCTTCAGTACACTTGAATTGTGAACAAATCATTCACTTTGCAGTATTTACAAGATGTTGAATTTATTTCCTCCTTATATCATTAAAAGGGAACGGATACACATGTAATTACATGTTTTTACAGGAACTAGATTCTTGCATTCAATAATTTTTTTTGAGTTTACAAGACATTTATAATGTATTTTTGTTTTACATATTTTGGTATAATTACATTTTTACGTATTTTACCTATCAGTATATATTTCGTTACTTTCAATTCATTTATACGTCGAAACGGAACATTTCAGATGTGCGTTTGCAATATATGTTACATTTTTCTTACAAATCAAATCAAATGTTGTTGCGCTTCTGTGACCACCATATCTTCACCATGAATTGGCAAACGTACCCCCTCCCCCCGCTCACTGCGTACTCGAAGACGAACATAAGCGGATTTTTGTGAACAAAAGTAATTTCAACCGTGTACTTGCTCTATGTTTCAAACACTTTCATTAATTGAGCGAAATCTAACAAATATATTTTACAGAAAATCGTCTTGTCGCGTAGTTCGATTTCTCTTTTTTCGGGGGAAGGGGTATATTCCCCTTAACCCCGTACCCCCGAAATCCTTCACTGGGTATACGATACCACAATTCACTTGAACACCTGCTCCTCGTAAACATTGTAATATAATATGAGCGAATTTTATATTTCGAGTAATATTCTTGTGTGTGGTCAAGTCTAGTGTTCAATTACTTCTGTAGAGGTGGAACCTACCCTCAGACACTCCGAATCCTTGTTAAGAACTGATCGACGATCGATTATCTACGCTCAGAAAATGCTTATAGAGAAAGATTATAAACTCAATAATGATTTTTTACTTTATATATTTTCTATTTTTTCTTACATGTTTTGGAAAAAATAAGTATATATACATGTAAATATTTTGCATTATTTATTACAATAAATTCCGTTCCCCAGTCATTAATAAGTAACAATTGTGACTATTGTTGACTTCTGAATCAAAAATAAAACGCATCTCAAACCTCCTAATCAAATAACTTTCCACTGATTTAAGAGCAAAGCGGTGGATCAAAGAAAATATAATTTTGTATTCCGAAAATAAAAACTTCTCGCAGGAAAAATTTTGTTTACAAATATGAAATACACGTCTCAACACAAATTTTCCATGCAAATTAAAAGTAACAAAAGTATTGGAGGTACTCATTCTAAATAAAAATAGTTTCGATGGTGCTCAGCTCTGTATTCTCTGAATTTTGAAATTCACCAGAAGCCGTGGAAATTCACTTTTCACTTCACCGAGTGGACTTATTCTATCATGAGGAAATGTCTCATGTGAGTTTGCACGTCATTAAAGTTCATTCGAACAGTGAGTAATATTCTAGAAAACTTACACGTTCATAAAGTTAACGAGAGTATTCCTGTTTTTGTAACGTAGATAATTGTAAATTATTCATCCAAATACTCGTGCTCAGCAAGGTTGAATTATAGAATGGTGCTGAAGAGAAGAATGAAATTTCCCTCCTAGTTGCTTGCGAGCGCAATATCAACATTTACAGTACACTAACCACCGACATTTCATTTCGTTCGAAAGCATTCAGTCTTTCCCTCTGAGCTCATAATCTCCAGGATAACGTCTAACGAATTCCTAGCTGGTAGTGAATATTGAGCTCGATTGCTTCAACCAGGTGTATAAATCACTGTTTACTCTGTGGAACTACTCGAAATTCAAAACAAAAATAATTACTAGCAGTGCTCTGAAGAACTCAAGGATCCGTTTGTGTACCTTATGCATCGTACGAGCATTTTAATTACCGCCCTCATATCATAAACAACTGTCAGGAACACTCGATCGGCATAACGTGCACACGCACAGGTACATAACTCTCACTGCCAGCCGCCCTGCGATATCCATCGAGGAAGGAGCAATTGCGAAGGAATCGGGCGATCAGGCAGGCGCTCACGTGCACGAGCTCGCAACTCAGGCGCGCGACACCCTAATATTCGCGGCGCGTAAATCTCGAGGAACGAGCAATCAACAGATGCGACCGACGGGCGCTCGCGCCGCGCCACGCCGCCCGGAGCAGCACAGTGGGCCGAAACGAGCATCAGTGCATCAACTGATGTCACTGCAGCGCCTCTGACCGGCAGGTCCTAGGTTCCCACTCCCCACGGCGGCAGGATTTTCGACACTAGCTTTTCAGCTAGGTCCAATCGTCTGGAGGAGAATTCTAGCGGCCGGCTGCTCTGATCGGTAGTTTTCAGTGGTTTCTCCGATCAACACCAGGCGAATGCCAGAGCAGTACTCCTACCAAACCGGCCACGGACCGCGCGCTCAGCTGGGGAAGACCCCGCTGGTGGGAGAGTCCTGGTTAGGGGGAAACCCCACTAGCCGACGGTAGGTCGGCGCCGGATCTCGCCATCCAGCTGGGGAAGACCACCGCCATCTCACGAGAAACAAACATGCACTACACTAACGGGACTAATGACCAAAGCAGTTGACGCGCCCGGAAACACGAAAAACAAACAAAACCAAACCGAAACGAGCCCGCGCAGCAGCACACCAGAAGTGCAACAAGCGCCCCATTTGAGCCCCTTCTTGAGGCGCTGGAAAGCCCGCGCCCCGCCAGAACCAGGGAGCATCATCCCCGACGGCCGGGCGGCCCCTTCACTTTTCTGCTCTTCGCATTTTTCTTTCCGTGTAGTCAGTCGGGAGGTTGAATTGAAAGTGCAAACCCGTGGCAAGACACGAACGAAATCGAGTAGTTGGCAATCGTCGCAACTGCACGAGAATTGTCAATGGTCGGTTCCACTTACATTTGTGAGCATTTTTCTCCCGCGCCAAACAAGTCCACAGGCCGAATGCTCCGAAACCAAGGCCACAGGCATCTGCTGTCGACAATGCGAGTTGCAGTGGCACGAACACTCTCGCCAAACTATGTTTCTATTTTCTTCCTCATATAAATAAAATTACCAACATTGAAACATGCCCTTGTTATTTAAATTACAAATAGTTTCAAAATCAGTTCCAACACTAAAGATTGAACATGAAATTTGTGGGAGTTTTTGAGCAATTTAATCTAAAATAATAGTATACAAAACGAAACCTTCCCTCTCCAGAAATAACAGATGTTATATCAAGTCTTAAGTTGTCAAATTCAACATGATTCAACGTCTTAAGAGACGCAGGGCTTTCTCCCACCGAGGGCTCGGACTCCGGCCATTTGCCCCAAAGTGAAAGTCATTCACTAGAAGGTGGTGGGGGGCGAAGGGCTGCCACCGCCATCGTGGGCGCGCGCTGGGGCCCTTGTGCGAGCCTGGCATACACTGCTACTCCCGCGTAAGAATTCAACCAAGTAAAAGGTAAATGAAAAATGAAAAAATATGTATCGTATGCAATTAAAAATATGTGTGTGTTTGGTGTTTTGAGTCGGTAGTCCGACTTCCCGTCCATCCAGGTGATCATTTATGTTCATATTAGAAACAGAACGTAAAAATATAGCTGTGCTTAATTATAACTTTTCGCATTATTCATACCCGCAAGAATTTTTACGGCCATTATAATTTTGAAATTGCAACATTGTACGTATGTGTTTGGCGTTATTGGGTCGGACGTCCGACTTCGCCGGCCAGCTACCGGTGTCCCCATGTCTGCGTCTAGTTAAGTTCCCATGCTTGGGAGTAAGAGCGACATGAGGCGAACATGACGTATCACCGTAACTAGCAAGATCCGTCTGCTTGGGCTTTTCTTCGTCAAATATTTACAGAAACTGGGACGGCTTTAAAGGAAAGCTACAACTATATTTTTGCCTCTCGGCCGGGAATCGAACCCGGAACCACAGCACGGAAAGCTAGTACGCTGCCCATGGGTCATACCAGTGGCTTAATTAAAATAAAACAAACAAAATGATTCCGAGACAGAAATTGGCTGATTGGGCAAAGCCGTGTCATTTTGATTGATTCAATAGTGATTTCGGGCATCTCAACTGCTGAGGTCATTAGTCCCGTAAGTGTACTGTATGTTTTTAATATCGGGAGGTGGAGATGATCTTTCCTCACTGGATGAGGAGATCCACCGCCGACCTACATGTAATTGTAGGTAAGGCGTGAGGCCACGACAAGGAAGAGGAAGGAATGATCTCGAGCAGTCCGTGTTCCGTTTGTTAGGCTACTGCTCCGGCATACTCCAGGTGTTGATCGGAGAAACCACGGAAAACTACCGATCAGAGCACCCGGTCGCCAGAATTCTCTTGCAGACAGCACCTGAATTCGACCTAGCTAGGTAGCTAGGATTTTTACAATGACATCTTTCTTTGTAGCAACAAGCGATATTTACGTCACATGCCAAACCCGTTGAAAATGCACAGCGTTCAAGAATTTAAGAAAAATAGTTTTACTAAGCCTTTTTTGTACACTTTTTGGTAACATTGGTGGCTAAAACCATGATAGTTCACGGAACTGTGTAGGTTAGGTTTCATCACGGACGAAAGCATATGATAGTTCACGGCCAGTTTGATGGAGCGCTTCTGGCAAGATTCAAGTAAAAGCCAATACGCTGTTGCCACACGAGGCACTGCTAGCATCGTACTTTATTATACGTATCGTCTATGAATACCAAATGTGTATAAGTATTTCCTTATCAAAAGTAACTTCTTATAGCTTAAGTATTTTCTTTTCCTACAAGTGACGACTATGAATATGGTCCTCAGACACTTAACAATGTTTACATGATACAATAATAAATCGTCAAACCACATTGAACAGGCAACAGAATGCACTACAATATTTCAGATCTGTTTTCGTATTTTCCATGCATTCTATACTTTTACAGTTTATTTCTATGACTAGAAATTCATGTATGTCACAGAGGGCAGTAATTCCCGTTAATGTAGGGTGCAATGGTCTGCAAAGGGCTCTATTACTATCACCTAGCAGCGCCTTCTTTTACTATCATGAAAAATTTTCATACCTTCGTCGACTTATCACTATCTTTGTATCAAAATTCCACAATCTGTAAATTATAGTCCTCTTTAATGTAATTAACATTTTTTAACACAAATAAAATATCAAATCAAATATTTGATGAAGGTGCGATACGTATCATAAAGTAGCAGTGTCAATATCACTGAGTTTGAAAGACGTCGCGACAGAAGGTAAGTCATGCTTTTTTTTCTGAGTTTCTTTCCGCCCAATTAACCGTTGAAACAATCAACGCATTTTGATTGCAAATGAAGCGTTTGCTTATTTGGATGGAGTCCATCCGATGTTGGGAAAGTTACCAAAACATCAACATCAAAGAATATTGGAAAAAGTTACATCATGGCGGAATTAGCAAGTATTCAATGAACAAACGCCAACTGATGTAATGTTTGGTCTTTTATTTATTTTTTCTCTTCTTAACGAAAATCTATCAGGAACCCATTCAAGGAAATCTGCTAAATAAAGCTCGTAAGAATCAATGAGCAAATCCGATGTCAGGCCACAGTCGCAGATTATCATCTTTTAGAGCAGTGAGGTTTCAATCATTTAAATGTACTGATACTCTTCTTTACATGCACCTTTCGTCTCGTTCGTGTAAGTGCACTGTCAGATTTATTTACTTATTTATTTACGTCAAAAAAACAGTTAAAAACTGCGTATGACGTGCTATGGCGAAAAGTGAATTGTGTGCACATTTTCAAAATTCTGTGATCCCTACACTAAGTCATATACTACTTAAATTTTGAATTTTGAAAGGAGAAAAAACTCCCATGTAGTAAAATCTATTTTCAAGGATAAAATAAGCATAAATTTTGAATTTTGAAAGGGAGAAAAAAACAAAAACTCCCATGTAGTAAAATCTATTTTCAAGGATAAATAAGCAATACATTTTGGCTCTTATTACTTCCTGCCGCGACAACATGGAAACGATAATTTGAATAATTGCATTCCCCACTGAATTCTAGAAGACGTGCACAGAAAATGAAGTTACATTTATGCCCAGAAGCAAAACAAGGGGCCATCTCAGCATTTGCTCAATGGATCAGGGAAACTGGACGAAAAACCTGATCGAGATTAGCAGTGAAGATTCCAGAATGTAAATTGATTGATAAACTCCTTCTTCGTCTGCGTGCGTCTTTCAGCTCGTTCGGGCCCAGTGTTGGCCGCTCGACGCGATGCACAGCGCGCATGCGCCAACAATCGCCGTCCAATGGGCGCCCCCGCATTCAGGCGTCGACGCGAATTAACGGAACGGAGACGTTTAAATCGCGAGAACGCAGGCTGGAACGCCGCACGAAACCAGCAACCGTATTTCAGCGGTACGTCGCCGCTCCAAGGCGGCTGGCGGGAAGGCAGGGGGTAAATTATAAGGCGTCTTGTTGCTCAAAAAGCACAACAAAATTACAGAGAGCGCATTAAAATGCTCGGTACAATTAACCGCGCGTTCTTAAAACGAGTGTGAAGCTTTGTCTGCATTGTCCCCGCTAACGAGCTAGATTCGCTAAAATGGGTCTAATTATAGAATTGTCTGGAAGAGAAGAAAGGTAAAGCGCTGTTGACAGGCGTGTAAAGGCGATGAAGAGAACCGGTCGCGCCGACCTCGCGGATTCGTTCGCTTCCAAACACGACGCTCTCACTTAATTGTCGTTGTGTTAATTAAATTAGAACCTATCAGTCCTCAGTAAATTGGATGTCAGTCACATTACATTCAAGTTAACAACGAGCAATTGGATGTTAGTCACACTATTTTAATACTCACAAAAACCTATATTCATATTTCATTTACCAGTACAATAAAATGGCCATCTTCATTAAGTGGTGACTTCTATTAGCGGCCATTTTTTCGTCAAGCCGATTTTTCTATAACATAGGTGTAAATATCTCCTCTTTTAAGTTTTGACTTGGGCACGGGGTCAACATCGAGGAACATTTTTTAGATAAATCTACGGTCGGTCACAATTTTCTGACAATTTTGAGATTCTGAATCGAAGCACTCGCAGAAGCTGAAGAGCGGAGGAGAGTTGCTTCAGAATCTTCCAACGACGGGACGCATTGTCAGATTACTTAGGTAAGATCGCTGAACTCTCTACTACCTCTCGGACGAATTATTTTCTGTTTTAAATAACATACTATTTGCATGCATACTTTGAAGAGTATTCAAGGAGTGCTTTGAGCCCAGTTCAAAATGAAACCTACGAAAGGGAAGAAACAATGGGGTAAAATGGCAAGAACGGGGAATTATTTGATTTTGGATGGCGGTTTTTTTCATAAAATGTTGTGATGTTTTTGAGTTAAGTGAAATTACAAAGTTGTTAACATAAGCGTATACTTAAAGCATACATGATTTCATTGTAAATAGCTTAAAAGGACTTACATCGGATACCCATATTCTCACAACCTCTATTAAGCGGATTCCTCAACTAAAGGTCATGAGTAACAGTTATAAATAGTTTTCACTGTAGTGTATATTCCTATAGACTACAACATATGTGACTTTAAAGAAATTAAGAAAGAACTTATGTTCTCAATTATCAAAGTGATGGCGTCACAGTTTATCTCTGCCATTTCGACAGTCACGCATACAACAATCTATATCACAACTACAAAATAATACGCATCACGTGACAAAACTCGTCATGCGATACTAATTTCCCATCGAATTCGACCCCGGTTGCAGAAATATTCTTGAATACCTCAACATTTTCCCAGACTCTCATCCTTCAGGTCATTTCGATGATAATTAATCTAAACTACAATCAAATTTTTAAAAAATTGTGTATAAAAAGTGAGTTGTAAAGAGATGGCCGTTTAGAAAAGTTGTACTGTAATAATATTGATATACAGCAGTAGTCAATATTATTGTGTAGTGTGGATATACAGCAGTATGTCAATATTAATTGTGTCAGTAGTATGTCAATATCAATTGTGTCAGCACTATGTCAATATTATTTGTGCATAAAAAGTGAGTCGTAAAGACATGGTCGTTTAGGAGAGTTGTACTGTAATAATATTGATAACAGCGACCACAATAATAAATGGCAATATCAATAAGAACAACGATACCAATAAACGCAACCCAAGCGACGTCCGGGCGAGCAACGCGACCTCCTCCCCCCCCCCGCCGCTTCCACGAACAACTGCGGAGCGCGGCGCGCCTCCTCCCGCCCGTGTCGTGCCTTCCCGTCGTAAAGCACGACTCAGCCTCGCGTGCCGCGCCAGGCAGCGCGGGAGCGCGCGCACCCAGCGACGGGACGGGACGGGACACGCACCCCCCCCACCCCACCCCCACCCCCCCGGGCCGGCAACTTGGGCGCCAACTCGGGCGCGACGGCAAATTCGGTCGCGGAGACGTCGCCGCCGCCGCCCCGCCTCCGCCTCCGCCGCCGCCTCCGCCTCCGCCTCCGCCTCCGCCTCCGCCTCCGCCTCCGCCTCCGCCTCCGCCTCCGCCTCCGCCTCCGCCTCCGCCTCCGCCTCCGCCTCCGCCTCCGCCTCCGCCTCCGCCTCCGCCTCCGCCTCCGCCGCCGCCGCCGCCGCCGCCGCCGCCGCCGCCGCCGCCGTCGCCGTCGTCGCGACGCGGGCCCGTGGACGAGCCGGTCGCGTGATCGCTCTCCGGGTCGACGCGCGAAGCGGCGGAGCACAAAACTGCGATGATTGCACCCCGTCGGAGGGCCATCCTGGCACAAGAACAAGCACATTTGCCTCTCACCTGGGGACGTTTGCTTAGGTCACTCACGGTATTCCTCACCTGTCGCTGTTTTTATTGTGTACCATTGCTTGTTAGTTCTCTTTTGTGCCGGGAGCGGTAGCTCAGTGCATAACTGATGTTACTGCAGCGCCTCCGACCGGGAGGTCCTAGGTTCCCACTCCTCACGGTGGCAGGATTTTCCACACTAGCTTTTCAGCTAGGTCGAATTCAGTCACGGTCTGGAGGAGAATTCTAGTGGCCGGATGCTCTTACTGGTAGTTTTTCGTGGTTTCTTCGGTCAATGCCAGGCGAATGCCGCAGCAGTACCCTAAAAACGGGCCACGGATCGCGCGCGAACGTTCCTTCCTCTTCCTTGTCCTATCCTCTTACACACACACTTACACTAACATACACTACACTACCACATATTCCGGGAGACTAGTCGGACGCTTAGAGCTTGTCCCGGCTGTGACGGTGCCCCGCTGGTGGGAGAGTCCTAGTTAGGGGGAAACCCCACTAGCCGACGGTAGGTCGGCGCCGGATCTCGCCATCCAGCGGGGGAAGATCACTGCCATCTCCCGCGAAAAGGCACGCACTACACTTATGGGGCTAATGACTAAAGCCTTTGGCGCGCCCGGTAACACGAAAAAATCAATCAATCAATCAGTTCTCTTTTGTGATTAAAGTTCACCATTATTATTCTCGCTCTATCTGACATTTTTTTGAAAATCAATAGCTACAAAAGAGATTCAAACTCGAGAGCTTGCTTCTGTGGGAGACAGTCACGGGGATGAACTACTTAACCGCATTCCGTCTCTACATACCAGTTTAGGTCTTGTTGAATTTGTGACAAAAACGAAACGAAATTTTGACTGTTGGGAAGAGACATTTTTATTTTCCTGAACTTCATTGCAATTTTCTATACATTAATTTACGTTTATCAACTCAGAAATACTTTGCCAACCTTTGCTCTAGTTTCCTCTTTCTAACAGGTCGCACAACATCCGACAAATCGAAAAGATCTGTGCAAAGAATTCACAAATTTAATTTTGTTTGTTATAAACTGTAAAATACCGATGTCACTTACTTCCTTTAATTAGTCACCAATTCAACAATTCAAAGGTCCATTGTGATTTACTGTTGGATCATTCAATATTCTATTCCAAAGACGATCGTAATATTTTGTGCCATGTGATGGCCGAAGGATAGACGCGAATCAAAACCGTTTATTGAACTGACTTGCCTCTGTTCACTGTTATAAAGGATCTCATTCAGCAGTTGAATTATCCAGCTGTTATCCCAGTCGAAATCCTAAAGGCCGTTTTCATCTTTATCTCGGTTGCTTACGGAAATAGCAATCCCATTCCATTCACAAAAAAATGACATGATCTCGAATCAGATCATCTCTTTATACCATCGAACGAATAAGACAATGTCATATCGTAATATCAAATACCTCCCATAAAACACAATCTTTACTAAGTCATTAAATAATACCGTTCTTATCGCCTCTTAAGGAGGGCAAAATCGTCATTCCGGGAACGCTGTAACAACTCAGGAGGACGGTAACAGCATCGAGTGAAATTAGGAGAGAGAGCATTAGATGAAAGTAAAGGGTCTGTGAAAATATAAAAATTTAAAATGATTTCGAGTCTGTTTTATTCTTGACAAAATCTATATTTAAATTTTTTTAATAAAACGGAAGAAGCATAGCAAAGTAAAACTTACAGTAAAATTTGAGAAATTTCATGTAGTTAATTTGTTTTAATGCAGAGTAGCATCACTCTCATTTAAATGTGTGACGTCAAAACATGAAATGTGATATCCTTAAGAAGGCAACACATGGACTCTTGCCCCAAGAAAATTGTATATTCGCAATCAATGAGTACAATTTTAATCGCAGAATGCGAATGAAATTAGTCTTGCTGTACTGAATTAGTTCAAAAGGGATCAGCTTTTCTTATGTACAATATTGGTCGGAAATGTATCCGTGGACGAAAAATACAGATTACCACTGAAACCCTTTTGTTAGTCAGATATTTTGTTTACTTGATCGACTCACAATGGTGATTGCTAAAAAACATAAGATACTTTACAGGGTTACACTTTTCTTTTCTTTTCCTCCTTTTAGGAGATGTCAAGTAATTTTTTCTCCAAAATATTGTCAACGTCTTATAAATATTACGTTTCTAGTCCTAATCAGAGTGATCCAATCTCCACATGCAATTTCCCTGATAAAATAAGTTCTCGGTGAAGGTTTCATTTTATTTAACTGTTTTCTAAAATACACAAATTATTACCACACAGGAAAACATTCATAATCTGCTTTCATGTGTGATTTTTAAATTTATATCGTATCAAAATATAGTATCACGAAATATATATAAATTAATAATAAAGGTAATAAAACAATATTTCTTGAAATATTAACTCACCGTCGAAGGCCCTTTTCGCACAACTCTTCAAAGGTTAAGGATGAAAATTCAGGTACGCACCTGGAAATGTAAAATGATAAGGATTAAATCAGCTTCAATGACATCGGTTTCTTGCATTAATTAAATATAAACAATTCACATCTTCCTGCGAAATAGATTGCCTCTTCGTACTGTAAATTTAAAAAATTGCAAATAATCTATTCTTTTCATAGTTACAATCATGTTATTCTCACGTTTCCTGATTAAAAATTGTATGTGGATCACTAGAAATCTAAATTTTCGTTGTCGTGAGAGACATTTCATTAAATGAAAACCGATTCTTGAGAGAATTTGAAGTGTTCTCTCTCTTATAACAGCGTCGTAAACTGCCAGCTGTACCCCCTATTCCCGAAAAGGAACATGGGGTTAGCGTGTTTTTACGATGTTCTTTTTACTTAATCAACAAGCACTGTTCTACTCTTTTTATACCATTGTTCCAATCAGTTTCCAGGGAAAAAGCTGTAATTCCACAACAAAAATTACCAAGGTTTATTGTTCATTCAAAAACTGTGACAATATTAAACGTGATAGAGACTCAGTGTGTTTCGTCTCAGTTCAAAATTCCAGTTCTTACACAAACGTTTATCCCTGGAACATTATAAATAAAAATGAACTATCAAATTATATATTAACTTTCTCACGTCGTTTCCGCGAGAAAGAAGCAAGCGCTCGTGAACAAACTCCCCATCCCAGCAGCATTTCCCCCGCTCTATCTCCGCCGAGTGCGGTACCCACCGCGGCAGCGCGACGCCGGGAAAACGACTGCCGGCCCCGCATTACCGCCCATTTAACAAGGAAAATTTTAACATTCCGATTAAGGGAATTTAAGCTTCATGAGCGCCAAAACGCGGAGAACTGAGGAGCCCCGAGGGGGGGGAGCAGGCAAGGGCGGGGGGAGGGGGAGGAGTTCCAATAAAACCGTAACTGCAGTTGCAATGTGTTTATGCCTCTTTACGACGCCTGCGATGCTAAAACGGCCAATGGCGGGCGAGCGTAGGCGGTGGGCGGTGGAGGGCGGGTGGGAGCTGGCATAACCGCCGACGCGCCGAAAGATCGCGTTGAGAAGAAGCTGGTGGCAGCGCTGTAACGGGTGCGCTGGAAAAGCTGCTGCCTCATTAAACGACGAACGGTCTCCAGGAGGAATGTAATTACGGCGCGATGGCTTGTCGAAGAGACGGGTGGAGGAGGAGGAGGAGGAGGAGGAGAGAGGGAGGCCGCGGAGCAGGTTGATAGGAGGAGGAGGGAAGGCCTCGAGACCGATTGTGTTCGAGACACGGCCATCTGCGTGAACCAAAACCCTCCAGTTTCTTCATTTGCCAAGCGAGCAACGATCGGTTGGTTGGTCGGTTGTTAATGATTGCGGGCGCGTCAACAGCTTAGATCATTAGTCCTGTAAGTGTAGTGCATGTTTTTTCATCGGGAGATGGCGGTGATTTTCCCCCGCTGGATGGCGAGATCCGGCGCCCACCTACCGTCGGCTAGTGGGGTTTCCCCCTAACTAGGACTCTCCCACCAGCGGGGCACCGCCCCAGCCGGGACAAGTTCCCGACCGGTCTCCCGGAATATGTGGTAGTGTAGTGCATGTTAGTGTCAATGTGTGTGTGTGTGTGTGTGTAAGGGGAGAGTATGGGACAAGGGAGTGGAAGGAAAGATCGCGCGCGGTCCGTAGCCCGTTTGTTAGGGTTCTGCTAAGCTAGTGTGGAAAATCCTGCCACCGTCAGGACTGGAACCTAGAACGTCCCCGTCAGAGGATCTGCAGTGACATTAGTTGATGCACTGAGCTACCGGTAGTAATGATCGCTGAGGAGGCCAGAGACTAGACAGGCTTGTATGGTCAACTGACAGGGGA
Source organism: Teleogryllus oceanicus (assembly GCA_964035755.1). Classification (NCBI taxonomy): domain Eukaryota; kingdom Metazoa; phylum Arthropoda; class Insecta; order Orthoptera; family Gryllidae; genus Teleogryllus; species Teleogryllus oceanicus. The sequence goes on from CAXIVR010000009.1 coordinate 11,714,613, forward strand.
AATCCCAGTAATCGCAGGGAAATGACATTACCAGATGATGTCACGGAATTATTCGAGAATTTTGTTGCTTATCAGGGTTTATTTTGTACAGATTTGTCTGTGTAAGCCATAGAGGTTCACAGTGACAAAGCTATTGTATTGTATAGGATACGTAAGCAGAGAGTGGAAGAGAAACCAATCTTCAGTTCGCCTATTTACTTTTTATGTTTACATTCTCCTTAGTACTTTACAAAAGGATTTTATTTAAATTACTCAATACATTTTTCCTCCTTAAATTGAAGATCACATAATATAGACACCAAACATCTGTACCCAAGAATATTGTTGTAAATAAGTATTTTAAAAACCTGATATTTGTTGTGGAAATACGAGGCAAGAAAGATCTCACTCCAGTGTATTAATGAAAAGGGTAACACTGTGCCTCAACGTTTCAGAGGAATCTTTAAATCTTTTTAAATTTTTTGTAACTTAGCCACCTTCAATTTTGTGATTTTGAAACTTCAAGTGTTTATTCCGAACTCTTTCTTGTGTTTACAGGTCCCATACGTCCTGTTCCCTTATATTTTTTCTCTGTGGTAGTTATATGGTAATCAGATAAAAACAGATATTTATGTAAGATGTATATGAGCTTCTTGTTAATTTTGCCCAAACATCAATATATTGACTTCAACTAAACACAGGAAGATGAAACTAACGAAACAAGATTAAAAGGATTCTGACGCTGCGCAGCGGTGTTCTAGAAGGACCACTGAGAGTAAAGAAAATTCACTGTGCCAAAGTGTGACGAGGACTCGTGTAGACACAGAAGCGCCATGAGAATACAATGTCTGTGAGATTCGCCCTGAGTGTCAAGGATATCACGTTTTTCACCTACTCAAACAAGACTTGAGATATGATGTGATTAAATCAATACTTGAGTGTAATTTTCGACAAGTAACAGTTTCTTTTCGGATTGTTCAATAATGCAATTCAAATAGACCTATAGTTTTCGCAGATATCAGATCCAACCTTTGTAGCAGTACAACATGATCAGCTAACACTCTCTTCGGAACTACAATCAATAACCAGTAGGTATCCTGGAAACTCAGAAGAACATTGTTTCATTATGTAAACACTTAGTACATTAAAGTCTCACGAGGGTCGTGTTTCCAAGTATAATAATAAGTAGGGAACGGATTTCCATGTAATTACATGTTTTTACAGAACTAGATACTTGCATTCAATAATATTTTTTAGAGTTCACAAGACATTGTAAATGGATTGGAACTATTTTTATTTTACATATTTTTACATATTTTACCTATTACTATATATTTCTTTATATTTTAATATATTGATACGTCGAAACGGAAGATTTCAGATGTGCGTTTGGTATATTAATCGTCTTGTTTAAATATCAAATGTAATGCTGCTTCTATGACAACCATATCTTCGCCATTATTGTCACCTCCCCCCTGCCTACTACGTACTTGAAGTCAAGAATGAGCGAATTTCTGTGAACAAAAGTAATTTCAACTACGATTTTCACCCGTTTCAACCTGCACATTCGTTACTCGATCGAAAACTAACAAATATTTTTCACAGAAAATTGTCTTACGCGTTGTTCTATTGAGGGGGGGGGTATTCCCCCTCCCTCACGATCCATTACTGGATACACTGTACATTGGAACACTGGCTTGTCGTAAACATTGTTATATATATATATATATATATATATATATATATATATATATATATATATATATATACACACACTATGAATGTATTTTGTATTTGAATAAAATTCTTATGTTTGGTGAAATCTAGTGTAGTGTACTTCTGTAGAGGTACTACCTATTTTCAGCCACTCCTAATGCTTGTTAAGAACTGATTGGCGACGTTCTATGCTCTGAAAATGCTTGTAGAGAACAATTTTAAACACAACAATGAATTTTTATTTTACATATTTTCTATTTTTTCTTACATGTTTTGGAAAAACTAAGTACATATGTATGTACATATTTTGCATTTTTTATTACAATAAATTCCGTTCCCTAATAATAAGGAATACTCATTTCAGGAATTCAAGCTAAGCTAAGTTACGGGCGTTTATGCCCATGTTAAAACCCATATTACAAATCCGATATATTACAGTATACGTTAACCCAGGTTATCATATGACTAATGTTCAATGTATCAATAATCAATTCTTACGTTTAGGTAGTACAATAAGATTTAAATTAACATAAGAATAATAAACCTGGTTTATTAATTTAAATAAATGTTTTAAAAATATACTTATTTTCAACTGAAAAATATTCATTCACATTCAAACGGATCCTTTTTATCTACCTTCACTCCCGGTTATCATAAAATCGAATAAAAAAAGATCGAGATCAGAAAATCCACCTAAGTAGAGTTTTGGGAAAAATATGATTAAACCTTACCAAGTGTTTCTGCAAATAATATTAAATTTCATTATTATCCCCCAAGAGAAATATTTGATCTGCCGATACTTGAGAGGCTGAATGTACGAGCATGAATGAGTGAACGAGTGTGTGTGAGATCTGTATGAACCAGTCGTATTTGTGAATCTTCACCTCACATCAGCTGCCTTCTGCACGTTAATGTCATTGTTTGCCAATGGTCCTTCGTTCTTGACATAAAAACCACAGACGAAAGTTGAAAAATGGTGTAAGCATTACAACTTCTGAAAATTTTTCAGATCATCAGTGTCATGAACTGTCATGAATCTGATGAACCCGTGGAAGTTTCGTCCGTTAATGAACATAAGCTATATTTTTTGTTTGACTTTTAACCACGAATTAAGATGATTAAACCACTCCCCATTTCTCTAAGTTTATTTATTAATTTATTATTTCTCTTTAATTCATGAACATTTGTAAATATTTCCAAACGATGGATATAATTAAAATGTCAATATAGAGTCAATAAAATGAGAAAAGTCAGTGAAAAAATAAAATGCATTAACACTGATCGAAAAGAAAAATTGATTAAAAAGAATGCAGAACATTGATCAAAAAGATATATAATTATATTTATGATATATATAATTATATCTATTATATATATCATAAATATACACACACACGCTTTTTCATTATTTGTTGCGCATACCATGCTTGAACATAAAAATTTACAAAAAAACACAAGTATCGACATACTTTTACATATACTACAATAAATCAGAAGTGACATTAAAAGTTTTTGTTTCTAAGAGCAATCCATGTCATGCACCACTTTCTGAACTTGGATTGGCAATGAGCCACAGCTTCAAGAAAAGCACGAAAGAGTAGATGTTATCAAGTAGTGGAAGTTGCATGAAGAAATAAATCGTCAAACTCAAAACACAAAAAGCTATGCATCATGAGATAAATGAAGGAGTCGATTAAATTTTAAGTAAACGGATCACATGTCAATGTTATAGTATGAACGACGTTTGCTTATCAGTAAAAAATCGCCTGTTTGCTCCCTACATAATGATAAGAAATAAGCAAACTACCTCTTGATCACTTTAATAGCACAGACAAGATTTTCCTCACAGCAATAAATTTTTACATATTTTACAATCAATGTGTCTTTTTTTATACATTTGAGGCACTTATTCAAGCTCATTCTTTAATTGATATGTTATTAACAATTTCATCCCATTATCTAGTTCTGTGTGTTTACTTATGTTCTATGTTACAACTATTACAAATTTCCATCGCATCTCCAAAGAAAATGATGAATAATTTTACTTCAGTACAGGCATACCGATCACAATTTTAGTTATTTACGAAGCATTTGAAAGTAACATGAGGAGTTTTACTTCTTCAAAATATTCCAATTAATTTACCAATAATCTGTATAACATATCATAAAGTAAAATGAGCATAAATCCACTAACCAAAGAGCAAAATCTCAATTTTATCTAATGTGTTAAAAATATTTTTTTTATTTCGATAATCGCAAGATTTATTGAGTTTGTCAGAATAGTTTGTTTATTTTTTTGTAGTTTTTTTTTTATTTTCGTAAAAATGTTATACAACTGATATATATTCCATTCTCTTAATCCAACATGCAACCACCGAGTACAATAATTCAATCAAATGCAAATTCTTTAAACTATTTATTTCATCCAATGTTTGGTGTCAATCGATTCAATGAATCGACTCATCGAATGCCAGACGCCCTTCCTCCGAGAGTGGCGCTTTGCGGCAGAGCCTGGCACTTGCGTCGGACTGGCACCCGCGGTGACCGATCCCGCCTGCAATCTCCCACGACGCTTCGCCTCTACGCGAACGAGAGAAACGAACGAACGAACGAACCAACGAACGAATATCCCATACGAACCTGAAAACGGCTCCCTCAGCAGGAAGCCTTTTGTGCACCCTCTGCAGCGCCAGTAAAGTGGACTCGTGCTTTCTTTCGCGCCGTTTTTATTCAGCCCCCCCTCCTCCCGCACCACTTCCCATAAAGCGAGGCGTAGCTGTCTCAGTTACGAGAATTCCCGAACGACTGCTTCACGGCGATGGAAACGCTCGGTCGTTAAACCGCGAGTTAAATTTACAACTCGAGCGGCAGGCGGCGGGCGTCGAATTTCTTGGGCTTAATTTCTGGGTTAGTAAATGAGCTAATTAAGGGAGTACCCGATACCCCACGATGCCCATGGAGTGCCAGAGACCCCATTTCCTAATGCGAGGGCATTGGCTCCCGACGACACCAAAAGTCCGGGTTTTTACTTAAACCCATTGTAATTGAAGCCCCTTGTCTTAAGGCAGAAGAATGGTTCTATTTTACTCTCTTTCTGTGGATGCCTTACATTTACTGATGCGAGACTGTCTCTGGTAAAGGAATATCTACGCAATCGGCTTGTATCCACAGAGTGGATACACAGATTGACAAATTATCCGTCTCCAATGAATCATTGAACGATTCATCCAATCATAGAGTAGGCCTTAAACAAAATTTACCTGTTCCCGCTCCACCCAAAAAAGGAATTTTAAGCTTCTTATCTGCAAAACATTCACTTCCCCAAAGTGTAAAAAGCATAATCGGAAATCGGAAGACTTCGAAAGCAAATACTTCGTTGTTTCGTGGACATCTTTGAGAACTCGTAGAAACGTAAGTTTCTCTGAGCATTAATTCGTATTTCTTTTGATAGTCATTTGAACAACAATAATTTCAATGTTTGAATCTCACTACAAATGTAAGTCGGACGAGTTGCAGTTTTTTGAATGGACGATTATTAAGAAATATGAACAAAGTATTCGCCTATTTCCAAATGTGCCTGTAATACGTTGTGCTTAAATTATTGCCGCTGTGTTTCCTTTCTAAGTATGTACAATCCACCACAGAGGAGAAAAAACACAACTTGAATTACGACCGCAAGTATCATTTCCTCCGGAAACCACAGAGAGCGCGTGTGTTAATACATTTTTCTTTTACTTTTCGTAACATCAGGCCACCTTGGAACTGCTGTTAAGTGCACCCTCATAACACTGACCTACACAGCCAGGGCCATAAACATAGAGACAACGGACGTCACTTTCCCAGTTCACATCCATCTTTTTATTCAGGCTCGAAAATACCAGGAGCTCAGTGTATCAACTGATGTCACTGCAGCGCCTCTGACCGGGAGGTCCTAGGTTGGAGTCCTGACGGCAACAGGATTTTCGACACTAGCTTTTCAGCTAGGCCGACTGCAGTCGCTGTATGGAGGAGAATTCTAGCGGCCGGCTTCTCTGATCGCTAGTTCCGTGGTTTCTCCGATCAACACCGGGCAAATGCCGGAGCAGTACCCTACAAAACGGGCCACGGACCGCGCGCGATCTGTCCTTCCTCTTCCTTGTCCTATCCTCTCCCCTTACACTTACACTAATATGCACTACACTACCACATATTCCGGGAGACCGGTCGGGAGCTTAGAGCTTGTCCCGGCTGGGGCGGTGCCCCGCTGGTGGGAGAGTCCTGGTTAGGGGGAAACCCCACTAGCCGACGGTTGGTCGGCGCAGGATCTCGCCATCCAGCGGGGGAAGATCACCGCCATCTCCCAAGAAAAAAACATGCACTACACTTACGGTACTAATAACGCGCCCGGAAACACGAAAAAATCAATGAATCGATCAATCCAAAAACATGCAATACACTTACGGGATTGATTACCAAATCCATTCACGCGCCCGGAAACACGAAAAAACAGCAATCGAGCTCGAATAAACGAGAAAGTTGAACTGATTTAGCCAAGTACCTCCTTGAGCGCGAAACCCGCACACTGGGTTAACCTCCGATCCGCCCGCGGTTGACTTCCCCTGCGACTGCAAACGTTCTTACATGTGCCCAGCGCAGCGGCAACTTCCCTCCGACCAAGTTTTAACAGCGCGCGGCTGCACGCAGCAGCCGGCAGCGCGCAGCGGATTATAAAAGTTCCTTGGTCCACGCCCACCGTCGCTCGCGACGAGACGAGAGGGGGCGGGGGAGCCAAACGTACTGCTGAAGTGGAGGGGGAATCGACGGATAGCGGAGGGGGGGGAAGATAGGCGGATGAAAAAACCTAAGTGATGGAATGGATGGTTGGTTGGTTAGTTTGTGATTCCGGGCGCGTCAACAGCTTTCGTCATTAGTCCCGAAAGTGTAGTGTACGTTTTTTCTCGGGAGATGGCGGTGATCTTCCCCTGCAGGATGGCGAGATCCGGCGCCGACCTACAGTCGGCTAGTAGGGTTTCCCCCTAACCAGGTCTCTCCCACCAGCGGGGCACCACCCCACCCGTGAAAAGCCCTAAGCTCCCGATCGGTCCCAGAATATATGCCAGTGTAGTGCATGCCATGCATGTGTAATTTTAAATGAATTACTTTTTTATTCGCGCTTATGGTTTACTACTTTTTTGTTCCAATCTTAAAATGATATAATTTGTAGGCTCCTCCTTTAATAGTAATAAAAACTTTCTAACGATTTCCATAATAATAGCTTAACACGATCTCAAATTGTTGAAAGCAATATTACGAGATGTTCACACATTTAATTACTTCAAAACAAACTGCTTTCAATCTAGAAGATAGTTGTGAAGTGAGAGGCTTCACACATTCATAAATACACAGTAACACACACACACAACTGGGGGATACTGTTTGAAAAGTAAACATCGTTCACAATGAAATGGATGATGACGGCGACGATGCTGTTTAAGGCCAAGGAAGATGTAGGGAGAAAGCGTAATAAGAAGAAACATGAACTGGGCGAAAAAATGCGAAAAACCTTTTTGCGAGAACAAACACACAGCACAAACAGTGAGAACATCGAACATGAACTGAGAGGTCAGGCTTTGCTAACCTGAAAACTCTTTCGGGGCACAAGTGAGTTTGATGAAGAAAATTCAGATGTACGCTAAATCAGACTGAATTTTCACCAAATCAAAATTTGAAATAAAAACCAAGTGATCGGCAAAGCGAAGAAAACGAGTGTGACGAAACGGCTACGGAAAGCGGTGAATTAAAAAACATAACGAGACAAGAATCAAAGGCAGAGGATCGAAAGGAAGTTAACTGACGGCATAGAGCTCGAAAAATTACGACGCTGAACAAAATTTAAGAAGTAAATATAAATTCTCCCATAGATTGTACGAGCAGAGTAAGCCCCGATGAGCTCCACTGACGACTGGTTCCCACAGATTCCCATAGACCGACGCGGAAGATCCGCAGTCTGCGCGGATTTTCCGCGGCGGAAGTTTCGCGTCACGTGTTGCCTTATGATCACTTTCAGATCTGCGCGGCAGGCGAGCGTCGCGACAACGGATTGGCAGCGTTTAATCGGCGGCGAAATTTGTAACGCAGTCAGACGCGTTTCTTCCGCTGCAGCTCGAGTTTCGTCCGTGTTCGGGAGTGTTCGCTCCCCTCTGGGCCGAACGACCTTTCCAACCGTCACCAAACGCTGACTCGTAATTGACGCTCCGGTGTGAACGGTCCCGCGAATTACGCGGCCGCGTCTAGCTCGGAACTTTCCGCGCCGCACCCGCTGCGGATCTCCCGCGCCGGTCTGTGGGAGCCTTAACTCGGAACTTTCCGCGCTGCACCCGCTGCGGATCTACCGCGCCGGTCTGTAGAGCCTTAGCTCAGAACTTTCCGCGCTGCACCCGCTGCGGATCTACCGCGCCGGTCTGTGGAGTCTTAGCTCGAAACTTTCCGCGCCGCACCCGCGCGGATCTCCCGCGCCGGTCTGTGGGAGCCTTACAGAAGGGACAGCCCGCCGCGCCGCCACCGCTGGAGCTGCGAAAACGAATTCCCCGCCCGTTGCGTCACCCTGCGGCGCCTCCTGCCGCCGACCCCAAGCGGAGAGGCGGGGCACTGCACTGGAAACCGAGACGTGAAGGAGAGGTCGCTGGCAGTGCGGGTCAAATGCGGAGAACGACGCGCTACACGAAAAAAAAAAGAAGAAAAGGAAACAGTGGATGACTCAGCAAGGGCGGAAACAGCACGAATGAAGAAATGGACTAACCATGGACTGAGAAAGAATAGATGAAGTTTGGAGTAAAGGTAGAAAGAAATTTACGGAAATAATTAACAAAAGAAAAACGACAAACAGCATCAACTGTACTGTCTTGAAGTAAACCGCAAAGAACAACGGAATGTAAACGCTCTAAAGACAAAAATTATCTTTTATCAAAAATTGTTTTCTAAACTCTCCACAAAATTTTATTCTCTTATAAATTATACCATCTGCACTCCATTTTCACCTAGGTAAACATAATCCTCACCAATATCGGATAAAACGTAAACTTCCGAAACATTTCTTCCATCCTCCTTAGCATTTCTCATCAACAATAAAGCTCACCTATGGAAATTATTTTGAATTATTTTTCGAATGATGCATTACCTACATTTTGTTTTTCCTTCAACTCTTATAATGGAAAATAAATTGTTTCTTTTCTTAACCTTCTGCCAAAAGCCTCGCCGGCTAACGCATGTCAATGTGAAATAAAAAAAAAAACACAAATTTTAGCCGATGTGAAATCGCACATTGTATGACATACATTTAAAAACTGAGTCTGTATTGATGGAAACGAAAATAAAGAGAAAAAACAAAAGTAGATGGATACGTAAAATGATTGTACTAATAAAATCTTCGCCTCCCGGAGAGAGTAAGAATAAAGATATAAAATTGGGAAGACAAATAAATGTGAAAAAACGAACGTCAAACCGGGAGCGGTAGCTCAGTGGATTAACTGATGTCACTGCAGCGCCTCTCACCGGGAGGTCCTAGGTTCGAGTCCTGACGGCGGCAGGATTTTCAACACTAGCTTTCCAGCTAGGTCGAATTCAGTCGCTGTCTGGAGCAGAATTCTAGTGGCCGGCTGCTCTGATCGGTAGTTTTCCGTGGTTTCTCCGAACAACACCAGGCGAATGGCAGAGCAGTGCCCTATCAAACGGGCCACGGACCGCGCGCGATCTGTCCTTCATCTTCCTTGTCCTATCCTCTCCCTTTACACACGCACTTACCCTAACATGCACTACTCTACCACATATTCCGGGAGACCGGTCAGGAACTTAGAGCTTGTCCGGGTGGGCGGTGCCCCGCTGGTGGGAGAGTCCTGGTGAGGGGGAAACCACGTAGCCGACGGTAGGTCGGCGCCGGATCTCGCCACCCAGCGGGGGAAGATCACCGCCATTTCCCGAGAAAAAAATATGCACTACACTAACGGGACTAACGACTAGAGCAGTTGACTGCCCGAAAACACGAAAAAATCAATCAATCAAACGAATCATCAAAAGTAATAAAACACACCAGTCAGCGAATAAAATTGGAATGTTGCTCGAGCGGTAACAATGGCGAAAGATAACGAGAGACGTGCCAGCGCTCGCAAGGCAGAGGCGGGGCGGGGCGGTGCCTACATTCCAGCGCGGAGCGCCGAGATGGGCTGGGGAAGGGTGGAGCACTGCGACGAATGGGGTCCCCAACGACCCCTCCTCCGGGCCGGAGCTCTTCTTTATGGGCATGTAACGAATGCCCAATATTATCGTAACGCTGAAAGGAAGAATGTTGCTGTGAATACATAAAGAGGTATTTGTAATGAATAATCGCAGTTTGATTTGATTTATTTTAGTTACAAAAAACACTAAAACTGTGTGTGAGGAATGAAGATGATGTATAATCTGCGCACATTTTCTTGAGATCATCTCCAACCTTTCACTAAACACAGTTGAATGTTAAATGAAGATTGATTGATGAATAAAGCAAGACCAGCAAGATATAAAAAGTAGAACTTTTTGCCTACGAATAATAGAAAAACGTATTTACAACGTTAAACAAACTTCTGATTTGATAGTATTATTAAAAAAAATAACACACATCCCTCCAGCTCCACTCCTAACACACCTATAAAAGGAGAGCTCAACAATATGTGCGCAAAGTGAAGCGAATTTAGTTAAATATGACATTGAAAGCAAAATATCCAAATTGTATAATTCCATTTATCCTCCTTCTACAGTTTCGAGAACATTCCGTCACTTACGCCCGAGTACCAGTTCTAGTTAAGAGTATACGATAGGTTAAACTCCATATATCAACGACTTGCATTCCTCTGATGAATGACTGCATCCCAAATTCTCGTAATTTGGTTAATTATGGTGTCATTCAAGTGCAGTTATTTTTAGCCAGAAGGCCGAGGAAAGTAGTTCATGACGCATTCGTTTCTTGCGCGATGCAAATAAAATGTTTGTTTTCGCATATCATTCGCTCATAAAGTTTATCATCGCATTCATCTTAGAATAACATTCACGCGCACTCACATGGCAGTAACGAAGAAAGCGTTGACCAGAATGATTCAGTAGAGGCAGCTTCAAAGACAAACATTTCCCTTGAGGGTTTGGTGGCAGGATATATTACAGGCGTCAGTATATAGCTCGGTCGCACTTCCTAATTCCGTCGCCTGCTATCGCATCAGACCGGGAAAAGGGCGAGATGAGTTTAGTTGTAGTAAACCGCCTCCAACTATTTCCATAAAATAGATGCGGAGAAAAATATTATGCATATCATAATCCGTTCGGGGCTCGTATAACAACACAGTAATCTCATTAAAAGCGTAAAACTAGTTAAGTATCAATGCGCCATAAGGGTGTGTATTCCCTACCCTATCACGAGGACGTGGCGAGGAGCAACAAATTTCAATAATTATCCGGAGCGGCGCGCATGAATAATAACAACCTATTTCCAGGGCCTGATCTGGAGCTCGTTACGCGCGGGCGCGGCCCTACTGTCGCTGCGGGGCGCCCTTTATAGCCCTTCCGCCGCCGCCCCCCACGCCGTCCACGACGCCGTCCACGACGCCGTCCACGACGCCGTCCACGACGCCGTCCACGACGCCGACCACGACGCCGTCCACGACGCCGTCCACGACGCCGTCCACGACGCCGTCCACCACGCCGTCCACCACGCCGTCCACCACGCCGTCCACCACGCCGCCCACCACGCCGTCCACCACGCCGTCCACCACGCCGTCCACCACGCAGTCCACCACGCCGACCACCACGCCGTCCACCACGCCGTCCACCACGCCGACCACCACGCCGTCCACCACGCCGTCCACGACGCCGCCCACCACGCCGTCCACCACGCCGTCCACCACGCCGTCCACCACGCCGTCCACCACGCCGTCCACCACGCCGTCCACCACGCCGTCCACCACGCCGTCCACCACGCCGTCCACCACGCCGTCCACCACGCCGTCCACCACGCCGTCCACCACGCCGTCCACCACGCCGTCCACCACGCCGTCCACGACCACCATCACGACGTCGCCGCCGACAATGATGACGATGCCGCCGCCCCAAACAATCATGGCTTCCATTGATTAGTGATTTCAGGCGCGTCAACTGTTGAGGTCATTATAACCGTAAGTATAGTGCATGCTTTACATCTCCGGAGGTGCCGGTGTTCTCTCGTTGTATGGCGAGATCCGACGCCGACCTAGGTCAGCTTTCACGGATTTTCCCCAACCGCATATTTCCCACTAGCATGACACCGCCCCAGCCCAGCAGAGACAAGCTCTAGGCTCCCGACTAGTCTCCCAAGAAGTGTGATAGTGTATATCATGCCTTCGGCACAGCCATCAAAGACCATATCGACGACACCTACGTCACTGATGCCATCCGCAACGGCGACCACGACGACACGGCAACGACACGACCACGCCGATGACATAGACGCCCACAGCACTGATGACAACCGCGACACCGATGCTGATGACCTCGACAACGCTGACGACGACCACGGCAATACCACCACTAGCGCCGCCGCCAACGATGACGTCGAAGCCGCCACAACAACCAATCATGCTTCCAGCACCACCGTCGACGCCGACGATGCTGACGACAATCATCACGGGGACCATGACACTGATCACTCGTAAGATCTTTATCCGTAACAAAACTGTTTATCCGTATTATCGATTATGTGATTTAACGAAGAGAAAACTCTTGGATTTATAATGTAGACGTAAAATCATTTCTGGAAACAATTTCTTTTTCAATTATGCGTGTGTCTAGTATTTTTGTTGTTGTTGATGTTGTTTGTATCCTCTTCTAGTTGCTTCGTACAAATGTGAATAACGGAAGTTCGGAATTTACAATTACCTCTTGTCATGGGAAGACCATTCACACACAGTTTAATGAATTATAATCAAAATGCATTTTCCGTATAATAATGTACAGAATTCATAAGGCGCACAAGTGTTAGCTGGAGTCCAGAAAATTCTCCCAAATGTCATTATTCAGAGATTTTTTGTGAACAAGTAATTATAACAGAACAATTGGAAACAGAAAAAGGAAAATGTTGAGCGGCACATTCAGCGTTCGAAGGAAGATATCAGAAAGTACATAGACTTCCACATCCTTTGAAATCACTTTGAACTACAGGGGAGCATTTGTAGTACTTCCACCTTTTTCCCGAAATTACTCGCCTCGCAAGTTCAGTTTTTTGACAAAAAATTGGAAATATATACTTCAGACACTTTCGGCGATTCCCATTTCCAGTGTTTAATTACAAACGTGATTGAAATTTTATATGAAATTTGAGTCCATAAGTTTAAGCAGCTGCGCTCTTCTCGAATTTCCTTCATGTATAACTGCAGTAAAATGTTTAACAGGAATTCCAAGGGACTGAAACAATCGGTGTTATTGTTATAAAAATTCATGTTATATGATTTTTTATACTTATCCTCATTTGATGAGCGAGACCCAAATTGTGTTCATTTGACGACGAATTTCGTATTAAGGAAGTTCGTGCTAACGAGGTTTCCCGTATTCTTGTTCGCCTGTTGCTCTCTTGATAGGCGAACCCAGTTTCACACGAATTCCAAGGGACTGCAATAATCGGTGTTCTTGTTATAAAAATTAATGTTATCCGATTTTTTATACTTATCCTCATTTGATGAGCGAGACCCAAATTGTGCTCGTTTGAAGACGAATTGTGTGTTAAGCGAGTTCGTGCTAACGAGGTTTCCCGTATTTTTAGTTCGCCTGTTGCTCTCTTGATAGGCGAAGTTGGTTCCCGGCGTCCTCTCCCCCGGGCGCGCTCCCGCCACGCGCTGGCACAGGCGCCCCTCGTGCACCCACATCCTGCTGCACTGGCCGATGGGGCAGCCCCTGCGCCCATTACCTGGAGCAGCCGAGCACAGCGCCCCTCTTCACGCCCGCCCCCGCGCCACGCCCCCTCCTCTCACCCCGCGCCCCACGCTCCCGTTCCACGCCCCGGGAGCGGTGGCTCAGGGCATCAGCTGACGTCTCTGCAGCGCCTCCGACCGGGAGGTGCTAGGGTCGAGTCCTGACAGCAGCAGGATTTTCGACATTAGCTTTTCAGCTACGTCGAATTCAGTCGCTGTCTGGAGGAGAAGTGTAGCGGCCGGTTGCACTGATCGGTAGTTTTCCGTGGTTTCTGCGATCAACACCAGGCGAATGCCGGAGCAGTACCCTACCAAACGGACTACGGACCGTGCGCGATCTGTCCTTCCTCTTCCTTGTCCTATCCTCTCCCCCTTACACACACACTTACACTAACATGCACTACACTACCATATATTCTGGGAGACCTGTCGGGAGTTTAGAGCTTGTCCCGGCAGGGGCAGTGCCCAGCTGGTGGGAGAGTCCTGGTTAGGGGGAAACCCCACTAGCTGACGGTGGGTAGGGGCCGGATTTCGCCATCCAGCGCGGGAAGATCACCGCAATCTTCCGAGGGAAAAACATGCACTACACTTACGGGGCAAATGAACTAACCTGTCGAGGCGCCCGGAATCACTTCTCAACCAACCAACCAACCCACCACCCTACGCCCCACTTCAGTACCTCCGACCAAACCCCTTTCCATCGGCATTCCTCAACCCCCTCATCACCCGTGTTCAATGACGTGGTTCTCAACTTGCTCTTCATGTTCCGATCCATACAACCCGACGTCCCGTAACCTGTTCCCTCCACGATTCTCCGTCACCGTTCTCCCCCGACCCACCTACCCCGATCCCGCTCTTCCTCTTGCTTTTGCGCTCCGGCGAGCGAGAAACGAATTTCTAATGGCCTCGGGTTTGCAAGGGATCCAAGGAGCTTCCGATCGCGGCGGCGACGGCGAGCAGACGACACCTGTTCCGACGCGATTTGTTTCGCATCGGAAGGAGACCTGACGCCTCACGATCGCATGGCGCGGCCGTTCCCTCCATTGAGTTATCTGGAATACTCTGCCGGTGCGGACCGACGATGCATTTAATTCGATTCGATTGATTTTTTTCGTGTTTCCGGGCGCGTCGACTGCTTTAGTCATTAGTACTGTAAGTGCAGTGCATGTTTTTCTCGGGAGATGGCGGTGATCTTCCCCCGCTGAATGACGAGATACGGCGCCGACCTACCGTCGGCTAGTGGGGTTTCCCCCTAACCAAGGACTCTCCCACCAGCGGGGCACCGCCCCAGCCGGGACAAGCTGTAAGCTCCCGACCGGTATCCCGGAATATGTCGCAGTGTAATGCATGGTAGTGTAAGTGTGTGTGTGAGGGGGAGATGATAGGACAACGAAGAGGAAGGAAAGATCGCGCGTGGTCTGTGGCCTGTTTGGTAGGGTACTGCTCCGGCATTCGCCAGGTGTTGATGGGAGAAACTACGGAAAACTATCGATCAGAGCAGCCCGTCGCTAGAATTCTCCTCCAGACAGCGACTGAATTCGACCTAGCTGAAAAGCTAGTGTCAACAATCCTGCCACCGTAAGGACTCGAACCTTGAACCCCCCGGTCAGAGGCGCTGCAGTGACATCAGTTGATGCACTGAGCTACCGCTCCCGGTTCCGACGATGAAAAATGAGCTAGGTGAAAATATTAATAAAGTTAAAAATTCCATTAAGAGAAGTAAAATACAGCATGCGAAACAATCAGCAAAATACTAGTTCAGTAAAACCTCGTTAACACCAATTCCAAGAGCCTGAAATAATCGGTGTTCTTGTTATAAGAATTCGTGTTATAAGATATTTTAAATATATCCTCATTACTACGTTTCTTAGCTGGACCAAAATTTTCTTCTTTTCGCTGCGAATTTCGTGTTAAGCGAGTTCGTGCTAACGAGGGTTTACTGTGGTTTCAATTTTTAAGCGATTGAATTAATGTAACGTAGAAGAAATATGTCAACTAAGAATTCCAAGTAAACGACATCTCTGATAAGATATCAAAACTTGAATAAAAAATAGTCAGTGGCATTAAGTCTAAAGAAGACAGTTTCCTTTCAGTCGTCAATATCACTTTCAATAGCTTCCCTTTCAATTGCCTGATGCTACACGTCATATCTTCTATACGCACTGTGACATCCTATTCATATTCGCCTAGCCGCAGAAACAAATTGCCTCAACCATTTGGAATAGGTGATCTTTGACCCCAACCTCTTGGCTTCGATTACGAAGTTAATAAGGACATCAAAAGAATCATTGACACATCTGGAGTCGTCAACTTCACGTTCACGTGTCTTCTTCGCAGTTCCAATAATAGAGTATGATGTATTGTTTATTTGCGTTACATATGTTTTAGTTTTGTATTTAGTTTTACTTGATTAATTATATCAAATGTGAGCAAATTTTTAATCACATTAATATTCAAGAAGCGTTTTATGATTTTTGAAATGTCAAGAAACCTTGACAACACCAAATTATAAGATGTTATAACGTATTTGTTTCACTAAAAACCCTGCAAGTTCTTAGCATTATTTAATCTAGAAATAGTAGACAAAGAAGCCGATATACAGTACAAATGATCAGAAAACTTAACGTTTCCTTTCTATAGTATATTGCCCAAAGCAATGCATGTGTAGTTTTAAATGAATTACTTTTTTTTATTCGCGCTTATGGTTTACAACTTTTTTCTTCCAATCTTAAAATGATATAATTTTTAGGCTCCTCCTTTAATAGTAATAAAAACTTTCTAACGAGTACCATAATAATAGCTTAACACGATCTCAAATTGTTGAAAGCAATATTACGAGATGTTCACCATGTAATTCTTCAAAACAAATTAAAAAAAGATAATTAAACATAATTGACAGAAATATCAAAGCAATTAAGTCAAACGTTTCAAACAAATTTCTAGTCATCAAAAATCAATTTACGGGCGAATACAACCTCACCGCTGCCGTGTTTCCACTAGAAAATTACGACCTCGAGGAGTTGAGAAGCGAAACGACGGTACAAACTTCTCACAAAATATCGTGCCACTGAACAATGAGATGCCTCCTCGCCCCCTCCATTCCCAAGGTGCGGGAGCAGCTTCCCTTGCTTCTTTCTGAAACGAGCGATTTAAGCCGCGTGCTCCGCGCGGAGCGGCGAGGGGGCGGGCGCGAGGGGCGGGCGCGAGGGGCGGGCGCGAGGGGCGGGCGCGAGGGGGCGGGCGCGAGGGGGCGGGCGAGAGGGGCGGGAGCGAGGGGGCGGGCGCGAGGGGGCGGGCGCGAGGGGCCGGGCCAAGCGTACGGGCGCGAGGGGCGGGGCAAGCGCGGCGGGCGCAAGGGGCGGGCGCGAGGGGCGGGCGCGAGGGGCGGGCGCAAGGAGGCGGGCGCGAGGGGCGGGCGCGAGGGGGGGGGCAAGCGGGTGGGCGCGAGGGGCGGGCGCGAGGGGGCGGGCGCGAGGGGCGGCGCGAGGGGGCGGGCGCGAGGGGCGGGCGCGAGGGGCGGGCGCGAGGGGCGGGGCCAAGGGGCGGGCGCGAGGCGGAGGCGGCGCGAGGGGCGGGCGAGAGGGGCGGGAGCGAGGGGGCGGGCGCGAGGGGGGGCAGGGGCGAGCGAGGGGCGGGGCGAGGGGCGGGCGCAAGGGGCGGGCGCGAGGGCGCGGCGCGAGGGGCGGGGCGAGCGGGCGGGCGGAGGGGCGGGCGCGAGGGGCGGGCGCGAGGGGCGGGCGGAGGGGCGGGAGCGAGGGGCGGGCGCAGGGGCGGGCAAGCGGCGGGCGCAAGGGGTGGGGGCAAGCGGGTGGGCGCGAGGGGCGGGCGCGAGGGGCGGGCGCGAGGGGCGGCGCGAGGGGCGGGCGCGAGGGGCGGCGCGAGGGGCGGGCGCGAGGGGCGGGCGCGAGGGGCGGGCGCGAGGGGGGGGCAAGCGGGTCGGGCGCGAGGGTCGGGCGCGAGGGTCGGGCGCGAGGGTCGGGCGCGAGGGGCGGGCGCGAGGGGCGGGCGCAGGGCGGGCGCGAGGGGCGGGCGCGAGGGGCGGGCGCAGGGGCGGGCGCGAGGGGGCGGGCGCGAGGGGGCGGAAAAATGATGGCGGGAGCAGCTTGGCGCTCTCCAGCTTGATTCCGTCCGCCCCCTCCTACCACGCCCTCTTTTCTCGCTTCTCCTTACAGTGTCAAGTTGACGGGCGAGATGTGTTGTTTGCTGTACACACTCTCCTATTATAGACCCCTAACTGGAGAATGTTACATTGGAATTGACATAGTTCTTTACAGATCATCAATGGCATATAAGTGTCATTACTATCGTTATATTCCCAAAATCATTAGCCAGTGGTTCATAAAATTGTTAATCGTCAAATAACTAAGATTAACGCATGTGATTGATTTTCCTTGCATTCTTGGAGTAGTCAAGCTTTCTATGCCGTTATATGCCATAGAGTAAAAATAGAAGGTATGTTTCTGTCAGTATTACCATTTATAATCTAAATTTCCTTCCCTTTACTTCATGTTTCGTTATCAATACCCTTTTCTTCTTGCCTTACTTTCCTCTCTCTACTTACCTCGGTTTCTCACATTAATGTCTTTCTCTCACGCCTATATTATTTTTCTTTTATTGTTTTTTTTCTTCTTTGCTTATCTCGGCCAGAAAATCCTTCGCGTCCTCATTACGTCCTCTGCATTCTTTTCCTTGGAAAAATGGGGAGGAATAATATATTAAAGCGTTTATGTTTTACAACGCACCATTGCCCCCGACCACGTCCTTCCTCAGGCCCGCCCTCCTCCTCTTCGATCCACCTCCTCCTCTCTCGCCCAACTTCGCCCTCTTTCCTTCGCAGTGTGGCGCGCCCCCCTTAACCCCAAATTCCATCTCCATCCCCCGCCGGGCGGGCTCGGCCTCTAACGAGCGAGTGTTTGGGGCATCTCTCAAAGTTCCAGGGGCGTCGTTTGATTAATGGAAAAGCAATAAACGTCACAATGAGCGACCGATACGAGCCCCGCCGCGCCGCCGCGCCTGATCGCCAGGGCGCGCTGAGCCCCGCCGCCCCTGAGCCGCGCTGAGCCGCTGCGCAGTGATTAGGGGGACAGCGTGCCCCGAGGGGGCCCGCGCCGCCCAGCGCTCGGGATATCCCTGACAGAGCGCGGCGCACGGCCGGCCGCTCGGGGCGCCCGCGGCGACACGCGCCGCCCGGGGCGGGGCCCACGCGCACGCGCACGTACACGCGCACGCGAACACACATGTACACGAACACGTACACGAACACGCACACGAACACGCACACGAACACGCACACGAACACGCACGCGCACACGAACACGCACACGAACACGCACACGAACCGCACACGAACGCGCACACAAACGCGCACGACACGCACACGACACGAACACGCACACGAAAACGAACACGCACACGAACACGCACACGAACACGCACACCAACACGCACACGAACACGCGCACGCACACGCTGCTGGCGAAAGGAGCCAGGCGAGGGGGAAAGTCGTTTAGCAAATAAAAAGACGGCCCGGTCTGGTTCCTTTCCGTTCTCGGACGGTGGTTCCAGCGGATTATTTAAATAGCCCTCGTACTTCATTGCTGCGAAGGGTTTACTAAGATTTTTTGAAATTTATTTCATTATTTTTTTGCGACTTTTTCGCAACACATCTCTTAGCCCTTATTGGGCACTGAACGCATAGAAATCTGGAGTAATCCTCCGTTTTGTATTTTGTATTTTTATCTCATCACGTCGCAGTCAGTGCCTTTTATCCCATCGGCAAAGAGCTCGGCGCCGTTAGTAACCAGGGTTCCCAGACGGTCACCAGTCCAGGAATCCATGGTGTCTCGAGTTGCTTAACTTCTGTGACTTCATGGGGGTAATTAAGCAATTCATCTAACAAAGCCGTTTTAATTACCCCACTAGAAGCTGCCTGAGGAATGAAATAAAATGCGGAGAGTTTCGAATCCAAGAACTAATATTTCATGTTCTCTTCCTATACTAAATAACTAAAGCTCCTGGGAAGACCGGACAGATTTCGAATTACGCACGTTTATGTCAAAGTCAAATCAGAAGACATTGGTCGGAACATATTTCAAAATACGTTTTACTATCTTAACATAGCACCTTTCTGAGTATTTTTATATTTAAAATTTGTAATTGTGATTTCCAAGTGCATAATGAAAATAAAGTTTAAACATATTATAGTTGCCCGGTTCGTCTATTTCGAGCGTAGTCATATGAAGTTTCATGAAAAAGTATCCATTAAAATACTTGTTTAACTTTTTGTTTAATTACAAAATTAGATTTAATGATCGACAATATGATACATTAAGTCGTAACTATTTCTTACAAATGCCGGGATAAAAATATAGCAATTCACAGTTTCAACAATATACTTAAAAGTGCATTGAAAAAACTCTTCTGTTGCTGACTTCTCTAGAATTCTTCCAGACTATCCAACATGTCATCGGCTAAGAATTGTGTCAATCGATTTTTCTTATCGATACGAATTTAATGAACTAGTGATAACTTCAGGAAGTGCCTTAAATCACTCCAAAACGCGTTTTAGTTACTTCAAAACACGTCTTTTTAAAGAAATTTCTTTAGTATTTCCGAATGGATGAAAACGGATCAGCTCCCCATCAGGATGCTAAGATACGTCAAATGACACCTAGTCATTCTTTAAATGAGAAATGTTATTTAACTGTAGAATGAAGAATTCCAAATTAACTCAAACAATAAATGTATACTAGGGGTTTTGATCAGTTTTTTCATGAAACAGTAGTCAATTGTTTTCTCACTTCTGTGCAAGTCAAGAGTCGCTCTATGTACGAAGAGAAATGAGACTCTTGTACGATTCATCCGAACCTATCTGACAACAGTACTCAAAATATCGTATACTAATTTCAGTGTTTCAGTCAGTTTATCACTGTTACGAACAGTGGTTTATATCAGTTAGCAATAGTATCCCTATTTTTCCAACTAGTGTTTTGAAATGGATTTCTACAACAACTTAATAGTAGATTTTAACAGTACGACAAGTTTAATAACAGACACTCTTATTTTAACTTCTTACTTTAAAAATAAAACTCATTAAAGTTTATGAACACTTATTTGCAAAAGAGGGCATATTGATAGAGGTTGAAAACATACACATTCACGAAATATTACACTCACAAAATCCACACCTATTCAAATAGAGAAAATTCTGTGGTACTATCTACTGTCAAATGGAGGACGAAGTACACGCGACCTCAAGATAGTAGACGCAACAGCATGACGTGTTCGCGCTCAAACGGTCCCAGGCTAAGCTTATTTACCAGCAGTAAAAGCGAACGCGACGTTCGCCGCACAGCGCACCGCCGCCTGCACTGGCGCTACAATCAACTAATGCGCTGGGCGCTCAGAGGGCGCGCCTGCGGCGGAGGATTTGCAGATCTCGAGGACCCCGCCCCCGCCCCCGCCACTGCCTCTGCCACTGCTCCTGCCCCCTGCCACACTGCCCTCCCGCCCCCTGCCTCCCTGCCACACTGCCCCCCTGCCCCTGCGTCTGCGCCTGCCCCCTGTGCCCCTGCTCCTGTGTCCCTGCTCCTGTGCCCCTGCCCCCGCCCCCTGCCTCCCTGCCACACTGCCCCCCTGCCCCTGCGTCTGTGCCTGCCCATGTGCCTGTGCCCTTGCCCCTGCTCCTGTGTCCCTGCTCCTGTGCCCCTGCCACACTGCCCCTGCCCCTATGCCCCTGTCCCTGCCCTGCCCCTGCCCCTGCCCTGCCCCTGCCCTGCCCCTCCCCCTGCCCCTGCCCTTGCCCTTGCCCTTGCCCTTGCCCTTGCCCCTGCCCCTGCCCCGGCCCCTACCCTTGCCCTTGACCTTGCCCCTGCCCCGGCCCCTGCCCCAAACCATTGTTCTCCGACGGACGAGGCGGAACCGAGGCAAGAACACGTGTTTCGCACTAAAAATGCAGAGAAAGCTGTCTTAAGCGGACGCCAATAGCAACAACTGACCGTTAATTCAAGTGGCCGCTTGTCAAGGTTATGAAGTTATTGGAAGCAGATCTTAATAGTGCTAACTGCTATGGTCTGAAGTACGTTCTCTAACATTTTTATTTACAACAAATCACAGAAAAAACAACTATTGGGATCATTTGCCTCTTCACGGCTAACATTATCATTTACTTCTCGAGAAGCTCGACCGAAAAGTGGGACAAGTAAACGTTTCTTTACGGTGCAATTCAGGCCCTGTAGAAACTATACAGCACGGTCGTCTGACGCCGGAGTTTGCGAATCCTATTCGCGCACGATTCCTTAATTAATTCCACAGGAGGAAAAGCACGAGTTAAGAGAACCATATGAATGCTGTGAAATTGACGAAGCTAATTTGTTGCAGATTCATTGAGAAAAATATTTATTAAAATCATCTGTAATTACCTGGAACGGAAATCAATGCCCCTGCGAGATAAGTGACTGTGGACAACTGGGAGATAGTTGACTACAGAAGTCACTGTTCGAAGTAATCTGACATTGTGACCGATCGCAGGAAGATATTAAAATAACACAATTTTCCGCCATCTAATTACAATATAGTTCAAACGCGCTTGAAATGACAGCTTAATAAATGTCAGTTGCAAATTGTACCGCTGGCATCTCATTCACGTAACGGCTGAAAATAGGGAATATTTATATATGTCTTATGAAATAATCAATCGGTTTCACAAAAGAATGGTCAATAGTGGAAACGAGGGCATTCTCGAGGTGATCGTTAGAGAACGCCATAACAAGGAAAAAAGTTAGCGCAAAAATATGTATGCAAGTATACTTTAAATCGACCAAATTCAACAACAATATTTTATTAGCACGTTTCAATCTTGTGTTTGGAATGTTCATCAGGTTATCTGTTTGGTTAATGTACAATTTAATATATCATGAATACTGTATATTGTACCAAAGAGATCCACCAATGAAAATCCCAAACAAAAGACTGTACGGAACTCGTGCAGATGAAAGGCTGTCTTAGGGAATTTTTTGTCAATTTTTAACACTTTAAATTGATATAAAACATAAATTATAACGTATGTATGCAAGATTTACATTATACGAATACACAAAATGATCGATTTTGAGAACTTCTAGCTACCTTTCTTATAAATCGTACGTAGGTCAACCAGCTTGGAAGGAAATTCAGGTTAGACTAGAAAAACCAAAGTATTTCGGCAGAAGCGATCACACTCACAAAATTCGAACAAAGAAACAAAATTCAAATCTTGGGAAATTTTCCTTAAATTTCAATTAAATATTTGAACAGTTTACCCGCAGCAATTTTCAAAGCTTTTCCTCTAAGTGTCCGAAGTTTTAGAAATAAGTTAGAGCAATATGAGAGTAATAGACATTAAATGAGTAAGTGCTGTGAAGTGCTGGTCAGAGTAATTCAAAGCAAAAACAGTGTAGTGTAGTGTAGTGTAGTGTAGTATAGTGCAGTGCAATTAAGTGCAGTGAACGCGATCAATGAATTAAAAAATCTAATTTAGCCAATATTTATGTAGCTTGTATTAAATTTTAGCATCACAGACATATAATTATTGGATATCATGACAGAAATGAAATAATTGTTATAATACTTAATATTAGTGATAGTATTGTACTGTACTCTATTATTATTGTTATTATTATTAATATTGTTATTATTGTAATTATTGATATTTAACTGCCACCGGGTCATACCCAATTGCAGTTCAAATAAATGTATGTATGTATATAATTCATATATCAAACATTTTGCGTCAGCACACGTTAAGCGTGTTTTCATATGATTTTTATGTACTTTCGGCCTAAAATACTTCTTTGATGCAAGGGTTTTCTTCCACTCAAGTCTTAGATCCACTGCGTTTTGCAGTTTCCCGTTCTTAACGACGAATTGATGATTGCCCGTCGAGAAAATGATTCTATAGTTCTTGCTGCGTTGGGTATGTTGCCGGAAGGTGACGAAGAAATGAAATGATGAGCCGCGGGAAAGCAGCCGTCCTTCTGCACACAAATAGCAAAATAAATGAGTAACAATGCTAGAGATGATTACTACTTTCACAACACTAGAACATTGAGTGCAAACGGCGTAGAATTTGCAGTTAGCTCCAATTTAATTCACTTTTACTTGTTGGGAGAAAATCTGATGCCAATGAAGGGAAAGTTAATAGTAAATTAATGTAGAAGTTAATGACAAAAATAAATTGTGCATTTGTGAGCGTCACATATAAAAGTAAAAAGATAAACGATGGATAATATTTCTGTACTAAAAACACGACTTCTAAGATACACATGAATACCTAGTCGTTTTCACCATGAGATATCCGTGCATTATAATTTGGCACGATGGAATAAAAAAATTCAACGTCACATTCCAATCCGTAATCAAACTTTATTTAAGTTAGAATTCAAATGGGGAATTCAACCCAGTCTAGATAAAATTTTATCGAAAAATTACTCCCTTTAATAACCGTTAAATTAATATTACAGAGATATGATAATTAATACAAGTAAGATAATTTTAAAAGTTCCAGGGACCTATAATTCATTTTGAAAATAAAAATTATTTCCCAATGTTCAAACACGCCACAAAATTAATGCTAACAGAACGTTTGGATACATAACAAATGATGAAGTGACAATGTCTGCTCGGTGGGGCTAATCAGTCATAATGCTATACAAAGTTCGCTGATCACTAAAACAATATTAGACATCCAAACACGTATCAATGGAAATCACAACAAAAGCAGATCACTCGTCAGATGCTATTTGGTCGCTTATAAATCAAACCAGCCATGAAAAAAGCTATGAAATGTTGATGTGTTTGGTCGTGTAACATTATCTTAACTAAATTTATCATGTTTATTTTGTTTTACAAAACAAATAATATTTCCCGGTCTTCGCGATCATGAGACTTGAAGCGGAAGAAACTGTCTTCTTTCAGACGACAAAATAAACGTTACGAAAAAATTAATCAACGTTCAAGTAAAAGCCCAAAAACTATTGCGGTTTATCATTGTTCAATTTCCTATTTATCGTGTAGTAAGTACAGTAAAGTAGAACGACGAGTTATCTATTGTGCTCGCGAACACATGAGAACCATTGTAAAAGCCAAATTATTTATTTTGCATTTAGCAGAGAGTGTCTGTTGCACTTTTACAGAGCACAGTAGATTTGTCCCTACGAGGTGACAAATTCGCTTTAAAAGTGTTGTCTACGTTTGTCGTATTTCATGCCGTGGTATATCACTTAATGCTCTTTACATGTTTTATCTCAACCCGCTAGTTTGATAACGTGAAAAGCGAACTTCCCTCCAATTGACCCATTCCTATAACAACGTAACAAGGTTATAAGAAGTTACTCATTTTCTTAATTGTAAAATTAATTTGCGAGTATAGTAATATAAAATTGGATATTGCACTTTTGAGGTATTGAGAGCATGTTACTCGATTGCATATCATTCTCCATGATCAAGCATAAACGTTTTCAACAACACAGATTACAGAAACAGAACAACTGAAGTGACGTGAAAAAGTAGCAAAACCAGACGGAGCAACAATCTACCATCAACCTCTTCCCATTACGATCTCCACAGCAATTTACACGCGTCGGAAGCGCGACTCGCTGGCGGCAACTTTGGGCCCCGCCCACCTGCGACGCTGCCGGCGCCACGTTCCGATTCACAAGGCCCCTCACTCGACCCGGCCCCTGCTCCCTCCCAGCCTCGCGACGCCCCACCGCAGTCCCCGGCGCACACTGGTTGAAGCGGGCCACAAACCTGGACATAAGGGCAAAATTCAAAGTGCGCGTTCGGAATTCTCACTTACAAATCTCGTTCCGGAGACATTGGAGCACACTACTTCAGCTGGTTGAATCGGGCCAAAAACCTGGCCATAACGGCAAAATTCGAAGTGCGCCTTCGAAATTCTCACTTAGCAAATCTCGTTCGGAAGACATTGGAGCACACTACTTCAGCTCCAGAAAGTTATTTCAATAATTTTTGTCTTCCTCGCGGTCTCGTAAAGTTTCCGTTGCTTGAAACACTCGAATTCTTTGATTCATGTCAACGATATTTGTGAAATTAAAAAAGAAGTGGTTAAATTGTTTTGCAGATTATTTTTGTATTTCCGAATAGAAGACACCTTTCACTATAAGTTAGGAATATTTTTAAGAAAAAGTGTCAAATAATACGGCTGAATTCTAGCGTATAGAGCCTAACAATGTTAGTCACGTACATTGTGGATTATATTTTTTGTCCTGCGTATTCCAGCCTCAATAATTTTTTTATTTATCAAGTAGAATGCCCTTAATCAGAATAACACACATTTAGCTGCACAAATCTGCCACCTTTTTGTTTTATAACCTCTTTACTGCAATGCTTCACAGTAAGATTTGACACTAGATATCCCGGAATTGCATTCTACGCCACAGGGAATTATTTTCTCTGAACATTTTATCGATTTCTCCTTCTTATAGTTACTTTTAATAAGAAAATAACTGATATACATTTTTGGAATGATAACAATATTAACCCTCGACCGCGAGAACTATTCTATCCATATTACAATACATATTATTTTTATGAGTCAGTTAGCCATTTCCAGACCCCATTTTCAATTAAAATTTATTATGATATTCGAAATCAGTGATCTCCAGAACCCTATACGTATATTTTTACGCATTTTTATTTGTTTTTAAATGAGTAGATTCGCCATTTTGAAGCCGCCATTTTGAATTTGAAATTATTTTAATAATTTTAAAAAATTTGTTAATGATATTAAAATTCAGCGACCCCCAAAACCCATTGATACCCATTTTTACGCAAATCCACTTGCATTTGCAATTATGACCATGGTTTAGGGGCGATTGCACCAGTGTGCGCCGCCACGCACACCGCGGCGCGTGCAGCGATGCAGCCCCACTCTCCCTTTCCTGGCGGCGGCGGCGCGCTGGCCCATGGGACGCGCAGCGCCCTCGTTCACAAGGCTGATTCACGGCCGCCGGCAAAAAGACGGCACGGCGCGGCGCGTCCGCGCTTTCTCGGCCAATGCACTTCCCAGCAGCCGCCTCGCGACGTGCAAGCGAGGCACACCGCGGTGTTCCAGATGAACATCACCTCTGCTCAAAGACGAGGGAGACTCCCAGGAAACGCTCGTTCGTTAGTGATTCCGGACGCGTCAACAGCTTAGGTCATTGGTCCCGTAAGTGGAGTGCTTGTTTTTTTCCTCGGGAGATGGCGGTGATCTTCCCCCGCTAGATGGCGAGATCCGGCGCCGACCTACCGTAGGCTAGTGGGGTTTCCCCCTAATCAGGACTCTCCCACCAGCAGGGCACCGCCCCAGCCGGGATAAGCTCTAAGCTCCCGACCGGTTTCCCGGAATATATGGGAGTGTAGTGCACGTTAGAGTAAGTGTGTGTGTGTGTGAGGGGAAAGAATAGGACAAGGAGGAGGAAGGACAGATCGCGCGCGGTCCGTGGCCCGTTTGATAAGGTACTGCTCCGGCATTCGTCTGGTGTTGATCGGAGAAAGCACGGAAAACTACCGATCAGAGCAGCCGGCCGCTAGAATTCTCGTCCAGACAGCGACTGAATTGGACCTAACTGAAAAGCTAGTGTCGAAAATCCTGCCGCCGTCAGGACTGAAACCTAGGATCTCCCTGTCAGAGGCGCTGCAGTGACATCAGTTGATGCACTGAGCCACCGCTCCCAGCGTCTTGCAGCGCACAACAATGGACAGTGGAAACAAACAACTACGTTCATCACATGCTCAGGAATGCTCTTCGCATGAAGGCGCACCTCTCTTTCGTCTAAACTCGATATCAGTATTGCCCTTATCATTCCACACACGCGCGCGCGGTTATTACTTATAAATATTTGAATATCCATATTTTGAAACAGTTCCGCCATCGACAAACAAAACTTGAAAGTAGAAACAAATGCACCTAAAGACATAATGGCGTTTTGGCTTCTCAACCTTATTGCGGCTTTATAAATATGGCAAGAAATTCACGATTTTCTAGTTCAAAAAGTAAGACGGCTAATAGCTAAAAATGAAACTCGTAATGGTGAAGAGAATAGTATGCCGAATCAGACGAGCAGAAGTGCTTCGCAACACGCCGTTAAGCGGGCCAACATGAGGAAATCTCTGCGCATATAGCGACAAATCCCGACTTCCAGACAGCGACGCGCGTCGCTGTCAGCCAAGGTCAACGACGAAACGACAGACCTCACGCTGAGCCTGTCGAGGCACCTGGTGCGCTCTGGGTGGACCGCTAACTCGGTGCATTGCTTGAGTTTTTATGGCGTGGCGATGATTTTATTTTATCTATAACAAATAAAACTAATCTTAAGCTTGTAAAATTATATCCACTTCTGAATAAAAATTCGCACCGCTCTGTAGATTCTGCATTAACTATATTTAAATATATAATTCGCCCTTCGTTAACTTATGCATGCCCCAATTGGGGTGGTGCAGCAAAAACCCATATTAAAAAATTAGAGGTTATTCAAAATAATTATTTAAGGAAAGCATTAAAAGCACCCTGGTTCATAAGAAATGATCAAATATTACGTGAACTCGATATTTTTCCCCTAAAATCCTGGATCCTTCGTCTCTCAGATAAATTTTATGCTTCTCTTTCTTCTTCTCTTGCTTATACATCTTTTCAATTAGGAAAAACAGTTAATCCATTCCCGGGAATTAAATCACATAATCCTAAAGATCTTTTACATCCTCCTTAGTTGTCTCTTCTCACAGTTTCTATCATTTATTGTAAAAATGTTCTTCAATCACGTATTATTTATAAACATAGTTTTTTAAGATCATTATGACTCTCAATTTTTTTTAAAAAAAGTCTACATATCAGTAATTTGTTTAGAGGTTGCTATTTAGTTTCTCCTCATATTCTGTATGATGGTAATGTAATTTTTCATACCCTTGAAAGACAAATTTTTGTCGAACAAGGATCAATAAATATTATTAAAAAAACTTATTTAAGTGAAGTGGCAGTTTTAAGTCACTCATTTAAATCAACAAAACATTTTTCTCTTTTTCATCATTTTTTTGCAATCTGTACCTTTTTTGGCCCACCATCATTTCCTTTAATACAAAATCAACATTAATTGTTTACAAAAGTGCAGACAAGCAATTTATAACATTAATTTAATACAGGAAAAACGATGTTAAAACAAATTAATTTGCCCCACGATCTACAAGCAATGTCGTCTTTGTTGGTAAATTTGCATTCAACACAATGTCCCATCCCTGCAACACGTGGGGAACAGAATTTCGCTTCCATTTCATTCACAGAATTCCCCAGTTTAAAAGTATAACACGACACTGGGGGTCAACATTGAAAATGAAAGAGTTCCCATCGGGAGCAAACCAGTTGAGGTGGCGCGCATGGTCAACGAATGAATTTCCCGCAGGTACGAAATTATTGAAATAAACAAAATTAATTATATTTTCTCCGAGGGAGCGATCAAATACGCATTACATATCAACAGGCATAAAGTAGTTATACAGTGATAGACATTGTAATCCCCAAAATACAAAGTTACACTGTCAGAAATTTCCGAATTACTTTAATGTAAATTACATTAAAGCAATTAGCATGAAAGCACACTAAATTTAATGAACACGTGTACATTATAATGCAAGAGTCAAAGCTCATATTTGAATAATTATGGTCATATCTGGAAGAAATGAATGAATTATCTTGATGGACTGGCGATTATGAATATATGATATGAATGGTGAGAGGCAGGCGAAACGAGAGAATACCTCTACATTAAACTGATTAAACACTGATTTTAACTTTTGTATTAAATTGAATGTACAAATATATGAAGATAATTGTAATGTATAAGCTTGCAATAAGTTTCATGTAAAATACAATAATCTACGATAAAATATCCGGGGTATATGAGATATCAAACCACAATAGTAGGCAAATAAATTTACTTTGCAGAAAATTCAGTCATACACGTGTTTCGGGAAATTTTTCCCATTATCAGTGGCTCTACGATATAAAATTAAATTCACAAATTAACATATGTAAAGCTGTAACTTACAAGGAAATGCATAATCTACTTGAACATTAAATTATTTAATTAGAGTACTTACCCAAGTACATAATTATGCATTTCCTTCTAAGTTATAGCTTTTCGTATAATTTAATTTTATATTGTAGAGCCACTGATGATGGGAAAAATTTCCCGAAACACGTGTACGGCTAAATTTTCTACAAAGTAAATTTATTTGCCTACTATTGCGGTTGGTATCTCCTATATCCCGGATATTTTATCATGGATTACCACAAAATCTTCGCAGCCACTGCAGAATTTACAATAATCTACATTAGATTTAATGACAACTCTCACAGTGTATCTCTCTTTGCCTGACGTTGGATTTAATCTACTACCAAAGGTCTGTATCATGGGATAATAAAATCCATAATGGTCTCAAACACTTCATCACAGATTACTTTCGGAGCTTGCAATGGAGAGACACAACATCAAGGACAAACAGCAAAGCGTTGCAGATCGCCACAATCCAAGTTGCACGCCGAGGAAACCGGTTCTCCTGCGCTAAGCTCATCGCACGTGGCGAATAATTTGCCTTGATCATGTTCCCTCCACCGAAGCATGGTCTCCATGCCAAACACTCCATCGCCGGTGATGGGAGCGCAGTTTCCTTCAATGAGCTTCTACAACGCCAAGGTCTAGGAAAAACCATTCATTCTTCGCTACAGCACTACACTCACATTTCTAAGTCTTTAGAGAGTTTAATAGAGAACCAGCATTACAATATTTTAATAATGAAACTTATCATTTCCACCTTTTTTATAGTCTCGAATTCGCTCGCACTTTACGGATTAAGAAACTTGTTATTATAACGTGTGTGCACTATTGGAATCTCGTGAACCAGTTTATGCAGTTTTAAATTATCTGTCAAAGTAATGTGATTAAAAATCGCACGAAAATCTCTTCATAATCTGAGCCCCTCTCTGCCATACAGCACAACGTAGGCAACAGCATGTTTCTTTTTGCTACATTTATAATACAACCTATTACGGAAAGCTATTGAATGGCATACGTGGTTGGCTTTTAATTTATTGAGGTTTGCGGTAAAATGTTATTTGTAAATGATCAGCCTTTCTCTGTGGTAAAAATATTGAAAATGGAATATTAAAAATGTGGTCGCTTTATTGTCTGCTCTCTTTTGCATCCCACCATACAGTTGATGTTTAAATATTGTTTCAGCTTATGTTCAAGCCAATGTACTACGGTTGTATACAGGGAAATTTCTCGCACATCTTTCAAACTGTACACAATTGACAAAACATTCTACTTTCAGAGAAAAAAAAATTGGGCGATGAAATTCATTATGAGAGTACTAATACCTCATTCCTTGGCGATTTTTCAAATTATTGCCTTTCATTATAAACCTTTTCTTTTCATTTTACATATATTTAGTATAATACCTACTTCAAATAATGTGTGGTTAATATAAAAGAGATATCCTAAAGTATTTTCTCCCGCGTGGTTGCTTCCTTGAATTTCAAAAGACAGACCGGAAAGCGCAAATAAAACCGGATTTAGGAATTGTGGAGCACCCAAGCACAAAATAGTGTTGAGCCCCCTTCCGAAAAAAAATCCTGTAGATTTATTAAGACATACTCATTATAACAGAATATATCTTTGTACAAACACAAATGAAACTTAACAAAATGCTTGCAGAATTGATCATCTATTATATTTTTTTTAATTTGCTGACAAATATATGATGTATTTGTAGGCAAATTAAAGTAATCCGCATCATTGTTTGTACGTGTTTAATTGTGCCAACGAATGTGTTGTATTATCCCACAGCTCCTGAAATAAGAACATTTTAAAATACTTAATATCGAGTACTGGAAGTAGATTTCTCAACAAGAACTTCAGAAATGCTTCCTTAAAAATAATCTCTTTGTTAACAAAGAAACTAACTGTAAATATTCACTTACTAAAATTTTTCAAACGTTTTACAGCAGCTAAGCGAATGTGACGATTTAAATTCTGACTTCTCGATTTCCTAACCTGTCGTAAAAATGGATGTATCATCTTTCAGGTTATTTGGTGTCTCTGAATCCTGGCACGATCGCATGTCACACTAAATCTCTTAGGTATCAAGTCAGAAAGAAGAGTTCTATGTAAATTAACTTACTGGATTATCTGACTCACAAATACCAGAAGAGCCAAAAACATACTTCAACGAGAAAGAAAGAACCCCAACGACCAAAGGTTGCATGAAAGCATACTACATCGAGATAAAACGATCAACGCCTTAAGGTGCAGTGCTCGACTGAATGACCGGGAGCGGTAGCTCAGTGCTTCAACTGATATCACTGCAGCGCCTCTGACCGGGAGGTCCTAGGTTCGAATTCTGACGGCGGCAGGATTTTCGACACTAGCTTTTCAGGTAGGTCAAATTCAGTCGCTGTCTGGAGGAGAATTCTAGCGGCCGGCTGCTCTGTTTGGTAGTTTTCCGTGATTTCTCCGATCAACCAGGCGAATACCGGAGCAGTACCCTACCAAACGGGCCACGGACCGCACGGGATCTTTCCTTCCTCTTACTTGTCCTATCCTCACCCCTTACACAGGCACTTACGCTACCATGCACTACAATACATATTCCGGGAGATCGGTCGGGAGCTTAGAGCTTGTCCCGACTGGGGCGGTGCCCCGCTGGTGGGAGAGTCCTGGGTAGGGGAAAACCCCACTAGTCGACGGTAGGTCGGCGCCGGATCTCGGCATTCAGCGGGGGAAGATCACCGCCATCTCCCGAGAAAAAATCCTGCACAACACTGACGAAATTAATAACCAAAGCAGTTGACGCGCCCGGAAACACGAAAAAAATCAATGAATCGCCTGAATGAAAGGCGTCTAGGAAACGTGCCACGCGACGCAAGCGCACGTGGGCGAGGCGGCGGGGCCTGCGCGCAGGGCAGCGGCGCGCCCTATCGGCCCTTGCATCCGCCCCCCACCCGGCGAATTACGAGCGCTATCTCCACGTGCTTCCTCCAGGGCAATTTGCAACGCCATCGCGATACACCCGCCCCACGCCGCGTAGCGATTACAACACGGCAGCGCAGGGGCGCGCCGGAGCGGTGGCTCAGGGCATCTGAGCTCTGCTCATCTGAGCGAGGTAGAAGCAAATTTCTGAAATTAGCTTTGACGCACCACCCAAAAAGTCTACTTTTGGGCCAGCAACAACAAGTTGAAACATTTTCATTTAGCGCGTTACACTCAAGTAGGTTCCTAGCGTACTAAGCTCTAGAACACGATATAATATTAGTATTTAATCATTTTCGCGTCTGTTCCTCTCAGTTTGCCAAGAATCGGCCATCAATGTGTCTTCGGGAGGTCGTGAACAGTGCGAGGTGGAAGTAAATTAAAGTCCCTAACAACATATTCGCAAGCAATTATATGACTAGATCTTTGGACGTAGTTTATCTCGTTTTCTCACCGTCTCCTTTCTTTCCTTACTTCTTCTCCATCACTCTCTTCCTCTGTTTTCTTCCTGTCCGAATGTTGGCAAACAAAAAGTGCTGAGAGTGGTTCCAACTCCAGTTGTACATTGAGTCAGGATACATCTGCGCCGACAAGCTGCATATTCGCTGGGTCGAGCGCGTGTTTGCTTTGTTCCGATGGGTTGTCAGTCTTCAATCGGCCATCAAAGCAGGGCGCGGTGCGGCGCGGCGGGGCAGGACGTGGCGTGGGGCGTGGCGGGGAGGGGCGTGGCGGGGAAGGATGTGGCGGGGAGGTGCGTAGCGGGGCGTGGTGGGGAAAGGCAAGACGGGAAGGGCGTGGCGGGAAGGATGTGGCGGGCAGTGGCACGGAGGGATGTGGCGGGAGGAGCGTGGCAGGGAGGGGCGTGGCGGGGAGGGGCGTGGCGGGAAGGGGCGTGGCGGGGAGGGGCGTGGCGGGGAGGGGCGGGGCGGGGAGGGGCGGGGCGGGAGGGGCGTGGCGGGGAGGGGCGAGGCGGGGAGGGCGGGGCGGGAGGGCGGGGCGGGAGGGCGTGGCGGAGGCGGCGCGGCGGGGCAGGTCGGAGCGTTGCGTGGCGGGGCGCGGGGGGGTGGGCGGGGCGGGAGTGGCGACGCGGCTGCCGCAGGCGCGCGCGTTTGGCACACACGGGCCTTCGCATCGCCCTCCGGCGCGTTTGTTCAGCGCGCGAGCACGACTCGGCCCTTTGTTAACACGACGGCCATAAACGAGTGAGCCGTCTCGCACACGGGGTTTGTCTTGGCTGGTGTTGACGCTCACTGTTAGAGTGCGAAGCCGGAGCAGGTGAGCTGAGAAGGCGAGAAGGCAACGACGCGACGAGGCGAAAACTCAGAAAAATTACTGTGCTTATTCCCTTCGTGTATGGAAATCAATCATGTTTCAATTGAGTATAGCTGCGACTGTTTTTAGAACAATTTTCAATGAATTGAATATTCTATAATATAAATATTAAGCAAGACAGTTTCACTATCCAACCAACAGTTCCAAAAAATGGAAGAGGAGGAAGGAGGAAGAAAGACAAGGAAAAGAGAAATAAAGATGATAGAGCCAAGGAGGAAAGTAAGAAAATGAGAAGATGCAAGAAAAGCAGGAAGATGAAAGAAAAGGAGGATGGAAAGAAAAGGAGGAACGAAAAAAAGAGGAACGAAAGAAAACGGACGAAGGACAGGAAGAGGAAGGGAAAAGAAAAGGGGAGAACGAAGAAAAGAAAGAAGGTGAATGAAGGCAAGAAAAGGAAGGTCGCGTGGGCAGCGAGGCCGCAGCGGTTGCTTCGTGGGCGGCGGCACGGCAGCCAGCAGGCGCGAGCGGCGAATCTCGTCCGGCAACAGAAAGCGAATGACGGTCGCCGCAGGCCGGTGGAGATCGATGGGGTGCACGACCTCCGCAAACACGGCGCGGCAGCGACCACTCCCCCTCACGCCTGCCCGCTTCGGACAAGCCTACACACGCTCCAAACAGTCCACAACAGTTTTCTTACAACTATCACAAGTGCTCCTTGGTTTATCACAAACAATTCCACATTGACTCCATACAACACCATATGACATATCTCACAACCCGGTTCTATCACTCCATACCTCAAATTCCACACCTAGACAACTTCAGACCCCGGAAAACTCCTCAGAGAACCAGAATAAAAAATAGATACCCATACCAGGCATTCCTAGTCAAATTGTTTGAAATAGATTGTTTTTAGAGGTGTCTGGAGATGATTTTCTCACGCAAATTAGTTTGTAGTTTAATTTTAGGTAAATTAGAATGTAAGCCATTCAATACATATGTAAAGTGTATTACGCACCAAACTGTGTATGCTCTGTAAAAAAAAAACAAAAAATGCGGCCGAGCGAAGACGGAGCCTGCGGGGACCCAAAGGCCACCGGCTCAGCCTCGAGCACCTAATTGAGGCAATGTGCCCACTGAAAACACCGCAATATTCATCGCTTCAACTCTTATTATCGACCTCATACAGAATAAATGAAACTAGAATAATATATATTATTTTTTTACGAAACTATGTAAAGAACTATCTGGAAAAGAAATGAAATTTTTGTAATGCCTTTTAATTTTTGTAAATTCACATTGTCATTAAATAGCAAGGTCCAAAACGATTTTAAGTTCGGCGTTTAATTTATTTTTTTCATATTTTTTTATTTGTTTTAATTGTTTGATTGGCGTATATTTATTTGGAGCTCGCTTGGAGATCGAAGGAAGTTGTTCTACGCGCGTTTGGTTACATCGGCCCACTGCGCCCCGCGTCGCGTGAGAAGGCCCAGTGGCCTCACGTGAGGACGCCGAGCCGGCGTGTGTGGCGGGACGCAGGCAGGGCGATGGTAGATCGTCCGCGGATGACATGGAGTCGCTGACCCTCCTGGCACCCGGCTGGACACTGGACAATGTCAGGGCTCAACGGCGGGACACAACGCAAGGACACACGCACTGGGAAGTCGTAGCAAGGGACAGGAGGACACGGAAATAGAGAGCGATAGGAAATAGGGAAGAATATGACGAAGAGACCATGACGTAAAGCCATTTATTTTCCTCCTGGCACTCGGCTGGACACTGGACAATGTCAGGGCTCAACGAGCGGGACATAACGCAAGGACACACGCAAAGGGAAGTCGTAGCAAAGGGACAGGAGGACACGGAAATAGGAAGCGTCGGGACATAGGGGAAGAATATGACGTAGGGACCATGACGTAAAGTATTTATTTTCCTCCTGGCACCCGGCTGGACACTGGACAATGTCAGGGCTCAACGAGCGGGACACAACAGAAGGACACACGCAAAGGGAAGTGGTAGCAAGGGACAGGAGGACACGGAAATAGGAAGCGTCAGGATATAGGGGAAAATATGATGTAGAAACCATGACGTAAAGCCATTTATTTTCCTCGTGGCACCCCGCTGGACATTGGACAATGTCAGCGCTCAACGAGCAGGACACAACGGAAGGACACACGCACTGGGAAGTCGTGGCAAAGGGACAGGAGGACACGGAAATAGCAAGCGTCAGGAACTAGGGAAGAATATGACGTAGAGACCATGACGTAAAGACCATGAGGTAAAACGAATTATTTTCACTAAAACTTAGAATGGAAGGAAATAGATAGGTTAGAATGGAAGGTATGATTGAGAAAGCAGATTTACTACAAGTTACAGAATGAATAGCAGCAAGAAATTATCAGATAACATATTTAGAAAAAATTCGCCAATGTCTAAATCTAATTAATTCTCCTGTCTAGAAATGTGAGTATGAGAGATACAGTTCCTCTAGAAATTGGCCTCCTGTGAAATAATAAAGCCTTCTGTAGAAATGTATGTGAAAGTCATGCGTGAAGCAATGTCTTTATTTTCACGTGGAGATGACACGATCGTAATAGTTTTATAAGAACTGAAATGGGCAAGCGATGGCAAGTGATGGAGAGAATGTGAACGTCACTGACCACCGTGTGTTGTGTGCTGGTGGCGGTGACGACAGGAACGAAAGTGTCCTGACGGATCCTTAAGAGGACAGAGCATCACTGGCAGCCGGTTTTCCATTAGTCGCGTTCCCGCTTGCCTGGGTGACTCAACCGACTGCTCCTTGAGACAAGTGCTCACCCAAACATAGTACACCTTCCGAGTGTTCTTGGATTTTGACCTTGGGGAGCAGCAGAGCGTCGAAAAGAAGAGTGTTACCTCACCCAATTGTTCCTATTTCTTAAATACCTTTAGGTGAACATATTTGAAAAGTCGAGCAATTTAACAAATTCAATTAAAAGAGCTTTCAGCAACAAAACAACTTGCTATGTAGCTATTACCAGACACTTGATGTATTCTAGAAAAAGTACAAGTTCTGCTATATGTTAAATAAATTACAATATCATAAACAGCTCGATCAGAACATTAATTTTAAAAAATCAGTCCCTAGTTTTGCTTTTCTGACATGTACGAACTAAGAACACAATATCTTGCGTTGTTATGGATCTTTTATTACGACCACGAACAATTACGAAAATCACAGTTAACCTGCGAAACTTTCGACAAATCTCCAAGTGTAGTTACAGAGATTTATCAAAAATCGTATCTTGATCTTCCCCATCATCATGGCGGGGTGTACACGTCTCCTCGCAATTTTGTGTGGGGTACGTATACCAAAATCCGGAATGCCCGGTAATGTGATCTTATCTATTGTATCCCCTCAATAATTTGGTGATGACCCCAATCGTGTTGACGTACCGACTAGTCATAAGAAACATTGCGCTAACACGATTGAAAACACTCAAGATTCGTGATAGATGCAAGATGACACACAAAGAATGTACGACTCATGAGAATCTGCTCTATTGAGTGTCACACCGCGAATACGTCTTATCCAATACGAACGTGTAACACAACATTACTAGACAGTTCAGAAGTCGTGAAGTTTAGACGGAGTCACGCCCCATGTAGCACGTGAGTGTTCGATCAAAGAATAACGAGCACCCAAAATAAACGAACAAAACATTCGACAATGATGCCATTGTCTGCACTTCGAAGACCTACGCGACAGAGACAGATGATACGGACAAGAAAGTCGTATTCAGTCAGCGAACACGAGAGTGAACACGATTCGAAACAGGGTCCTCCGGAACACGTGGTCAGCGCAGACCACAATGAAGCACAATGTCCGCACAATCTCTTTATGTCATCACACGATCTTGACATGATTAAGGGACAAAGTCACAACAGCAGCCGCGAAATTACTGTATAGACACTGTCGAGATCTCTTAGGACAGAGCTTTTTATGACACGTGGGAACGATAACGAATAAAAATACCAGAAACATAACCACGTGAAACGTGACTCGACAATTGTAAGGCTACCTTTACATTGCGAATGGGAAAACATACGCACGCACGACGCACGAGTTGTCACGCAATTGTCACGCACACTGTGACGACAGTCACAGGATGTCAGAGGATGACTGTCAGAGGATGACAGTGACAACGATGCAAGACAAGTGACGTCTCCGCTCAACACCAAGTGACGTCTCCGTTCAACAATAAGTGACGTCTCCGTTCAACAATAAGTGACGTCTCCGTTCAACAATAAGTGACGTCTCCGTTCAACAATAAGTGACGTCTCCGTTCAACAATAAGTGACGTCTCCGTTCAACAATAAGTGACGTCTCCGTTCAACAATAAGTAAAAGTGACGTCTCCGTTCAACAATAAGTGACGTCTCCGTTCAACAATAAGTGACGTCTCCGTTCAACAATAAGTGACGTCTCCGTTCAACAATAAGTGACGTCTCCGTTCAACAATAAGTGACGTCTCCGTTCAACAATAAGTGACGTCTCCGTTCAACAATAAGTGACGTCTCCGTTCAACAATAAGTGACGTCTCCGTTCAACAATAAGTGACGTCTCCGTTCAACAAAAGTGACGTCTCCGTTCAACAATAAGTGACGTCTCCGTTCAACAATAAGTGACGTCTCCGTTCAACAATAAGTGACGTCTCCGTTCAACAATAAGTGACGTCTCCGTTCAACAATAAGTGACGCTCCGTTCAAATAGTCGTTCAACAATAAGTGACGTCTCCTTCAACAATAAGTGACGTCTGTGCTCAACAATAAGTGACGCTGACCTGTCACGCCAACAACAACAATAACAACACGGGATGGCGGCGTTGCTCCGGAAGGGGCCACTCACCCTTAAGCGGACGCAGGCGGTGTCTGCGGCGGTGGCGGAGGCGGTGGCGGCTGCAGCGGCGGCGGCGGCGCGG
The DNA here is from genome assembly GCA_964035755.1 of Teleogryllus oceanicus. NCBI lineage: Eukaryota > Metazoa > Arthropoda > Insecta > Orthoptera > Gryllidae > Teleogryllus > Teleogryllus oceanicus. The sequence goes on from CAXIVR010000009.1 coordinate 11,753,543, forward strand.
CGACCGCGGCGGCGGCGACGGCGGCGGCGGGTGCGGCGGCGCGCTGCACGAGACACTGCGTGGGGCGCTGCACACGACCCGGAGACGAGCACGGCCACGGCACGGGGCGCCGAGGGAGGCGGCGGACGCGTGCACCGGCCGCACAGCACACACGCACGCACACGAACCGAGCACACACACACACGCGCGCGCGCACGCGCAGCGGCAGGCAGCGGCAGGCCGGAGGAAGCCTTCGCACCGGGCGGAGGACGCAAGGCGACTGACGGAGGCCGACTTGACCTCCTCGCGCGCGGCGGCGGCGGCGGCGGCGGCGGCGGCTGGCTTCCTGGCGCCGTGCGCGCCCCACCACCGCCCCGCCGCCCCCCCACCCCGCCGCCACGCGCTCCCTCGCGCCCCGCTTAATTCGCTCTGCACGAGAGCAACTCGCCAGCGCCAAATTGCGTTTCAATAATAAATGATACATGAATTTCCCTAAACACTTGGGTGAATGAATGAATGAATGAATGAATGCGCGGTAGATTTCCGACGAAATTTTTTTTTAAAAAATTTTAATTTTTTGCACATTACGAAACAACAGCGCCAAATTTCATTTCAATAATATACCATACATAAATTTCCCTAAACACATGAATGAATGAATGAATGAATGCGCGGTACATATTCGACAAAACGAACTTTAACTCCATTTCGTTTTACATCCAAGAAAAAATACATTTCAAACATGTTACAAGAATTTTATAGTTACGTAATGTAGCACATTACGAATGTACAACAGCGCCAAATTTCATTTCAATAATATACCATACATAAATTTCCCTAAACACATGAATGAATGAATGAATGAATGCGCGGTACATATTCGACAAAACGAACTTTAACTCCATTTCGTTTTACATCCAAGAAAAATACATTTCAAACATGTTACAAGAATTTTATAGTTACGTAATGTAGCATATATCGAATGTACAACAGTGCCAAATTTCATTTCAATAATCTACCATACATAAATTTCCCTAAACACTTGGATGAATGAATGAACGCGCGGTTGATTTCCGCGAAATGAGCGTTAACTCCATTTAAGTTTGCATCCAAGAAAAGATAAAAGTTCAAACACGTTAGAAGAATTTTATAGTTACGTAATATAGCTTAAATCGAATGTACACCAAGAGAATAACATTCACTTATTTAAAATCATGAGAAAAAGTCCACTTACAAACCTATCTTGTTTTCTGAAATGTTCATAACACCATTTGGATGTTGACCTGCTATTTTACTGTTAATTATTAACATACTCTTAATAATACTAATAGTAATACTACAACCTATAGGTGAAAAAAATTCTAAAGGTAAAACAGAAAACACTATTAAGATATTAAAAAATAAACAAAGGTTTTTTCAGTTTTGGCAAAAGCACTAAAAGTTCTCGAATATTTAGATCAATTGTGGGTCCTCTTTAAATGATCTGTCCTTCACTTAGCAGAGACCTTTCACAATTAATGGATTCTATAGTATTTTAATTTCATCGCGTTTGGTCTGTTTTAGAAGTGATCCCCTTAAGACTGACGCCCGTAGAGAATATATTTCTCCAATCACACAATCAATAAGCGGAACGAACTTCGACGATTTCTAAATGAGGTATGAAGATGTTAAAACAGCCGTAAGGCAAACAAGGCTCGTAGGAATACTGTACATAGAATCAACGGAACCCATGAGCGAAAAGTTAGTGCTAAGTCCCAATCTCGGGAGTTCTTGAATTCAATCATTATGACTATAAATATAAAAAGTAAAATTTAAAATTTTATTATACTAATGATTTCACATCAAAAATAAATACCTGACTTCCGAGATATCTTTTTAACTGAAATAACAAAAATTCAATTCGTATATTTGCCTCACTCCTCACACCGAAGACTTTCTTTACTTCTGGAACATAGTACTCGCCCCCTTCAAGGGCTAACTGCCATCCGCTCTTGAAACAGCTAGTTTTAATTCCCAATGATTAACAAATTCTTAAATTTGTGATGTTAATTATATTACTCGCAATTTATAAATATATTACCTTACCCAAAGGATGGACTCAGAAGAAACCATTTTATCGAAATTAAACTGAAAAATTTAATAAATTTGAGTTTTGTAGGGTTTCCGTCGGAAGATTTATCACAAGCACTAAAGCAAGTATAATTAAAGTGAAGGACTGTTAACAACGTTGTATCTGAAGTGGTCTGCAAATACATAAATAACGCCATTGTCCGCTGTGCATACTGTAGCTGAAATTTTGAGTTCCCCCCCCCTCTTTGCTGAATTTTGAATTGAATTGAATTGAATTTGCCTTTATTTTACGTGGCGAGACTCAGGTCATGAGGCCTGCTCTTCCGTCTGACCACGCAAATGTTACGCTCCTTTCACCTACTAGGGGAGAAAGAAAGTATTACTTGGGCGACGAAACCGGCAATTTGAATTTAGCTCAGAGGCTTCATTTAGGCTTGAGGATCTTTTACATGCAGTAAATGTACTAACATGGGACATCCGGCTTCACTTCCCCTCCGAAGGAAGGCGTACGTAGGATTTTTTCGCCCTTAAAAATCCATGGCTTCGATCAGGTTTGAAGCCGTAAACTTCGGTATAGCAGTCCGATACGCTAACCACTACACCATCGCCGCCAATAGAATTTTCAGAACGAACGAAAGCTATTCCCCAGCAGAAAGCTGAGGACGCTATAAAAACTGGAAAGGGTGAAGGCGAGGTGGGCAGTTGCTTGGCCTTTGGTTCTTGGCAATCTCTCTCCACCGCGTCAACTCGAGAAATGACCTTGAGTCAACGGCGCTTCGCGACTGCGAGGGGAGAGCGATTAGGACGGGGACGGAGCTAGAGCAAGGCACGTCTTCCTTGGCGGAAAGACGATTTCTCTCTTCTCACCACGAGTTAAAATCAGCTACGTTCTTGTACGCCAGGCGCGTCAAACCGCGCCCACACGAACTACTTACCCGCATGGGGAGCCCGGCGCTCCTACGGGCACGGGCAACTTCTCCTGACTCCGAACTCATTTCCCCTCCAAACCCACAAAGGGGTGTACATGCTCAAGGTGAAGTGGAGCGAGGGGGCAAAAATGCTAAATGGTTTGCCAGGTTTTTTCTATCAATAACCGAGAATTGTATTATGTTTATATTCATCCCCTACTTATTACTATTTCATGTTTATTGTCTTACTAATTCTCTCTTATATATAAATTTTTGCTAAGTGACAGGAATATGTTTGAATGGCAAATTCTTCCTTTATTTTCGTTTTGTGGTGTTAATTAAATCATTCAGTTATTTACTGTATTTATCGATAATGTGAAATGAATTGATAGGTCCCTGTAAGTTAACAATTCTCCCTTAAGAACGGACAGAGCTTCTAACAGTCGAGAATACTCGTCAGTTAAATCTCCAAACCCAAACGTAGAAAGTTAATGCTGTTACATCAATTGTTTATTAAACAGGATTTCAACATCAAGATTCTACTTTTGATTCATTTTTTTTAAATTTTGCTCCTAGTGGAGAATTTGAAATCGGACTAACGTATTATTTCATTTCCATGAGCCATTTTCTTTCTTCAAAGAAAAAAATAGGAATTAATATAGCTAAATGTGTGACAATAACTATCAAGTAACTTCTTCGAAAGCCTGTCATGATCCAATTATCCAGTAACTCCACTCCGTAGCAGTTTGCACAACCCTTACTTTTTAATCTCGCGCCAATTTCCTGGACGGAGTGCCCGCGAGCTCTAGTAAGCTTGGTAAATTATTTTCATCCAGTTTTCTTTGAATTTTTAAAAGAAAAAATGATTTATATTATTTTTAATTTTTCAATAAAAGTATATTCATATTTTTAGTTTCATTCGTGTTTCGAATGCGCAGAAAAAAATAATGCTTCTATCTAGGCGCTTGACTCTAAATGAATGAGAAAGTTTCGCAAGTAGTGAGTTTGCGTTACACTCTGGATACTCCAAATGTTGCAAAGATATCCTGAAATAGACGGCCTTCGGCTGTTATTGCAAATAATGTCCAAAATTAGTTGCATGCATGGCCGTAAAGTGAGTTCACTATTCAGCAACTTTGTACGAAATACAAGTCATTGCTCCGCGCCTGAGAGCCCCTGCAGTAGGCAACCATCGTGGCACAGGAGTAGAAAGTGATGTATGGAAACAGGTGGTAGGAACTGAACTCGTAGCTATCCATTTGTTTAGACCATTCTAAAGATACGAATCGAGCACACAATCGATTAAAATAGACAATTTATTTTGCAAGGTAATTGCGGAACAACATATGCACACGTTAATCGTGTACATTGTTTCTCATTGTGTGTTGTTCCTTCTGGCATCTTCCAACTGACTTGGTCCTTTGCAACAATATCTCCGCTTCGAGTGCTGCAGAGTCATTTAATCACGACCTTCATCATATCCCTCCAGCGCAATGCAACAATGAGTTGAATGAAGTGTATGTGGATGACGTGTTGCATGAAATGCAAATCGAGGTGGGGATCCAGGTATTTAAGTCACAGACACCTCGCGGGCAGACATGATGAGCCGTCTGGGTACATAACAAAAATACAGAGTCTATTATGAAAGTAATGCGCATGATTTTATTGTGACGGGACTATACATAGCAACGTGGTAAAAATCGGTCGGGAAATGTGGTTGGTGTTTTTTTTTTTAAATTTTTATTTATTTTTTTTAACACGGCGCGATGGAGCGTTCCCTTGAACAGCGATACGCCATCGAGTTTTGCGTCAAGGACAATTGCATTTCAAGGCTACAGTCCTGGAGGTGGCACAAGGCGTTCAAGCAGGGCCGCGAGGAGGTCGCTCACGAACCCCTTTCTGGACGCCCAACGACGGCCAGAGCCGACGAAAACGTGCATCGTGTGCGCGAAGTTTTGCGTTCCGACCGTCGATTGTTGACACCCTACACATGTCCACATTTGCAGTACATGGGTTAGCGATCGAGGATCTGCAAATGCGCAAGGTCTGCGCGAAGTTTGTGCCGAAAGTGTTGACGGAAGATGAAAGAACTTCGAGTTTCATACTGTCAAGAACTGTTGGATTAGATTCAAAATGACCTGGACTTTATTAACACAGGAGTAACACCCCGGTGGTCCTCCTGTAGTATTCCTTGCAGTTCCGACTTGACTTGCGACGTTTTTGTTTCCCCAACTAAAGAAAGATCCGAAAGGAAAGCATTGGGAGACCGTGAAAAACATCCACAAGCGTTACTACGTTCCCGAAAGACATTACGGTCGAGGACTTTCAGGGTGCCTTCCAGACGTGGTAAACACATCTTCGCAAGGGGATGAGTATGGTGAAGAATTTTAAGCATTTGTACAGGTCCGATCAATAAATCTATTTTTCCCAGGAAATGCGCATTACTTTAATAATTGAGTCTGTAAACAGGTACTAAATGCTTTTAGTAGAAAAAAAATAATAAATGCTGGAAAATTAGTGAATAAAGTAGATAAGATGCTAGAAAGGAAATTAGTCTAGAAAATGCTGAATTGACCAGTAATTGCTTGAAGTGGTGTCAATAAAACCAAATCTATTATTTTATATAATAGCGAAGAGTGACATAGGTGGGTCTACCATTTCTAGAAGGGCCAAGAATGTAGAGGAGATGGCTAAATTCATGCTAATTAGATGTGCAAAACAGAAGCGCACGCACATTGAGACTCCAAAGCATGATTATAAATTTTGTTCAGATTTAATTAGGAAAACGTTGAGTGATTGGCAGAATATGTTCTTGGTAATACAATTGAAACGACTGAAGGTACTCTAACGTCAAAACAAGGAATGGATGTTTTTCTAAGATTTGTGATTATCCTGGTTATCAACAGATATTATCCAATGATTTTGGACTTCACCGGAGTACAGTTTACAACACTATTTGTTCTGTTTTGGAAAAAAAAATACATGTTATATTACATGAAATATTCTTGCCCTATATTGATTCATGTTTAGGAATAGCATGAACCAGACATGTATCCATTTCAACTTTCATGTTCAGTAATAGTAATTTGTGAAAAAAGCAAAAAATAATCCTTGAAAGTATGAACAAAAATTTTAATTGCATATCATTAGTATTCTTCTCCTCGCGCATATAATCAGAGTATCAGACATCATTTTTCATGCTGTTCGCAACACACCAAGTCAAAAGGAGGCAGTCAACTGTTTTTACTGACAATTGTGTAACAAATGCTTCAGCATTTACTTCAATACTTTAGCAAATGATTATTCGTAAAATTTTGAACAAATGCTATTGCTTTCACCAAACGCTTGGCGACATTACCTTTTTCTAAAACTTAATGCCATAAGCAAATGCTTAATACTGAAACTGAATAATAATCACTGATGGAGTGTACAAACAAAATCTGGTGGTTTTCTACAATCAAAATTACGAAGAAAATATCGTTTCCTTCTATGTGGGTACGGATGTAAATTTTAGTTAGAATAATAAATGTTAACCAATTATTATGAATTCTTACAACAATGACTTTTATATTGTTAATTTTCATTGCTTACGTGCCCATGTGCACCAGTATTTCAGTCAGAAAAATGTCTGTTTGCATGCCTGTTTTGATAAAATAAAGTAAATGTCTTTTCTATTTTATTTTAGACAAAATAAATGCCTGGATTTTGAGGCTCATGTTATTACATCATTGCCTCATTAAGTTTTTCAATTTACGTTTAGTTTGCCCGATATAAACAAGAGTAATCAAAGCAGGGAACACACTAGAAATTTTTGTCAAGCAAAAGAAAATATCTTTCTATTCTTAATAAAATTTATAAAATATAGATAAAATTTAGATTGAGATTTGTTCAGACACGCTCTTTTGTAAACTGATTCACGATTTTATGAACAAAGGGAATACAAATATTTCTGCTCGGTTCAATCTCAATGTTTCAAATATGAGAGATTTAATAATGTCTTCCGTTTATGAAATAACTGTTGTTTGAGGGGATATGAACAATTTAAGCCTTTACAGTCAGCGTTTACTACGAACTGTTGGGGTGGATCTGTGCTTCGCGAAATTTACATTCGGCTGTTGCGGAGTTTCTCCCTGACCTAATTCTGAATAAAGTTTATTTTACAAACATTTCTCATAATAAGATATCAAACATATTTCAATAAGGAAGTAATAAACACATCTTTCAAATCTCTCAATGAGCAATTATAATCGTTTCGCCGGGCATTACAAGAACCTAAACCTAATAATTTGACTCCATACAACAACATACGTATGGCATATCTCTCAACCCAGTTCTATCACTCCATATCTCAAATTCCACACCTAGACAACTTCAGACTCCGGAAAACTCTAGCCACACCCTAAGCTCTTCAATTGCACTTCATAAATATCCCTAGTAATTGCGTCGTTTGGATATTGAGTACGCGGAATTGTCAAAGGTAATACGCATTTACGACGGTTTCGTATACCTTGAGTTGCCTAATATCCAGGCGCCATACATTATTTTTCCTTTGGTTCTTTACATTTGCTATGCCATGCAATCCCGTTCAACTTTATATTTTGCCCACAAATACATATTTCACAAACATTTAGATCCATGAATACTTTTCAAACAGCGAGCTGCAGTCCGCGGATTGCATTACCAGTGACCATTGTCTAGAAATGGCAAATTTTAGCATCGATACGTCGATATATTACCAAACTGTTTTCGAAGCTGATGAAAACTTCGACAAAAAACATCGATATTTATCATATCGATGTTTTAAATATGATGAAACATTTCAAAGTAAAATGTCCTAGTTCCAATGGCATACATGAATGGCGATGTTAGTTTAAAGAATATTCAACCTTAAAATTGACTGACATCTCAATTTTCTAATCAATGTTCTACGTAATTAAGGTTCAAATTGCAATTTAATTATCATGTACAAAATAATCAAAAGTAGTGGTACTAAGACAGCATGTACTTTCTCTCCCCAATTAGGTCTCTAAAGAAAGATATGTTTACGGGGATGTGATGAAACGCAATTTGACTTTAAAAACATGAAGGATTTGTTGAAAAAAAAAACGCGTCTCAATATTCGCGTCAAATGCAACCCACAACACTCGTCAACCTTGTTGAAATCTATACAGTTAAATAATTCCTAAACGAAGCTTTCTAGGGCCTTAAAATTGACCTGAATTTTGAGGCAATGAATTTTGGACTTGAATTTTGAGGCAAAATGCATTGTAGAAACGTTTCTCGTACCGTAATCTATAGAATGAGGCATTAGTAACTTAAGATTGAGATGAGTACCACATCTGCCCGCGCTCACACGTCACGGACGCGCATACGTATACACATGGATTCTGGTTACATCCGTTATAGAGTTTTGTTTTCTAAATCTAGAGATAGGATTTATCCACTTTTTTTACCAGGGCCCTATATTAAGAGTTTTTCTGCCGAAGATTCGCCGTTTTTTTCGCGCAGCATTACATAGTTTTCCCTCTACTCCGTAGCGAGAAAGTAAAAGATAGCAACACTGGAGAAAGGTTACGAATAACAAACGGGTGACAGTTGTCAATAACTGTTCATTGGGGGCAATCCACAAGTAAAGCAAATGCACCTACTGGAAATTTTATTTATTTACGAGATTTTTTTTCAAACATGGATGTTTTTCGACAAATATATCGATCTGAAGAAAACATCGGAAGCAAAACATCGATGTTATAATATCGATGCATATGGTTGAGAATGTTCTTTTTTTGTTTGTTTTTGTTTTCCGCCATCCCGAGCCTTGTGTGTCTGAACGCATGCTACGACCAGCCTCTCTCCAGCCTCCACCACAAATCTCGCAGCCTCTGGACCTGCGCACGCAGCTCCGTTGTTGTCGGCCCATAATTACTCTCTTTGTGCGCGGCGGTCGCGCAGCCCGTTTCTTTGCGCTCTTCCTCTAACTTCGTTTCGAAAAAAACGTGGAAAAATGTGGCACATGTTTTATTTCGAAACGACCTTTAAAACATCTCCCCGCGGCGAAATGCAAGAGGAAGTTTTCATCTGCTTTGTGGTCTTTTATGAGTTTCGTAACGTGTCTGAAAAGCTCAACAAAATCCATCTAAACTCACGAACTGTCTCTAGTACTCGCGATGTGCACCTTATGTAGATCAGTCATTTCTTCCGCCAAGAATAGCTTTATCTTGGTCTTTTACTTACGAGATTGTAGAAAAATATTGTGTTGAATTAGAGAAAAATAAACAAAACAAGAAGTTCTACATAGCACGTAACTTTTTCGTTTTATTTGTAATGGTCACGTAACGTTCTAATACTAGTTAAAATCGAAAATGATTTTCCAAACCGTAAAAAAACGTGAGGGCTGAGATTCGAAACTCAGCACATAGGCCCCGCAAACAACCGTCTTATCCACTACTAGTTGAATGTGGTGTCGCCGACGCAGTCAACTGTTTTAAAAGTATTTTCAAGGGTTGAAAATTTCTTTCACACTTCATTTCTTTCATGCCTAGCTTTGTTCAAATACGTTCTTACAGTATCTGGCACTGCACTTCCCAATGAATCGTCGTAGCTGTTAATGTTACACTTCCGTTCAAAAATGCCCAACACCCAAAGCCCAACCAAGCCCCAGTACTCCAATGGTGAGAGGCGAGCACTAGCGAAACAAATTGAACATTGCGCTATCCACCATATTGTAGGCAAATGTGGGGACGGTCATTTAAAGCAGTGTGTCTCAACGCTCTTTTCACGGGATATTACGGACTCAAAACTTCGAAAATCACATTGTTATTGTTCCTATACACTATGAGAAATAAATTACGAAAAAGTTAATGTATTTAAAAAAACGTGATTGGAAATAGCTCGAATTGTTCGACTTTCAATTTTGCAAAGTTAATTTCATCATGCTTGCATATTTTTGTTGCCCTCCGTACCTAATGCATAGTTGTTTTTTTCTTTAAGGAGAGACTCAAATTATTCTTTAAAGTGAAAATGAATTAAGTAAAGATTGGCACAAAAAAATCTTCATTCTCAAGAATGCTATTAAAAAAAGACCAAAACTCATGTAATCTGTCTTCTAATGTTTACTTTCTGGTATACGTACGTATATACGGAGTAATATACGTAGTATCGAGAAAGTTATGTAATGCTGTGGCAAAAACGGTGATTTTTGGACAGAAAAACTCGTACTGTGGGGTCCGCAGAAAAAAAAATGGATACATTATGTTTTAGACTGTAGTAAGTTACTCCCTTTAACACGTTATGTAGTCAGATTTTTAATAATACAAACTAGTTTTCCAATTAATAAAATACTTTGGATATATAACGAATATATTTTCTTACTTCGCGTGTAGGTATGCTAGAACCAAATGAAAGTATACGTTTCAATTAGATGAAAAATGCTCATATTACTGAATGAAACATGTTTTGGTTTATTCATTTGGGTAATTGAATGTTGCTTCTTGTAACCCTAATGCTTCTTTATATTGGCCTTGAGGTCACAGAACCATGAAGCTCTCATTATATATTTTTATTAATGCGTAAATAATAATCTTTGTAAAATAAGATAAAGCACTTCAAAGTACTAATTCACATGGGACATTCCCACAACTCTCGTCGCGTACGGACATAACACGCCTGTCAGCACCTGCCAGGGAACTAGTTGCCTACAATATGGCAGCCTTGAATTTGTTTAACTGCAGCCAGGATTTTTGCTATATGACACGTGTTCTTCGGTAGCATTATAGTAAACGTGTGTTGTTTTCTTTCCTCATATTATTCAGCCCTGAGGATGGAAATCAATTTTCCGAAACGTCGGCAAACAAACAACTTGTAGTTCGTTCTTACTTCTGACCAAGCCTCATTAATCTGACTTATATATATATATATATATATATATATATATATATATATATAATGTTTTAGGGGGGCGTTTACAGTCACCTAAAACCATGTCACCTGATTCAACTGAAAAATGCTGGATTTTATTTTCAACCTCAGAACAGATCCGCGAAAAAACTAAACTAATTCGAAGTAGATCTATAACTGTGCAGGAATTGAACTGCGATGAGCGCTTTCAATATCATCGAGAAATTAGATAGTTTCATCGGTTCTGTGATATTGAATGTCAATTACTACTGTAACAAATCGCTTCCCTAACTAAATGTTTAAATTAACTGTCGAGACGCGTTTCAGAAATGATCCGAAAACGGCATTCAAATTTACGATAGGAATTGCCAATAAGGAATCGATTAGGAAAATTGTACCTTGCCGCTTAATTTGATTACTGAAGTAACTGAGGAATTCAGGATATGCAGTTATTGCAACTCACGGAAATAGTAGGAAATTGTGATAACATTTCATTCGATCTCCCATTATAGAAATATATTATTGGTAAAAGCTTATTAGTTTGATTCAGGAGATAATTGCCATATTTAGTTCAGATATTTGGTATATTTCTTTTGAAGTTGCGAATGTTAAAGTGAAGAAACATGTAAGTATTCTACAGATAGAATGCCTATTCTTGACAGAAATATAAATAATGTTGTTCTTGTAATTGCAACTATCACTATCCAGGACTAGTTCACAAGAGAGCGGTTACAATTTTGAGACATCCCATTATTTGAGACCTTGTCCGACCTTGGAATCAATAGCTAGATTATTATTATTATTATTATTATTATTATTATTATTATTATTATTATTATTATTATTATTCACGATTATTCCCGTTTAAAGAGAGCGTTTGAACTTGAATTCCTTTATGATGATTGTTTGTGTTTTCTCTGGGCCATATTTTCTTCATGTGTTCACTATGTTGTTTCTTCCGCTCTGCTGTCCATTTACATCCTGGCCTCGTCTTGCTTTCGGTTTCAAATGTATGTTTTTTGATGGTGTTCCTGAATTCTTTTATTATTATTATTATTATTATTATTATTATTATTATTTTATTATTATTATTATTTGCAACTAGACACTAGTCCCCAACATTTTTGAACATTTAAATACAAAGTAACACATACTAGACCATTTGTCTGAGGAGGAAAAAATTCCAATGTAAATTTTCTATTACTCGTACAATCAGAGACATCATTAAAATCCATTATACAAAGTGAAATTACTACTACTACTACTACTGGAGTTGTTGCTCCAAAAGAGTACCCCCATATAAGATGGTTTGCCTAAACCAAATGACGTATGAGTGGTTACATTATAATTCTAACATAGAAATAATATTTTTGAAAGGTTTCTTAGCTCCTGGCCCACCACCCACACCCCTCAATAGTCCAAAGTAGTTTTTTTTTTAATTTTAATTTTTACGCTATCTTAACACTATTTTATCTGACTGAAAAATATGATAAATAATAAGACAATTTATACTATCAGAAAAATATTTTTGAATATTTTACCAGACCCAAATTCAAACACAAAAAAATGAAAAAAATAAAAAAAAGTAATTTTTAAAGTTTTTTAGAACCATGGAACAGGCTGGAAAAGATCTCAAACGCTCCTCTTAAAACACAAATTGTAATGTTTTTTTCGACAGCTGAGCTGCATTTAAAAAAATAAAAACAATTTTCCCGCCATTAAACCACCTTGACTTTAAATATACCTTGAAAATATTTGGAACAGTTCGGTGCAATTATTTTAGTGTTTATTATACATTTGTATACACTGTTGTAGCGCCCACTAATATTTTGATTTTGGAATTTAGTAACCAATTATCACTTTTGTAATATTTGCAATTCATTGCATAAGTATATCCTACGCTAAGGAAAGACGATAGTTTTTGGCACTAGATAAGAAACCTTGAAAGTGTGATACTGGTAGATAGAGACACGCCATCCTCATCGAAAAGATTTCAGAAGAAAAAAAATGTTTTTCTACAACTTCATAAAAAAGACAAATTCTTTGAATCGCTAGCAGTACGTGAACTTCGTCATTTTTTAATCGCCATTAAAAAAAGATCGTTGCCAAGACAACTATCTTATTACCGTGAAAAAAGTCTTTTTTGCACTTTTTTGCACACAAAAGCACTTTTTGCACGTTTGGTTCTGGGCTACGGACTTACAAAATATACAAAGAATAGACAGAAACACAACTATTTAATTCAAATTAAGTATACATTTTCATATAGAATTTACCGTTAAAATGAACATTAATAGTGCAATAAACAGAATTTTTGTTATCTAAGATACTCATAACTAATCATGGCCCTATAAAATGCATTTCTATATTGTCCGGAGTACCAGGCTTCTTTTTCCAATACAAGTTTACGAAACTATTTGTATTATATTTTTATGGAGTTGTAGAAAAAATGTTGTTCATATTTCGTGTGTAAAGTTTCCGCCCTTTTCATGGTCTCGATTGAGACTTTTTGCCTCGATCTACGGTCTCGGCCAACGGAAACTTCACACACTTAATATGAAAATAACTATTTTTTAAGATTATGGCATACAAAAAAAAGATGATTGCAACATATTATAACCGTGAATAAGTCGGAAGGCCTCCTAGGCCTTTTACATCAGGTTTGCGTGTCTCATGGGGATATGACTTTTTTTTAAGACAAGTCAATTTTGAAGATGGCGTGTTTTGGAAAACGAGTAGATAGCACATGGGGAAATAATGAAGGACAGTTCGGGTGTAGGTGAAGGATAGATGGGCGACAGTGGGGAAATCAAGGAGAAAGGCTGAATCCTGATTCTTAGGCACTATTCTACAAAATACGATTTTATGATCGTCCTCTTGTACAATTTACATATTTAGTTCTTTTGGGTGCCCCCTCTACAAAGCATGCGTAGTCAGGAAAGAGAAGACGGAATCAATGTAAAATTAAATTGAAGAAAAATACCGAAATGATCTTTCACGATAAAATTAAAGAAACTATTATATTTTCTGTGAATTTTTATCTCAACGCTCAACAATAATAGAATGGGTTTTCTTGCACAGTACCAGGTCTCTAATTCTGTAAATCACATTTCGAAGGATGGGTGTTCGCAGTTGGGTACTACATTAAATCAATTATCAGTTTTCATACTATTGTTATTTACAAAAGGCAGTGATTTCGCAGAGTCCAGATTGTATATACTTATTCATACATATACAAGAATAAATACTTAGGTAAGTGCAAAGACAACTTTTCTCTAGTCTGAAATGTCTACAGATGTGAGAGCGTAGGCTTCTACTTCCGGAGTCAGTAACTATTTAGCTGTCCTATACAAAAATCTTATTTTTTTAAACTATGTACCAGGAATTTTAAAAAACCTAAAAAAAATTCACTAGTTCTCTGATGAAGTTTTAAGATTTTTTCGTGCCTGGGCCGGTGTTCTAACAGTGAAGACAGTAAAACAAGTCTGGCAAATGAGAGTTCAACCTGTTCCCCTTCATTCCCCCACTTATCCTTCACCTGTGACCGAATTATTTTCTCATAAACTGGCAAAAACTATCGTATTTCCTTAGCGTATGATATACTTATGCAAAAGAGTACGGAAGAATGGCATTATTGGATCTTTGATTGATTGATTGATTGATTTTTTCGTGTTTCCGAGTGCGTCCACTGCTTTGGTCATTAGTCCCGTAAGTGCAGTGCATGTTTTTTTCTCGGGAGATGGCGATGATCTTCCCCCATTGGATGGCGAGATCCGGCACCGACCTACCGTGGGCTAGCGGAATTTCCCCCTAACCAGGACTCTCCCACCAGCGGGGCACCGCCCCAGCCGGGACAAGCTCTAAGCTCCCGACCGGTCTCCCGGAATATGTGCTAGTGAAGTGCATGTTAGTGTAAGTGTGTGTGTAAGGGGAGAGGATAGGACAAGAAAGAGGAAGGAAAGATCGCGTGTGGTCCGTGGTCCATGGCCCGTTTTGTAGGGTACTGCTCCGGCATTCGCCTGGTGATGATCGGAGAAACCACGGAAAACTACCGATCAGAGCAGCCGGCCGATAGTATTCTCCTCCAGCGACAGCGACTGAATTCGACCTAGCTGACAAGCTAGGGTCCTATCCTCTCCCCTGACACACACACTTGCACTAACATGCACTACACTACCACATTTCCTGGGAGACCGGTCGGAAGCTTAGAGCTTGTCCCGACTGGGGCGGTGCCCCGCTGGTGGGAGAGCCCTGGTGAGGAAAAACCCCGCTAGCCGAGGGTTGGTCGGCGCGGGATCTCGCCATCCAGCGGGGGAAGATCACCGCCATATCCCGAGGGAAAAACCAGCACAATCTTCAATTCTGCGACAAACTTTTGCTTTATTTCGAATACAAACAAAGCATAATGATCTGTCCTTGAACATTCCGAAATCGGACAAAAACCCTTAGTCTTTCTGGCACATTTCCAAGTGATTTGCCTCATTTGAGGGGAATTACCCGATCGTTTTGAGAAAATGTATGCTGAACATGGTACTACCTTCAACCATGTACCTATAAATGTTAAACAATTTGGTAGGCAGGATACTTATGAAGCACCTACCATGTAGCTAGGTGGATATCTCTGTATTTTTGTACCTACCCATTTCATTTACATACCTATTCAGATTATCAAAGCGAAGTATTGATATTTTTCGTTTTTTCACTTTTTTCTAGGAACTGCAAACGAAAAACAACTTTCAAGCATGACAAGATTCTCTCACAGAAGCACGCAAATTGATTGCAGAGGAATCTTCCATTCGGAATGCCCCCAAACAAATTTGATTTGATGAAAAAACACTGCGAGAACGATTGAAGAAAGCAGTTGACAAGCTGAGACGATTTCGTACAACCTTCACAAAAGAACAGGAGAAGGAGTTGGTTAGTCAATGCACTTTGTTGGTGTTTTATTTTTCGTCTTTGAAATTTTTGAGATTTCTTTAGTTCACGTATACTTGTACAAGAGACAGCAACATACCTAATCATTTCTCTGTGAAATTCCAGCTTGCTGGCAGCAATTTCACGCGTGCTTTAATGAAACGAAATAAACTTTCTTTGCGTGTTCCTCGAAAGACGAGTGTTGACCGGGAGCGGTAGCTCAGCACTAGCTTTTCAGCTAGGTCGAATTCAATCGCTGTCTGGAGGAGAATTCTAGCGGCCGACTGCTCTGATCGGTAGTTTTCCGTGGTTTCTCGGATCAACACCAGACGAATGCCGGAGTAGTACCCTAACAAACGGGCCACGGACCACGCGGGATCTGTCCTTCCTCTTCCTTGTCCTATCCTCACACACACACGCACACACACACACACACACACACAAACACACACACACTCACACTCTTACACTAGCATGCACTACACTACAACATATTCCGGAAGACCGGTCGGGAGCTTGGAGCTAGTCCCGGTTGGGGCGGTGCCCCGCTGGTGGGAGAGTCCTGGTTACGGGGAAACCCCACTAGCCGACGGTAGGTCGGCGCCGGATCTCGCCATCCAGCTGGGGAAGACCACCGCCATCTCCCGAGAAACAAACATGCACTACACTAACGGGACTAATGACCAAAGCAGTTGATGCGCCCGGAAACACAAAACAAACCAAACGAGTGTTGACAGAGTAATGTGTTCCAACAGAATACAACTTTCACAGCACCTTGGTAATCTAGGGTCTGTTATAAGAAAATACAACATGAATGATAATCAAATCTATAATACGGATGAGACTGGCATCCAGACGGTCCCCAATATGCTTGCTTTGCTTGTAGCCCCGACGGGAGAAAGGGAAGGGGCCAATACTGTTGCTGCGAAACAAGGACTTACAGTAACTGATGTCTGTGCCACGAAACGTAATGGGAGCTTTGTCCCATCTTACTTCATTTGTCAGAAAACGCGAAGATCGTAAACTAATCAAATATGGCTCAACTGGATGTGATATGACAGTTACTGATAAAGGATATCAAACCACCCCATCATTCATTAAGTGGCTGGAACATTTCCAAAAATTCACAAACACAAGTCAAAAAAAACTAATTTTACTTACACTAGACAATCATATTTCCCACACAAGTATGGAAGCTGTTGATTTTGAAAAATCTAACCACATCCACCTACTCACGTCACCACCACACAGCAAAAACAAGACCCAACTCCTTGTTAGGTGTTTTGTGCTCCACTCAAAATATATTTCGATGGTATGATGGGAGCCTAGAGGAATTGTCTGATGTTAGTTCAAGTACGTTATAGTAAAATAGAGTTCTTATTTTTCAAGATTTTTGTTTAACTTTAATGAAACTTAAGACATAATGTCAATCTGAGTTAGCTAGTTTTGTAAAAAATGAACATTTATTAAGTTTTTCTTTCAAGTTTGAAATAATGTTCGTGATTTTTGTCCTTGGTGACAGAATGAAGTGTTATTTCAGATGTTTCCGTTAATTCTTTTTCTTACTTTCACCACTTTAATCTCTACCAAGGCAAATCCCCCAGTGTGGGGCAAAGTCCCACAGTGTGGGGCAAAGTCCCACAGTGCGGGGATATACCCCATTTTGGGGAACAAATGTTCGCAAAAAGATATTTTTGAAAAAACGAAATTTTTTAGCAACCAATGATCAGGCACGAATGAGGTAGTTGTGAGATATAGTCAAGATCCCATTCTAAAACATCAATGCGAAATTGGAAGAAAATGTAGCACTTGTGATTTTTTAATTTAAAAACATTTAAATGCTGGCCTTTGCCCAAATTTACCATATATGCGATCTTTCAAGAATCTCGAAGAAAGAAATCGCAAGGAGTCAGATCAGGAGGGCGTGCATGCCACAAACCAAGTGTGATAATTATGTCTCCATAAACGGCATGCAAACTCTTAAGGAGACCGAAGCAATGTGTGTGGTTGCGGGGTCCTTTTGAAAATGATCGTAAATAAGCTTTTCACTTGTCAACATTTGTAAGAAAGGATACGATGCACATAATAGTTTGACACATTTTACGTATGTATCATACGCACACACACAGACTTTTTGTTTGAGAATGAACTTCGAGCGAGCCATCATAAACCGAATATTCAACAAGACTGGATAGCATGCCTTTTGCAGGTCGAGACCTTGAAACATCGCGTTCCTCGGGGAGTGCAGCGCAGCGTTCCCTGGCGAGCGAGGGCCCGTCGGCCGAGAAGAATTTTCCACGATCGCGGCACAATAATAAAATAGTCGCACTGTATGTTTAATAGAAGGGCCAAGACCTTCAGGAAACGATACATTTCTAACATATATCAGAAAGGTGATATGGAACAGTTAAAGTAAAATCCTTTCTGCTGCATAGCTGTTTCTGTACAATTAGAGACTATACAGATCGTCAAAGAGAAAAATAATTCTATAACAAAACAATGATATAACATAATGAACTAATTTACATTTGTATTGTATAGTTTTTAAAAAAGTCTTAATATGTCTGTAACAAGTAATGTACGTCATTTTCCGGGTCAATGACCCCCATCTTGATCGAGTTTTTGTCCAGTTTCCCTGATCCATTGAGCAAATGGTGAGATGGCCCCTTGATTTCCTTCTGGACGTAAATGTAGCTTCACTATGCGCGCGTTTTGTTGAACTTTCCTTTTGCTTGTAGAGGTATCACAGCTTAGGGTCAGTTTCTTTTTGTTACCAATACAGAAAAATCAAATCTGCAGTTCGTTTACCGTTACAAATTAATTTTCTATAAGTCGAAAACGAAAATATCTAGATTTTGAAATGTTAATCTCTCGCTTTTTTAAATTTATTATTATTATTATTATTATTATTATTATTATTATTATTATTATTATTATTTTATCTTTCAATTATTAATAGTTAAATTTGTTGGGAAGGGATTCTGAAACTCAAGAAAGCGTGCGCAGATGATTTGCTCCCCATACGTCACATAGAGATTTTTTTAATGTTTTTGACTAAATAAATAGAGTACAAACTGTAGAGGTATAACTGTTCTTAGCAGTATTGGCCGAGTGTATGGGAAAATATTGAAAATCTGGCTGGAAATAGACATTAGATTCGCGGTTTTCAAACAGGATGTTTGAATTTCTCATGTATTGATGAACATCTTGATTAAGATAACTGACAAACGTGTCGTCCATAACTTGGAGACATCTGCGTAAGACCTATGTCTATTCCATTACTTAGGCTGTGGATGGCAACGGAGAAACAAAATATGAATTGTCCCAAGACACAAAGGAGAATTTTTTCGCGAAATCAGATACACACATTCTCTATTTTTTTCTCTTTGACCTCAAAATCTCAAATAATAAGTATTTTTGCGATTGTATGAGAATAACTCGTGTTGACATGATGTCAAACATAATATAGGAACATTTGAACTGAGTTAATAAGGAAGGATTTATTTATTTATTTTACGTCAAAAAACAGTTAAAAAACTGCATATGACGTGCTATGGGGAAAAGTGAATTGTGTGCACATTTTCAAAATTCTGTGATCCCTACACTAAGTCATATACTACTTAAATTTTGAATTTTGAAAGGGAGAAAAAGACAAAAAAAACTCCCATGTAATAAAATCTATTTTCAAGGATAAATAAGCAATAAATTTTGAATTTTGAAAGGGAGAAAAACAAATTCTCTTATTATTTACTGTTAATAACCTTCCTATTTAAACACATATAAAAAGAACAAAACAATAAAAATTTTGAAATACTCATCGACTACGAAAACGATAACAGTCTAACACAAATAATGTAAAACCTACAATAATCTGATTTACACTTGCTGCACATTGACTCAGCGCACTATAACAAATAAAACTGGACCTGCCGGACAGTGTAGTATGTGTCTCGTTCTGACGCAGCTGTTGTGAAACCGAACTCAGGAAAAGTTTAAAAAAATTAAGAAATGTTTTAAAAGCTCCAAGGTATATCAGAAATGATCAAATTTTAAAAGAATTGTCTATAGAACATCTGAAAACTTGGATTTTAAAACTTTATTCCAATTTCTACTCTTCTCTTTCCTCTTGCCCAGCCACTCCTTTGTACACTCTAGGTTAATCAGTCAATATTTTCTCACGAATAAAATCAAGGTATTCTGAAGACCTACTACATCCTCTTTCATTAGCTGTAAGGCAGGTTAAAAAATTCAATATTTATGATTTTAATCCAAATATTGTATTACTTTTCTGAAGGACCCTTCCTGGGTGTCCTTAGTCGTTAGTTATTGTCTTAAATTGTCAATATTATTGTCTTCAAACATTGTACAAGTATGATGAAATGTAGTTTTAAAAAATCTGTATATACTGTGTAACATAAAAACCCTTGAAATATATAATAATGTCGAACAAGGATAATAAAAACTATTATAAAAACAACAACGAAAAGTTAAACAAATATTGGTAGAAAACTTGTCAAGAGCGCTCATCAAGATATCGAAGGTTCCTTTGGTTTACGTCTGGGAAGGCCATGTGAGTTGTTCACACTGTGTCCGCCGATGACAGAATGAAGGCTTCGACATTCCGAGCCGGTTACAAATAACAAAACGAAAAGAAGAAAAACAATCCTCCAGAGCAGTAGGTTAAAAAATAATCTGTACTCGTACCTACACATTTAATAAGATTTTAAGATTGTGCAGATTGTTCGTTTCAATCCGGTCTCCACGACGTTCGAAGTAGGAGAGAGGTTAACTCGTCCACTTTTTTTAATTTACTTTAAAATATTATTAACTTGACCTATACACGTAAAATTTCGCATATTTCAGTGAAGCTTTCTCCTTATATTGTGGGAACATACAACATCATTGTGCCTACAGTTGTCGTCAAATACGGAATATTTTATACATTTGCAATAGGACCAGTTAACTAACGGTAAGGTTAAGTGAACCGAAAATTTAAATAAATTGTGAAAATAACATTGAGATTTATTGAAAAAATCTTCTACCGTTTGTCATAATCTTTTCCTACACATAAATGGAGAAAAGCTTGTGAAGATTGTACATTTCCCAATTGACGATAAAATAAATCATGTCTTTAAATATTTCCCTGCCGTCCTTCCGCTGGTATGGAATCTTTGTAACAATATCTACTGTTGAAACAAAAGCAGTTTGGTTGATCCTAGAGAGATAGTTCAGGGCATCAATTGATATCACTGTTAATTGCAAATCTGCAAATACTATTTCCGAAAAAAACATTAAGTGGTTAACTGGACTGGTCCACTTAACCTAACATCCCGGCGGTCCAGTTAACCCCAGAGCACATATTTTCTTTATATGCCCGAAAACATACAAGCCGCGACGTATTATTAAAAACAAAACACACTATTATAAAGCAAGTATGAATCTAGTGTGAAACTTTTTCTTGTAGTTGTCATTCAATGACAATAAAATTTCAAAGCAGATGAGTGGTAGAAAATACTTCTGACCTTTCAAAAAAAGAAAAGTCTTACTGTACTCAACAATGAAGGCCTGCAGGTTATGAAAGCGGCTTAGATTATCAGCCATGTCATTCTACGAATGCCATCCAGTGGAAAAAGCAGGAATTGCTTCCCACCTATATTTAAAAGCATGGACGACTTAACCTAACCGGTCCAGTTAATCTAACTCTCCCCTACTAATATTGAAACATCTCCCCAGTATTCTATTGGATGCAAACGCGATCAAAAAATATATTTTTTAAAATTTCGTTATTTATATAAATTCCAATTTGAAATGTTGCATATTGAAGTTCATTAAACTGCGAATATAAAGTATTTTTAAAATGAAATTTTATTTTTATCAAATTTATAAAATTGCAATTTTTAAAATTAATTAGGATTTAATGAATGGTCGATATTTAACAAGTAAATCCAAGTATAATTAGTATGCAATATTTGTGTTTGAGCTTTTATTTGAAACTAATCTCAGTTCTATACGATCAATGTAGCAAGAGAAATAAGTATTTTTATTTGTTAGTGCATGCGCTTTTCCGGAAAATTTCATGCGGCATAAATTCCAAAATAATGAAGTTAAAATTCTAACAAAAACATAAAAACCTCTCTTAGTTACCCTCAGAACACTTTCAAGAAATTTCAATCAATTTGAACCCCTAAGGTCAAAACTGTGATCGGTCTGACGTAGGTTTGTTTCATTTTTCTTGTAGATTTTACTAATTTTCTAATTAAATAGGTGATATGTAATTTTAAAAAAATAAGAGGCGAGGGCCCAGAAATGTAGTTACCCCCTATCCCCATCCGCCCCTCCTCTTGTTTTCGATTGCGCACGCCTACGGAAACAAACTTTCAATGGCATATCAAGAGAAAGGGCAACGTACGCGAACTTCGCTCCCTTCCTTCATATGTTACGTGTTAGTATACGTCATCAAACATGGCCGAAAGCGTTATTATTTGAAGAAAATTCTGGATAGTTTTCGTCTAAATGTGGCGAGAAATATATATAATTTCAAATTATACTTCATGAATTTCAATTTGTGAAAACCCTTTTAGCGTGTAACATGCTGAATGACTCGTTCTAGTCAGTTAAACGTTTTAACGGCGCTGATGTTCTGAGCGCACTCTGCGTCGGTGGCCCGAAGCCAGCCAATGAGATATTGAGTCTGAACTCTGACTGGCCGCTATTCCGAGTCCGAGCAAAGTGCATTATCTCAACCTTCTCATCCAGTCATCCGCGCCGTTGGAGGGTTAAGAGAAGTTTGTGGAATGCATTACCCTAGTTGATTATATAAGTTAAGGGAAACGTGCCGAGTCGCTTTCAATTGTAGGTATATTAGTGTGTTACTCTTCAGTTTGAATATGGCAACGTACGTGTCTCGTAATTTAGCTAAATGCTGCGGAGTACTTTCATCACCAACGCAGTATGGTAAGGATAGTTGTGCTTATTTTTATACTACTTGCCTACTTTTTTATACAACTTTGATGCTTAATTTGTTTTATGTTAAAAACTTTAATCAATTGATCTCGCGTGTATTACTATCGCCAGAATGGAATTGCACTATATGCATGTAGTTCCCTTTCTGTATTTATTATTTCTTTTACAGGAGCCCTACGACTTCTCTCAACCTCAAATGTGCAGAAGTATCCGAGAAAAACTGTTCAGGATAGAACTGGCAAGAACATAGTTTTTGTCGACGCTGTTCGTACCCCGTTTCTTATGTCTGGTACGCAGTATGCTAAGCTAATGCCCCATGAATTAGCCAGGCATGCTCTAATGTAAGTAAATGATTATTTTAATAATGGAATTGAGTATTGTGTTCGTTCGTAATAAAGATTTTGTTAATTCTGTTTTAGGGAAATACTCAAAAGAACTGGTGTTCCCAAGGAAATAATTGATTACATCATTTATGGCACAGTTATTCAAGAAGTGAAAACCAGTAATATTGCAAGAGAAGCTGCTTTGTGTGCAGGATTCTCAGATAAAACGCCTGCACACACTGTGACAATGGCATGTATCAGTTCGAATGTTGCCATGACTACTGGTAAGCAGCTGCAACTATCTGCATAGGAAATCTGGTTTGTTCAAGGCGTGTATGGTGTTATGTTCATTGTTGCAATTAGGTATTGGCTACATTGCATCAGGAGCTTATGATGTTATTCTTGCTGGTGGAGCTGAAAGTATGTCTGATGTTCCTATCAGGCACTCTCGGCCGATGCGCAGTTTGATGCTGAAAGCAAACAAGGCTAAAACTTTGCCTCAAACATTATCTCTGCTGGCAAGCTTTAGACCATCTTTCCTTGTGCCTGAGGTAAAGTATATTTATGTTTTCACAAATGTTACTTTCATTGAAATGATTGCTTTTGCAAGAAAAGGATTTCTTGAAATTTTAAAAAGGTTTCTTGTTCACGAATTAATTCACGCCAAGAATTCATTTTGTTTAAATAACAAAACTTAAAAGAATTTTCATAAATACATGCAAATTTTATAAAAATTGTTAATTTACATTTGAATAATGGTGTGCTGGTTATGTTTTTAGTTGCCATCAGTTGCAGAGTTCTCATCAGGTGAGACAATGGGTCATTCTGGTGACAGATTGGCTGCAGCATTTGGCATTTCTCGTAAAGAACAAGATGATTATGCCCTGAGATCTCATCAAATGGCTCAGCAAGCCCAAGACAAAGGTTATTTTGATGACCTTGTGCCGTTCAAAGGCAGGTGTTAATTTTCTTTAATCAAAGTTTTTCATATTATTAATAGTATTATTTCTTACATATGCCAATTTCACTATTGTATTAACATTCAACAGTTCCTGGAGTGGAAAACATTGTGGACAAGGACAATGGCATTCGCGTTTCAACACCTGAACAGTTAGCGAAACTAAAACCTGCTTTTGTTAAGCCCCATGGTACTGTTACTGCAGCTAATGCATCTTTCTTGGTGAGAGACATTTCACACAACTTTTCTTTTAAACGTGTTACATCAATTTTTTGGCAGGTTGCCTCATTTTATTCTAATATTATACTTCAAGGAATATTATGTAAGCTTTCAGGTGTTGTAATATTACTTTGTTGAGTACAGGAGCATTCCATGCATATTAAATTGAGAATTTTCAAATATTATTCATTGAGAGAGATTGTACTTCCCATTGAGAGAGATTGTACTTCCCATTAATTATATTGTTGGGTATTTGCAGACTGACGGTGCATCAGCTTGCCTCATCACTACAGAAGCAAAGGCAAAAGAATTGGGATTGAAACCTAAAGCATACCTTAGAGACTTCATCTATGTTTCCCAGGACCCAATTGATCAGTTGCTTTTAGGGTAAGGATTTTCTGAGAAAAGAACAGTTTTCTCACTCCTTCGTGTCCTTAAAGCAGGGTTGTCCAATTGGCAGGCTGCATGTGGCCTGTGTTCCCATTTATTGTGGCCCACGAAACATTAGTGAAAAGTGGAAGTCTCTTACATCCATGTCTGGCAAGAATATTGCGCACATCTCCTACTGCGGTCAACACCCCCCTAAATGTAAAAATAGGTTAGGTTTTGATTTAAGGATTTTTTTTTATAGTAAAATCTGAAATTCAAAGTCATCCCAATGTGGTTTACTGCTTTATGCATGGCATGGCCTTTTATCACACATGGTTCCATTCCCCTGACTTTTTCAAAGTGGTCTGGCAAACTACCAATATCTACAATATGAGGAAGTCAGGTGTGAATCACCGTTTAAAACAACCTGCAAACATATTAAAGGTTTTAGTTGTGGACCTTGAGGCCTTGCAAGTTGGACGCCCTGTCTTAAAGTGTAATCACCAAAACTGATTCAAGACCCATGACAAATATATTTCTAATATTACAGGCCTACTTACGCTGTTCCCAAAGTGTTGGAGAAAGCAGGGTTGCAACTTAATGATATTGATGTGTGGGAAGTCCATGAAGCTTTTGCTGTAAGTTGATTGAAGTGTTTAGACCACAAACTAAGAAATAATAACAACAACAATATAAATTTTTTCCTCTTTTTCATAGGGTCAAATTTTAGCCAACTTAAAGGCAATGGACTCTGATTGGTTTGCCAAAAATTACATGGGCCGGAGCTCTAAAGTGGGAATGCCTTCTCTCAACAAGTGGAACAACTGGGGTGGTTCTCTCAGTATTGGCCACCCTTTTGCTGCCACAGGTGAGATACGCCAATGTTAATTAAAACATTTGATTAAGATTACAATATATTTTTAAAAAATGAACATGATTTCATGAATTGAAATAAGTGTGTGCGTGTGTGTTTTGTCCCATTAGAAGAAAAAATGGTTTCAAAAATCATGTTAGTTTTTAAATTGAAATTGTGATGCCAACTCTTGACAAATTTGTGTTAGTATTTAATATTATCACCCTGGATATTAGAATTATGCTATAAGCTTGTTCCGGAGAGATGTGACGTGTCTCCTCCATCAGTTAGTTGGGCTACCAATTGACATGAATATGATGTTTTTACTTACAGATCTGAATTTTAAATATACCGGGTGGTCGTATATTCGCAATGAAGCTTAGTTGTTTGGTTTTGCAAGTGTTTACATAATCTTTTCATCTCAAGAAACTCTCACTGATGTAACAAAAGGCTGGAAAGACAACCAAACCTCGCATATTCGTATTGCCATATTACATTCACCTATGTATTCTGACACCCATGGCGAATATGCTGAGGAAATCTTTTCAAAAATGGTTATAATATACTAAACCATAATTTCTGTCAATATTAACACATCTGTCATTTGTAGAATTCATTACAAATCATAGAATATTAGGTTGAAAGCTAATCATTTAATACAAATTCAACAATCAAAACTTGTTTCCTGCAGCTGTAAGTGCACCCAACAAGAAGGAATTCCGAGAATTTTGTTACTACCCTCTTGTGGCATAGTGTGCATCGAAGTTGAATTCAAATCTGATATCTCCTAATGCTGGTAATTGGAGAATGGGATATTTGAATTTGCAAATTTAAAAATTGGCAGAATTACACCAAACTACTTCACGAATGTATATTCTGAGTAATATACAAACTATAGAGAAAGTTATGTAACGCTGTGGAAAATAGATTTTGAGATTTCAATGTTTTGGAGGCCCCTGATACCGAAGGTAGTGGTTGTTATTCTTTTGTTGTTGTCCCCAAGCTCAACTTCAAGTGCTGCCGTTTTGAAAAACCTTCTTTAAAATGTGGGGGTGCTTTACATGAAGGTCCAGGGACATTTTCAAAGTTTTCTCAAAAAAAAAAAAGTTCACATTAATTCTTCAAATTTTTTGAAGGAATAGAGTAAAATACACAAATACAGCATAGGACAATTTTCTCTGCGACTGTATTTTCGAAAATTTCAAAAGTTTGAATTTTTTCTGGTGTCTTCCTACAACTAAATTGAAAATAGAGATGTTTCCTTTAATTAAAATTTGTTTTCCAGATTTAAATCTTCATTTAGGTAATGTGCATTTTTTTAATCTTTTTAGTAGTTTTCACAAAACAGTGTGTGCACATAAGTGCAATTTTAAAAAATAACAAAAAACAGATTTTCTCGAAAACAACTCCTAATTTTTCTTTAAACTTTTGGTAGTGATGATTGCTAAATGTACTCTATAAGGCGACAAACACCATATTGCTCTATTCTTTTGTTTTTTCAAAGATTACAAAAATAATAGTTTGACTTGCCTCTCACGACATTAATATTTACATTAGCGACCATTTGTTCACATTATATTATCAGAACATGTGCTTGAAATAACGTCTTACAAAGTTTCTCAATAACTCAACAGTTTTCTGCGAAAATGAGCTTAAAATTCTGCATTTTCAGAAATACTCAAACCCCATTTTCTCAAAAATACCTCCAAATTTTTTCTATAAGCTGTTCCAACGGATAGTACTAATTGCACAATTTAATATGATATAATGTTCAGTTTGGGCTAATCTTCTGTTTTTCCAAAAATTGCACAAACGTAATTTTGTTTGTTCTCATGCTGTTAATATATACATTTCCAGCAATTTTTAAACACTTATTACATTTGTGCTTGGAAGTGCTTAAAAGGACTTCCAATCAAGTTTTGAAAACTGAGAATGTTCTGTGGAAAAAGAGCTTCAAATTTCACACGTACAGTATAACTTAAATGTAATTTTCTTAAGACACGACTTCAAATTTTTCAATGAAAATTGCCATTTATGACAAGGTTTTACTCTTTAATGTTCTTAAAGAAATATTTTCGTTCTACTATCAGGAAACCGAAAAATGCAGGGGGGGAAAAAAAATCTTTGGGCAGCGATAGATGGCAGCTGGCAAGAGTATGTGGCAAGTGCAAATAGGTAGCCCAGACCAAAGAAAATGCCATTCTGAAGCACCACTAGATTTGTGTGACCCTTAAATAACTGACTTTTTAGAACATTTAATTTAACAAGAAAATCAATATTTTTACTTTTGGGATAATTTTTTGTTGTTGCAATTTTAAAAAGTACAGAGAATTTATCAATAATGGGACTAAGAGTTCTTTCTTGGCAGTTCTTTGCTACATACAAAAAAAGTTAAGGAAAAAATTTGCAGCAGGTTTTGTACACACTTGTTTAAAATTGTTTCAAAATTGTTCATCTCAAGCAAGAATATGCAAAATGTAATTTTTTTTTAAATTAAACATGATCCAATTTTAAGATTATTTTTCATGAACAGATTTCATTAAGAAATAAATTTATATCTTCAGTATTGTAATTGTTGGAAAATGCAAAAAATTTGAACCTTTGAGCAATTTTCGAAAATTTAGTGTGTTCAAAGAGTATGTGACTGGCACCAATTTCTCCTTTTATTATTACCGGTCTTTTCTTCACCCAATGCAAAAAGTTAAAGAAAAAAATTTTAACTGTTTTGGAGACCTACACATTGTATGAAATAGATTAATGAATGAAACCCAAACAAAAAATTCTCAGGACGCATCAAAATACGGGGGGTTATCTTATATTCGGGTAAATGCAGTAGATACTTGTGATGGACAAACCAGTGCGACAATGTAACCCGAGCATAAACTTGATGTATTGGTTTGAGGAGAAAAGGCAATTTCAAATTTTACTCTGAGGAGAGTTCGACTTGAGGTCTTTTCACAAACCATTAATGTATTCAGATTCCAATTGTATTCTCAAGAAAGTAGTGTGAATTACAGATTTTTCTGCTCTTGAATCTACTTCAGGTAAGTTTGTAGCTGTGGGCATTGATAAGATGGTCCAACACACTGGCAGTTACACCAATCTTACCAAATTCTTTACTATTATTATTATTATCATCATTGCCATTATTATCATTATTATAATTTTGAATTAGAAGCTGATTTACTAATATGAAGCTTGTCAGCAAATCTTTTATGTATGTATAGCTCTGTTTTTGCTGTGGAGAAGTTCTACACAACAAGGATTAGTTGTTGCCATTTTGGATTTATCTAAATAGAACAAATTTGGTTTCAGGTGTGAGACTAGCAGCTCATACAGCCAATCGCTTGATCAGAGAAGATGGACAACTGGGTCTTATTGCAGCTTGTGCTGCTGGTGGACAGGTGAGTGCTACTATTCACGTGCTTTGGTTTTTGACCATGCATGCTGCCTGTACCTGGTTAAGTGATGCGTCAGATGGCTTCATAGTCATTCTGTGCATCCATCATCTCAGCGCGCCTACCCGTGGTGCAAGAATCCTCGTCAAACCAGCCAGTCACAGAATGGCTACAGGCAGCATGCTAGAGTAATTAGAGATAACAGGGCCTACAGCCTAGAAGTATTGGCTGTAAGGTAGTATACATCTCTGACAGTTCATAATATAAGGTGTAGACTTTATTTGGACATTAATATCTGCGTTACTAAAAACATGATTTTTGTTTTTCAGGGAGTGGCAATGATTGTGGAGCGTCATCCTGATGCCCCTGCTTTGAAATGAGTCTCTTTTACTGTACATATGTAACTAAGCAACTATCAATGCAAAGCCCTTCTTATAAGACTTCAGGTGTGAGGAAGAAGATAATGTATTGTTGATGTAATATATTTTCATAAAATTTTACATTGTATCCTTGATTTTTAAATTTTTTTTAAACACACTTCTCTTGTTACATTGTTCTTTTAAATAATTAAAATTGCACCTTTCTAGCATTGTGCCCTTAATCCTTCTGTTTAATCACTTGTCCTTCAAATTTGCTCATTTGTTAGGTTTAGATTAAAACTCCTTTCTTTAATACTGTTCCCTGAGGACAGTCCTTGGATTGACAAATCTTTCTCTGAAGTTCATTTAATTTTCCTCAAAAGATAATTAGAATTATTAAACTTTAATTATCACTTATATAATAGGGTGTGTTTTTTTTTTTTGTTTTTTTTTTCTCAGTGAATCCAGGGACACTTTTTGACTTCAATGAATGTTTGAATGCCATTAAGGAGTTTTAGCACCATGCGTAAGGTAGCAACATTATGCACAAACAGTCACGTGACTGACTTTGAAGTTGTAACATCTTACCTTAGGCCTAAGGTACAACCTTATACCTTCACCTGAGAGTGCACACCTATAGGAGTCTCTACAGTCACCTTACAAGCTGCAAAATGGCCACCTAAAAACAGGATACGTTGAGAATTTTTGCATCTCTGACAAACAGATTCTCATATGTGAGGCAGTTCCAATTATTCGTTACTAACTCCAAAACGCTGGCAAGAATTAATGGGAAATGTTGGAGAAGAGATAGGAAAGAAATTCGCAAAAAAGAAGTTGAAATCATATCTTCAGGATAGGTTCTATCTTACTCTCTTAATGAACGCCATTTGAAAATATTTCCAACGTTCTGAAGAACAGTCTATTCAAAATTTGAGTGCATACTCATCGCAGAGGGTCACAAAATCCAAAATTCCAAAAACAATGTACATTTATTACACTCGTCTTGTATTGTGGTTTAAAAGTCTCACCACTAGCCTAGACACTCTAATATATTATGCAACTTTTGTTCAATGTTTGAAATGTTTTTGTTATAATGCATAACGCAATTTGCAATTGGTAAAAACTCTTCTGAATTTTGTTCATTTTAACTGTATAAAGGCATTACTCACTTGATCAATAGGGTTTAAGGATGTCTCCTTACACCTAGCGCTAAAACTCCCTATTTTCTTCTAGAGTGTACATTAAAATAAGCACAAATGTTAGCCAAGAACTACTTTTCTGAACAAGTTAGTGTCCTTGGATTAACTGAAAATCTGGAAACTTACTATAGTACTAGCTGTTGGAGGTCCCAATGTACCAGGCAAGAAAGAACTAGAGGTGCTACAGAATGGCAGAGACTTTCTTGTAGCAAATTTTTCTAATTTCCTTGGTGTGGTCTGGCTTTAAGGTCTTGCTCCATTCTCTGGCCAGTTGCCATCTATTGTCACTCAAAGTACATTTTGTTGACATTTTCTCAATTTTTGCTTTCCTAATAGTACAACCAAAATATTACTTCAAGAACATTAAAGAAGAGCAAAACTTCGTCCTAAATAGAAATTTTAATTGAAAATTTTGAAGCCGTTTTTAAGAAAATGGCAATTAAGCATTACTGTAAATGCGAAATTTAAAGCTCTTTTTCACGGGAATCTAAGTTTTTGAGAAACTAAGTACTTCCACTCACAAATGCAATAATTTATACAAAACGATAGAAATGTGCAAATTAATATAGATATTTATTTGAGAGATTATTATTAAAGAAATATTTGAAAAAAAATTATATGTGTCATTTTTGTGAAGAAAAGAAAGAAAGGAGAAAAAAAAAAGAATACACCAAAATGAGCTTGACATCATATTAAACAGTGCAATTAGCACTATCCATTAGAAAAGTTTGAAAAAACAATTGGAGCCATTTTTAAGAAAATCACGTTTGAGCGTTTCTGAAAACGCGTTGGAACTCATTTTCACAAGAACGTGTTGAGTCTTTGAAAAACTTAATACATTATTTAAAGCACATGTACATGTCAATACAATAATGTGAAGAAATCGCCTCTAAAGTAAATATTACCAAGGTGGGAGACACGTCAAAAAAATTAAATTTTTGAAAAAAAAACAAAAGATAGAGCAATATGGCATTTATGTCATCGTATATTTAGCACTACCCCTGCCAAAAATTTGGAGCTGTTTTTGAGGAAATCTTATTTTTGTAATTTTTTAAAATTGCAAATATTGTACGCACTATTGCTCGAAATTTTCTAAAATCAGTGGTGAATTCTCTGATCAGTCGGCTTCTCTCAAATTTTTGTGAAAATGGAGTGTGTTAATGATCAAGAGGTTAATAGTTTTATAGAACATTATTATTGAGGAAGGAATTTCATAGAGTTGAGATTTAAGAAAAGCCCAAAATAAAAGACAACAGTGGAGGTAGCTCCCATAAAGTGCAGTGTACTTGAAATAATGTTCAGGATTCACCAGTGTCTGAAATATCCACATTCCTTGGTGTGATCTAGCTTATATGATGCTTATACTGCCATCTATTGTCGCCTAAAGTACATTTTTTTAGACATTTTCTCAACTTTTCGGTTTGTTAATAATAGCACAGAAATATTATTTCAAGAATATTAAAGAAGAGTACAACCTCAACCTAATTAGAAATTTTCATTTAAAAAATGTGAAACCGTTTTTAAGAAAAGAGCTGGTGCAAGATACGAACATCAGGGTTTTTCTTCACTAAGTACCCATATCCTGATAGTCTGAGCATTCTGCTCAAAGTGGTGAGTGCTGTACAAAACTACAGCAGACTTAGGCTCCCCTTGAAAATTTCCACGACGAATTGCAATATCTACCGTCATGTAACAGCAGGTTCCCTTCTTAATCTGCAAATGAGTTTTCCATTCTGACATGTAGTTAAAGAAACCGATTAGTCTTCAATCAATTTTATACAAGTTGAGGACTCTTAGAAGTCATAAGTACGGGTGAATTTTGAATGAGCGTGTGACCGCTCTACAGTAGAATGCGCACCTCACAGTCACTTATGGCAGTGCCATCAGTATTCAAGACAGTATGGTCAGGATAAGTTGCTCTCAACTCAAAGAGTTTCAAACATGTTTTGGGCGTAGTTGTTGATTTCAGGAGGTTGGACAAGCTGAAGTCTGTCGTGGGAGAAGGTGCTGAATGTTGACCATGTTCATGAGAAATTTTGTCAGTATTTTTTTTTTTTTTTTAAATCAAGCTTGAGTGTTTCTTTAACAATTCCAAATAATCTGATTTCCACATTACAATACATAAATCATGTAGTGGGATGGGTTGTGCTTTGCACATTAATAACTAGGTCTGTTTAAGTCTCCAGTAATAATTTATTTAATGTTCTGTGAAGGAAAGCTGTTCATATAGCTATAAAAACACCAACATTCGTCATTATTGTACCCATTACCATTATGTAAATGAGAGTAAGAAAGAGACTAAATCATAGCCATATGCCAGATTTTGTCCACAAGTGAAATGTAAAACTCTGTATGGCCAGCAGGCTTAAGATTTGTGTTCCTGTAAATAGTGTGAGTTGTGGAGTAGGGCTGTATTTTTCTGAGCCATTAGATGCTCAAATTCAGCGAAATGCATGCATACGCATTCACAAGTACAATTAGAAGAATGAAGAATAACTCAACCACTGACAGTGGCAGATCTGAACTGGCAATGGCAGCGAGTGAGATGTGGTTACCGCACCGAATATGGAATCATACAAGTTCAAATTGCATTGAAAGTTGGGAAAAAATTTTACCGTTTGAGAACATACACACATAGGTTAGGTTAGATTGGGTCAATGAGATTATCATCTAGTGAAGTAATCCATAACAGGCGAATACATATAATTAATTAAATTCAAATGTGTAAACTTTTCACGAGGGTTCAGCTAATGACAGTTTCACAAAGAATCGTGGAAATGTTCCACTACAACTTTTTCCACGGGAAGTCATTCACTGGTAACCGTAACCGTTGTGCACATCACGTACGCACCCTTTCCATTCCATCGTGAACGCAAAGTATGTTCCAGTTCGCACTCAAGCGTACATTCATTTGGGTCCAAGTACACAATTTGTACACAAAAATGGATATCGAGGCAAGCCCTTGTGCACATCCCGTGTACACTGGAGATTTGACTATGTGTGTTTGCATGTACTTCTCGCGTACATTGGTGCACATGCCCATTTTCGGGAGGGTAAGGGCAGTCCAAGTCATGGTTGGTTCGAAGGATTGGCTAAAAATAGTTATATCCACAAGAGGTCCCAGAGCACCTGAAAAATGGGTGTAAAGAACAGTGTTCAACTGTATAAGTTTGTGATTCTATATGGCTGTTTCAACAATGGTTCCCCTCCGACAAGTTCGATAGGTACCCTTTGGAGGATTGTGGGCTTTGAAATCTCAAACAAATTGGACAAGTTGTGGTAGTTGAAATATTACATTTGAGAGATTGTTTTCCATGCTAGACCAGGCAGGATGTAAACATTGTAAAGTGGAAAGGAGAAGGATGGAAGGTTGACACACAAACATTTGCAGACTGGACTGGGCATTGATTTCTTGACTAAAGAGAAGTCACAAACCAACAAAGCAATACCACCAAGGAAATGAGAACCATAATGCCAGTATCGAATCTAAATCTGTGAAAAATTCTGAGGGATAGAGCATGCTTGAGTAATATATGTATTTTCTGCCAACACACACTATTCGGGATTAATCAAAGGTCTCAGAATGAGTGCACATCATTTAGAGTTCATGATAGGAGAGCTAAGCTAAGGAGTTTTAAGTTTTTTTGTGCCTTTTCCTTCATTTGCCTCCACTGTTCCTTCAGGAAGCCAGGGAAGTCGGCACCACCTGGAGCTTCCTCATTAGCAGAATCCACCTGACCACTACTAATTTATTTATATTATGTCAAAAAGCAACAACAACACACAGTAAAAAACTGTGTATGACGTGCTATGGGGAAAAGTGAATTGTGTGCACATTTTCAAAATTCTGTGATCCCTACACTAAGTCATGTACTTAAATTTTGGGAGAAAAAAAAGAGAAAAAGAAAAAAAGCTCCCATGTAATAAAATCTATTTTCAAGGATACAAAGGCAATAAATTTGATCTCTTATTCATGTTGTCCTTCGGAATAATACTTCCTTCCGCGACAACATGGAAACGATAATTTGAATAATTGTATTTCCCACTGAATTCTAGAAGACGTACACAGAAAATGAAGTTACATTTATGTCCAGAAGCAAAACAAGAGGCCATCTCTGCATTTGCTCAATGGATCAGGGAAACTGGATGAAAAACCTGATCGAGATGGGTGCCAGGGGACCCAAGTGCTTGCCTTGTGGACCTTAATGAGGCCAGGGGACCCAAGTGGTTGCCTTAATTTTAGTAGTACGTAAATAAAAAGGTATGATGGAAAAGGGGTGCCATTGTGGTTAAGATAGTTGCCCCCTCCCCTCTCATTCTAGGCTGTTCACACCTATGTATGTATGTATGTATGTATGTATGTATGTATGTATGTAAAAACAATGCTATATCCATAATCCACTTCTTTGTGCCAAACAATCGTTATTTTCAGGAACCACAGTTTTACAAGAACTTCTAACAGTAGGAAAGTACTTGTCCTTTAACACTGTCCAATTCTTAGATCTTAAATCAAAGTGTTACAAACTCATTTTCTTGAGATTAATGAACCTGAAACAGTCTTCAGACACAATCATTTGAAACATGTACTCCTTACAATAATAATTCCACAAAAAGTAATTCTTTCTCAACTAAAATGTTAAAAAAAAAGTTTCAAATGTTACAGTGAATTAAAGAAATACATAATGATGCAATTTTTCTTCAATATTTGGCTTAGATGTAAAATACGATAATACTCAAAATTGTAGTTTTTGTGACCTTATCATTTTTGGCTCCTACTCTCTGTTCTCTAGGCAGAATAATGGTCAAATAATTCAATTTACTGTTTATAGCTGATTTCTGGTTGTTTCATTATTATAAAATATGCTTTAAACCAGAATTATCAATTGCTTGAAACCATTTCCATTATGGAAGTAGATTAACACATTTTATAACAAAATCCTTAATTTATTTGTTCTATAAAAATCAGAAGTAATTGATCAGAATGTAATTACAGTGTAAGAACAGTACATACAAGTAATCATATACAGGATTCATTTTCTTTGTAAATTTAAAAATAAATTAAAAAAAAAAAAATTTCCACATAACTTATTTGGAGAAACCTTCACTTTTCTTGTAAGGGACTTGCATTTCTGTCAATATGAAGAGAGGTTTCAACTTGAAAAGCTATAGAAATGGTGATTATCTACACTGTGCGCATCTATACAACATATAATTCTTAAATTTTTAGTACAATCCGCAAGCCATAACAAAAATTATTCACTACACAACTCACAAATGTAAGAGAATAAACCACTTATATCTTAATAACATTGTTTGTTCACATAGAATACGTACCACAGCATCTCAAAAAATAGAGTATCATTTTCTAAAATAACTAAAATACATTTTCGGCTCAATTTATACATCACCCTGAGAGTAATCTTCCTCATTATGAGAATTTTATCAACGTTGACATAACTCCAGGTAGTAACTACCACAAGAGCAAATCAAATACTCATAGTAATAATAATTAATAAATTGTCACTTTGTTTTAAATTACCGAGTGAATTTCAATATTTTTCTCACTAATCGGTCTTGAATTCCCAATTACATGCAGCGCCAGCACTTGCCACATGGTCTCTCACTGCTTTATCGAGAACTTCT
Source organism: Teleogryllus oceanicus (assembly GCA_964035755.1). Classification (NCBI taxonomy): domain Eukaryota; kingdom Metazoa; phylum Arthropoda; class Insecta; order Orthoptera; family Gryllidae; genus Teleogryllus; species Teleogryllus oceanicus. The sequence continues at coordinate 11,789,591 of CAXIVR010000009.1, forward strand.
TTTATCTCTTGACAACCTTTCAAGGCATGTTTCATCACTTTGTCCAAATGATCCAGATGAAACCTCTGAGACATTTCCAACAGTACAATCTACAAAACAGACAATGTAATGAATGAAAACAAATTATTATTGAAAGAAGGTTCCCTAGATTTACTGAAGACAATAAATCACAGACATGTAACTCTCTAATTGTCCATAAGATGATAGTATAAACAATGACTTTTCGGACATGCTGTCACATCACCAAGTTTACAAAATTCTATAATAATGAAGTCAAATAATAAAAATTATCCCTTATAGAACAAAGGAATTATGGAAGTTAAATATCTTTATATGGAGTTTAAATGTCTTTTAAAATTTATACTGTAAATATGAGGCTTAAGCAAAGAAACTTACCTTTGGATATTTATAATTGAAAACACAAAGAAATAAAATATTTATATGCTCACATAAAATGGTAAAGTGACCTTCAAAGTTAAAACAAGTTATTCCTTCCTCCTCATTAATGAAAATTCTTTTGTAAAAACACCAAAACCCGGCAGTGAAAAAGAGCATACAATCGGCAATAAGGTCAAGGAACAAGTCATCTAGACTGAGCGATTGGAAAAGAAGAGAGGAAAGGATTGGAGGGGGGTGGAGAGAACGATTGGAAAGGGGGAGGGAGAGAGTTGGAGGAAAGGAATGAAGTATGAAATATGATATCGTAGGCTTCCGCGGCCAGAGTTATGATCTGGGCTGTCCGGGTGCCGACGTTTCGACCGACATATCGCGGTCCTCTTCAGGGCTGTACTGCCTGAAGCACTTTGCAAACAACTGTTTTCAAGTGGCTTTGCTTCCTCTGACATGAAAAGTGTACTTCAACAGAGCTTCATGATTATAATTTGCGTAACTCTGTAACCTGCAAGTGAAACTTGGGTGTGATCCAGCAAGCTTATGGGAATGACGGGATGGGAAGATCAAGTAGTCTTGAGTGGCACAAGTTGGTTTGGGAAGAAAGTTTGTTGAAGATGAAATTCACAAGGAATTTGTGCCAGAGGTACAGAATTAATTCTTTTTTACTTGGAAGATTTAGAGTGTCTGTGAAAGACTATTGTTTGTACCGTATGGTTGTCTGCTTATTTTAGATTACAACAGCTCCAACAATACAGAGAGTTCATGAACACACATCTGTTAATGTGCCATCTATCTATGTATTTGTTAGTGCTCGTATGTTTGTGTGAAAACTAATTCTCTTAACCTGCACGGAATATTAGTTTTCTTCAATTTCTTCAAAATAATTGCCACGTAGAGATCCCAACACATCCAAAGCATTTTTTCCATTCCGAATATACTCTCATTTTTTTTCATGTCATCAATTTAAAAAATTACAATTTCAAATATATTTATAGGAATCGTAAAATGAAATTGCCCTCCCATCATAATACTTTCTGGATCTTGGTAAGGTGTAGAGAGCCAGATCAAGTACGTCCACAGCCAGATACAAGGGGGTGACAAAATTTGAACTAACTTTTGCTGGTTTTCAAAATTAATTGTCTAAGACTAAACTGAAATTGACAGAAATATGACAAAAGACCAAAAAATAAGTTAATATAAACCCATAAAAACAATCAAATTTTAATCAAATTACACCACAACATTTAAGTCAGCAGTACTAATAAACAACAGAGAAAATAATTACAAGCCATAAACATCTGGGCTGTACATATGACCAACCTAGATTTACTGATGCATTGTCAAGATTTTGTACATTTGTTTCATTTATTATTCAAGAGAATTGCTTCCTAGCCATAAAGGTATGTTTCTGGTGGTTTCTAGTACTTTAGTACTTGAGGCACAATGGTGTGATGTTTTTAAAGAACTTTTGTAGTGTAGTTCTTTTCTCTAACAATGGTGAGAATATGATCAATATAATGTTAGACTTGTGAAATTCTGAGCGGTTGATTTCAATCTAAAAGTTTTAAATCTAAGAATTGTAAAGGAGTTAAATCTAAGAATTGTTCTGAGGAGATCTGCCATTTTAATCCAAAATAAGTTTGTTGCACTTGTTTTTTTAGTACCAATTCTGCATGTCAGGGTACATGTCTATCACAATGCTACCAGGAACTCTTTTTTAACGAAGTAGGCTTTTAATACACTCTAAAGAATTAGCATTAATTGAGAAATAGAATACAACTAACCTTTCTACTTACAAACAAAAAGAGAGCAGACTGTTCTGTTTAATTGAAAAAGGAACTGATGAAACTGTACCTGACCACTCATGGGCATTGCAGCTACTGTTAAATTTGGGCCTCCAGAAGTCTCTTCAAGATGACTTATGTCCACTAAAGGTGTTTCACCATTGGCAAGACTGGCTGTGCATGCTACCATGTATTCAGTAATTGGAATGCCAGCATCTATGAGGGCCAAAGTAGCTGCATTTACACAAGTACAATAATTGCCTCCATCTGCTTGAAGAACCTGAAGAAAGAAAAAAAAAACGAAAGAAAAATTAGCTCTTTAAGAAGACCACATCAGACAAATTCTTGTTTAGCATCCTCAATCCAGGAATGAAAAACTTGTTAACATTACTTTTGAGACGACTAACAATTTTTTTAAATTTATGTTTAAAAATCATGTTTCAAATTGTACCAATGGTAAATTGAAAGATTCATCATGTACTGAATTTACCTGAAGGAAATTTGGTCAATGTAAGGAAAAATTTAACCATACAAAGGGAGTATGTTAAGGTATTTCAATCTTGAGATTCCAATGGAATAGTACGTTTTAGGATCTCAGATAATGGAAGAGTATCATTTTGTTTTGAAAATAAGTTAATTTGTTTGGACTCCCAACAAAAAATCCTAATTGAGAACCTGTAAATTTGAATTGAATCTTTACATTTACATGAGCACATGAAAACCACATAGCATTTTAAAAGTTTTTCGAAAAATAGATGGAAATATATTCTCTCAAGTAATAACAATTACACAATCCTAGCACCTACGCCAACAGACGTTTTCGAGAGGTTGCATTAGGAGTTAACCTGAAAACAAATCTTTTTGGTTGTGACATTTTTTAATTCATATTCATGTCTTGGCAACACAAGCATGAGAAGAATATTAAAAAAATGGCAGCAGATGGAACCACCCAACTGTGAGCTGAGACACCAACATTAAGGCATGGAAGAAACGAGTTGGTAATCTAACCAGGGAGAGGAGCGTATAGAGAACACAAGTAGCAAGGAACAAGAAGTACACACCTAAACAGTACAAATTCAGAAATTTTCCTCCACAGAAGTACAATTGAAAGTGTTGAGGCAACATTACAGTAACCTTCACTTTTGTAAGTGTAAGTATAAGGAAAAACAAACTTTCTGTAAATCTAGCCATTCCTCAGTTTGTGTAAACTCTTCCATCTATTTCTTCCATGTTGTTGTTCATGAGCTAATTTTTAGAGTTTTTAAAATTTGGGACCATTGTTAGCTCTTTATTTTGGACTTGTGAATGTGGTTTATTCATAATTTTGACTCAATCCTTTGTATTGGACTTTAAAAATCATGTTTGATACCCTATCATACAACCGAAGCATAAAAAACTGAAATGAGAACTAACATAAATGATGCCTATTAACCAAAATAAGGAAGAATTAACAAATATTCTTCAGAAAAAAATGTCTTCATAGGTAAGTTACGCAAAACTTTATTGTGGCTTGGCCACTTTGTTAATGCTTGTGAAAAAGATGAAGAGGACGGAACCTGCTTTAATGTATTGTTTAAAATCAATTGCATCTAAGTTAACACTGAATAAACTCCAGGATGCTTTGTGTAAAACACAAAACCAAAGGTTGAAAAGTGCAATTTCTTTGGAACTGCAAGGGCAAAACAAGTCTATCATAAGCTTCGTAATCAATGTACTTTGGCATAAAATTGCATAAGAATTTTTCCATTTCCAGAATCATGATTATTTTGAGTTAGCTTTACTTGTCATGTCTTTACACGTCAAAATAAATAAACAACACCCCCCTGTCCAAAACAGTATCCCATTAGCTAAGCCAAGCTTAAAAAGTATTAATTTTCTATTTCACCTCGCCCATCAATATAAACATAGTAAATAAAGACAATGCAGCCTTAAAACTTACTTCTACAAAAATATCAATCTGTGATCTGGCATATAACTCTGTCTTTATCACTGCCTGAAGAGCTTGACGTAAATGTATTGACATTTCAATCGACTTTCTGTCACCTCTTGGCCTTCTTTTCCTCTCTCCTGTGCTGAATGTTGCCATACTATACTGACAATTTATTAGAGCTTGATCATGTAAGGCTTTTGTTCGGCTGCCACGAATCTGAAAATACGATACATTTACATCTGAAATTGCTTTCCCATATAAGTTTTTGGATTTCTCTTCATATTAATTAACAAAAGATTTTTAGGTTCCCATACGTACTTCATGTGGACCGTAGACAGCCGCCAATACTTTAGTATTTCCCTGCTCCAAGTATGCACTTCCATCAGGTTGATTAAAGACGCCTAATTTACATCGGATTTTCCGAAGTTCGTTCGGTCTTCGTCCATCTAACCGCAGCCCTTGATCAGATATTAAATCCATTGCAGACACAAAGTGAAACGTGTGTCCACACTAAGCAATATGTTTAGATTTCGAGAACACACAAACACGCATTGAGGTTAAAGACGCGGGGACCACGAGGAACGACGAAGAATACAATGCGATGAATATATTTGGGTTTTTCTAACATGGCATCTGTGGGTAGTATCCCCAAGATGGAATTCGGGACGACTTTTTGTGTCGCTCAGTCCTGCCGCTAGAGTCGCTTGATCTGCAGCATTGCTTGATATGGTTGTGATCATGCGACATCTTGCAGCAGGATCAAGAAAGACGCAGAAAGTCGTGCCGAATTCCATCTTGAGATACTACCCACAGCTGCCACATACCAAGTATACACGTCCATGTATACACGTCAACTGCCAGGTTATAGTTCAAGTATAGTTTGCCGCCACCCACCACCTGCCAATCACTTTAACAAAAGTTGGACTTGCAGCCAACGTTGATAAATTGAAAAGATTCAGATTTCTAACCGAACAAGTTTTAGACAAAATTTTATTCCAGCAATCGACTTAAAAGTTTAAATTAATACAATATTTAAGTGACTTTTCATTACCTTCTCCCAATTATTGAATGAAATAGTAATTTTATCTTTTTTCATTTTAGAAATTCCAAAGGAATCGCCGAAAACATTGATTGCAGGTCAACACGATTCTTTGTAGGTCATTTTTTGTGCTTACATCGTTTTATTTTTAAAATAAAATAAAAAAAAATTGGCACAGTTTCGAAAAAAGTCAATATTTTCTCAAAATCCGCTCCAATTTTTTTCTTTTAATTTCTAATAAGAATAAATAAAATACAGTTACAAAGGTGGCATATGCCCGATTATCACGGTTTACTCTGAATTTTCGAAAATTTGCAAACATTTTATTTTCGGCAGAGGTGACAAGTGAAATTTGTTGTCGATAAATAGTTGTTTTATTAACCCTCGCACGGCTAAGCCAAGATATTGAAACGAAGTTGTTAGACCCAAGTGACCCCCACGAAAAGTTGTTACAAAATAGTTGTTATATTGAGTTCAGATTGGAATTTGCGTTGTTACTGTATTGTTTATCATCTTACAACATTGTACAAGAACATTTGAAAATATTTTGTAATATATTGAAAAGTTGAAAAAACAATGCTTTTGCCAACTCATCTAAGTCATGATATCATCTTTGAAACAACTATTATATTAAACCGTTGTAATTTCACATCAATATTATTAGAAGAACTCTTGGACATACTTATAGAGAACTTTTCGAAAATATGTAAAATAAATATCTACCTCTGAAATCCCCTGTCTAATATCTCGCTCACTCATAGCTGTCATAAACGCAATTTCTTACAACTCGCGCAACACAACTGAGAATGTAAAAAGTTGCTTGGAGAGTAAAACAGAAGATAATCGCTAGCTATCAGTATTTACAAGTTTCTCTAACACAATAGGGTCGTATTAGTCACGAAACAACGGCCAAATACAACAGTAGTATAAATGTAAACGTCAAAATATCAACAATGAGAATGGCAAATGAGGGGTGTCTTGAGTCCCTCGGAGTCATTTCTGTGTAATCCAAAAACTATATTAATATGAAAAGTGTGTTAAAATCTTTCAAGTAAATGAATATTTACATATGCGTGAGAAAAAATTATATCTATTTTCTGCAAATCATAAGGGAAAAAAGAGAACAGGGGGACCTTAGGTGCCCTGTTCGGTCATGCAGGGTTAAGGTTATGTAGATTTTTTAATATTTAAGTAGTTTTTGTGCAATAGTGCTTGCAATATTTGGAATTTAAAATAACAAAAATAAGATTTACTCACAAACACGTCCAAAGTTTTTGTTTAAAGTTTTGGCGTGGGAAGAACCAAATGTAACCTATACGATGACATAAACGCCATATTGTTCTACCCTATTATTTCTCCAGAAATTACAAAAATGTAATTTTTTACTTGTCTCTTACGTCGGTAATATTTACATTAGAGGCGATTTATTTACATCATTATTATTGTGATTACATGTGCATAAAATAACGTCAAATGAAGGTTCTGGAAAACTAGTTTTCTGTTAAAATCTCAAAATTCGGCATTTTCAGAAACACTCAAATGTCATTTTCTAAAAAATGGTTCAACATTTTTTCTTCCAACTTTTCCAGCAGATACTGGTAATTGCGCTGTTTAATGTGACGTTAAGTTCGTTTTGACGTATTCTTTTATTTCTTCCAAATTACACAAATGTAATTGTTTTAAAATATTCCTCACGCCGTTTATATGGACATTTGCATCGATTTGTATGCATTGTTGCAATTGTAGTAAAAGTGCTTCAAATGATATTAAATGAAGTTTTTCGAAAACTCGATAGATTTCTGTGAAAAGGAGTTCCAAATTTCGCATTTACAGTGATGGTGAAAAGACGTGGATGAGCTAGTCCCGCGCACCGATTTTTGCTTGTTCTTCGTTCTGCGCAACACCAGTTTACATCACGGACCACGTGACCACAACACTGGCACTTCGTTTGAAAAGCCAGACCAGACGCTGGCCGACTTGTTGCATGGAGAGCGAGATGTGTTGAGAAACATTTTGAAAGTGGCATAATGTGACAATATTAATCGTTAACCAACGAAAAATAACACGATGAATGTGTAGTTGAAATAAAAGATGCAACATTTTAAAAAACGCTTCATATATCTGCGTCTTGACTATAACAAGGTGGTTATTTGGTATCTGGTTGCATTTAAAATTCCCGCTAACTTTGTGACGCAAACTAGTGCCTGAACCTCATTGGCTGAAGTCAGATGCGATGTGCCCAAGTCTTTTCGTCATGCCTTCGGCGCCGGATGTCCAATGTCACCTGTACTTGTCAACGGATGTATCCTATGTAGGCTTGCTGTCTTTCCAATTTTACATCTGATCCTTTGGAATTACAAATGAGAAGTACATCACTTGAGCGTTTTGTTTGGTTATCCATTGGGGAGCATCGTAACAAAACTATCATGTTGTTCGCGTATATCTGACGACTTACTGAAGTGGACTAAGTAGGTTATGTGAATTAGGTCATAATTTCTGGCCAAAACGTTGACCAAGAAATAGTTCAAACAGTATGTATGTTTAGTTATTTTAATGTTAATTTTAAATATGTAGCAAATATGTAAAGAAAATGAAAAATTTTATAAATTGGTCGTAAAAAGATAGTCATGTTTATAATTATTGAATGTAAGTATAGCAAAAAATCAATTTTATATGAAGTAAACAGTTTGATAGAAATTAGCTATCGATTCAATGTGAAACAGCAGAGTATCATTGCCAACAGGTAATCTCTCCGCAACTATAATAAACAAACTGTGACCAACTAGTGAAACATTTTGCGCTTCTATTTTTAATCGCGAGTTTGACAGAAATCATTCCAAAAATGGAAAGCAAGATGTTTGGAAGAAGAAGGAGTCTAGTAAGACAAATAGGATCGTTTCTTAATCTTCAACCTGCGCATCGAATATCCTTTGATGAATATTCCAGTGACCTGGATGTGAATTCGCGATTAAGTGCGCCAGATAAAACTGATTTTTTCTACTCTCCATCACGTCATTCTTCAGATCACATTTGTTCACCAGGTAATAAAGTTGATATTTCTAGTTTATTACAGCGTGTAAGTGATGTGGAAAACGAAATCGCAACACTTAGGAGTACAGTCGAAGTGATTGAACAGAAGTTGCAAAAAGATGTTCAAGATTCTGAAAACAGGATGGTTGATGCCCGTTCTTTTACGGTAGGACCTTCAGATAAGCGTTCATTGCCACCGCCTCCACCACTACCGCCGCCACCGCCACCTCCTCCTCCTCCACCGTTATTTTCCGTGTCTACATCATGTCTTCCTACATGGAAACCAATAGATTCCAGTCCTATTGTCAATTGTAAAGACCGAAGCAAAGCAAGAGCCTCGCTGGGAGATGTGATCAAAGATTTGGGAAATGTTAAGCTCCGTCATATCGAGAGGACGGCTACTGGCAGTCCAAAACGTCATCCCCCTTCGCCAAATGATTTATCTGCAAAGTTGACTGCTGCTTTAAGAAAGAGATACGCTGCATTTCATATAAAATCACCAGAGAGAAAAGAGGGTGCTGAATATGAAGATTAAAATTTTATTGAAATGTCAAATTGTTGTTTTGTTCTTTTCCGTATTTCTGTAATACATTTCGCAGACTGATCTCGCAGAATGATATTTTTCTACTTTGTACGTCCACTTAATAAGCTCTACAATATGAATAGTATTCTGGAAAATTTAAATGATCTTGAATCCTCGTAAACTCCATTGGGTTTTATCTTTTGAAAGGCATGCCTAATTTTAATACCTACGTACTAATAACACACATAAAAATTGTTTAAGTAACTATGGATAAGAATACGAAGTCTGGAAATCAAGTTTGTTTCAAAATTTTCATATTTTGTTTGAATATTTCAAGAAATTAATTTGAAGAGACAATTTACATAGGATTGAATTTAGTGTCTTAAATAAAAGAAAATGAATACAGAAACCTAGTTTAGAGTATTTTATTAATTTTCATCCATAAATTTATCAGTTTTGTACTTGTTTAGCTATTACAGCATCTTTTTAATTCTGTCAGAAATGCGTCAGAAAACTAGGTGTGCATCAACAGGACACAGTTTCTAGCATTATTTGAAACGACTACATATTAATACACTACAATATGAATCTGCAAAAGTATTTTCAACCAGCAAAAAGTTTTTCCTCGCACCGAGTTTCGAGTTCCGGTCATTTAGTCAAGCCAAAGCCAAGCACCTTAACACCACTGTTATCTCTCAACATCTCTTTGCATGAGAAGACACCAAAAACATTGAAAATTGTATGGGAATATTGTAAAACAATTATATAAGATTTTGTGTAACGGATATAATTCTATCTTATTTATATGTACTCTTATGTAATGGCTTGAAAAGGCTCAGTTCTCACATGGCCATGTAGATATTTAAAGATACCATAAAATTGTAAAAGAATCTATGTAAATACTATTGTAATTAATAAGCTTCATCAATCTGCCTTAAATGTATTTGATTTACATGTCAATTTTATTTATTACTTCATTCTCCATGCATTTTGCATGATTGTACTTGATTGATGATGTTTATTAACCCTAACTCCTTTGTATTAAATTGTAACAACTTGCTGTTTACATAATTTAAGCTTAAAACAGTATAAAAGATAATATATTGAGTTTGTTGACATAAATATTCTTAGTAGGTACTAACTCATTGCTTCTGTGGTAGACGGTGCTAGCATAGAAATCTATTGTCCATTCCTTCTACAGTCCATGTCAGCTCTGGTGAGCATTTTTAGCTGTATGTTCCGCTCGCTGCCATCAGGAGCGGCTTTATCAACTAATCTTGCAATGTTGTCCCTTTTACAGTCAGCGCTGATGAGAAATAGTTCTCGCGGCTGGATATTTTGTTCTGAAATTTATAAAAGGGCTTTTCGCCCTCTCAGTAATTGCCACTTCTGACTAACTCTTGTCTTGTAAATTTCGTTTATTGTTTTAAATTGTTACACCTAAATTCAGAGTGTGCCCGGCCCTTATGGTCGTTTGTTGTATTTTATGTTTTCATGAACGGGCTCTTTATATTTATTTGCCTACGTTGGCTTTTGGTGTGGCAATTGCCACCAACTTGTATATATTCATGGATCAGTCATGGTTTTAAGATGTTGTATGTTTGCGCATAGCCTAAGTATGTGTATTTCTTATGATGGTTTCGCATGTAAATGTTTAAATGTTTGAGAGCGTAGACTTCCGCGGCCGGAGTCTGAATGTTCTTGGCTGTCTGGGAGACGTCGCGTCCAAGGCATAGGTGCCGATGTTGCGGCCGTCATTCTGCGACCTTCCTCAGGGCGTAATGTGCGGAGATTTTTTTTTTTTTTCGAGTTGATGAGGGTGTAGAGATTTGGCGGCCTAAGGCTTTGGGGCGCCACCACCGCGACGGCAGCTGCGAGGCGAGTTGATGGCACGACTTCGCCGCCACCAGAAAAGGGGGCTAGGAGCGCCGGACACAGGCTTGGGGCTTGGGTCAAGAAATGGATAGCTAGTGCGGTAGTGCGAGCCTTGTGGAGTGATGTCGTTAACACCGATGCAGCCCCTGGACTTTCTTTTGGAGATTTTGGGATTCTGGCTACGCCTTGGGACTCCTTCTGAACGGCCCCCGTGAAGTGAACTTAGAATTTTCTACTGGATTTCCAGCGACAAGAGCCAAAGTTGACTGTTCGAGTTTTGGATCCTGAAAAATTACACTTTTCTTTAGCAATATAACTATTGTCAATGTGTGCCCGTACTATTCTTATTTCAAAATCATATACCGCGACTCTTCACGGACCACTTCTGAGTATCAAGGAGCATTAAGATTGGAGACCACAGAATAACGGTTTATAAAGCCCACCCCAAGTGCCAAGGAGAGCTTATAATTGTTTATTAGAGGTTACGCGGCCAATTTAAATAAAGTGCGAAGTAATGTGGTAACATCTGAAATCAATTAACATCCACGAAGAAACAAAGAAGAATCCGATTACAAAAAACAAACAAAAGAGCGTGCCCTTTATTTCGCGCGCGCGAGCAAAGAGAAGCGAGCGGTCAGGCGTCGGTGACGCTGAGGCGCGCGTGCTCGGCGGGCGGGGGGGCGCGGGCTGTCCGGGGGGGGGCGCCGCGCTGCGGCCCGCCGCCGAGGCTCCCCGCCGACGGCGACGCGGTCGCCTTGCGCGACGGGCAGCGTCTCCTTCCGCTTGCCCGCCGCCATCATCTCCCTCTGCCGCTGCTCTCGCTTGCGCCTGCGCCAAGCGAGGGGGGGGGGAGGAATGAAGTGGAAGTTTTCTACAATTCGACGCAAGGCGTCTCCAAGCCCCTTTAGGAGTGTTGAGCGCTTTGCGTTGGGGAGTAATCCTGCATTAACATTTGGCGTTGGGAAGTAATCCTTCATTAACATTTGTGCTGGGGACTAATCCTCCATTAACATCTACTCTTGTGAGTAATCCTACATTAACATTTGTGCTGGGGACCAATCATCCATTAACATTTTCTCTGGGGAGTAATCCCCTATTAACAGTTGGCACTGGGAAGTAATCCTTCATTAACATTTGGCGCTGGGGAATAATCCTCCATTAACTTTTTTAAAATTTGTCATGTCACGTCACGTCACAGTCAGTTGTCAAGAGGACCGCCAGGTAGCATCTCCGCGTACGCGCCTCCTGCTACGCGCTCCTGCGTCACTACCCAGCGGCCAGAAATGGGAAGGAATTAGGAAAAGGGTAGGGTTTAGGACACTTCACAGGGGTTGGACTAGCTCTTGTGAAGCAGCCAAACCCGTTTTGTTGCAACACATTTCACATGAGATTCGACGAGAATCGAACGCGGACCTTAGTGGTGGAAGGCTAGCGACTTCGCTATGTGCCACGAGCGACAATTGCTTTAAATCCTCCAAATAACGCTCTTTGAAAAACGTACTAATCGCGCAATTTTTCTTGATATTCCACAGCGGGGGGTGCGAGGAGAGGCGGGTTGAGTCTACGTCACGGCAGTGCAGGGCTGTCAACTTTATTGACAGAAAACTCGGCGTAATAACTCGTCTTGGAGTAGATAGCTATGAGAAACAACCGAAGAATTCTTTTTAATTCTGAAGAAATAATGAATAGTTGTAGAAATAATTGAGTAACAAGTAGGAACATGGTACGCACAGGTCGATAGAAAGACCGAAAACTAGGAAGTCCACATTGGAAAGGAAGAAGGTGGGCAGCACTGCAAACTGAGCCGTGACGTTCCGCGTGGAGCTCATGTTTTCTACCGAGCCGTGCTATGCTGGGCCGAGCGAGGACTAGGGAGCTCGAGGATCAAGAAAAAGTGCGAGCAGTATAGTATGTACAACTGTCCTTACTTCTTCTGAAGGCTTATCGGCTGCGGTGGCTCCGTGATGTCATCCAAATCAGCACAATGAATATGTCGATACGCAGTGACCTAAAACACACAACTCATTATTGTTATTAGAAATAATAGTTGTTACAAAATGTGTCACCGCCTGACTTTAATTTTTAAAAAAATTATCAAAAGAATCTCTTCACTGCAAAAGACGCGAAAGCTTATTAAATATTATTCTACGCCAAGAAACAGGGAAGCTCATATCTCCCCAAATAATAAATGAGTACTTGGAAAGCAAAGTGTTCTAGGCATCTCATGGGCAATAATTTTCTGTTGTACCGCAACCGGTGATCTAACTGCACGAGTAAAGTCGGTACGGTGACTGACAGCGTACAGGCAGCCAGTGGCCAGGCCAACCTCTACCAGGCCAGATTAATGGATTTTCCATCCAGCATCAAAATCAGCGGGGGGTGGGGCAGTCACTGACGTTGGAGCCGAAGTCCTCGATCATAGCAGCTGACGTGACCCGGAAATATCAGTAAATCAATAATGTCTACGGAAATTCTGGCTGCTGATTCGCATCAGAATCCGTGGGGGCGGGGGCAGTCCCTGACGTTGGAGCCAAAGTCCTCGAACATAGCAACTGACGTGACCCGAAAAAATCAGTGAATCAATCATGTCTACGGAAATTCTGGCTGCCGATGCGCATTTGAGTCCGCGGGTGGGGACTAGGCAAGTCCTTGATCTTGAAGCGCGTCTCGAGCAGCTCGTTGCGCGGGATGCGGGGCCCGGGAGGAGGCGCGCTTGCCGTAGGTCGCCTTGAGCACCAGCCGCTCGGGCAGGTCGCGCAGCAGCTCGCTGTCGTCCACCAGCTTGAAGTGCGTGTGCGGCACGTCGCCGCCCCGCAGCACCTGCGCCAGCCACGCCCAGCCACCACTCCCAACGGCCCGCCTGCTGCGCCACTACAAGTGGCGTACTAGGGTGGATACTAGGGATGGCCACTAGGGATAGCCGCTAGGGAAGGCCACTAGGGGTGGCTACTAGGGATGGCACTAGGGAAGGCCACTAGGGATGGCTACTAGGGATGGCTACTAGGGATGGCCACTAGGGATGGCCACTAGGGATAGCCGCTAGGGAAGGCCACTAGGGGTGGCCACTAGGGATGGCTACTAGGGATGGCACTAGGGAAGCCACTAGGGATGGCTACTAGGGATGGCACTAGGGAAGGCCACTAGGGATGGCCACTAGGGATGGCTACTAGGATGGCTACTAGGGATGGCCACTGGGGATGGGCACTAGGGATGGCGTACTTAGGATGGATACTAGGGATGGCCACTAGGGATAGCCGCTAGGGAAGGCCACTAGGGGTGGCCAGTAGGGATGGCCACTAGGGATGGCACTAGGAGCCACAGGGATGGCCACTAGGGATGGCGTACTAGGATGGCTACTAGGGATGGCCACTGGGGATGGCTACTAGGGATGGCGTACTAGGATGGCTACTAGGGATGGTATACTAGGGATGGTATGCAAGGAAACTGGATTCCACAGCGCTATGAAGTGTGGCTAAATAAATTCGCTGATTAACAGTCAATAATATCTTCGATCATAACGTAGGTGAAGAAATCCGCTCACTTCTGTGAGAACATGGAGAATTGACAAAACGATCCCGCACGTAGAATGGCGTAGTATTAATAGCATTTAAAGAGAGTTGATGCTTCGCTAGGGGTGTCCGATTTCATGACGATACTTCGTCCTTCGGCCTACACGATGAACATGAAATCATCATCGTATGTGTCCAAGTACACTTCCAATGTACTCGTGTTTTTTTTTCTTTTTTTAACATTTTTCTCCCCGCGATGTAAGAGAAGAGTTCTGACTTAGAGCGCCATCTCACTCCACGTTTCGCTGCGGATGTCGAAACGACGAGGCTCTGACCTTCTGCCTTCGCCATTAACATAAAACACCCTCGAGCTGATCCTGCCCCTTTAAGGCCAAAATACTTTTTGAATTAGTCACATCGCGCCATTCTCATTTGAACTACAAAACAAAAAAACCCTCGTTTCCGCCATTCCATTTATCGCTTTTGACCACTGATGTCGACGCGAGACGAAGGGTTAAGATCCTTTTGCTCTTTTACATTGTATGAATTGTAATATAAAATATGGAGAAATACGGGTGGATATTGTACCTCACACTGTATTTGACGTGTAGTTAATATTTAAATAAAGTATACTTTTTTAAATCCAATGTGTGGAGATGAGTTATAGAAACTAACAAAAAGAGAGAGAGAGAGAGAGAGAGAGAGAGAGAGAGAGAGAGAGAGAGAGAGAGAGAGAGAGATTAGGATTAATTTCCTAGGATAGTCGAGTTTCCATTGCTCCCGTGGTAACAATACTATAGACTAATATGTCGCTTATTTTCCTCTTATCACAAGGCACACTGGCAACAGAATATCAGTCGGGTATATTGTATAGAAATTGAAACAGATTAGGCAATACGACGATAAGTGTCACTAAGTACGTACTACTAAGTGCTTCGTTGGAGAATTAGGGTTAAGAAGACAGTCGATACATTCAATATTGTAATGGTAGCCAAAAATAATTGATAGTGAATTTTTAAATTATATTTATACCTGCTCGGCATTACTGTCCATTACGGGTTTTAACATTTCATTTACTTGAAAAGTATACGAAAATTCCTTAATATTTACTGGTACATGTGCACGATTAGGAAGATATGTTAATACTCGATATTTTGTATTCGCTGTATTCAATTGTTACTTGGTATTGTGGCAACAACAAACCCGAACACTGGATAAAACAATCCTAACAAACCTCTGAGAGACCGTGAACACATCCTCAAACGTTTGGCCAGGAGCACTGCAATGCATTGTGCTCACCTTGAGTGTGGTGGATGACGCTACTATGTTCACGTCCGGAGGGATCCTGTAGGTGGAATTGCCGTCCCTGGAGTCCACCTGGCTCCACTCCACCACCGCCCCCAGCGTGCCCAGGTAGCGACCGCCCAGCGTCCACAGCCGCACCGTCGCGTCCGAACTGCCGCTGCCCACGGTGCGTTCTTTTTTTAAATTTGTTGCGCCCATAATTTTATTATTATTATTATTATTATTATTATTATTATTATTATTATTATTATTTAGTAGAAAGATGGATCTTTTTTAAACTATTGGACCAAATAGGATCAATAAATACAGAAATCGAATGCTTTACTTATCAAATGCTTTTGAAAAGGCACATGCTAAATGTGCGAAACGTAAAGCAATAGATAAATGTATATATCTTATATGAATTATACATCATAATTCCTGATTTCTGTATTGATTGATCCTATTTGGTCCAATAGTTTAAAAAAGATCCATCTTTCTACTATATAAACAGGATCAACAGGAATTGTTCAACCATTCTTATATTATTATTATTATTATTATTATTATTATTATTATTATTTAGTAGAAAGATGGATCTTTTTAAATATATTGGACCAAATAGGATCAATCCACGATGATATCAGGAATTAAGACGTATAATTCATATAAGACATATACATTTATTTATTGCTTAACGTTTCATGCACATTTAGCACGTGCCTTTTCAAAAGCATTTGACAAGCAAAGCATTTGACAAGCAAAGCATTTGACAAGCAAAGCATTTGACAAGCGGTTGGCAATAAACATAACATTTTGAGTAGTAAAAAACAAAGGAATAAATTAAACATACATATTGGAGATATATTAACATTTAACAACATTCTCATGTAAAGTATTTTTATAATATGCCGAAGTTGGCGTCTAATTTGGTGGCTAAAATCCTATTTGGTCCAATATATTTAAAAAGATCCATCTTTCTACTATATAAAAACGGGATCAACAGGAATAATTCAACCATTGTATTATTATTATTATTATTATTATTATTATTATTATTATTATTATTATTATTATTACTAGTGAGAACCCATCAAAATTTGACGGTGTTATCTGAGATAAATGTAAAATAGTGTGCCCAGATTAATGTTCACAATATGTTGCATTGTTTGAATCTTCAGGGTATAACGAAAATATTCTGTGATGCGGAGTTCCCACAATTTTGAACACGTATGGCCCATGACCGGGTGGCAATGCAATATCGGCACCAAATTACACAAAAGAAAGAGCATTATTATACTGACGGATATTATTTCAAAACTTTTTTGATGTGTCATAATCTCCTATAAACAACTGTTTGATTTCTTCTGGCATATTGCTCGAAGACTTATTTTCCTATTTTAGCAACACAGAGTAAACTCGTTTACAGAATTTCTCTCACATGGGAAGTACAAAGTAGAACAAAATTGACATTTCATAGACAATGACCCAACAGAAAACGAAATGACCTCACTATCACGACACCTACGCTGACTTTCTCTTTCCTTGCTCCCAGTCAATGTACAACGTTTGCGTCTTTTGGGGCGCGTGGGCAACGTTTCGGAATTCGACATAACCTGTGAACAACTTCACTACTTCAGTACAACCGAACAAAACACACTGTCCGAATGTTATCTACAAAATACACTACAAAAGGAAATACATGCAAACTGTCATCACCACAATGCAATTATTACACTGAAACAAAACCTTGACGAATTCTGAACAAATCTCAACAATCAAAACAAAACATCAAGCAGCCCGAAGCGGTGGGGACTCACATCTATCGACTCGTATATATATTTTAAAACAGCCAACCTTTGGGAGAAAACAATTGACTATTGATAAGCATACTATTAAAGATGATTTAATCAATTAATTTACACCGTAAATGTTGGTGAATCAACACAAACAATATCTGATAACACATTCAGAATAGAGACTCCAGATGTTTAAACAATTTTATCAAACTGTTTTATTTAATAATTTCGTAATGCAAACTACGAAGCGCGTTCATAAAGTAAGCACCGTTTGCTTATATATAAATATTGGCGCTTCGAAGTACAGTTTTACTACTGCAGCGCCATCTACTGACTCATTGCAAAGCTACAGCGTCATTTGTTTTGATTCTGAACTCGTATTGTTGTCCGTGAATGCAAAGAACAATGGCCGCGAAAATCGTTGATCCCGCCACCTGTGAAGTGCGTTCTGTGATTCGTTTCTTATGTGCAAAAGGATCGTCGGCTGCTGAAATTCATCGGGAGTTATGCCTGGTTTACGGACCTACAGTTATGAGTGAAGGAAAGGTTAGACAATGGTGTCGTGATTTTAAAAATGGCC
Source organism: Teleogryllus oceanicus (assembly GCA_964035755.1). NCBI lineage: Eukaryota > Metazoa > Arthropoda > Insecta > Orthoptera > Gryllidae > Teleogryllus > Teleogryllus oceanicus. The sequence goes on from CAXIVR010000009.1 coordinate 11,807,337, forward strand.
GAACAAATGTCCATGACGAAGAGCGGAGTGGCAGGCCCAGTATCCAGACCGATGAAATCGTTTCACAAGTGGACCAAACACTGCGATCTGATCGTCGATTGACGATTAATGGTCTGGCTGACAAATTTCCTCAACTTGTACGCACTACGCAAATTATGTGGAAGGTGGGTACCAAAAATGCTCACCGACCACCACAAAGAGCAAAGAATGTCTAGTGGACGAAAGTTTTTGGCCCGTTATCAACCAAATGGAAATGATTTGTTTTCTCACATTGTTACTGGAGACGAGACGTGGGTATCCTACGCCAACCCAGAAACAAAACTGCAATCGATGCAGTGGCGACACTCATCTTCACCAAAACCGAAAAAGTTTAAGCAAACTCAGCACACAAGTCGAAAATTGATGGCTACACTTTTTTGGGATAAAGACGGTATTCTTTTGGTTGAGTTCTTGGAACGTGGGACAACAATTACAGCTTACGTGTACTGCGAAACGCTCAAAAAATTGAGACGTGCGATCCAAAACAAACGCCGCAGGAAACTGTCATCTGGCACAACCCTCCTCCACGATATCGCGCGCCCTCACACTGCTGCCAAAACCAATGATAAAATTGAAGATTTTCGTTGGGAACTTTTTGACCACCCACCGTAGAGTCCCGACCTTGCATCTAGCGACTACTTCCTCTTCTTGCATTTTAAACAGTGGCTCGGTGGACGTTTTGAAACCGAAGAGGGACTCAAAAACGCCGTAGTCAACTGGTTCAACTCTCAGGTGGCAAGCTTCTATGCAGAGGGGTTAAAGAAGCTGGTGCAGCGGTACGAAAAATGCTTAAAAGTGAACGGCGATTATGTAGATAAGTAAAGTAAGATTGTACCTAACTAAATATGACAATAAAATTTCTTATGAGTACTTTTTTTCTGTGACCAAACGGCCCTTACTTTATGAACGCGCCTCGTATAACAAGTGCACCCAGCCAGGTATCTCTCACCAGTAGGGCACCGCCCCAGCCGGCACGAATTCTAAAATCCCGATATGTGTGGTAGAAATGTGCATGTAAGTGTGTGTAAAAAGGGGGTGAGGATAGGACAAAAAAGTGTAAGGAAAGATCGTGCGCGATACGTGGCCCATTTATGTTCCAGCATTTGCATGATACAGATCGGAGAAACCACGGAAAACTACCGATCAGAACAGCCATCTGCTGGAATTCTCCTCCAAACAGCGGCTGTTCGACTAAGCTATCTAGCATGTGTCTAAATTCGTGCCACTGTCGGGACTCAAACCTTAGGTCATAGTTACTTCCATGACATCAAATGACGTTCTCAGCCCCCTCAGCTGGCCCATAGACCGAAAACAGTGCTTCAATATCTTCAGATTTCCATCATACACGCTCTGATGTTGCCTTGCCGAAATTCAAAACGCTTCTGGAAAATCGTGTTGTTGGTAGACAGCATGGTACAAAGAGTACAAATTGGTTGCCCCTAGATGGTCCGATAAACTGACTCGTGTGTAGAGGCCTTAAGATTTATAAATTATTTTTAAAATTACGTTATGACGATCTTCTGTTCAACCAGGTTTTCGACCTGGTTGACGGCCAAAAGGTGACCTCGGTAAGAGTTGACTAACAATGGCCATTTTTGATCTCGTAACGATCTTTTAGCGCGCCCTTCAACTCGATCGTGCCATAAGAACGGAAATTCGAGTCGCAATGCAGGCATGCAAATGTATATTTTCTCGGCATCTGGCAAAGCGTAATTCATCATCAGCCAAACCTTTATGTATCCCAGAGACGTTCCTAAAACAGAAAAAAATTAACTTTTTCACAAACTAAGCTCCAATCGAAATGGAACTTACAGAATATTACAACTTCTAGTGTAGTGTTGTAACATAGAACAGAGTTTCTAGTAGCAACTTTTGTAACTAGTAAAGTTATGTAAAACATTAACACTGTAATACATTGACAATGGGAGATCGCAGTGACATATTACATGCGGATATCCACCGTGATGGCAGATGGCCGACAAGCATTGTATCTATTTATTTATTTACGCCAAAAAACAGTTAAAACGGTGTATGACGTGCTATGGGGAGAAGTGAATTCTGTGCACGTTTTCAAAATTCTGTGATTCCATTCCTACGCCATACACTAATTGAATTTTGAATTAATTTAAAAAACCGCTCCCATGTAATAAAATCTATTTTCAAGGATAAATAAGCAATAAATTTTGGGCTCTTATCCATGATGTCCTTCGTCAAGGAATAATACTTCCTGCCGCGATAACATGAAAACGATAATTTGAATAACTATATTTCCCACTGAAGATGTGCACAGAAAATGAAGTTACATTTATGCCCAGAAGCAAATCAAGGTGCCATCTCAGCATTTGCTCAATGGATCAGGGAAACTGGACGAAAAACCTGATCGAGATGGGGGTCATTGACCCATAAGAAGAATTATTTAGACGCATTTCTAAAACGTTATTGCTAGCTGCTGTAAACTTTGGGCACAAATTCTTAAGGGAGTTAGCGTGGTATCATGTTACAGAGGAATCAGGAAATTCTCAGCGTGACGTATCACCCGTGAAAAGGTATTTGTTGTCTGCATCCGTCGACATGGAGCACACGTAATCTCCGGCCATGTGAATGGCGATGAAGTTGTTAATGCACCCTCCGGCGGTGTGGTGCGACCACACCTGGATGAGGCCTTTGTCGATGGCGACAATCAGCGTTCCGACGTCTGGCTTCATTGGTCTCGACTCCAAGAACAGCATAGCCGTCACCGATACCTGTCGCAAGTCATCGAAGATATTCACTTTCGGTCTCGGTAAGAATTAAAAATATTACCATTTAATCGCTTTTTATTTATAATTACCTTAAGAATTCAAAAATAAGACAAGTGTGAGACCATTGGTAATTTTGGGCACCTTTAGAATGAAAAGGCAAATTTGGTGAAATTTTAAAATCTCATAGCTCTGTTACTATTTGCTTGAGAGAAATAATTTATAAAGCCAATTTTTAGAGAATTTTTAGATCTTTAAGATTGTACAGAACTATTTCTGGTCTTTGATCAATCATTAAAACATTGTTACGTAACAACCAAAAACTTACCGAATTTTTTTTAAAAAAAAGTTGGCAACCAAAATTTTCCAGAAGTATATTGATGTATCTTTCGATGGCTTAGTGCACAAATATTGTATGACCTCTCACGGTCATTTTAATTATTAATGAAGTGTCAATACTTGGTTTGTAAGCTTCTCTGTGATTGGTCAAGAACCTGTATCTTAATGAGTATCATTATGCAACCGGTGGCAGCCCTCAAATGACAGCATTATACAATGGGAGTAGAAAAAAATATTTTTGATAGACCGTCAAATAGATGATCGGACCCAAACCTACAGCAATAAAATGATTGACGAGTGTTTGCGAATATGGGTACCGAACGCGTCATACAAACTCAGGATTTTCCCTGCAAAAATGTCCATTAGTGGAACTAGTACGATGCGTTGCAGAACGCAATGGTTCTTTGTTCAGCCGAATATCGACCATCAGTCGAATATATGATGAATTCATTTATTGAGATACTAAATCCCACGACGTAGAGGTAGTGGTACACTGAATACCTTCTACAGCTGGGGCCCGGGCTCGATACTAGGTATAATGATTTTCCTAGGCATGAGCCAAAGGGACAGCTAGTGCTGGCAATATAACTGAAGGTTCTGTGGTCGTTGTGCCCGGGAGCCCATTAGACTCCCGTCCCGCATTCGTTCGTTTGCAGTTGGCTAACTTGTAAACGGCTTCGGCGCTTCCTTTTGTGATGACCTCGTCCGACAAAAATACAGTGCGCCGCGAGAAATAATTGAAATTAGGAAGTGCAGTGTTACGTGTTCTGCTGTAAAAATTCTTTTTTCTATAAACATTACATTGAATTTACTTTTTGTGTGATAAATATTACGTTTATTTTAAAAACGAGACTTGAATGCGAGATGCGTACCGGTGCACGTGTTTCCGACTTAAAATCAATGTTCTTTCTATTTACATTCGTTGCAGTTTTCTTTTCCTGATTCTGAGAGCATGTTAAAAGATTTTCCACCTACGTAATTAAATTTAATTATTTCCCTGACTCGCGTACGTGCATATACCTCAGAGAACTTCTCCATAGGGATGTCTTCACAGGAGACATAACCAAACATTCTACGAAGAGGCGTGGCTGAACAGTTGTCGCGGCGGAGGGATAGCGGCGGCGATGGTGTAGCGATTAGCGTATCGGACTGCTATACCCAAGTTTGCGGGTTCAAACCGCGAAAAATCGCGGCGAAAAAATCCTTCGTACGCCCCCCTTCGGAGGGGAAGTAAAGCCGGCTGTCCCATGTTAGTACATTTACTGCATGTAAAAGATCCTCAAGCCTTAAAGATGCCTCTGAGCTAAATTCAAATCGCCTGTTTCGTCGCCCAAGTAATACCATGGTTGGTGAAAGGAGCGTAGCGGAATTTGCGTGGTGAGACGGAAGAGCAGGCCTCATGGCCTGAGTCTCGCCACGTAAAATAAGGCAAATTCAATTCAATTCGATACTTCTCTGAATGACATGTGCCGTTCACTTGTTCATCGACCTGTCACTTTGGCTCATCCTTGTGGGGGACGGATCGTGTGGGCTCACCTGCCGCTGGGGCACGGGCATGCGCACGATGGACACCCTCCGCGTCTTGCGGGGGTCGTCGGGCGCCGGCTGCCCCGCGGGCGACAGGGAGCGGCTGAGGCCGCTGAGCCCGCTGAGGGAGGGGCGGCGCCCCTCCATGACGCTGGCCAGGCGCTGCGTCAGGCTCATGCGACGCACCACGCTCGGCGGCGGCCTGCGCCCCCGCACACAACCCCATCGATTGATGGATTGATTCTTTTAGCGGCCCGCGGCTCAGATCGGTAGTGTTCCGTGGTTTTACGATCAACACCAGGCGAATGCCAGAGCAGTACCCTACCAAACGGGCCACGGACCGCGAGCGATGTTTCCTTCCTCTTCCTTGTCCTATCCTCTCCCCTTACACACACACACTTACACTAACATGCACTACACTATCACACATGTCGAGACACCAGTTGGGAACAGTGCTTGTTCCGGTTGGTTGTTAGTGATTCCGGTTGCGTCAACAGCTTAGGTCATTAGTTCCGTAAGTGTAGAGCATGTTTTTTCCTCGGGAGATGGCGGTGATCTTCCGCCGCTGGTTGGCGAGATCCGGCGCCGAACTACCATCGTCTAGCGGAGTTATCTCCAACCAGTTCTAAGTGACCGACCTGTCTCCCGGCATATGTGGTAGTGTAGTGCATGTTAGTGTAAATGTGTGTGTGTGTAAGGGGTGAGGATAGGACAAGGAAGAGGAAGGAAAGATCGCGTGCGGTCCGTGTCCCGTTTGTTAGGGTACTGCTCCGGCATTCGCCTGGTGTGGATCGGAGAAATCACGGAAAACTACCGATCAGAGCAGTCGGCCGCTAGATTTCTCCTCCAGACAGCGACTGAATTCGACCTAGCTGAAAAAGTGCGGTAAGGTCCCGACTGTTCTCCCGACATGTGCGGTAGTGTATTGCATGTAGTGTAATGTGCTTTTGGACTACTTACGTAGGTGTATCCGATTTTCTTCTTCCTTCTCTCCCTCCCGGGAGGACGATATCTTGCATTTCCCCCACCTTCCCTTTGGGCATTGAAGGGTCTATTTTCATATCTGTGTTCTTGCGGTAGCGGTAGGTCGATTTCACTTCCCTGTGAGATAAGGTGGCTTCTTTAATCCCTTCAACTGTTCCCGCCACCAACACACTATGCCGTGTCTTACGTTTGGGCTCGGAAGTGTAGGTGAGAATGATTCTGCAAAAAATAATTTGAAACATAAGCATTATTATGACAAAGGTAATGAGAATAATATCACGAAAAGCAAAGTGGTAAATTGTTGTGATGGACAAAGACACATAACGACCAACTACCTACGTACGGATATAAGTTACCGAAACACATACCATCGATAAAGTTAGAAAGCCTCCGGTGAAATCGCGCTTATACTTTCTCACCTTACTACATACGTCGTATTGTAAAGCTGCGAGATTTCGACAGAAACCTCGTTTAATGATGAAACATAGGCTGTCTGCTAGTAACTTTTTTCTTGATAAAAGTTCCAATAAATACTTTTTATAGACAGTCACAAATAAATTTATTAAATCATAAATGATTATTACATTCAAATTGGTATCTTGCACAAGAATAGCGTGGCAACGTTTCAGAGGTCGAGTTGTGCCTCCATCATCTGGCCTTTAACAATATGTCAATTTAACAAAGAATAGGTTGAAATATCATGCTAAATTTGACCTTGATAGGTGGTATGATGTTGAAAACATTTCATGAAAGTTGTAGACAAAGAAAATTACACACGATATACAAATGAGCGTTACTAATGTCGACTGTGATCGCTACTACTACGGCGAAAGTACTGACGTACTGTTTCAAGACTGTAATGTAAAATCATTTATGTTTTAATAAATGTACTTGTGACTGTCTATAAAAAGTAATTATTGGAACTTTCATTAAGAAGAAACCTTGTTTTTATAAATTACTTCCTCCAACACATTGGGCACTCAGAACCCACATTTTGTGGGTCCTTGATAGCGAAAAATTAATTGACGGCAAAACCTCTGTCTGACTGTGGTCAACGACCCATCCTCGCTGAACAGGGTGGCAGGCTTTGGCCACCGGGTTAGAACTCTTGAACAATGGATTGAAGAAATGCGGGCGGAGTGGGAGTATTAGTTACAAAGTCGACCTCTAGAGTATCTACAGTAATGCCAACCTCTAGAAAATCAAAGTCAAATCGGCTACGTGTGTGGCCACGTCATCGCTCTGGGTAGGCAACAGCAGGGACACTAGATAGGAGGTTTAGGTGCCTCCCTTGAAGGACCTGGAACTGCCTCAGCCATGTCTTTAGACAATGGAGATATGGAGAATGGTTTAGATAATAAAGCTCAACAGAAGTTCTGGACTATGAAAGCAACTAGCTATGACTAGCTTCTGTTTCGCGCCAACGAAGTTTTAATGCTTGGAATGTTGTCATCAATGCTCGCTGCGAGCTTTTGCTTTCAACTGTTTATTGCTCAGGGGAGGGGAAAGCAAGGTCATCGTTCAAGAAAAGTTGAGCGAGTACACAATCGTTTCCTAACACTTAATTTGAGAACGAAATGAATCTCAATTCGCACCTGCTCTTGGGCGAGGAGACGGAGTAGCGGCGGTAGGCCTGGCCGGTCTCCAGGCGCCACAGGATGAGCTCGCCGTTGTAGGAGGCCGTGGCGAGCGCCTGCTCGCCGCACGCGGCCGCGCACAGCACGTCGTCCGTGTGGCGCGTCTCCCACACCTTCGCGTCGCTGAAGATGCTCTCGTCCGAGTACTCGGTGATGTGGCGGTTCCAGCCCACCGCCAGAATGCGCCCTTGCAGCCAGATGACGCTCGTTACCTCGCTGCAACGGGCCCCCTCTCGGTCAGCTCCTGCGGTTTCCATCGCTCGCCGTTTAATAATTTTTCTACTCCCATTGTACAAATAAATTTCGAAGTATTTGAATTGACGCGTACATTTGCCCCCATCATGGCTGCCAGCGCAAGTTTCAATTTGCAACGGGGAAGGATACCTTGATTGATTGATTGTTTCGTGTTTCCGGGCGTGTCAACTGGTTTGGTCATTAGTCCCGTTAGTGTTGTGAATGTTTTTTCTAGGGAGATGGCGGTTTTCTTCACCCACTGGATGACGAGATCCGGCGCCGACCTACCGCCGGCTAGTGGGGTTTCCCACTAACCAGGATGCACCCACCAGCGGGGCACCGCCCCAGCCGGGACAAGCTCTAAGCTCCCGTCTGGTCTCCCGGAATATGTGGTAATGTAGTGCATGTTAGTGTGTGTGTGTGTGAGTGTGTGTGTGTGTGTGTGTGTGTAAGGGAAGAGGATAGGACAAGGAAGATGATGGACAGATCGTGCGCGGTCCGTGACCCGTTTGGTAGGGTACTGCTCCGGCATTCGCCTGGTGTTGATCGGAGAAACCACGGAAAACTACCGATCAGAGCAGCCGTCCGCTAGAATTCTCCTCCAGACAGCGACTGAATTCCACCTACCTGAAAAGCTAGTGTCAAGACTCGAACCTAGGACCTCCCGGTCAGAGGCGCTGCAGTGGCATCAGCTATCGGCCATCACATCGAGGTCGAACATTATCCCACTGCAGCCATGGACGCGGCGTTGCCCGGCCCAATCATATTTGCCTTCCCGCGCCAGGGAGCGTAGCTTACCAGTAGAGCTCGATGTTCATGGTGCGGACGCAGGTGCCCGTGTTGAAGTTCCACACCTTGAGCGTGCCGTCGCGCGCGCCCGTCAGCAGCAGCTGGTAGCCCGGGTCGAAGGTGGCGGCGGTGATCTCCACGGCCGTGGGGTCGCCGTAGTAGGAGCGCGTGTGGGCGTTGCGAACCAGCACCATGCGCTTGCCCTCCCACGGGTCCCACACCATGATGAGCGAGTCCAGCCCCACCGTCACCACCTGCGCCCAACCCTCGCACAATCCAATTCCCGAATAGTTGTGTGGTTGCAAATAAGTGTTGTCCGGACTACGTTTACGTTTCATTCGTACGCCAAAGACTTGCTTTGGCGTACGAATAAAATGTTGGCGACGATGGAAGATTGGTGGGGAATTTTGAATTTGGTACGTGGAATACATTGGTTACAAATAAGTGTTGTCCAAAGTACGTCTTTGGCATACCAATGAAATGTTGGCGACGGTGGAAGCTTAGTCATGAATTTTGAATTTAGTACGTGAAATACATTTGTGTACGAGATAAGTTTATAGGTTTTTGTACGAACTCACAGAAACTTACAAGTTCATACTCTTGGGATCATTTTCATTATGCTACTTATTTCCATGATGAACTGTATGCCGATACTATAAGCCGTACTTATTCATGTTGTCTCAGTGTTTGCGCTACCAAGTTGTTCATGTGGCATGTCTTCTTTGCTTTTCTTCGGAAGTAATGTTTCAGCTCTCAGGAATAGAAACTAGTATTAGCCTTCTCTCGTTATTGATAGGAAAGTGATACTTTGCGAACATACTACATTTTACATTCTACAAATACTTTGCCGCACACGAACATGAAATGTTCGGGTATTTTATTAAAATACCCGAAATATCTCGAAAGGTTTCATGAATTGTGGTTATTATATACGTATTGTCTAATAGAATTATTTAAAAATAAAACTATGAATCTCTCACAATAGATTGGCCGGGCAGTACAAATTGCATTCACAAATTTGAGAAAATTGTTACAAAACAATTCTTCGATTTTGATGCAAAGACTGTTGACGAAAACGAACAAAGTAAAGTGGGATGTTACCACCAGGGGCGCGCAAGTCGCGCGAGGAACGTACGCATCTGAAGAGGGGATTGTAGATGGCGCGCACGACCGCCATGGAGTGCGTGAAGCCGTCGGAGCGCTCCGTGTCCACCACCACGCCCAGCACCAGGATCGCCATCTTGTGGCTGCCCACGATCAGGTTGCGGTTGGACGGGTTGTACAGCGAGCACAGCCCCGACGACCCCACCTCTTGCGGCATGCTGATGTACGTCTGCGGAGAGTCGTTTCGTCTTTGCACAAACCTCATTATGCCTCGTTTTACTACTTGTACATCGATGGTACCATACGTTGGTCGGTTAGTTGGGATTCCGGGCCCGTCAACAGATTAGGTCATTAGACCCGTAAGTGTAGTGCATGCTTTTTCCTCGGGAGATGGCGGTGATCTTCCCCCGCTGGATGGCGAGATCCGGCGCCGATTAATCGTCGGCTAGCGGGGTTTCCCCCTAAACAGGACTCTCCCACCAGCGGGGCACCGCCCCAGCCGGGACAAGCTCCAAGCTCCCGACCGGTCTCCCGGAATATGTGGCAGTGTAGTGCATGTTAGTGTAAGTGTGTGTGTAAGGGGACAGGATAGGACAAGGAAGAGGCAGGGTTGATCGCGCGCGGTCCGTGGCCCGTTTGTTAGGGTACTGCTCCGGTATTGCTCTGGTGTTGATCGGAGAAACCACGGAAAACTACGTATCAGAGCAGCCGACTGCTAGAATTCTCCTCCAGATAGCAACTGAATTCGACCTAGCTGAAAAGCTAGTGTCGAAAATCCTACCACCGTCAGGACTCGAGCCTAGGACCTCCCGCTCAAAGACGCTGCAGTGACATCAGTTGATTCACTGAGCTACCGCTCCCGGTAGGACCACTGGTAGCACCAGCCACTGGATGGTATTCCGAGTAGGGTTTTTTTTAAATAAACAAAAACAGCTTATTCTTTATATCACTACGCGCTTGCCTTTTGGTGGTGTAAAGGTTAGCGAATCGGACTGTTTGTGGGTTCATATCCGATCGAAGCGTGGATTTTTAACGGCGAAAAATTTCTTTGTACTCCTTCCTTCGGAGGCACCGGCTGTCTCGTGTTGTTGATTTAATCCACGTAAAAGTTGCCGAAGCCTAAAAGAAGTCTCTGAGTTCTTTTTTTGCAAATAATGCTGTGATGAGCTACCGATTACAAGTGTGATATGTGATGGATGTACATTTTAAAATAAATTTCGGAATATAAAATTTCAATGGAAGGAAGAAATGGAAGAGAGACACTGTAAATTGTATCAAAACAACTTGGGGACTGTTTCGCCACGCCAAACAATTTCGACGTACCTCCTCTGCTTCTAAATCATAATCGATTGGTGGATACGGTCACCGGTCAATAGGGCGTTTTAGCACCACGCGTAAGGTAGTGATGTTATGCACTAAGTCACGTGATGGACGTTGAAGTCATAACGTCTTACCTTAAACCTAAGGTACGACTTTATACCTTCAGAAATAGTGCACGCCTATAGGTCCCTATGGTCACCTTACAAGCGGCAAAATGGCCGCCTAACAACAGGAAACGTTGGGGATTTTCCCATCTCTGACAAACCGATGGATATGTGAGGCAGATACAATTATTCCTAACTAATTCCACAACGCTGGCAAGAATTAATAGGAAATGTTTGAGAAATGATAGGAAAGAAATTCGTCGAAAATATTTCCTACGTTCTCAATAACAGTCTATTCAAAATTTCAGAGTGCAGACTCTCAGAGGGCAACAAAATCTAAAACTCCGAACACAATGTACATTTATTATACTGTCTCGTATCGTGGTTTAAAAGTCTCATCGCTAGCCTAGACTTTGATATATTATGCTAATTCTTTGTTCAACGCTTGAAATGTTTCTTTTGTTATAACGCAATGTCGCAATTGCTAAAACTCTTCTGAACGTTGTTTATTATAACGGTATAAAGTCGTTAGTCACGTGATTAATAGAGTTTAAGGATGTCTCCTTACGCCTGGCGCTAAAACTCCCCAATAGCGAGGAAAAAATAGCGATTCAATCCTACCTGTACGCACTTCTGGGAAGGCACGTCCCACACCTTGATGCACTTGTCCTTGGAGAGCGAATACACGCGCTTCCCGCCGTCTTGGGCCACAACAGCCACGATGGGCGCGTGGTGCCCCACGAAGATGCACGTGGGCTTGTTCGGAACGAACACGTTCCACACTCGCACGGAGCAGTCCACGCCCCCCGTCACCAGGATGTGCTGCGCTGCGAACGCACAATAACGTGAGAATTACGTGTGCGTTAGTACCTCATGACTTGGAAATGGGTTCACATCTAAATGATAACCGGGGGCGGTAGGTCAGTGTATCAACTGATGTCACTGCAGCGCCTCTGACCGGGAAGGTCCTAGGTTCCCACTCCCCACGGCGGCACGATTTTCGACACTAGCTTTTCAGCTAGGTCGAATTCTGTTGCTGCCCGGAGGAGAATTCTATCGGACGGCTGCTCTAAATCGATAGTTTTCCGTGGATTCTCCGATCAACACCAGGCGAATGCCGGAGCAGTACCCTACCAAACCCGGACCGCGCGCGATCTGTCCTTCCTCTTCCTTGTTCTATCCTTTTTCCTTACACACACTTACACTAACATACACTACACTACCACATATTCCGGGAGACCGGTCGGAAGCTTGGAGCTTATCCCGCCTGGGGCGCTGTCCCGCTGGTGGGAGAGTCCTGGTTAGGGGGAAACCCCACTAGCCGACGGCAGGTCGTCGCCGGATCTCGCCATCCAGCGGGGGAAGATCGCCATCTCCCGAGAAAGAAACATGCACGCAACACTAACGGGACGAATGACCAAAGCAGTTTACGCGCCCGGAAACACGAAAAAATCGATCAGTCAAGCTATCATTCCCCGTTGCAAATTGAAGCTTGCGCTAGCAGCCATGATGGGTACAAATTTACGCGCCAAATTCAAATACTTCAAAATTTTTTCAGAAATTTCCGCTTTTATGTGTGTCTGAACATGTAGAGTGGAATATTTATTGAATCATTGTTTAAAGTGAGATATGCTAATCTAACATTCAGACATCAAACTTTTATGTATATCTGTCATAATATCATACGTGTTTATCATAAAGCATTCATTATATTCATACGTAAATACTCGTATTACATTCATAAAATTGGTAAATTTATCACAACGTTGCGGAAACTGTTTCATTTCCCTCATCAGGTAATAGAATTTGAAATTATGTTTACAATATTAGTTAATGGAACGAAGAACAACAATTCCAAAAATATATAGTATAACTAACAAAATACCCAATTCAAGAAAAAGTACCATTATTAAAGTAAATTGAAGGGACATGAGAATCTAGCTATTCACGTCGAGATGTTGGCCCACTGGATGCATTAGGATAATGCTGCTATAGTTTTGCGTTCGTGTTTACCTACTATCACATCCATTTTGACTATTACTAACCTTCATCGATGGTGAAGCACATGATTCCTTTGGGTTGGATAAAGCGCGATTTGTTGTTCTGGTAGTCTACCTTGTTACTAACCTTCCTCAACGGTGAAGCACATGATTCCTTTGGGTTGGAAAAAGAGCGATTTGTTGTTCTGGGAGTCGACCTTGTTACTAACCTTCCTCGATGGTGAAGCACATGATTCCTTTGGGTTGGATGAAGCGCGATTTGTTGTTCTGGTAGTCTACCTTGATAAGCGAGTTCTCGGAATCAGCAGCGCATGAGAGGAAGCTGTTCATGTTGGAGTAGTAGCCAACCTGCTTCACCCAATCGCAATGCGCGCGGTTGTATTCAGTCACTCGCATTTCCGATAGCATGCCCTGAGAACAAAGGCGCATCCGACTAGAATGAACGTTTTGAATGGTCACTTTTGAGGATGTATGGGTAGTATTGGTTTAAGGACTCCTGGTCGTTTTCATTTTGACATTCAAGAAAACCTAGATTGACCACAAAATAAATTCACATCTTTATTTAGAAAGAACAAAATAGGGTAAATCAAAGTTTAAGTTAATACAATTGATGTTTCAAATGAATGTAATTTGTTTTATAAATTGTAAAAAAATCTTTGCCAAATCGGATTGTTTTGGAAACACAAAATTTCTTATTAATAAACCCAATTAACATTATCATCAAAATTGTAGGAAACATGATTTGGAGTTAAAGGTACTTAGTCTTACCTTCAGAACTTTCTCATACCGCATGGTCGTCAAGTACTTCCCAGGCGTATAGTGAAATGGGCCTTTGTTTACTGAAGTAAAGGAAAAAACTAACACAGAGCCACTCATTGTTCCAGCAACGAGAGTGGAGTCTCTGGAGATGTCTTTGGAAAAACTGTAGCACATACAAGTGACAGGAAAATCCAAGCGAGTGATCTGTTCAGAATACATATAAAATGTATCATAAATAGGTAATTTAAAGGAAATAAAATACAGTAATGTATTATACAGACAATAAAAAGGTACTTTATCTGCAAGATAAAGGTATTACAAAGCGAATTCCTCAAAATGTTTTTTCAAGTGGGTAGAATTATCATTCCATACACTTATTTGCAGTGTATGTAATGTTAATTCTGCACCATCTAATGGTTTCAAAGATGAAAAGTAGAAACTTTGTAACAAATATAGAAATAGTTAGCATTGTAATGTAAATACTGTAAATAATGTTTAACAATTTATTTTGATAATGTGTTCAATGGTTGAATGGTCTTTTCAAATATTTTGATTATGAGTGGTCGTTAAATAAATTCTATCAATCAATCTATCAATTCAAACCCTGTCGTTAAAAACCGACAGGGTTTCCAAGCAAATGTCATTTTGCAAACGTGTCCTTATAACAGTGACGTCATGTTATCATCATAAAATACTAACTTTTGGTTAACAGTGTTAACTCCCGTTTAACACTGCTTAGAATTGCTCATTTTTATTCGATCGTAGAAAAAAATTCAAAAACGTTTTCAAATATCGTCTTTAAACTTTCTAAATGAGTAGACCATTACCCTTAATCCTCTATGAGTTAAGAAATACATTTAGTAAAGCTTTTGAACTTTCAAAAAATAAAAATCTATGCCTATGCCTATCTTCTATGCCTTCTATAATATAAAGATTACTTAAATCTTAAGATGTTTATAACCAAATTTCATATTTTAATGTGTTCATAAACATCACTGATGCTCGTGAAAATCGTAAGAACGGATATGCATTGTCTGACAAGCTAAAACATTTTTACAACACAAGGTAAAATATGTAAAGAAAATCAACTTGTATAAAGTAGTATATAATGAAAGATTTTCCAGAAAAGGAGCCAGATAAACATTTCAAAATTTGGTAAGTAAAAACCTTGTAGTGGGATTCTTCCTTCTCTCAGATTAGGTTACAAATTGCATTTTCCCCGTAGCAAGCTGAAAAGGTTACGGAAATAGTATTCGTGATTATCAAGGGTTTCGCCTAGAGAGGCAGCAAGGTGATGCTTTCGGCGGTCTCTTACTGTACCTCTGTACACTTGAAATAATTCAAGGCGTTTTCATTGCCAACAAAATTGTTAAATTCAAGAGCAGCTTTTGATGGCTTAGCCATCGTAATCAGCTTCCAGATACAAGAAATATAAACGAACCATTTGAATTAACAAATTACTAATAGTACATGGTTACATAGTACATAATTTTAATTAAAAAACATATTAAGAATTGAATGAAAAAATAGGAAGAAAGAAAGAAAGAAAGAAGGGGCGGGGAGTTGAATCGTTTAGTATTGCAGTAATTTTGTAAATCTATGCAAGAAAGTGAATTAAATAATTATGTAAATTTTTGTAACATAAAATATGACAATGTAAGTTGAGCCTTCTCTTGAATTAAACAATTTTATTGGCAACGACAACACCTTGAATTATTTTATTCTACCGCACTGTCTGGCATGCCCTGAGATTGAAACGTTTGATAAACAGCTTCGTCTCATCCGTAGTAGGGATGTGCCCTTAGCAGCTTAACTGTTATTTCTTAACCGTTAACGTTTCGTAACTATTACGCGAAATAACAGGTGTTTCGTTTATCCTGTTATTGACAGTTATCGGTTGAAATGCATAGACCTGCAATCTATTGGGACTAATCCAAACTACTACAAGCTTTTCTGGCAACCATTTTGTACGATACTGCACTGCAGTTAATCAATCATGATATACCAGGGTTCAAATTATAGATTCATTAATATATAATTCGTCATTATTACACGCCATGTGTCACAATATTTTTATATTCTATTGTATACGCTACAATAAGAAGTTTGTCCTTTAAATTAAGTCCGTCCTATATGTTTGTTAACTTATTTCTGTCCCATTGCTGCTTATGTGAGATCAACTAATATTTTCCTAGGTCCGATAAAATAAAGTAAGTTATGGTCAAATATCTCGCATTATAATACTTGATATTCAACAGTCATTACCACTTTAGCTTATACGTAAGCAAAACACAGTTTCTCCTCATTACTTTTGGCACTCGTCACTTCACTCTGCACTTGCATATTTGAAAGAATATTTGCAATCTGAACCCGAATCACTTTTATTTTAGTAATATTCTATATTCTATACACATTCGCTACACATTGTATGAATTACTATTCATCCTTGGCAGTTCATCCACTCTCGTTCATATCAGCTGCTTCTCTCTCCAAACATGTTTGGGAAAGTAGTTCAAGCAAACGCCGTAAGGTAGCTGCACAAGCTTTACAGCGCTACTAACGTTATTCATTTTGCGTGGTTTAACTCGTAGCAGTCGCCACAACTTCTTTAACTCTTAGCAGTCTGCCATGTTAGGTTGCTGATCATGGACCTGTTATTTTTGAACTGTTATTAATAACAGCTATTACGAGTCATCTGTTATTGTGATAACATCTATTGAAGAAAAGCTGTTAAGCCCATCTAATCCGTAGGCACTGTAAGATTGCCTAACTCTGGTTTCCCCGTGATAACTTTTTTTAAAAATAATTTGTTGCGTCGTTGATACAACGCGTCTCTTAACCCTAGTTGGGCGTTGAGCGCTTTTTTCTGGAGTAATCCTCCGTTACTGAGTAATTACTATACTGAATAATTACTATATTTTTCAAGTCTCGTCACGTCGCAGTCAGTCAGTGTCTTTTATCCCTTCGGCCAGGGGCTCGACGCCGTTAGATTCCGGCGTTCCTGCCGGTCACCCAGCCAGGAACCCGGGAGTCTCGAATTCGCTTAACCTTTGTGACTTCACGGAGCGTAGTACACGAATTCGGGATAACTTTGCCCCCGTGATTCTTTTATTCCCAATTGGTCAAGGACCCAACCAAAAACCGAATTATAATGATTCAGCATTAGATGTATTTTAGGCCGAGTGTTCACTTTCAAGGAGTCCAATGAAGAAAAGGATGAGAGGAATTCGCAACGCCTAGGAATAATGCAGGCGTCAGTTACGCTCTGGAGGGGCTAGCCCATGTCGCAATGGCTGGCACGGTCCTTTGGGTCCATACCCTGAGTGGTCGGTTGACCCTACAAAGGAAATATAATTGGCTTAATTCATCGTGCGCAAGATTTTCTATAGTTAGAAGCGGATTGACCGTTTCTTTCCGGATGCAGCAGTTTGTTTCATAACAAGTACATTAATGTGTCCGTAAAATTAAGAAATGGTAGGTGTTCTTCGATCAAACGTCATTATTCAATGTTATCATATCAGAGGAAGCGTGTGCTAAGTTGTGGCAAGCCTAGTTTAGATATGACTTTCAATGCGTTTTGAAAAGAAATGTCATATTTGACATGATCTGCTTGATCATAAAATAACAATTCATTACCAAACAAATGTAAAATCAATTAATTTTATAATTTTGACTCGATATTTTCAGTTAAACAACAAAAAACGCAAGTTATGGTGGTCTGAATTAAGTACAGTACTAAAAATAAAGAATACTACTAAGTTGAACCATACCATTATTCTGAGGTCGAACTTGTGACCTGTAACGTCGTAGAAACGCAAATCTCGCTCTGTGCTGCTCGTACAGATAACGTTTACATCGGGTAGACACACCATGTCAGTCACCCACGTCGGTCGTATCTTCAAATCAGCTACCCACGAGTAAGAAAAGAAAAAATACTTTAACTTGGTGAAAAAGTTTGTTGTTTTGTAGATGAAAAATGGATCACACTGTAGAAAACGTTTCCCAATATGTTCAATAATTGGTTATTTTCATACGCAAAAGTATACAATGTCGTACGATATGTGTTGCTCAGAAGAAAACGAGGATGAGAGATATTTTGAGGAAAAATAAAATAAGCGCAAATTTGATCTCTAAATACTAGCAGAGAAAAAATTCCAATCGCCACCATTACGAGCGCTGAATATATTGACTTAAAGTATAACTATTAAGATTTTTTGCTTTTGTTGAAGAAAAGGTAGTATATTGTAACGAATATTGCGTCACCGGCCGGCACCACCACGAACTACCTGTACGCGCGGATTGCGTCATCTGCCCGCGGTTCCTGCAGTAGATTATTCCAGAACGTTCGAGGGGTCCGGAAAGTTCTCGATTGTCTCGCCGCGTATAAATACGCGGCGGCCGGCGACCGCGAGTCAGTCTTAAGTCCGCAGTGGAAGCTGAACTGTGAAGTATGTGCAACGCGCTGAATAGCGGTGCAGTGATTAACCGTCAGTGACGTGAACTGTGACCAGTGCATTGAACTGTGATCAGTGCAGTGAACTGTGGCCAGTGCTTAGGACTGTGCGAGTGTGTAAGAGAAGAGTAGTGTAAATAAATTATCAAGAGAAGAGTAGTGTAAATAAATAATCAAGAGAAGTGTAGTGTAAATAAATATTCGAGAGAAGTGTAGTGTAAATAAATAATCAAATGTTTTCAGTGATTGTGTTAAGAAACAAAATAAACGTTTTTGTTAAAATAATACCGGACTTTTAATTCACCACCTAGAAACGTAACAATATTAACCGCGCAACTTCTCTTGAACGATGGCTTGGTGAAATGCGGATAGAATGGGGGTATTAGTCACAATATCGGCCTCTAGATTTTATGAAGCAATGCCAATCTCTGGAATATGTCATGACATTCCAACTTTCTCAATAAATTGTGTTCTAATTTTCCCAGGTGTTCGAGGTATTTCCTGCGATGGATCTGGATCTGCTTTGGCCATTTTCTAGATTTTGTTTAGAAAGATACGACCAGGAGTTCACGGTTTCAACAATAAATATATTTTCTTACGCGCCAGTGAAGATGTGTTTGGAATATTGTCAGTGCTTGCTGCATGCTATGGTCTTCAACTGTTTATTGTTCTAGGGAGGGGAAAGCAAGGTCATCGTTCAAGAAAAGTTGCGCGGGTAATATGAGTAAGTCTTTGTGTTTCTATTGTCTTTTATTGATTAAAACGGTACGCACTATCGGGCAGAATGAAAGAAAATAAAAAAAAACACCTATTCACGTGATAGTTCTGGTAAATTTAGTACATAATAATATATGAATATTAGGTTCAATAACCACGTAGTAAAGGATGACGAGGTTACGCTATGAAGTGGAGAAAAATTAAATGGATCAGATAAGAAAATTAAAATTCTTTCCTTCACAAGACTATTTACGTATTCTATGAATAAATAATTAAGAGTCGCTTAACTCTTTCTGGAAAAAGAAAAACTTGGAAATGCAGTTAGCACTCGTGTGCTTAAACCACCTTATTCTGATGTAATACCTCGCAAGTTAACGAAGTGGAAGAACCTTCACGATTTATTGAGGTATGTGCTACTCTGCCATCATGATTTTCAATAACAACTCATTTTTCCTGGCCTATCCAAGAAGGACAAAAATAAAGACTCGGAAATCAAATAAGAATGGCACAGCACGATAAGTAGTCCTATAAGGAGCGATTGCTGGAGGTGAATTGGTTACAGAAATCCATAACAATGGTAAACTAATTTTGTTACGCATGAACATTTCATTCAATATGAAAATTATAAATTCACAATAGCATGAACAAATGTAACATTTATTTATCAGTTGGCTATTATAGATTTTCATTCTTATGACGAATTGTATTTCAACCTTGAAAAAATGCTGCGTTAAAAAATCAAGGGAATTATAATATGGTGTATTAATAAAACATCGTTTTAAAAAAAGCAAAATTAATTTTTTATTCCTACGCATCCTCATTTTCTTTTTCGGATATTAATTTGATCATAACTTAATTCAGTCATTGTTGGGCAGAATGATTGCATTCGATAGTCATTTGTACTACTTTTCCTCTTACACAATACGATACAAAACAGTTTATCTTTTAAAATGATGATATTTTACATATATGAAAATAGTTTCAAAATGACCATTTCCATGAAAGGATAGCCAATACAGCAACCCAAAAATGGGTTGTGACGAATCTTTAGAATAAAATTAACAGCTTTTTCTATTTCAGGATTAACTTTAATTTACCTTAGAAAGTGAAAATCTCACTTAGTCTCATTTTCCTCTGAACCCCTCATATGCAGGTATGCATGCACTGCATTAGAAATTGTGCTAACAATTAACGCAAAGAGAAAAATCTGTTTCATTTCACATTTCTAGTTTCATTGCGGATCTGGATAGGCGTTTAAGAATAAAAAGATTTCCTGGGAGATATTGATCGAACAATTCCCGTTTTTTTACTGTTTCACAAAACCAAATTTCTTGTGCAGCTTCTGTTTCATTTACTTCATGGGAGATAAAATAGAACTTCTGTGTATCGCATGTGATTTGAAGAGGTGACGTGAGGCAGAAACAAGCGATTCGGGGGGGGGGGGGCAGTTTATTTCAAGAAAATCGGAAGAATTTCAGAAACGAAAATCGTATTTTTTTAATTCTTGCAAAAAACGCTATTTTTTCTGTTTTCAAAATTCCAGTAGTATATGACTTAGTTTAGGGATCACAGACTTTTGAAAACGTGCACAGAATTCACTTCTCCCCGTAGCACGTCACACACAGCTTTCAACTGTTTTTGACGTAAAATAAATAAAATAAAATAAAATAAAGAATTCACTAGCAATTTCCTTACGGTGCCCCTCTTGTGGCTCATGGACAGCGTGCTAGCTTTCTGTGAGGCAGTCCCGGTTTCGATCCCCGGCCAGAAAAAAAGCAGCTATAGCTTTCTAATATGAATCATCTCAGTTCATATAGTTGTGTGACGAAATAAACACATCAGGCGGGCCAAGTACGCTAGGTGCGGGATGGGAATACGTTATCTCGCCACATGTTTCCCGTACCCTCAGGAGTGGTATATGTAGTTCCAAGACTGGGGACACTGCCAGATGGCGAAAGTCAAATTATTGGGACCCTACAACATCAAATACATACATGCAGATCCTAATGGTCTACATTACTTCGAAAGCATTTCGGTTGTCTTTCAATTTTTGAAATAGAGTTTAGTCATACACCGGTGTTGACCTTAAACTTTCAGAAATATCTATGAATTTTTTCTCTAATCGTACTTACGGCATTCTGAGTAATGCGTGGCCGTCATTTCAAAGTCCAGTGTCCAGTAATGGATCATACCATCGCGACTGGCTGTCACATACCTGCCTTTGAGAAAGCTCACAGTGCGGTCCTAAAATTAAATAATACAAATATGTTACAATCAGGTGCGAGATCCGTGAGTATATTCAATTAACTCTGCCGTAACATTTAAAAGAATTGAAAAGTGAATCGTTTGAGCCTGTTGTTGATGGTTACAATTTTGGAAGTATTTGCATAGTTTAATTACTTGAGAAAACGGATTTACATTAATAGCCGATGTTTCCAAAATATGAATTTGCTTTAATTAGGCAAATATATCATATATTTCATTATGTTCAATATTTAAATGGTTGAATGGTAAGTCAGATGAATTAAACGAAAACGGGTTCGACTCAATGTGATTTACCGGATACTTTCTTTGCTTTAAACCCTTCCTAACGTTTAAATAGAACTGATTTTTTTCTTATTAAAACAAATAGTTAACTGCAGTTACATTTTTTCTGAGGTGCATTTACACCATCATGAACATTAACAATAGTAAAGATTGTTCAAACTACTAAAATATGTCTGAAAGTATACTAAAACATATATGTCTGAAAGTATACTAAAATATGTCTGCAGTTGACAAAATTACTACTCTTTTTTTAGCTTTCAGAAACAATATTAAAAATATTGTTATTATTATTGTTGTTATTATTATGATTCACTTGATATGAAAATATAAAACTCATGTGCCAAAAACACCGATTTTGAAAAATTAATTTGCGCAACTTATGATTTAAGACAGTTTGATTCATTAGCTGAAGCCATTCGGAGACATATACTAAATCATTACAACAGCATAAATTATTACAAAAGCCGAAAAGAAATCCGTGTATTAACATAGAAAAACTTACCGCTTGTATAATAGGAAGAAATGTTATCTTTATAATGGGTAATCTGTGGCCGGTTTTGAGAATACGCGGGTATCCAGACAACGGAGGATGCAGTTCTTCGCGGTCGTCTGATGAATCTTTATCTTTCATTTCGAGCATTATGTAGGATAAAAATTCGTTCCAGTCTACTACTCCAGTTTTGCTAGCATCCATCTAAAAAAGAAAACTTTGACTTTATGCTTGTCATTGTAATTTCTTAGAAGTACAATGAAAATTTCTGTAGGTTCTTAGTCTCTTTAAGTTGGCACTTTCACAAAAGTTGGAACTGTATCCGACCCATCCTGGTCCTTAATGTCCTCATTATCCAATTATTAGTATTGAAGAATCTGTATACGCCTTCAGTTCAAATGGGAACATTATGAAATCAGCGGTGACCTTAAAGCTCCTTAAGCAATGCTGAGCAGGTTCGTTAAAAGAAGCGACAGGTGATGACTGGTCATTACAAGCAACAAACTTGAAAGTACGGAAACCTACGATAACTTCATCATAGAAACTTACATCTCACATTCATAAATTTAAAGAATTCTCAAAATGAACCAACAAAGAAGGTAGAATATAATATTTAGAAATTCTTTCAATTACCACGATCCTTTAGATATGATTTTAGCTGTGTAAATAATTCAACTTAAATGAGAGCTAAAGATCTTCCTCATATTCATCGTTACTTCATCCTCATCTTTTGCTCTCGTTTTAGTTTAATTATTTCCTCCACTCAAATCATATCTAAAGCATCGTGTTAATTGTCTGTATTTTAGTTATCTTTAGCTCTCATTTTAGTTGAATTATTTCCTCGGTTAAAATCATATCTAACACATCGTGTTAATTGAAAGGATTCCTAAATATTATATTCTACCTTTCTTGTTGGTTCATTTTGAGAATTTTTCAAATGTATGAATATGAGGTTGTAAGTTCACGTTAGCAAATAGTATTTAGGTGACGCATGAAGTTAGGCCGCTCTCGTAGGGGCCCACTTGGCTTGCCCTGGCCCAACCGATGTGGCCCGCCGTGAGGGGAGGTGTGGGAAGGAGCTTGACTCTGCCTAGTGACAGGGGCTTCCCCGTGCCATTTAAATTGAACAACAATACAATCCCTTGGACTCCTCATAACAATGCCGTTAAATACCTGGGTCTTCACATGGATACTACACTCAACTGGAAAATACACATTGATACAAAAGCCCAACAAGCCAAAGCCAAAATAATACAGCTAAAATCACTTATAAATAACAGTAAACTGTCACTAAATAACGGTATCACCTTATACAAAACCATCATTAGACCACTTCTCCTGTACGCTTGTCCAATTTGGACAAATGCTGCTACGTATAATATCAACAAAATCCAGGTTATTCAGAATAAATACCTAAGAACTATCAACCACCCTCCCTGGTTCATTTCCAATAAGCAATTACACCACGAACTTAACCTAAAACCCATCGCACATCACATTGCCTTTCTTGCCAATAACTTTTATTCCAATCTAACCTTCATCAATCATGATAGACATATAAATTTAGGAAAATATAATGAAAACCCAACTAGAATAAAAAACAGATATCCAGTTCATTCTTTTCTCAACATTTTTTCAAACCTCAGTAATTTTTAGAGGTGCTCGGTGAGTCCCATCGTCAATTGGAGTTTAGAGTTAGTATATAAGAATTAGATATAAGTCAACTATACAAAGGAAGAGTTTCATGTAAACTAAACTTTGTAAGTCAATCCTATACAAAATAAAAAAAATAAATAAATAAATAAATAAAATGTGACAGGGGAGCAGACCACAGAGGGCAGACTAGCCGCTACTCTTGCATTTGTTGCATCGTTGACGCAACGCGTCTCTTTACCACTTGTTGGGCGTTGAGCGCATTCTCTGGAGTAATTCTCCGTTACTGAGCAATTTACTTTCATTACTGTTACTCAGTAATTACTATATTAGTCAAGTCTCGTCACGTCGCAGTCAGTCAATTCCTTTTATCCCTTCGGCAAGGGGCTCAACGCCGTTAGATTCCGGGGTTCCTAGCCGGTCACCCAACCAGGAACCCGCGAGCCTCGAATTTGCTTAACCTCCGTGACTTCACGGAGCGTAATAAACGAATTCGGCTAACCGCGAAGGCGTTTCAGTAGCTCTGCTCTAAATGACTCATACATCTCTAGCTCAAACGTTAGATAATACATAATAGAAGATAATAAAATTTACTAAAAAATTTTCGCACGAAACTTACTCAAACACTCTACAATTTTTTAATGAGGTTAAACGCTACCTTTACGAATATCCAGGAAAACAGGAGGGTTGCAACGCTTTGCCCCCCAAAAAGGGTTTTCAGTAAAACAAATGGCCTCAGATTACCATACAAATATTACCTTCAAAAATAGAGTTTTCAGATCGCCTGGAGTTAAGAAGACACCCGCTATACTTTTCAGATTTTCTTGAAACATCTTCATATCCATACAACGGTTAGGAGCTTTCTGAAACAGCACAGATGTTAAAGATGCTTTATGTAAAAAAGTGTAGGTTCTTATTATTTTTCCTCATAACCTGTTAATCTCTATTCCTTGACAAATGACTTCTTTTACATAACACAAATGTCAACCATAAACACCTAATACAAGAAATGTAATGAAGAAAAAATACACTAATTTCTCGGCCGCACAAACGCAAAGAAGGATTTATCAATGGATCTTGGAGATATGTTTGTTCTCTTCCGGCTTGCACTCAAATTTTTTACTCAATTTTGCACTCAAATTAATCAACGGTCTCGATTGGGTAAAGTAAAAATGACTCCGTACTGTCGCAAGGTATGCTCTAGGTTATGTGTTAAAGCTTCTAATTTTGAAAATCATTTTCTTAAATAATAGCTAACGTTTGTCGAGTTGTCTACGTTTTAGCAAACTATTTCGCGTGTAGCTTATTTATATTAGAATATTAATATTTGTTAGTTAATTACTAATGGAAATACGCCAAAATTTGACAGTCAGTGAGAAAAATTCACAGACCTTCCTGTTTTGTAAGCCTAGGAGTTTTAAATATTTTTCTTGTCTTCAAACTCCCGTTGCCTTTGACCCAAACATAATTCAAAGGTAATTCAATAACAAATTCAATATATTTGTTTAAACTAGGCATTGAGTTTGTGAGTTTTAACCGTTCTTGAAGTAATGCCTAAGGAACATTGTCTTCGGTAAAATGCACCTGGGATAAATGGACCGGCAGGCGTGACCTCACAGCGTGATTTCAGTCACATTGTAGGCAAAACTTCTGAAGCAAAGTTTCAAATGGGCTCACATATCTAGTTTTTCAAAAAGTAGATATCTTATCGTGAATACACAGAGAGAAATGTTTAGTTCATACAAACTTAATCACATAGTAGTGTGAACTATACGGTTTAGTATATTTTGGAAGAACAAAGTGCTTGGTCACGATCCCGAAACTGCAGTTTAGTTAAATACAGTAATGCACTAAACATCTCGTACCCAGTAAAGACGCCTCTAGTGGAGATAACTAAATAAATAGGTACGTTGACTAATTCATTGAGTAATATTTACTAAACACCTATCACGTATCCTGGTATGACCTACCATTTTTGTTGAACTCTCTGAATTTTCGAATATTTAAAAAAAACCTTACAAATAATGCGAGAAAGTGTGTGCTATTTAATATCACTAGCTTAAGAAGAGATAATTGAGAAAGAAAAAAATATCGCACGTGTATTTCTGTTGCAAAGTAGCATTCAGTATTGAAAGAGGCCTTACCTACTAACCTCAAATGCTTCAGCGAATTCATCCACGTCTTGCTCCGTAAGCTGGGTTTCCAAGACTGTTCCTCGTAGAGGTATGATTACAGATTGCGTTGGAGGCACAAATTTTTGCCTGTTAAATAAAATTAGAACAAAACATTTGCAATTCATTAGCATTTGCAATCCCGCAGTAGCCCAAGACACAGTGTAGACAAGTAGCCCAGTAAGACAAGTAGCCCACGTAAGTAGAGTGTTGGGCTACTGCCAAGGATGGCAACAAAAACGAAACTAAACTTTTGTTTCTGCACCTCTATAACAAAATTACTTTCTCGAGAGAGCTGTCCGCCTACGTGAACGAGGGCAAATGGTTGCAATATCAGCAGCCCACGGATGCTGATTGATGAGCAAAACCGTACAATTACTCTGTGAGAAGTTTTAAAGAGATGCGAAATTAAATGCTTTAACTGAAAGTTGATAGCATTAAGGATGTGAAATAAGTGAATTCAGTATAGTGGTATGAAGGCGCATTGCGAATTTCGTCCTCTATTTGAATAATTTTTTAAAAATTCTATTAAATCTATTCATGTTACCAGCAACAATTTTCTTTCATTTCAGTCCTATATTTCCGGTTTTAACCGTACCTTTGTGTGTGCGAGCAAACGGTAAATATACTATTCCTTGAGATTACATTCACTATAATTCTATCAGAACTTGTTTTCCGCTGAGTGTCTAGCCAGGCAAACTAGCGACTCGTCGGCAGTGAACGCTTCGCATCCCATTATAAACATTTTGGAAAGTTAATAAACGAGAAAAATTGTTGTGTAGTGTTAGTTTAAGTGGGTGGGGTCATGCAGGTAAAATTTAATGAAAAAAAAAAGAACTCGTGCCGCCGCGGTTACGTGCCGCCGTGGTTAAAGTATATCATGCGCGACAAAATGGCGATAGAAGAAATAAAAGAGGTCATCTTCGTCAACATATTAGCTTTATTAAGATAGCCGGCTTTCGACGGCTTTGCCGTCATCGTCAGTCTCGCTGCTTTCGGCAAAAGTCTGTCGACTGTTGTGAGATTGACTGTAAATCACTAATATGTTGTGAAGACTGTTGTGAAGAAGTGTGTTCAAGATTGTGAATCACTAATATGTTGACGAAGATGACTTCTTTTATTTCTTCTTATAAGAACGTCAACAACACCAAATCAGAATTCCCACAAAATGGCGATATCCAAAACCGGCACCGAGGCAACTGTGGCGCATCACGGGTCATAGACCGTTGTCGATGTGATCGACGACAGTTGCGGATATGATGCACGGGTGGTGTACGTGCGGATATGCATTCAACCACAGATTAACTAACAGCCCAGATGAACCATGGGGCAATCAACAGGGGCTTCTCAACAACCGTACAGAGAACGTTGCTGCATATGGACCATCGCCTGTTTCATGCACCCATGCTGTTCATCGGCCTTGAAGACGGCAATTTGCAAATCAATACCTCAACTGACCGATCATTGAGTGGCGACAGGTGGCCTTTTCAGATGAATCACTTTTTCTCCTTCATCGGACAGATGATCGTGGAACGATGAACGTCTGAACGCAAACACCCTGCGACAATTTCCGGACGGGTCCAGGCCGGAGGATTGATTGATTGATTGATTTTTTCGTGTTTCCGGGCGCGTCAACTGCTCTGGTCATTAGTCCCGTTAGTGTAGACCATGTTTTTCTCGGGAGATGGCAGTGATCTCCCCCCGCTGGATGGCGAGATCCGGCGCCGACCTACCCTCGGCTAGTAGGGTTTCCCCCTAACCAGGACTCTCCCACCAACGGGGCACCGCCCCAGCCGGGACAAGCTCTAAGCTCCCGACCGGTCTCCCAGAATGTGTGGTAGTGTAGTGCATGTTAGTGTAAGTGTGTTTGTGTAAGGGGAGAGGATAGGACAAGGAGGAGGAAGGAAAGATCGCGCGCGGTCCGTGGCCCGTTTGGAAGGGTACTGCTCCGGCATTCGCCTGGTGTTGATCGGAGAAACGACGGAAAACTACCGATCAGAGCAGCCGGCCGCTAGAATTCTCCTCCAGACAGCGACTGGATCCGACCTAGCTGAAAAGCTAGTGCCGATATTCCTGCCATGGAGTTGAAATCTAGGACCCCCCGGTCAGAGGCGCTGCAGTGACATCAGTGACATCAGCACTGAGCTACCGCTCCCGGTCCAGGCCGGAGGAGGGAGCGTGATTGCGTGGGGAATGTTTTCGTAGCACATCCTGTGTCATATCGTCATTCTGAATGGATCTAGGAATCACAAGAAGTATGCAGCCATCTTTGGCGACTATGTCTACAATTATATGCAGAACGTTTTTCTTCAGCAAGACGCCATCTATCTGAAGGACAATGCAACATGTCGTACAGCTCGCACAGTATGTGAGTGGTTGCCAAGAGCTCCTTGATGAGATTTCTGTACTCCCTGACCACACAACTCCCCTGATTTAAACTCAACAGACAATATGTGGGACTGACTCGATGGGGGCCATTTGCGCCATGGATCCGCAACCAAGGAGCCTAGCGCAGCTGGCCACGGCACTAGAGTCCGCGTGGCTCCACGGCCCTATTGGTATCATCCAGAACCTAATTGACTCTCTTCCCGCACGGCTCGAGGCGGTCAGCGCTGCAAAATGGGGTATTCAGGATTTTCACGTGTGGTCGCATTAGTGTGGCTGGACTGTGTATTTATCCCCACACGTCATACTTTCTGATCCAGAAAGAATATAATGTACAGAAGATGGTGCCAGGCAGCATTTTTTAATCTCAACATTCAGAACGAAAATCAATACTTTTCATGAATTAGATGTACAGTACATCTAACTTGTACATTACATGTACATTACATGTACATTAGACGTACATTAGATGTACATTACAAGTACATGTAATTTCATGTACATTAGATTACTCCGCCTGCTGTGGGCACTGGGGGATCGAGTACTTCAGTAGTTGCCGTTCCCGAACCCGAAAAAAGGAAGACGGTTGTAGCAAATGGGCCTGCAACCCATTCTCTGTAAAACGTTTGAAACGCCATTCAACCGTACACAAAAACCTCAGAACAAAACCATGAACAGACATCTCTGACCCAGAAAACGTGCTATCTCTGTTGGTATGTGAAATACACAATGTTTCAACCGAAAAAAGAGAGAGATAATAGCTGAAAAATAAAATATGAAGTTTGATATTGTGGTTTTGTCACAAACCAAAAAGAAAGGTTATGGAGAAGATATGTCAGGAAATTATTGCCACATTTGGAGTGGAGTGGCAAAATATGGAGTTTCAATACTTTCTTCATGTAGGAATTCTATAAGTCATGTTACCAATTTCGAACACATAAATGAGACAATTATTACTATTTATTTAAATTCTGGTAACGTAAGAACAAATATTACATACGTATATGCTATGAATGACAATGCTTCTAAACAGGAAAGAGAGATGTTTCAGTTTGCTGAATATGATAGCGATGATATTATAGATGACGTAAATAAGCAAACAATTAATCATGGGCGAGTTCAATAGTAGATTTCAAGGTTCTGAACAAAATGTAGGAAGTAGATTTGGAGATATCGTGCTAAATGATAATGGAAAATGGCGAATTTATTTACGCAACGAGTAAGAATCTACGAAGAAAGTAGCCAATAGCATATGTCCACGTGAGGGCATACACAAATACACTTGCAAAGAGGCCACGAGTAACCATCGTAACTCGCAATAGATTTGATGAGTTCGATAAGAAAAACTTTATTACAAGACGTGTGAGTCTTTACAAGGCCTGAATGTGCTAGTAATCATCATATGGTAGTGCGAAAGATTTATTTTAGGAAGAAAAGAACAGGTGTTATGAATGTAGAAAAAGAGATTGCGGAACATAAGAACAAGTCTACAAAACCGACCTTTTAAAGCAATGTAGCATCAAAATGGTCTAGCAAAATCGTTTATGCTATAAACTTAACATGGGAAAGGAAGCAAGTGTTACAGAAATGTATGAACACTTGAAAGAAACTTTTTGAAACATCAAAAAATTAAATTCCGAAATAAGGAGGTATGGAAACAGATGGAGGTAATCTGTACAATTTCAAACAGATTTGAAAAGAAAGCACTTCAGAGGTATATACACCTCCAGAGGATGGTTAGAAGATGACAAAAGAAAATATTTGAATGGAAACCATCAAGAACCAAGAAGAGAGGAAGGTCAACTCTGGCAAGGAGAAAATACATTAAACAAGCCACGGATGACAGAAGTTTAAGACATGTAAATTGGGAAAACAGATCTGTGGAGGCCAAAACGGCCAACTCCTGAAGGGGAAATGCCGAAGAAGAAGAAGAAGAAGAAGGGACAAATGAAGTACCAGGTCGTCTATCCTGATAATTAACCAAAAATAGCACACTATCGGATAAAGTCATAATTTCACGATGGTTTAACGTCTGACAGTACTTTCAGAAAAATGCAATGGAAATGATAAATACACATAATAAAAAAAGTGTGGAAGATCAAATCACCTAATCATTTACTCACGCAATTGAAGCTGAAGATAATAATATGCGAAAGATAGCTAAGTCTAACAAGTGTATTTACACTAATTTCAAAATAATGCACAATATACACACACCATTTAAAAATAACCAGAACTCCATAGTATCAAAAATCCAGTTTTGTTAAAAAGTACCGACTCAGTTTCAATTTATAATGTAATTGAAATTATAATGTAGCACAAACCATAAACCTGTATGAAAGTGAGTCTACAAATGTAATATTGTAATTTGGTAAAATTTTGACCATGGTACGAGTTCGTACGCCATACCTTAGGGATGCCATCTGAATCTCATATATCGTCCGAGCTTCTTCTTGGGCATCAATGAGTTCCGCGCGTTCATCTTCCGATTGCTCTGATTTCGCTCCTTCCGCTTTCTCTTTCTCTTCCTCCATGATGTATAATTTTGTAATTTTAAATGTAACTATTTGTCAGTTGCTTGTAATTTTGTAATTTGAAAAAACTTATTTCAAATATAACCTGAAAGGGCTTGACGTATATGTTCGAACAGAAGAAAAACGAAACAATACAATAACATAAATAACTAAAATAAATTGCGATGTGTAGCATTTGCTTACGATCTATATGACTGTAGTAAGTACACACTATTGTAGAAAGTGGGTAAAATCTCGTGCCAGAGAAATAATTACCATAGTATTTTTCTAATTGTAAAATTTATGACATGTTGCATGCGCTAGTTAATACTGCTTTTGAAATTATACTTTGCATCAATGCACTTGTACCAGTAGGACCATCGGTTGTGCAGGTACTATTAAGTACACGTTGAACAGGGACTATCTAACATAATCTGTGCAGATTTTCTTATTTGCCAAATGTGAGGGGAGGGGAGTTAGTTATTTTGTCCCCAGTACTATTAAATAAATTATAGAACTCGTGTCTGAAAGCAAATAATTTTAATTAAAAGAGGGAGAGAGTTCTTCTAATTAAATATTGTCAACCACACATGATGCCCTCTTTTATTTATAATTCACTTGCTAGTGCTGGTTGGTTGCTTGGTTGTTCGTGATTCCGGGCGCATCAACAGCTTATATCATTATTCCCGAAAGTGTAGTGCATGCTTTTCTCGGGGAGATCTTTCCCCGCTGGATGGCGAGATCCGGCGCCGACCTACCGTCGACTAGCGGGGTTTTCCCTCAACGAGAACTCTCCCACCAGCGGGGCACCGCCCCAGCCGGGACAAGCTCTAAGCTCCCGACCGCTCTCCCGGAATGTGTAGTAGTGTAGTGCATGTTATTGTATGTGTGTGTGTAAGGGGAGAGGACAGGACAAGGAAGAGAAATGAAATATTGCGCGCGGTCCGTGGCCCGTTGTTAGGGTACTGCTCCGGCATTCGCCTGGTGTTGATCGGAGAAACCACGGAAAAGTACCGATCAGAGCAGCCGGCCGCTAGAATTCTCCTCCAGACAGCGACTGAATTCGACCTAGCTGAAGTGATAGTGTCGAAAATCCTGCCGCCGTGGGGAGTGGGAACCTAGGACCTCCCGGTCAGAGGCGCTGCAGTGACATCAGTTGATGCACTGCAGCTACCGCTGCCGGTACTCACTAGTGCGATCTACTGGCGTACCGTACCACCGCAATACCAAGTAGCGCCATATCTCATTCAGGAACTAAATTCCTTTGATTTAACATAGCAATTCAGCTTTATAACACATTTCCTTCGTGTATTTTCCATGAAACTTTTCAATTACTATATTACTATTTTCTGTACGCGTGATTGATCTTTTTACTTCTTACTTTTTACTTGTTCCTACGTAAGAAGAGAAAGTATTGTAATAGGTGCATTTTCGACCGAAAAACTCTAATTCCTGGTCCCTGGTCCCGAAAAAGTAGGTATATCTGGTTTATATACGTAGTAAATTACTTCTTATAACTGCATTTGAAACCGCGCCCGCGCCCAGCTACTTTCCGGCCGGGAAATCCGGCGCTCCTTCGGACAACTTCCCCTGACTCTATTCTGACTTCCCCTTCAAACACAGAAAGGGGCACACGCCCAAGCGGAAGCTGCTCAAGGCCATGAATAGTGGCTTCATACGAAAATATGTTCGCCGGATTTGTTCTATCAAACAAACAAGATTTAAATTGTTCATTTTCCCTAATTTCTTTACTATTTTATGTATATTAATTTTAAAAAAAAAAAGGCAGGAATGTATAAATTGCGAATTCTTTCCTTGTTTTCGTTATGTGCTATGTTTGATTAAATCATTCAGATATTTTTTGTATATAAAAATAATGTGAAAAAAACTAGCAAGTCTCTACAAGTTAACAATTCTCGCTTATGAACTGAAGAGCTCTTTCAACACACAAGAATCTTTGACTTTTAAACCTTCTTACCTGAACGTAGGAAGTTATGCAATTATTGCACTCCTAAGTACACGTAACTACAAAACTAAAATACTGTATAATCAAAACTTTGCTTCTGGACATAAATGTAACTTCATTGACTGTGCACGTCTTCTAGAATTCAGTGGGAAATACAATTATTCAAATTATCGTTTCCATGTTGTCGCGGCAGGAAGTAATAAGAGCCAAAATTTATTGCTTATTTATCCTTGAAAATAGATTTTATTACATGGGATTTTTTATTTGTTTTTTTTCTCCCTTTCAAAATTCAAAATTTATTACTTATTTATCCTTAAAAATAGATTTGACTACATGGGAGTTTTTGTTGTTGTTTTTTTTCTCCCTTTCAAAATTCAAAATTTAAGTAGTAAATGACTTAGTGTAGGGATCACAGAATTTTGAAAATGTGCACACAATTCACTTTTCCCCATAGCATGTCATACGCAGTTTTTAACTGTTTTTTTTACGTAAAATAAATAAATAAATAAATAAAACGTTTAATTTTACTCGCAATTGGCAATTTGAAATATGACTGATGAATCATTATATTTTAATGGACCATTTCTTGGCTTTAGTAGAGGAAACTGTCTTCTGTGAGTGAAAATTTACGACTTCCTTCAGAGCGACTCGAGATTTTTTTTTCCTCTTAAAAAGCTTGTTTCCGAAAATGACCGTGCCTCGATGACGGAACTGCGACGGGTGTACAGACGCGAGTATAGATATAGTTATGTAATGTTAAGGAAAATCGATTTCGAGATTTTAACGGAAATACACATTTTGGTAGCCCCTAATACAGAAAAAGTGTTTGTTTTATTAATCGTCCGTCCGTCTGTCTCTCTGCCTGTCCATCTGTCTGTCCGTCTGTCTATCCGACTGTCTGTCGTTTGTGAACAACATTATCCCGGTCGATATGGCCTCACGCGAAGCTCTGCGATTTTGAATAACATTCTTAAGTTTTGGGGGGTATAGACCCCAATTTGAAAATGTCTCAGAGGATTGATGTAAAGTATACTTTACACGAATCCTCTGAGACATTTTCAAAATTTTCTCAAAAATGGCTCCAAGTGTTACCTTTAAAATGCTCGTAATAATATAATGCAATAGGCCGATGAAGATGGTATTGGTCCTTTTTTCACTTTTAACTTTGAACTTTCGAAAATTCCAAAAGTTTGAAATTTTTCGGCGTTTTCCTACAACATTGAAGGTATATTTATCCTTCAAATTGAATTTGTTTTCCTTAATGAGTTCTTTCATTAACAGCATGCAGATCACCTTGCACGAAAACGACTAAAACTTTCAAAAAATTCTACATGACTTTAATGAAAGAACTATTTATGGGCAACAATTTTCATTGGTAGGATGAAGAATCCCTTGTCGACATGTGTAATTCAAATGCGATAATAGGATAAGATGAAAGTTTTATAATATAAATAAATAAATTTTAAATACTTATTAATGAGAATTTTTTTTAACTTATTCATAAACATTGTTACACGAAAGTTTTTTGTTAGTTAATTTGCGAAAATATTTTGTTTCGTAGACCATTGTAATTTTTATTTAATTATTTTCTTATTAAAATTAACTAACAAACTTTTACCATTACAATTTTTACGTATAATTGATAAATTTGTCAATAATAAATGTTTAACAAATATATTGTTTATTTATATTAATTCATTTTCATTTTTTGCTCTTGTATTTGAATTACCGCCAGCTGAGGTGTGTTTGTTTTTTAGCGCTACATTGGTGTATAACAGGAGGGTATCACTAACCTTACTTGCAATTACTCTTATTTCCACGATTTTTGCCCTTTTCTATTCCACACTACCAGAAAGAGACATTCGCTTCGAAATTCTTTCGCGCGTGCAGTAATAGAAGTATTTTGGAACGCAAGATGGAAGCATCTCGCCTGGTCCGTAAGCTCCCTCATATAATTCAAATAATTTGAAAGTCGAATTTTGATTGGTTAAGCATTTCGGTAATATGTACAAATGCTAATTCAGCGCCATTGGTATTCGGCCTAAGATCAGTTACATGTGCATAGAAAACATTGCAATGCTTTTTGTGACATTTTCGTATTTTTATGAATTTCTATAAAAATCCCTCGCCTTATAACTCGCCGAAATCCGCTAAATTTTCCGCTAATCGCGACAGCATTTGTTTCCCGCTAAAACGTATCAAAATCCTCTTAAATTTAGCAGAAAATCCCCTAAAACGGCAACACTGAGTGAAGGGCTCCCTCTCTTGCAAGCGTCTGCCAAAACCTGAGTGGTGGCAGACAATTGACGAAACAGACAATAGGCCAACCTATGCAGAGCCCCTGCTCAAAAATAAATTTTCCCCGTTTAATAGCATCATCATGGGTTAATAGGGTTTAATCAACAGTTCTTAAGAATGACTTAAAATTGAAAATAATGAAATTATTAAAAGAATACGCATATAATTTGCAAGAATTCAAAAAACTTAAAATTATTTTAAAAATCAACTTTATAAATAAAAATTAATTTTTTAATGAAAAGTCTAAAATAACGGGACAATTGCCACCCCGACCAGCCGGGACGCGAGACAAATTCGAAGGAATAGGGACTGTCCCGACAATTTATTTATTTATTTATTTATTTTACGTCAAAAAACAGTTAAAAACTGCGTATGACGTGCTATGGGGAAAAGTGAATTGTGTGCACATTTTCAAAATTCTGTGATCCCTACACTAAGTCATATACTACTTAAATTTTGAATTTTTGAAAGGGATAAAAAAAACTCCCATGTAATAAAATCTATTTTCAAGGATAAACAAGCAATAAATTTGAATTTTGAAAGGGAGAAAAAAAAAAAAACTCCCATGTAATAAAATCTATTTTCAAGATAAATAAGCAATAAATTTTGAATTTTGAAAAATCTATTTTCAAAGATAAAAAGCAATAAATTTTGGCTCTTATTACTTCCTGCCGCGACAACATGGAAACGATAATTTGAATAATTGTATTTCCCACTGAATTCTAGAAGACGTGCACAGAAAATGAAGTTACATTTATGTCCAGAAGCAAAACAAGGGGCCATCTCAGCATTTGCTCAATGGATCAGGGAAACTGGACGAAAAACCTGATCGAGATGGGGTCATTGACCCGGAAGCTGTAGTACAATAGTTGTTACAGGTTGTTTATACTCATTTATACAGTCCAAATGGTAAATAATGCATTATGTATCATTGTTAAAATTAATGTTACTTTTCTTGTGATGCTCAGTATAGTCTTTAATTGTATAGAAACAGTTATGCAGCAGAAACGATTTCACTTGGGATTTAAACTTTTCTATTGAATTTAATCGTTTAATGTCATCTGGCAAAGTGTTGTAAAATAATGTACATGTATTGTATGTGAATTTTTTGTAATGAGCTGTTGATACTGTTACCTGATGAATATGATTTCTACGTCGAGTGTTATAGTAATAGACTTTGGCATTTTCTGAAAATATATTCCCGCCCTTGAGCATGTCATTTTTACAAAAACCACTGATTCGTAAATAAAAGACACGGTAATGGTAGAATTCCTAGATTAATGAAGAGAGCTTACATGAATCACGTGGGTGGGATTTGGCTATTATTCGTACAATTCGTTTTTGTAATCTAAAAGTCTGGGAGCTATAAGATGTTGTTGCAAATTTCCCCAGAATATTATGCCATATCTCAGGCGGGAATGAACATTCGCGAAGTATACACAACGATCAGTATGAAGGCTGACTGAATTTGCAAGAATTCTGAGCGCGTAGCATAATGAACTTAATTTTGTGTTCAATTCAGTTAAATGGACGTTCCATTTAAGGTTTGACTGAATTGAGAGACCTAAAAATGTTGTTGCCTTAACATCAGTCAATGGTACACCGTTCATTTTCAATGGAGCACAGAATTGTTTATTTGAAATGGAAAACTGCATTAAAACCGTTTTCTTTTCGTTTACTATTAATTTGTTATTTCGGAACCAATTTGAAACATCTGATATTGTACTATTTACGGTTTTTTTATTGCAAAGGATGTCCGTATCATCCGCAAAGAGAACCGTTCTTCCGTTTCGAATCGTCGAGGGCATATCGTTTACGTAAAGTAGGAACAGAGTAGGGCCTAAAATCGATCCTTGAGGAACTCCTAATGCAACGGGCAAAGAGTCGGAAAGGTGCGTACGTAATGTTCCATCATTCCAGTAAGGTATTTCAACTCTCTGAGATCGTTGTTTAAGGTACGAACATAACCAATCTAGAGCAATACCACGAATTCCATATGAAGGTAATTTGGAAAGTAAAATGTCATGATCAATGACGTCAAAAGCTTTTGAGAGATCTAAAAATAATCCAATAGGTGCCTCGTTTTGATCCAATGATGAGGCGACATCTTTAAGAAAAGAAAAACAAAATCGAGAGACAAAATCGAGAGACAAAAAAGAAAGACAAAATCGAGAGTTGGCAACTCTGGCCCCAACCTATCAGTTGCCGGGTTTAAATAGGAATCTAAAAATTAATAGAATAACGGTATTACTATTTAGTGTTCAATTCTTCACCTTTTTTCATTCACCGCATTTTTAAAGAATATTATTTGTGAGCTTCTGATTGTATAGATTTTCTTTGAAAAGTAAGAAAAGAAGCACGAAGACCAGTCTCATGGGAGGAAACTATTACGAAAAGTACCATCGTAGACTAGAAGTTATAGTTCTTTACTCTATGGTACTATAGTACTCCGAGAGGAAGACTTCTATTGGTTTTCTAAAGACACGTGACCATTGTTGATCCATTTGAGAAGATAACGATTTCGTCACAGAAGGTTGAGCATCGTGTCGTTTGTTCTCAGCAAGGAAATCCTTTTTACGGACAAATTCTGATTTCGAAGAGAAAATGTCGAAGAGAGGTAGGCTATAATGCTTTATTTGTTTTTATAATAGTAAATGAGCTTTAGTACAAATTTGCTATTTATCACATTTATTATCTTATATTCATCACATTTTGTATTTATTATTAACTTATTTGTATTTACGTTCAGGGAATTCAGTATGTAATGTTAAGCATTAGTATTCATTACAACATAATCTTAAAAGAGTTTTGTGCACTAGTAATATAACTTGGCAAACATAATATTACGGGCATCGGTGAAATTTTGCTCGAAAATTCTGAGTTTAAACACATTTAATTACACATGTTATTCATTATATTTGTTGTCGAAGAACTATCCGTGGGCATTTTGAAGACAATGCAACACACTTAACATTAAATCTTAACAAATGAACTTGTTAACTAACTCACAATAAATCAAAATAATAGGTAAAATGTTCGTTTTCAATTATGTTATTATCTTAATATTATAATGATAGGATATTTTCATTGTTTCAGGTCGTGGTGGTACATCGGGTTCCAAGTTCCGGATCTCTTTAGCGTTACCCGTGGGAGCGGTCATAAATTGCGCTGACAACACAGGTAAATCCTTGGAAAATGGATTTAAAGAAGTCGGGTATCAAACAGTATTGAAATTTACTTTAAAAATATGAAAAATGAATTCACTGTGACAATGGAGTCATGACTGGTGGCTGATGGGTGCTAAATGGTGCACACAAATTATAAAATGAAAAAAATGTTTTCTAATTTAAGATCAGGCTAATTATAGTGGTTAGAGCCAGATACGTACGTGATATTTTTTACTTGATCATTTTATAGCATTAATCAAAAGATGGGACTTTCTTCTGTTATTGTACAGTTTGAATCGATTTCACCGTTTAGGTTTCTTCGATTTTTTAAAGTGGCCGATGACATTGGGTAATTGTTACACCTCCTGTCTTATAAATCATTTTAATAGTGTAACCGCATTTCTGAGGCCACGAGTCCGTTGAGAAGAGCGTACGCGAATTAATTAAAAAGACTCATTTCATAAGGCGAATGGTGTAACAAAGACGTAATCTCATCGGCCACTTTAAAACAAATCGAAGCATAATAAGATCCTGTTGGGTCCCTTTAAATATGGGCTCGGTGACTTTGTCAGAGACCGACCAGTAATTTTAAAATTGTGTGAAAACTACCAATTAAAATTTTTCAAGAGCTATTTCTTAGATGGTATCACGAAGAATACATGTGCGCAATTTGATGATCAAGGGATAATTCTGCTAAATAATAGGCTGACGTTCATGGGCTTTCTAAAGCGACGAGAAGATAACACAACTCGGCAACAGTGTGTAGCGCGCTTCATTCAAATCGAGTCCGTTTCAATGGCGCGTTATTGACAGGGTTGCCAGATGCTTCGAACAAGCATAAGACGTTAGATGACTAAATCCGCCCAACAAGAAAAATTCAACTTCCCAGGCAGAAAATTAAAAGTTGCACTAAAATAATATGTATTTGGGTTGTTTTGTTGTTGTTGTTTTTGTAGTAGTAGTAAGTCTGATTTGGGCGACTTTAGATTAGTTTCGCAGAGATTTCAATAACCTTCGCCTTTTCCACTTAACTTGCTCCTTTGTAGCTGCTTGAACCCATGCCAAAAGTTTCGAACAAAATAAAAATGTACGTAAAAGATCATTTCTTACACTATATATGTCACGAGGATTTCCTCGCAATATACACATACATCTTTGACCCGGTGACTAAGCTGATAAGGAGAAAAAAACTTAATTTTATAGGGGAGCAGAAAACAACTTTAAACTAATGTTGTGAGTCAGGGATTAATGATATTTTAAAAAAACCTACACATAAATAGTTTCGTTTGAATAACATTAATCCCTGATTTAATTCACTTAAAAGTTGATGTTGCTCTCCTGAAAAATAAAGGGTATATGACTTATTCATCGGGATCAAAGGTATAGTATTGTTGGTCAATACAACAAACTGTTTACAAATGCATTTAATAAAAAAACAGCAACAATATCAATAGTGTTTTCGTTATTATGCTTAACGAAAAATGCGGTCAGTGACACCGTACTTCCAAAAGATGACTAATTTTAAATAGCGTGTTCTAAAACTAACTGCATTGATTAACCGCATCACAATGGCATTTATAAGGTCTTGAGTCTTCAAAGTAACTACACAATTCTACTAAAAAGAAATATCCTTGTCAAATTCAAGGGGCCGCGACTTCGCTCAGATCGGTTGGTGTATAACAATTTTGGAGAAAATGCTGGCTACGGTTTAGCCGGGAGCGTTGTCTGCAAACATTAGATCATTTCATTAGAATTTTTTTGCATACCAGCATTATGAACGACCTATTCTGTTGTATGTCGTTTATAATCGGGCATTTTACGGCACGAATGATTGCGTCATCACACATTCAGCCAATCGCAGCGAGAGAATAGTGAGGAGAGAGAGATAATCGGAACAACCGACCGGTTTTCTCGTGCAGATGTCAAATACCCGAGACGCCACAAGAGAGGTGATTCGCAAAATTAGATTTTTTTCTTTTGTAAATGTATAATGCTGTTATACAAAAAACACTAGTGGTGCTAAAACAGCACGTATATTCTTGCCAATCGTAACGCAAATTAAAGTTTCAAGTGAAAATTAAATAGTTTCACGCAAAGGTTTTTTATTCAAAATTTTAAATGAAAATATATTTCTGGCGTTGAATTCATTGTACTCGTATAAGGTATGCAGTGCATTCATGAACATATCTGATGAGTTTAGCCTTCTTCGTAAGCAGTATGCGAGAAAGTAAAATAATTAAAAGTTATTAAATAATACAATACTAATAGCGTTGGAGGACAAATGCAAATAGATTTAAAAAATATATGATAGTAATTATTAAACACTATTCTATTGTAATATTCTACAAATATATAAAAGTATTTGTTTATATTACCGCGAACCAAATGCAGCCGTCATTATCGCCTTCTGCTATCAGTGCGTCATTACAACAACCAACAATGACCGCTCATCTATTCGGTTTCACATTTAACACAAAGGACGTAATTTAAAATGTAATTCATTGGGAAATACAATTATTTAAATTATCGTTTCCATGTTGTCGCGGCAGGAAGTAATAAGAGCCAAAATTTATTGCTTATTTATCTTTGAAAATAGATTTTATTACATGGGAGTTTTTTTGTTTTTTTTTCTCCCTTTCAAAATTCAAAATTTATTGCTTATTTATCCTTGAAAATAGATTTTATTACATGGGAGTTTTTTTGTTTTTTTCTCCTTTAAAATCTTGAAAATTCAAAATTTAAGTAGTATATGACTTAGTGTAGGGATCACAGAATTTTGAAAATGTGCACACAATTCACTTTTCCCCATAGCACGTCATATGCAGTTTTTAACTGTTTTTTTTTGACGTAAAATAAATAAATTTAAATGGACGTTCCATTTAAGGTTTGACTGAATTGATTTTCACTCATTTTCAAAACATGTACTCGTGCAATAAATCTTAACATTATAAATTAATTGCATAAACTACTATTCGATATGTTTAAAAAGTTTCCATCATGTTGTTCGTGGGTTTCAGTCCGTTTATGGATCATTACCCACAACAATTTAGATATGCATTGAATGTCACTTTACATGCCACATACATTTTATGATTTAATAGCAGTCTCCTGATTATCTCTTCATATTACGTTTAAACAAGTATTAGCTCTTAATTTAGATATATACTAATAAAATCATACTAGTATTTCGAAAATTAGATTGTTTTCTTGAAGTTCTCATCCCGCCCATTGACAATATAGGAAATCGAAAGTAGGGTTCTTTAGAAAGATGCAACGAATTCAGTACAATATCTTTTAGTTAATATTTTCGAGAAAAGTCATTTTAACATGTATTGTCATTTCTAGTTTCATAAATGTAGTATTAATATGACAAATTTCAAAATTAAAATGTATACATATGGTCATAGAACATTTTTCGTCCATGGTAAGACCAAAATTTATGAATCACTTGAGGGTTAAGAATCATGTTCAGAATACTAAATTCGTATGAGCACAGTACGTGAAAATGGATTAAACCTCTCTTCATATAAAAAGACGGTAACATTACTAATTTAATTTCACGTTTGAAAATTCTTTCTCTTACAGGGATGTTTATTTCACCGGTTATTTTCATTGCATTACTACACGAGAAAAAATAATTTTTCAGTATCCAGGTAGCCATGTAACCCATTCTCAAGAACATGTGCAGTTAAGCAACAGTATAATTTCGAGCACGATATGAGTGTATCATCTTAATCATTTACTGGTCACCTTGAATGTATTAGTCTTTTGAATGTCAACTTGAATGGATCTTCGTCAACAGGGGCGAAAAACTTATACGTCATTGCCGTGCAAGGCATCAAAGGGCGCCTCAACCGTCTTCCTGCGGCGGGATCAGGTGACATGATTGTGGCCACGGTGAAGAAGGGCAAACCAGAACTACGAAAGAAAGGTGAGATGCATTTTAGTAATCAACACTTTTCTGTTAGTGTTGTAACTTCTAGAAAAAATTCTGCTTACAGTCAATGGCTTACAATTTTCATTCAAACATTTAAAGCTGTTTTTAAGAAAATGGCATTTAAGCATTACTGTAGATGCGAAATTTGTAACTTTATTTCACAGAAACCAATTGAGTTTCCGAAAAACTTCAATTAAAGACATTTGAGGCACATTAATTCACAAATGCAGTAGTGTTTACAAATCGCTGGAAATGTGCATAATGAAAAATTAAAAAAATACATTTGTGTAAGTTTTGAAAAAACAAATGAATTTCCAAAAACGAAATTTGTCATTTTAAACAGTGTAATTAGCATTGTCTGTTGGAAAATTTAAAAAAAACCATTACGGTGCTATTTTTGAGAAAATGGTGTTTAAGGGTTTCTGAAAATGCTGAATTTTGAACTCATTTTAACAGAAAACGAGTTTTCCAGAAACGTTATGACATTATTTAAAGTATATGTACTCATAAATACTAAATTTTCACAAAATAAAGAAATTGTAATTTTTGACTAAAATTTTTAAAATTAATGAAAAAAAATTTGTAATTGTTAGAAGACGCTGAAAAAAATTCAGAATTTTGCAATTTTCGAAAATTGAGTTAAAGTGAAATTTAAGAGTCCGTGAAAATCGGACCTATTCGACCTAGTGTATTTTAATCTATTTTTACAATAAATTTAAAGAAAACATTTGGAGCCATTTTTAAGAGAATTTTGAAAACGTCGGGGGATTTCATGAAAAGTACTCCCAAATTTTGAAGAAAGTTTTTCAAAATCGCAGCGTGTGAAGTCGAGCCAGCTCGAAGGGGGAATATCCATTGTGGAAAATAATCCTACTGTGGTTTAGGCGCTAGAGGTTGTCACGGACGGACGGACTAAAAAAACTTATTTGGTATCAGGAGACCCCAAAACGTGAATTATCGTTGAATTCTTGAAAGCGATTTTCCGCAGCATTACGTAAATTTCTCTATACTGCGAATATAACTCAGTATATACGTACGTATACGAGAAAGTAAAAATGTTTTTCTGATGGTAGTATAAAGTATTTTCTTATTTTTCATATTTTTTCAACCAGATAAAATAGTGTTAAGTTGACAAAAAAATTAAAAAGCACGTTTCTGGCTGTAGAGGGCTGTGGTACGGGGGCCAAGTAACCTTTCTTATGTTAATTTATAGTGTAACTGGTCAATATCATTTGGTTTAGTGGAACATTTTACTACGGTATGCGGTGGGGCCATTCCCCCCCCCCCCCACCACACACACACAATAAAAGATCCGAAATCCCGCCACTGGTTATCATAGGAAATGATAGGGGAATCAATGCTTCCCTTGCTTCAGTGGAATAAACGCCCCAGGCTACTGTCACTGTTTTCAAGTTCGAGTGTTCAGGTCAATCATAAATAGGAACTAGAGGGAATATAGTATGCAGAAAATTTCTTTGTCAATGTTTATAATTATGTCAATAATTATGTCAGAAACGTTTTGAAATGATGTTTGCGTACAAAGTAGCATTAAAAAGTGCTACAAGTTTTCATTGAGTTTTTCCCAAAATTATAATTTGACCCTAAGTTAGGTGAACAATACTCAGGTAACAGAATGTAAAAAACTGCCATTAGAAAGGCAAAATGGGAAATTTCAACCGTAAAATATGAAAAAAAGAAACATGAAGATGTATATGAAGAATAGGAAATAGCCAAAAGAGCTGCAAAAGACTTGAGCTCACTACTATATTTTTCTTCCCTTACAAAATTTTAGACTTTTTGTAAAAGTAAACTTTCTTTCCGTAACTTCATATTATTTGTGTGGTTTTTAATTACTGACTTATTGTCGTTTGCATAGCTTGAAAATATAAATTTTTTGTTTAGTCATGCCTGCTGTAGTCGTTCGGCAGAGAAAACCTGTTCGAAGGAAAGATGGCGTTTTCATATACTTTGAAGACAATGCTGGAGTAATAGTAAATAATAAAGGAGAAATGAAAGGTAAGGTCTCTAACTCTCTTTAAATTAAAAATATCTGTAACTTTTGATAATAACTTTTAATAATGTAGCATATTTAACTGGAATTAGATGCACCACACTTGGTTAGGTCATGAGATTTCTATAATATTATGTAATGAGAGAAGCAGAGAAAAATAAAAACCTCAAATCCTCTTCGCTCTGGAGATTCAGACATTATTTACTCGTGTATTTAAGGACAAAGTACACATTTTCATTGTGTTCTTAAAGCAAGAATGAGATTTGATATACATTTTTCCCCATTCCTCTTTGATGTAAAGTGGACTAAGGAACCTTTTTAATAAAAAACAACATAATAAAGCTACTATAAATTGTTTATTGTACTATTGAAAAAGTTAATTAAGAAAGCTTCTTCTGGTATTAATTTTTTTAAATGAAGCGTTTCAACTTCGCAAGTAAAACATTTATTTCACAAATTTTCACCCCCTCAAGTGGCTCAAGGACAAGTGTGCTAGATTTCTGTGAATCAGTCCCAGGTTTGTTTCCAGAGCAAAAATGATTCCTTAGGTTTCTATTACACAATTCACTTTTCCCCATAGCACATCATACGCAGTTTTAACTGTTTTTGACGTAAAATAAATAAATAAATAAATAAAAGAAAACTTAGGCTTGAGAAATAAACTAGGTATGCTGATGGGAATAAGTCATGCTCAACTATGCTAGCTAGTGCAAGTCAGAATAATCTGACCAAAATGCCAAAAACATACATACATTATATATCTATTGTATGATTTTAATGTCAAATATTTGCAACAATTCATCCTTTTATTTATTTGTAAAAATTGTTGAGGATTACATTTCAGTTTGAAGCA
Source organism: Teleogryllus oceanicus (assembly GCA_964035755.1). Classification (NCBI taxonomy): domain Eukaryota; kingdom Metazoa; phylum Arthropoda; class Insecta; order Orthoptera; family Gryllidae; genus Teleogryllus; species Teleogryllus oceanicus. Next base: position 11,852,072 of record CAXIVR010000009.1, read on the forward strand.
TCAGATAATTGAAAGATATTGGATCAAAATTTGTGTGTGTCTATATATTTAGGTTTTTAGGGTCAGATTAATCTGACTTTAGCCAGCTACCAGTGTTCCCGGCCTGAACCCTGATTTAATTTCCTTTCCACACCTGGGGATAACGGAGACATGTGGTAAGCATGATTTATTCCCATTACCACATCTAGTATACTTGCATGAGCTTTCCTTGTATCATAGTGTCAGAAACGATTGTATATAGAAAGCTACAGGGGTTTTTCCCCCCAACTTTGAAGCCAGGATTGTATTACTGAAAGCTAACAAACTGCTCATGAGGCACCTGAGGATCTGATCAAAATTTAATCTCTTAATTCATTGACCATTCTTTCTAGAAGAACACTCTCATTACTAGGGAACGGATTTCCATGTAATTACATGTTTTTACAGGAACTACATACCTGCATTCAATAATAGGTTTTAGAGTTTACAAGACATTCTGAAAGAATTAGAACTATTTTTATTTTACAAATTTTACTTATTATGGGATAATTACATATTTTTGCTATTACTCTATATTTCGTTACATTTTCATACATTTATACGTTGAAACGCAACATTTGAGATGCGCGTTAGCAATGTAGGTTACGGAATCACCTTTCTTACAAATCAAATAAAATGCCGCTGCGCTTCCAACTCCCCCCACCCCCGCTCACTGCATACTCGGAGACAAAAATTAGTGGATTTTTGTGAACAAAAGTAATTTCAACCACGTATGTGCTCATGTTTTAAATAGCATATTTGTTAATTGATCGAAAAGTAAGAAGTATATTTTACAGAAAATTGTCTTACGGTTTATTTCCATTTGTGTGGGGGGGGTGTATTACCTTTAATCCCCTACCCCGAGATCCATCACTGGCTTCACACCACTACAACTACTCACTGGAACAGCAGCTCCTTGTAAACATTGCACTATATACTATGAACGTATTTTATATTTCGAATACAATTCTCATGTGTGGTGAAGTTTAGTGTGCAATTACTACTATAGAGGTAGAGCCTACTATCAGCCATTCAGAATTCTTGTTAAAATCTAATCGGCTATGTTCTATGTTCAGAAAATGCTTGTAGAGAACCATTCTAAACAAAACAATGAATTCTTATTTTACATATTTCCTATTTTTTCTTACATGTTTTGGTAAAATTAATTATATATATGTACATATTTTGCATTTTTTATTACAAACATTCCGTTCCCTACTCATTATCCTTAGATAGATCTGCATCATTTAAAAAGAATTGTAATTTGAGCAAAGCACCCTAAATTTTTATTTAATTTGTTTAATTACTTATGTAACAAGATTAATTGAATGAGAAATTTTAAAAAAAATAATTATAAATTGTTTAATCAAACCATAATTCTTAAATTAATAAAAATTGTTTTAATCAAATGATGTCGTAAATTAGCCATTTATTATTATTATTATTATTATTATTACAAATAAACATTAAGTATCTTTTAAAAGTATATTTGGACATAAATAATCAAAAGATACAGTCTTCACCATTAATTTTCTTCACTTTTTTTAGGAAGTGCAATTACTGGGCCTGTTGCAAAAGAATGTGCTGATCTGTGGCCAAGAATTGCATCTAATGCAAGCTGCATTGCATAAAGCAAGTTCTTTTTGTTTGTTTCTTCCATAATCTTTTAAACAAAAACTATTCTTGGTAAAATTTATGGAATTTTTAAAATCTGTACGTTCTGTAAATGAGCCACATAAAACGGATGAATTCATTAAAAGAGTTATAATTATTCAAGACTTTTTTTTTTACTTCGTTTTTATATAATTTAAAGGTACAAGAAATCAAAGCTAAGAGATCACCCTCATGTTATTTCAAAACTGTTTGCCATGTGAACTTATCATTGATAAATCTGACTAATAACTGTAACTTCATTATGAGATAACCACATATATCACTGACAAGTGTTGGTTTTATTTTCATTAACACTACCGATAATAACAGATGATTGTGAATTTAAAAATTAATTCTCAACAAACCAAATTTCTTAATATGTTCAATTAAAAGTTTCATGTGGCTGGAAAGAAGGAATAAAGGGTTCTCAGTGCAATCATAAGAATGTAAATCAGTAGAGAATTTTTTATGAACAATCAAATGCATACTATTTGGATGAAGGATGCAACTGGTGTGAAATGAATATATGAAACATTAGAAGTTGTGTGAGGTTGTTTTGTTTTTATCTTTAGCATACTATTTATGGAGAATTTAGTTTTGTAATCCTGCAGGAAAAAACAGCGCTTTTTTTCTTCAGAAAAATTAGTATCATGGAGCCCTGAAACCATAAACGTGCATAAATAATGTTCTTATGTGAAGTAAATTGCTTCGTTTAATACATTTGTAAACTCAGAATCCACATTTTGTGGGTCCTTGATAACGAACTATTGGTTGACGGCCAATCTTTGTGCAACACTACAGCCTACATCGATGAGGTTTTTTTTGAAAATTTTCCCTCCTGTAATTTAAAAAAAAAAAAATTTAAATTTTTAAATGGCTCCAAACGTTTTCCTGGGAAAGAGCAAAAGAAGCTTAAAAACATGGCATGAGCCAAATTTTCGTTGAATTTGAACTTTCAAAATTTTTTCGGAGAGTTCCTACAGCTACAATATTGAAGATTAAGATATTTTCATAATGAACTCGGTTCTTCATGAACAGCTCTTTAAAAAAGATGAACAGTTTTTTGAAAATATGAATAGTTTTCATGTAATTTTGAGTGATTAAGGCAATTAAAAATTCTCAAAAACAGCTCCTACTTTTTTCTTGGAGCAATGTATGGTTATAAAATTATTTTTATTGAATTTTTTACTTCTACAAAATTAGATCTTTAAATAAGGTTATGTACATTTTATTGAAAATGTGTGTTGTTTCGCAAACTTCTTTTGTCTTAATTGCAGATTCAAATTGGATAAATTAAAATTAATTAAAATTACAAAGGGTGACATTTTTACAGACAGTAAAATTGAATTGGATGGAGAAAAGAAGTCTTTAAATAAAAAAAAAGTATGTGGGAGAATCATACAAAATTTGATCACTGCTATTGGAAAAAAGAAAGCAAGCCAACAAAAATAAGTAAATTGAAATTGAATAAATACAACATGTCATCTAATTTATGTGCAACATATCTTTTTTGCACCTTTCTGGTCTTTTATTTAGGATTAATAAGAGGTGATATGTTAATGCAATCAACCAAAATAATAAAAATCAAAGAATCTTTTTAATGATCGACATATTTATTTCATTAAAAACATTTATTTCTTTGATAAAATTGAGATTGAAAAATAGCCGATTACTGACCCTGGCCTCCTTTACCAGATAACTTTATCAGGTTGTTTTTCCTGCAGAATTTGTTTTCAGCGTGTTGAATTATGTGTTCAAAGTAGTTTCTGAAACTGTCAAAACTAATTCGATTCTATGAATAACATGCAAACACTTCGAATGTTTCTATTATAATATCTACTAGTAGGTAGTCTTAAGAAAATTATTACTGTCTGGCAATATATGTCATGGTATTTTTAGCCAAAATCATGAAATCAATGGGCCAGGGGCTATCAGCTAGATCACACTATAGAATTAACATGGGCAAAAAACATTACTAGTACTTTTCCTCTTTTGTAAAAGGGTCTGAAGAAATCCAGTCTTAATATTTTCTTTGATAAAGAATAAACATTATCAATTTTCTCCCAGGATGGGTACAAATCCTAATTAAGTGAAATGAAAGCTACTTTTGATTACACCACACTGAAACAGCTTACAATTGCACTTATGCTTCCAACTGGGAAAATTTTCTTTTACATATTCCCATTGCTTGAATTTTAAAATATTAGGTTCTGGAATATGCCTCAAATTAATTATTAATTTAATAGAAATAGTTATTTATATAAAATTTAATAATTGAAGTGGTTGGAGCAATATAATGATAACCCTAATTTTTTTCTGAAATTGAGTTATGTATAATACTGTACCCTGTTGCATGTCTTCTCTATCACTACTACTAATATTTGTAAAAATTGTTAATAGATTGTGCTTAAAAGTCAATTGATAGTGTTGCGATTTAACAGTTTTGCCTAATGTTTAAAGGCGACGTAATCATATCCCTCGGTGGTCAGAATATGGCTGTATGCAGTCATATTCCAGCAATGAGTTGTCAAAAAGAGATTTCTCTCCGTATGGACACATCTGATGATTTCACTGAGGACAATAGTGTTGATGGTCCAGATTATATTCAAGAACACAGCACAGAAAATTCATCAGAAAAAGTAATGAGGATTATTATTACGTTGCTTCAAAAATAACCTAAAATGAACGTCGATATCATAAACTGAAGCAATCCACTTATATTTGATGATTGATATGGTCTCTACAGTTAAGCTAAAAATAAAAAAAATGATCATCTCTTGCCAATATTTCTAATTCTGTTACAAGATGAGGCACTTTCAAAGACAATAACCTAGTTTATGAGCAAATCGCCTCATCCATCTTCACAGAAGATAACTGCTAGAAAAAGGCTGAGGCAAATAAAATCAAGGATAAGAAACGAGCAAAGAAGAAAGGAAGGGAATATAAATCAAATAAGACTATAAAAAGATGGTTCCATGTAGCAACACTGGCCAATTATTTAGTACATAACCTTTCTAATGCAGTAAAAAAAATTGACTCTGCTTAGGAAACAACATCTAATGCATTCTGAGATTTGGATATTTTGATAAACAAAACAATTACTTAATGGATTGTATTGAAGCTATCCCAATAAAAAGATGTTTACATGGGGTGGATCTATTTGCACAGAAAGGAAGTGATGAAGTTGCCTGCTGTATTATGAAATACATACAATGTAGAAGAGTGAAAGGTGCAAAACTAGTTTTTTTTACAGCAATGCTGCCCAAAATAAACATTGGTTTATGATGGACTTAGATAAGTTCAGTTTGTAAATTAAATTATGTCAACAAATAATAACAATTTTTAATTCAGCAATCCAACAACATATCCTTGAAGTTTTTTCTCATGACATGAGAAGTGTTATAAGCAGTACCACTGGGTGAAATTCACATGGTTCACATTATGAGAATAGGTGGAATTACACAATTAAATTTTTGCATTCTTCATTCAAACTGTCATTATTTTTGGATTTTCCCCAGAGTTCTTGGGTATCTGAAAAACAACAGGCAATTCTCACATGGCTAGAAGCCACATAGTTTTTTTTCAATTTTCGTACCCATTGGAAATTAAATGTTTACAATCATTTTTATTTTGTTGCTTACTGCTTACACAGTTTAGAGAAAGTATTGTAAAGCAGCAACAAAAAAAAAGGTGAATTTTTGACAGAAAAACTCTTATTGCTGGGGGTCCTGGTAATGAAAAACTGGATACATCTTATTTCTATATGTAGTAATATTTTTAATTTAAAATTTTTTTTTGCCACAGTAAAAAATTTGGAAATTTTTTTAATTTTCAGAAATTCAGATACTTCAAAAATTAAAACGAGTCCTTATGCTACCAGAGGAGAAGTTTAATAAAAAAAATTTGGAGCTATTTTTGAGAAAATTTTGAAAATGTCCTTGAGTCTTCATGTAAAGATACCCCTGCAAATATTAAAATATTGGTTATAAGTCCAAGGGGTCACAATATGAGCCAGATCAATCCGAGTGTATATAGACAGATCAGTGTTAATGTTATTCACAGACATGTTTTGCCCTCAACCATTTTTTTTTTGGTATCATGGATCCACAAAACGTGAATTCTGAGAACAGAACAAGTTAGAAGAATATTTCAGGAATTATTCATTTTTTCAGTATCAGAGACCTAAAATGCAAATTTTTCTACTGGAGAATCACATTTTTCACCACATTACATAACTTTCTCTATACTACACATGTGAGAAAGTAAAAATCGATAGTGTAAATTGTTGAAATCACTTCTTGATATTCTTGAGTGTATTGACAAAGGAGGAAAATCTATAAAACCCCACAGCACCCAAAAATCCTTCAGAATTATGTCTGCTAATGCATTAGAATTGTGATTGAAGATCCCGTCTGTGATACGAGTAATATTATGTGCACTGATTTGAGTGTGGAATAAGTAAGCAGTATCAATGAAGATGTGTTTACATTGACATTGCAAATATTAATCCTGAATTGTATTCTAAAGATATCATACATCCTCTAAAAATCTGTAAAAGCCATTTGAAGAAAATGTGTTTTGTGGAAAATGAAACTATTTCCTCTGTTCATATCTATTCTCAACCCCAGAGTTTTGTTGTGCAGTAAAAGTAAATGTGCACTCCCTGCTAATAAACCAACTTCTGCTTTTTATCAAATAACTTTACTGAAAAGATAATAGTACAGGGAAAGATTAAAACAAAGTAGGAGTATTGTAATGTAGTGTATGAATTTAGAGCTTTGTGCATTTCATAAACATCAGAAAATAGGAATATTTAATTATTGGTACTTTCTTCTGTAAATTTGTTACTGTGCACATATTTTAATCATTATTATGAAGTTCTGTAATTTGTAAGTAATGTTCTGTAAACAGTATAAGAATGCCACACATTTAAAATTGATTGAAATGGAAACCTCCCGAAATAAGAATTACTTGGTGTCAAGCAATCCTGACTTTCAGATTTCACTACGAGATACCAAACGAGGTTTTATAAAGACTCGTTCAAGAAACTTAGGTTATGAAAAAACAAACATGGAGCACCCCATTTTCTCTGAACACAGAATTTAGTGTTAGACCTATTGTGCCAATAGGTTAAACTGATTGAACTATTGCACCCTATTAGAACTGCTGGTTTTGTAATGCCAAATTTTACGGAATAGATTCGAAAGAATTGCAACTCAGGTTTTGTGGAAAGTAGGGACATATTAGAAGATCGCTTAAACTATTCCTTACAGTTTCCATACAAAAGTTGAAAGTAAAATTTATATTGTAAAAGTAATATTTTAATTGTATTCTGCAATTTGTCTTTATTAATGTTTTATCTTAGTGCTGTTAGAGTCAAATAACTACAAGAAGAATGGTTACATTTTGGTTTATTCACAGATCTTTCAATATTACAGTCCAAGCGAACCTTTTCAAGTATTTTGCCATTACACACATTACAATTATTTTCTTTTTTTTTTTTTTTCTTTACACTACAACATTCAAAGTCTCAGGAGTTCATTTCTTTCAATACACAGAGCAATTTTCTATTTAATATTTGTTCTGTGACACATTACAGTCTTCATCTAATACATGGAACACAATCCACTGCAGACCATCCTACCTTCAACACTTCGTTTTGAAGATCAGTTCAATGTCTAATCTTTTGAAGCCATGAAAGTAACAAGATCCACCACTCTGCAGGAGTATCCAAATTCATTATCATACCTGAAAAAGAAACAAATTTACAATTTCCATTACAAAAAACAACTTGTGATATTATTCTCACTTTTGGTAAACTTTCTATTTTAATTGCAATAACATACCATGCAATAAGTTTGACGAAGTGGTCATTAAGAGGAATGCCTGCCTCAGCATCAAAGACAGAGGAGTAAGGTGAACTGATGAAATCTGAAGAGACTACTTGATCTTCAGTATAATCCAAGATGCCCTTGAAAGCACCCTGGGAAGCTTCCTTCATCTTCTGTTTGATTGCATCATAAGGAGCAGGTTTTGCAGTTCTGAAAGAAAATTCCGCAATGTTCTTGAAGATTAAACAATGCTATACCAAAATTCAGTGAATGAGAGGAAGATCTCGAACAAATTTGCACATCTACAGATTCTATTTGTAGGAAAATATCATTGCTATTTAAATAAATCCAGAATTGTTAGACTTTTTCTAATATCACCAGCAACAATGGAATAGGCTGAGCACACCTATGCCAATAAAGAATGAACACTTTGAAAATGAATAAACATTTTAACATTTTGCAAAGTTGTTACCAGGGTTTGATTATAACTTTGACTGGAGAGTATGACTCTTTTAGGATGTCAAACATTTTTATCATCCTCTCAAATGTTCAATAAGAATTCTGAAGTTTTATATTATTTGTATATTACAGGTGCAATGTATAGTTTTCCATTTTAAAGGCAATGCTAAAGCATTTAAAATAAATTCCCTTACCTCACAGTTAAATCAACTACAGATACATCTGCAACAGGAACTCTGAAGGCCATTCCAGTGAGCTTGCCATTAAGCTCTGGAATAACTTTACCCACTGCCTTAGCAGCACCAGTGGCAGCAGGAATGATATTCTGGGCAGCTCCACGTCCATCTCTCCACAGCTGTCAAAAAACAACACCTTTGCATGAATCACACATAAAATCTATTGCAAATAATGCACTGCATTAAGTTTATGAACAAGATCAATGCAAGATTAAAGGCATTAATCAGAAGAATTCTTTTGTTTTTTATTCCTACCTTTCCAGAAGGACCATCAACAGTCTTTTGGGTGGCTGTGCAGGCATGAACAGTAGTCATGAGACCCTCAATAATTTCGAAGTTGTCATGAATGATCTTTGCAATAGGAGCCAAACAGTTAGTTGTGCAGGACGCATTTGAAACAACTGTTGCACTAGGATCGTAAGAATCCAGATTTACACCACAAACATACATTGGGGCATCAGCACTAGGGGCTGAAATAATAACTTTCTTTGCTCCTCCCTGCAAATGGGCCTGCAAGAAAATTAACTCATTAGGCAATTTTGTTAATTGTTTACTATACAGAAATGATGCAATAAAGCTTAAGATTTTTTAATGTAAAATACAAAAAAATACTTACAGATGCCTTGGCAATAGTGGTATTGATTCCAGTTGATTCAATAACATAATCAGCACCAACTGATCCCCATGGAATGCTACTTGCTTCTCTTTCTTGAAATACCTTTATGCGAATAGAACCTAGACAAATGAAAGAAATTAATTGCATGTGTCTACTCACATCATGGATGGTGTAAAGTAACATGCAGGTACATATTAGCCATTCAATTTTTTCCTAAGTTGACTCCCAACATATGTAAAACAGTTTATAACCAGTTTGGTACTATACATCGAAGTATGAACTGTCAAATTGCCTTTCCTCCATTAAACTTGTTAAGTATAGCATAAAAATAAATTACTCCCTCTTACCATTGATGATCAAGTCTCCACCATCAGGAGCAATGTCTCCCTTAAAGCGACCGTGAGTAGAATCATACTTGAAGAGGTAGCACATGTAAGCTACATCTATGAAAGGGTCATTAACAGCAACAACCTAGAATAAATTTGCATTAAAAATTAATTTAGAATCGTCCCCTACAAACATTTTAATGAACTATTGAACAATAAAAATTACTATTGTGGATTTAATTTTAAAAAATTATCAATTACCGTGGCTCCCTTTTCAATTGCAGCTCTCAGCACGAGCCTTCCAATGCGGCCAAATCCGTTAATTCCAATTTTCGCCATTTGAGTAGTTAGAATCTGCAAAAAAGAGCTATATATCAAGTGCCCTTGAAGAGTGTATAAAGCAGAATACGGCGCAACAAGTCAAAACCGTTCAGAAAGGTCAAAATATCATAAAAAATACGGTTTGCTTCTTATTTGCCTTCTAGCAACAGAGAAAGTTAAAACAAAACACAAGAGAATAGTCTAGTTTCCATGCAATTACGTAGATGTGCAAGAACAAGTGAAGGTCACGAAAGGTCATCCCTCTTCATCCTCGAAGCCGGCAAACGAACTTTTAGATTTGGAGAAAATACGATTTTCTAAGTCGTTTGAGACCCGTAATAAGAAAGCTTTAACGATATCTTCACAATATAACCGCATCTCAGGTTTAACGGTAAAACAAAAAAATTAATTCTCCGATTTTCATTCCCCAAAATTTCATTGACAAAGTTAAAAATCGCTAGAACTTTGAAATACCTCAATCTCGCTAGATGAAATCCCGTGTAATAAATTTATTACAAGGCGGACTGCACCACTTACCAGAGATGTACTTCAAGATGTTCCTGCTCAATACCAACTGACACTACTCGACTCGCGGCGAAGGGCAGAGAGCGGTCGCCGGGTTATACAACACTTGTTATAAAAGACTGGGCATATCACGTGACTGGTCCCCCTCCAGTGGCACGTTATCGACGTCACAGAGGTGGCGCGCTCAACCAGTACTGGCTCAACTTCCCAATTCCGGCAAATCCGAATCGCGAAGGCGTTCCGACAATTCCACGAGGAATTCAGTTGGGTTCTTTAACGAACTTATAATCGAACAGCCCGAAACACTTTACATTCAGGTATAAATGCCTTAAATATGAGAAATGTATTTATCTGTTAGATATTTCTGGAAGAGTTAAACAAAAATGAATTGTATTAATCATCAGTGAAGAATTAAACAGATTAGCTCGCGATTGAGAAAGCAGAAATGAAAATAGTTTTACAGAAATTTGCAGATTTGTAAAATGAAGGGCTTGATTGAAAATACTTTTTTACTACGACCATTTTGATTCTACATCAGAAGATTCTACTCACTCAATGGAAATTTAAGTGTTCTTCATTTTTAATATTTATTTATACTTTTATTAATAATTAATATACGGAGAAGAAAGCTTATATAAAATTAGGTTAATGGAAAAACTGCTATTCATTACACTACTATATAAATACATCAATAAATGTAATTGACATTAATGTACATTGTAAATAGAATAAAAAATACAGCATTAAAATTATTTTTAAATCACATTAAGTACATTTTTAATTTTTCGTTTCTTAAACAATACTTAATGAAAGAGAACTCGAAATATGAATTCACTTACGACGTGAATAGCGCGGGGCGTAACACATTTTTTTAAATTAAAAACTCGACCATTATTTTATGACAGGGAAATATCGTCAGGATGTTGACTATTCCACACATGAAATTAATATCAACTTCAGTACATCAGGTACATTCAATTAACATCAACTAAATACAATTCATCAAGTACTTCAAATAGATCGTTACAATACATCACGCATCCTCAATTAGGCCGAAGTAACCCCCCAAATCATTGCTTTCACCTAGTATAGAGGAAGTTCTGTAATGTTGCGAAATATCGATTTCTAAATTTCAACCTTTCCTTCCTTTTCCCCAATCAATCTGTCCGATGTCACGGCTCCTTGAATTTGAAACCTATAATTTATTTTTGTAGGGTACTTTACCTGAAGCCCCTGGGACATTTTCAAAAATTTCAAAAAAAATTAGCCGTCGATTTTGATTAATTTTTGTTGTTGGATAGTCTGAAGGAATTTTAAGAGAATGGTGCATGTCTCATTTTCGTTGAAAACTGATTTTTCGAAAAATGTAAAAATTCAATCTTTTTTCGGCGTCATCTTGCAACTAAAATATTAAAGATATAAATTTTTCCCTTAATAAAAGCTGCTCATGCAAGATATATTTTGAAATAAAGTCACGTATAATTTTCGAAAATTTTTTCGGGTAATTTTGCGCAAAATAAGGCGTTTTAATTTTGTGTAAACAATTTTTTTCTCAAAAACAACAACAACAAACAAACAAACAGCTCCATCGTTTTTCCGGCGTCTTCCTACAACTGAAGATACAATTTTTTCTTAATCAAATATGTTCATCAAAAACATCCTCAAAAAATGTCAGTTGAATTTTTTGAAAATGTGAGTATTTTTTGTGTAATATGGCGACATAGTCGCCCGCTTCCCATTCACTTCGCTTCGTGATCATAAAATGACTGGTGGTGCTATGCAGTTGGATGCTACGTAAGTTAGAATTAGTATATTATTTCATTTTATTATTATTATTATTATTATTATTATTATATTACATTTATATTATTTCATTTTAAATGGTATCCTTTAATTTTGTTAAATATGAAAACGAATAGATGATTTCGCTTTGCTTAATAAGATGTGGCAATGAGGAGTAATGCATCCAAAAACTGAGTAATTTTGATGAATATAACAATATTAGATTTAATTATTAATTTCTTATATCCGTTTTCATTTCCTTGCTAGCGGTATCAACAATGCGAATTGGCAAAATGTGTATCCCATACGAATTAGCGGTCATTGTTGCTTGTAACCCATTGTTGTAATGCCGCACTGATAACAAGGCGATAGTGGCGGCTGCCTTACCTTGGGGGTAATATAAACTAATATTGTTATGTATTCCGATAATATTACAATACTAATAATTACTATTATATATTTTTCTATCTATTTGCATTTGTTTTCCCACGCTATCAGTATCGTATTATTTATTAACTTTTAATTCTTTTACTTTTTCGCATACTGCTTACACAGAATATTGGAAGGCTAAAAAACTCATCGGATATGTTCGAGAATTCACTGCATACTTTATACAATGAATTCAATGCCAGAAATATATTTTGATTTAAAATACGATTCCTACAACGAGTATTATTATAAACATTTGCACTGCATTTAAAAATGTTCCTATCTTAACACATTTTTGACAAAAATGATTAATTCGTAAACAAATAGGTAAGGCAATCCAATCTTAATTAAGTGAGGCTTGCAGGAATTACACGTATAACATTTGTTAATTATTCATATACTTTTTGTTTTGCAGTTTAAAAGTCTGGGTAGTGTAGGATGTACGGATGTCATATTTCCCCAGAATATTACACCATAACTCATGCGGAAATGTACATTCACAAAATACACGCATCGACTACATGAATGAATTTTGATAAATTCTGAATGCGTAACATAATGAACTTAGTTTAGTGTTCACTTCATTTATGTGCTTATTTATTGTATTTGAGATTTGACTGAATTGAGAGGCCCAGACATTTGACATATAAACATCAGCGAATAGTAAATTGGTTATTGTCAATGACGCGTGCGATTGCCTGGAAAATGTCAATGAAATCGTAAATTTTAATTTGTCGCACTTCGTTAATATTTAGGCTACATTACAGCCATATTTCACACTTTTTACAAATGCTGCAAATGATTTTTATGCAGTTTCTAAAAATCTCAAATAGTTTTGAATGCAAATGTGTTCAAAGTGGTGCATTTTCAGAAACACTCAGAAACAGAAAAAATGTTAAACGCTCCTGGCTTTGTTTTTCGCCATCTCAAGGCAGATTGTACTGTTTCATCTGTAAGTGATGAGCAATGCAAGCACTCAATTTACCCAGGGTGGATTCTGCGATTGCAAACACGCTGCACACCCATACAGTGTCAAGAGTCTTCGAAATCCCACCTGGATGCTGTGTTGGATTTTGCAAAACGTTCGAACGTGATTGGATGCGTCAATGTTGCACTTGCTAAACAAACAGAAAGTCAACAAAAATATTGGCGAAATATTGTCCAATATTGTGTCATCAGCTTCGGCACAGTTTTTTATTATTTAATTTTACGTAAAAAAAAACAGTTAAAACTGCGCATGACGTACTATGGGGAAAAGTGAGTTGTGTTTCAAAATTCTGTGATTCCTACTCTAAGTCATATACTACTTGAATTTTGAATTAAAAAAAAAGCGCTCCCATGTAATAAAATCTATTTTCAATGATAAATAAGCAACAAATTTTGGGCTCTTATCCATGTTGTCCTTCGGAATAATACTTCCTGTCAGGACAACATGGAAACGAGAATTTGAATAACTGTATTTCCCACTGAATTCTAGAAGACGTGCACAGATAATAAGTTACATTTATGTCCAGAAGCAAAACAAGGGGCCATCTCAGCATTTTCTCAATGGATTAGGGAAACTGGACGAAAAACCTGCTCGAGATGGGGGTCATTGACCCAGAAGTTGCGATACAATACTTGTTACATATTGTTTAGAATTATACAGTCCAATGGTAAATAATACATTAAATATCACTGTTAAAATTAATGTTACTTTCCTTGTGATGCTCAGTATTTTCTTCTCATTTCTTTCTGAACGTGGGTTGGCATTCTGTGGGAATACGGAAAATCTGGGATCACCGAATAATGGAAATTACCTCGATTTGCTTGAATGATTATCGAAATACGACGATTTTTTCAAAACACACATCACTGAAACTAACAATTTTGGAAGTGGACTTGTTATTTACCTTTTGTCATCAATCTGCAATGAGATTATTGAAGGGATGAGAAGAAAGGTATATGATGAAATCATTTCACGCATAAAAACTCGCATTATTATTCCATATCAATGGATTCAACACCAGATGGGGGCCACAAAGATCAACTCACTGTAGTTTTTCGATACATCGAAAAGTGTGTACCTATGGAACGATTTGTATTGTTCTTGTCCAACCAAAGTCATAAAGCAAAGGACATGTACGACGGTTAAAATAACTTTTTGGATGCGAACGACTTTTCCATAAAAAATTGTCGTAGACAATCTTACGAGAACGCGTTAGCCATGAGTGGGAAATACAATGGACTTCAATCTCTCGTAAATTATGACCACGAATTAGCTGATTGGATTCCTTGTGCTGCACATTCCCTGAATCTCATCTGTAAAAATGCTGCAGAATGTTGTGTTGCAGCAATACATTTTTTCAACTTCTTGGAAGAACTTTACACATTTTTTACAAGGATAAGAGCCAAAATTTATTGCCTTTTTATCCTTGAAAATATATTTTATTACATGGTAGCTTTTTTCCCCCAAAATTTAAGTAGTATATGACTTAGTGTAGGGATCACAGAATTTTGAAAATGTGCACAATTCACTTTTCCCCTCAGCACGTCATACGCAGTTTTAACTGTTTTTGACGTAAAATAAATAAAAATAAAAAGTTATACAAGTCGTTACCAAAAATTACACAGCAACTGCAAACATCTCAGCCTAATAACGGAAAATGTCAGATAAATGTCCCACCGCGAATAAATACTAACCGTTGGCCTTCTCGTGCAGATGCTACTGGAATTTTCGTGCTTGAATATATTCCGAAATAAATCAAACACTGCGGTTGATGTCTGACGATAGTGAGAAACATTCCAAAACTCGAGTTGAATGTCAACGTCAATCAAATGTGCAAAATACGCTGTATTTTGGAACGACATATTGAACAGAGTAAACGCAACAAACAAATTGCTCCAAAATTCCAAGCTCGATTTGAATACCGTAGTTGTTGCTCTTAAGCCGCTCAGAGTTTTCATCGAGAAAAAACGCGGCAATTTTTCATACTGTGAGGAAGGGAAGAAACTGGGACATCAGAGTATGAGATCTCCAGGATACGTCACCGAAATGTTAGCTTTTCCCATTGGACTACGGACACGCACCAGAAGAGGCCTTTGAAAAATTCACCGTCTGAAAAATTTACGTTGAAAATTACCTTCCCGTGATTGACCAGTTTTAAGCGAAGTTGGAACAACGACTTTCCGCATATGAATTGGTTTCTACATGTTTTGATTTTCTGGCAAGACTCGAGCAATTGAAGTCAGATCAACTGATCGAACAAGCAAGACTTAAGTCAGATTTACAATGACGATGTTGACGAAAATCTTGGAGTCGAGCTTGTTCAATTCGCAGAATTTTACAAAGAATTTGCAACAGAAAAAGAGCTGTAGACATTTAATGTACACGTTGATAATTGAAAACAGGTACAGGACGTTTTCCCTAATGTTGAGACAATGTTGAAAACTTATTAATGATCACTAATTGCACAGCTGAAAGATCATTTTCAAAATTAAAATTAGTGAAAAACAGATTAAGAACGACAGTGAACCAACAACGCCTCAATGATCTCGCGCTTTTGAGCAGCAAGAGCGATATTTTAAGAATGTTAAAATTTGACGACTTGATTAACGATTTTGCTATGAGAAAAGCGCGGAAAGTTCCTCTCATGTATGTACAAATATGTACAAAATGTTTGTTTTGTACATATGTAATATATACCAAAATAATATATATTAAAATAGCATTATAATTTTGTAATGTACCCATGATATACTCAGTGACATTTAATATGACCCTCTACCATATTATCTGTACATATTGGAAAATTAACCGCAATATTGCAATTGCCAAACAAATATAATACTCTTGTCGTGTAAGAATGAAAGATATTATATTATATTATATTTATAATATAATATATTATATTATAAATATATAATATATTTCATCCTTACACGACAGTGCGCGGCAGATCCACACTCATCCAGCGGTCGCTCAGGGCATCAACTGATGCTCAACTGCTGCGCTCAGTGCATCAACTGATGTCACTGCAGCGCCTCTGACCGGGAGGTCCTAGGTTCGAGTCCTGACACTAGCTTTTCAGCTAGGTCGAATTCAGTCGCTGTCTGGAGGAGAATTCTAGCGGCCGGCTGCTATGTTCGGTAGTTTTCCGTGATTTCTTCGATCAACACCAGGCGAATGCCGGAGCAATACCCTAACAAACGGAACACGGACCGCGCGCGATCTTTCCTTCCTCTTCCTTGTTCTATTCTCTCCCCTTACACACACATTTACACTATGATACACGGTCTGCCGCATATTCCGGGAGACCGGTCGGGAGCTTAGAGCTTGTCCCGGCTGGGGCGGTGCCCCGTTGGTGGGAGAGACTTGGTTAGGGGGAAACCCCACTAACCGACGGTAGGTCGGCGCCGGATCTCACCATCCAGCGGGGGAAGATCACCGCCATCTCCCGATGAAAAACATGCAATACGCTTACGGGACTAAATACCTAAGCTGTTAACGCGCCCGGAATCACTGACCAACCAATCAACCACACTCATCGACGTCACACTCAAAGCCAATGTGAATAGAAACAGAAGCGTTACGAGATCATTAGGAGAACATTCGTGAGTTTTCGAATTCAATGTTTTTTAGTAGTGAGCCTTACAAATTTCTGAAAAATCCCATCATGCATTGCGAGGAATTTCAGTAAAATATTTGTTTATTATCATTTCCAATGTGTTGCATCTGCACAGTGTGAAAAATCTTGGGCCTTATTATTGAATACATTCTCTATCAATTAATTTATATTTTAAGCAAAGCTATATAACCTACAGAAATTAAGTTTTTACAATTAGTTTTGTTTTGCGCTTTCTTTAGAAAGTTGATTTATATGTTCTGTTACTAAGCAAAATAGAATGTTTTGATTTCACAATAAATACATGTTTCGTAGCAGATAACGGTTATATTATTTTTTCTAATACATATTACCGATGTATCTACTTATATTTGGCTTTTTAAAAAAATAATTGCCGACCTGGATGGCCGAGGTGGCTAAGAGCGAGTACCGACTCAGCGCTTCGGTCCGAAGGGACGCGGGTTCGAGTCCCGCCTTGAGCATGGCTGTTTGTCCCTTGTCTTTGTATGTATGTGTTGTCGCGGAGGGCCTCGCGTTCTGCTGACCCCAGATCAGAGGAGCCCGCAAGAGTGTTTGTCTAGTGTACGGTCGAATGTGCGTCCCTTCGGGACGTAAAGGGCAACCGGCTGTCGGCTGGATAAAAGCCCTAAGGAAAAAAGAAATTGATCTTATCGGGGGGAAAATGGCTCGTAACTCCATAATTGTTGACAACCCCTGGGCTAGACTCCCTGAAGCGTTGGTTTCCCATTGCAATTCTCCCACTCCTCAGCGTGCGCGCGAAGGCTATCGTCACGAAGGCGCACAGGAAATGTCGCCGCGGCAGGAGATAAGAGCACAGCGGGCGTATAAAAACTTCCAAGGAAGAATTGTGAAAAATCGAGTTCTTCCATACTAAGTTATCTACTATTTTATAGTCTGGAAATAATCATAATGAAATTTCTGGAATTTTTGGGTAGGCTAAACCTCAAAAGCTCTTAAGCGCTTCGCCACTAGTGGTTAGTCTATAATATCAAATATTATACATAGAATTTAATTTTCGCATTCAAACCAATTTTACCAAAAAAAAAAACAAATATAATTTGTTTTGAATTTGAAATTAGTTCATGCATCACTGAAACTTTTGCTTCGATGCTTACCGAAGGTAATTATTTTGACAAATTACTTATTGTTTTAGTAAATTACTCGTACAAGTTACAGAAAATATCTTTAATATTATTTTTGAGGTTATGAATTTCTAACACATGACTGAATATTCAATTGAATCAATAACTGGAGGGCTTTAAAACTTTTTTGCAAGTTCAGCACCATACAAGGAAGAAAAGTAAGATATACTTGCAAACAACTTAGTTTCATGATAGAACATTAGCAGTATTAGAAAATAATGTCAAAACCCTTACCAACATGCATAAAAGATATGCTTTGAATAAATAAATGTGGGTTCTATATCTACGTATGAACCATAGCCTTACCTTCGAGGATTTGGAAGGAACAAAATCTCCGAGAATAGCAGCAGCCAATTCCTTTGGCAAAGGAAAATCTTTTGGAAAACGCAAAGCACACATTCGAGGCTCCATCGTAGTTTTCTCGACCACGAGAATTAAACTGAAAACAACATGGCTGCGCCTAGTCCAGCCTCGCCCTCGCCGCGCCGCCTCGGATGATTATATTGCGGTTTTCACAGAGTTGCGTTTGAAGGATATCTGCTGTTTCCGTGTCATCCAGTCGGAAGGCTGAACGCCACCATTTTGACGTCACTGTAGTGACGTGTAAGGCTCCGATTGGACAAAACACAAAACAGTTGATATTTTTCAAACGCAGCTATGTGAACACCGCACTATATACTGCGGTTTTTACATTGCTGCGTTTGACATTTCTTCAGCTGTTACGGTGCCGTTCAATCGGGACCTTACACGTCACGCGAGAGACGTCATAATGATGGCGTTCAGCCTTCCGATTGGATAACACGGAAACAGCAGATTGACTTCAAACGCAGCTTAACAGAGAGCTTAGGGCGGGTTTCTATTTTGTTAGCAATACAGAAAAATGAAATATGTTCGTTCGTTTACCTTTAAAAATAAGTTTTCTTTAATTAGGCAACGAAAATATCTAGTTTTAGAAATGTTGATCTCTCGCTTTTTTAAATTTTTATTATTATTATTACTACTATTTTTTTCATTTTTCAACTATTAATAGTTAAATCTTTGGGAAGGGATTCTGAAACTCAAGAAAGCGTGCGCAGATGATTTTCGCCCCCATACGTCCCTCATACACATCTCCCCTCCTCCATACACATACAATTTTTGACTAAATAAATAAATAAAAACAAAAATCGCAGTATACCTACGCCGCCCTCTTACTGACGTCCCGTTCCAGTGAGCAGTTTTTGTACAAGGTGGTGGCTCAACTTCGCAATTCCGGCAAATCTGAGTCGCGAAGGCGTTCAGACAATTCTACGAGGAATTCAGTTGGGCTCTTTGACGAAATTTTAATCGAACAGCCCAAAACACTTTACATTAACGTATTGTGACATACCAACATGTGACACATTTATTTACTAATATTTGTCGTAAATGGGGTAAATATACAAGGATAAACAAATAGAAATATGGCGCTCTAGCAAGGGCAACCGAGTTGTTGTCAAGGTCAATAAACTTCATTCTGGCATTGGACCTGAGGGTACGGTTAGCTGATCAAGTAAACAATTTAGGGATTGGTTAAGAAAGCAATGACAGTCTAGGGCAAAGTTAGATGATTATGTAATCAATTTAGTGAGTGGCCAGGAGAACAGTGCCAGTCTATTCACGACGGAAGTGCGTCGAATATTTGTGGTGAAAAACAGTAGGAAAAAATAGGCGAGTCTTGAAGGGCTGAACAGAAAGATTTTTTTCACATTGACATATGTCGTGGTGCTGTGCGGGTCGCTCGCGGATGATTAATTTTGTGAGATTGGGACTTGTAAATTTTTCTTGAGAGTGAATAGTTATCGGATTTTGAGTAATTCTTGAGTGCGACGAACGGAAATTAGAATTTTCACGGGATGAAATAACGTGATGGACTTCGAATAATTTGCTGTGTAAAAATGTGTAACTTGTAATTTTCGTGTGTGAGCTCTAATAAATTCAGACTGATAGAATTTATAAGATCTACAACAAGTTGAGACTGAATATTTTTGCGATGTGCGGAAATTGGAATTTGAAGGAATTTGTACGCAACAGGACTTGGAATAATTCTGAGTAAATAATAGTTTGCTGAACTTTCACATTCTCGTCGCGTAATCAGAAACAACTGGGAACTTTCGCGAAGTAAATTAAATAAGAACTACAAGTATTTGAGGCGGTGAGGATCAGTGACTCGACAACATTTGTGCAAGAGCAGGAGAGAAGAATCTGGTACTTGGACTTTGGAATTCTCGTCACCGAGAAGAAGAGGAAAATGGTTCTTCGTGGCGCCCTCGTTCAAGTGCGCGCGAAGACGGGTACTGCAGGATAAGGTTTTAAAGAGCTCATGATCAAAAGAACATTTTTTATTTGTTACAAATTTTTCAAGTCATATTTTTGCCTGGCATTGAGAATAAACCAATACGTTTCCATTGAAACAGACAAACGATTTTCATTTGGCCAATTCCAGCTAATAAGCAGCTAGACAATATATATTTGTTTTCAGATTCCTCGCCGCTCTGTATAGATGGCAGATCGGAGAATTGGCTATTAGTAGGTAATAGCGATTATTTCTAAGGAAACCCATCAACCCAGCTAGCGGGATATTGATTTTATTTAGATAACGGTTGAAGCATTAATTTTAATAATATTAATGTAACCTTTCCCTGGCGCCCATGTTTAAAAAAAATTCGGAACGGGTTACATCGAAACGCCCAATAATTTTATAAGCAGTTTGTGTGTGGGCATTGTTTCAGTATATAGGCCTTAAATATGAGAAATGTAATTATCTATGGGAAATTCTTGAAACGGCCAAAAAAAAAAAGTTCGGAAATCATGCAAATAATTATATTTTCGGATTCAGCATGATATAAAAGCAAGAAAAAACTTTTTTTTTTAATTTTTGGAACGTTATTATCTAAAAATAATACAATTTTTAACGAATTTAATAAATTTTCCGGGATTGTTGCATTAAAAATTTCCAACCTAGCACGGTATATATAAATTTTCTTCCAAAAGTTTGTTAACACTATCTACTGGTGTTAAGCAACAGAAAAATTGCGCAACAAAAAATTTTCAAGGTTATAAATGGATAAAAATATTTTTAAAAAAATCGATTGTGAAAATACGTCGTCTTTTTTCGATTTTCAAAACCCAAAATACTCCTAGATACTTGTACTTTATTCCTACAATATTTCATCCTTGGTTATTGAAAAAATTCATAACTACGAGCATTTTTATTACAAAATTTGTAATGAAAAGTTTTTTTTTTAATTTTAATGAAAAACGAGATATACATATTGTACAGTGAACAGTCAACCGCGCGAGGACTGTAGATGACAACAAACAAAAGCGGGAGAGTTGATGGGAGCAATGGTTGTTAAGTTGGCTATTCCGACAGGAAATTCTTTATGGTGTCGAATTGCGAATCCAATGCGGCCTAATACGCAGCTCGGAATAAACTAAACCCTGCGGGGCTTTCACCGACTGCTGAAGGCAGCCTATTTTGCTGGCTAACGCAAGGTTCGGGCCTCCACTCCAATCACTGGCCTGGTGTGTCAACCCGGTTGCTGTCCTGTGCCCTCCATGGGACGATAACAGGAGTCCAAAGGTGCATGACCCTTCTCTGACTTCTTACTTCCGGCCGTGGATGCAGTCATCTCTAACTTGGAGCCGCTCGCTGCGGATCGGGTGCTGGGCCTCTTCCGCCATCTTCAATCCTATTGATTTATTTAGTCAAAAAACAGTCAAAAACTGTATGTGACGTATGGGGGAGAAAATCATCTGCGCACGCTTTCTTGAGTTTCAGAGTCCCTTCCCAACAATTTAACTATTAATAGTTTAAAGATGAATAATAATAATAACAACAACAAATTTTAAAAAGCGAGGAATTAACATTTCAAAAACTAGATATTTTCGTTGCCAAATTATAGAAAACTTATTTTTAACAGTAAAGGAACAAACATTTGATTTTTCTGTATTGTTAACAAAATAGAAACTCATCCTAAGCTCTACCACCACTACAAGCAAAAGGAAAGTTCAATAAAACGTGCGCATAGTGAAGCTACATTTACGTCCAGAAGCAAAGCAAGGGGCCATCTCAGCATTTGCTCAATCGATCAGGGAAACTGGACAAAAACCCGATCGAGATGGGGTTCATTGACCCGGAAGTACATTATTTGTTACAGACATATTGAGTCTCTTTTTTTAAATTATATAATGCAAATGTAAACTAATTCATTATACTATATCTTGTTTTTGTTAAAGTAAACATTCTTTTTCTTTTTTCCTCCTTTCTTCTTCTTCGAAGATGCCGTTGAGAGTCTCCTCTAGAGTTCTTCTTCGTCTGATCCCTCACCTTCAACCTATTCAGCAAAGGGGGCCCTACCAGTACCTGGGCTACCGCCGACGTAGCTGTCAGGGTCATGGAGGTACTCAAATTCCACCACCAACTACAAGGTCGTGTACTCTGTAGGAAGAGTTGTTGTTGTTGTTGTTGTTATTATATACTGATAATTATCATTATATTATATTATTCGTATCCTGCAGAATTAATTATTTGAATGTGATTTATATAGTGAATAAAAGTTAAAAGTTTAGGAATTGTGAAGGAAAACACTTTTTTCTTTAGATGCTCATTTACTTTCGATTTTTACAATTTTTGGAAGTTAAGGGATAAATCCTTTTTACAATATGTTATGTTTTTAAAATAGGATTATTACGAATTTGCATGAATGTATTTGATGAGGTCGACCACTCTGTTGGCGTAACCATACTCGTTATCATACCTAAAACAGGAAGAACACAAAAAATTGAAGCGCTTGTTAATTAACAAATCAAAATTCAAAAAATAATATTTACAATTAAAATTCCCTTTTAAAAATGCCGGTAGATTTTTTATAGAAATGCAATAATGAACATAGGGTAGCAAGTAATGTTATTCAAAAGAGGTTATCAATGTTATTATTTTCTACAAAAGCTTGAGAACCATAAGGGTGATTGTCCCTAAATTTGGCACGAATACTTTTGAGCAATCAAGAATCACAAATAGCATATTTGCGATGCGCAATTCATTTGCACGCATTGGGGTGACGCGAGGTGGCGCCTATAGCCCGTTAATATTTGTCTACTTGAGAGCTGGGGTGGGGGTAGAGTAATATTGCCCCTTACTCGGTTAACAGACAAGTGGTTGTGTGGTCGTTCTTGTATCAGATCCCAACAACAGCAAGAAACCAATCGCAATAAGAGCACACGACAGTAGACGACACAGAACCTCCTCACACATGATGCATAACTAAAAAAGTAAGGATGCTCTTCAGTTTACGGTTACATTGCGCTAAAAGATTTATTTATTTTTTCTTAATAAGTATCGGCAACTCTACAGTGACGTCAGCAGAATTCCAAGTCCCTGATTGGATAACGGGACCCCCTCTCCCCAGTCAGCCGCTAGCTGTCGAGTAGACAGAAAAATTATTCGAGCAATAGCGGGAGCGGATGGGGCGAACAGAGGGGCGAGAGAAGCGAGCGGGCGGAAGGAGAGCAAGGGAACGGAGCAGGTTGAGCGCACGGACAGGAAAGAGTGGAAGGAGCGGAACAAGCAAATGGAACAGATAAAGCGGAAAAAGGGAAAGAACAGAAAGAAGCGAAGTGGAACGGACAGAGCTCAAAGTGCGAGAGGAGCGGAAAGAGAAAGCGGACTATAAAACAAAAATACTAAATTAAGTGTTACTTATCCGAATAATAAATATGAACAATTATTCTGTGATTATGAAATGATACATTTAGTCTTCAATATAAAATATTATCATCCATTTCAGTAGCAACTTCCGTATTTCCCGACTTCTCGTGCTCGTTACTCTTTTTTTTCGACACATAAGAAACAAGATTAGTTGTTAGAAAAAAATGAGGTTTGTCGTACCAGGCGATAAGTTTGACGAATGTTTTGTTGAGCGCCATCCCGGCCTTGGAGTCGAAGACGGACGAGAAGGTGCTGCTGAGGAAGTCGCTGGACACCACCTCTTCGTCGGTGAAGCCCAGGATGCCCAGCATGGGGCCCTCGGCGGCCTCGCGTACGCGCAGCTTGATCTCGTCGTAGGTGGCTTCGCGCGCCAGCCTGCGGGCAGAGCGGCCATTCGGTTCACTTCCGCCCTGACGTAGGAACTATCCGTTAAGTGGAACGGGTTCGTAATACTATTTTTCTACTCACATTGTATAGTGCTGTCATTTGATGCCTGCAACACGTTGCATAATGATACTCTTTGCGATACAGATTTTATTATGATACAAGTTCTTGACCAATCACAGAGAAGCTTATAAACCAAGTATTGACACTTCATTAATCATTGAGAATCGTTCTAGTAAATGTTTTTTTAGATTGTGTATAATAAAATTGCATTTAATGTTATATTGTGTTTATCAGTTTTAATTTCTTTTATTATCAGTAATTTTTACGTGGAATATTATTTAAAATAAATTGGATCGTAATTTAACTTTTATCGTATTTGACTAGCGCAGTGGGAGAGGTAGAGGGAACATTTGACTGATGAAGATCAGAATGCAAGTTATTTTGTGTTATATGTGCCTGTCGTGTGTTTGTCCATAAAAACGGCCAATTCATTAGTATGAAATGTCTAGTGAATGAGAAGAGGAGTTGGCACCTCCAGAAATAAGCGAAAAAGCGAAAATGGTGACCTTAGAATTTTTGCCGCAACTTTCATACTCTCTCGCAGGCGAACTGGTAAACCAAAGCCACCTGCGGCAGGTAGGGTAGCTGTCCGCTAGGTGGCCTTGGCTAAATTCTGCATGTCAACTGCCACGAAACGATTCATGGTAAAAGTTTAACTTATAAAAGTTACTATAAGTCATAGAAAAAGTACCGTATGAAACTCGATGTAATGGATAATTAATACACTCGTGTGAGGTTTACGATACTCGCTCGTATCGTAACATCACACTCGTCTATTAAAACACATCATTACATCATCGTTTCATAATGTACTATTATTTGAAACAAAAATCTAGCTTTACTATTGACCCACAGCCAATTTTACCAACCACCAATTTTAAAGAGAGAATTATGATGTCCTTTTATCAAACAGCTCAACATTTACGACATTATTTGAATGCATATGCTACCATTATGTTTCATTGAAGTAAAATATTTCAAAGAACGTATTCCTCATTCAATGTCTCTCTGAGTCGTCAGGTAGACCATTTCCGTTCACTCAAACTTTGTTAATGGTTAATGACATAGCGTTACGGTTCAGTACTTTGAATGGCCACGAAATCGAGAGGACACATCGCAAATGAACAAAATCAAATGTCTCAACATTGAGAGCGCATTATGGCACAGACGCAACACACGAACCAGCATGATTCACTTGCGTGGCCCTTCCGGCCTTCGCCGCGAAATTCATTTCCAGAAAAAATGCCAGATATCTTAAGATACATTCACCGTGCATATGAAAGTCACCAAACGGACGAACTATAAAAAAACTAATTTCAAAGAGCGCGGTTTTTCCTCAACACTATATTGGATGCGGGTATTTATAATTTATCACTGTGACGACAAATATGCGTTTACCCATTCATAAGCGGCAGTTTTTTTAATGCATTGACAAATGTAAGAAGAAACCATACATACGATCTAAGAATCAGCAATTGAACGTACGGCCATTGAACACACATCATTCCACCAGGTCTTTTTTCGTTAGCGCAAAATCTTATCATCTGATCCTGCGACTTACAAGAGTCCGTATCCGATTTTAAAAGATTGGTGTAACAGCCCTTGGCTAAGTTATGAAGAAACACATCGCACCTTAGGTGTAAGATTCGTTGTTACATATCTAACAACAGTCACGTGACTCGTCGAGCATCTGTATGATCGGTACGTGACAAACGTCCTAAAACTCCCTATCCTCGCGGTCGCGAAGAGCAATACCGCAAAGCGCAAATTGCAGCTGCTGACGCAACCGCGGGCCGGCGCGTGCAAGGAGCTGCGAGGTTTGAACGCGCGGTTCGCGCCGCCTGCATTGGTCCCTGTGCTGCCCCACTTTGCCCTCGCCCCCGCCCTCGCCGCCGAGAAAGCTTTGCGCTCATGACTGTGCGCACGTACGGCGGGTCATTGACACGCCAACTGCATTCCCTTTGCTAGCCCAAGGAAGCTCCTAGCATGGCTACTAGGGATACGAGCTAATATTCAAAAGGTGACGTGTTCACTTGACAAACATTGAATTCTACTAGCCTTTTTCTTTTTCTAGAAATTCATTCCCCCCACCCCCCCAAATGCCACATGCCATATGTCTTAAGAAACATTCACCTACGTAATTACTCTGTTCACTTAGATAATGACTGGGTTGTAAAATTTGAAGTTAGTGCTACATTCTTTTTTCATATTTCTTGAAAAAAAGGGAAGTGGACTTGACAGGTTTGGAGTGTTTGCTCCTCCGCTTTCCCCTTTAGTTCGCCTTCTTCCCGACCGTAATGTACTCCTTGGAGTAATACATCGCCGGAGGGTCTCTATGACCATTATGCAAGTGATCATAATGTTACTTCATCATGGTTCTGAAATCGACAACTGGATGAATCGAAAGGCGTGAAAAAAGGATATGTTTGCTTGTGATTGCGTGCGTGCATGAGCATATTTTCGTTCTTTGGAGTTGAAAGGCGAAGTAGCAGTATTTTATAAAATTACACGTGGTTAGTGCATAGTATTCCCCACGGATATTTTACTTATTTGCGTGCCTGAAGTCTGTAAGTCCATGTCTTCTTGTTCCTCAGCAGCTGTTACGATACTCGTCAACACTGTAATCGAGCCCCCACCCCAGGCCATGGACCTCATTTTGGAAAATGTTTTAGCAATGTATTTATTTACTCAAACTCCTGCACCGATTCTTTGTTCGCTTTTATTGAAGTCATTGAGATCAAGACCAACGGTGCTGCTATCAAGGTCAACAATGAGTTATTTTGCAAATTTAATTTTTTTCTGTTTTAATGAATACAATGTTTTATTTGAACTTGATCCAACAACAATTATATAAGAAAAAAGGTTATTTTTCAATTTTAATATATATATATATATATATATATATATATATATATGTATATATATATATATATATATATATATATATATATATATATATATATATATTACTCAATCCTGAGGAATATTCTGGATATTGAGCATCCAAGACGAGAAACTAACCAAGTCAACTATGGACCTGAATATCATTTGCTGGTACCATGCCAGGTTTGTTGAGTGATATTTTATTGAACTATTTCTTTCCGTGTTTTAAAAAAGCCACTATATATTGTTTTGACTTCGGCCTCGATAAAAAACGGAGATGGCAGGAGTCGAGCCAGACGCTGCGTTCTGCTTCTTCCAATTCGTTTTCGCTCTCACTCTTCCCCTCCACTCGGAATCCCCCTCCCCGCCCAGCCACGCCCCCTGCTGTGAGTCACCGCGCATGCTCGCAGACCCGGCGTCGGTGTGGCGCGACTGAGGAAACTTTTTGCGGCTGTTGCAATATCAGTGAGGACGTGAGATAACACGCATTGTGGAAATCTGTCTCTCATAGCAATCAAGAATGATGCTTTAAGGTTGGGAAGGAACGGAGTTCAAATCCCTCTCTCAAATTCTGAAAAATTACTATTTTTGCAAGGTAATGCTCGGTGAAGCAATTTTACTTTGGCATTATTTTAGTGTAATCTTAGTTTCCACAATTTGTATGTAGATATTGGGAACAGTTGACTGATAATAAATTTCCATTGGTATAGTGAAGCTCTGCCATAACAGTCCTCTGCAAGAACTTCACAATCAGAGCCGCACTACTGATTACTGAAAGTAAAATTCAGAAATGACAAAGGGCAAGGTGCTAGAAGATCCTTGGTAAAAAAAAGCTCTAGAACTTGTGTTGAGTAACTTCAATAAAAAGAAATAAATTTTCTAATACATTATATAATGAAATAAAATTATAATTATAACAGCATATTATGAAACGATGTAATGATGAGAATTAATATACAAGTGAGAAGTGATATTACAATACGAGCGCTTATCGTAAACTTCATAAAAGTGTATTAATACCCATGACGAGTTTCATACTTTATGGGACTAGTTATAGCTGTAGTTCAACGTGTACATTGATCGGCGGCAGATGGCATGCAGTGTTCAGCCAACGTCACCTAGCGGACGTTGGCTTGGTGACGTAGTGGGTCTTGCAGGTGGCATATGTACAGCCCGACTTCAAAGAGCAGAACACCAGCCAAGTTATGAGTCAATTTATTTACGAAATGTATCTGTTCTTATTGCTTTTGGTATTATTATATATTATTAACAATTGATACAGTTCTCTTAAGGGGATTCAGTATTCTGATTTTTTTCTAAGTTTTGGAAATAGTGGAAAACAGGTGCGATTTACTTTCACATCCACACGAGTTGTCTCCGTTCAATAATATATACACACTCAAACGAATTATTTAATAGAAAACGAAACCAATGAGTGATTACGTCTAAACTGTAAACTTCTCTGTGATTAGTCAAACCCCTGTTCTATAATGAAATTATCATAATAACTATCACAGCGCAACAACCGCGAAAGCCATCTGATAAAAAAATTATAAAATGGGAATCGAAAAAAATCTTTAAGCTAAAGCCGCACAGCATTTGCCAGTAATGGAGAACAATTCGTGCATTCGACCCCATTCCCTATGATTTCCGTTTCCTCTGTCCGTTACTGTGTCTTCCTTCCCTCTCTACCTGCAGGTGAGGTCGACAACAGACACGTCGGGCACCGGCACTCGGAAGGCCATGCCCGTCAGCTTGCCCTCCAGCGCGGGGATGACCTTGGTGACTGCTTTCGCTGCGCCTGTCTGCGCCGGGATGATGTTCTGTTGGGCACCTCTTCCATCACGCCAGTGCTTTGGAGCGAGCAGAAAATTATTGGAAAGCATAAAACCATAAAGCGCAGATTTTATTACAGTATTACATTAATGTGATACTAGTTGGACGTGTACGAACATTAAGCACTATATAAATCATTGTTTTAAAAGTTAAAGCTCCATGGGAAACATCCTCTATGATGTAACCTAATAAATAACACTTTCGACGCTTCCGCTAGTAATAATAAACGCTTCCGACAACACGTGCTACGGACTGGGGGTACCCTTCAGACACGAAATGAAAGTCCCAAAATGACTTATTTTGTAGATTTGATCCTGCGCACAACTCGTGTCCCAGCGTGACACGGAAGCCTTGTTTTAAAGGCCTAAAGACTCACCGTTCCCTAGTTATGCACGACGTTTTCATGTGTTGCACTCTAACGTACGCCTGCCGTATCCCTTGCATCATACTCTGCGAACTTCTATTAATCAAGTAGTAGATGTATTTTTTTAAAATCTGCTGCCTGTTCCAATACACATTTCATCAATAATAATGGTTTTATATTGCTTCTTTGTTTGAATATGAACTTGGATTTTCATGACTTCACGTTTTAGGCTGCACTGATGACGTGCAGTTGAATCAGAAACGATTCAGAAGCGTGTGTGAGCTCTAACATGACGCAATGACACAGTAGTTGACTGTTTTAGTTAAATGTAACTTCCTGGAACATTGCGTTTACCTGTCAGCAAACACCAGTCGCTTCTAGAACATTCCTCTCGTCTCTGATTACAATTCTTAGATGTCTTAGCGTGAGAGTTGTATTTTCAAAATGAGGATACATTTGTCAATTGAATTTCCTTGATCTAATTTTGTCCATTGATTACTTTTCGTACAGAGCATAAATAATGCACTACATATATATATATATATATATGTATATATATATATATATATATATATATATATATATATCTTTATCGATAAACGAAAATACTATTTTTCACGTTATAAAATGGTTAATGAATAAAAAGTCAGTGATATGCGGTCGGTGGATTGCTGAAATACGACCGCTCCATTTTCATATTATTCCATATTTTATTAAATATTTGTTATATAATGAAATATTTTTATAATCACAAAAGAATCATTGAGATCAGCTTCTGCATTCCCAACAATAACTAAACATTCGGTTCAGTTTTAAGGCACTAATGAATTTGTACTTTGTGGTAACAATAACCTTGTGTTTCCATTGTGTTTTATGTCGATTTCGGCCATTATTTTGGTGAGGTGACGAGTGATTTCCGTGGCGCTGAGATACAGAAATATTTTCTCCCGAGCACACATTGAGGGTATTAGCATCAATATTCGATTGAATGATTGATTAGTGATTCTTGGCGCGTCAACTGCTAAGGACATTCGTTCCGTAAGTACAGTGTATGTTTTTATCGCGAGTGGGGGGCGGTGATCTTTCCCCAGCAAGTTCCAGCGCCGACGTAAATTAAACGTAATTTGCGGCGGCGATGGTGTAACGGTTAGCGTATCGGACTGTTATACCCAAGTTCGCGGGTATCAAACCCGATCGAAGCCGTGGATTTTTAAGGGTGAAAAAATCCTTCGTACGCCTTCCTTCGGAGGGGAAGTAAAGCCGGCTGTCCCATGTTAATAGATTTACTGCATGTAAAAGATCCTCAAGCCTAAATGAAGCCTCTGAGAAAAATTCAAATTGCCTGTTTCGTCGCCCAAGAAATACCTTCTATCTCCCCTAGTAGGTGAAAGGAGCGTAACGAAATGTGCGTGGTCAGACGGAAGAGCAGGCCTAATGGCCTGAGTCTCGCTCATTCATTCATTCATTCATTAAATCGGCTTACCAGGATTTTCCCCAACCAGGAATTTCCCACCAGCGTGGCACCGCCCCAGCCGGAACAAAGTCTAAGCTCCCGACTGGTCTCACGACAAGTATGGTAGTGTAGTGCATGTTAGTGTGCATGTTAGTGGAGAGAATAGGACAGGGAAGAGGAAGGAAAGATCAGGTGCGGTCCGTGGCCCGTTTTGTAGGGTACTGCTTCTGCATTCGCTTGGTGTTGATCCAAGAAACCACGGAAAACTACCAATCAGAGCAGCCGGCCGCTAGAATTCTTCTCCAGACAGCGACTGAATTCGACCTAGCTGAAAAGCTAGTGTCGAAAATCCTGCCGCCGTGGGGAGTGGGAATCTAGGACCTCTCAGTCAGAGGCGCTGCAGTGACATCAATTGATGCACTGAGCTACCGCTCCCGGTCATAGAATAGTCAAATTTTCTTCTGGATTGGAGATATGGCAATCTCGTGGGAGGAAGCAAGCTGAGCGGCGTGCTACGTACCTTTCCACTGGGGCCGTCCACAGTCTTCTGCGTTGCGGTGGTCGCATGGATGGTGCTCATGAGCCCTTCGACGATTCCGAAGTTCTCGTTTATCACCTTGGCGAGCGGTGCCAGGCAATTGGTGGTGCACGATGCGTTGGAGACCACGTTCATGTTGGGGTTGTACATGTCGAGGTTGACTCCGACCACGAACGTTGGAGCGTCCGGACTGGGCGCAGATATTACGACCTTTGAAGCGCCGCCGTCCAAATGCATCTACACGTTTTCCATACAGAAGATTCGATTATTACTTATTGAGAAAACAAATAAAAAATTACAACAATACATTAGAGATACTCGTAATAAGTACAATTTCCTCAGGGAAATATGACTTACTGAAAACGATGACTCACAAGTTTTTCGTCATTATAAAATAAGCCTAATTCAATTAAATGGGTGATGTCTTTGTTTCATAGTTTTGGAGGAAAAAAAACTCAATAAAACCTATAGTTGGCATCTGGGACAGTTATATTCTACATGGCAGATGTACTACTAGTTGTTATGATTGCTTGGGCTACTCAGTAAACTAAAATTTGTATTTCAGTGATGTTCAGAATCACTTTTATACCTCGGACTCATTTTCTTTATAAAATCATTATATATATAGTTTAAAAGAAAACAATTTTAAATTTATTTTTTGACTTATGAAATATAAATATAAATCTTTAATGGGGTTAATTAACATTTTGCGCTGTATGGATGTGAACATTACTCTTAATAATAGCATTCATTTAAAGAAGAAACGTCCCATGGGTTCTGAAGATGTGCTCCCCGCTCCCCTCCCCTTGCCTCGGGATGCTCATCTGCATTGTTGAAATTCCTGACTTCGCGAAAATTGCAAAAGGTTATTTTTGAGGCGTCTTCTTACAACTAAAATATTGAAGATAAGAGATTTTTTTCCTTAATGGAATCTGTTCTTTAATCACAGATTCTGAAATAAGAACGTTTTTTGAAAATTTGAGTAATTTTCGCGTAATTTTGCGTGAAGCAATTTTAAAAGTTTAAACAATTATTTTCTCAAAAACGGCCAACATATTTTCTTTAAATAATTTTACGTATGTAACAAAGAACTGTAAAAAATGGTGCTGGTCCAATGTTCGGTGCACTCTCCGTATTTTCGAATATTGAAAAAAAATTGAAATAGTAAATTCGAATTTATCGCGCTTTATTTGAGGCGCTGTCACTGTGTGAATATAATTAGAGGTGTGCTTAGAGGCAGTCATTCAAATTTTGAAAACAAAGATTGCGTTTAATGCCTTTTAAGCATTATATCAATTTTTAATTGCGCCATTTAATTAAGTTAAATGTGAAAACAAATGGATCATTTCGCTTTGGATGCTAAGGTGCGGGAAAGACGGCGAGTTATTCATGTAAAAACTAGTACTTTT
Organism: Teleogryllus oceanicus; assembly: GCA_964035755.1. Classification (NCBI taxonomy): domain Eukaryota; kingdom Metazoa; phylum Arthropoda; class Insecta; order Orthoptera; family Gryllidae; genus Teleogryllus; species Teleogryllus oceanicus. Next base: position 11,884,696 of record CAXIVR010000009.1, read on the forward strand.
AATGAAAATAAAAATATTATATTTAATTCCTCTATCCATTTGAATTTTGTTGCTAGCGGTATCAAGAATTCTGATTTGCGAAAGTGTATGCCATACGAATCCAGCGGTCACTGTTGCTTTGAGAACGCCGCACTTGCAACAAGGCGATAGTGAGGGCCGTCGCTGGTCCTCGTTATTATATACTAATAATTTTATTTACTGCTGAAATTCACATCGGGCGTTGTTAGTATATTTATGTAGAACGTGAATGTCTGAATTCAATGGCAGAAATCTGTTTTCCTTCAAATATTGAATGGATGTATTGGATGGATGCAATGGAAATATTGAATGGATATTTTTAATATATGCATATTTTTCGCGCTTCGTTTAAGAATTTTTCAATGGTAGCTGAAGTGAGAGGCAGAAATTGTCACATAATATTACATAACCATTAACAATATTAGGAGAAATGATGTGATGTTGCAATACCATTTGTTTTAATTCTTTATCAGAGGGTGAAATACATTGAAACGACCACGATTAGTTTTGGTTCTTTAAAGAGAAAATTAGTTTCAATCAATTCAAGCGTGGTTGTTCACAACAATCGCGGCTAATCAGAGAAAATGATCCGAAGGAGGACTAGAACGAAGAAGAATCGCTTTCCGATGACCTTCATATTAACCTTCAGATGGCTAACGGAAGTCTCTCAGCAACAAAATATCCGACCTTTTGCTGGTCTACACGTGACTTTCCAATGCCGTTCCAATCTTAATCACCGTGGTCGCTAACTGCAAAAATATTCGTTTTCTATTCACTTTCTGGAATTTTCCTTTTTGCTCTCTGATCTCCACACTGGATATTCCGGTGGAATATAATTTGATTTCTTAAGGGGGAGGGTTAACCAAGGGCAGCGCAGAAATACAGAGTTATGATAAAATATGTGAAACATAAAAAGTATATCTATGATAATGAAAATGTTATATTGCAAATGTTTATAACTAATTTGCCAATTTCAAGTAAGGATTTAAAAGTTTAGCGTTCCCCTTAAAAATTGAAAGCGTTATTTGGCTCTACATAGAATTGCGTAATTGTAATTCTTAATTTCGCTGCGGCAAGAGATTAATTACAGATGGTCATCTAATAACATTTTTGCATGAATTATAATTACTAATATGGTTCATAAAGTCGTCGTTTAGAAGCTCCGATGCAGTCCAGATTCAAAGAATTTCAGTAACCTTTTTCAGTATGTTTATTTGCTAGGTAACAGAATTGTTGAGTTGATTGATGCGCAATCACCCAGCCAAATTAGTTTATCGTAAACAGAAATGCCACGATAATTAAAAAAAAACCTTGAGATGATCGTTACTTACGGAGGCTTTAGCAGATTCCGTGAAGACTCCGGTGGACTCAATGACGTAGGCCGCGCCGTGCTTTGCCCATGGAATCAGCTTGGGATCCTTCTCATTGTACACGGAGATGGGCATACCTGAAACAGATGGGAAAGTTCGTCTCATCCATTTTTCTACTGTTCACTCTTAAAAATATTACTTTTATTTAACCTCTTTTGGGAAATAATTGTTTTTCACTCATTGTTATCCATATTTCAGCTAGTACACAAAACGTAAGAATATTTACACTCCAAACTTATATTTTAATGTCCGAATTTCTATATTATTATTATTATTATTATTATTATTATTATTATTATTATTATTATTATTTCATTATTATATTAGTTTCCGTTTAGTATATTAGAGCAGGCTTCATTTCGTCAAGCGTGTTATATTTTCTATTTTGTTATTAGTAATCGGATAGGAGGAAATTCCTACGTACAAGTGTTCAGAATGATGTTTTCTTTTGAATTAATTTGTGACTATTTTCAACTATATATTTTTTTTTAGATATCTATTCAATAGCACTATATTGAGTTCAGTTGATGAATTGTATCAAGATTATGGCGCTCCGGTTATTTATTCTGACAATATTAAGCACCCTGATGTAAGTAGTTAATGCTTTCGTTTTAGTTATTGCAACACATGGTGGCAACGCTCATTAGGTGTGGAGGGGTCCTTTTCAATACATGTACGATATTCCTAGTGGAAACCAGCTCATTTTATTTGGTAAACATGAAACTTTCAGATTCAGCAAACAGGACACAAGCTACGTAACTGAGTTTTCGGAATCTCCGAGAGGATCACGAAATGCATGGTAGTAATTTCTGTGGAGTGGTTTTGAAGTCCAGCATTCTTCCGTTGACTGTAGTTCTGATGGACCTTTTTTTCAATTTCAAGACTGAGTATTTTGGGTCTACATTCACTGTCAACTTACGAAGTACTCACAATTTAGCTCTTTCAGGAAATAATTATAAAAAACTTTATATTTGTCTCTGATGGAGGTCTTGATTAAGGTTGTCTTTGCCTCCAATTTGGCTCAGAAAAATTGAACGATCCACACAATTTGGGATGATTTATTATATATTTTATTATTGTACTCCTAATGAGTCACTGGTTATGTAAAACTATCGAACCATTTGATAAACCCTTTGGTTTGTTGAGGCAGAGTTAAATAACTTAAAAATGTGTTTTTGAAAATAATGATAATTTGTAGTCTAGGTGTATGTCATGTTCAGATTCATACAGAAATCTGAGGGGAAATTTAATATAAGTAGATTTTTAATTTTAAAACACATATTTAAACCAATTACGTACCATTGACGAATAAAGTGCCATCTTTGCTTTCTACACTGCCGGCAAAAGGACCGTGCGTAGAATCGTACTTAAATAAGTATGCCATGTAATCTGGGTTCAAAAACGGATCATTGACGCAGACAACCTGTGACAGAAGATCAACAATATTATACCATGTTACATAATTCTCTGATGCTTCAATAATTGTATAACCACATCGAATGAGTGTTCTGACTTAACAATATTAAAATAGTTGATATTTTTATTTGCACATACAGAGTTTTAATTTATTTCTTTTTACATAAACAATTTAATGAATCAAATATATTACTTACGGATAATATCGCAGCTACAGCAATAGGGAAAATCATACAGTCGATAATTTAACGTAGAAATATTTTTTTAAATTTTTGTTATATTTACATAAATAATGGTATAAAAAAAAAGTATTCGTACATTCGGTTTTGGCACTATCTTGATTGATTGTACAGCTATTAAAAATTTAATGAATTAACATGATAATTGGTCTCTCGTCATCTAGGAATAGATTGAACCAAAATTGGAGGTGAACTGCGGCCCATCTTCCTCTGTTTTTAATAGCAATTTTTGAACAGATGTTTATTTTTGAGAGTTTACTTTTAAGCTCCGTGTACCCATAAATACTGGATTTGATTTGTTACCCAGAGTCTATAGAGATGATACAATTTTTATCTATTGAGGTGGTATTTTAAAGAATTATGTAATATCTACATCTTAGAATTGTGGCCCAAGTGCCTTGCGTGAAAACCTAATTCAATTTTATGTCACTGGACGCTACTGATATCATAATATCGTTAACGTAATGTTCGATACATAATCTGTAAACACACCAGCTGCACCAAATCAGAGACAAGCTCACTAGAGGAAACGGTTCTACATTGATCATTTGACAGATGTGGATATCTACGCGATAGCAACTATACTAATACAAAGTATACTCACTAAAGTGCAAGCAAGGGCGAGAGTGGTTGTCTATGCGTTATTGTATCGAGTATAAAATAGAAATATTTAGTAAATAAATAGTAAAAAAATATTGTTTTCACTGTTTATTTATATACACTTTCACTATTGAGTTTTGCATTTAAATCACATTCTACCTGATTCATTGCTTATTGGTAAGTCATTTATTATGTTATAAGAAAAAAGACGATGATTCCAGTCAGTAAAATATATTTAGAGCAGACGTTTCGGCCTCAATTGTGAGGTCCTCTTCAGTGTCGACCTTTGTGTGTTGACCTTTCAGACACTGAAGAGGGCCTCACAATTGAGGCCGAAACGTCTGCTCTAAATATATTTTACTGACTGGAATCGTCGTCTTTTTTCTTATAATGTTTGATTTATCCAGCGAATCCTGATTTATTTCATTTATTATGCCATATTTAATTTTTACTTTCTCGCTCTTACTTCATAAGAAGAGAAAGTATTGTAATCGTGCACTGGAAAACGTAAAGCTTATTGCTGGGCCCTGGTAACGTATAAGTGGATAAATCCAACTTTTGTGTGTACAGTTTTTCACGGATAAAGGAGGGGACGATAGAATGAAACATGTCTTATTTTTGTTGAACTCTTTGAATTTTGGAATATTTCAAATTTAGAAATTATGCAAAAAAGTATGCTCTGTTGAAGCTTCACTAGTTAAAATTAATCTTGAATGTTGTGGAGGATAAGTGTGGAAAGACACATCATCATGTATCTTGGATCAAAACATGTTCTGTACCACTGATTTTAGGAACATGGTCTAACAATTATTTCGTTCTTGGTTATCGGCCAGTATACCACGAAGTAAAGGGGAAAATCATACTGACTCTGCGTGAATGATATAACAAGAAAGACTTGTACGAATATTTTATATACATCAATCTGTAGGATTATTGTCTACCCTTTTTCTGTGTGACTACCCCTTCTCATATAATCCTGATTCAAGGGAATTTTATGAAGAGGAGCTGAGGTGCTTTTCCACTGATTGCATTTTAATCCGGTTTGTTGTATATTACAACTAATAAAATATCTATAATATTTAAATAATGAGGTGTAAGAATAATTTTCCCTATCAACAGCTATCTTTTATGGGAGAAATAATGGAAAATTAAAGAAGCCGTACCAGAAAAAATAAATACTGAAAATGTATGTAGTATTTGATTATATGTAGTACCTTTTTTTAAAGAAATCGAAACTGTGCGAAATCGAAACTTTCGAAATTTTAAAATCAAAAACTGTTCCGCAACAAAGTATTGTGACAAAAAATGCGTTGGAAATTATGAATTGGCAAGACTCCAGGATAGTATGTTCACGGCGTAGGTCGAAGGTCGGAGACTCGTCAACAACTTGGACGCACGTAGCCAAGCGACATCTGCGCCTTAAAGTATTAGGCGGTATACGACACCATTCCGCACGAAGGATGGTGTTAAACTTCTCTAGATACTTATGTGCGGTAAGCCGTTTCCTTCACGTAGAGTAATGGAGCTATCGTCGCCCAAAGTGTATTTATTGAAATTTTCTCAACTTTACTAGTAATACAACTGAATTATTACTTCAAGAATATGAAAGAAGAGTAAAACCTCGTCCTAAACAGAATTATTCATTGAAAATTTTGAAGCCGTTGTGAAGAAAATGGCGATTAAGCATAACTATAAATGCAGAATTTGAACATCTTTTTCAAAGGAATCTATTGAGTTTTCAAAAACTTCATTTGAAGTCATTTCAGGCACTTCCACTCATGTAATAATGTATACAAATCGATGGAAATGTACATATTAACGGCGTGAGAGATATTTAAATCAAATACCAAAAAAAACAAAAAAAAAAACGAGAGACATTTAAACAGCGTGGATAATGAAATGGCCTAAGAAGCCCTTTCTAAAGAAAATAAGTGGAACCATTTTATCCACCCAATTCTACTCCAACCTATTGCAGATACCAAATTTAACCGGATTCAACCTAGCCAGAAACCTCATCTATTCCACAAGAATCAAAAATAAGTACCCTTCCCACACATTCCTACAATAATTTTCTGAAATGGACCCTGATTACAGGTGACTATTAGGTTTCCTCGACCGCAATGCTAGCTGTAAGATTAATTTTGGTTTAGTTAGCCCAATTAATGTAACTGAGTTATAAAAAGGAAAAAAAAATTAAAAAATAAAAAAATAAAAAATAAATAAAATAAAAAAATAAAAATAAAAAAATAAAAAATAAAAAATAAAAAAATAAAAAAATAAATAAAAAATAAAAAAATAAAAATAAAAAATAAAAAATAAATAAAATAAAAAATAAATAAAAATAAATACAAAATAAAAAATAAAGTGAAAAATAAATAAATAAAAATAAAAAATAAATAAAAATAATACAAAATAAAAATAATAAAAAAGTAAATAAAATATTAAAATTCTTCTTTCTAGGTTTTATCCAGCCGACAGCCGGTTACCCTTTGCGTCCCGATGGGACGCATATTCGACCATACACTAGACACCAACACACTTGCGGGCTCCTCTGATCTGGGATCAGCAGAACGCGAGGCCCTCCGCGACAACACATACATACAAAGACAAGAGACAAACAACCATGCCGAACGCGGGACTCGAACCCGCGACCCTTCGGACCGAAGCGCTGAGTCAGTATTCGCTCTTAGCCACCTCGGCCATCCAGGTCGGCAATATTAAAATTAAAATAAAAAAAAAGGCTCCGTGTCGCCTCACCCTGGTGTCCTTGGCGAGGGACGCTCGCAGCGCCAGGCGTCCGATGCGGCCGAAGCCGTTGATGCCGAGCAGCGGCATGTTGGTGGCGGCGCCCATCTTGATCTGGCCGCCGACGGTGATGCCGGTGTTGATGCCGCCGCCCACGTTGATGTTGCCGCCCACGGGCACCATCTGCCCGTTGGGGCCCATCATGCCGCCGCCCACGGCCACGCCGCCGGCGCCCTGCGTCGCGCTCATGCGCTGCGCCATCGCGTCTGCTGCTGATTGGCCTTCAGGGGAGTGAACCTGCCAAGGCACAGCATTTTCTTCAGTCATTCATTTTTTTTTCTCGTGTTTTCGGGTCATTCGTCACGCAAGTGTAGTGTAACATTTTCTTTTCTCGGGAGACGGCGGTAATCTTCCCCCGCCGGATGGCGAGATCCGGTGCCGACCTACCGTCGTTTCCCTAACCAGGAGCGGGCACCGCCCCAGCCGGGACAAGCTCTAAGCTCCAGACCGGTCTCTCCGAATATGTTATAGTGTGGTGAATGTTAGTGTAAGGTGTGTGTAAGAGGAGAGGACAGGACAAGGAAGAGGAAAGAAAGATCGCGCGCGGTCCGTGGCCCGTTTGTTAGGATACTGCCCCGGCATTCGCCTTGTGTTGATCGGAGAAACCACGGAAAACTACCGATCAGAGCAGCCGGCCGCTAGAAGTCTCCTCCAGACAGCGACTGTATTGTGTAAAACAGTATGGAAATTATTCACATGAACTTCTTCTTTTTATATGTGCTATTTATGTCCGGTTTACATGCGTTGTAATCATTTCAGTTTCCTACACATATCAAATTATATTCTGATGTGGGAATGTCCGTATTCGTTACGCACAGTGCCCGACTTCGATTTATGTGGGCCCTAGGCTGTCAAAAGTTTTAGCGCCCTTTTAATTTGGTTTCTTAAATCATTAAAGCTATTTATAATATTTTGAATTAAAAAATGTACGATATTTGTAACCGACGCAAATACTGTGTACATCTGAATAATTGATTCTACGCATTAAGTAGCAATAATTCTTATCACGATATTGATTTAATATACGATATCTTTTATTCATTTTATCTGTTTATCAATGGATATATATTTGATTAATTAACACCTTCTTTTGTTATAAATATGGAAAGAAATATTTCAATAAAAACATTCAAAAGTTCGCCTTGTAAAATGTTGCATCCGCTGAAATTCGTTCGCCCCAGAAATTTCGCGCCCCAGGCAGCAGCCTACTCAGCCTGTTCGGTCATCTGGCACTGTTTACACGGGAGACCCGACGGAGTGACTGAGTGAGAATCGATTCCGAGTCCGACAACTACTCAAGTCATTAGTTCCTTATACGCAGGTCAGGTATATTAAGCGGGCAATATGAAGAGTTCTTAACGGCCATAAATGAAATATTTGCAGGTAGGTTAAAGGGGCTTGGTCAAAAGAATTTACAACTAGTTGTTTGCCAACGTTTCGGAAACTTTTATTTCCATCATCAGGGCTTGCAACATCGTGAACAACTCAACACCATTCACTGCACCATCCTCCATCTCCGGCACCTACACGAAATGAGGGACACAACATCACCCTCACCACACCAACACACACAGCATGACTGATAGTGAGGCTAGTATCAGTCATGCTGTGTGTTGGTGTGGTGAGGTTGATGTGTCCCTCATTTCGTGTGAGGTGCCGGAGATGGAGGTTGGTTGAGCGGCCGCAACCAAAGGCCGCGGTCCGAGTGGCAACACTACATATCACTGCAAGTTACAACTGCAGTCTCTCGGAAATTTTAATTAGACAGTAAGCACCATGAAAAGTATAGACGCTCAGTTCATAGTAGAACAAAATGCACAATTGATTCGTATTAAGCGGCACTCGGGCTTCACATACCACCTGAATGCACTGCCAGGTTAAGTAATACAAACTTTTTTTTGAAAAGGAAACCTATAAAGTAAGTAAATTAAAATAAGTTATCATATAAGAATAATATTTTATGCAATAAAACTATTAATCTTGAAAATTCTTCCAGTAAAATTCCAAAATGTGCAATTTTCAGCAAATCCCAAAACGTGCAATTTAACCCAAAATGCATTTCGTGCAGTAACTCCCAAAACATGCACTTTCGTGCAAAATAGAACAAGTACTAAAGTGACGTCCGTTTCATGATACAAATCTTTGTCAATGTTTCATCCAGTTTCAAGTTCGCAAAGAAAAGATGCAATTACACGGGAATCCGTTCTTTAGAGATCACAATATACAGTATGTCACTCAATTAGAGGTCGAAAAATGACAAGGAAATATTGCAGTTCGTTAACACGAACTAAAGTGAGTTCCTGGTGAGATTCATTCTTTTTGTGTATTCTGTTCTCTCCCGTATTTTGATTCTCACGCAAGGTGAATAACAATTTTATGACCAAATAGTAGTAAAAATCTATTATATACTTGCAGGCCTCCAGAATAATTAACGAGAAAAGTCAATCCAGAGTTTAAAAAATTCATATATTTATTAATACACATCTATTAACAATTATTATTATTATTATTATTATTATTATTATTATTATTATTATTATTATTATTGGAATAGTTGTATTTCTTCCTGTTGATCCTAGTTTAATGTTGCAGGTGACTCGTTTTAAGTAGTTTTGGACCATATAGAATCAGTCTTACGAGGAGATCAGGAATTAAGACATTTGTCCTTTATATATATTTATTTTCAGCTTCACGTTTCGCACATTTGGCATGTGCCTTTTCAAAAGCAATATAGAACGATCGGTTAATATACTATTATATATATATATATATATATATATATATATATATATATATATATAATATACCATATACACATATAATATACAATATACTATTGTCAACCGTTTCGTCAAGCGCTTCCCTGTTCAAGTATGTTCATGCAGGAAATTATGGTTGCAAACGGTTACATAAATAATAAAAGGAATGACTAAATCATGAACAATATGTCTCAATTTATAAATTAAAATGTTCCTACTAATTGTGGGCACATAAAATGCTACGCTTTCTGATACTCTAATTTACAGATACCAACAGATGACGTAAACACTAATTTGATTATCTCAACAATTTAATTCTAAGTATCCTTCACTCCAGTTCTCTAAACCCATCGATCTCTATAGAAAAGTTTAGCTGTCTTTGGTTCAAACCCTTGCCTACAAGTGTGACAAAAGAAGGGATATCAGTAATGTATGAGTACCAACTACACAACAATTCATAAGAAGAAAGTAGAAGGCCATGGCTTTCACGAATAGGTTGTAATCTCAAAGGAAATTGTAATAATTCGGAGATAGATAATCTACTTTGATAAAACAATTACTTACCGACTAAATTAAAATATTTTCGCCCAGTGTAGTTTCTAAAGGCGAAATCCACCGTAAATTTTGAACTATTTTAGACACCTCATGAGGAGATGTCACATACTAGAAATTTTGACTATTTTTGTTGATTTATGTTACCACGGAAACGAGTTGCAATATGCAATAGTCCGTTTTACATTACCGGAAATCACCAAATATTAGCCACCATTATTAAAGAGAGAGGGAGAGACACATGATTTTCTGGAGAAACCTATCAAGTAATATCTGAAAAGGAAAATTAATTGCCGTAAAGCAATCATTTTCGTGTTACTTTTTTTGCATAATTGTAAGATATTCTACCCTTATTAGTTCAATTCCAACTAGTGTAGTCTATATTTGTCGTTAGTAGATCGTTTGTCGAGTCAGGATTAATCCATGTTTACATAATTAGGTAATGGTCTTTGTGGAATGAAGTACAAAGGATAACTTTCTGCTGATCAAAGTTTATTATCACTATCATGTTTCTTAGAATAGAAAACAATTTTATAGCGAACTATGACTGAATCTAAAGTACAAAATAGCACACCATTTACAGTTCAGACTGAAGTCCATAACATTGCTTACTGACGATAATTTCTCCTTCCTCCTGCTCATATAATATCAGATTCAGGAAAAGGAAAGTGAATTGTTTTAGTAATCGTTTCCGGATTTTGATTCAAGAATAAAGGTCTTGAAAATATATCCGAACATCGCAGGGGCAGATTGCTTTACTTCCGACTATCTCAGACAATAAATGCTGTTGTAAGTTCAGAAGGGGTAATAAAGCTTTCTACATACAAGGAATACTGTAGACATCGAGTGTGCGGTTCGTGAGTGATATCATATTATGAATTCTATTCTAAAAGTCATTCACGCCAGAATGTAAGAACGGAAGCATGATTTCATTATATTAATAAAGTTTCCAAATCCAATTTTAAGAGATATCTTGAGACAGTAATATTCATTTTTTAAAACAAATTGTTATTATTTATTAATGTAATTGTAATTACAATCTAAAATAGAATAAATTATTACAATTACAATCGTAATTTAAGTGATAATTTTATTGTGCCTGCGAATTGCACGAACGCGACAACTCATGTACTAAACAGTAATTTGCACAGTATGTACCTATTCCTGCAATACTGTTCATGTAATAGCATATTTACCGTTAATTAATAAACCAGTATTTGTCAAAAGACTAAATTCTTTCCTTATCTGCTACATAATAATGATTAATTAAAGTATTGTTTAAAAATGTAATATTTTGAAATATTACGTGAGTGACGAGTCAATATAGAAATATAATCACATAAATACTCCGTAAGTTCATTAAGAAACAACGGAATTGTCGAGGATGTTCAAAGGAAAATTCTATTACATCACGCCGCAGCACTTGCCTATCTTATCGCTCTCCAATGCGCCAACTGCCATCAAGTTGTGGATGCGATCGGAACGTATCGGTCCAATCGGCCTAAGACCTGCCTTCGCAACACAGGTCGTGTTCCGTTGAACTTGCTGCGTCAAGGGCGCTGATTCATCTGATAATAAATACACAAACATGCGATATACATCTAGGTTTTAATAATACTGTTTAAAGAATGGAAATCTTGGGATAGATAATTTTCAATACACTAACTTTGTGGTCGGTTATTTGTGCGAGAAGAGAACACACGATGTTCATTGTTTTGAGTACATTTTTCCGCAGGCACGATGCGTTGAATCAGATCTTATATTTATAAAAACAGTGAGGTACACATTTCGTTTTCTGCCTGTGACTATCACGAGCTAAGGCAATGCGCGCTTCGGTTTGCAAATCCAAATATGTAGTACGTAGACCAGAACAGAAGTTTGCCTTCAATGATCTTAATTGGTCCTATTCATTTTATCGAGAAAATAGAAATTCCAAACAAATGCTTATCTATTTGAATCAGGACAGGGTTCCTCTAGTTAAAACAACAATACCAAATTACGCTAACACCTCATCGAATGTTTAATCTCAGACGCACAGACAAATCTCGAGACGAGTTACAGTTCACGTTAAAATCTTGGAATGGTGGAAGGTGGCATTATACGCGCACTTTTTCTTGAGCCAGGTATCTCCCATCAGCGAGGCACCGCCCCAGCTGGGATAAGCTCTAAGCTCTCGACTGGTCTCCCGGAATATGTGGTAGTGTACTGCATGTTAGTGTAAGGGGAGAGGATAGGACAGAGAAGAGAAGGACAGATCGCGCGCGGTCCGTGGCCCGTTTGCTAGGGTACTGCTCCGGCATTCGCCGGGTGTTGATCGAAGAAACCACGGAAAACTACCGATCAGAGCAGCCGGCCGCTAGAATTATCCTCCAGGCAGCGACTGAATTCGACCCAGCTGAAAAGCTAGTGTCGAAAATCCTGTCGCCGTCAGGACTCGAACCTAGGACCTGCCGGTCAGAGGCGCTGCACTGAGCTACCGCTCTCGGTCGTCATACGTGGATGTGTAATACCTTATGTATTTGTGTATATGTGTGGCGAAGAAAAGATCGGGCGCTGTCCGTGTTCCACGTAAGACTGCTCAGTAGGAGAAAGGAAGGAAAATAGCAAGCAGCCGGCCGTACACGTTTTCCTGCAAACACGAGTTCGGTCGTATTCGTCCCAGCTACACGGCTAATGTAGTAAATCCACTACCATCGAGACTCGAATCTTCCGGTGATTGTTGGTTGGTTGGTTAGTGATTCGGGGCGCGCCAATAGCTTAGGTCATTAGTCGCGTAAGTGTAGTGTATGATTTTTTCCTCGGGAGACGGCTTTGGTCTTTCCCCGCCGGATGGCGAGATCCGGCGCCGACCTACCGTCGCCTAGTGGGGTTTCTTCCTAACCAGGACTCTCCCACCAGCGGGGCACCACTCAGCCGGACAAGGTCTAAGCTCCCGACTCGGTCTCCCGGAATATGTGGTAGTGCAATGCATGTTAGTGCAAGTGTGTGTCGAAGGGGAGAGGATAGGACAAGGAAGAGGAAGGAAAGATCGCGCGCGGTCCGTGGCCCGTTTGGTAGGGTACTGCTCCGGCATTCGCCTGGGGTTGTTCGAAAAACCTCCCGGTGAGAAAAGCTGCAGTTGAAACAGTGGTCCCTAAGGCTAAGAAAGGAATTTTATGTTGTGGCGATAGCACGTCCGGGGGGGTGCGTGGAGCGGCCGCGTGGCGCGCGGAGGGGGCGTGGCGGCGGCGTGCGCGACCACCCCGACACGCCGTCCGCAGCGGGGGCCCCGGCCGGCCGGGCCGGGCCCCATTCGCCTCCCGCGCGGCCCTCGCGTGGCGGCCTTGGACCAGCGCAGCGACGCCCCCACCTACTCTTCTTCTCCTTTGCATTCGTCGTCTTCTCCCACTTCTTCTTTGTCTTCTCTTTCTTCGTTTTCTTCATCGTTTTCACCGACTTCTTCTTTGTCGGCTCTTTCTTCGTCTTCTTCTCCGACTTCTTCTTTGTCTTCTCTTTCTTCGTTTTCTTCTTCTATGTTTTCTTCCTCTCCTTCTCCGTCTTTTCTGTGTCTTCTTCTCCGTATTCTCTTTCTTCGTTTTCTTCTACGTTTTATTCGTCTTCTTCTCCGCCTTCTTCTTTGCCTTTTTCTCTTTTTTCGTTTTCTTCTTCTATGTTTTCTTCCTCTTCTTCTCCGACATCCTTTTTGTCTTTTCTCCGTATTCTCTTTCTTCCTTTTCTTCGTCTTCTTCCCCTACTTCTTTTTCTTCTCTTTCTTCGCTTTCTTTCTCTTCTCCGTCTTCTTCTTTGTCTTCTTCTCCATATTATCTTTTTTTCGTTTTCTTGTACCTACATTTTCTTGTCTTGTTCTCGGACTTCTTCTTCGTCTTCTTCTTCCATTTCTTCTTTGTCTCCTTGTCCGTATTCTACTTCTTCGTCTTCTTCTCTATCTTCTTTCACTTTCTCATCACCGTAAAGCATTTCACCGACCCTAGCTGCCTAATTTTAGTTTTCGTCATCCGGTTTAAGTCCAAATATGCTTGCAAGCTAAAATGTTTCTGCTTCCGACTTCATCTCTCCATTATGGATCATGTGAACAACATCTGACTAACTTGAAAATTAGCCAGATTCACTCATACATAACATTTACATTAAATGATCAATTTACAGACACACAGACACCAGAAAAACTGATACATTACATACATAAAGTATATACGAATGTACATTTCCTCTAAGTTTGTCGTATATTTTAAAACAACGTTCTCTACAAGGTTTCTAGTTGATTTGGTCTATTTTGTATTATATTCCACATTGCTTTCGTTTTGTTATTTGAGTTCAAAATATCCTGATCGTTTTCCATGATTTTAGCCTGCCTTATGACTTTTCTTAACAATGATTTGTATTTTTTTTACATTCCCTTTAAAAAACATTGAAATGCAACATTCGACTTTTCAGAATAAAATGAATGTGAAAATATGATAAAAATAACAAGAATGGATTCCCGTGTAACTGCATCTTTTCTTTGCGAACTTGAAACTGGATGAAACATGGAAAAACTTTGTATCTTATTACAAAATTCATATTTTTATATATAACTTATTTTACTTTACATATTTTATAGGTTTACGTTAGTTATATTGAATTTTATAGGTTTTTAAGAAAAATGTTTTTATTACTTAACTTGACCGTGCATTCGGGTGGTCTGTGAAACACGAGAGCCGCTTAATATGTACTGTCCAATGAACTGAGCGTCTATACCTTTCATGGTGCTTACTGTCTAAAATTTCTGGGAGATTACAGTTGCAACTTGGGGATAAGTGGTATTGCCATGGCTGTTGGTTGCGGCCGCTCAACCAACGGTACGTTCAAGATCTTCTCATCCCAATCGGATGATATATCCGTTTTGTCAGTCTTCGTTGAACTTGCCAACACGAGTCTACATGCCCGAGTCACATTTGACCTTACGTGTGGGCGCGAAGCTTAGTGGCAAGCTGCACTGCGTTTCAAATTCATCGAATTTCTCGGAACAGATGTTGCCCTTTATGAGAAATGAGACAATGAACGCAGTTTTGACGGTTTTTAGCTGTATGGACAGGTACGACAGAGTGAGGCTCGGCAAAGGGACAAGTGTAAATGTAAAATGGAAGTTTTTCGGTCTGAAAGGTATTTCAGATGGTATAAGATGTATTAATTACTCAGAAACTTATTTGGAAACTCCAAAATTGTAAATTATAATGAAAACAAAAACATTTCTTGAATGACTTAATTATTTTTGGTTTCTGAAGGCGTTTTTGTTTGTACTTTTTGTATTTTTGTGCTAATTTATATTGTGTGAATAATATTTAAAATGTCAAATAGGATTTGTTTAAACAAAATATATAAACTTAATTAAAGCATTGAAATCATATTTCATTCACCTTCAATTTCACAGCCAAAATGTACAATAAGTTGATAAGTTTGGTTATGGTAACTGATAAGTATGGTAACTGGAATCTTTAGGCTACATAACACCGTTTGGCAAAGTTTAGATATTTTTATTGCATGATTTTGCATGTTTTGCACGAAATTCCGGTTTTACTCATGACAGAAACACTTGTGGCACAAAAATGTTATAAACGTTTTGAACTAAAAAAATTATTTTTATTTTTAACGAAATTTTAAAATTTCAAGTTTTCGCAGAGCGTACATAATCTGTAATATTGCCTGTTCTTGTATATTATTAATAAATGAAATTTACATACACGGCAGTGGGTCAGTTATTTGCATTCAAAGACAGAGTCACATTAAAACACATTATGCATTAATTTGCATTGTTTCATTGCATAATAAATATACATATGTAAGCATATGTTAGTTATTTCCTTATTGTATTGATTGATTGGTTTTATCGTGTTTCCGGGTGCGTCAACTGCTTTGGTCATTAGTCCCGTAAGGGTAGTGTTTTTCCTCGGGAGACGGCGGTGGTCTTCCCTCGCTGGATGGCGAGATCCGAAGCCGACCTACCGTCGGCTAGTGAGGTTTCCCCCTAACCAGGACTCTCCCACCAGCGGGGCACCGCCCCAGCCGGGACAAGCTCTAAGCTCCCGACCGGTCTCCCGCAATATGTGGTAGTGTAGTGCATGTTAGTGTAAGTGTGTGTGTCAGGGGAGAGGATAGGGCAAGGAAGCGGAGCGAAAGATTACGAGCGGTCGCTGGCCCGTTTGGTAGGGTACTCCTCCGGCATTCGCCTGGTGTTGATCGGGGAAACCACGGAAAACTACCGATCAGAGCAGCCGGCCGCTAGAATTCTCCCCCAGACAGCGACTGAATTCGACCTAGCTGAAAAGCTCGTGTCGAAATTCCTGCAGTCGTCAGGACTAGAACCTGGGACCTCCCGGACAGAGGCGCTGTAGTGACATCATTCTTACTGCAGCTCGTCCCAAAAGAATAGTGTATCTTTCGATCTCTCGTGATCCAGAACCAACAGAGCTTCCCGGACCGGCGAGTAATCAAGCCGGGCGTCAGTCACTGCGCTCCATTCAGCTCTCCGTGTTACTACGCGCGCGCTCGAAGCAGGTGTTTGGGCTGACGTCAGTCCATCTGGTCAATGGAGCCGCGCAATCAATACGACCGCTTGGGTGTCGCCGGGAACTAGAGTTCCACTCAAGCAGCCGGTTTACAAGGAACTGCAATTTTCTTCGCTTTGAACTGTCCCAAACGAAGATACCTTACGTCTTCACCGTAACCCTAATTATTCCTTTTTTTTATTTTTTAAATTTTTATTCAAATATTTTCTGATACAGCGTACATTGACACTTTACTGAATTGTTTGCTTACATTAAGTATACAATAATATACAGACCAAAAATAAGAGGGAGGATTACCCCACTGGGCTCCTCTACGAGAAATCAGGTTGGGGTGCTTGGGAATTATTGCGGTGGTTTGTGGTATAGGTGAGATAACGGTGCTTATGATATGGAAAAAGCGTAGGAGTTACGGAAGGCGGAATTTATCTTTGGGGAATCTGGACGGGATGCGGTTTAGATGAGGGTGAGTGGTTTTTCCTAGTGAGAAAATCGGTTGGAAGGGGAGATTATGAAGCTTGTTGTCGAATCTTTCGGAGAGGCGGGTGATGTGCTGGGCGACTGTAGGGAATTTCAAATCATTGTGGATTTATACCATGGGGCATTTAAGGCAGTGCGGAGGACCCAATTATTCCTAACCACGGTGTAATTTGAAGGGGAGGGGGTTACCGGTCTTCCCTCCCCCGCCTCCTCCACTCCCCCATCTCCTTCTTCTCCTAGTGAGGTTGATGTCTTCTGTTGGAAAAGGATTAATTTCTCTCTCTCTCTCTCTCTTCTCTCTTCTCTCTCTCTCTCTCTCTCTATATATATATATATATATATATATATATATATATATATATATATATATATATGAGAGAGAGAGAGAGAGAAGAGAGAGAGAGAAGAATGTTTTTCTTCTCAAATAGAGATTTATTATTATTATTATTATTATTATTATTATTATTATTATTATTATTATTATTATTATTATTGTTTGGTCGCGAATTGGCCAACTATGGACCACGCGAATGTGCAATTGTACCACCGAGATCCAGTCATATTTTTTCCCGGGGGTATGCACATGACCTTATCGTTACAATCCGTTTTTACACTCCAGGATTGTTAGCCCTGGGGGATGAGGTATGGAAATGATGATGAAGAATGGAGGGCAATCACAAACGTACAAAGACAAGCACAACCATGCCCGAGGCGGGACTCGAAATCGCCATCCTTCGGTTCAAGACGTGTGGTGGGGTTTCCCTAACCAGGACTCTCCCACCAGCGGGGCACCGCCCCAGCCGGACAAGCTCTAAGCTCCCGACCGGTCTCCCGGAATATGTGGTAGTGTAGTGCATGTTAGTGTAAGTGTGTGTGAGTAAGGGGAAAGGATAGAACAAGGAAGAGGAAGGAAAGATCGCGCGCGGTCCGTGGCCCGTTTGTTAGGGTACTGCTCTGGCATTCGCCTGGTGTTGATAGGAGAAACCACGGAAAACTACAGATCAAAGCAGCCGGCCGCTAGAATTCTCCTCCAGACAGCGACCGAATTCGACCTAACTCAGTGTCGAAAATCCTTCCGCCGTCAGGACTCGAACCTAGGACCTCCCGGTCAGAGGCGCTGCAGTGACTTCAACTAATTAATAAATTCTAGTTAGTACAGCATTTATTTACTGTTCGGGTGTAAACTGTGCTAGCAAACAACGGAGTTTAGAATGAATATGTTTGATAATTTAAAAAAGAAACTGCCGTTGTAAGAATTTGTTTGCGGGGAGGAGGAGGGGGCACGCAAAAGTTTGTCTATAAAATCTCTGGGCGGCCCCGCATGCGATGGGGCGTCGTTGGGTGGCGGGCGTCGGCGTCGGCGTCGGCGTCGGCGCGGCGAGAGCTCTCCGTGCCACACGACAAGGTCTGGCGCGCAATTGGCCAGTTGCACGGCCCTGCAGGCACACGCTGCCTTCTGGACAAGCGGCCAATATCGACAAACTGTGCCGCACCAAATGGCGGGAGGACGCAAGAAGCCGATGACATTCATATACAAATATATTTATTTTATTTTACGTCAAAAACAGTTAAAAACTGCGTATGACGTGCTATGGGGAAAAGTGAATTGTGTGCACATTTTCATAATTCTGTGATCCCCACACTAAGTCATATACTACTTAAATTTTGAAGAAGAAAAAAAAAAATGTTTTACAAATTGGAGTAGTTTTACTAATTGAGGAGCAAACATTCAAAACGTGACATGTCTCCTTCACTCTTTTGTAATAAAAATGAAAAATGTAGCCCGAATATTACACTTTTTAACATTGTCTTTAACTCAACTGATAGAATACTACTTAATATATTGAAAGACATCTTACGTTCCTGTTTGGAAATAAAATTCTAGGTAAAAACAACAGAAGAACCATTTTTGCTAAATGGACATGTCACATTTTGAATGTTTGCTCCTCAATTGTGCTAGTAACGGAAGTCATTCAAAATCTGTGACGCATACGTTATAAAAAACAATAAATCAACAAATAAAAACATTTAAATTCGGCGTAAAGGAAATTTATTTAGCAGAAAACGTCTAGACGGCTGCACACTATACCCACTACTCCTTCATACAGTAAATCCTGATTCCGTCACTAGCGTCAATTATCTCAGAATTTGTCTTGAGATGGAATCGTGATTGGGGATAACATGTATCCAATAAAATAAGATGATATAAGATTCTGAATAAAGGTTGTAAGATATATACAGGAAATTTTATTTAAACAATGCTAAATCGAAAAGTTGTATTGGATCGGGGGAAGATAAACATTGCATTTATTCACAATGGCACTCACGTACGGTAACGTAAGTGAAGTCCTGTTGAAAACTGTTGCTATTCTTAACTAGACATTCGAATTTTTATGGCATTTTATACAAATACATTTGTGGATTTGGATGAGTTGGGCAAGTGAGGAGAAGACGAAGGTTCTTTAATTTCTATCCTTCAAAATCATGTAACTTACTGGAAAAGACCGTCGATAAAGGGGTTTTTGAACATATTGATATTACACATAGCTCTGTCATGTCGAGGGAAGTTTGAAACAAACTAATTCAAATTAATTAGAAATATCGAGGGAAGTTTGAAACAACAACAAACAAGTTCAAATTAATTAGAAATATGTTAATAAGAATGCTTAATTAAAATATCTTAAATATAAATTTTACAATGTTTTCGTGAGGTGGAATGCAGCCATTATCTTATTTCGGAAGCCCGATGGATTTCAGTGAGACCTTTTGCCCGATAACTGTAGCGATGTGGATAATCTAACTCACATACGTCAAGCAAGTACAAAGGACAAACTGCTGAAGGCTGTCTCAGGGTTAGCTGAACACAAAGTGACGACTGTGTATCGAGTACATAACCAGCCGCAGCGACCGTCACGTACATTCAGCAAT
This sequence comes from Teleogryllus oceanicus, assembly GCA_964035755.1. Lineage (NCBI taxonomy): Eukaryota > Metazoa > Arthropoda > Insecta > Orthoptera > Gryllidae > Teleogryllus > Teleogryllus oceanicus. Next base: position 11,904,405 of record CAXIVR010000009.1, read on the forward strand.
AACAGTTATTTGACGAACACTATTTCAAAATTTCAAGAAACATTTTATTAACAATAATTACTAAAATTACACATTCAATACAAATTGGAAGAAAGTTCTGACATGGAGACAACAACGGATTTTCATTTATTGATTGCATTGATTTTCATTTTCATTCATTCATTGCAGTGTTATTACTAACTATTACAAAGAAAAAAACAGGAAGAAGATAATTTCAGTTATGGAGAGAAACAGAGATAAGGGGAAGTTATATTTTATAATGTATTTATTTGGCATCAGTCCTGTGCAATAGCATAGTCCATATAGACGTCGAAGAATTTAATGAAATAAAAATACATTTATAATATACTGTATGAAATATTAATCAATGAATGTAAATATCTTATTTTCAAACGACTGAGCACATACTGTCGACTCCAGTTATAGTGAACGTCTGGGGACTAACAGTTTTGGTTCACTATATCCAATAATGTCAAAATTAAATGTAAATTCTCCACAACGACCGATTTTATTAATAAAGAGATACAACAAAATTCATTAACAGCACGAACTGAAAATTTCAATATCTTTATTCGCCCTTAAAAACATCAATTATTTTCAATTACTTGTTTCGTACATTTTTCATTGGAAAATTTTCTAGATCCTTCTCCAGAGATAGCGCTATTCTTATAATACTTGATTCAGCATTGTCCTCTGTCTGTAAGTATTGTAATGCATTCTTGAGACCTTTCAATTCCTCTTCAAGTGTTGGAACAACGTCCGAAGGCCCCCTCTCCGAAGGCCCTTCAACTCGCTTAATAACATACGAGATCCAATTCATTTCCAGGACTTATTTCCTAGGTTTTCTGTAGCCGAGGTTGAGGTTCACTATAACAGAATTTTCTTATGCTTATTTGTAATGTAAGTGAAACGGGACCAGTGACTAAAGTTCACTATAACCAAGGGTTCACTCTATCCGAGTTCACTATAACCGGAGTGGACTGTAACACGTAGCGTGTAGGTACGCGTTGCAAGTACAGTTCAGTTCTGATGTCTCCGGCTCTGTGACGTCATGCCATTTCGCTGTGTCAGTCGCAGAGCGAAGGAGAGGGGGTAGAGTGGGGATACAGAAAGGAAGCGACGGTAGGGAGTGGGGGAAGAGATGGACACTACTATTGAGTTAAAGACATTGACCTTACCTAATCATTGTCCACCGATGAACTATCGCTATTTTGTGTCTTCACACTCGATATCCGAGTCCATATTTTTAACAATACTGTCTATAATATCTGGCACTGGACCGTCCCTCCCCCAGTATTCATTTTCAAGTTTCATGACATGAGCGCAGTAACCCTTCCAGTCTTCAATAGTGACTTGAGTGATAGCCCAGTTTGTAAGCTCTAACAATTTCTTTGCTTTCCTTTATAAGTCTCTTAATTTTTGCCCATGCTATTTCAATGGGATTCAGAAGGTGGATGACAGAATGACCCCTACTGGTAAAGAAGCTAATCAATTTTGTATGTCTTGGTCTGAGGTTTTAGTTGCAGAACTAGTTGGTATAATTCAGGCTTCCTCAGGTTTTCATTAGCATGCATTCCTTTTGCATTCAACTATTGAATCATGTCGCGCTTTAATGCATATGCATTTGGGGTTTTATTGGCTAACACACTGATATGGAGCATTATCAAGAACAATTACTGACTTAGATGGCAGTTTTTGTAATAATGTTTCTCTCACCCACTTTTCAAAATTTTCTTGATTCATCTGACCATGGTAGTCGCCTGATGCAGAACCGACCTTCACTGTAAATTGTCGAATTCAATTTCCGCTTCGCCATTTCGCATCTAACATTCGCGCACTCTGAATCAAAACTTGAGCTGATGTTTGCGAAACCAATGCATTGACCAAGCACGCGCTGGCCCTTTCCTACAGCCCATGTGTGACTCACGGACGTCTGTCAAACAAATCCTACAGCCCATCACCTTATCGCGCGGAGAAACTTAGACCCCTCTCACAGGACCGGAGAACTCGGAACCGAACAGTACGTACAGGTGCCAGTTAATTGCAATCAGGACTAAAAGAGTGTCCGTCGCTCTCATTCATAGCGAAGTGGCGGTCGTTGTCCCCGGGAGCCCGAGCGCTTCCGCCTCGTGCGTTGCATTCGAAGCGGAGATCCGCGTAGCTCGAGGCGGGCGGGCGGGCGGTTGTAGGTCAGTGGCGGCGTGGCGCGCCGCACGTCAGCAGCCGCCGCCCCCGCCGCCACGTCTGCGCCACGCCCCCTCCGTTGCGCCACGCGGCGGCCGCCGCTCTCTTTCGCGCGCACTGGCTGCGCCGGGGATCCCCAGCCGGTTTACCTCGCCGCCGTCATCTCTCTTTCCCCATCATTATTTCCGTTCGGCAGATGCCTTTCTCAAGAAATGCCGTCTGATTGAGGATTCAATATTTTCGTAAATGCGATGAATATTCCCGTGTGAGAAATGAACTCATCAATTGTTTTTAGCGAAGACCTATTTGAAAATTAAAAAAAAAAGAGAAGAAGAAGGAAAGACGGAGAAGGAGAAAAAGTAAGAGGAGAAGTAGAAGACATACCAGAAGTAAAGGAAGAAATAATAGAAGAAAGGAAGAAGGAGAAGAATAAAGAAGAAGAAGAAAATAAGAATAGTAAGCAGAAAAGAAGGGAAGAAGAAGAAAGAGAAGTAGAAGAACAAAAATGAGGAAAAGAAGGGAAGAAGGACGAAGAAGGTGGAAGAATACTAGGAAGAATACTTCCTGCGCCCGCTCGTGCCGTCTCTCGGCTGCGGTGACCTCGCAGCTGGCGCTGGCTGCTGCTCCTGTGGCCGTGTCGCCGAGGTGCCTGAGGGCGGCGCGCCGCCGAGCACGTGCTGGCAGGCGCACGCCGCGTGCAGGCCGCCGCCACTCGCCCGCCGCCCATGCGCCGCCGCAGTGCTGGACGCGGGGCCAGTGGAGGGAGTGGAGTGGGGGCTGAGCGCCGTCCCGTCCGGTGCGTGTGCCGTGTGGAGACGCCGGTTGCAGCCTGTGCTTGTGATGTGGAAGGAGACGCCTTACAATTGCAAGCAACCGCTTTATCAAGAACAAGTTACTTTTTCTTCAAGTGGGGTGGTCTGACTCCGTGTCCATTTATGAAACATATTTTTCTTACGGTTAATAAATGCGGCGGCTGTAGTGTAACGGTTAGCGTATCGAGCTGTTATACCCAAGTTCGCGTGTTCAAACCCGATTGAAGGGCGTAAAAAATCCTTCGTACGCCTTCCTTCGGAGGGATGTAAAGCCGGCTGTCCCATGTTAGTAGAATTACTGCATATAAAAGATCCTCAAGCCTAAATGAAGCCTCTGAGTCAAATTCAAATTGCCTGTTTCGTCACCCAACTAATACCTTCTTTTCCCCTAGTAGGTGAAAGGAGAGTAACGAAATTTGCGTGGTCAGACGGAAGAGCAGGCCTAATGGCCTGAGTCTCGCCACGTAAAATAAGGCGTTCATTCAATAATGCGATGGCTTTTTAATGTTATACCTATTCTATAACAAAGTACGGGACGGAAATATTTGATTTAAATCAATTCACAAGAAAAATGGCCCAGGAAATATTATTGTATTCGATACACTGATTGCCCTGTTCACTGAGTTTCGTTCATTTTGTGACACTTTATTTTTATGAAGAAAGACATCAATTTCAGTCATAAATCAGCTAAGACGCTGATTATTTTAGTAATATGGCGATTTGAGAACAGACATAAGTTTCGTCATCTGTGGAATATTGAAATACTGTCACAACATAAAAGCAATTAACAAATATATGTTAAAAATGAGAAAGTTAGTTTTTAAATACTGTCAGTATGGCGTTAATTTATCATGATTTGCACACTGAAAGAGTTTGAGACCTGTGTCTGGATTCATTTACTACAAACGCGGGTATCGCTTTTCATTACTAACCGACGACTTCGTGAATGAGAAAGACGACAATCTCTTCATATTTCTAATATTCAACAATTGGAGGGTCTTTATTTTTCATTCATTCAGAGTCGAATTTTTTTCTATCCGTTTAGGCAGAATTCGAAAAATTGAAATGAATTTCAAACTCAAACATTTCCAAACTCTATAGTAGATTGTATCTGTAAACATTTTAAATTTCAACATAAACTTGTAAAACGCATATAATTTTGATTATTGTTCCCGATTAATATAACCACTCTTAATTTGTCCGTACATCTTGATGTTAGAATTAATTTGTCTTATTTCTGATATTTTTTCATTCGTTTCAGAAACGGAGTTAAACATTGAGGAAGTTTTGATCACATACAAATGCGCCGTATTTTCTTATTAACCAACTTTTTTCGTGGATGAAAACACATCTCTGGGAAGGATATTCTAGTTTACTTAAATTTATGTTGCTTTTTCTGCAAAATAAAGAGGGAAGATTAATAATGAATGAAAAGTGACATTCAATTATGCGCATTTTTTTGACAAAATCAGCTATTTTGATGTATCCATAATCCTTAAGCATATACATCATCCTTAATTAAAAAACAAATCATTCTTAAGATCGACGACTATGATCATAATTGGCATTGCATGAATATTATCCAAAAATTACATAAAGCCTTTAAAGAATAGGTTTTATAGTGTGAAGGGTATACAGAGAATCACCCGAGTTTGTACTTGTCCAACCACTAAATCTGTGCATTCTTGAAACGAAATTCTGGCAGTGTCCCACTCTGTGCTTCTTTGGAGGGGCAGGATTTAAACGATCGTATCCTATTCTAAGAATATATATGTGCGCTGCAAAATAATCTTCCGACGTCCCTTAAATAAAATTTATTGTGATTGCTCTTTTCGGCTGCGGTGGGTTGACAAACAGCAGCCGAGGTATTGTAAACTTAGCTTGACACCTCGCGGTTGGGAGATACTAGGACTTCATTTCTGATCGCGATTTTCGTAGTCTTTTCTGATAGATTTGGACAACATTGGAGGCGATCCAAATAACACATTTAAATTCACCATCTTTTCCTTTACAATTTGATTTCGAGTTTGCCGTCGTAACTTTTGCCTTTCTGTAATAAAATTCGGAAAGAGAACGTACGGTGATTTACAATTAAGTATCAACGACCATGTATGCGATCAAAAATATTCATTCAGGATGAAATAATTGAAGTCATCTTTGTCAACTAAGATTTATTAAGAGAAACGGCTTTGCCATCATCATCAGTTTCCTGACTTAACCTTCATATAGCGAGACCGACGATGACGGCAAAGCCGTGGAACGTCGGCTCACTTAATAAATCTTAGTTGACAAATATTCCACTATTTCACCCTTGAATAATATCAACAACACCTCGTCAGCATTCTCACCACATTCATACATTCAACACGTAGGTGGCAGAGTCGGTTTTTAAATATGTGTTAGTTTATAATCAAACCAAATCAGTTAAGTAGAGACACATTTATCGCCCCCAAAGCGCTGTCTTCAATCCTACAAATATGAATGTTTTCATGTTTCTCTCATGTTTGGGTACATTGGGCATAATTTCTTTGGAAAGGGAAATAAAACATACAGGTGTGACCTACATACACTGGGACAATAACTTTTTACTAAAATGACAACCATTTAAAATATAATTTTAAAATGTTATAGTTTAAAATGAAATTTTAAATGCAAGGTCAGTGCTGAGTTTCTTTTCTTCCTACGAAAAATTTCAGTTCTGTCCAACACAACTCATCAAAATTGTATCCAATCCAAATTAGTTTAGGGCTATTTATTTCTTATTTGCCATTTATTTCTTATTTAGATATTCCTTTAAAAAGGAAATTTAATTAGCTGTCTCTCCGATCGTAATTTAACTATAAGCTGTAATATTCGTAAACTTATCAGTAAAAACAATTTTCCGCGAATCGTGGAAATACGAAATTGTGATCGCACGTATTGTGAATGAAAAATATTCGCCTGGTCAGCTCACTACTAAAATTTACGTTCTGTATTGTAACAACAATTAGGAGTGCGTGAGCAATTGACGGAGTTCGCGGGTAAGGAAATGAACAATTGAGGGAAGGAGTCAACGATTGAGGGAATGTGCGACTGAGAGAATGAGTATTAATTGAGATAGTGAGTAAAACTGTTTAATGATAGAGAACCGCCGAATACCCATAGAAAACCACATTTTAAATGGCCCAAAATCAGTGGCGGCTCCTTGAGGTAGGTTAGCTATATATTTCGTGTGCTAGTTTAACAAATTTCATAATAATAAAGAAATTAAATGACTCTTACAATTTTAACATGGTGTAAGTATTATTCATCTGGAAATGTATAATGTACATGTCATTATCGTGGCACAAGCCATATTTTCATTTCAAGCGTAGCTCTTCTCGCAGAGACGTGCGTGTGCTTGAATTTCTCAGGGTAGGTTGATTAATTGATTGATTTTTCGTATTTCCGGGCGTGTCAACGGCTTCGGTCATTAATCCCGTTAGTGTAGTGCATGCTTTTTCTCGGGAGATGGCGGTGATCTTCTCCCGCTGGATGGCGCGATCCGGCGCCGACCTACCGTCGGCTAGTGGGGTTTCCCGTAACCAGGACTTTCCACCAGCGGGCACCGCCCCAGTCGGGACAAGCTGTAAACTCCCGACCGGTCTCCCGGAATATGTGGTAGTGTAGTGCATGTTAGTGTAAGTGTGTGTGTAAGGGGAGAGGATAGGACAAGGAAGAGGAAGGACAGAACGCTCGCGGTTCGTGGCCCGTTTTGTAGGGTACTGCTTCAGCATTCGCCTGGTGTTGATCGGAGAAACCACGGAAAACTACTGATCTAAGCAGCCGGTCGCTAGAATTCTCCTCCTGAATTCGACCTAGCTGAAAGGCTAGTGTCTAAAATCCTATTTAAAATTTTTGAAAAAATAAAAGAATAGAGAAATATGTCGTTAATGTCATGGTATAGGGTTCGTTTGGCACAAACACTACCCAAAATGAAAAACAAAATACTTTGAGCCGTTTTTGAGAAAATCTTGTTTTCGTAATTTTTTAAAATTGCTAACATTGCATGCATTATTGCACGAAAACTACTAAAATTTCTGAAACAATGTACGTGACCTTATCGAAAGAACTATTTATGCACCACAAATTTCATTTGAAGAAAACATCTTTGTGTTCAATTTTGTAGTTGTAGGAACACGCCGAAAAAAAATCAAACTTTTGCAATTTTCGAAAATTCAGCGTTAACAGGAAAATCGTATATATGCTACCTCTATAAATGTATTTTTCTCTATCCTTACAAGAAATTTAAAGAAAAATTTGGAGCCGTTTTGAGAAAATTTTGAAAATGTCCGGGAGGCTTCATGTAAAGTACCCGTAAGTTTCAAAGGATGTTTTTAAAAATTTTCCCTAGCTTCAACTAGAGCCATATCGACTTCAATTTGGAAAAGATCAATTTGGAAAAGCCACTCTGCTCAGTTGTTTTTCACGGTTTCTACCGAAGCAGTAGTTTAACAAATACGGCACAGACCGCGCACAAACATTTACATGTGAAAATATTACAATTAAAAATAAAATATAATTTACATTTATTATTACAAGGGAATGGAATTATATGGACTAAATTGATTGACTGATTGACTGATTTTTCGTGTTTCCGGGCACGTCAACTGCTTTGGTCAGTAGTCCCGTTAGTGTAGTGCATGTTTTTTCTCGGGAGATGGCGGTGATCTTACCCCGCTGGATGGCGAGATCCTACCGTCGGCTAGTGGGGTTTCCTCACTAGGATTCTCGCACCAGCGGGCACCGCCCCAGCCGGGACAAGCTGTAAGCTCCGGCCAGTCTTCCGGAATATGTGGTAGTGTAGTGCATGTTAGTGTAAGTGTGTGTTGTAAGTGGAGAGGATAGGACAAGGAAGAGGAAGGACACATCGCGCGCGGTCCGTGGCCCGTTTGTTAGGGCTCTGCTCCGGCATTCGCCTACTGTTGATCGGAGAAACCACGGAAAATTATCGATCAGAGCAGCCGTCCGCTAGAATTCTCCTCCAGATAGCGGCGGAATTCGACCTAGCTGAAAAGCTAGTGTCGAAAATCCTGCCGCAATGGACTAAAAAATATATAAAATATGTAAATATACATTTTTATCTAATATTAGTTGTTTTTATCTAAATATGAATTTAATGTGATAGAAAATGAGTTTGGTAAAATAGCATACGCGCAAGTGCGCAGCTGCGGCGGGCGCGGGCTGCGCGTGCGTGGGCGTGGCGGGGTCGGCGGCCGCTCCGTCGCGTCCCCTCGCTGGCGCTCCCCTCGGCCTCAGAAATAGCCCGGGGGGGGGCAGCGGGAGCGGGCGTTTGAAGGTGGCCGAGTTATTCCAAGGCGCGGGTGCGCTGGCCCGCGGGTCGCCAGCGGACGAAGAGGACGACCCTCCGGCACCGCAAGCGAAGCACCGGGAGCGGTCGCTCAGTGCATCAACTATGTCACTGCAGCGCCTCTGACCGGGGGTCCTAGGTTCCCACTCCCCACGGCGCAGGATTTTCGACACTACCTTTTCAGCTAGGTCGAATTCAGTCGCTGTCTGAGGAGAATTCTAGCGGCCGGCTGCTCTGATCGGTAGTTTTCCGTGGTTTCTCCGATCAACACCAGGCGAATGCCGGAGCAGTACCCTACCAAACGGGCCACGGACCGCGCGCGATCTTTCCTTCCTATTCCTTGTCCTATCCTCTCCCTTTACACACACACTTACTCTAAAATGCACAACATTACCACATATTCGGTGGGAGACTGGTCAGGGAGCTTAGAGCTTGTCCCAGCTGGGGTGTCCGTTGGTGGGAGAGTCCTGGTTAGAAGGAAACCCCACTAGCCGACGGTAGGTCGGCGCCGGATCTCGCCAGCGGGAAAGATCACTGCCATCTCCTGAGAAAAACATGTACTACACTAACGGGACTAATGACCAAAGCAGTTGACGTGCCCGGAAACACGAAAAAATCAAATCAAATCACAAACGAAGCGCGGGAGAAGTGCGTCTTATGCTGGCTTTACACTAGCAATAGGTTTCCGCAACATCTTTCAGCAATTTGTTGCTGTTTCTTGCGGTCATCTTTACACTAGCAAGAATAAGACGGGGCAATAATAATCTTTCCGACAAGATGTTGCCGATCGTTTTACATTAGAACATTTTGCTGCCGTGTGACGCCACGAGGAAAATGGCGAATCAACTTAAGTGAGGTTATACCTCACTCCGACATGGCTAGTAGAAGGGAGAAGATGCGAGTCGTGGTCGCAGTTATTGTGCTCAATGAAGAGACAAAGAAACGACGTTTTGTGAAGACATGTGACTGTATTTTAAGACGAAAGGAAAAAGGGCTTGTGCAAATTCGGTTCAGGAGCCTCAATATTTTTCGTGGACTACGATTCACGGGTTCTAAGTAATTTTCTATATATAAAAGCGCAATTATTAATTCGGTAAAAGTTTTAAAATGTCTTTTACCTACTGTTGATGCTGATAGATTAATCTTAAAATCTCCAAATCTTAGATTAGGAATCTTGATAATTTTTAACATAACAAAATTAATAATTAGGGAGCATCTCTAGCTAAACCAAAATTTGAACCATTCGATAATCAGATAATCCCTCTCCTCAAAATGATACCAACCCAGCAAATAAAAATCAAGCTGCACTTGCTCCAGTGTACATAACTCTACAATCATGGAGCTCCCAATTAATGACAACAAGAATTTCCAAAATCTCCACAAAAAAAGTCCTCCAAACTGATTCCTCTGCAGCTGAAAATCAATCTGTACCTACTACCAATCAACAGAATTCACCAACTCCTGTTCTCTCAATTCATAACATAACTGTCCCTAATCTTCATGGAATCTGCTAATGATAATATTTGTCTATCTAAATTACACAAAATAGGCCCCCAGTCTGACTCTTCCCATATTCCTGAATCTTCAAGTACCACAAGCAAATCAAATACAGAAGAAACCCTGAAACAACATAAGAAGAAAAACCGAAATTACTAACAATAGATCTCTAGAGGAACTAATATCTCCTCATACATCAATTATTGAAGATAATCAAAGCAAATTTCTACTTCCCTGCCATCAATTTATATCCTTCCTAGAAAATTCCTTTAATGCTGCTGATCCCATCCTCGTAGTCAAAGATTACTCATCTGATCTACCAGCCTTCATTCAAATGAGGAATAATCTATACAGGCACCTTCCAAATAAAACAATAAAAGGCAGATTTACCAGACTTTCTAAAAAAATAAAATTTGTGCTATCACCTCCTAAAGAATCAAGTATTGAATGCAGACCTGCACCTCCTAAAGAATCAAGCAATGTCTGCAGTGCAGATTCTCCAGCAGCAATGAACATTCTCGGAAGATACAAAAAAATTACACTGATTACATTACAAGCATGTTGGTGCTTCAATGGAATGTAAATGGATTTCATACTAGATATGAAAGAACACAATTACTATGCCATCAATATCTCTCAGAGGTGATATGTATACAGGAAACTAATTTCAAACTCAACAATAAAGGATAAAGTAAAGGTTTCAAATGTTTCAATAAAAATAAAACAGATAGTCATCATGCATCTGGTGGAGTGGCTACATTTGTCAAAGAAAATGTCTCTGCCACCGAATTACAGGACCTAGGGTTCGAGTCCCGACGGGGACGGAGTTTCGACATTGGCTACACACATCTAGGCCAAATTCAGTCACAATCTGGACGAGAACTCTAAGAACCGGCTGCACTAATCGGTAGTTTTTCATGATTTCGTTGATCAAAACCAAACGAACGGATGTATGGACCGTGCTCGATATTTACTTCAGTATCACTGTCCCCTTCTCTCCTTTTACACACACAAATTCTTATACTTTCAAACACAACACTGCCACATGTCGGGAGACCAGTTGGGAGCGTAGAACGTGTCCCAGCTGGGGGGGGGGTACTAGATTTAGATTTATTACTAATTCTGCAATACGTTTGAGAACTTGGAGGCAGAATACACTAACTAAACATTACAGAACTCAACAACTATACAAAAGTTCACAAAATTTGCAAACTTTACAAATTAACATGTCACCGTGCGAGCTTCCATAGCACTCCACCTCACCACATTTTACTTCACATCACTTCACCTCACCGTACTGCTAATCACTGAGTTTTAATGTGTTTCTTACACACCCGTTTCCCTCAGCTTCACAACACTGCACTACACGCCACTGCACATAATTAATAATAATAATAATAATAATAATAATAATAATACATACATAGGAGATTACTTATTTAATAATATTAAAGATATAATAAAACACATATCAACATCTAGGAATTTAATTTTCTTTTAAATTTGCTCTTGCTTTGAGGAAAGGGACCAATGATTGTCACATGCAAACCGTTCCAATCTCTAATAGACTGCTGGCCAGCTAAAAAGCCGAACTAACGGGACAACTTTTGAAAAATGTCACTGTCGGATGAGAACATACATTTATACTCGATTTAGGGTAGTTTCGTTTCGTTTTATGTTGGCAAAAGTTGTTGCCAACCGTCACACAAATACCCAGTATATATTACCTTCAAGCGGTAGGGACATTTTTAAAATTTAAGTTTGCAATGAAACAATGACTACTTCGTAGATTCCGCCAACATTCAAAGTTATACAAGAATAATTGTTTTCTTTAGTAATAATAAAAAAGTTAATTGATTCTTTGCGTTTTTCGTTCAATTTATTTATTTAGTAGTACTAGGCGTTTTTGAGTTTTATTTATTATTTTCCAATTGTTTTCTTTAGTAATAATAATAAAGTTAATTGAAATAGTTATTGTAGTTCATTATTTGTTGTTGTTAAGTGTCCCTTTAGTATTTCTTGTTTTAGATTAATTATATTTATTATTATTATTTTTTCTGAATTCATTTTAATTATAACTGGAAAAGAGTCTATACTTAATTTTGAACCTTTGAAGATTACACGTATTCAAAGTTCTCTTCAAAAGGGAATTATCAATTTATTTTGTGGACTGTGGAAGGAAGCAGTGGAAGAAAAGGTCCATGTTACCCACTCTTTTTTTAATAACGCGAGTGGCAAAATTATTACAGGTAAGATTGATTTTTCTTTTCTACATCTTATCTTTTAAAACTTACAAGTGTAATTTTCTTAATTAAAATTGGGATGAGTACAGTTGTTAATTATCTTTACCATTACTCATGTATTAATCGTAATAAATCTAATTTTCTTTTTTTCAAGATGTTGTGTGTTTACAGGTGGTGTAAAGTCAGTTGATAGTATTATCAACAAATATAAAAACAAGAGCTCTGACCACACCCAAAAAGCCCCGTAAAAGATCCGTCCAGTCACAGATATTGACAATTTCACTAAGGATGCAATTGCCAATAAAATTTATTGTAGTTTGAATTCAGGTAATCAATTAGACTTTTTAATTAGTTTGTTAGTATACAGTTTTATTAATATAAACAATGATCATTTTGTGTTGTTTTATGTATTATTTAACAAGTACCAAGGATTACATTTTATATAAGTTGTGGTATTTCTATAAGAAACCTGAACACAGAGATTGTGGGAGATGAAACGTTAAATTTTGAAGGCTCTCAGACCTCCCTAAATCGAATAGTGAAGAACATGGGTTTTACTTAGGGAAAGGGAGACAGGTATGCCCATGTGAGGGAGAATGAAATTATAATTTTTAAAAAAGAGTGCTTCCTGAGGAATTACTATAGAAATACAAACTCCAACACACCAAAGGCAGTAATTATTATTAATTATTATTATTATTATTAGTATTATTATTATTATTATTATTATTATTAGTAGTAGTAGTAGTAATAATAATAACAATAACAATAATAATAATAAGGAAGTGCATACATATGATTTTGCATATTTTTGTCCATTGCTTTAGGGCATAGCTAAATGAAATTCCTTGACATGTGGTTAGAATTGGATGCTATGTAGATCAATATGTTAGTGCAATTTGGCAAATTTTTCCTGTTGGTGCATATTCATATAATAATAAGAGCATATGTTTATGCTCCTACATTTATTTTGTTAAAGAGAGACTTATCTCTAAACCATTCCTTGTTGTCATAAAATCTATTTATTTGGGGCAGTCATTGATTAGAAAAGCTTGTCACACTTTGTGTTTTTTCTTTTCTATAGACAATAAAATACTTGTCATTCCAAGTATCACATGAAATGAAATATTGTTAATTTTAATTGCATATTTCAGAATTTTTAGGTCATAGATGCATATTTCAAGATTTTTAGGACATAAAATCATCTCTCTAATTATTATAATTCTTAGTTTTCACACATGTACTTGTCTTGTATATCTAAATGTATATGTAAATAGTCTTGTCAACATTGTTTCAGTTTTTTGTAGCTTGTTTGTAACCTTATTTGATTAGTAGCATTTGTGACATTACTTGTAATACTGGTTTTGGGCAATAGCACGCATCTCTCTAAATCCACATGCATTTTGAATTTCTGGCACAATACTCTAATTTTAATGCTGAAAATAACCGTTGTCTTACCTTGAATTTTTTTCACAGCAAGAATGTGTATTTAACTGACAATAAATAAACAATATATTAATCTTGTACTGCTTTGCTGCCTATTGGGAATTATTTAGCATGAATGTGTAATGGAAACTGAAGTATAATATACTTTTGATTTGAATTATTTAACAAGCAATGAGAGGGTTTACTGTGTAATAACTGCATGTTCAGGGAGAAGCTTATAGTAATGTAGTCACAATAAGAGAGTAGATTCAATATTATTGTGCAACTATATATTTAATGTGCCATTTATATTGATTGTGTACATTCCTGTTTAAATAAACATCTTTAAAAAAATCAAAAAGTCATATTTATTACCATTTATCCCAATCTTATGAATCACACCCCACTGAAATGGTGAAAACATGGGTAAAGAGAAAGACTGTCTCTGGTAACAATGGATAATTTATTGAAGACTTACTTAAACTAATGATGATTTTCATTTTTTTGAACTTATTTTTAAAAGCTAATGAATAATTGAACAGATAAATTAAATGGATGCATTTGCATTGATATTGACATAACTGGACTGTAAGGAACAATTCATTACATCACTTAAAAACTACCATGTATATCACGTTAATTAACTTCAATAATTGTGGTATTTATTTGCGTTCAATAAAACTCATTACTATCAGTTCAAAACGTGAAGGAACTGTTGACACACATCTCAAAAGCATTAATAACATAGAAGTATGACCGCAGATAACTTTTGAGGTTGTATTTTTCATTTGCACTTGACACTTTTTAACACTTCTTAAGCTCGCAATAGTTGATAATTCTTAATTCACAGAGTTAATATTCGTTTATAGATGAACATCCCCTTTTAATTCTACCGAAAAACGAAACATGTATTATTGAACAGTGGACAAGACTCGAGACCGCGCGAGGATTGTGAATGACAACAAACAAAACAAAAGCGAGAGCCTTGATCAGAGTTATAGTTCCATAAGTTGGCTATTCCGACAGGAAATCTTTCCAGCTGCCATATTGCGAATTTAGTGCGGCCTAATACACGGCCTGGAGTATAGATCGATTCGCGAATGAATATTTCCCAACGTAAATTTTATAAATTCTTGTCTGAACTTTGTGCATGTGATCTGCTTTGCGAATCGAAACGACAGCATGAAACAAAACAAATCTTCGTGAGACATATGATATATTCGGAGGCCGTCAGAAGAAGCTGATTGGGCGCACTTTTACCATTTCCATTGACCTTTGGACGAATCCGGCACATCCAACCAAAGCGTCAGACATCAACCGTCTGAAACTTCGACCAAAATCAGCTGCACTGTGAGCACCGCCTTATTGTCCGATTTAAATACTTGTGACAGATCAGTTGACTGTGGTTATCCAATTGGGAGCTTCGTTACGACTTCAATTGAAGACATCGAATGTGCGATCACGAGAGTCCACATTGAAAGAATGGATAACACTCTAATACCAAAGCAGATACTGGATATAAACTTTGGTATTCGGGTGTATTGGAGGAGCAAATGGAATATTGGAAAACCGAAGAGAAGATGGCTGGATCAATTATAAGACGGAATAGAAGGGGAGATCTATTGCATGAAAAAGAAGATGAAGATGATGATGATGATGATGAAGAAGAATAAGATGAAGAAGAAGAAGAAGAAGAAGAAGAAGAAGAAACCGGGAGCGGTAGCTCAGTGCATCAACTGATGTCACTGCAGCGCCTCTGACCGACAGGTCCTAGGTTCCAGCCCCAACGGCCGCAGGATTTTCGACACTAGCTTGTCGCTAGCTAGAATTCGAATTCAGGTCATTTCGGTCGAATTTAATCTCTGTCTGGAGGAGAATTCTAGCAGCCGGCTGCTCTGATTGGTAGTGTTCCGTGGTTTCTCCGATCAACACCAGGCGAATGCCGGAGCAGTACCCCAACAAACGGGCCACGGACCGCGCGATATTTCCTTCCCCTTCCTTTTCCTCTCCTCCCCTTACACACACACTTACACTAACATGCACTACACTACCACACATTCCGAAAGACCGGTTGGGAGCTTAGAGCTTGTCCCGGCTGGGGCGGTTCCTAGCTGGTGGGAGAGTCCTGGTTAGGGGGAAACCCCACTAGCCGACGGTAGGTCGGCGCCGGATCTCGCCATCCAGCGGGGGAAGATCACCGCCATCTCCCGAGAAAAAAACATACACTGCACTTACGGGAATAATGACCAAAGCCGTTGACGCGCCCGGAAACACGAAAAAATCAATCAATGATGAAGATGAAGATGATGACGATGACGATGACGAAGATTAAGAAGAAGAAGATAAAGAAGAATCTCCCTCTTGTATTCAGCTGCTGATCTGTCTTGACGTGGGGCGCCAGTTGACGTGGGGCGCCAGGGGCCGAAGCAGCAGCAGCCTCGTGGGCGCGGCCGTGGCCGTGGCCGTGCGCGCGTCGGGGCGGGCGGCAGGGTCACGCGAGCTATTCCCGGGAGGCGCGGCCGGCCCCCTCCACCTGCTCAAAGCGCAGCTGCTCGCTCACGCCGCGACCGCGTGCCCCGCCGCCCACGCCCCTCCCCTCCCCTCCCCCCCCCTCCATCCGTTCATCAAGCGCACGCCCAGGGCGCAATGCAGCCACTGACCTTCGCAACCACACGTTCGGAACCAGACCCGCATCCTCAGAGTATCACGGCCCCTGGCGCCCCATGTGAAGAGAGATCAGCAGCTGAATACGATCGGGAGATTCTTCTTTATTTTCATCGTCATTGGCATCATCATCTTCTTCTTCGTCTTCTTCTTCATCATCATCTTCATCATCTTAATCTTCATCTTCTTCGTCTTCTTCATTGATTAGAGCGAGCAAGGGGTGCCAGGCCTCCCCATCATAATTTTTCTTCAAATAAAAAAAAAAGCTTGAAAAGAAAAGGAAAAGAATCTACCTTCACAAATTCATCATATAATATTCAAAGAATATTAGGTGATCAAATTATGATAATTGTTTCCAATAAAGTAAATGTCTTTAAAATATCGTTGATTGATTGATTTTCTTCGTGCTTTGGTCATTAGTCCCGTTAGTGTAGTCCTTGTTCCCCCCGGAAGACGGCACGAAATGCACAGCTATCTTACATCAAATGATTCCAGTGCTATTGTACCCATGCAAGACTTTTGTTCTAAGGTCTATTGCGTGCTCACAGAGTGTGGAATTAGTCAGTACCGAATTTTTATTCAGTCATACTGAGCCCTTAAAGTATTTTCAGACTTATAAACTGTGTAAAGATAATTTAGAATTGCTGTTTTCAAGTATTCGGGGTAAAGGTGGATGGAACAACAATCCAAGCACCCAACAATTTAAAGGTGCACTGAAATCTTTTTTATTAAAGAAACAGCATCACAGCTGGTGACCATTCAAATATGATCGACTTAGAAGCAACGAACCAGTTTTCAGTTGCCTAGATTCGATCTTCAAAGAGATTGTTAGTAGATAGTAATGATGAATCCTATGATGATGGTTTGGAATTGTTTGATACTCTTCAGTCCACAGTTTTAAATGAATATGTATACAACATTGTGTATTACATTGCTGGATTTCTTGTGAGGAAGCTGTTAAAGGTAACAAGGTGCCCAGAATGTGTAAACCAACTTACACATTCTGAAAAAAACTAGGAGTGTTCATTTCTATTACAAAACTACTATCTCTGATCCTTCTTCATTTACGACGAAGGTATCAACAGGTGGTTTAGTATGTCCTACCAGCTTTTCAGCTAGGTCGAATTCAGTCGCTGTCTGGAGGAGAATTCTAGCGGCCGGCTGTTTTGATCCGTAGTTTTCCATGGTTTCTCCGATCAATACCAGGCGAATGCCGGAGCTGTGCCCTACCAAACGGGCCACGGACCGCGCGCGATCTTTCCTTCCCTTCCTTGTCCTATCCTCTCCCTTACACACACATACACACTTACACTAACATGCACTACACTACCACATATTCCGGGAGGCCGGTCGGAGCTTAGAGCTTGTCCCGGCTTGGGTGGTGCCCGCTGGTGGAGAGTCCTGGTTAGGGAAACCCGCTAGCCGACGATAGGTCGGCGCCGGATCTCGCCATCCAGCGGGGGAAGATCACCGCCATCTCCCGAGAAACACCATGCACTACACTAACGGGACTAATGACCAAGCAGTTGACGCGCCCGGAAACACGAAAAATCAATCAATCAATCAACCTTCTGTCCCTTGCAGAACTCAACCACACTTCTCCCTGACTTCACATATAATACCTTGGTGGCCGCTATGTGAATAACGATCCTAACCTCTCACGCCATAATCCATCTAGCAAGGCTATACACGCGAATGTCAAGTCAACGATGGAGCTGCGACCATTCATGGTCGGGCTGTTACCCGTGTTGCAGAGGTAGACGTCTAAACGGGCAAGGCTGTCCAGGAGAGCCATCCCACGTTGGTTCCTTACCCTGCGCCCTCACTCAGTGGCCCATGCATTAAAGTCCCCAGTAATAAGAAGAGACTTTCGTTCTCTCGCATCATCCAATAAGCTATCGAGTAATGCCTTGAACTCCTCAAGCGGCACAAACACTCTAAAAATATATACCGAACCCCTTGATCCAGGTGAATCTATCTCCTGGGACTTGCATAACCTCCTGGACTGGACTGTTACCACAAATCCACACCGAAGCTCGGTTAGACGCGTCCGAAACCCATTGGATTACGCACACAGGATCGCGACGTCTATCTTCAGCTCGCGCACCGTCTGGCTGAGCAGGTCTGAAGGTCGCAATGATTAAGATTGAGCTGAAGAACCTCATTCTCATTCTTCCAACTCCGTTCCGCCTTCTGTAAAGTCTTTAAAAACACAGGGTTGCAATGATTTGCTACTTTTTATGAAAATGGGTGATTGTGAATCAGTTTTTCATCTTGGTTACATATATAATTTTAGTTTTTTTAATCACGTACAGTTTTTGCAAAATTGGGGTTGCGACAATTCGCTACTTTTGATTAAAGGAGGGTTGACATGAGTCGTTTTTGTAACATGATTAAATATGTGGATCTGGTTTCTTCACATCGCCCACAGTTTCTGCGAAATTTACGATTGATTAAATTTCAAATAAACTTTGTCAAAGTATTACAATAACTTATGTCAGCCATTAGACCGTACCACATGGTCCTGACATTCCTATACCAAACTCACCATATGACCTATCATCTACATCATCTTCAGATAATTCAGACTGCTGGAAATGGACGTTATTGATTTCTTGAAAGATGAGAGAAGACCCGTTGTTTAATCAAGAAGAACTTAATGATTTCATGCTAAATCTTGACCTCTAAAGGAATCGGCGCATGTTTTAGGCTCACGGTTGAAAGACAAAATATGGCCCTCCAGGCACAACGTTTTACTGGTATCAAAAGAGAGAAGAAGAGTTACTTATTATTTCATGAAAAGGGTTAGTTTGTATTTCGCAACAACATGCATGATATACTTGCAAAATTTGGGATAAGATATGTCAGTGATCAATGGATGTTGTTTATAGATACTACTAAACGCAGCCTCAAAGCTGGTCTAATACATTACGGAAATGAATATGCCTCAGTGTAAGTAGCTCATTCTGTTCATTTAAAGGACACATACGAAAACATGGAAAAACTTAAAAATATTAATTTTGTAGAACACCAATGGGTATTCTGCGGGGAATTGAAGGTTGTTAGAATTCTGTTGGGGCTTCCCCTAGGATTTACTAAGTTCCTCTGCTTTCTAAGTGAATGGGATAGCAAGGTTCGTGAATTGCACTGGATCAAAAGGGATTGGTTAATCAGAAATACTTTGAATCTTGGAGATAAAAATGAAATAAGTTTAATCTTGATTGTAAGTGATTGGTTAATCATGAAAATATAATATTGCCACCATTCTATATCAAGCGTGATATAATTAAAGTTCGTAAAGGCTCTGAATAAGAATGGAGATAGTTTTAAATATATTTGTTCAAAATTTCCTTTTCTTTCAGAGATTAAGCATAAAGAAAACATCTTGTTGGACCTCACAATAGAAATATGATTAAAGATGAACACTTTGAAACTTTAATGAGTGATGAAGAAAGACGGCTTATCTTTAAAATTTTTTTAAGGAAATAAAACACATCCTGATTTGAAATCTACAGTGGATGAAAAGCTAATTTCCATGAAGAATTGAGGATGTAACATGAGCATTAAACATATAATCAGGGGGATTCCAGTAATGAACACGGAGAGAAGTTTCATCTAGACATTTCTTAAAGAGATGGGAAAACGTTATTAGGGCAAATATTTTGAAGTGTTGATGGCAGACTGCTGTGTTTTGAAGAAAGTAAGTGTAGAATTGCACATAATATGACCGATAGGGCAATATTTCAGCAAAAGAAAGCGTTTGCAGAGTCTCTTACACTTTTAGTATAAATATAATATTATTGTTAATGTAAATATGTTGCTATGTGCATAAGATGTGTACCGCTTGTATTTTTCCTACAGTAGAATTGTGTATATCTAGTTTTAAATCGTTTACTCACCTGCCTATGAAAGGGAAAGGCACCATGTTTGACTGCATGTAGGTCCCATTATCCTCCTGGTTCAGGAGATCATCCTCTGTTTTATTTATGGAGTACAAATTATTAGGTGCTATATTAAAACGTGCCTTTAATCAAATCATGTCACCTGCCCATGAAAGGGGAAGGTATCAAGGGGCAAGCGACCATGATTAACTGCATCTACAGTGAGTGTAAAAAGTATTCGTATACTGCAATTTACGAAAATAATTTATATTAATTTCTAGCTTTATTTCTGCAATAATGAAAAGTTATGTCTCAGTAATAAAAAATATTACTTGATTGATTCAACTTAAGAAAATTTACAAATGACACTCCCTCCCACCCTCACATCTAAAACTCGTAAATTCCAGTAAATAAAATGGCATTCGTACACTCGTCTCACACCTTTAGAGAATCTGAAAGTTTTTGAGATTCTGAAATCATCACCTTTAGCAAATAAATATAACTTTTGCTTTCTTTACATTTTGAATCATTTAGGTTCATAAAAATATTAACCTCAGAAAGCACATAGGGGTGATATGTTGTGTCACGACTTTTGTTTTTCGTTTGCAGTTTCCGCAAATGTAAAGGTGTCAAGCATACATTTTTGTCTATTCTTCTTTGAGGTTAAAATTGTAATTTGTTTTGCACGTTCGTATAAGGTTCGTATAAGAAATTTGAGCTAAGACGGAATATCGAAATGTTGGGTTGCATGTATTGCATTGCAATACATTACCAGTAAATTTTCGAGAAACAATTTCAAATTTGCGACAATTGGGAGACAAAATCATGTGACTGTCATGTACGATTGCTGCCGTTGGTTGGAGGCAACGGCGGTTGAGCGACTCTGCTCCGGTTCAAGGTCACCAACGTATTATTGTAGTGAACAGATTTTCTGTTTCCACTGTCCGTTAAACGCCGTATCTATCAAGATGGGCCGCAAAGGCAGAGAAACTGCCTAAGAAGAGCGAATTATAATAATTAGGTGACATAATCAGTGCAAAACATTGAGTGAAATTTCGAAGATTATGAACAGATTCCGATGCACTGTCCAAGGAGTATCGACAGGTTTAGAGAAAGAAAATCATTTGAAAATTCGCCAAGAAACAGGCCGCCAAGAAAAATTGGTGAGTACAGTAGCAGAGCAATTATAAGAAATAATAAAGAAAATCCTTATATCAGTGCTCCAAAAATTACTGCTGATATTAGAAAATAACTTAGATTAAATGAATGTGTCAGTACCGTTTGCAACTGTCTGAGAAGTAAAGAAAATCACAGTCGAGTAGGTCGAAAATCACAGTAAAGTACTTCATAAATATCGTAAAGTAAATAAGAAGAAAATATTGTTCGTTAAAACCCACTTCAATCGTCCAAAACTTTCTGGGAAAAGGTCCTTTTTACTGAGTAAATTTAACATCTTCCAATCAGATGGAAGAAGTTATGTTTGGAAGAAGAACGCATAACTTAACAAAGAGAATCTTCGTCCCACAGTGAAAGCACGTCGGTGGCAATGTTTTAGTATGGGAATGTCTGAGCTTTGCAGGAGTGGGATCCTTGCAATTTATAGAGGGGACATTGGATTACAAACAATATATGGATATACTGAAAGTTCGTGTAAAGTCTAGTGTTGAAAAACTGGGAATTAGTAATGATTTTATATTTATGCAGGCTAATGATCCTAAACATACCGCCCTACACGCGCAACTTTTCTTGAACGATGTCCCCCTTCCCCCCCTGATCAATGAACAGTTGAAGGTGAAAGCTCGCAGCGAGCACTGATGACAACATTCCAAGCATTAAAACTTGGTTGGCGCGAAACAGAAGCTAGTCAGAGCTAGTTGCTTTCATAGTCGAGAATTTCTGTTCAGCTTTATTACCATTATCTAAAGAAATGTCTGAGGTAGGTCCAGGACCTTCAAGGGAAGCACCTAAAACTCCTATCTACTGTCCCTGCTGTTGCCTATCCAGAGTGATGACCTGGCCGCACACGTAGCAGGTTTGACTTTGATTTTCCACAGGTTGTCATTACTGTAAGTACTCTAGTGGCCGACTTTGTAACTAATATCCTCACTCCGCCCGCATTTTTTCAATCTATCGTTCAAGAAAAGTGGCGCGAGTAGTACTCGCCTATGGGTACTGTCCGATCATACCTCCAGACTCCTGAGTCACCAGACATCAACCCCATGGAACATCTTTGGGATAATCTGGAAAGAAGGATTGGAACGAGGCATATTTCTAGTAAGCAGACACTAAACTACTTCTACTGGAGGAATTGAATAATATTTCGGCCAACGTGACATCGAATTTGGTCAGTTCTATGTCACGAATATTGAAAGCAATAATAAAATCAAGTGGCTATCTCACTAAATATTAGATTTACCAGAATTACTTTATTTTAAATTAATATTTTATGAAAACTATTATTTGTATGAATATTTTTTTGCATCATTTTGCAAGTAATTTTAACAAATAACTCAGTTTGTACTTATTTGTCTATTACTGATTTGTTATTTATAAATAAGTATTTGACAATCTTCATGTGATGGATAATTTTATGTAAATATATTATTTTTGGGAAATGCAGGCTTTATTTATGTTACAATATTCAGTGTACGAATACTTTTTACACTCGCTGTAGGTCCCACTATCTTCCTGGTTCAGGAGATCGTCATTTGTTCCATTTATGGAGTACAAATTATTAGGTGCTATATTAAAATGTGCATACAATTTAGTACACATTTCCATCTGCCTTTGCCCAACAGAGGCATGAAGAGAAACTTGGGTTCACAGGGAAAAGCCGTAATACAAATTTGTATATTGAGATTCCTGTGTGCCTACTTAGGAGGTAGATGTTTTTTTGATCCCATCCTTAGGAGGTGTCTGTATTTTTTTCTAATTTGGCAGAAGTCTCCACAAAATACGAATTTGAATGACTGTTTCCTCTCAACTTGGAAGTTGAAATATTGTCTACCAACTAATTGAGACGTCTCTCTTATTGTGAAACAACATTCTGCACATTCTATTACAATGTATAAGCAACCTCTCAAACATGTTTGAATAACTCATTAACTAGTACCATTTCTAAGGTTAACACCCCCTCTTCTTCCTCTTCTTTTTTGGAATTATTCCCTTTTCAAAACAAAAAATAATTTGATTAATTGGATGTTCATTTATACAGTTTAGAGGTAATAATGTAATAAATAAAAAGTACTGTGATAATAAGGGGATGGATTTTAATAAAAAGTCATTTATTTCCTTTTCACTTTAGAACAATGATTTTTAGTTAATTTTATGTTATGAAAAAAAATTAACCATTTTTGTATGTCTTATTTTGCATTTTCCATTGATTTCAACCAATAAGTCATATTTAACCTTTTTCTGTCATTTTTAAATTGATTTTCGCACTCAATTTTAATGGTATTTTTTCAAATGGTATTTACAAGATGCAATAAATGTTCTCCAGAGAATTCCTGAGTAGCCTTTTTGATTTCTTTACTTAGAAATTGTAATGTCAGCCATTGTGAGTATGTAATGTATGATTTGTTAGAGACTAGTGCTTATCAGTGCCATTATCAATTCTACTGATTTCAGAATAACCAAAGAGAAATTTCCTGGTAAAAAACAGTTCAAACCAAAAGTTTGCAAGCTGAGTTCACTTGAATGAAAGGAAGATGCCTTGATTGCATTGTACAGCTTGAGTTATTCATCTGAACTGGTTTTGATCAAATTTTTCATGTCTTTTTCTTTGCTTTTAGGGAATTTTTAAAAGAGTTTAAAAGCATTTGATTGATCATTTTTGGCGATGTTTTAAGTCATCAAAATCGCTCCCTAGTGATGATGTTCATTTTTCTGGATCCTTCATTCATTGTCATCAATTTTAATGAATATATTTACATCTGTTATCTTGTTTATTTTATTGCAATGTTTTGTTTGGCCTTAATAAAACAGACAGTATATTTGTTAACAATTTATTTCTTTTTTGAAATTCTGACCCACTTTGGAGTCTTAAAAAAAAAAGTTATATTCAAATGACAGAGAATTATATTATTTAACTTGTTTCATTATTATGGTTCAATGCCTCCTAATGCATTGCATTATTAGATGTGTTTTACAATTTTATTGATATAATTCTCCATCATTTGAATATAACTTTTATTAAATCTTTTTAAAGATTTTTGAAAACGACTTTTGCAGCTTCTGCAGCCAGTATCAATGTAAACTTAATTGTCTGGGAGGGCGCAGATGCCTACGACATAGCGTTTCCCAGACAGCCAAATATATTGGGCCTACTGTCATCTTGTTTGCCCATTTTATCATATTAATAAAAAAGTGTTCTGGCAATGGCTATTGAACTAATAAAATCTTTTATCTTTACTTATTTCCTTGTTCTTTTTACAGCTTAAAAGAAATGATAATTTTTTAAAATTTAGTAAACATTCATTACCCAATGCCTTTTTAATGCTGCAACATAATTGTTTGAGCATGGTTGGGCATGGTTGTGTCTGGATGTTCGTGATAGTCCATTCTCCTTCTTCATCATCATCTCATACTCCATCCCCAGGGCTATCAACCCTGGAGTGAAAATATGGATTTGGCATAAAGTGCTGATCCTCCGAAAAGGTCAAATGCCCCAGGAGAATATGACTGGGCCACGGTGGGTTCAAGTGGTACTTTCGTGTGGTCCTAGGATGGCCAATTTGGGACCAAAAAATATGTTGAAAGGATAAGATAATTGTAAGTTTTTGTATGAATTAGCAAATGTTTATTATTCTTTTCTCTTTAAATAGTATAAATACATAAAATTTTTAAAAACAATTAAATACATGCCAGTTATGTATTAGCAAGCCAAAGTTTGTCATCAATCTTCTTTTAAACCCGATGAAAAATGTACAAAACGTTTGGTAATTTCTGTGTGTCTATCTGTTGAAGCAAATAACAACAGCAGTGACAACAAGAACTGTAAGTTGAAAAAAATAGGTAAGATAATTACATTTTTCATGGTTTCTATTTCGCAATGAACATTAATGTTATTAGTAGATCATGGATTTTCAGAAATAGAAACTTATGATTTCAATGTTGAAAGAAGGCTTATACAAGACAAAAATAGGTAAGATAATTACATAAGTAAGAAAAATAAATGGTTTTACATTTTGAAAAAGGAAAAAGATAGAAACAATTTTGAATACTAAACATTTTCTATTAATGAAGGGCCAAAACTCCACACTTTTAAGGTGGAGGCCCTATGTGTCCACCAAGTTGCTTTTGTACCAGGCACCATGATAGTATAAATAAATCACAAGAACCATTAGCATCTGATCTAAGAAAAATATTTTGTATTCGTTTTTAAAATTTGTCTAGGGTTTCATTCTCATTTTCTATTAATTAAAGAAAGATTTGCAAATTTGTAAACTTTAGATGACTATGTAAATCAGATGATACTCGTGACAGAAATTACAATATATGTTTATGCCAAAAAAATAGTGAATGTTAGACCTCATCAGCAAATTTAATACATGATTGAATATATACATAAATTATTTATCTACTGTCAGAATACTAGAGGGTTGAGAACAAAATTGAATAATTTCTTGACCTCATCCGCGAACCATTACTGTGATATTGTATGCGTAAGTGAATCATTGTTAAACAAATCAAATTCAGATGGAGAAGTAATTGACAATAAAACTTATGTGATTTTAAGAGATAGAGAAACTTATCTATTAACTGTGAATGTGGAGGTGGTGTCTTATCGAGTGAAACGAAACATCACTGCTGAATTATTGGAAATTAAAGATATTAATATTGAGCGAGTCTATATAAAGATGAAATGTAACGAAAGGGATATGTTAATCGGATGTATATATCTACCACCAAAATCAACCGTGCATACATACATTGACCACATGATTACAATATCATACTTGAAGGAGAGATATCCATATTGTGAATTATTAGTTATGGCGATTACAACCTTTCAAGCAGCTATCCAGAAATGACTGCGAGAATACCTTAAATAATGAAATGAAATTGAATGATTGCCAACAGTACAACGAGATTCGTAACTTTAACAATCATATTCTTGATTTGTGTTTTAGCAGCATAGATTTGAAAGTAACTGAAACTGGATGGTGTTTATCATCGACGAGGATAAACACCATCCAGCCCTGAGTATATATGTAGATATTAAGGCTAATCTTCAAACCAATAGTACACCCACCTTCGATTTCAGGAATGCAAATTATATCGAGCTTAATAGTTTCTTTTTGAGAAGTAATTGGATCGAACTTTACAAACTGGAGTCTCTGGATGACAAAGTAAACTGGTTCTATGAGAAAATTAACGAGGGAATTAGGCAATATGTTCCTGTACACACTGGCAATGAGAGAAACTATCCTTGCTGGTTCTCCAGAGAATTAATAAATAAAAGTAAATTAAAAAAGAAGGCAAATGCAAAATACAAACAAACAAAAACAAATGTCACTTACAAGTGCTTCCAAAAACTGAGATCGGAATGTAAAGAAATTGGCAAAAAATGGAAGTGAGGTGAGCAACTTATTTGCGTCATACTTTGAAAGTATCTACATAAACGATTCAAACGTTACTACATTAGAGCCTGCTACTCAGTGTGAGGGAAATCCAACCGCCACAATGTTAATCTATCCGAATTCACCATTCGTTTGATGAAGTTTTTCAACAACTTTGTAAGTTAGATGTAAAAAAAGGTGCTGGACCGGATGGGATACCCAACCAATTTCTTAGAAACTGTGCTGCTGGACTCGCTGAGCCCATAACCCACATTTTTACCAAATCACTGGAACTTGGAATTTTTCCAACAGCCTGGAAAATTGCATATATTACTCCAATACATAAATCGGGATTCAAATCCACTGTAATCAACTACAGACCAATAGCATTCAGTCATCCATACCAAAATGTTTGAAAGGAGATCTACAGCTACCAACCTCTTCGTATACGTTAACCATGTGCTTGAAGGTATAAATGAAGGTAAAGACGTTCATGCAGTTTACACAGATTTCAGTAAAGCCTTTGACATGGTAAATCACGATATACATGTAATAAACTAAGTCAATTTGGTATACAAGATAGTGAATATGGTGGTTTCATTCATATCTGACAGATATATATCTTCAGGTTCGATTAAATAGTCATATTTCATCTGCATACAAAGTAACATCTGGTGTGCCGCAAGGCTCACACTAGGACCAATACTTTTCATCATTTTTATAAATGATATCGGAGATAAATTAAAATCAGAATACTTACTATATGCTGATGAATTGAAAATCTTTAGAAAAATAGTTGGTGAGGACGATGTTCACATTCTTCAACAAGACATCAACGAACTTAATAAATGGTGCAAGAAAACAAGCTTATATTAAATACTAATAAATGTGTGGTATTGAAGCATATAGGGTCCTTGGATTCACACTCAGATGATTGGGAGTCATGATTGACAACAAAATAAATTTTTCGAAACATGTGGACAAGATTACATCAGTGGCATATAGGGTCCTTGGATTCATACTCAGATCAGGAAGAGAATTAAAATTTAACCTTTCGAAGATGTCTACGATAAATATGATATTGATAGTTTTTCAAGTCGAAAAAGTTGCGGATCTGATGATAGATTTATCAATGGACAAATCGATTGTCCTGAGATATTATAATTATTTGTATTTATATGCCCAAAGCCAGGTTTGAGATCTGGTAGATTGTTAACTGGTTAAATCTACTAAAATTATGTACTTCATGGCCAAAGAACAGAATAGCGAATCTTGTAAATAACATTGCCTGGCATCGACTTCTTGGATTTTCCATATCAAATTTCTTATGAACATTAGAAATATACTTGCTAACTGAATGAAAATGTTAATTTCAGTGCTCGATAACACACATATATGTATACTATAAACAATTTATATTGTATTTATATTATATTCATATTTGTATTTTTATAATAATGTTACTTATTTAAATGTATAAAGCCGATTGGCGTAAATAAATAAATATCTACTTGGATGTCTGAGAGATGCCATGTGCCTAGGATGCAGCATCTCCTGGATAGCCAAGATGCCCTAATGATGCTGACTATGGCCTATGGACCCATAGCCATAATGACGCTGACTATGGAAGCCTACAATTCATGATTGAATTTATTCAAATAAACTGAGTAATAACAAAAGATTTCAATTGGAATTCAAAAGAAGATTAAGAACTCTGCAGAACAGGACCAATAAGACAGTGAAGAGAAGTAGCCAACAAGTAAATAGAGAGAAAAAGTAGGAAAATAAAAATATTAAGATAGAAAGGTGACAATGAAAAAGTGTGGATCTTAAGATGACAATTCAGAGAGCACAAAATAATACAACAAATTCAAACAAATTCACCTTAAATTTGTGGCACAAATTGAGTTCTGTTTGGTTGAGATTTTGTACCAAAAAAATTATTTTGAATGGGGGAAATCATTAATTGAATTAATTGGAATGGATGTGTTTTGCTACTTTGCATGTGCAAACCGCTGTTTTTCAATTGTTATTGATCAGTGATATATCTGGATGTGTCAAATGCGGCTGTCATTAATCCCAGAAGCATAGTGAATGTTTTATCCCAGGTGATGATTCCTTTCCCTGCTGCATTTCCAA
This sequence comes from Teleogryllus oceanicus, assembly GCA_964035755.1. NCBI lineage: Eukaryota > Metazoa > Arthropoda > Insecta > Orthoptera > Gryllidae > Teleogryllus > Teleogryllus oceanicus. Next base: position 11,933,139 of record CAXIVR010000009.1, read on the forward strand.
ATTCCTGATGTTACAACTATACTTTCAAACTCAGTGCATCATTGCTTACGATATAGTTGTCATTCAATGAGGAATGTACACTTTACATATGCCACTTCAAAACAGCCAAGTTTTGCATCTCTAGGACCCATTTTTCCACAGCAGCATTTTTAATGCTGTAGGTCACTAATATAATAACATTAGTAAGTTAAGTGTTAAGCCTACCGAATAACATACTTACCAAATGTCTTAATTGGTTTGAGGTTACATCTTACATTGTAAGTATTATGTTGCAGGATGAATTTTTAAGAACTTAGATTCACACTTTTATGGTCTTCAATGATGGAAGAGAGACTTGTTAGCTTGGAGCCATCATGCTAAAGCAGTACTTTATCTCAGTGTGTTAGTAAAACAATTTGAGGAACAAAAGTGTGGAAATTTGAATTTTAGTGCAGGTAGCCTAAAATAGTGTGTTTGTAAAATGATTTCCCTAATTTAGGGAGAGGTTTTATATTAAAACATTAAAATATTATCTAATTATTTTTAAATTAAAGTGATTATGTGTAACTAAATAGAAATATTTTTCATTAATTTTTTGATCGAATCTGTAAGATTATGAAGAAAATATTCAAAACAGACCTATATTCTAGAATCCATATCCATGAGGTCTTGTGAACAACTTGATTTCAAACATTTTCACATCTATGCATTCTTCCTTCACTCAAGAATTGTCCCCAATCTTCTTATTAGGTATAGTCAACTAATTCTGACTTCATTTAACACAAATTTTAATATGTAACACAAATAAAATGAATACAAATTGTTTTTATGGTAATATAATTTAATTTTACTCAAGCAAACATTACAGATGTGTTACAGGGAGGAGAGGGGTTATTAAAAATACTTAACATTAATGTTAAGTAATTATGGAAGGCCCCAAATACACTAATGGTTTGTAATCCAACTTAACTTACACTGGTGAATATTTTTTATATCTCTTTTATTTCATTTCCCACTAAAAGTTTTTAAAACAGATGTTTAAATGAGTATCCTTTGTGTTTTCACATTAAGAATCTCAAGTAGGCCTAATAATTATTTTTATTTAATGAATTTAAAACTTAATTTCTATCCTAAAATCTCTCTTCCAAACCTCCAATTGAGTTGCTCTACCCATAATTAAGCAGCCAATGAGGTATCTTTCCACTTCTGGATGTTGGCAGTCAAACAAGGGTTGTTTCAAGAGATTGGTTGTGGACAAAAAATTATTGCAATTAGAAAAAAAATTTCTCATTTCCCCTAACATTCATAGAACCATAAGTGTTCACCCAGTGATGTAATTACAGGGCGCAATGTTAAACCTGTACATATTAATTTTTAAATTCTGTTTTTGAATAGTAATGAAATAAATATATGTTATTGCAGCAATTTATGACAGATTTCTGTAACACATATTAAAATCATACGTTTCTTAGAAACATGGAAATAAAGGCCCATAAAATCAGGTTTTAGACTTCCCTCTAATTATGGTGGGGACAAGTTTTGCAAGATGGGGTCATGAATAACGATTCTTAATCAACATTTCACAAACTACTACTCCTTTTTGAACTTCTATTAAATTTTTGAAGATTTCACTCTTCTGGGTACCCTTTCTCTGTAAAATAGGTGGTCAGATATATAGAGCAGTTACAGGAAACTATGTAAACTTAAATTGAAAGAATAGAAATAATATTTCATGATAAAATTAATGTGACTATATGCTTATGTGCTTTCATAATGTACATAAAAAAATGTTCTTTCATTTAGAATGATAGGCATTTATTTTCCTTATTTACAAACTTATCCATGTGCAAAACTTGACTTCCATTTTATTTTGATATAAACACGATGTTCATAATCTATGTCATAACCAGCAACTTATATTTCATTTGTCTTAAATTTCTTTGATGATTCTTTGACATTCTGGAAGGAGCCTACAAAGTTTCCAATCCTTGAGGACTAAGTTTCCAAGAACTGAACACCTCTGCTACAGGAACACTTCAATCATCTGATGGCTGAATTGGGTGTGATGCCATTGCAGGAGCTGATCAGATGTAGGGTACAGTATGTGAACGACACTCCCAATAAAGCATGTCACATCCACTTCGCCGTGAACCTTCATCAGGATGATCTGTAACTACCCAAATATTCGCAGCCTAATGAATAAACTTGTTTCTCTTCCTTCCTAGGATATCAATTGTTTAAATTTTATTTTCATTACTGAATCTTGGCTTAAACCTGAGGTGAGTTCATCTGAATTTATTGATACTTTTTTGATATTTTGCACTGCTACCATCTGATGAAACATGCTGGCAGAGTTTTTATTACTATTAGTAACTAGTGTTGTACAAAATGGCACAGAGTTTCTCGTAGTAAATTTTTCAAATCTCCTTGGTGTGGACTGGCTTGATGGTATTGCTCCATGCCTTGCCAGCTGCCATCTAATGCTGCCACATTTCAAAGTACATTATTTTTATTTTGGCAATTTTTCGGTTTCCTAATAGTAGAACCGAAATATTAATTTAAGAATCACTTCCTTTATTATTTCAATAGTGTACATACCTTTTGCAGCTCTCACATGCCACCAATCTTTTATAATGAGGTCTCTAAAGAAAGAGAATTTCACGGATATGATGAATTGAATTTTGACTTTCAAAATGAGAAATACTGGTTGAAAAATATTCTCTAATCTAAATGCCAACTGCCATCCATCGTCGCCAAAAGTACATTTTTTTCACATTTTCTCAAATTTTCGGTTTCCTTATAGTAGAACCCAAATATTACTTAAGTATATTAAAGAAGAGTAAAACCTCGTCATAAGTAGAAATTTTCATTGAAAATTTTGAAGACGTTTTTAGAAAATGGCGATTAAGCATTACCGTAAATGCAAAATTTGAAATTCTTTTTCACAGCAATCTTTTGTGTTTTCGAAAAACTTCATTTGAAGCACTTCCACTCCAAATGCAATAATGAATACAAATCGATGGAAATGTGCATATGAACGGCACGAGAGATATTTCAAAAAATTACATTTGTGTAACTGACCAAATTGTAACCAAAATGAACTTTATGACCTATTAAGCAGTGCAATTCATACTATTTATTGGAAAAGTTTGAAAAAAAAATTTGGAGGCATTTTTGACAAAATGGCATTGGAGCGTTTCTGAAAATGCGAAATTTTGATTTGATTTTAACAGAAAAATGTTGAGTTTTCGAGAAACTTTATACAACCTTATTTAAAGCACATGTACTCATAAATATAATAACAAATTGCCGGTAATGTAAATATTACATACGTGAGAGATAAGTAAAAATAATTAAATTTTTATAACTTCTGAAGAAGCAAAAATAAAGAATAAAACTAAATTGCGTTTATGTCATATAGGATACATTTTTATTATCAAAAGGAATGACCTTAATGAAAGAATATTTATGGGAACAAATTTCAATTGAAGGCAAATTCTGTCTTAAAATTTATTGTTGTTGGAAGACGCTGAAAAAAATTCAAACTTTTGCAATTTCCAAAAATTTAGAGTTAACCATGAAAATCAGACACCTAAGTATGTTTTACTATATTATTACAGCAATTTAAAGACTAAATTTGGAAATGTTTTGAGAATATTTTGAAGATGTTCGGAGGCCTCCATGTAAAGTAAATTTTAATGAATGTTTTTCAGAATTTCAAAGCTTTAACTAGAACTCTCTCTCTCTCTCTTTTGACAACTGAGTGTGCTTTCTTAAGTTTGGAAATGTGCAATAAGAAGTCCTGTTTTTAAGAGGGGCGACTGTGATCTCATTGAGAACTATTGACCAATCTTGTTACTATGTAAACTTTTCATCTTATCATAGCGTACAAATAATATTAATACTAAAAGGCATCATTCTAAATTAAAAGAAAAAATGACATTTCATTAAAATCCACCTTCTAGTTTTTAGGGACCATTAAAGAATTTTGTTCAAACAAGAAGAGAATTGAAGAAAAACTTTCTCCAATCAATTTTGTAATATGAATAAATTAGTAACTTCTAAATATAAATTAGTAAATTTAAAATAAATAAAATTTGTGTTTAAAATTTATAAATTATAATTAAATACATGAAACTCACAATTTTTTTGATGTAGACTACTTTTATTTAACATATAATGTTTAAATTCATGTGAACAGGTTTAACGTGGCCCCCTGAAATTACATCATCGGGTGCACACTTATTGTTCTATGAATATTAGGGGAAAAGAGAAAAATATTTTAAAATACAGCAATAATTCTTTGTCCACCACCAATCTGTCAAGACAAACCTTTATTTGACTGCCAACACCCTGAAGTGGAAAGATACCTCACTGGCTGTTTTTTAATAGGTAGGGTAGGCCTACTCCATAGAAGGATTGGCAGGAGAGAGATATTAAGATTGCAATTAAGTTTTAAATTCTTCAAATAAAAATATTAGGCCTACTTGAGATTTGTACTGTGAAACACAAAGTGTAATGAATCTGTTATTTAATGGCAAGGCCTACTGAAGGGCCTGCTGAAGGCATAGAATAAGTGAGATAGTTATGGTGGTCATGACAAGGGATGTAAGTTCAAGTGGGAAATCAACAAGGAGAACATGTCAAAATCTTGTAAAATACAGATTAGAAAAATTGATCTGAACTTACTAGAAAAAAAAGTGTTAGATATTAAAAATATTTGATACAGGCGATTGAGAACACTGTAATAGGTGGATATAAAGGGATTGGACTATCAAAGCACTAATTTGATTACTAACATGAACGGACGCTGATGGAAGATTAACTCACAGAAGATTTTACTGGATGTAACATAACATTAGAGACAAACAGGAGTGAACAAAGTTTAAGGAATTTGGAGAATAGGACAGGTACTGGAAAAACTTTTGAAATGTTTTTGGACACTTAAAGAAACTCAGTTAAAATGTAGATAGTATTCTTCAAGGCATTACTTTTGTGTCTATTTGATTGTTTATTTTGCTTATAATTTTAATTAATTCATTTTTGTTGTTCACATTCAAGAATTCAGTTAATTTATTATTCAAGATAATCTTTCTTGGTGTAAGCATTATTCATTTCATTTATGTTTAATTAATGCACTTTTGTTGTTTGTTCATGTTCAAGAATTCATTAAATTTAAGTTGTAATAATAGATTTCAGATTGAAAGAAAGAGAAGACATCAAATAGTAGAGTTTGTAGTGTTTTTCAAGGTTATTTTTTGTTAATGAATGGTTATTTGGTTCAAGTTAACTTTGGATTTGTTTTTTTTATTCAATATTACCTGTAAGATTATTATATTTTATAGTATACAGTCTATACAGTATTATTATCAGCCTTAATTTGTTTTTGCTGACTATTTTTCCAATCATTTCTTTTCTTCACAAATTTTAATTTTATAAAGAAAAAGGAAAATAGTACATTGTGGCACCGAAACAGAGACTTGATAATTAAAAATTATCTAATAATTGTGATTACCTGATAACTGAAATTAATTTAAATTATAATATCTTACTGGGAACTTGTGTGAATAAAAACAAATTCAAAATGGAAACTAGGAGCAAATAGATGGCATGACAGATTGGAGAAAGTTCAAACAAAGTTGTGGAGGATCATTCTGATCAGGATTTTGAAAGAACAGAAAGTAACATTGAAACAGTAAGTAATACTGATTTAATGGAAAACGCTTGTACTGAGGAAAATTTGCAGGATATGGTAGTTATAGAAAAGTATAATGGCACAATAATTAAGGGAGTTAGGAATTAAAAATTATAATAATATTGAAAATGTTACAATTAATGTTGAAGAAAATGGAACAAAATTATCAAAGATTAGAGGAAAAAATGAAACAAAATCCTCAAACAGTAGAGATAAATTCACTGAAAGTTAGAGAAATTAGAGCACAATTTTCAGAACTTAGAACAATGTTATTACGTAACGAATCATAAAATACAGCAAAATTCTTGTGATTTGAATAAAATGAATCACAATTTAGAGCTAATGGAAAGAAATGATCAAGAATTAGATAAAAGGGTAGATCAAAAGGTTTTAGAACTTAGAAATCCTATAGATAGTAAATTATGTGACATTAGTGAAGAAATTAATGATATTCAAAGAAATTGTAAAGAGGAGATTGTAATATTAAAAAAAATTACTTATTTAAATTAAAATAAAAATATTAGGCCTACTTGAGATTCTTATTTTGGAAAAACAAAGGATACTCGTATCTACATCTGCTTTAAGGACTTGTAGTGAGAAATAAAATAAAAGAGAGATAAAAATATTCATCAGTGAAAGTTAAGTTAGATTACTAACTATTTGAATATTAGGGGTCATTCCTTTACTTAATTTATATAAATTTTTAATAATTTTAAAAAAATTAAAATTTTTTTTGATATCTTTTCTTCATTTCAAATTATATATTTTCCATGGGTTAACAATAGCACTCTCAACCAAATTTTATTCTGCATCTTGTATTTATTTTTCCTCAGAAGATTATCATCTATATTTTGCTCATGTGTCTCAATTTAGTCAAACCTCAAATGGAACATCTATTTAAATGAATTGAACACAAAATTAAGTTTATTATGCTATGCGTTCAGAATTGTTTCAAATTCAGTCAGCCTTCATACTGCTTGTTGTGTATACTTCGCGAATGTTCATTCCTGGATGGCATAATATTCTGGGGAAATACATCTTATAGCTCCCAGACTTGTAGATTACAAAAAGGAATTGTACAAATAATAACCAAATCCCACCCACGTGATAAGCCTTTCTCTATTAATCTAGGAATTTTACCATTACCTTGTCTCTTGATTTATGAATCAGTGGTGTTTATCAAAAATGACAAGGGCAGGAATAAATTAAAATGCCAATGTAAATAATAAAATTGCAGTAAAAGCTCACTAAAAACATTTACATCAACACATGTACATGATTTTACAGCAATTTGCCAGATGACATTAAATGATTAAATGCAATAGAAATGTTTAAATCCCAAGTAAAATCATTTCAGATCCATAACTGTTTCTATACAATTAGAGACTATACTGAGTATCACAAGAAAAGTAACATTAATTTTAACAGTGATATTTAATGTATTATTTACCATTTGGACTGTATAATTCTGAACAATCTGTAATAAGTATTGCACCCAATCTTCTGGGTCACTGAAGTTGGTACCCAAGCTTGGGTCACTGTTTCAGTGACACAAATTATCAAGTTCATGTAATCTGAAACTTAAATAATGTCTTTTTTTTACAAATGAAAAATTATTTATACTTTCACTTATTTAATGTAATATACTGTGTATTTTAAGGTTTTATACGAAAACCAGTCATCTCCAAATTCTAATTCTTATTAAAAACAATAAACAATTAGTGATGTTACATAATAGTGATAGACTATTTTGTAAATACTCATATTATAATATAAAAATTTAAAAAGCCCCTTATGCCACATGAGAATTGAATAATTTAGTTTTTTGTCTTGTAAAATTAGTTTCCATGGAGATGACTGGTTTTGGGACTCATCTATTCAAATACTTTCTAGCCTTACAAAGTAAGGCGAGGAAGTAAAAATGTTTCTAGGCAAATTCTATAGAAATGAGGAAATAAGAGAAATTGGATTATCATCAAAGAAAACCACTCATTTTTCAAAAAATCATATTATTATAGAAAGGGTCATAACAGTATAAAAAAATCTTTAACAAATCTTGGCAGCCAATATTTTCTATAAAACTGGGGCAGTCCTTTTAAAAAGTTTCTATTAAAACTGTGGCGGTCCTCTTTCAACATTGTGAATGTATTTGACGAGGTCAACAACTCTGTTGGAATATCCATACTCATTATCGTACCTGAAACATGAAAAGTATACAGATAAGAAGTTCAAATAAATTAATATATTAACATAGGATACAATGGTAGTTTCAAATAAATATTAATAAGAAAAGAAAATCATTCAAAATACAACATTGTAATTTGAAAAAATACTGTAATACTTTCAGTGATAAATAAGAGGGTCTGAGTAAAAGAAATTTTATTTTGCCTATAGAAACTCTTCCAACTAGAAAAAAATATATTTTGCCATGTGTCTCATAAATTAATATTTTGAATAAAATATGTTTGAATAGACTTAAGGTTGTATTATGTTAATTGAGAAGACCGAAGACTCGGCTCTTTAGGTTTGACAAAGACGCCAACTTGTTTCTTTCTTTAAATTTTCTCCTGGTATAAATAATGTTTCTAGTCACATTTTCTATGAACTCTATTTTTAAAGATTACAAAAAATTGCAAAAGCGCATTGTTGACAATAAAGGTTTTTTCTTAAATAAAATCTATTCTAAAAATCCTATCTTTACATGAGATCATGTAGAATTTTTTGAAAAAACAAGTAGTTTTCGTGTAATTTCTACTTGAAGTTAATGTAATTTATATAAATGTTTTTCTTAAAGACGCCTCCAAATTTTTTCTATTATTTTTTTTAAAACAATGGTGCAATCTCATTTTAAGTTTCTGAACTTTCCAAAATTCCAAATGTTAGAAGTAATTCTAGAGAGCGTGTGTTGTAGAACTATAAGTTTATGTCGAAAGGTCGCTGATTTCCTAATGATTTCCTAACTTTACTACGTACGTAGTAAGACGATAAAGTAAAAAAAAACTCTTAACACCTTCTTGAAGTGTGCAAAATCTTTGACCCCGGTAATTAAGCTGATAAGTCAAAAAATTAATTTTGGGTGAGCAAAAATCACTGTCAACTGAAGTAAATCAGGATTAATGATATTCAAACGAAACTATTTGTGCGTAGGTTTTGTTTGAATATTATTAATCCCGATTGAACAAAAGAAGGTGCTGTTTTTTTTTGCTCACCCATAAAATTAAGTTTTTTTGACTTATCAGCTTATTCACCGGCGGAGTCAAAGAAATATTGCGGAATATAGTCGTACCAAGAAATAAGCTTGACAAACTGCCTGTTGAGCGCCATCCCGGCCTTGGCGTCGAAGACGGACGAGAAGGTGCTGCTGTAGAAGTCGCTGGACACCACCTCCTCCTCCGTGTAGCCCATGATGCCCAGCAGCGGGCCCTCCGCCGCCTCGCGAATGCGCAGTTTGATCTCGTCGTAGGAGGCTTCGCGCGCCAGCCTGCGGCCGAAGGAGCAGGTTCAAGCACCGTGGGCAAATGTTCTCTCTTAAGTATAACAGTTCATTAAGAAACGATGATATATTGGCAGGTATTAATACAAATTACATTGACTTTGATTTTTCGTGTTTCCGGGCGCGTCAACTGAATTGGTCATTAGTCCCGTAAGTGTAGTGCATGCTTTTCCTCGGGAGATGGCGGTGATCTTCCCCTGCTGGATGGCGAGTTCCGGCGCCGACCTACCGTCAGCTAGTGGGGTTTCCCCTAACCAGGACTCTCCCAGCAGTGGGGCACCGCCCCAGCCGAAACAAGCTCTAAGCTCCCGAAATATGTGGTAGTGTGTGTGTGTGTGTGTGTGTGTAAGGGGAGAGGATATGACAAGGAAGAGGAAGGAAAGATCGCGCGAGGTCCGTGGCCCGTTTGGTAGGGTACTGCTCCGGCATTCGCGTGGTGTGAATCAGAGAAACTACGGAAAACTACCGATCAGAGCAGCCGGCCGCTAGAATTCTACCCCAGACAGCGAGTGAATTCGATGTAGCTATCTAGTTAACAATTCTGGCGACATCGGGGCTGGAACCTAGGACCTCTCGGTCAGAGGCACTGCAGTGATATCTGTTGATTTCTTGTCACCTCTCCCGGCGGATAACCAAGATCGACTCTCCCATTACTCGCAGTGACACTATTTCCTAAGTAGGGAGTTCCTCCTTCCGCGTTTGTCCCTACTATTTCCCGGTCAAATCCATGGTGTGACAGTTGCAACATTAAAATGTGTGTTAATTGTTGAGAAGTTACGAATTTTAATTTCATTAACCTGGAAACAATACCTGATTTATAACCTCACTAACTAAATTATTTTCTACCAATTATTTAATAATTATTAAAAAAATAATTTCACAGGGTTACGTGTGTGATAGAAAATTTTTTTGATTTCTGTATCTGCCTTCCTTGTTTCGCAGTACCTGTTTGAATTTCGAAGATGTTATACATAAAACCGGAGGGAAACTTATAGTTTTATAAAATTGGTATGACTACATTTTTGCTCAGAATGTACTGAAAGAGGATTATTGGACAATAATGGGAAGTACTTCAGCTCCGGTACAAGTTAGCCAACGTGTGAGAAATGAATGAGAATCGTTTCTATATATTTCTCACCGACCTCGCCTTTGTTTTTAATTTTTTTATTTTTTATAATTTGTTGCGTCTACAACTTGACGCAACGCGTCTCCAAGCCCCTTAAGTGGCGTTGAGCGCTTTGCGCTGGGGAGTAATCCTGCATTAACTTTTCTAATGTCATGTCACGTCAAGTTGCAGTCAGTTGTCTAGAGGACCGCCAGATAGCATCTCCGCGTACGCGCCTCCTGCTACGCGCTCCTGCGTCACTATCCAGCGGCCAGAATTGGGAAGGAATAAGGACAGGGAGTAGGGTTTAGGACACTTCATAGGGGTTTGACTAGCCCTTGTGAATCAGCCAAACTCGATTTGTTGGAACAAATTTGACATGAAATTCGACGGGAATCGAACCCGGACCTCAGTGATGAAAGGCTAGCGACTTCGCTATGTGTAACGAGGGAGCTCTAATACTCCACGAGTGAGCCTTCAATATGATTTGGCAGAAATGAGTGTCAAAGTAAACTCTCACGAGACTGAATGCTACATACCTGCAGGTGAGGTCAACGACGGACACGTCGGGCACCGGCACTCGGAAGGCCATGCCTGTTAGCTTGCCCTCCAGCGCCGGGATGACCTTGGTGACCGCTTTCGCAGCCCCGGTCGCAGCCGGGATGATGTTCTGCTGGGCACCTCTCCCGTCACGCCAGTGCTTTGGGGCGAGCAGAAAATTATTGGAAAGCATAATACCATAAAGCGCAGATCTTATTACAATGTTACATTGATGTAATACTAGTTGGACATGTAGGAACATTGAACACTATACAGGTGTCTCACCAACTATGGACCACCCCCATTACTTCTAAACGGTTCAGGATATCGAAATCCAGTTTTTGCTGAACGATGTGGAATCATGCGGTGCTAGTAGTGTTCACAGACGGACGGACGGACGGCTAGATGGACGTTATGAAATAAAACCCCTTTTTTGGAATCAGGGGACCCCAAAACGTGTATATCCGTTGAAAATTCGAAATCGATTTTCTGCAGCATTACATAACTTTCTTCATACTACGTATATATGTACTACGTATACGAGAAAGTAAAAATATCCTCAGAGCTCCGAAAGGGCGATCTTCTAGACGTTTTAGAAGAGAGAAAAGCAAAATGAAATCGTTTCTCAGCAAAATGACATTAGAAACATTTGTTCATATAATTGGAGAGAAGGCGGTTATTTGTTTTTCCATCTGAAAAAAACCCTCATGTATACAAGTACTTGTCATGTATACTTGTACATACTCACACTCTCTACTCCTAGAGACAGATTTTAGAGACATATAACAACAATAAGTTATCTGACATTGAAAGAACTAATGAGCGATATTGTAAATACCACTGTAATATGTAAATTGTAGTGTTCTGCCACCAGATTGTATAAACCTACCTGCAGAAATAATAAATATCTAATAATATAGTAAAAATATACTAAATAAAATTTTTAGTCATTAAAGAATTATGGGATTCTCACGGATTATATAACCGTGAGACTTTTGGTCTTTCCACACGAAAATGCTGCCAGTTGCTTGTTACATATCCATTGAGACTGCTGGGCAGCCTTGGATGAGGATCTGAGCGACTTCTTACCTTTCCACTGGGGCCGTCCACAGTCTTCTGCGTTGCGGTGGTTGCGTGGATGGTAGTCATGAGCCCTTCTACCATCCCGAAGTTCTCGTTTATCACCTTGGCGAGCGGTGCCAGGCAATTGGTGGTGCAAGATGCGTTGGAGACCACGTTCATGTTGGGGGTGTACATGTCGAGGTTGACTCCGACCACAAACGTTGGGGCGTCAGCACTGGGCGCCGATATAACCACCTTTTTGGCTCCTCCTTCCAGATGCGCCTGCCAACGTTCACACGAAGTGTTTAGTTTACTTGTATGAGTAGTGTGAATGTGTGTATTTACACAAAGTGTAAAATAAAACTACAGATTGATGTGGTTGAAATAGGTTTGTGGAAAAGTATATTGATTGATTTTGTCGTGTTTCCGGGCACGTCAACTGCTTTGGTCATTAGTTCCGTTAGTGTAGTGCATGTTTTTCCCGGAGATGGCGGTGATCTTCCCCACTGATGGCGAGATCCGGCGCCGACCTACCGTCGGCTAGTCGGGTTTCCTAACCAGGACCATACCACCAGAGGGCACCGCTCCAGCCGGGAAAAGCTCCAAGCCCGACCGGTCTCCCGGGATATGTGGTAGTGTAGTGCATGTTGGTGTAAGTGTGTGTGTAAGGAGAGGATAGGACACGGAATGGGAAGGACAGATCGCGCGCGGTCCGTGGCCCGTTTGGTAGGGTACTGCTCCGGCATTCGTCTGGTGGTGATCGGAGAAACCACGGAAAATTACCGATCAAAGCAGCCGGTTGCAGAATTCTTCTCCAGACAGCGACTGAATTCGACCTAGCTGAAAAGCTAGTATTGAAAATTCTGCCGCCGTCAGGACTCGAACCTAGGACCTCCCGTTGAGAGGCGCTGCAGTGACATCAGTTGATGCACTGATCTACCGCTCCGGTTAAGTATTTATATGTACTACAGTTTAATAAAAAGAACTTTGTAGGTTCCCAACATTCAAGTATCACATTTATACAGATATTTTATTCATTGTGCTATCAGAAACAAAAACAATGTTTAACCTAAGAACTCTCAGCCAAACACATGTCTGTATTAAAGATTTTGTCTATGTTTCAAAGTCAACGACTTTCAACCTGAAATTCCAACAGCTCAAAAACAAATAAGGAGTTGAAGTAAACAGCTATAAAAGAGAATAGGTTTACATTTTTGGGTAGAAATACAGTAAACAACTAGCAGCACATTGACACTCAAATTATTGAAACTAACATAAGAACCGCAAACTTAAAGGGAGATTATCAGTTCAAATCTTTAAGCGAAATCATTCAAGAGACTTGAAAAGAACATGTTGATAATGAAAATAGGTGTGAAATAAAAAAGTTGCCCTTTGGAAGCATACAAACATCTACAACAAAAAATGCTTGTTCAAATACCCAAAGTTAAGACTACGACTCGGTGATCGAATCGGAGTTCCTATTGGGGGCTAAATCTATCATTTTAAACAGAGAGAGAAAATGTTTTTGATATGAAGCCAGCAGAACACGGTATTTTAAAGAAACGAAGAGAGACAAGCGTGGGAATGGTACAGTAAATGTGTATTATTTTCCATACAGTTTGTGGAGGTTTGTTATTTGGAATCTGCTGACTTACTGCCGCTTTGGTTGCGTCTGTGAACACTCCAGTGGACTCCACGACGTAGGATGCTTGATGTTTATTCCATGGAATCTTCTTGGGATCCTTTTCGTTGTATACAGCAATGGGCATTCCTGCAAAATAAACACTGAGTGTCATTAATTTCTTACGCTACTACATAAAAATTTATATCATATCTTTGAACATAATGTGTTTTCTAGAAACCTAATTTTCAACAAGTCGAAATACTAACGTATGTCATACTGACATAAAATGACATTTAATCTTAGAAAAACCCATACGGGGAGTTGTATCTCGGAATATTTCCAATCGAGCAAGGTATATATTATTAATACTGTAAAAAATGTAATGAACTATGAGTCTGTGGTCACTAGACTGGGGAATTTAGTAGAGAGAGGGAAGATTAAATGTTCAAGTTTAAAACCAGTTGTGGTCGGCTAACAAACATATGGAGCACTGCTATGCCAAACGCGACCACAAGAGTGTAACTTGTTCTTATTTAACTCCCGCTGTATTTTAGATCTTGAACCATAGTGCATTTAATGGTTCGAAGAACATACTGTACTTTATTAGTTATACTAGCTCAGCGTGGCGCCATCGGCGGGTATTTTGATGTTAAAAAATGTTATTTGAGATTTGCAAGTTCATAATAAAAATAAAACATAAACACATTACAGTTGGCCGGCTCGTTTATTTTCGATCAAAAAAGTTACAAGAAAACGTATCGATTAAATTACTTTTTACAAATTGTTTAAATTTTTGCTTCATTGAAAAATTATATTTAGTTACAGTCAATATGATTAATCAAATAGCGAAGTTTCTTGTAAATGCCGGAAAGAGAATGCAGAAATTCCCTTGAGTTCTCGTAAGTGCATTAAAACACTCAAAAACACGTGTTTTTCTAGATTTTTTTCAGAATATCCTAGAAGAACAGGCTAAGAATTGTGTCAATAGATTTGTTATGTCAAGAGGAAGCTAATGAGCACTGATGACCTATCTGTGCTGCAAGTCACCTCTATAGCAGATCACCTGCTCATGTGCTGCCTACCAATAAACAGTTTTCAGAGAACTTTCTTAGACTTCTATGAATTAACTCGAAAATTCTAGCCGGCGGCGCTAGCCGAATTCGTTTACTATGCTCCGTGAAGTCATGAAGGTTAAGCGAATTCGAGACTCGCGGGTTCCTGGATGGGTGACCGGCCAGGGACCCCGGGATCTAACGGCGTCTAGCCCCTGGCCGAAGCGATAAAAGGCACTGACTGCGACGTGACGAGACTTGACAAATATAGTAATTATTGAGTATAGTAATTACTCAGTAACGGAGGATTACTTCAGAAAAAAGCGCTCAACGCCCGACAAGGGTTAAGAGACGCGTTGCATCAACAATGACGCAACAAATTAAAAAAAAGAAGTAAGTTTCTCGCCAAGAGATAAAGTCGCGACGAATGACACCCCATGTGTCTGGATTGGTGGTTGGGTAGTGGTCTAATTGTGAGTGACACTCCCAGGTCACTAGACCGGGTAAGGAAAGATTGGTTAATTAAGTATTAGTTATTAAGATTAAGTATTGGTTGCTTCGTGTATGAGTAAATAATGATGAATTGTTTTAACTATTGTGAAAGAACTCGAAAGAAACAATACTTTGATAAATTTCAAATAGTTCGTTATTATCTTAAGATTCCAATTGAATTGAACAATATTTTGAAATTTGTTGAAACTATCATGGAGAAGTGATATAATGGCGTAGTATAAGCGATTGGATGATTCACGTACCGTTGATATACAATAAACCATCTTTACTTTCCACGCTGCCTGGAAATGGGCCATGGGTGGAATCGTACTTAAATAAATATGCCATGTAGTCTGGGTCCAAAAACGGATCGTTCACGCACACAACCTGCATCAGAAAGCAAATGCGAGGGTATTATTTTCTTTGAGACGTTGGAAATCACCGCAAAAAATATATCTAACAGATACTCTATGAGGCTTCTTTATTGAAAACATGTTACTCAAAACTATCATTTTCTTCTCTTTTTCTTAACGCAATGAAAACGCTATAAAATTGCTTACAATTTCGATGAGAGAGCGGAAAATCTTAGTTGTTCAACCGAAAGCAAAGTAAAACAAATTTTACACTTCAAATTTAATTATCCAAATATAATTTCCAAATGTTTAAGTTCTGTATTTGAAACAAAACATGTTTTTCCTCCAGCTTAATGACTTTTTAGAATGTTTCTTAATATGTTTGGGTAAAAGAATTTCGTTCAATTTCCAAGAATAAATGCTATAGTAGTAATTAATCTTTAATATAATAGTAATGATAAACGTTTCTTATTATTCATTAAATTTACCTGTATTACCAATTAATTTAAGTCCCAGGCGAGTACAGGCGAGCCTAAACATCAAGACAATATCCCTGTGCTCGATGGGAGAGGATGGTCTGTGCATGGCTCATGCTGTTGCGGTTTAAATGAGGTGGCTACACACATGTACAGTGTAAATAGTGTTTAAATGATTTCATGGGTTGTGTGTATAAGTGTATTTATATATATAGTGTTCGGCATCAAAGTTGCAGCCGTTGTTGAAATGATGTCGATGCAAAGTTGCAACCGCTGTTAAAATGATGTCGATGCATGTATAGTGTGAATAATTTTTATATGAATTGATGTGTAATGTTTATAAGTGTATGTATTGCTTAACTGTAAATAATCGATTGATTAATTTTATTATGTTTCCGGGCGCGTCAACTGATTTGGTCATTAGTCCCGTTAGTGTAGTGCATGTTTTTTCTCGGGAGATGGCAGTGATCTTCCCAACTGGATGGCGACATTCGGTGCCGACCTACTGTCGGCTAGCATGGTTTTCCCCTAACCAGGACTTTCCCACCAGCGGGCACCGCCCCAGCCGGGACAAGCTCTAAGCTCCCGATCGGTCTCCCGGAATATGTGGTAGTGTAGTGCATGTTAGTGTGTGTGTGTGTAAGGAAGAGAGGAGAGGACAAGGAAGAGAA
Organism: Teleogryllus oceanicus; assembly: GCA_964035755.1. Taxonomy (NCBI): domain Eukaryota; kingdom Metazoa; phylum Arthropoda; class Insecta; order Orthoptera; family Gryllidae; genus Teleogryllus; species Teleogryllus oceanicus. Next base: position 11,949,681 of record CAXIVR010000009.1, read on the forward strand.
AGGACAGATCGCGCGCGATCCGTGGCCCGGTTGTTAGGGTACTGCTCAGTCATTCGCCTGGTGTTGATCAGAGAAATCACGGAAAACTACTGATCAGAGGAGCCTAGAAATTTCCTCCAGACAGTGACTGAATCCGACCTAGCTGAAAAACTAGTGCCGAAAATCCTGCCGCCGTGGGGAGTGGGAACCTAGGACCTCCCGGTCAGAGGCGCTGCAGTGACATCCGTTGATGCACTGATCTACCGTTCCCGGTACACTACTGTAAATAATGTTCGTAAGTTAGGATGTAAGGCAAAGTAGATTTAGATTAGTCTGTAAGCTAGGCCTCATGTAAATAGAATTTAAGAATAAATATTGTATCACTAGCTTGTGCTACTGCCCCACCCGGGCGTCCTTGGCCAGCGTGGCGCGCAGCACGAGGCGGCCGATGCGGCCGAAGCCGTTGATGCCCATGATGGGCATGTTGGCGGAGGCGCCCATCTTGATGGTGCCGCCCAGGGTGATGCCCGTGCCCACGGTGCCGCCCACGTTGATGGCCCCGCCCACGGGCATCATGCCGGTGGCGCCCAGCACGGCGCCCTCCACCGCCACCCCCGGCGCCGGCCCGTTCATCTTGGCGGCCTCTCACGCCCACTCCCCTTCGGAATCAAAGACAAGCTTGAATAAACACAGGAAGTAGGAAGTCCTTTTCCTTATATTAGCGATATGTAATAATTGCTTTACAGTTTTTGTCTGATAAGCTTAGATTTCCGTGGAAAGATTTTCATGTACATTTTCGATTTGGTTGCAGCCTGTACATTACTGCAACTTTTTGTTCATTTCCAATTGATTGATTTTTTCGTGTTTCCGGGCGGGTCAACGGCGTTGGTTATTAGTCTCGTAAGTTTAGTGCATGTTTTTTCTCGGGAGATGGCGGATGGCGAGATCCGGCGCCGACCCACCGTCGGCTAGTGGGGTTTCCCCCTAACCAGGACTATCTCACCAGCGGGGCACCGCCCCAGCCGGGACAAGCTGTAAGCTCCCGACCGGTCTCCCGGAATATGTGGTAGTGTAGTGCTTGTTAGTGTAAGTGTGTGTGTAAGAGGAGAGGATTGGACAATCGCGCGCGGTCCGCGGTCCGTTTTGTTAGGGTACTGCTCCGGCATTCGTGTAGTGTTGATCGGAAAAAACACGGAAAACTACCGATCATATCAACCGGCCGGTAGAATTGTCCTCCAAACAGCGACTGAATTCGACCTAGCTGGAAAGCTAGTGTCGAAAATCCTACCGCCGTGGGGAGTGTAACCTAGGACCTCCTGGTGAGAGGCGCTGCAGTGATATCGGTTGATGTATTGAGCTACCGCTCCCGGTGGCATTTCCAAGATTTGACACACTGCTGTAGACTCAGTAAGTCATTGCCGCCATTTGTGAACACTGAGATCACTGAAATTCTAACAGGTAGCTGACGGTCTGAGGTTCTAATGGACTAAAATAGGGTGCGGTTACAGAGCCACGTGCGATACAGCACTGTCGCAATACGCAGCCCAATTCTGTCGAAACAAATTTGGATTTTTCTTCTTTGTACACGACAAATATTGTCCCCCCGCTAATAGAACTTTCACAGCTTCGACTCACTAGACGTACAACCTTCTGGACGTTACAGAAGAAGAGAAACCATCAAGAAACTGGTGTGCACTCTATTGGACAGGTTTTTAAATCTCGAGTTTCACAGAGAAAATAAATAATTTAAATGATATAAGTTATGTTAACTTTTAGGATTGAATTTTTTTGGTTTCGTAAAGGATATAAACGCACGCACAAATCATTAATAGTTTACAAAATTAGAGACAAAATCGCACAAACACTGAAGTTAGTAACAGGTCTAAAAAAACCTCGATTTAAGTCGTCATTTCATGAACAACGAACTTTTGTCTGAACTTTTAAATAAAAATACAATGTGTTTGATGAATTAATAGCTTACAACTAATTCATTAAAGGTAAATATACAATTGTATTCATGAGATTAATTGAAATAGGTTTCACTAATGGCTTTAGGTAGTAAAAACGCTGTTGAACAAAGCCACACGAAATGGTTTTCTAAAATGTAGCACGGACACTGCATAGAAAATAGCAAATAAAATACCCTCTTATAACACTTCAAAACATGCATGTTTTAACAAAAAGTGTCTCTACAAATATTGCAATAACATAGTATAGCTGACTACATAAAGCTAATACTACATATACGTTCTACTACCAATCATATCAAATAGTTGCTCTCCCATAAGGCAAAACGTGAACATCAAATATTATTGGCGGGTACCCTCTTCCTTGGAACCTTACTAGCGCATGATATCAACTGTGTTCTAAGCAGTGATGCACTGATAATAATAATTGAATAGAGTCATGAAGTATGAGAGTCGGTGTAATTTCACAATCAAATTGTGCATTTTTCAGTCAAAATCGAAACTGTTATATATTTTTTGGATTTTTCCCGTGTTCCTGGATATCTATCAAAACCATTAACACCCCTCATATGGCCGTTGTCTTCATTGTTTTTTTTCAATTTCTGCGTGCATTGGAAATTAGTAATACAGATTTTTTTATCAGCAATAATAGTCTTCAATTATTTTTCTTGCTGCAATATTTTTTTAATTTTCCTCTGTAACTTTCCCTTGGTTCCTAATTCACTTCTACTGCATAGATGCTTTTTCAACTTTGCTTCCAACGAAATTTCACTCCCGGACAATTTTGTTCTATTTCTTTTCTCCGTGTAGCTTTCCTTTCTGTACCCATAATTATTTCACTTCGAATTTTTTAATTTAGTGCACTTGGACCTACTATTTTTAAACATTTGAATGTTGCAAAGTATGATCTTTTTTTTTTTTGAAACTCTTGGCATTCCTAAATATATGTTTTGATTAGCATTATGATAATTATGGGTGACATTTAGAAAGATCCCAACTCCATGTTACTTTCCAATCTTCGAGAATAATATTGCATTTTTGAAATAAAATGTCATATGTCGATTTCACGATGCCGCATGGTGACTTCATTCCAAACATGAATTTCAATTTTGAGTTCTCGTAGTTCTCGTAGAACTGAAACATTTTTCCGCACTGAGTCGCAGGTCACGATTGGGTTCAGAACTTTCAATATTTTACTTCACTGACCTGAAATAACTTCATGAAAATGTTGAAATTATTAAAAACTTACAGTTTTACTTTCACTTCTGCAAATAACGACACAAATATTAAAACTTGTTATAAATATTCCAAGGTTTGACATGAATGTGTCAAGCTCTAATAGCAAAGTAGTTATCGAAAAAGACATCCACACTATCAATAACAAATACACATTACAGACAGTTCTGGATATATCGTGTTAAGGCAACAGGTTTTCACGAAGTATTCTCTGCAATGGAACATTAAATCAATGTCTATCTTTAAAATCACATCAACATCTACTAATATATCTTGTATTACACGACAATTCCGTTTTAAAAGATTCAACAGACAGGCTTAGAAAAAGAAACTGCACGAGCAATTTAAAAGTAAAAATACCTGTCACACCAATTTATTTTTTCAAATATATTAACATTTATACATTCATTATATTTTTACATACTGTAGTAAATGTTGCTGTCTCTTCTATGTAGGAAGACGAATGTATTTATTGCTAATTACTTTTAAGAAGAAAGTGTTACATACCAAATAAGCAGAAATATTTGCGAATTGTGCACTTGATTAAATTTAATATACTTTCAATTTTTAATGTTCTAAAGTTTTCATTGAATTAATTTCAAATACCAAACAATATTGACTGTTTTTTGTCGATTTATTTGTAACTATGGAAATAGATTGTGTATTCTTGGTGAGATTGCTTAACGTACATTTTTTGCAATTAAAAATGAACAGCAAGCATGTACATTGGCTACATTTATACAACTGTCAATACATAAAGTTCAAAGTTTCTGTTGTGTATTAAGTGTATTTTATAAAACGGTTAAACTATTCAAAATCACTCTCAACACACGTTAAATATTAAAAATAGTGACCTTTGATGTTTTGAAAATTTTTCTTTTCGAATGCATTTATTTGACAAATGGAATACATTAATTATAATTTAACGTAAAAAAAAAAAAATGTTAGAACCGAATTATGAAAATTTTTTTGTTGCATATAGTAGATTATTGTACCACAGACTTGACCGACTATTCATGAATTACTTTGCATTAGTGCTGACATAAGATGCAAAAGAGAAAGTGTGATCACACTCCTGTTTCACATGTTTGGCCACTCGAGGGCTCTAGTGCAAATTTGTTACACGCTACAATATGATCATCCTTATTCTCTTATTCCATTTTTGAGCATGTGCGATAAGGTCATGGTAAAAATCCTTGAAGAAAAAATTTGGAACCATTTTGAGAAAATGGCGTTTGAGCGTTTCGAAAAATGCGGAATTTTGAGCACAAATTGCCGTGAATGTCAATATTATCGACGTGAGAGACATGTCAACAAATTACAATTATTCGTTTTTTCTTTTGGACACGAAAGAATAGAGCAAAAAGGCGTTTATGTCATGTAATATAGTACATTTAGCACTATATCTACCCAAATTTTAAAGAAAAAAATGTGAAACCGTTTTTGAGAAATTCATTTTTTAATGTTATTTATATTGCTCATATTCCACTCAATATTGCGCAAAAGCTACTACATTTTTGAAGAAATGTACGGTACGTGACATTAATGAAAGAGCTAATTGTGGAGAACAAATTATATTTGAAGGAAAAATCTGTATTTTTAGTTTTGTGTTTGTGAGAGGACGCCGTAAAAATGTCAAACTTTTGCAATTTTTGAAAATTAGTGTTAACAATGAAAATCGAACCTATGCATAAGTATGTTTCACTCTATTCTTCCAAGAAATATAAAGAAAAAATTGGAGCTATTTAAAAAAAAAAGTTTAATATGTAGCAGGGTTTTCATGTAAAGTAAACCCCTCAAAATTAAAGTAAACCCCTCAAAATTGCAGTGTGAGCCGAGCTAGATCGACTGGGGAATACCAATTTTGTAAAAAATCCTACTCTGAGATAAGCAGTTGTGTTGTTTTTGATTGATGGATTGATTTTTTCGTGGTTCCGGGCGCGTCAACTGCTTCGGTCATTAGTCCCGTTAGTGTAGTGCATGTTTTTCTCCGGAGATGGCGGTGATCTTCTCCCACTGATGGCGAGATCCGGCGCCGACCTACCGTCGGCTAGTGGGGTTTCCCCCTAACCAGGACTCTCCCACCAGCGGGGCACCGCCCCAGCCGGGACAAGCTCTAAGCTCCCGACCGGCCTCCCGGAATATGTGGTAGTGTAGTGTATGTTGGTGTAAGTGTATGTGTAAGGGGAGAGGATAGGACAAGGAAGAGGAAGGAGAGATCGCGCGCGGTCCGTGGCCCGTTTGTTAGGGTACTGCTCCGGCATTCGCCTGGTGTTGATCGGAAAAACCACGGAAAACTACCGATCAGAGCAGCCGGCCGCTAGAATTCTCCTCCTACAGCGACTGAAGTTGTGTTGTTGATAGCCGAGTGGACGTACGGGCAGAGAGACGAACGGACTTTTTGGAGGAGGGGAAAAAAGAGAAAACGAAAAAATATTCCAACTCTTTTGGGGATTAGGGGACCCCAAAAAGTATATTTCCGTTGAAATCTCGACATCGATTTTCCATAGCATTACATAAATTTCTCTGTTCTACGTATATTTCTCGTATATACGTACGTATACGAGAAAGTGAAAGTAAATTTTTTGTGTAATAAATTAAGTGCAATTTTTCGGAAAATAGATTTCGAGAGTTCGTTTTGGGGCCCGTGAAACCGAAAAAGTGCTTTCTTTTAAACATCCGTCCCCCTGCCTGGTGTCTGTCCGCCTGTGAACATCAGTAGCGCTTCACTCTGTTCTGACTAGTAATTCACTCTTTTCGTAGAATTTCATCCCAAATAAATATTTCATGACGATCCGTGGGAGAGAGAGAGAAAGAGACGCAGACAAAGAGAGACAGAGACAGACTCAGAGGGACAGACAGGCAGACACAAAAAAAATTAAAAAGCACACACAAAACAGGGAGAGACAGATAGAGCGAGACATAGAGATACATATAGTGAAAGACATGTAGGGAAAGACTGATAAAGAGAAAGAGACAAGACAGACCGAGAGCGTCAGAGGCAGTCAGAGACAGAGAGAAACAGACAGACAGTCAGAGACCGTCAGAGGCAGTCAGAGAGAGAGACAGAAACAGAGACAGACAGAGGCAGTCAGAGACAGACAGAAACAGACAGAGACAGACAGAAGCAGACGGAGGTAGACAGAGGTAGACAGGCAGACAGACTCAGGAAGAGACAGACAGAGATAGAGACAAACAGAGATAGAGACAAACAGAGATAAAGACAGACAGACACAAACAGAGAGAGACACACAGATAGAGAAACAAACAGAGAGACAGAGAAAGACAGAGAGAGACAGACTGAGAAGAGACGCAGATAGGAAACAAACAGGGACACAGAAAAAGAGAGAGAGGCAGACAGAGAGAGAAATAGAGAGGCAGAGGCAGAGAGAGGCGGAGAGAGAGAGGGAGAGAGAGACGGAGAGAGAAAGAGAGACGGAGAGAGAAAGAGAGACGGAGAGAGAGAGACGGAGAGAGAGACGGGAGGAGAGAGAGAAGAGGAGAGAGAAAGGGAGAGGGAAGGAGAAATAGGGAGATGGAGGGCAGGGCGTCTGGTGGGTTCCGCTAATAATATCTATGCTAAAAGGCATCGTTCTAAAGTGAAAAGAAAAAAAAATGGCATTTCATTAAAATACGCCTCCTAGTTATTAATTAGAATACCATTTGACGACTATAACGCCATCACGCGGCAGAATGTGTGAATCAGGAGAGTGTTCACTTTTTCTCTCCTATGCGCTACGCTTTGGTTGTGATGCAGATATAAATTATGTTAAGGAAATGCTTGACAGATGGCATCAGAGCTTCTCTTAGTGTTCTAGTTCGTCTCACGATAGCAGCACCAGCAACTAGTAGTGTTGACGTATTCACCTAGATAGCAGGAATGTGAGTGTCGAGATGAATGAAGCAGTGCGTATCATCCTGGTTCATTGAAATTCATGTCCCGTGGATATCGAGGTTACTCCTAAAATTAGAAACTTCGTCTCTTTCACAAACAGCGGTTACTCTCTGACCTCACAGGAATGTGTGATATTCTCACTTATTTTCCTCACTGAAAGTATTAGTCACTTTTCATGCTTTTCAGCATAGCAACTTCTTCTTTGAGATTCGCTTCCTTTTAATAGGTTTTATAATCGCACTTCTTAATGGATTGATTTTATTACGATTATGAAACATCAATTTCCTAATAGTGTCTTATTTTGAATGAATTATAAATTTCATACTACTGGTTCCCGGAAAATGAGAATTTCTTCGTGCGCAAACGTTTGATGGTATGGAAGGTCGAAGGTCATTGCGAATCGATGATGTTGCATCATTCGAGAACACGATTAGCAGAAAAATAACTTATTTTACTGACGAATTGATAGGGGGAAGCAAAAGTTCTAATAGCTATCATTTTGAGAAAGATAACAGATCATGTTTTAACTCACTTAGTCAGGAGAAAAGAAGGAGTTAATATAAAAATTCCAGCCGAGTAAAGACAATGTGGTATATCGGTGCGGAAATGAAGAAAGTGGTTACGCGGAGATTACCTTATTACCGGTTCTCTTCCCAATTCATCTCAGAATCCCCTCTCGCAAATCTCAATGACTATTTGTCAGCAACATTTCGTCTCTCATTAATCAATATCGTTTCACGTCCAAGACACCCAGAGATGGAGTGACAAACTTTGGTAAAAAGAATGAAATAACTATTGAATAAATGCTTGTACGTTTGTATACATATCAAGTTGTTGGAGAGTAGTATATATTGTAGTGGTCGATTTCTCAGGTACTTCTGAAATAAAATGTTGTTTTGAGCAAACCCTCGCGAGAAATTCTAAACCGAGGAAAGTTCAGGTTGACCAGGGAACTTCTGACATGCGTACATCTAAGTGCCAGTAATATTTCACGAATGAAACGAATTAATATACACTACACTCTTTCGTTACTTCATAAGATACTTTCAGCAATGCATCAATTTCAGTACCATTTCTCCAAGAAAAATGTTTTTTACAATAATTTCATTAGTTTCTACTTTTTAGGAAGTTAGTCATGACGCTCTAGAAAGTATTGATTCCAGTACGAAAATACGTGTCGAATAATCTCTTTGATGCCCAATCAACATTGCACTTCCATTCTGTACTTGTTTTGTTTTATTTGGAAGTTTCACTTTGGTTAAGATCGTAGCAAATTAAAGTGATACATTATTATTAATTCTTTTAGTCATTTCTGATTTTCTCGCAATTCCTTATATAGAAATATATAAACTTTCTGAGATGTATATCACAACTATTTGAGACACACTGTTTTTTACGACCTCCCTTATCCAGGTTATCATAAAAGATTATCGTTTTTTCATCATCGTCCATTACAAGCATCGAGCACGTCCGCTGTTCAGCATCGACACTCTCTGTAATTTGAACACACCAACGCAGCTGGGGCGTTGAACATAAAACAAGCACTGGGAGCGGTAGCTCAGTGCATCAACTGATGTTAACAGCGCCTGGAGGTCCTAGGTTCGAGTCCTGACGACGGCAGGATTTTGGACACTAGCTTTTCAGCTAGGTCGAATTCAATCGCTGTCTGGAGGAGAATTCTAGCGGCCGGCTGCTCTGATCGATAGCTTCCCGTGGTTTGTCCGATCAACACCAGGCGAATGCCGGAGCAGTACCCTAACAAACGGGCCATGGACCACGCGCGATATTTCCTTCCTCTTGTCCTATATTTACCTCTTACACACACTAACATGCACTATACTATCACATACTCCGGGAGACCGGTCGGGAGCTTAGAGTTTGTCCCGGCTGTGGCGGTGCCCCGCTGATGGGAGAATCCTGGTGAGGGGGAAACTCCGCTTGCCGGCGGTAGGTCGGCGTCGGATCTCGGCATCAAGCGGGGGAAGATCATCACCATGTCCCGAGGAAAAAACATGCGCTACAGTTACGGGTCTAATGATCTAAGCTGTTGACGCGCCCGGAACACCAACCAACCACCGCAGCAATTCGCACCCTTTTGCTGTTTCCGAACCTCCCTGCTCGCGGTTGAGTCGAACGCCGCGCCTGGATCGCGTTATGTCTTGTCGCGTCATGTCTTGTCGGGTCGCGCCTGCTCGGGGCCACGCGGTCTCGGGACTTATCACAGCGCACAGCCGAATTTGCGGGGAGGGGTGGGGAGGAGAGGGGCATCGCGGGACGCGACCTCGCGACCCCGCCCCCCCGCCCCCCCCGTCCCGCCCCGCCCCGCCCCTCTCCACCCCCGCCCCCGCTCCGCTCCGGCACGTGCCTAGCGCGCGCTCGCGGCATCGGCCTCCTTCACGAGGGGAGCCGAAATAATAAGGTCCTCTATCAGCTGTACTCTCGAACTGAGAAGTTCTTTTTAAGAATAAGTGGAAATATGCGAAAGTCTTAATGTGGGTAGATCCTGTCAGTGAATTTGATGGTTGGTTGGTAGGTTTTGAGTGATTCCGGGCCCGTCAAAAGCTTAGGTCATTAGTCCCATAAGTGTAGTGCATGTTTTTTTCTCGGGAGATGGCGGTGATCTTCTCCCGCTGGATGGCGAGATTCGGCGCCGACCTACCATCGGGTAATGGGGTTTCCCCCTAACCAGGAATCTCCCACCAGAGGGGCACCGCCCCAGCGGGGACAAGCTCTAAGCTCCCGACCGGTCTCCCGGAATCTGTGGCAGTATAGTTCATGTTACTGTAAGTGTGTGTAAGGGGAGAGGATAGGCCAAGAAAGAGAAAGGACAGATCACGCGCGGTCCGTGGCTCGTTTGTTAGGGTACTGCTCCGGCATTCGCCTGGTGTTGATCGGAGAAACCACGGAAAACTACAGATCAAAGCAGCCGGCTGCTAGAATTCTCCACCAGACAGCGATTGTATTTGACCTAGCGGAAAGGCTAGTGTCGAAAACTCTGCTGCCGTCGGGACTCGAACCTAGCACCTCCCAGTCGGAGGCGCTGCAGAGCCATCAGTTGATGCGTCAGTGAATTTGAGTGTGAATGTGTAAGTAAATGAGACTTAATAAATGTTATAATAACAAATGTAATATCGTCGACGGAGTGGGAGTAACGGGTGCGTGATTCCGGGCGTGAGTCAGTGTGCGAGTTTGCGAATAAGACTCAGCACACGAATGGGTTCGTGTATGTGTGTGTGTGTGTGTGTGTGTGTATTGGTCCTTGGTCGAGCACGAGTGAGTAAAATAAAAGTGAGCTTGTGGTTTTGATATAAGTGCAGCAAAGAAAAATCAAAAGGAAAATGCTAGGAATCACGCTCCGAGACTGGATAAGAAGTAAAGATCTACGCAAGAGAACGAAATTAAAAGATTCATGGAGAGAGGCAAGGAAAATTTAATGGAGATGAGCAGGTCACATAATGCGAATGGATCCGAAGAGATGAACACATAATATACAAGGGGACAAACATAGGGAAAATAGCAAAAAAGCTAGGAAATGGAAAAGCAAAGTTGGAAGGGGAAACACTAAGATAATATTAAAATTCCACGATCAATAATGGTCAGGAGTGTGGTCAATAGCAGCAAACAAAATGAAAAGTGGTTGATAAGTGAACAGTGGTTAGTGATGGTAGTATAATCAGTAGTCAGTGAATAATAAGTGGACAATAACACGGCCAGTGGCCAATTAAATGGACAGTGGTCAATAACAATATGGTCAGTAAATAAAGAGAACAGGGGTCAATACTGGAGAATTCGCTTCAAATAAACATTCTCCAGGACTAGCTTTCCAGAAAGCGGTTACAATTTTGAACCACCCCACTCTGTAAGTGGGAGACTTCGCCCAACATTGTGATCAATGGATTTATTATTTAATTTTGAATTTCTCAAAAGTGGGGTTCCAGCTTGATATCAAGTTGGCACCCCCACTTTTGGATGTCATTATTAATTGATAATTGCTGAGTAATTTTTATTAACTTGGTACAAAATTAGTACATAATTAGTACACAATTATAGGCTAGTTGGTCTAAGAAGTGGGGGTGCCACCTTGACGGAGGTGCGAATTGAAGCGTTTTGGAAGGTTAATGGCGTAGAGACCGTAGCGAAGGGTCAGCGATGCGGGGAAGTGCAGCGATCGACAGAATGATGTACCACAAAGAAGGAGCGCACGGACGGGGTAGGTTGTGAGAACGAGGCGTAGGCGAAGGTCGGGATTGTGAAAGGGTGGGGTGGGAAAAGGGGCCCTGTGACTTGGCAAATGGAGGAGTCGGAAGCGAAATGGGACGGCAAAGTCGTGACAAGGAGGGGCAACAATGAAGACAATAGAAATGGTTTTACCGGCGGTGAATTTTTTGATTGATTGATTTTTTCGTGTTTCCGGGCGCGTCAACTGCTTCGGTCATTAGTCCCGTTAGTGTAGTGCATGTTTTTTCTCGGCAGAGGGCGGTGATCTTTCCCCGCTGGATGGCGAGATCTGGCACCGACCTACCGTCGGCTAGTGGGGTTTCCCCTAACCAGGACTCTCCCACCAGCGGGCACCGCCCCAGCCGGGACAAGCTCTAAGCTCCCGGCCGGTCTCCCGGAATATGTGGTAGTGTAGTGCATGTTAGTGTATGTGTGTGTGTGTGTGTGTGTAAGGGGAGAGGATAGGACAAGGAATGGGAAGGACAGATCGCGCGCGGTCCGTGGCCCGTTTGGTAGGGTACTGCTCCGGCATTCGCCTGGTGGTGATGGGAGAAACCGCGGAAAACTACCAACCGGAGCAGCCGGCCGCTAGAATTCTCCTCCAGACAGCGACTGAATTCGACCTAGCTGAAAAGCTAGTGTCGAAAATTCTGCCGTCCTCAGGATTCCAATCTAGGACCTCCCGGTCAGAGGCGCTGCAGTGACATCAGTTGATGCACTGAGCTACCGCTCCCGGTCCGGCGGTGAAGGAACCTGGTGAAGGCGGTGATTATGTTGAGGATGGTTGTAGTTCTGACGATTAATATCGAAGGTGAGGATGGCAGTGATGGTCGGTTGTGGCGGTGACAGTGGTGTTGTAAACGTTGATAGCGGTGGGGTTGGGAATATAAACGAGCGTGGTGATGGTGAGGTGACAGGGGCAGCAATGAAAGCAGCAGGAGCAAAGCAGCCCGCATGCGGTCGCCGACAAAGATAAGCGATTCCATTTCTCTCCCCGCCCCACAATAACTCGCTTTTGTGACGCGGCGGGACAAGCACCGCCTGGCGGAATCCGACACTCGAATGCGGGTTCGATTTTAGAGGGTCGTCAAAGCCGCGGAGGGCGACAGCGGGCTCTTGGAAGGAAGCTGAAGCCTTGCGCCAGGCCCTTTGTACTCGCGCATGTGTTTTTTTTAACAGCTTTATTTTCTGTCTGTTCAATCCACTGATTATACAGAGATTTGCATGACGTATAACTGGGTTAGGGTACAGGCAGGCGGGGAGTTCATTTAGTCGAATCTCCCTCCTACTTTATTACCACACTAGCTTTTCAGCTAGGTCGAATTCAGTCGCTGTCTGGAGGAGAATTCTAGCGCCCGGCTGCTCTGATCGGTAGTTTTCCGTGGTTTCTCCGATCACCACCAGGCGAATGCCGGAGCAGAACCCTACCAAACGGGCCACGGACCGCGTAAGATCTTTCCTTCCTCTTCCTTGTCCTATCCTCTCCCCTTACACACACACTTACACGAACATGCACTACACTACTACATATTCCGGGAGACCAGTCGGGAGCTTAGAACTTGTCCCCACTGGGGCGGTGCCCCGTTGGTGGGAGAGTCCTGGTTAGGAGGAAACCCTATTAGCCGACGGTAGGTCGGCGCCGGATCTTGCCATCCAGCGGGGGAAGATCACCGCCATCTCTCGAGAAAAAACATGCACTTCACTAACGGGACTAATGACCGAAGCAGTTGACGCGCCCGGAAACACGAAACAATTAATCAATCAATCAATCTTACTTTATTACTGTTCTCTTAATTTAGTGTTTGGATTTTTTAAAATATTTATTTTCAAATTGTGACATTCTATTGTTTAATTTTATGTTTGTATGTTTAATAATTATTTCTATTCGATTTGCATTCTTTTGAAGCGTTGTAATTTCCTTGGGGTATCTTGAAATAATTTTAATGTCTTTTGCTGACAGTTCTAGATCAAAATTTTTCACATATTCTGCTTTCGGTAGTTCATCAAAAAATTTTACTGAAAGTCTTCTAATGTATGTTTTTAGGTTTTCTATTTTAATTTTGTTTCGAATTTGTCTATATGACACAAACCATGGTGTTTTAATTTTGCGTTTTAAAACTTTATTTTGCACTACAGTGAATGTATTGAATGTGAACTGAATATCGACTCCTGCTAAAAAGAAAGAGGACAACCAAGTATATTTATAATAAATTAAATAATTTAATGTTCAAGTAGATTATGCACTTCCTTGTAATATATTTCTTTTCGTATGTTAATTTGTGAATTTAATTTTATATTGTAGAGCCACTGATGATGGGAAAATTTCCCGAAACACGTGTAAGGCTGAATTCTCTGGAAAGTTAATTTATTTGCCTACAATTGTGGTTTGATATCTCCTATATCCCGGATATTTTATCAGGATTACCAAAAAATCTCCGCTGCCACTACAGAATATATTTATATTTGAATTAAAGGTAAATTCATAAAATCCTCTAATATATTTGTAACTACCTCAACATGTTTTCTAATTATTCAGCGTATTTAGATAATTACAAAAACATAAACATTTCTGAATGTGAGTCTTCAACGCCAAGCGAGACGATTTCCTTTCTCCCTCCATTTTTGGTTTTGACCTTTTGTATTTTGCTGAAAATTTGGGATTGCATTATTTTCTGTGAGAAATTTTCCCTATATTACCTTGGTTTTTCTTTTAGAAGCCTTTTGTACCTTCAAGACGACACTTTTTCTTTCCACTAGAAAACCTGGAAAAGAGCTCTCTATCTGCCATGAAGTTGGATAAATAGAGAGGACTCAGAGAAATCACGAAAACCCGTTTTGGAACACTTTATGGAAAGAAAAGAAATTATATTCCAGATTCTGCATTGAAAATGATAAGGGGCTAAAATTTAAGGGATGCGAAACTACGACTATTTAAACGGAAATTGCTGTGTTGTTTGCAAAATATTGTTGTAATCCATATATCATTTATATTAAATTTATGATAATTGTCTGAGTTCTGAAAATGTGCTTCTAAAATTTAATATATGTTTTGCTCTCAGCTAAGTTCTTTGAGTGATAACTGTACAATATAAATGCAAAGCATATTGTTTGCAAAGTAATCCCAAAGAGAATCACCCTTACATGTGTAGGAGAGAAAGTATGGTACTTGATGTTTTGATGTGTTGACAATTGTAGTTCATTTTATTAATCCTACAGAATAAATCCAACTAAAAACTAGCCAATACCAATTGTTATTGTAGATTAAAAATGGTCACTGTTGTGACTTGAGAGTTTATAAACGTTAAAATGCATTTGAGTACGTGTTTACCCGTGCCGTATCTCTGCGTTCTTATTTCCTCGTTCTTTCCTGTTTTCTTCTCATATTATTTTTTTTAAATTTTTTCACTTCTTTAAGTAAGATAAACGAAGATATGATCTTCTTGGTCTAATAAGATGACAATTGAAACATATTCCGTTTTTTTTTTAAAAAACTACGAAGCATAATATTGTTTCTTTGCTTTGATCATTTAACTCTGTGTGTTTTAAAGATTTTACGCACAAAAAACAAATATCTTACAGGTCACTGACGAATAAAACGTGTGTTGTTTTGGTACTTGGAGATCTCAGTATATCCCTAATAATTTTGAATCAAATTAATCCATGGAGTAGGCAAATTCAGTGGAACATAATTTTCGTGACACGTTAACTTGGTAACACTCCACATTCTTTTTTACATGACGGGTGTATTTTGGGAAATAGCGTAATTTTCTTATTCTCATTGTGTAAAGGCTTGTATTCCAGAAAAGAACAAAACAACAACTTGTGTGTGTTGTGTTTTCTCTCGGCTAGCTCTGTTGAAGCGAGATGCCTGGTGGGTTTTCAGAGCTGGCTGCAGCAGGCGTCGACAAGGAGAATACACTCGAGGGACTGCCCCTGCCTACTGCTTCGCTGACAGACGGCGCTGAGAAAGGGGAACCTTTAGAGCACTTGGAGGCGTTGCTCTTTCGAACACTTTGTGCACCACCTTTCTTCCCGTGTCGGACCGTAGCATTTGTGGTCACGTAACACAGAGAGATGAGTGAAGACCTTATATTTGGAAGCCCAGATTCATGCCCCATGAATGTTAACTAATACTAATATAAATTGTAGTATCGCAGCTCGCAGTATGAACCGAGCATGCAACTTATCAATCAAGAAACACTGCAGTGCATCAACTGATGTCACTGCAGCGCTTTTGACCGGGAGGTCCTAGGTTACACTCCCTACGGCGTCAGGATTTTCGACACTAGCTTTGCAGCTAGGTCGAATTCAGTCGCAGTCTGAAGGAGAATTCTAGCGGCCGGCTGCTCTGATGGGTGTTTTTTCGTGGTTTCTCCGATAAACACCAGGCGAATGGTGGAGCAGTACCCTAACAAAACGGGCCACGGACCGCGCGTGATCTGTCCTTCCTCTTCCTTGTCCTATCCTCTCCTCTTACACACACACTTACACTAACATGCACCATACTACCACATATTCCGGGAGACTGGTCGGGAACTTAGAGCTTGTCCCGACTGGGGCGGTGCCCCGTTGGTGGGAGAGTCCTGGTTAGGGGAAACCCCACTAGCCGACGGTAGGTCGGCGCCGGATCTCACCATCCAGCAGGGGAAGATCACCGCCATCTCACGAGAAAAACATACACTACACTAACGGGACTAATGACCAAAGCAGTTGACGCGCCCGGAAACACGAAAAAAATCAATCAAAATCAACAAACCTTTATGTTATTTCTAAAACGTGCTATGTAAACATCCTTTTCACAGATGAACTACTTAATATATCTCAGCGTATTAGAGATTGCTTGAAAGCAGGAAGTCCCCGATAATTGCACATGTAACTTACATGTTTGTACACGCTTTATACATATTAATAATATAAAATAAATGGTTTTCTGAAATGTTCACATCCATGTTTACAATCTGGCGGAGACATAAGGTATCGGCTCCGGTGGTACTTTCATAAAAGCAAAGTTGCAGCGCATCTTTTGTGAGCAGTTGTAGAATGTGCGGTTCAATGTAGTTTCCAGTCGCATTTGCATTTTTCAATGCGATTTTTATTCCAATTTTGAAATGATTCGCAATTTTCAGGATAATAGCAGCGGTGATCGTAGGGAGCTTGGCAAGCATGACAAACTAGGGTGGGCAGGAGCGGGGTGCGCGAGGCAGCACAGGGCAAGGAGTGGGAAGGGGCAGGGTGGATTTAGGCAGTTCGGCGTAAGGCCAGGGCGGGGATACATTAGGGGCCATCCATAAATTACGTGAAGTCTTTAGGGGGGAGGGATCATGCGAATCTCACCTCATATTACGTGGGGGAGAGGGAGATCTCGGCAAATATCTCGAAATTTTTTTGTGCTAAAAACGGCTAAATTGCGAGAAAATGAGACAATGTAAGTAAAACACGTTTCTATACTAAAATATGGCTACATCTTGCACAATAATTTTTCTCGCGGTAATGTGAATGCTACAGTATGTAGCAATGTATACTGAGAAAAAGAATCTGACAAAAATTACCAAACTTTTTATCAGTAACGAGATAAATCATATTACCTGTATTTTTACAGAAATTTTGAAGAAAAATTACCCAGCGTTTTTGGAAGTGCAATAATATTCATTGTAATTCGGCCACTCTATTTTCTAAATATACTAGTCATATCTAGTCTTAAATACGAATACGACATACGAGTTCGTAATAGTTCGTAATTAAGTAAATTATATTTTAAAAATAAATTCCAATGCAATCAATCACAAATTAATGAATTTACATTAAAATACGCATTTTGAAAAATCTCATGTAAGATTAGAAGGGGGTGAGGGGGTTGAGCGAAATCTCACATCTTACCAAGGAGGGAGGGAGACTCGAAAAATCGTCAAAATCGCCTCACGTATTTTATTGACGGTCCCATATAGGCAAGATTCATTCCTTTTACTGTCTGAGTAGATGAATACGATAAATAAATACCCTGGCAACTCAAATTGAATTCGATTTTAAATGCCCCGTGCGATTTAATCGCAGTGTTTTCCTCTTGTACATTTTACAATTTACTGTTAACTCGTATTAAAGTGGTTTCCATATTACGTTGGCAGACCTTTGTGAAATTCTCCAAGTTTTCTGTGGTTGTACCATTATTTGCAACAGTATAATAATTTCGACAGACGCCAATTTCCGCTTTTTAAATTCCTAAAATTATGATCAAAAATGTTTTTGTATAACTTTTCTCAAGCAATTTGACATGAATCGCAGGGAAAAGACGAGAATCTCGAGAATTATTACTGCAACTCTGTACCTATTTGCTTTTAAATGTGTGTATTTATTCATATGCAAATGACTGACAGGCAAACTCAATTATCACAAGACTGAGAAGTGCTCAATGCTGTCAAAATGACGTGCTAAGAGTAAACGTCTTTAGAAAAGTAACAACTCGCAGTGTCCGACACTTTAAAGACTGTGTGAATGATCATTGAGAACACCTGCGGACTGAACTCGAGCTTCGTTGTGTGTGTGTGTGTGTGTGTGTGGGAGAGAGAGAGAGAGGGTGGAGAGGGAGACAACTGGTAGACCACCCGTGTGAGGCGGTGCTGAGTCCACATTGCTCCCTCAACTAATTAATGGTTCGGGCGCTCCGGAATATAATATTGCGTCCTGCGGTCGGTTTTTGTTTTCGTTTGTTTGCTTAACAGGCGCGGCCAGAAAATGCCTCCCTGCGGATGGGGCTGTGTCCATCTATACAGCGCGGGCTATAAATTCAGCCTTGGCTTTGTTCTTTCTCCAGACATGGAATTCAAATTAATATGTCTGGAATAGGCCAGAGACTAGCATTAGATTAGACCTGTCGTCTACATGGTCAAATCCGGTAACACACGTGCTATAAAAATACCTAAGAATACCAAAAAACCAATTTAAGTTATCTACAAAAGATAAACTGTGTTAAAATTTCTCACTATACAAAAAGTTAAATGTGAAGAAGAATGTGCGAGTTTCAGACAATAGATGACAAATGCCTTGTGAGGACTTATTTACTTTCAATATCCAAAATATTGACAGATTGGCCTTTCAATACGAACACACTTTGCTTATTTTACTCTCTCTCTCTCTCTCTCTCTCACGCACGCACGCGCATACACACACATACATTGGTACATTTATTCATCATACAACTATTTATCTACTTATGGTGAAAAGGTGGGGAAGATGTTGTGAAACGCGCGCGGGTTGAATTGTCATCTACACGTCAGATTATGTTTTTACTGCTTTTGGACGAAAATAAATCAAATCAATCGCCCAGTGGGAATAAGGATGTTCCTAGAAATAGTCATCGTCAAAGGTGCTGATTTAATATTCAATTTTTGTAGCTATTAGTATGCATTGAATGGTAATGAAAATTAAGAGTTGCTAGATAAATTTAACGGCTTGGAAAAGAAAGAGGTTGTGTTGGCAGCGCCATTGACGTGAATCTTGTGAGTTGGCTGTTGGTGTTTACGCAGCAGGTGCCTGCGCGGACGGCACTCGGGGACACCCTCTCCATGCGCGACTCTCTGCCCGCGCTGGCCTCGTCAGGGGAAGGGGTTCGACGCCGCCGCTCCCCTCCGCAGGGAGACAAAAGCCGGCGGCAGGCAGACAAGGGCGGAGGAGTCGCGCCTGGCGGTGGCACTTTGTCGATTGCGGCGTATCCCTTGCGGTCGCGCCCCGCCCCGCCCCGCCCCGCCCCGCCCCGCCCCGCTCCGCCCCGCTCCGCTCCGCCCGCTCCGCTCCGCCCGCCCGCCCGGCTCCGCTCCGCCCCGCTCCGCCCCGCTTCGCCCCGCTCCTTCCGCCCTGCCCGCCCGGCTCCGCCCGCCCGCTCCGCCCCGCTTCGCCCTGCTCCGGCCCGCCCGCCCCGCCCTGCCCCGTCCTGCTCCGCCCGCTCCGCTCCGCCCGCTTCGCCCCGCTCCGCTCCGCCCGCTCCGCCCGGCTCCTGCTCCGCCCCGCCCGCCCCTGCCCGCCCCGCTCCGCCCCGCTTCGCCCCGCCCGGCCCGCTCCGCCCCGCCCCGCTCCGCTCCGCCCCGCTCCGCCCCGCTCGCCCCGCCCCTGCCCCGCTCCGCTCCGCCCCGCCCACCCCGCTCCACCCCGCTCCGCCCGGCTCCGCCCGGCTCCGCTCCGCCCCGCTCCGGCCCGTTCCGCCCCGCTCCTTCCGCCCTGCTCCGCCCGGCTCCGCTCCGCCCTGCTCCGCCCCGCTCCGCCCCGCCCGCTCCGCCCCGCTCCGCCCGCTCCGCCCCGCTCCGCCCCGCCCCGCCCCGCTCCGCCCCGCTCCGCCCCGCTCCGCCCCGCTCCGCCCCGCTCCGCCCCGCCCGCCCCGCTCCGCCCCGCTCCGCCCGCCCGCCCCGCCCGCCCTGCCCGCCCCCGCCCGCCCCGCTCCGCCCCGCTCCGCCCTGCTCCGCCCCGCTCCGCCCTGCTCGCCCGCCCGCCGCTCCGCCCCGCTCCGCCCTGCTCCGCCCCGCCCGCCCCGCTCCGCCGCCCGCCCGCCGCCCGCTCCGCCCTGCTCCGCCCCGCTCCGCCCTGCTCCGCCCTGCCCGCCCTGCCCGCCCTGCTCCGCCCTGCTCCGCCCCGCTCCGCCCTGCCCGCCCGCTCCGCCCCTGCTCCGCCCGCTCCGCCCGCTCCGCCCTGCTCCGCCCTGCCCGCCCCCCGCCTCCGCCCTGCTCCGCCCCGTCCGCCCGCTCCGCCCGCTCCGCCCGCTCCGCCCCGCTCCGCCCCGCTCCGCCCGCTCCGCCCGCTCCGC
Source organism: Teleogryllus oceanicus (assembly GCA_964035755.1). NCBI lineage: Eukaryota > Metazoa > Arthropoda > Insecta > Orthoptera > Gryllidae > Teleogryllus > Teleogryllus oceanicus. The sequence continues at coordinate 11,969,764 of CAXIVR010000009.1, forward strand.
CCTGCTCCGCCCTCGCTCCGCCCGCTCCGCCCCGCCTCCCGCCCCGCCTTGCTCTGCGTCGCCCCGCTACCCCATCACTTCGCTCCTCCTCCGCGACGGACGGCTTTCCCGATAAACAAATGTCAAACATTCCCTTGACAATCGGATTAATACGGATGGAGGATTTTGATGAAGAGTACCTGGGCTGGAAAACGATTCTTCGAGAGATGAGATTCCTCGCAAACTCGCAGTCCTGCGATGGGGGAAGCATGTGAAAAGGGCCCGGTAAGTACCGTTGTCAGTAGCGGATGTCGAAATTTTCGGTTTTGGAAGCGTGCGTTGGGAGTCGGCGTTTTTGAGACTCGCTTCACGAGCCTCTCTTTCGGGGAGAGGAAGTTCCGAATTACATACGGCCATTCGAGTGACCTTCTGTCGCTTGTCACGTACGTCTAAAGCAGACGAGGCTGTGGCGATGTGCAGACAAGAGGAAAATAGCCGAATGACATGACACAATTCACGCATGCGAGATTTCGTTAATTTATTTTCAAAAGAGACTTTTTTTCAATTGACGCTCCGTCATGGCCAGAACGTGGACATCCTCTAGCTTTCCAGCGTTTACGTTGTTACCTACATACTTCCTGAATTTCATTGAGAAATTCCAGAAAATCCACAGCTTCAGTGGCCATTAAATGTTTGTTTTTGTTATTTGAGGCCGCATCAACATCTAGGTCATAAGCAACCACTATTCTAATTCACGTTATGGTAACTGTGAAAATGAAACGGTATATTGATGATAAAGGGTGAAAGGACGAACACAATTACAACCATACCCGAGGCGGGACTCGAACTCGCGATCCTCAACTCGATCCATTAAAATGTTGAACACATATTTAAGGATTGTCATTTATTATCACTTTTTACTTCCTCGTATACGTACGCATATACGGAATAATATACGTAGTATAGATAAAGTAATGTAATGCTGCGCGAAGAAACCGCGGAACGTACGTATATGAAAAAAATTGCTTTTCTCATCTACGTACGTTCATGTATGGAGTAATATACGTAGTATAGAGAAAGTTATGTAATGCTATCGCGATTTTTCGACAGAAAAACTCGTTTTGTGGTACCCTGATACAAAAAAGTAGACGTATTTATCTAGATGTGTCTATATCTTCTACTAACAGGTTCTGTAGTCAGATTTCAGGACAGACCTGACTGCGAAAAATGTGTTTTTTAGGTAACCGTCCACCTGTAACAATACTAACGCCTAAATTAATCGTAGGATTGTATCCAAAATAAATATTCCCCGGAGGATTTCGGTGGAGTAAAAACTTCTATTATAATGTGATCCGGGCAATATCGAGTAATCACCCAGTAGTATCAAGAAAGACATAATTGTATAACAAGTGTTTGTAGTTAAAAGGAATGTGACATGTACTTTGAAATACCTCACATTTGCTATGTCTCAATAGAAACGTAGGGGGAGAATAATAACTTACATTTAATTGAAATATGGGGAAGTCAATAAAATATTTCTCTATCTTGTAACATTACATTTTTGATACTCGTTGAAATACGTGTTGTTTTCTTGATACTCGAGGTCCCAGCTCGTTTCACAAAAGGATGTTCTGATGCCTACAGTTCGTCATTTTTCCAAAGGATCCGTGTTGAGCTTGGACCAGCCAAGAAAAAGTGCTCGATTAGTAGGTCAAAGTAGTGTAGTAGGACTGTCGCCTCATTTTGGGAATGAACATTTTTTAATTGGTTTCCGGTACTTAATATGTAATAATATCAACAAAATGATGTACCTTCAGTACGAAAATAATTTAAATCTTTTGGTTTAGTTCGTTTAAATTTTAATTTTTTTAAATTCATTTGAAACGAATTGGAAATGATGATTGTCAGTTACATGTGTGTCTCAGATATCATTCACGCTATGAGAATGAGCAATCTACTGAAGGCAATCTATGAAGTACGGGCCAAAGTCGGTGCCTGGAGGTTATCACAATGTTGTGCAATATTTTTGGGTAGGTCAATGCCTATGAATGCAGAATTACTTGCTCGGTTCTTCTGTTCCTACAGCTTTATGTTCATAATGGTAATTTTTCCTTGTAGAACTGGAATCACCCTGACATAGGACGTTTTACAATTGTGAAGGTAAGGAGTCCCATAAATAATTTATAGATAGGCAATTTATAGATAGGCAACATAAACAACTCTTTATTTCATGAAACTCGTCATTTTATTCGTAACAGTTTCGGGGAATATATTGTCCCCATCATTAGACAAAAACGGGAGAGCTCATAGTGTCAAAATGTCAATTGTTCATCTACAAATTATTTATAGGACCTCTTATCTTCAAGATAGGTACTTTTCCCGTTCACGTAAATATGAGAGTATGAGACTGTGCAATGTATCTGGTAATAGCACAAAAATTATAACGGATTTTAGAATTGTTATTTTAAATCTTGGGGAGTATTTACAAGAACGCCTAAGGACATTTTTATTTTTCCAAAAAATGGCTCCAAATGTTTTCTTTGAAATTTTTTCGGGTTAATAAAGCTACGTGATAGAAAATCTTCAATATTTTAAAATCTTTAAATTTAAAATTACAAAATTAAATTTTGGGCTTTGCTCCAACTACGAGTACATTAATGAAGATAGTTTTTTTAAGAAAACTGTTTTTGAAAATTAGATCTTTTATTAACGTCTTATAATTTCTTTCAAAAATATTAGTAGGATTTACGTAATTTCGATGGAAATCGTGACAGGTTAAAGACAAGTTTTTTTTTCAAAAACGGTTCCAAAACTTTTTTAAACTCTCAGTGCGAATAGAACAATACATATAATTATATCTTGTAACTTAAGCGCCATTTTGATTAAAACTTTTATTTTTAAATTAAAATTTTTTTCGCTGAAAAATTTGCATTTCACATATCTTTTGTAATTTAACGCATTTTAGGACACAAGTGCTCCAAACGATCTGTGAGTTTTTAAAATGTATGTATTTAAGGTCTCTTTTTAACAACAAATGTCATCAGCGACCTCAATTAAGTATACAACATTGAGTTACATTACAAATTATATTACATGACAGCTTATATTATATTACATATTATTACACCTTGATCCAACATGAATATCACGTTTTATATTATATTACCTTACTTAAGTTAACAATTTCTAGCAACCTCAGTACTTTAGCAAATCCGTCTGTAGAACTGAACAATTTTTATAAGTTTGTGTCTAATTTTGAGTAGGTTTTTTCCCTTTGTTATACCGGGGCTTTCTAGGACAAGGTGTAGATATTGTTGCACCACATTTAGGGCATGGCTCAGGGTCAGAATGTTTGAATATATAACAATATTTCAGATTAAAATGATCAATTCGTAGTCTAGTGATGACTATTTCACTCATATGTGTTGTAAGTAGCCACTGTTAAGCAAGAATATATTCTTAAGTAATATCACAGCACTTCGAGTAATATTTAGTGTGACTATTTCACGAATACATTATATGAATCGAATGGATAATTAAAATTACAGGAATTTCGAAAAATAGAAATAATTCTAAAAATTGTTACCGGAATATGTGAAACTTTCATTTAGCTCCGAGTTATCACTGCCTTTTGGATTAACTTATGATAAAGTAAAATATGAATAACAGTTTAATGCAGAAAATGATTTCAAATATGTTTCAATTTTACGGTAATAAAACTTTCCAAAAACAATTGTAACAAATCTACTTCCAAGTACTAACAACGAAAATTTTCGAAGCACTACTGCTGACAAAATAGGAGTATTCAGTTACATCTTGTTTTCATATCGAATTTTTCAAGAAATAAAAATAGAAATGTAATATATGCTATTAACAAAAAATGTAGATGGAATATTTTAGCTGTATGTTCAAAACGTTCAATATATCGAATTATTACTTGTGTGAGTGTCAGGGGCTCCCTGGGGTGCACCTTGAGCTTTCTTTCTGTCAGTGTGTGAAGAACACTGGCCGACATTCTGGGGAGTTCCATCGATAACCTCTGCCAGATGAGAGGGCGCCCGCCATGCGTGATTTCCTTATCGAGATTGACGTGTTTTCTGGTCGCATGGCCTCTGTTTGGAAGTTCGGTAATCGCCAAAGCTAAGTCTTCACACAAAGGAAGTATATAATTCAAGATTCTTCAGCTGCTTTTTTTAAAATGTAGAAGCAATGAAGTGTATATATTGAATGGAACTCGTTAAAAACTCTCATTTATTCGGAAAAATATTGCATGCAGCCTATTGTGTTCAAAAGGTTATTTAAGAAAATTATATTAACTTACGAGTATAAAGTTCTTAAAGTTTACGAGATTAATTTTTAATGCAATGGCTACAAATATTGTGGAATTTCAAAGTTTTCTACTAATATGTTACCTTAAAATTCTGCTGCCTTTAACATAACTGCTAATTCAGAAGTGAAAGGAATAGTTGTGATACATGAAGAGTTGAATCGGCGCATTGAAACACGATTATTAATAAATTCTTTAATTAAGAGATCACTGATCGTAACTTTAATGAGCTCATCAGTTATACAAAAAATAGTTTATTCGTAAGACGAGAAAAGATAATATAATAAAAGCCCTTCGAGTTTAGGAAATACTTTTCAATTCAACGAAATACAATGTGACTATTTTACTAATATTCTGCGTATGCAACGATATGTAGAACTTCAACCAATATCAGCTGTCTAACAACAATAAATGTTTAAATGTATCAATGTAATTCACAGCACCTGTTCTTTTTCGTCTTTCATTAGTCAATAGCATTTATTAAGGCGAAAGAAAGCTGTGATTCTGTGGAGGAAAGTATGAAGTTTCATTCCATAAACATCAGATGAAGATAACTGAAATATTTTGAATTGCCTAGACTAACGGTAATTGCGTCTTTAATTCCACATTTAATTAGTTCTTTTGTTTACATTTCTAGAAATTTTGCATGTTTCTTCTTGAAAAATAGGTTAGATTATAAACGAAACAATTTCAATTTATATTCTTAGGATAACTTCCGTTCTTTCATAAAATCTTTCTGGGGATAGTGATAGTAAGACTTGTATAATTAACTTGTAAAATTACAATTTTTCCTCTCTATTTCTTAGCGGTTTGTTTAACAGTTTTATTTGTGTTTTAACGTCATTATTTGGAAAATAGCCACACCAAGTACCACTGGTGTTTTGGAAATTTCTGATAAATTTACTCGTTGCTTCGCGGTTCGTATTTTCCTGGTATTAATTACGACAATAATAATGTTTCAAAGATCGCACTTACTTCAGTTAGGTCTCAACAAATATCAATTAGCTTCAGGTATTTCCGTTGACAAAATACGCTTGTGTGTCTCCATAATGAAGAGTCAGAGAGTCTATATAATGAAGAAGGGTCATCTGTAGATTACTTGTAGTTTGAATCCATCAATTAACGTCTCGTAATAAAAAGCTGGAGAAAAATATTTAAAGTTGAATTTCTAACGTTTGGAAAATTTTCAAAAGTTAAAAGGTCTCAGAAATATTAAACCCAAGTAATAATCTATTGATAAACCCATGCTCTATGTATTTTAAGTAAGAGTATATACGAGTACATTTCACGAAACTACTGTGTCAGGTACTTCTGCTGCTAGTGTTATAAATTATCATCTCCTCCAGGATAGACTTTCTGTACCGTTTGCAGTCACGGCTTGCTACTAAAATAGTAATATTCATACCGGCAGCGGTAGCTCAGTGCATCAACTGAAGTCACTGCAGCGCCTGAGGTCCTAGGTGCGAGTCCTGACGGCGGCAGGATTTTCGACACTAACTTTTCAGCTTGGTCGAATTCAGTCGCTGTCTGGAGGAGACTTCTAGCGGCCGGCTGCCCTGATCGGTAGTTTTCCGTGGTTTCTCCGATCACCACCAGGCGAATGCCGGAACAGTACCTACCAAACGGGTCACGGACCGCGCGCGATCTATCCTTCCTCTTCCCTGTCCTATCCTCTCCCCTTACACACACACACACACTAACATGCATTACACTACCACATTCCGGGAGATCGGTCGGGAGCTTAGAGGTTGGCCCAGCTGCGGGCCCGCTGGTGGAGAGTCCAGGTTAGGGGGGAAACCCCACTAACCGACGGTAGATCAGTGCCGGATCTCGCCATCCAGCGAGGGGAAAATCACCGCCATCTTCCGAGAAAAAACATGCGCTAAACTAACTGGACTAATGAGCAAAGCAGTTGACGCGCCCGGAAACACGAAAAAATCAATCAATCAATAGTAATATTCATACTAAGTGTGTCGTAACCAGATCCGTCAAGGTCCCACCAGCTGGGTACTGCCCAAACGGGACCCGCTCTAAGCTGCCGACTGGTCTCCCGACATGTGAGATAGTGTAGTGTACGTAGGGGCGATACCAGGACAAGAAAGAAGAATGAAGATCCGCGCGTGATCCACGGCCCGTTCGTTAGGGTACTGCTCCGGCATTCGCCTGGTGTTGATCCGAGAAACCACGGAAAACTACCGACCAGAGCAGCCGGCCGCTAGAATTCTCCCCCAGACAGAAGTCTCCTTGCTCTCCTGGCGAAGGTCCAGGAGAGCAAGGAGCGGACGGAGCCGAATATGAGAGATCAGAAGTGGTGGCTGAAGTGAAAGGAAGAGCGAAGTTCGAGGAAGGTGCTGGCGAAGCGAAAGGAGTGGAAAGCGCAAATGGAGCTGGATTGATTGATTTTTTTTCGTGTTTACGGGCGTGTAAACTGCATTGGTCATTATTCCCGTAAATCTAGTGCATGTTTTTTTCTCGGGACATGGCTGTCATCTTCCCCGATGGCGAGATCCGGCGTCGACCTACCGTCGGATAGCGGGATTTCCCCCCTAACCAGGACTCTCCCATCAGCGGGGCACCACCCCAGCCGGGACAAGCTCTAAGCTCCCGATAGGTCTCCCGGAAGATGTGGTAGTGTAGTGCATGTTAGTGTAAGTGTGTATGTAAGGGGAGAAAATAGGACAAAGAAGAGAAGGGAAAGTCTGTGGCCCGTTTGTACTGCTCCAGCATTCGCCTGGTGTTGATCGGAGAAACCACGAAAAACTACCGATCAGAGCAGCCGGCCGCTAGAATTCTCCTCCAGACAGCGACTGAATCGCCCTAGCTGAAAATCTAGTGTCGAAAATCCTGCCGCCGCCGTGGGGAGTGTAACCTAGGACCTCCCAGTCAGAGGCGCTGCAGTGACATCGGTTGATGCACTGAGCTACCGCTCCCGGTCAAATGGAGCTGGAGGAACTAGGGAAACGTAACGGGCTAAAGAAGAGGGATGAGCGGGCGGAGCGGAAGGCATAAGCGGATGGATTGGTTACGAAACAGTGGAAGAAAGGGCATAGCGTGATGAGTAGACATAATATGTTTAGAGAAATGCCTATTTTATTCTCGCGTATTTATTTAAAGGCTGATAATATATGTGCACGAATCAGGACAAATGATGACGTATGACGAAGTTTTATAATGCTAATTTTTGCTTATTTTAGCATAAATGTCTTTTTTGCATGAATATTTTTTTTAGAATTATTGGGTTTTTTCCCTTTTATGTATTAGTTTTATATACAGTGCTAAGATATCAGAAAACCGTTTGTAGTCCAACGTGACCATTCATTACGAAATCTTCCATTCACGACTTTGTATTTTCAAATACGAGAGAATTCCTAAAAGTATATCAACAGGTTTTTCCTAAAATAATTACTTTTCTGGACATTTTGCGTAGCTTTACATTACAGATTCAAGAGTGCTTCAATGCCAATAGTTCTGCTGCGCGCCACCAAAGGATGACGTCTGAGATATACTACTGATTTCATCAATGTCCAGAATTATTACGAAATTCATTTGAGTTTAAATAAGGTTATGTAATGTCCCTGTGTAAGCATTTGAAAGAAAGCCGTAACTGAAGTGGTAAAGTGGCAAGGAATCATTGTGAGTTTGAAAGTGTTTAATAATTGAAGAAGGTTGAGAGAATAAAAAGTACAATAATATACAGTACAGAATATACAGTAATGTACAATGTACAATATATAGATATCGTATACAATCTAAACAACGTCTTCTTTTACAGTAATTTGTGACAACCGAATTTTTTGACGAAACGAGTGTCACAATTGTCAAAACAGATTACAAATGTCAAGAGATAGGCGGTCTACTAAAATTTTGAATCGGCTACTCAGAGGGAAGATCGACTTGCTGAAGTACTCACTTGCCCCATCGAAAATAATACTGCATGAAGGGAAGAAATATGAATAATTCTCCAAGTAGGAGGGCAGCTGTTCATTAGGACTCTCATTTTGACTCTTTTCACAGTTCTTAGGTTCAAAATGATAAAATGAAAAATGTGTTAATGTTTCCACTCGATCCAGTAAATATTTTTCTTCAATATTTGAACAGTGGTGTGTAATTTAGGAATGATCATTTACATATTAAGATTAATCTGTACAGTTGTTTTCCACATTAATTACAGTTGTACGTTTTTCTTCTGTATGTGAAGAAGTTTAGTGTAGTGGTTGGTAATTAAGCAATGATCATTACATTATTAAGACTAATCTTTGCAGTTGTTTTGCATGTCACTTGCTCCTAATGAATGAATTAAAATTAATTTATCTAAAATTATTTTGTCTAAGCGAATAAAAAATCTGGGACTCCTCTGTTTCTGCTATTCAGCTCTCCTCTACAAACTGGAAAAATGGAAAGTAGTTTATATTTTTGTAAACCCAGTAAAATTGTTTTTTCAATATGTGATGGATTTCTGTGTAGGGGTATGTAATTTAGGAATGATCATTTACATATTAAGACTAATTTGTAAAGTTCTTTTGCATATCAATTGCTCCCAATGAATGAGTTCACTCATATTTTTCAAAACAAAAATAAGCAACAATTAATTTGCCTAAATTTTTTTTGTCTAAGCAAATAATATTTGGGAATCCATGGTTTCTATTATTCATATTTTAGAATCCATAATCACTATCACTTGAGATAAAATAATGATGCTAATATTGTTTTGTTATGTGGCTCTGTGCATTGCCAATTTATTATTTACACATAATGTAATGTTGGTGGATCATTAGTTTTCTAATATATCAGTCGCATGATGAATTGGTTTACCTGAACAAATAAGTTTTATACTACATGTTACTAGCACATAGGGCATTAAACATACATATTTGCCGTCTTCAGAATTATAAAACCTGGTAATTATGTTTCAGAATAGATACAAATATTTTCATTTATTTTATGATTAAGATTCATTAATTACGTTATGACATCTATAACTATTACTCCTGATCTACCAACTGCCGTACTCGTGCATGAACTTCTGCATGTTATACTCAGCTTAAAACCCTTCAAGGTCACGAGTTGTCAGATCAATTTCAAAAATTTCTTTATGAATACAATAGAAGAAAAAATATAAAAATAGGATAAGTTTTTCGTGACATCTTATTGATAGTGTTGTAATATTATATAAAACTCCACAAAAATTATATATTTGAGTTTACAAGTATTTTATTTTGTAGTTTAGATTTGTTCATTGCTTTTAGTTATAAAGTGAAGCAGGAACTTCAAATAAGAAATAGGTAATTATTTGTGGAAAAGTGAGCGAGGTATTCTGGAAATTTCGAAATGGGGGTCAAGAGATGATATCTATCGTGGCGTGGCCTAGCAGAGCATAGCAGGGAGTAGGGCGGAGAAGGGATTCAATGGAAGAGATAGAGGTAGGTCCCGCCGCAGGGCATGAAAAGATTGAATTCCTCTTCATGTAAAATAATTTACTGTATTAAATACCCGAGCAACGCCGGGTACTTCAGCTAGTTCTTGATATTTTCAGTGCCCTTTTAGGCGCCTAAAAGGCGATTTTTGAGTGCCTGAACATCCGACGTCAACTGATGAGTGTGTGGAGCAGAGGGTGCGGAAAGGCTGGGGATGGGATGGGATGGGAGGGGTGGGCGTGGCGGCCATGGTAGATCGGACAGGGCGTGGGAGGGAGGCGAGCGAACCGTGCTGCTTAATAGATGATTGTGTTAAATAAATACCCGGGCAACGTCGGGTAATCAGCTAGTGCTTGCTATTGAAGAGGGAGAGTAATTGGTGGACCATGTTCGGCGGAGCGGACAGGGGCAGTGGACACACAGTGGAGAGAACGGGATGTTAAAAAAACATCCAGGCAACTCCAGATAATCACTTGCTTTTCAATAAAATATTCTTTATGAGTGAGGCATTGCTTAATTTATTTGATATCATTAGCTCTCAAAGTTTATGGATTTGGTTTTGAGTCAATTCCTGTGAAATAAGAGAAAACACTATTGCAATCACGGGATTTTGGCATGTAGTTTGGTATTTCCCAAGAGCGAATAACAAGACCAATCTTTCCGTAGTTCAATTGATTTTGGTGTCTTCTCTTTCTAGATAATTTTCAAATTTATTGCTCAGCTCAAGAGCCATGATGAATGAAGGGCGTTATTTCTTTCGGCAAAACAGTGGCACGGTGCATACTCAAACGACACCTTTGAACTTTTTAATTAGTTTTTGTGTGGAGAGCATAATAGCTAAAATGATTTGAAAACTTTTTCCGTCATATATAATTTCACCGGATTGTTTCCTTTGAGCTGAGTCAAAATCTGATGTGTACAAAAACGATCCATTATCAATTGATAAACTTAAATGTCATTAATTATTTCCAGTCAATAATACAAGAATCTTGTGTGAAAGTTTTCGATAATGTATAAACAAATTGAAGCATAATTTTAACGAGAACATTTCCAACATCTATTATGATTACAGTATGTAACTTAGGTTTGGTTTTGGTTTGTTTTGTTACAGCGGCAGCTCATGATACCAACTTACGAGAAATTACTGTTTCTAGCGCTCTCACCAGAATGTTGCCGCTGCGGACATACGTTTCCAGCACATCACACTAAACATGTCTGGACGACCTCAATCGTGATGAAACCGTTGTATTGAGTTGATATTGTTCTTCAGTTAGACATTCATTAGTCTGCATAGTGAATTGATTCGTACAATTTGATTTTTGCAATTAAATTCGATGTATTGGAGGGTCGATTATACGTGAAAGTCGGGTGTGGTAGGACACATTAGAAATTTTAAACTGTAAACGCTACACCTTAGAAGATAGGCCATAAAAAAGGATTTAGAAATAGTGAATATAATACGAGACTCAAATGACTCAAACTGGAGATCGTCTCTCACATTCTCTATTACTAATTTCCGGTGCGTGCAGAAATTGAAAGAATAGTGTGCAGCCTCTGGCCGTATGAGAGGTGTCTGTAGTTTCATTAGCTACCCAGCAACTCCCGACAAATCCAAAAGCAGTGAAACAGTTTTAAAATGCAAAATAAAATATTTGATTATGCCATTCCACCTATTCTCTTTCTGCGCGTACGGAATGATTTTTTGATACTCATTGCGTCACTGGTTACGATACAGCTGACCTCATGCGACAGCAAGTCTCCAAGGAAGAGGCTGCATGCCAATCAATATTTGCCATTCTCGTATTGCGTTACGAAACAGTCATTTTTAAAATAAGAAATGTTGGGGGTGTATAAACCCTATACTATGTTGTGGCACAATACGTGAAGTCTGTTTTTGTGAAAATATTTAGTTTATTGTAATGTTATACGACAGTGTTTTATTTGTTGTTCTTGTTCAGTGTGCATTTTAGAAAACCATTTTGTGCAGGTTTTTTCAGCAGTATTTTTGCTGCTGCTAGCCACTAGTTGCACTAGAAATGAGATAAACAATATTCGATGCCATAAGAAGTTCCACGAAGTCTGTCATATGTAATCGCGCGATTAAAAATGTTGGTAAAGGCGATATCAACCTTGTTGTTAAGTAATACAATGCCAATGCTAAATAATTTACTCGTAATAAGTAATAATAACGAATAGGAGCCGTAATTAGCAAATATCTCAATACTATTTCCATCCCTACTTATCTTCACGGTGAGGCATTCGGTACTGCATCAGTTTTCCCGAATTGGGCGTTTTCTCCAGTTTCGATCGTGCGTTTTCCCCAATTTACCAAGTATGCATTTTGATCCCTAATTGAAGCCGATGGCTTTTTCGGATGCGTTAATTAATGTATTCACACACTCGGAGGGAGGCACATAAATGAAAATCTTTAACAATACGAAGAATAAATAAATAAATAGCTGGACTCGTTTTGGAAAATTTCGCCCTAAAAACATAAACTTGACGGTGAAATTCTTTGAGCTGTTGATCACATTGTTGTTGTTGTTGTTGTTGTTATTATTATTATTATTATTATTATTATTGTTGTTGTTGTAACCTATATTGATCCCCTTAAAGGCCCAGACTTCCCGCACCATGCGGCATAAAAACTTGGTTGGTTCTAATTTTTCCCTAGCTTAAATCAACAACGTTTCCTAGTTCCTAACTCGATGTAACATTAACTGCAGTATTCGTTGTAGTTAATATTAGTGAAGTGTTGGGAAGATTCATGAAGTGTTTATTGTTGTATATATTCCTGTGCATAAGTCCATATGTGAAGTGTATGTAGTTGTTGAATTATTGTTGACAACCTAATGCCGTCCAATTCGAAACTAACTTTGGGCGGCTAGTCTGTGTGCTGTACTTTGCACATACAGGATCCTGTGTGTGAGTATACATTCTAATATTTCTAAATATGCGTTAACAACTTAGACCCATTCTTTAATTCGCAGAATATAAAGTTCTCCGTTCAGTTCATCATATTAGAGATAATGCATTCTGATCATCCGAGCCAAGGTGAGAGTGTAACCAGAAACTAAACTCCAAAACATGTAAAAGAATGCCCAAATAGATATGATTTTGTAGATTACAATCTAACAAACATAAATCGTTGTTCGCGACCTCAAAAATCAGGTTATAAGAACGTAGGATGCACCAATTCTGGGTTATGCATGGGCCTTAGACTATGCATGGGCCTTAGACAATTTTCTGAACCACTTTACATAAAAACGAAACAATGTGATATATCATATGTCACAGATATCAACACAATCATGCATTTTAAATCACTATAAAGAATTGCTTTACAACTTTCTCCGAAGAAGAATGGATATTCGTAGAAGAGGTTTTCAGTAATTTTAGAATTTTGTCTCATCCTGAAGTTCACCGAAAAAGTGGATTTTCTCGCTGATGGTAGTTGGCAGTATGTTTAACGATTCGATTGATAATAAGAACAAGGTTTTAAAGTCTAAACGTTACGAAACAATTGAATGAATCAAACGAAGAATTTTTTAACGAAATGACATATTTGTTCATCTCATTGTGCAGATCACGTTGGTGTTTCTTCACACCCGGAATAAGCCACGATGTGTATTTGGCAAAAGCTTGAGGAATTGATTTTCTAAAGACACTTCATATATAAATATAAATTGGATATAGAGATATATTAGGGACACTTCAAAGAGAAGTAACATATACGTTTCATAAAATACACGCAGTAAGAGCATAACATATAGAAATGAACCGTCCTCTAAATCCGGTTAATTTCTTTTCATCGTGTTGAAGATGGTATTTCGATGAAATGTATTAATTTTAAAATTGATATCTGCGTTAAGAGAAAATCAATTTAATTGACAATTACAAAACTACTTACCATCAAAATAAAAATAAATGCAGAGATTCAATAAATTCCGCAGAGATGTCAAATACCGACATAAAATGTTTCCATTCGCTATGGTGCGTCCGTGAACGGTAGACGTGTTTGTGGTGCACACTGCGAGGTTGTGAGAAATTGTTACACGAGTAAGTTCCTGTAATTCTAAGTGCTGTGTACTCCATCCATTCAACAAGAAGAGTCAGCTTTACTCAAAAGTCAGCTGCCCCAGCGGCTGGCATCCTACCACGATGGAAACTTCCACCAACGGCAACATAACCTCAGAACCGACAGATAAACAAGTAAGCAAACCTTTCTCTGCGGTGCAATCGGAAATTTACCTAACAAAAGTCAAGCGATTGTGATTGATGCCCAAGAAGGTATTAGCATCAAGGATTATGTATCGAAAATAGCCTCGATCGTTAACCCTTCAGATATTCGTTTTGTTTCAAGAATTTCTAATAATAGAATCTGTTTCTTCCTCTCAACTCAAAAGATTGCTGAACATATTGTGAATACACAGATTTATCACTATTAATAATCAAAAACTGAATATACGACCACTCATCAATAAGCAAGTACGGGTTATTATCTCTAATGTGTGTCCTGTTATACCTCATGAGGTAATCCTGAACATTTTCGATAGAAACAACATCAAACCCTCCACTAAGATGTCATTTATCAGAGCTGGGTTTCGGAACCTGGATTCTCTCTATTATGAGCTTTAGAAGGCAGATTTATATAGATCCGGATGATATTAACAAGTTACCAGATTCTGCACTGGTATGCCATCAAGACACAACATACCGTATTTACTTTTCCACTGACAATGTGGTATGTTTTCTATGCAAGCAGGAAGGCCACATTGCTAACCACTGTCCCTCTAACCAAAATCAAACCAATAACAGTGATTTCTCTGCATATGGAAATCAATCTGCACCTACTAGTAATGCACAGAAGTCTTTAATCACTGGGCCTCCAGTTAATGACAATGAGAATTTTCCTAACCTTCCCCAAAAAACCCCTCCAAACTGATTCCCTACAATTGAAAACCAATCTGGCCCACTATCAATCAACAGAAGTCTTCCACTCCTGTCCTCCCAAATAATGACATAACTACCCCTAATCTCCATGAAGAAATCCCCCAAACAAAATCACCTACAACTGATAATCAATCTGAACATTCCATTAATCAACAGGAATCTGATAATGACAATAATTGTGTATATAAACTAAACAAAAGAGGCCCACAATCTGACTCCTCTCATGTTCCTGAATCCTCAAGTACCACCAGAAAAGCATATACAGATGAAACCCTGAAACAACCTAAAAGGAAAAGAAGAAAAAAGAACAATTAAATGAATCAGGGAAATCTGTAATTACTAAAAGTAGACCTGAAACTGAAAAAGTAGAATTAACAAAGTAGAACAAACAAATGAGCCAAAGAAATCTGAATTAACTAAAGTAGAACTCTAGAGGAACAAATATGTCCTCTAAAATCAATTATTGAAGACAATGAAGGCAAATATCCTCTTACCTACCATCAATTTAAATCCTTTCTGGAAAATTCTTTTAATGCTGTTGACCCCATCCTCATTGCCAAAGATTACTCACCTGATATATCAGCTCTCCTTGAAATGATGTCTAATCTGTACCAACATCTTCCAAATGCAACAATAAAAAGAAGATTTACCAGACTTTGTAAAAATGAAGTCTGTTCTACCACCCTCTGAAGAATCATGTACTGAATCAGACTCCAGTGCAGATATCAGCTCCAACTAATGAATATTCTCCAATGGAATGTCAACGGTTTCTATCCTAGACTAGAAAGTTTACAGCATTTGTGCGACCTTACCCAGCCAGATGTTATCTGCATTCAAGAAACTAATTTTAAAGATTCTCATCATGGCCATATCAAAGGTTATAAATGCTTCTTCAGAAACAGAACTACTACTAATCATGCCAGTGGTGGAGTTGCAATATATATTAAAGACCACATCCCATATGAAGAACTGAACTTGCCATCTAATATTGAAACAAATGCCATCAAGATACTCTCACCAACTTCAATTACTATATGTAATTTATACTTACCAAACAGCTACAATTTTGACGCACAAGAATTAATCGACATAATTAATAAACTGGAAAAGCCTTTCCTCATTTTAGGGGATTTCAACAGTCATAACACTGTATGGGGGTCTCATAAAACAGATAACAGAGGTCTTGTACTTGAAGACATCTTGGAATACCACGACTGCATTGTATTAAACACTGGAGAATCTACACATGTCAACATCACCAACAATAATTTTAGCGCCATAGATTTATCTATATCATCAGCATCCTCGACACAAATGCTCTTGGAACGTTTCAGACTACCCATATGATAGCGATCATTTCCCCATTTTTATTGGTATTAATAACATAAATATTACACCTGCTCCTTCAGTTCAAGTAAACAGATGGAACTTCAATAAAGCCAATTGGGAAGAATATCAGAACTTCATTTCTGCATCCTCAATAGGCGATAATATACCCTTTAAATTTAACAATATTGATGCTACCATCGAAGCCTTCTGTAATTTGATTATTACTGCATACAAAAGGACCAGAGCTATCACCAGAAAGTCATCAAAGAAAGCAAAACGGAATAGCGACTGTAAAGAAGCAATAAGGAATTCAAAACATGCATTTAACCGTTATAAGAAACATAAATCAACTGAGAACAGACTTGAATACAAAAGGACCAGAGCTATCACCAGAAGAGTCATCAAAGAAAGCAAAACCAATTCTTGGTCTAAATACTTATCATCATTAAACGGTAACTGTAACATCAATGATACATGGAGAACAATCAAAGCTATTCAGGGAAATAAAAAATCAACTTGTATCCACTTTATTAAAAGCAACGATAAAATACTTACTGCCCCATCTGATATTGCTAACCAATTTGCCAAGACATTCTCCAATAACTCGAGTTCCAACAACTACATGCACGAATTTCTTTCACATAAAAATGAACAAGAAACCAAACTAATTCCTAAAGGGAATGAAATTTTAGCAAATAAATTCCAACTTAACGTGGATATCTCACCACATGAACTTGATGAAGTTATTGAAGCGCCCAACAATTCTTCTCCTGGCCCTGACAATATTCCAAATATTCTCCTTAAAAGCTATCCCCTAAAGGAAAATCTATTCTATTACGCATCTACAATACTATATGGAGAGAAAAGACCTTCCAAGCACCTGGAGACTGGCCACTGTTATTCCTGTCCCTAAGCCCGGTAAAGACCCGGTCATAACTGATAACTACCGTCCAATATCTCTAACATCTAATATGTGCAAAATCCTTGAGCGGATCATCAACAATAGACTACGTTGGTTTCTGGATTCCCAACAAATTTTGACTAACAACCAGTTTGGTTTCCGTCAGGACATTCCACACAATCTCACCTACTGAATACTGCCACATTCATCCAAGAAGCATTCATCAATCAACAACACGTACTTGCAGTCAACTTAGACATAGAAAAGGCTTATGATATGGTCTGGACCTATAGAGTACTTAGAATTCTTCACAACATCGGTGTTCATGGAAATATGTTCGAGTTCATCCGCAATTTTACACTAAATAGACAGCTTCAAGTCAGAATTAATAACCGAATATCTCAACCTAGGATGCTTGAAAATGGTCTTCCACAGGGTCAGTTTGAGTGTAACACTTTTCCTTATCGCAATCAACGACGTGGACAAGGATATTGCCTTACCTGTTACAATAAGGAAATACGCGGATGACATCATTGTTCTATGTAAAGGCAATAATCTGCTGAACACTCAAAAGTACATGCAAGAAGCTCTCGACAAACTCTCCGAATTTTCCCTGAAGTCAGGATTTAAATTCTCCACTAAAAAATCTGAATGTATCCTATTTTCAAGGAAGAGGCACCATACTTTGCCGCATCTCTTACTGGTGTCCAATGTCCTACCTGCGGTCCGCTGTACTAAAATCCTAGGCCTATACTTTGATAACAAATTGAGCTGGAAACAACATATTCAGAAGCTGATCGACAACTGTAAAAAACGGCTTAATATTCTCAAATATCTTAACCACAACAACTGGGGAGCGAATATAGACATCTTGCTTCTTACTTATAAAACAATTATCAGAAGTAAGATTGACTATGGATCTATCATTTACAACTCAGCTAGCCTAAGTGTTCTTAGCAAGCTAGACACTCTACACAATCAAGCCCTCCGCTTATGTACAGGATGCCTCCGCACCACGCCTATTGGTAGCCTACTTACTGAAGCCAAGGAGCCATCTCTACACTTCCGACGTCAATTGCTCGGCATGAAGTATGCAATTAAAGCTGGCTCGTCTATCAATCCAATTATAACCAACAATGTTTCACCATACCTTCGGGATCTCTTCAAGAAACATAAATCAATCATTCCTTTATCTAAAAATCAAGGAACCTCTTGAAATACTTAATATTCAACTCTCTCAGATTGAAAAACCGCCCATGCAAAATTCAACCTTGGCTGTTACAAGAATTCAAAATTGACCTGTCTTTACTGAAACTTGAGAAAAGTTCATCCTCAGAAGAATACAGGAAATCTGTTCTCAATGATTTTACTGAGAAATACAAGTCACACACTGTTATCGGTATCAAGCCCATTCTCAAGACAGATGGTCCGGAAGTCAATGTGTATACCGCTGACCGCAGCACATTGTATACATTCAAACCCCACGTAAGCCTAACAACTACGGGTTTATATGGAATCATGCAGGCTTTAAAACTGGTCAAAGACCTCACGCACCCTCTTTTTCAATTGTAACTAACTCATCAACACTCTACTCCAGTTAAATCATAGTAAGCGCAAATGCGAAATCTTACAAACAATTACTGAACTCTACTATCAGATATCATTAACGGGAAAAGATATCTCATTTGCCTGATCCCACATCCTTGGAAAACAACGTTACTCAAGAGTTTAGCACTGCGGCTTCTTTCTTGGTAAACCTGAAACAAGACAATACAGTTCACAACCTAGTTAACACCACAACGGACATCCTTAAATTTATGAACAAAGAATGTTGACTAACTGGAATCAAGAATGGACCAAATACAAAGCCAGCCACCTCCATAAAACGCAATCAGATTTCTTCTCAGTGTATATAAATAAACAGATGACTAGGCGAGAACAAGTAGTGCTATCCAGACTTCGCTCGGACATACTAATTTAACACACGCACACCTGTTTCACAAACTACCCTCGCCCTCTGTGACTCTTGTAAAGTTGAACTAACGGTATCTCATATTTTGAACGTTTGCCTAAGTTCCAGGAAGAACGAGATGGCCTATCACCGAGCAACAATTAGAAGCAGTTATATATTCTAAGTCATATCAACAGGAAATAATAAGATTCTGCCAGAAGATTAATATATTCAATAAAATATAAGTGTAATGTAATGTTAGCAATGTAATGTAATGAAATGTAACGAAATATAATGTAATGTAAGTGCAATATGTAAATACTGAAAAGTCGCTAAGAACCTTTGGTTGATGCGACTATAATAAAAAAAAAAAAAAAAATAAATGCACTGGCAACAAGGGTTGACTTGGATAAATTCGTATAATTTCATTATTTGTTATTTCTTTATAACCTTGATTTATCCTAATCACTCAAAAACGTTTAGGGATGTTTTCTTTACAATAGTTAAGTTTACAGTTTATTGAGTTTGCAAAATCACCATTATTATGAATTATCAACTGATCATTTCATTTACAACCACGGTAGTTTAGAAAACATTATTTTGTTTAAAATATTTTGATATGTTTTCGTCTGGACAATTTTTAAGGTGTTACTGAGAGTATCATAGACATGGCTGCATTGCACACAGTCACTTTATGTTGTCAGCAACTAGTTTTATCCTAGAATGAGAAAAAAATATTGTGCCGCACAAAAAATGACGCGTGTGCATTTCTTCAAAACCATTCCGTCTTCCGTCTGACATGGAAGTATCGTCACAGTTCCCACGTGTTACTTCCCGAGGAACGTTCTGCGGGAAGGTTTTCCCTGATTTTGAAACATTGTACCGGGAGAATTCCTCTTGCTTCATAGCGGATTAAACATTAAACGAATCTAATCTCCTGTGAAACGGCTTCCTCACTCCTCAGTCCCCTCCTCGGAAAACGCAATTATTCAACTCGAATCAGCTTTGCCCTCATAAATCTCATTTCGCCAGCTACCGGAAGCGGAGTAAGGAGGTCCCGGAAGAAGCAGAGTGACGTCAGACCACCATCTCGAACAAGAGGAAAACAAAATACTATCGGGGAAGTTAAAAGCGAGCACGAAATGAGTTAACTTCTTCCGTTCTCGATATTTGTGTCGTGTATCAAAGGGTTGTGTTCAGTGAAACAAACCATTTTAACTGTGAGTTTAAAATGCAATATTTTAAATTTGTAAATATCTGCCAATGTTTATAAAAATCTAGTGCATCAACTGATGTCACTGCAGCGCCTCTGACCGGGAGGTCCTAGGTTCGAGTACTTACGGTGGCAGGATTTTCGACTCTAGCTTTACGGTTCCGTCGAATTCAGTTGCTGTCTGGAGGAGAATTCTAGCGCCCGGCTGCTCTGATCGGTAGGTTTCCGTGGTATTTCCGATCAACACCAGGCAAATGCCGGAGCAGTACCCCAACAAACGCGCCACGGACCACGCGGGATGTTTCCTTCCTCTTCTTTGTCCTACCCTCTCCCCTTACACACACATTCACAGTAACATACACTACACTGTCACATATTCTGGGAGACTGGTCGGGAGCCTAGAGCTTGTCCCGGCTGGAGCGGTGCCCCGCTGGTGGGAGAGTCCTGGTTAGGGGGAAACCCCACTAGCCGACGGTAGGTCGGCGCCGGATCTCGCCATCCAGCGGGGGAAGATCACAGCCATCTCCCAAGAAAAAAATATGCTCTACACTTATGGGACTAATGACCAAAGGTGTTGACGCGCCCGGAATCCCTAACCAAGGGACCAACTTTATAAAAATCTCAGAAAAACATTTTATTATTATTTTAGTTGTTGATTTTCAATGAAATGATTCTTTGAGAAAAGTATGATATTATGAATTATTATTATAAAACTAATTACGAAGTTTTGGAGACAGAGAACCATAAGTTTGAAACTGATCTTCATGAAGTTAATTTGTGACAGAGCTGCTTCGAAGTTAACTCGAAGTCACGGTCGGTTTATGGGTTACAATGGCTATTCGAGTATACACATATTCACATGCAAATTCTGTCGCTTGTGTGAACGTACGCATAATAACTTTAATAATCATAATCGAACAGTATTCACTATTATCTTCATCGCCCTGGCACTCTCCTCTAAGGATACTTAGTCCTGGAACGTCACTACACGAAGATCCTATCCCAAAGCCGGCTTGAAGTGGATGAAGAGTTAATGCATCTTACTTCCATTGGCCAAGATCCTCGAAAGCCGCAGGATTTAAGAGCCTAGGATGCGCCGTGTTCTGAGTTATGCACGATGCAATAGCGTACATTTGGTTGCAGATTGCACGGGCGTGCGATGATTTCTTTGTAGCACAATCTACAAAATTCTGCATTTTTCGTTTACATCTATTTTATTCCCCTTTGAAGAGTTATTTTGTAACTAGCTGTAGCATATTAACGGTATTTTTTATGGCTCGCGTCTTGTAAATCATTCAAAATTGTAATCTTCCCTTAGCGCATTAAATACGCCGTTTGCCCCTAGGATAGGTGACTGATTTTATTTTCGCCTAAGCACTCCCGTCGTTAGGGAATGGATAAATGAATTAACTGGAGTATTGTTTCTACTCTCTTCTGTTATAAACTCAAAGCGTTGATATCACTGATATTCTTGTAATAAGAGAAACATTGATAACATTTTTGAATTTCGGTCGAGAAAGAAACAATGAAGCAGAGTGCGAGCTTTATATTTGCTTTAAATGGACTGAAAGTACAACAGAAACTTTTGAAATTATACAAACTATGAATGATAGCGAATCAATATGTCCTAAGAACATCTTTCACTGTTCGTGATGGTAGAGAGAGCAGAGCATGGATAGTGGTCACCGATCGCGAGCGTGATCGGCAGTTCGAGTGGAAGAATAATCAAATAATCAGAAAGAATTTGAAATTTCTTCGAAATTATCGTTATCCATCTCTGAACATTTTTCCTAGACAAATTCTGGCAACAAAAAAGATAGTGTGTGGTGCACTTGATGTATTGGCGCGCAAGAGCCAGGTTGTAACTGAGGTTGTAAGTGATTTCAAGACTAAAAAGTCTCGTGATGCTTGATCACACCCGTGATTGATTGATTGATTGATTTTTTGTTTTTCCTGGCGCGTCAACTGCTTTGGTCATTAGTCCCGTGAGTGTAGTGCATGTTTTTCTCAGGAGATGGTGGTGTTGATCACACCCGTATTTGCTTAACTTGACCAAATGAAATGGTAACGTAAGGAAAGTGTTTCGACACCATGCCGAGATATCGAGAAGCTTCGACCACCATACTGAAGACAATTCCGAAAAGTGATCATCAGGAGGACTGCGAGCAGTTTTCCAACCACTTCCACTCTTGTATTGACTCACAAGGAAACTATTTCGTAAAATCTTTTGTAAATTTTGGAAAAACAAAAGGATAGAGCAACATGGCGTTTATGTCTTATGTATCTTAGAGTGCATTTAGGTCTATCCCTATCAAAAGTTTAAATAAAAGACGGATGACGGACGGACAGATGGACGGACAGACGGACAGGCAGTCGGCCGGACGTTTTGGAGAAAACCACGATTTCGGTATCGGGAGACCCCAAATCGTGTATTTCCGTTGAAAGCTCGAAATCGATTTTCTGCGGCATTACATAACTTTATTACTCCGTATATACGTATGTATTCGAGAAAGTAAAACTATTAAGCATCTTCTGGATTAAATGAAAAATATCTTGTATTTTATTATTTCAAACCGAATACGCGGACATTTTACGTTTTAAAATAAATGAGTATTTTTGTTATTGACTATTTTGCTATTGATATGAGGAAGGCTTCTAGTAGTTCGGATTGTTAACCCAATGTTGTGGCATAAATATCTTAGAAGAATAGCGCAGTTACGTGGAAATACTTGAAACTAATTTTTAAAATGGTCCTTTTTTAATTTTCAGGTATTGGTTCACTCATAACCGGCCTTGATGGTAGAATGGTTATCACGCCGGGCTACCGATCCCAAGTTCGCAGATTCAAACCCGGTCGAAGTTGGGGGATTCTTGAGGTACGAAAAATCGACGGCAGGGATGCGAATGGTTGTCGGAATGTAAAACCGGGAAAGGCGCTTGGCCAATCCTAGCAAAATTAGATTTTCAAGCAATTTAGTACCAATGAGCGTTTTGAATGTAATTACCGGAAAAGATTTCGGAAATTGTACGTTCAGACATTGTTTTGACAGCCGTTGTATGTAATTCTTGTGACGTATATCATCGCCGTTGCTGGTTCGATCGATTTCGGGATAAATAAAGAGAGAAGTTTTCTGGTAAAGAACAGTCCAAACCAAAAGTTTGCAAGCTGAGTTCACTCCAATGAATGGAAAAAACTTGTTTACATCAGTTTCATATTCAACAGCTTGAGTTGTTCATTCGAACTGTTTTTGATCATATTTTTTTACGTCAATTTCTTTGGTTTTTAGGGTATTTTGGAAGCATTTTAAGAGCATTTTATTGATCAGTATTGGTGATTTTTTAGGTCATCAAAATCCGCCCCCTACTTATTATTAACTAATAACTAAATAATAGTTTATATAACTACAATATATAATAATAGCTAGTATAACTATTAACTAAAAACTATTGATTCAGTGGTGAGGTGTAGTTGACATTTACATAATGGAAATGATTAAAGGCGTTGTCATTGTCAACAATAGTATTGTTATCAAGTACTATTGTTGACAATGACAACGCCTTCAATCATTTAAATTTCAATTCAACTAAAAACTAATTTACAAGGCCATTTTTGAACCTGTTTTTTTCTTTTCTTTTCTTTCAATTTTTCCCCTCGCCAGTAACCCTGGCGAGGCGGGGAATTTATTCATTAAATGGTGTACATAACACTCCAGCCTTGCTGCTTATGGAGCTGGAGAGGGAAGGCTTTTAACTTAAATAGACTAAACTAAAACTAATTTAAAACTATGTACAAATGCCTCTTTGGGCGATTGCAGTTTAAAAACATTTATTATTGAAGTAATACTGTTGAAAGTTCTTGGAAATGTTCCTGTTTCTTATAGTTATATAAGATTCACTCTCTCTTTCATACTTAATCTATATATACAAACACATTCACCCACGCATTCATACCACTTGTCACTTCACTACTCTATACACTATTTACACTGTTCAATAAAAATAAAAAAAAATAAAATAAAAATAAAATAAAATAAATTAACTTAAAGTAAATTAAATAAATTAAAATAAAATAAAAATAAAACAAAAGGAAACGGTTAAAATAAAACACATTAGGGGGCGAAGGGAAGTGGGAATCGGAAATGTAAGGGCAGAGGCGTTGGTGCGGACGATTTTCTGTGGTGCTGTTTGTTTTCAGGTGCGGTGGAGGCCAAACACTGGAAGGAGAATGCCTGACGCCCGCGCCAAATAAATAAATAGTTTAAAAACAAAAATCGGGTAGATTAGCATTAGACGGTAGGTTTTTCCACCTTCAGGGTTTTTTCCTCAGCCGTACCTTGTGGTCTCTTTTCCGCGGCATTGATGCGATGGAGAGACCATTTGGGGTGAATACCAGAATACGAAAGGTTAGAACGCGGTAGAATGTAGGTATTGTAATGGCTTAAAGGGCTTCGTCCTAGCAACTTAGCATCACGTTTTCTAATTTGTATGTAATAATTACCTATTGAATAAAAATAAAAATATTTACACGGCGCCGACTTTAGTGAACCTGTTTTAGTCATCTTTTTTTGTTTTTTACATTTTCCCCTCATTAGTAACCCCGGTGAGGCGGGATTTTATTCAGTGATTAGGGTGTACATAGACTCCAGCATTGCTGCTTTTGGGCCGCAGGGAGGGATTAACTTAAATAAACTAACTAATCTAAATACTAAAACTAAGAACAATGCCTCTTTGGACGATTGAGGTTTTATACACATAATTTAATTAGAAGGAAAGTTGCAAGTTCATAAAATGATTCATATCTTCTTCTTTTTTGTAACATTCACTCACTCATTCATACTTAAACAATATGTACAAACGTTTTAGTCATCCTCCCTTGAAGAGTTTTGTTTTTTTCATTTTCCCCTCGCCAGTGACCCTGGCGAGGCGGGAATTTATTTACTCTTTCGGGGTACATGAGCTGCAGCTTTTCAGCTTTTGGAGCGGAGATGAGGGCTTTATCTTAAATAAACTAACTTAAATCTAAAATTAAAAACTAAAACAAAAGCCTCTTTGGGCTATTTAAGTTTCTATGTACAGAGGATATATTTTGATGAGAAGTAGCTTGAAGAGTATTTTTTTTTTTTCGTTTTCCCCTCATCAGTAGCCCTGATGAGGCGGGAGTTTATTCAATGTTCGGGTTTCATTTATTTATGCTCCAGCATTGCTGCTTTTGGAGCTCGGGGACGGAGTTATCTTAAAAATACTACTTAATATTAAAACTAAAAACTAAAACAAATGCCTCTTTGGGCTATTGACGTTTTTATATACAGTTAATAGTGGAGAATGAAAGTTCTTGGCTTGAAGAGTAGCTCGCGGGGCGGCGTGGGAAGACGGCGCGTGCGAGGGCATTGTTGGAGCAGATAGTGCGTGGGAGGCGGTCGCCGCTTCCTGAAGCCGGAAACCGCGTGGGAGGCGCGGAAACGCGCCCCGCCGGGCCTGGGCCGCCCGGGTTCGAGGACGTCACGGCGCCACGGACGCCTGAGTGAAGTCGGCGCCGTGGCGATAAAAAGTGCGTGTATATAGTGTAATTAGTGTTGTGACAGTGCAGTAAAGTGCGGTATGAATGTGTGAATGAATGTGTTTGTAAATATAGAATAAGCATGAATGAGTGAGTGACTGAACATAAACAAAAATTGACGACAAGAAGAACCTTATCAAGAACTCTAAGCTTTTTCAAAAACTTGTATATATTAAACAACTAGCCCAAAGAGGCAATGTGTAGTTTTAATTAGGTTAAGATTAGTTTTTAATTAGTTTATTTAAGATACCGCCCTCCTGAAGCTCCATAAACCAAATAGGTTGGAGCAATATTGTATCCCTTACACTTGAATAAATTCCCGCCTTGCCAGGGCTACTGGCAAGGGGAAAATAAATAAAGGGCATTGTTGCGCGCGGCGCGCGGGCGATTGGGCGGCGCGGCGCCGGGCGCGGCTGCCATTGGCGGCGGCGCGCGGCCAATGGGCGGGGGCAGGCGCAGGCGGCGGCGCCGCCGCGACGCTCAGTCGCCGCCGGCGCAGCCAGGAGCCTTCGAGAGAGCGCGCGCGCCCCGCCGCGACGCCCAGCGCCCCGCACGGCCACCACGCCGACGCCGACTGTCAGCACGCGGCCGCCCCGGGCGGAGCGCCAGCACCTCGCCGGCCGCCTTCTGGAGGAGGAGAAGGGTTATCTCTCCGCGTGTGACGCGCGACCTCACCGAGTCCAGAGGTCGCTGTAAAAAGCGGTGCTCTCTTGTTTTGGCTGTTCTGACGTTCGCGAGGACACTTGGCGTCAACACATTTTTTCCCTCTCACGAACAGCGTGAACCCCACGTGTGGGGAGGTGTGTGCGGGTGGTGAGCGGTCGGAGCGAGTGCGAGGCGTCAGCTGAGTGTCCGGGGGGGGGGGGGGGGGGGCCGGCCGGGGGGGGCGGCGGCCCGACCGCCCACAGCGCTCAAGGCCGCGCGCGGGCGTTGGCGCTGGGGCGCTGCTCCCGGAGGGCCGGAGAGCGACTCCCGGCGAGCACGTGGACTGGGGCGACGGCTGCCTCCGGTATTTCCTTCACGCGACGGACACAAGCAGTGATCTTGAGTTGTGGAGGCTGTCGGTGAGGGGTAGACATTCCCAAACATTGACAACCTACTGCTAATGAGATTGACCCAACTACGATGTGTGGAAAACATTTGTGGACAGACTGGTAACAGTGCATTCGTATTCCCGACCCATAAGAACAAGTGTGTGTAAACGTCGCGCCGGTGCAAGCACCCTCGCAGAGCGAGCGAAGCTGGCCGTGTGCTGCGAGGCCCGGGCGCACCTCCCATGCGCGCCGCTGGCCGGCCGCTCCATGGCTTTCCAGGACCGGGGCAGCGAGCGCGTTAGCGCGATGCGAGGCCGTGCGCATGCGCGCGCGCAGGCGGCGCGGGACGTTCGAGCGGGCGGGCGCGGCCGACGCGCGGGCTGGGCGCTGGCGCTGGCGGTGGCGCTGGCCCTGGGGCTGGTGGGCGTGGGCGCGGGCGAGCTCACCCCGGGGCGCGAGGCCGCCGTGCGCAGCGTGTTCCGCGACGTGCTGAAGCTGCAGCCGCCGGGCGACGGCCCCGCCCCCGCCGCCGCCCCGCGCCACATGCTGGAGCTGTACCGCCGCTACGCAGAGGGCGGCGCGCCGCGACGCGCGGCCGGCTCCACGGTGCGCAGCATCACGCCGGCCACCGCCGACGGTGAGTGCTCTTCTCTTTCTCCTTCATGCATTGTTTTGGGACCGGGAGCGGTAGCTCAGTGCATCAACTCATGTCTCTGACCGGGACGTCCTAGTCTCCCACTCCCCACGGCGGCAGGGTTTTCGACACGAGCTTCTCAGCTAGGTCGAATTCAGTCGCTGTCTGGAGGAGAATTCTAGCGACCGGCTGATCTGATCGATAGTTTTCCGTGGTTTCTCCGATCAACACCAGGTGAATGCCGGAGCAGTACCCTAACAAACGGGCCATAGACCGCGCGAAACTTTTCCTTCCCCTTCCTTGTCCTATCCTCTCCCCTTACACACTCACTTACACTAACATTTATTACACTACCACATATTCCGGGAGACCGGCCGGGAGTTTGGAGCTTGTCCAGGCTGGGGCGGTGCCTCGCTAGTGGGAGAGTCCTAGTTAGGGGGAAACCCCACTAGTCGACGGTAGGTCGGCGCCGGATCTCGCCATCCAGCGGTGGAAGATAACCCCACCTCCCGGAGAAAACATGCACTACACTAACGGGACTAATGACCAAAGCAGTTGACGCGTCCGGGAACACGAAACAATCAATCAATCAATCAATCAATCAAATTCATTATTTTGGGCTGATTTTAGCTTTACGGTGCACCTTAGCCTAGGCTTCCTCGATTGCTGTGCCTTGAGGTGATCCGATTCTTTTCCAATAGGTGCGCAGGAATGTTATCGTTCACCACAAATGAATCGTTTATATTATTTTGAGAAACATTTTAAAAGAAATTCTCTTAAAAGTAAGGGTTCCGTTTAAAATAAATTTTCTGATTTAAAATAAATTTATTCGCATATATGTGGAAAACATAAAGAACATATACACCCGAAATGTTTTAAAGATTAATCGCATAAATTACGTTGGTAATTGTGTTATCTGCGTTAGTAAATATGCGTATCTCAAGGACTTTTTATGTTATCACGAGGGCCGAAGGCCCGAGTCTTGTTCTCAACATGGACACGCGTAGCGAAGCGTCACAATTCTGCACGTGTGAACAAAACGGATCACACACTGCTTTTCTACCGAAAGAAATTTTCTAAAACAAGTGTTTAAACGTTCCGTGTATGAATCATTGACTGTCGTTTACGACACAAGAATCAGAAGTGAACGGTACATACAGTAGTAGTAGTAAGGAGGCCGTGTCAGCGACGGCTGAGGTGCACCGTAAACCAGGGATCAACCTTATTGTGTGCATTGGTTTAGTGGTGAGTTGTAGTTGACATTTACATAATTGAAAGGATTGAAGGTGTTGTCATTGTCAACAATACTATTTATTTCAATAAGAGCAGCTTTCGATGGCTTAGCCATCATCATCAGTTTTCTGATACAAGTAAAAGTTTCTCTTTTTCTTGTATCAGAATAACTTTTCTTGTATCAGAAAACTGATGATGATGGCTATGCCATCGAAAGCTGCTCTTATTGAAATAAATAGTATTTTTGACAATGACAACGCCTTCAATCATTTGAATTTCACTTTGTGCTCCTGTACGCGTCAACTGCAGTCACACAAATGGAGTGCATTTTATCTCGTGGGAAATGGCGCTCTTCCTCTCCCGCTGGAACGTGATTTCCCGCGCCGACTTGCATATAAGCTCCCATATAAGCTTTCCTTCTCCAGGTATCTCCCACAGCGAGGCACCTCTCCGGTCGGGACAAGCTCTAAGCCCGTGACTGATCTCCTGACGTGTGATCGTGTAGTGCATGTTTACACACTGCTCCAAATTTCAGATTTTACTTGGTATTGATCAGGAGTTACCACGGGAAACTACCGACTAGAATACCGGTCGTTATAGTTCTCCTGACAGTGAACGAATTCGATGTAGTTACGTAGGTGAAGTCGAAAATCAGCCACCATCGGGACTCGAACTCTAGAACCGATCAGAGACATTGCGGATATAACGGTGATTCTGCCACTGAACTATCACCGCCGGGTTTTGTTATTTTGGTGTTGAACTTATTTTCTTGCAGTATACACTCCAGTATCAAGAGTACAAAATTTAGAGATCAATTACAAACAATTCGTCATATCTACGAACATTCATTTTCAAGTACTTCATACATGTAGCTCGGTGTGAATTGCTCATTGCCAGACAAAAGGAGTAAGTCTTTTTCACACTACAATAACCACTAGTACAAACAAATAGGTGCAAGAGAGCACTATTATGACAACTGGTGTAATGATAACTTACACGTATAGTGCAGAAGAGTTACAGGTACTTTGTAATTATTTAAAAATTTATATAAAAACCGAAGTTGTCACAAAATTATCCAATTGTGTTAAGTTCATTTGTATCTATTTTCAATAAAAAAATTAAATTTTTGAATTTTTTGATAAAATAAAATACTTTTAGTTCATGTAGGGTTTCAAAATACTTAATAATCCATAAAACTATAATTAGATTCTAAAAAGAATATCTGACGATTCAGATACTGAATTTTTTAACAGAATAGTCCTGTTAGATATATACTATACACAGTAGGTTTACATACATATAACTAGATACACATTAGCGTCGGGAAAAGAAAGACGCTTATTATCTGGCAAAACTATGCGACAGAAACGAAAAATATGATTTTCCTTTTGGAATGACCTGTGTAAAAGTGAAAACTGCATGATTTGTCTCGTTGGATCTGATAAATTAAATAGTGAACTTTCAGGAGTTAGTTTTGGCGATAGGTGCCTACACTGTAGAGCTGGAAATTGCTTCTTTTTCTGCCACAGTTTATTAATAATGCCGGAAATATTAACCGAACACAAAAGTGTCATAAAATGTAGCGTGCAAGCATTGATTCACCTCGAAAAATATTATTTTTCTCTACCTATTCCTACCGGTATCTTTCTAGATTCATCTCTTTTCAAATCTTTTTTAACATTCAATCGGAGATGATTTCACATGACCTGATTTTTTTTAAAGGAAGGATTTATAGAATAAGGAAGAGTTTCCTTTTAGCAATAAATTCTGTGGTGGCAGCGGAGATTTTGTGGTAATCAATGATAAACTATCTGGGGTCAATGAGGTATCTACCACAATAGTATTAAATGTAATTTTAATATGATTACATTTAGCCAAACACGTGTTTCGGGAACACTCTTCCCATCCTCAGTGGTTCAACAATTTTAAACAAATTACACATGTATTAACGTCAACAAAATCATATATAAACAGTGAACAATAAAATAATTATTTAAAATTAGTACGTACCCAAGTAACACAGATTAAACGCATAATTTCATGGAAAGTCGTCAAAGTATGGCACCATTTTGATCGTACGCTGTACGAATGCAGACTGCGGGAAGTTTAGGGAGGAAATGAACGGATGGTAAAGCTAGTCAATTATTAATTGTTTAGTACCTCATTGACAATTGGTAGATACCTCATTGACCCCAGATAGTTTTCCTTTTAGCATTATTGAACGTGAATAAATTATGATTTGACATTGAAGTTATTATTAAATAGAAGTCATACAAGAATATACACACATTCCAATACGCAACAGTTGAGTAGTAAATATGTAATGACACGCGGCCTCTTCCATGGAGCCTTGGTGTCGCCTGATGTTAGCTGTGTCGTTAGAAGTGATGCTCTGAGAATGAGAATTCAGTCGAGACGCGATGAATGAGAGAAGGCGGAATATCACTATCAAATATTCATCGAAACTCAGTTTTAGACTTCTTCGCAGCCTCCCCCCCCAAGCAGTAGGAGTCTTCGAAAAGGGAGGAGACTGCATTATTTTTCTTTCAAATTTTGCGCGCATTGGAAATTAGTAATATGGATATTCTTCTTATTTACTGCTTCCGATAGTTCGATACGTTATATTTCAATGGTTTAGAAAGAATTTCCGTCCAACTTTATTCGTATAACAAAGTCGTTGCCGCGTGGTTCTCTGATGCAACAGTGGCTGATATCTTACGTTGTTTGTGAACACAACTGGTAATATCTGGAAGATAACTAGATGTTTTCAAAACTGCCATTTGTCATTGTGAGTAAAAAAATCTTCCTAGACTTAGAGAGCAAGTGCCATTATTTTCGTATCCCATGATTTGAAGAGAATTTTTAGGTGCGGGAGAACATCGTAACTAGCCAATAATAATTATAATATCTACAGGAGATCATTGTCCTTTTTTGTGTTGGATAAAGTTAAGAAAATGAATTAATTTATCTTTATACTATTCAATGGATATTTTAAATCATCATTTACAAATTTTGTTGACACTATTACTCTCGGAACGTTCAATTTTAATTCTAACCTTGACCGGGAGCGGTAGCTCAGTGCATCAACTGGTGTCACTGCAGCGCCTGTGACCGGGAGGTCCTAGGTTCGAGTCCTGACGGCGGCAGGATTTTCGACACTAGCTTTTCAGCTAGGTCGAATTCAGTCGCTGCCTATAGTAGAATTCTAGCGGCCAGCTACTCTGATCGGTAGTTTCCCGTGGTTTCTCCGATCAACACCAGGCGAATGTCGGAGCAGTACCCTAACAAACGGGCCACGGACCGCGCGCGATCTTTCCTTCGTCTTCCTTGTCCTATCCTCTCCCCTTACACACACAGTTACACTAACATGCACTACACTACCACATATTCCAGGAAACCGCTCGGGAGCTTAGAGCTTGTCCCGGTGGGAGCGATGCCCCGCTGGTAGGAGAGTCCTGGTTAGGGGGAAACCCCGCTAGCCGACGGTAGGTCGGTGCCGGATCTCGCCATCCAGCAGGGAAAGATCACCGCCACCTCCCGAGAAAAAAACATACACTACACTAACGGGAATAATTACCAAAGCAGTTGACGCGCCCGGAAACACGAAAAAAGCAAACCAAACCAATTCTAACCTTGCGTCGGCAGTAAATATTAGATGTAATAATTATGTAAACAAAAGACACACTTATTTTTGTCCTCGAGTGTCGTGAAAATGTTGGTGAGTCTTTTGTAGACTCCGAAGACCGGGAGCGCTGTTACTATCGTACTCACTTATCAGCTCAAGGCAATGTTTGCAGTGTCAGGGCGACGTAATGAGTTCTCTAATTTCACGATGCATCGCCCAATTCACAAAATTGGTTGAGGAATGTATTTATTTATGATTCCTGACTGGAATATTTTTCAACATGGATAAGCAATAATACTCTGGGTTAGATCTGCCCAATGAACTAGATTCAAAGCATCGTGGTGTGGAAAAAGCCCGGGCTATCACTAAGGTCAATGCCTCTCCCCGGGCGTGCGCAAAGTGTTCCCGAGATCAAGCTGAAAGAGACTGTACCGAAAATTCAGCGAACAAAACGTTTTCAATTCAGACTATTATTGTACCAGCGTGTACAAAACGTGAAAGCGGTATACATTTCCAAATCTAAAGTTCGTTTAGCAGAATAACCATAACCATCGAGGAAAAGCTGCGGAAGCACAAAAAGGAGATACTTTGTTTCCTACGGACATTAATGCTTTGGCGTGCATTTTCCGGTTACTAGAAATACGAAAACAATGTCTGGGCGTCTTAGGGAGCGGTTTGAGACGAGCGAGCCATGTGAATCGAACTGTGGTGACAACCCCTGTCCACGAATCAAATATCAGCATTTAGCTTGTAATGCATGTAGCCCTGACGGCAAACTTTATGCTCACGGTTGCCTGGGTGATGGCTTCAGGATCTCTGTTTCGGGTAGACCTGCTCTAATAAATTAAATTATCTTCATCGTACTTTCAACAATGATAGTAGCATTTTCATTGAGAAAGATTGATTGATTAGTGATTCCGGGCGCGTCAATTAATATGGTCATTAGTCCCGTAAGTGTTGTGCGTGTTTTTGCTCGGGAGGTGGCGGTGGTCTTCCCTCGCTGGATGGTCAGATCCGGCACCGACCTACCATCGGCTAACGGGCTTTTCCTCAACCAAGTATCTCGCAACAGCGGGGCACCGACCCAGCCGGCACAAGTTCTAAGTCTCCGACCGGTCTTCCGGCATGTGTAGAAGTTTAGTGCATGTTAGCGTAAGTGTGTGTAAGGGGTGAAGATACGACAAGGAAGAGGAAGGACAGATCGCGCGCGGTCCGTGGCCCGTTTGTTAGGGTACTTCTCCGGCATTCGCCAGGTGTTGATCGGAGAAACCACGGAAAACTACCGATCGGAGCAGCTGGCCGCTGGAATTCTCCTCCAGACAGCGACTGAATTAGACCTAGCTTTCTAAATAGAGTCGAAAATCCTTCCGCCGTCGGGACTGGAACCTAGGACCTCCCGGTCAGAGACGCTGCAGTAACATCAGTTGATGAACCGAACCACCGCTCCCGGTCATTGAGA
The DNA here is from genome assembly GCA_964035755.1 of Teleogryllus oceanicus. Taxonomy (NCBI): domain Eukaryota; kingdom Metazoa; phylum Arthropoda; class Insecta; order Orthoptera; family Gryllidae; genus Teleogryllus; species Teleogryllus oceanicus. Next base: position 12,003,373 of record CAXIVR010000009.1, read on the forward strand.
AAGAATAGCTTACTTTTCCTAGTCCAGTTTAACTTCTGCGCTGGTACGAGCTGTCTGCCTCTTTGGCTGAAGACTCGGAGACTGTCTCAGAGACTTCTCCAGGGCAGAACGCCTTAGTGGTGGAAGAACGCGGTAGAGGGTCGCGGGGTGTTTCTGCCGGCAAAGACACATATGTAACACAGCTGAAGACGTCTTACTACTTTGAGAACTTCATTAAAATTTAGGGAAAATTTTTTATAGTATACTTGAAAAAAAGGTTTTTAAAATTTTTTTCAGAGTGGACAGTCAAGTGAAGCAAATACTTTTAGGGAAAATTGATAAATACAATAATGAATAATATATGGTACTTCTGACACGGAAAAAGTTCGAGGTACTGAAGACTATGTGGAGATCTACTTGATGTCGTGTCGGAAGATATTTGTGCATACAACGCTTCTGCGCTTCTTACGGTAATACTTATTTGCCATCTAACACACGCGGTGTGATGTGACCGACCATTTCGCCCACTGTTTTTATTAAACGTTTTTTTACAGAGCATACATATTTCAGTACATAATTCATTTTACATATGTATTGATGGCTTACATTCTAATTTACTTGAAATTAAACTACAAAGTAATTTGGGTGAGGAAATCTTCTCCAGACACCTCTAATAACAAAATATTTCAGAAAATTTGTCTAGGAATGCCTGGTATGGATATTTATTTTTTATTCTGCTTCTATGAGGAGTTTTCCGGAGTTTGAAGTTGTCTCTGAAGAGGTATGGAATGATAGAGCTGGGTTGAGAGATATGTCATATGGTGTTGTATGGAGTCAACTTGGAATTCTTTGTGGAGCTGTGAATTTGTGACAAACCAACGAGCATTTGTGATAGTTCTAAGAAAATTGTTTTGAAATGTTTGGAGCTTGTTTAGGTTTGTTTATGCAGCGGAGATCCAAACTGCACAGGAACGGTCAATTTCTCCCACTAACAAATCAATTTCGCTAGCATTTGAGTGTGCCGTCCATTGAACCTTCCATTCCGCATTTGAAACTCTCCCGACGGTTCCGCGTCCCGCCAAAAAGAGCTGCCGTCGCGGGGCCCCTTCCCTCGTGTGGGGGCGCGGGCCGGGCCGCGCCAGGACCGCCGACACGCCCCCACGTGCGTGGGGCGTGTCGCGCCGTGTCACGCGCTCATTTATTCATCGCCGAGGGGGAGCGCGCCGCGACGCGGGGCGACGCGTGGCGCGCTGCCCTCAGCCGCCGGAGGGTACGCTGCTCGCTTTTCCCCTCCCGTCCGCCCCCTATCCTTCTTCTTCCCCTTCCAATCTCCTTCATTCCTCAGCGCCTCTCACCAGGAGGTCCTAGGTTCGAGTCCCGACGGCGGCAGGATTTCGACACTAGCTTTTCAGCTAGGTCGAATTCAGTCGCTGTCTGGAGGAGAATTCTAGCGCCCGGCTGCTCTGATCGGAAGTTTTCCGCGGTTTCTCCCATCAACACCAGGCGAATGCCGGAGCAGTACCCTACCAAACGGGCCACGGACCGAGCGCGATCTTTCCTTCCTCTTCCTTGTCCTATCCTCTCCTCTTACACACACACTTAGACTAACATGCACTACACTACCACATATTCCGGGAGACCGGTCTGGAGCGTAGAGCTTGTCCCGGCTGGGGCGGTGCCCCGCTGGTGGGAGAGTCCTGGTTCGGGGAAACCTCACTAGCCGACGGTAGGTCGGCGCCGGATCTCGCCATCCAGTGGGGGAAGATCACCGCCATCTCCCGAGAAGAAAACATACACTACACTTACGAGACTAATGACTGAAGCAGTTGACGCGCCCGGAAACACGAAAAAATCAATCAATCAATCAATCCTTCACTCCTCGTCATCTTTTCCTCTCCTCTTCTCCTTGATTCTGTTTCTTCGTGTCCTCGACGCCCTCTTTCCCTTTTCCCTCTTTCTCGTTTTTTTTTTTTTTTTTTCTTCCTTTATCTTCACTCTCTTATTGTTTATTTTCCTCGTCCTCTTTCTTTTTATGTTTCTTATTTCTTTTTCGATTCTTTTCTTCCTCCTTTTTCTTCTCCTCATTTTTTCCCCCTTTTCCTCCTCTTGCTTCTCTTTCTTTCCTCTTCTCTCCACTTCCTTCTCTTCTACTTCTAATTTTCGTTGTGCTCCTTTTACTCTTTCTCCTCGTACTACTTCTAGTTCAGTATTTCTGTTGACACTGGTACGTCATAATGAAGCGATGAATTAGTTTTAAACGATACAATAAGAAATGTGTCTGCTTGCTTTTGTTTACTATGCCACAATTCGAAAGTATTTTGCAATACTGGAATTTCTTATCTACAATTCTGGGTGGAAAACCTAGCAGAAATTGAAATTTGCTATATTGTCAAATAACTCTAAAAAGTTACTGCGAATGAAAAATAAAAAATAAAACGTTATAACAAGACTGTTTCGTAATATATAATGGTGATGCAAAATTATAATAATTTTATTGAAAATTATATTTATTTATTAAAAAAAGTAAAGGTAAAGGTACCCCTGTGCAATTCCACGCAGGTAAATGTGATGCAAAGGGGAGGACAAATAGGGTCCACCTATTCGTCGCCGTCAGCACAAGGAGAAGCTTCCGCGGCTAGACTACACCCCGCTCGCTTTTACCCCCAGGAAAGATCCCGGTACGCACTTAGAAAGGAGACTGAGTGGATCTAAGAGCCGCCCTTGCTGGAAATCATCAGATAATCCCAACCTACTTTGGGATTCGAACCTGGGTCCTTCAGGCTAGGAAGCCACCGCGGCTCCATTTTGTTTGTTTAAAGGTTTGAATTAACAAAAGTACCATTTTCCCCACTGGAATATTATTATTTCAAATAATAAACTTTAATGAGATTCTTACAAATTATTCTGTTTTCACAATCCGTACCTTTCAAATGTGTTTGCTTTAAAATTTTGTTCAATTTCTTCCAATTATGTATGCCTGAATGTACTACCTCTTTTTCTTATTCCAGGTGGAAAACATTCTCAAAATTTTCCTGTGTTCCGTCATTCGTTTCACATGTCCATACCATTACAATTTTTTATATTTGAAGAATTCTAAAATTGTGTGGTTCGTGTTCATTTGTGGTGCATAATCTCATTTCTTCTTTAGTCCAACTCAGAATTTTATGCTGTCCTTAAATTTTTCATTTTTATTGTTAATTCTTTTCCTTAATTTTTTCAATCTTTCCCCTTGGTTTGACTTGTATCTTGATTTTATTTTTCATTGACATATGTTTATCCTACAACATGCTTTTTGTTTAAAAACCGAATGCTGCTAACATTTCAACACTCTCTTGTGAAATCCTCTTTGGTAAAAGATTTTTTTGAGACTAATGACTATTTAATGTTTTCGAAATATAATAATTAATTTGCGAAATACCTAACAGTGAGAGATTATTGATTATACTACTGTGATACAACGGCTATTTTGAATAACTCTGAATTAGCTATGAACACATATATACATAATTGAAATTAAACCGAAATTCACTCACTGCAAACTTTCCCCATACATTGTGATCAAGATAAAATTATATAAAATAAAAATGAAATTACTTTGAGAATGATTTTCAGTTTTCAAATTATGAAAAATAGAAAAGTTATTTTATTAGTTACCAATAAAAAACATATATCCAGCTTTACGTGCGCACCCTCACACACACACACACACACACACACACACACACACACAAACACACACAAACACACACAAACACACACAACACACACAAACACACACAAACACACAAACACACACAAACACACACACACACACACACACAAACACACACACAACAACACACACACACGCACACACACTCACACGGAATTTAAATTAGAATATTTTCGATGAAACACACTCGGTCCTCAAATCCAGAGGGATGTTTGTTTGTAATACTTGGAGAGTATGTAATGTCATTCTTAGAACGTTTACCAATCACAATCATTTTTTTAAAGGACATTGTAAACTTTTTACTAGCTTATAGATAATTTATTTATTTAGTCAAAAACAGTCAAAAACTGTATGTGACGTATGGGGGAGAAAATCATCTGCGCACGCTTTCTTGAGTTTCAGAGTCCCTTCCCAACAATTTAACTATTAATACTTGAAAGATGAATAATAATAATAATAATAATAATAATAATAACAACAACAAATTTAAAAAAGCAAGGGATTAACATTTCAAAAAACTAGATATTTTTGTTGCCGAATTATAGAAAACTTATTTTTAACGGTAAAGGTACAAGCAAACAGATAGATAGGATAATGACCAACCCACTTGCAAATGGATGGCTGCACGGTGCGTGTGAACGGACTCTATTGATTTCCTTCTAGCAGGACGTTGCCTGGCGGCGGCGTAGTTCACTGATTGGTACATGGTCTGCCCTTTGAACCGCTGCCAGTGTGATTCCCTTCGTCCCTTAGCGGCTTGGAGAATACTCCTGTTAGTGATCGCTCTGGTGGGGTTCACGAACCCTTCAATTGCATGCATTATTTTCTACATGTTAAAAATAAGAATATTGCTAAAAAACAAGCCTCACATAAAAATACTATGTAGAAGTAGACAGACAATAAATTATAAATTCAATATTGATAACCATCACAACTGCTTATCGATGGTTAGTAATTCCAAGAAACAACGATGTACATTATCTCTGTAAAACAAGTTGGGAAAAAATAATATTATTATTATTATTATTAAATGTTATAGTGAACTGACTACCTTTATATTATATAGAATCTTTACAAAGACCGATTTTTTACTTCCATTTGTTGCTAATTCTCTAAATTGTTTCAAATGTCTCCTAATTAATTGAAGGCTTGATTTTGTTCTGAAAACACGTTTCTTTAAGAATTGGACGTCTAAAATTTTTGAAAAATTCACTTTTTTTTATCAAACATGGTAACAATATTACGCAATCAGCAATTTTTTATTTTTAATATCTTTATGGCAATTTACGTTCAGTCTAACTATACCTTTTCACGATTAAAAGGGTAATTTACCAAGTTTATTCTATGAACAAAATATATATTTTAAGACAATCAAATTTGTACTACATTATTTCACTCTCTCCAAATGCGTTCTTACCATTAAACTCGAAAGCTAACCGATGCCTTGTTTGTGATTCTGCTGACAAATTCTAATTTATTTGGGAGGGTGCGAATGTGGAAACAAATCCACTACAGAGGATACATTCGAAGCGCAAAAGTAAAATTCCTCTTGAAACAATCAACCGACATTTAATTGCTGATCATCGTACAAATTCTACTTAGTGCTTTCGATTGTCTTATTCACACACACAAATTCATTCACACGAGTAATATTAGTCTATCGGAAACATTAGTTCGAATTTATGAACTTAAGTAAATACACGTCCATCCTAAATATCTCTCTCAAAATGATAATCACAAACGCAAAAAGGACTTAATACATACTACATTAGGATTTAATTATCCGGAATTTCGTTCTACGGATGTATGTCTAAGAGATTAAAAATAACAGGTTTCCAATTTGTTTGAGTTCTATTGGACCAAGCACATAGTTTTCTTAATTAATCCAATTGAGCCCATTACAGATTCAAGACAAGCGCGTTCTCGGACATGCGGCTCTCGTAAGTTCCTGCTACGAGCGAATGAGTCATCAAATTGCACGCGCCCACCGGTAACTGTAGTGGACTTCGAAAAGGCCTCGGAAAAGTCAACCCTGTACTTTACATATTTAACGAGCACATTAAAGGTGGAATAAAACCTCTCGCGGACGCCTTTTGAGGCCACTTAGTGCTGCGATCGCTGGGGACTCGCATCCCAATTCTCACCTTTTTGTGTATTCTAATGGCCCATCTAAAGGGTCCTACAACGGCTTTCGTGATACCGAGGTTCGGTTCCGCTCCTCTTTTTGGCGTGCTTCAGATCACAACAGGACCTCTCCGGAATTTTGTGACCCTGCTTCTGAGATCGAAGGCTTAAAGGAATAGTGCTGTCCTTTAACGATTGCTGAAAATGTAACACGCACTTCGTAACATGAGTGGAATGTTTTGGTGTATTTATTTCGCGTTATTTACACTACTATTTCTTTTATTAAAAATTAATAAAATCTAATAGATATCCACATCTCTGAAAATACGAACTTTTTAAACTCTGGGCATGCCTTTGCAAAGTGTTAGCATCATTGTTTCCTAATTTAATTTACGTCAAAACTTTGCTATATTTTAAGAATCTTACGAAGTTATTTATTTATTTATTATCAATATACGGACAAGTCGCATTGTTAATGACAATATACGGACATGTTAGTCGCAATGTTATAAATGTCAAAATAAATGTATAAAGATTTAAAATAGAAAATTAAAATACAATTTCTCAGATCCATGCGTTTTTCCTCTATTTTTAATGTTTCTACAATCTAAAAACATTTTTAGTTCAACAGACATCATTGTAATTTAATTCATTATTGATTGGAATATTCTCTCTTTTAATGCCTTTTAATTTAAATCCTTTTGATAATATTAGGGCAAAAAATCTTATACATTTTAGCATTTCACATTAATCATAAAAATGCTTACAAATCTTCACTTGGAAGAGGTAACTCCAGGAGAGAAACACGATTTTCAATTATCGTAATCCACAAATATTCTTTCAAGGGTTAAATACGGTTAATAAGAAAATATGTTAATCATATAAAGATTAAAATTCAATGAAAATACCTTTTGAACACCAGAAAAATAGTGACCCAATCGAGGGCTTTTTTTTCTCTAGGGAACAAGGTTTTGTTAAAGAACTGAAGACCGAAGTTGGAAGACAAATGAAAGTGACGTCCCGTTCTAGCAACTCTTCTAAAGGTCAAAGGGTCGATGTCTTGAGAACCAATTCAATTTCTTCTCAGCAAGAATTCGCTGAAACGAGGGCGTTTAGGGAAGAGCGGAACGAAGAGAAAAGGAAAATATCACAGCGGAAATTTCCCGTAAAAAATGAAAGAGGAAACTCGCCGGCTCCTAGGGCGCGCGGCGTACAATCGGAGAAGTCCCAGCCAACTTCCTGGGCGAGGCATTCCGGAGAAAAATTAATATTAGGATTAATTAAGTTGGGATGGGGCGAGCTTTAACGCTCCGTTGACTATCGGCTAACTAGCCTCGGCGCCTTCCGAAAAGGGACGGGCCGGGTGGCACAGTCGATTTCTTCGCCGGCTCCTTGAAAGAAATGAATGGGAAATCTCTGGACCCAGAACTAGAGCAGAGGTTCGGAAAGAAAATATCGCAGTATTCCATTGCTGACAAAAAAAGTAAGGAGTCCATGATTAAAGTCCATGACAAAAGTAAGGAGGACATGATTAAAAATGTAATGAATAATTTTGCTTTGGAATGCTTCCGTTAACCGATGCGCTCATCCAGGTGAATGTAAGTAGTCAAGAGGCGTCTTGATTGGAGGTGAATGATAAAAATTACACGCCAACATTTGACACATCTGGTTTTTTAAATTAAGCGAAATATCTTCAAGAATGTATCTTCAGTTAATGTGGTTGAAGTTCACTAAACGATTCACAAGTGTTGAAAGTTAATTATATAACAGATACTACGACCTTCGGTAACGTGATGCAGGAAATATAGTGTTCAGTACGTTTTAACAGATGTTACTTTGTTAAAAACGTTCCGATTACTTTATAATTTCCCATAAGTTTAAATGTTGTAACCTTTGGAACCAACTCTCGATAAGCACTTTATAGAAGTAGAATTGGGAAACAAGTTATCTTTTTCAGAAATAATTGTTAGCTTCTTAATTGTGTCGACCTAAATTCTTGTGACAAGTAATAGCACAGTACATAAACTTAGAAATGTCTATGAAATAAAGTTACAGATAGTCTCTACAATACGAAATTTCCGGGAATAATAACGATACGTTTGTTCCTTTATTCAATAAAATAAGCGTGAGGCGACTATGAGAGATCAAAAGAGTCTAAAGGTTATTTGGTGTTGTGGCGAGGGATGTAGTTAACCGGTGACGTCTAGATCGGTAAATGGGAGATGATTCCAGGCTTCACAGATTGGTCCCAAATAATACAATGTATAGAATATTTAAAATATTTAATTGTACTTTGTAAATTAAAAATTTTACAAATCTTTCTATGACAAGATTGTTTTTATTTCTTTTACACTGACTAATTAATAAGTAAAGTTCAGTTATACTTGTTTTGGGTCTTCTATTTTTAATTAATTTCTAAGAATATTGAACAATGGATCCTTCTTTGTAAAAACCAATATACGCAAGATCTGAAATGTGTGCACGGTAGTCTGATAATTTCCTACTTTTCCTTGATCACTTATGCTTAGGTTTCACATTACGTCACTTTAGGCGTCACAATTGTGACGTCACTTTCGGCGTCACACTTGTGACGTCACATTAGGCGTCACAAAACTTTATTTCAAAACATCTTTGTCTGGATTCTTCTTAATTGCAATGGGAAAATTATCTTATCGATCAAGCAATCATTGTTTAGAAGTAGAAATTTCCCAATATCATTTCCAGTTCCGTTTTGGTTACTTGCTGCTATGGTTTTGTATTGATTTTGTTTTCCTTGTATCGGCTGCATCTTGTCTTACATTTTTATTAATTCATAATATTAAATTTAAATAAATATTTTTAATGAGTTAACTGCTTTCAATGTAAAAGTTTATTTTTCTCTTATTGAAAATATTGCATACCATCTTTGTTGATGTTAGTGAGATGATTATTAACTTAAAATGGTTATTAAGGTAGCAAACCTCTAGGAATCAGTGGGTTGAAATTCACTACAATTTCACTACATACAATTCTTATGTAACGTTATTACCGAGCAAAGTGGTACACCCGTATAATTAAATCATATAGAATACCAAATAATTACTTTAATTTCACATACAGTTGCAGTTTCTACAGACTCTGAACAGGTGGAGTAGAATTGAGAAGCGTCGAACCAGCAAAAATGTAATAGAATGTTCAAGAAGATCGCATCTTGTAGATTACGGTATGAGGAACATTTCTTTGAGGCCTTCGGTCTCAAAGGTATAATTTTAAGGCCCTAAAACGCTTCGTTTAGGAGTTATTTAACGATATGAAAAATGCGGCAGAGTATTATGGGTTGTAGAAGACATGAATTTTTAAATGCATTTTTTAAACAATATTTCTTATTTTCAAAGTCATCGTGCAATTCATCACGTCTTCGTGAAATTCTCTTTCCTTAGAGGCCTCATTTATAAAGTTTGCTAGTGTGTGAGAGCCTCAAAAGGTATTATACTACTGAAAGAAAATAGAAGTAGATGGTTGAGGCCACTGCAGGTGTTTTTTTGTTGTTTTTTTTAAATATTGGTTTTGTGTTCCGTAACATGTAACTTCCCTCCAGTAAATTTTTACTCTTCGAGCAGGTATGCAAAAATGGGAAGGAAGTAAATAAGGGTAGTTAGCTTTTACCTGGGGTGATTCATAAGGGTGGCATGCGGTTTTGTTTGTGGCATGCGGCATTTTTTTATATAACCTGTTGTTTGGCTCGATAGCCCGCTACTGGCCTTGATTGACAAGCGGTGACAAATGGGAAAAAAGGTTCGTGTGGTTAGCACGAAGACCTCAGTCTCGGCTTGGTTCGTCTACCAGGGAACTTCGTGCCTAGTGCTTGTGTTACCGCAATGCGTTGTTACAAAGACTGGTACTCGCAGTGAACGTTCCACGCAAACGAGTGACCAGTCTGTGCCATGCGACACAGACTGATCAACAGGGCACGCTATTAGTCAAGACCTGCTAACGCTTCACAATAGTGGCATCAACACTTTCATCAACGGTGACGAAAATTCGACGCTGCAAGTTCCATTATCAGCGGAAGCCATGGAAGTTGTACCCGGCATGGCCCCGTTGACCAGCCCTGAAGGAAGCTTGGAGGCTACCCAGTCAACAGGAGCTACAAGCAGCACGGAGCAACAACCTCCAGCGTCAGGTGCGATGGACAGAAAAAGGTCAGTCGGTGAACTTAATGACTTTCAAAATAAAAAAAAGTGATGAATACAGCAATAATAGTGCTCCATCTGCTCATGATAGTGAGCTACAATATAACGTGCCAGTTGATAACAAATTTGGTCTGCTTGCTAGTGAAGATCCCATGCGCGAGGACACAAGGTTCGAGTATCTAAAAAATCACCAATAAGATCAAATAGAATCCCACCAATATTTGTAGCCCCAAACCGATCTAGTTAAAAATTTCGTCAAAGAACTAAAAATAAATTTAACCCAAAATTTCGAAATCATCAAATTTTGAAATCATCAAAATAACAACATTAAAACCAGTCCTAACACATTTACAGACTTTCGTAGCATAATTAAATATTTAATTCACACTCAAAAAAGTTTTCACTCCATTAAAAATCCATCTAATAAAAAATATGCAGTTGTATTTAAAAACGTTCATCCGTCAATTACGGAACTCGAAATCTTTTTGGATTTAAAACAGCGTCATACATTAATTATGAAAGTTACAAGACTACTAAAAGACAATAATCCAATCCCTATTGTGGCCGCCGAGATAAACGGAGCCGAACCAATAGAAACAATTTTAGCAATAACGCAAATATGTAATCACTGAGTGAAAACAGAAAGACGTGCAACACCTTAAGGCCCCTTGCAGTGTCCTAGATATTTAAACTACATTCACACGAAGAATAATTGCAATCATGTCATCAATTGTGCTTTTTGTACCGGAAATCAATATTCTGTGAGATGCCCGAACAAAAAGAAAAACCTCTTGGAAAACTGCAACGGAAACCACCGAGCAGACATACGAAACCAAAATTGTACTTATTTTAAAGAAATCCTTGAAACAAAAAAATTTCAAAAAAAAAAATTCAAAATTACCCCAAACCTGTACTCTCCGAAACTTCACCCACATCTCAAATTCCAAAAATAGAATCCAACCCAACTCACAAAATTCTCACCCACCCCCGTTCCTCTCACCGTCCACATGATTCTGAATTTAATAACTCGATTATCAACACAATAATCAACTCCATCACCTCTCGTGCATCATTAATTTCATAAATTCTTTTCTTGTTTAGATAACTTAATATGTACATTAATTCCATGAAAAATCGTTGATTATCTAAATGTTAATAGCTCACGTGCAATTAAAATTCAAACGTGCAATTAAAACGAAACACCTACCACGGAGCCAAATCGTTTAATTAAGAAAATATAACCAAGGTATTTGCAGTCGGCCATGAAACATGAACAAAAATCTTCATCGCATATTACGTACCGACAACAGCTACATATAAACAACGAATGAATAAAACTAAATTGAGAAAGTAAACTTTACGCTAGCTGACTTACAGAACATCATAAAATATTTAACGTGAATAAATTAAATGTTTTACATGTAAAGCATTTGGTCTTAGGGTTACGAATGTATAAAATGTAAACGTCAGCTGTGTTTGCCAGTTCTGAAAAGAATACTACAGCAAAACGATGTCAGAGATGTCTAGTTTTTCCCCAATATTAATGCAAGTTGTATTCTCTCTCATATCTGTCTATACTTTTCATGGGAAGTAATGTTTACTTGCCTTGGTCAGCTTCTAATATTTTACCCGCAATATGTTCAGTACCTTCTATTTGCAAATATTATGTGGAAACAAAAACAATGTAAAGCTTACTAACATAGATCTTTTTCAGAGGCAATACTACGTTATGAAAATGAGACCTCCGGTGGAAAAGATGCGATTGAATTTCATAAAATTCGATTTATTCGTAAATGGAAACGAAAACATATTGAACGTAACATTTGTTTAAAGGGGTATAATTGCACTCATGGTATATAAGAAAACTCACTCCTACAGTGGCTCGTTTCCTTGAACATACTTTTATGCAATTTTATACTCGTTTCGTTCATTACTATAATCCCTTTAATCATCAGCACCATTCAAAACTCAGTCACCGCATATCCTAGCAGTAACGGTGTCAACTCAGCTCAGTAATAAAATATCCTTCATGAATTGGAATTCTAATAGCATCACTAATAAAAAACAGAACTTATTCGTTTTTTATATCATTATAAAATTGACTTAGCTTGTATCACTGAAACACATCTCAATAAAAAGTAAACTATTTATCCCAGGTTACAACATTTATAGAACAGATAGTAAGGAAACTAAAGGAAGAGGGGTATTGATCGCAGTCTAATTATCTCAATCACCACCAAATTTATCTATCCGACACGACAGGCATCGAAACTGTCGCTCCCCAGCCAAAATTATAAATGCAAATTTTCCTCATTTATTTCAATCTACCGAGAAAACTTTATTGCTAGGTGACCTTAATTTAAAACACTCAAGCTAGGTATGTCAAACTAATAACACGAGACATTACTAGTTCAACTAATAAACATTTCAAACCTAAGAATACTAACCCCCTCGGAACCAACATATCACCCTCAAGATCGCAGTCGGAAACCGGACATCCTTGATATAGGATGATATCACAAATACTAATGTTACATTTTTCTTTACACCTACTTTCGAACTGGACTCTGTTCATATACCTTCATTCTGTTCATAATTATCACTACATACCAACTTATAACGCAACACGACCCCGACCCTAAATCAAAGACACTAAAAATTAAGTGTCACAAATTTCAAGAAACATTAATAAATTCCTTACTGTAATGGATCATTACAAGTGACGATAAACTTCAATACTGCAGACCACTAATTTAATTTCTAATTTACCATCTGTAAAATTGTTTCTTCTGTAAAATTGTATTAAGTAGATATGTAATTTTTATAACGTTTATTTGATTATTACTTTGTGTATTTTTAGCAATTGTATTTGAAAAATACTACCTCCGTAAATACTTATATGTACTCCTAAGTAGCTTAGCAAATATTATATTCTATACTTTCTGTTAATGACCTCATTAAACAGTATATGATAGTCAAATTGTAAAAATGTTAAAATTAAATGTCAAAGAACGACAAATATAATAAAAAAATATATTGGTTTTGAAAATCATTCTTTGGGCAGGAAAGATGGGAAATAAATAGATATCAAAGTTTGCTCTGTAATTTAGATTTTTATATCAAATTACTGTATTATCTGTCATTCGAGCAATGTGTGAATGTGGTAGGTATATGTATTTGTGACAAACATGTGTAATCGGGAGAAAATGTGTATGACAGAGATATGTAGACAAATAGAAGCGACTTTAACATATTGAATGTTAGGTTGATTTATTAATAATTTCTAGTTTCCGGGCGTGTTCACTGCTATGGTCATTATTTCTGTAAATTTTGAGCAAATGTTTATCATGGGATGTGTCGTTTTTCTGCCGCTGGATGGTGTAAGATCCGGCAGCGACCTACATTTCGTCTTGCGGGATTTTTCCATTCAGGTATCTCGCACCAAAGGGACAACCCCTCAGCCAGGCTGACAGGCAGGGAAAGGTGGCTCAGGGCATCAACTGATGTCACTACAGTGCCTGTGACCGGGAGGTCGTAGGTTCGAGTCTCGGCGGTGGCAGGATTTTCGACTCTCGGTAGAATCCGGCCGCTGTCTGGAATAGAATTATAGCGGGTGGCTGCTCTGATTGATAGTTTTCCGTGGTTTATTCAATAAATGATCAGTCAAGAGCAGTACCCTACCAAACGGGCCACGGACCGCGCGCGATCTGTCCTTCCTCTTCCTTGTCCTGTCCTATCTTCTCCCCTTACACACACACACTTTCACTAACATGCACTATACTACCACATATTCCGGGAGACCGGTCGGGAGCTTAGGCTTGTCCCGGCTGGGGCGGTGCCCCGCTGGTGGGAGAAACCTGGTTGGAGAAAATCCCACTAGCCGAAGGGCATGTGGGATCCAGATCTCATCATCTAGCGCAGGATGATCACCGCTGCCACCCGAGGAAAACAAGCACTACATTTACGGGCCTAAAAGCTCTTGCAGTTGACACGCCCGGAATCAGTAATCAATGACTCAATCTAAGCTGGAAGAAAGCATTTCGCCCTGAAGAAGGTCGCATCATGCCCGCCGAAACGGCAATGTGTGACGTGGCAACTCCCGGACAGTGAAGTAAATTAAAGCTGCAAATCTCCGACTGGTGCCCAGGCATGTTGGTAATGTGGGTGAATATTGGGAAAACGATATTCAAAAAAGACTTTCTTGATATTCGCTTTACTCTTGATCAATGAAGCTCGAAGACAAAGCAAGTTTTCGCCGTCCTGCTGAGCCTAGGTCGCTTAAGCTGCCTTGGCCGCCGTGACTTTAAGGGTTGTGGATTCGAATCCCTGCCCGGCCATTTCGAATCCCTTCCCGTGTAGTACCTCCGTGAGCGTTTTCCGCTACTGTTACCCAAAAGTTAAAAGTCTGCTCATAACAATTGAATAGCAACCTTTAATAAGGAAAAAAATATAAGTTGTTCTGGCTATTGAGCAATCGAACCCCTCTTCACTGCATTAATACTGTAATAAGCCATCGCTTTATTTTGAGTACTGACAGTAAAGAGCTATTTCTTCCTTGTCCAAAAACTATTACTCTGTTAGTCATTGATAAGACACGAAGAATGAGAAAATAATATGTTTAGGATTAAGAAAAAAAGAAAAATTATACTTTCAAGCTTAAAAATGTATTTAAAAATTCCATTTTAAAACGTGGAATAAAAGTATGACGTAACGGAAATGTAGTTTCAAAGGTTATTAAACTATTATTAAATTCAAAGAATATATAATTAATCATATTTTCCTAACACATTTCCGGCCTTTTCATTCGGTTACTTTCCTTTGCAGACGGATCTCTTAATTAAATAGTAAATTACGTCACATGAGTCAGTTTTGAACCGAATCATTTCTTAGCTCACAACAAGTTGAGTTGAGTTTGCATCACAATACGCTGTATCATGTAGAATCATGCCTCCGCAAGGATATCCTCTTCTTCTAACTCGTGAAATTATCCGCCTTGTTTTGAAGTATTCTTGTTTGTGGTTCATAATATGTCTGACGAATCTCGTGACTAACAAACTATACATTGCGTTAATACACATGAAGACAACGGCAAGTTAAATGTAATGTGGGAATATTGATACACAGGGCAAAATTTTAGCTCAGAAATGCACTGTCGCGGGCAATTTTTTAATGAGTTGAGCCAAATTTTTAATTGTTCTGGCATTGTTATATTAGAATTGTGTCAAGTTTTTAATTGTTATATTAGTTAATTGTATATATTGTATAATTGTATATTAGTTAATTGTTTAATTGTTATATTAGAGTTGTACCAAGTTTTTTATTGTTCTGGCATTGTTATATTACTTTACGTTAAAGTACTTTATGTGGAAGAACACGAAATCATATTAAGATGAAATAGATGAAGAATAAACCAAAATGGATTGAGAAAATGAAAAATATTTTGTGGAAATGAAGAGAGACGAATAAGAGCATTGAATTATATCATAAAATAAAATACCTTAAGACGAATGGAGAAAGGAAAATGTAAAGAATTGAAATAAATATAGAGACGAAGAACGAATAGAGGAAGAATAGAATGATAATTGAAAAGTAAGATCTAAAAAATTATTTACAGAAAAAGACGAAATTGAAATGGACTGTTTAATATGACGGCAAAGGATGATAAATACTCCTTCAGTAGGAAGGAGAGTTCCTCGCAGTACTGGGCCGAAGTGTCAGTCCCTTCTCTCGTGAACGCCACTGGTGTCCCCCCCCGCTCCGGCCTGCACCGTGCGCACCCGAGCCGACACGCACACATAATAATAATAATAATAATAATAATAATAATAATAATAATTCCCAACTTGTTTTTCAGAGATAATGTACATTGTTGTTTCTTAGAATTACTAAGCATCGATAACCAGTCGTGATCGTTAGCAATACTGAATTTATAACTTTTTGTCTGTCTACTTTAACATAGTATTTTTTTATGTGTGGCGTGTTTTTAACAATATTCTTATTTTCTAACATACAAATGAAAAACCTAGCTTTAAATCATACAATAAGTGAAAATTTACAGATATGCAATAGATATATTTCCTTAGACAAAATATATAATTCCATAAATACATTTATATTTCATTTATACACAAACATTTTTATTGCAATATTTCAATTAACTTGTTTATATCATTATCATCCTGCTTTAAAATCCAAATCTTAAAATCCAATCGCCCCATCTCCCCTTCATCCCATGTCACCTCGCCCCATCTCACTTCATCCCATGTCACCTTCATCCCATGTCACCTTCATCCCATGTCACCTTCATCCCATGTCACCTTCATCCCATGTCACCTTCATCCCATGTCACCTTCATCCCATGTCACCTTCATCCCATGTCACCTTCATCTCATGTCACCTTCATCCCATGTCACCTTCATGCCATCTCACCTTCATGCCATCTCACCTTCATGCCATCTCACCTTCATGCCATGTCACCTTCATCCCATGTCACCTTCATCCCATGTCACCTTCATCCCATGTCACCTCTCCCCATCTCATCTTCATGCCATCTCACCTTCATGCCATCTCACCTTCAGGCCATCTCACCTTCATGCCATCTCACCTTCATGCCATCTCACCTTCTTGCCATCTCACCTTCATGCCATCTCACCTTCATGCCATCTCACCTTCATGCCATCTCACCTTCATGCTGTCTCACCTTCATGCTGTCTCACCTTCATGCTGTCTCACCTTCATGCCATCTCACCTTCATGCCATCTCACCTTCATGCCGTCTCACCTTCATGCTGTCTCACCTTCATGCCATCTCACCTTCATGCCATTCACCTTCATGCCATGTCACCTTCATGCCATTCACCTTCATGCCATGTCACCTCATCCATTCACCTTATGCCATTCACCTTATGCCATGTCACCTCCATCCCATCTCACCTTTATGCCATCTCACCTTTATGCCATCTCACCTCATCCCATGTCACATCTACCCAGCTTCCCCGCGCCCTGCGCCTTCCCGCCCCCCCCCCGCCCCCCTCCGCTCCCCCCCCCTCACCCAGCCCCGCCCCGCTCTAGGCCGCGCCGCGCCGCGCCGCGCTCCTCCGTCCCGCCTCGCTAGCCGCGTTCCGCCAGAGAGGTTCCCGACGTTTCCGCCGGCGGGCGAAACACATAACCGGGAACGAGCGCTCCAGTTTCAATTTGTCGACCGCCGCCGCCCCGGCGGAGGGGCCGGATTCGGAGCCCATAAAGACGCCGAAAGCGCACGGCTCCATTAGGCGCCGGCGGGGCGAGGGGCCCGACAGAGATGGGAAGAGGGAAAAAAAAAGACGGTGTAGAGGAAGAAGAAGAAATAGTGAAAAGTGCTGGAGGTAGAGGATCGCCGTTACCAACGGAGAGGATGATGATGTTGACGAGGTAGCGACCGAAGTGGCGGCTTAGAGGCGACAGCAATATCAAAGAAGACGATGGTAGTTGAGGATGTGCCAGAAGTGTAGGGAATGGTGATAGAGATGGATTGATTGATTGATTTTTTCGTGTTTCCGGGCGCGTCAACTGCTTTGGTCATTATTCCCGTTAGTGTAGTGCATGCTATTTTCTCGAAGATGGCGGTGATCTTCCCCCGTTGGATGGCGAAATCCGGCGCCAACCTACCGTCGGCTAGTGGGGTTTCCCCCTAACCAGGACTCTCCCACCAGCGGGGCACCGTCCCAGCCGGGACAAGCTCTAAGCTCCCGACCGATCTCCCGGAATATGTGGTAGTGTAGTGCATGTTAGTGTAAGTGTGTGTGTGTAAGGGGAGAGGAGAGGACAAGGAAGAGGAAGGACAGATCGCGCGCGGTCCCTGGTCCGTTTGGTAGGGTACTGCTCCCGCATTCGCCTGGCGTTGATCAGAGAAACCACGGAAAACTACCGATCAGAGCAGCCGGTCTCTAGAATTCTCCTCCAGACAGCGACTGAATTCGACTTATCTGAAAAGCTAGTGTTGAAAATCCTGCCGCCGTCAGAACTCGAACCCAGGACCTCCCGGTCAGAGGCGCTGCAGTGACATCAATTGTTGCACTGAGCTACTGCTCCCGCTTGATAGAGATGAAGGTGGCGATGGGGAATGCCATGGTAATGAAGTCGTTAGAGACGAAATTGGGTGGTGTGGGTTGTGTGCCCATGTTGACCTGATATATCGATCACGACTAGAGAGCGGCTACTTGTCCAAAGGATATCATGTTGATACATGCATTTTTCCTGCATTGTTTTTCCTGAGACTGAAATTAAAGATGGCGATAATTAACAAAGGGACAATGTGAAGATTGAAAACCTTGCAGAAATTACAACTTAAGCCAAAATAATAAAGAGCTTTAAGACATTCTGTCAGAAAGTGTCGATGCTGGAAATGACTCAAATAAATAAATAAATAAATACATAAATAAGTTTTAATATTCTTATGTACTACATACTAATCTGAACTTTTTAAAGCAGAATTATCGGTATGAGACATAGAAATTTGTCTTTAGTATGATCAGTGCTTTCTTTTTATTCACACACATTGCTTTGATAACCCTTTATTTTTCTGTTTCTCCTTAATATTATCAAAAAGGAAAGGAAATTTAAAAAATAAAATATCTTTTAAAAATTACCAGAATAATACATCCTTATAGATGATATTATGCGGAAGGATAGCAACAACCATATCCCAGCCGAATGTAATATATTTGTTAAGACATTTTGTTTTTCTTGTCAAATAATGAGTTCCGTATTCAGTGACAACGTACGTCTTGTTGTTAACTTGGCTGATAGCTTCATATGTCGGGTGATGAGATATGGATAAGAAATTAATGGAGTCGTTTGGCATCTCTCCAACAAAGCTGCTGCCAGTTCTGGACGCACTCGCGTCCGTTGTTCTGTGATGACATTTTTCAAACAACAAGATGTTTTCCTTTTTTATTTTTAATACTGTACGCTGACTGAAATTACTTCTTTGTACTTGATGTATTTCACTGCTTACTTGTCTGCTGTATCGTCGTTTTCACTAACATACATGGTCTTTCTCCGTATATTTCTATTGGTGATTCTATTCCCAAGTCTATATTATACTGAAACGTTTTGAAGAGACCAACAAACAATGCCTTAGAAGTTGTGGTAGATATAAAAGTATAGCGATAAACAAGAAATAGTTTAAAGAATATGAAACTTTGGGAGGCGTTAGAGTAGAATATGGGTGCATTTGGGTAATGTGCAAAGATAACTTAGGGATGGAAGAAGAGACATAAAAAAGCTTGAAGGGACGGGAAATGTTGAGGAACAATGAATCGATGAAGAGATTGGGGAAATGAAGATGTGTGAAGGAAAATAATGAATCAAAGATGGAAAGCAGCAAAACGGCATAAAGAGAGAAAAAGCGCGTGAAATCCGAATTTCGTAATGACGGGATGAGAATGTGATAGATACGAAATGTTGCAATTAAATATGCCAATCGTCGCAGACCTAGAGAAGTCGGAGAGAAGAGACATAGGAAGACGTCGACGCAGAAGTGTGAGAGAGCAGGTACATGGGGGGGGGGGGCATGAGGGGGCTCGAAGATGCCAAATAACACACGAGGGTAAGAAGCGGTTTGGTGCTGCTCGCAAACTGAGTGCTTGATTCATTGTTTAGTGTTTACGGGCACGACAACTACTGGGGTCATTAGTACATATTATACCTCTGCAGAGGGCATTGATTCTTTACAGTGGGAACGTGAGGTACGTCGTCGACCTACAATACGCGTTGGCTGGGATTTTTTTCTCTTTCCAGATAGTTGCATCGGAGCACCACCCTAGCGGAGAGAAGTTTGAATCCCCCGACTAATCTCCCGAATTGTGTAGTAGTGTAAGACATGCAATATGTGCATTTAGATGTGTGTAAGGGAAGAAAAGACAATGAGTGTGAAGAAAAGACAGTTTGTTAGGGTACTGCTCCGGCATTCGCCTGGTGTAGATCTGAGAAACCACGGAAATCTACCGATCAGAGCAGCCGGCCGCTAGAATTCTCCACCAGACAGCGACTGAATTGGACATAGCTGAAAAGCTAGTGTCGAAAGTCCTGCCGGCGTGGGGAGTGTAAGCTAGGACGTCCCGGTGAGAGACGCTGCGGCGACATCAGTGGATGCCCTGAGCCACCGCACCCGGTGCGCGTGCGTCGAGAGCTAGCATAGGGCCGAGGCGTGGCGGTGCGTGGCGCGGCTGGAGTAATCCCGCCTAAGTGGCCGGAGGCCGAACGGCGGCGTCGGCCGTTCCACGTTGCTCCGCAGATTGAAATAGTAGCCCCGCCCCCACCCCGCCGCCGCCGCCGCCTTTTACACGTGTGCCCAAGCGCCTTGGGCCGTAACGAACGGCCGGTGGCCCGCCCCCGCCACCCGCCCCGCCCCGCCCCGCCCCGCCCCGCCCCGCCCCGCCCCGCCCCGCCCCGCCCCGCCCCGCCCTCCCGCCCCGCCCGGCGCCGGGACGTGATCGCCCTCCGCGCTTTGGCCCCCGATCTACTCCGCCGCCGGACCATCCTTCTCACTTTTATTCCCCACTTCTTAAGACCTTTTATGTCGTTCGTGTGGTTTCCCATTCCTTAGATTCTACCTCTTCCTCGAACGGGCGAAACAGGGAGCGGTACCTCAGTGCATCAATTGATGTGACTGCAGCCCGCCTCTGACCGGGAGGTCCTAGGTACAAGTCCTGACCATGACAGTTTTTTCGACACTAGCTTTTCGGCTCGGTCGAATTCAGTCACTGACTGGAAGAGAATTGTAGCGGCCGGCTGCTCAGATCGGTAGTTTTCCGTGGTTTCTCCGATCAACACCACGCGATTGCCGGAGCAGTACCCTATCAAACGGGCCACGGACCGCGCCCTATCTTTCCTTCCTCTTCCTTGTCCTATTCTCTCTCCTTACACACAAAGACTTACACTAACATGCACTACACTACCACATATTCCGGGAGATCGGTCGAGAGCTTAGAGCTTGTCCCGGCTGGGGCGGTGCCCCGCTAGTGGGAGAGTCGTGATTACGGGGAAACCCCACTAGCCGGCGGTAGGTCGGCGTCGGATCTCGCCATCCAGCGGCGGAAGATCACCGCCATCTCCCGAGAAAAAACATCCTCTACATTTACGAGACTCCAAAGTAGTTGACGCGCCCGGAAATACGAAAAATCAATCAAATCAATCGAACGGGTAAAGATGTATATTCTACTGTCACTTTCGCCCTTCGTATTCTCTCTGTTTTTCTTCTTTTTCTTGTTCTGCTCGTAATTGGATTACTTTTAGTCGACCCCCCCTTTTGTTCTTCTCAATCCTCTTTCATGACTTTATTACAAAATTATATTCTTTCTTGTTTATATTATTGATCTTGTAATTTGTTTGGATAGTTTATCGGGAAACTATCAGATCTAATTTGATGAAGTTTCTTGTGCATGTAGTGCTAATACCTGTCTGTATAAGAATAACACTCCGGGAGAATTAAATCGTAAAGCAGTGAAGGACTCTTTCAATTGGCGAGGCAGAGCAACAAAGATTACAGCGCTATAAAGGGAAGTGCATGACGCCGTACCTTAATAGTGGGATGTAACGCGATCTCTGAGCGACAACTGCAGCGCCGGTCACGCGCTGCGGACGTGACGCACGCAGGCGACACGGCCACTCGCGGCGGCTGCTGGAAGCCTCAGGACGCGTCACGCTCACGGAATCACGCTCACGGGATTACGCGTTACGCTCACGGGATTACGTGTCACGCTCACGGAATTACGCGTCACGCTCACGGGATTACGCGTCACGCTCACGGGATTACGCGTCACGCTCACGGGATTACGCGTCACGCTCACGGGATTACGCGTCACGCTCACGGGATTACGCGTCACGCTCACGGGATTACGCGTCACGCTCACGGGATTACGCGTCACGCTCACGGGATTACGCGTCACGCTCACGGGATTACGCGTCACCTCACGGGATTACGCGTCACGCTCACGGGATTACGCGTCACGCTCACGGGATTACGCGTCACGCCAACGGGATTACGCGTCACGCTCACGGGATTACGCGTCACGCTCACGGGATTACGCGTCACGCTCACGGGATGACGCGTCACGCTCACGGGATGACGCGTCACGCTCACGGATTACGCGTCACGCTCACGGGATTACGCGTCACGCTCACGGTATGACGCGTCACGCTCACGGATGACGCGTCACGCTCACGGGATGACGCGTCACGCTCACGGGATTACGCGTCACGCTCACGGGATTACGCGTCACGCTCACGGGATTACGCGTCACGCTCACGGGATGACGCGTCACGCTCACGGGATTACGCGCACGGGATACGTGTCTCGCTATCGGAATTACACGTCACGCTCACGGAATTACGGCGCGGGGCAGTCTGTGATTACACATTAAAAGTACTTGAAATAGTGGAATTCATGGAATATTCTGTGGTGAATACCGGATGACGCGTCACGCTCACGGGATTACGCGTCTCGCTATCGGAATTACACGTCACGCTCACGGAATTACGGCGCGGGGCAGTCTGTGATTACACATTAAAAGTACTTGAAATAGTGGAATTCATGGAATATTCTGTGGTGAATACCCGTCAATTTCGTCATCATGTTGCTGCGTTGAGATATGTATGCAGGAATTGTGTTACGTTAGAAAATTTTAATCAGATTCACCACTCAATAGTTAAGATCATTCTCAGATGAGTATATCAGTAGGGTTAAGTTTCTACGTATTGGAGGTAATGTACCTAGATAGGTAACTAAGAATGATTTTATATAACATTTTGTTTCGTTGGTTTCTTGATTATATTTTTTTTTGTACTCAGTGAAAATAATTCTTCTAAATAAAAAATATAATGCTCAATTATGTAATAATTATTTATCTTACAAAATGTCTAACACCATATTTTTGCAAGTTAGTTGATTAATCACTTGAGAGGTACAAACAAGCACAATGAACTTATAGCCACGTGTAAGATGTTAAAAATTACTCAGATTCTCGAAATGATTTTAACATTGGGAAGTATTTTCTGAATGGCTGTGTAATTAATGGTATTATATTGTTTTCGGTGATACCCTTTATTACAACGGATTCAAATCATTTTATGTATCGAACCACACCTTATTTATTGAATTCAATAATAATGATACATTTTAATGTACACAGAATGCTTAAGTATATAGCATATAAAGGCAATCGCTTAACATAAGGCGCGGCGCGGGGCGGCGCGGGGCGGCGCGGGGCGGCGCGGGGCGGCGCGGGG
The DNA here is from genome assembly GCA_964035755.1 of Teleogryllus oceanicus. Classification (NCBI taxonomy): domain Eukaryota; kingdom Metazoa; phylum Arthropoda; class Insecta; order Orthoptera; family Gryllidae; genus Teleogryllus; species Teleogryllus oceanicus. The sequence continues at coordinate 12,026,628 of CAXIVR010000009.1, forward strand.
CGGCGCGGGGCGGCGCGGGGCCGGGCGCCGTGATGAAGTCCGCTGCCCTGCAAGGGTTGACGCGCCACTCCAACTCCAGATTTACGACCGCGCCGGCGGCGGCCAGGTAGGCGGTCGCTTCCGTCACCCGCGCCGCCCCCGCCGCCCCCGCCGCCGCGCCTAGACGCGGCTGCCCGGGCGAGGGTGGGGCTGGAATGCGCCTGGGTGCTCACGGGCGGCACTGGCCTCGCCCGCAAAGCAATGAACTCCCTCGCCACTCGCTCGGATTTAGGAAGCGAATGCTGGCGTTCCGCTTGGCGCACTACTCACAAATCGAGCGTCATATAGGCAAATATTTGGGCTATTTCATGAATTATTATTCTGGAATATTCTTTCCAAATAATTTCTTTCTGGGGTGGTTCATGTATTGACATGTTTTTAACCGGAGAAAAGTTGAGTTTATTCAACTAAGAGATTAAATATTTCGGGTAGATTGACAAAAAATATACGACAAGACCCACCTCACACGTACTACATACACGTAGATGTTGAAGAATACGAATGGATTTAATTCCTGTTCGCATAGTCTGATCACATTACCGCGGAAAGGAGTGACTGGAATATTTTATCCCAGAATTACCTGAAACGTTTCTGTTTCATATGTGTTGAATAGGGCTGTCAGTATGGTAAATTTATCACACATGGCATTTTAATAATTATCTGTACTCCTTGGAAATTATTTCCTCAATTATCCATTTCATAAATCCTCTACTGTCGGCAGTGTGTAAATCCAATATACGAGACTTGTAAAAGGAGCTCATATGGCGGAAGAGATACGACCAACTCTCTACAGAAATACGAGTCCGAGAAAACGGAGCATTTAGTAACGGTAAGTTAGGCTATAGTTTGGTTAGATGTTTCCATGTTACAAGTGAAAAAAAGTAAAATAAATAAATGAAACTGTTATTGAAAATCATTGTAGTACATTACATTACTACAATTTTGTTACTACATTTTGTGATTATTCCAAATATACGTTTTATTTTAGGAGAGGGGCTTCTGACGAAAGGCCTGAAAAGGCTTCTGACGAAAACAAACAATAGATTAAAATGTTGATGAAGCTACATTTTTGGAGTATTGAAGTCACTGTTACATAATTAACTCCAAACTACATATAAAAGTGCAAATTACTCAAAATTGACGAAAATTAATCAATGTTTATCTTGTAAATTTTTTTTAATATATACATGAATTCTCCCAAAGTTCAATATGATTACTTAAGATTAATACTAGATCTGGTGGGAGATGGAGGAGGATTGTAAATAAAACATTCATCTCAGGAGGCTTTATTAAGTGTTAAAAGTTGTTGTGTAAGGGAAAAGTTGAAAAATGTAAAATTTTGCAAATGTAGTTTTTAAATGGCCCATTTTAAATATACAACAGAAATGTAGTTTTGTAATTGAAGGGTTTGGGGCGGGAACAAGGTAAGCTACATCATCCCCAGCAAAACCCTGCTAACCATATATTTTAATTAATTATTTTGGACGAAATACGTGCCATCGTGTTACTGCAGCCAGCCCTTAATAAAATTGAACAAGACATCAACGAAAAATCACTGTTTCACCAAATTCAAAAATCGGCGTGACATACAGCGACGTGATACGGGATGACGACATGTCGATTGTAGAATGAAGTGAAATATTGAAGTACGCGTGTCACCCGGCTTCGATTTTCAACACTAGCTTCTCAGCGAGGTCAAATTCAGTCGCTGTCTGGAGAAGAATTCTAGCGGCCGGCTGCTCTGATCGATAGCTTTCCGTGGTTTCTCCGATCAACACCAGGCGAATGCCGGAAAAGTACCCTACCAGACGGGCCACGGTCCGCGCGCGATCTTTCCTTCCTCTTGCTTGTCCTATCCTCTCCTCTTACACGCACACACTTACACTAACATGCACTACACTACCACATGTTCCGGGAGGCCGGTCGGGAGCTTAGAGCTTGTCCCGGCCGGGGCGGTGCCCCACTGGTGGGAGAGTCCTGGTTAGGGGGAAACCTCACTGGCCGATGGTAGGTCGGCGCCGGATCTCGCCATCCAGCGGGGGAAGATCACCGCCATCTCCCGAGGAAAATCATGCACTACACTAACGCAACTAACGACCAGAGCAGTTGACGCGCCCGGAAACTCGAAAAGATCAATCAATGAATGAGCGTGTGAGCCGTGGCAGGGCGGCTGTGCCGTGTGCTCCAAATAAGGCGTCCTGGTCGCGCGGCGGACCGCGTCACGCGCCGAACGCGCCTCCGCGGCAGCGCGTCGCGGGAGGCGGCGCGGGCGTTCGGGGAAGCGCCCGGCGCCCCGTAATGACAGGCCGCGCCGCTGCACCGGCCGCGGCGCGGCGGCGCCCGCCGTTGACTCACGCGCGGCAGGCGACCGCGCCACGCACCCTGACTCACCGCGCCCACCGGCTCTCGAATCCCGAACCCTCCTTGTGCACCCAATGAGGTGGCTCAAGTAATGTCACTGTAGGGCATTTGACCTCAGGGAGGTCCGCTCCCAATTGATTGATTGGTTGCTTTTCTGTGTTTCCGGGCGCGTCAACTGCTTTAGTCATTAGTCCCGTTAGTGTAGTGCATGCTTTTCTCGGGAGATGGTGCTGATCTTCCCTCGCTGGATGGTGAGATCCGGCGCCGACCTACCGTCGCCTAACGGGTTTTCCCCCTAATCAGGACTGTCCCACCAGTGGGGCACCGCCCCAGCAGTGTAAGTGTGTGTGTGTGTAAGGGGAGATGATAGGACAAGGAAGAGGAAGGAAAGATCGCGCGCGGTCCTTGGTCCGCTTGTTACGGTTCTGCTCCGGCATTCGCCTGGTGTTCATCGGAGAAACCACGGAAAACTTCTGATCAGAGCAGACGGCCGTTAGAATTCTCCTCCAAACAGCGACTGAATTCGATCTAGCTGAAAACCTGGTGTCGAAAATCCTTCCGCCATCAGGACTCGAACCTAATTTGCGAAGCTAAGGCCCTACAATGAACAGGAGTCGACCCCACAAAGTTAAACGGTCAAAAATTTGCATTAACCATTGCTCATTCGCAAGTACAACGTAGGGGTGACATACACCGTCAAGCTAGGTGTCAGTTGCCTTACCATTCTATGGGAAGTTTGGATTAGCAACGAAACTAAAAAGAAGAAAAGAACGAAAAACGAAAAGAAAATAATGTCGAAAGTGCGAAAAGAAAGGAAGTATAAATGGTCTTAACATTCTAAAATTTGATTCCTTATTATGTCACTGAATCCAAAAGTAAGTGGACAAGACTGTAAAATGTAAAAGAAATAAGACAATGATAAAAGAGGTGTAAGAGTTCAGGTGTTCTCTGATGTGTCACAGGAATCTGGAGTGCGGAAAGAGAATGAAACGAAGAGAAAGGATAGATGATATTTTGGGGCGGATTTTGATGATCTGAAACATCGCTAAAAATTATCAATAAAATGCTCTTAAAACGTTTTAAAAATGCTCTAAAAACAAAGAAAAATGTCGTAAAAAATGTGATCAAAGCCAATTCGGATGGACATATCAATCTGTTGGATATGATACTGATGTAATAGGCGCTTCTTCCATGCGTTCAATTGAACTCAGCTCGCAAATTTTTAATGAGGACTGTTCTTTACCAAGAAATCTGCCTTTAGTTATGCCGAAATCGCCCCGAACCGACAATGGCGAAGACTGATAAGGTCTCACAGTTACCTTTGATTACATAATCACGACGACTAACATTACACTTTCTGAGCAAAGAAATCGAAAAGACTACTCAGGAATTCTGTAGAGAACACTTCCTGCATCTCATAAATATTATTTCAAAGAAGTACCAATAAAATGACATTACCATCCATGAAATAATCAAAAAATGCATTAAAAATGACGTAAAAAGGTAAAATTTGACTTATTAGTCAAATGCAGTTAAAATGAAAAAAAAAGGCCCATAAAAATGGCTCATTTTCTTTTGTCATAACAAAATTAATTTCTATACTAAAAGGCATTGTTAGTACATTATATATACGATGCGAATAGTACATTATGAAACGATGATGTATTGATGGATATTAATACACGAGTGTGATATTACGATACGAGCGAGGAACGAGCGAATTGAAATAATACCCATTACATCGAGTTTCATACGGTACTTTTTTTACGACTTTTGTAAGTTAATCTTTTACATTGAATCGTTTACCAGTCCGTTTGCGAGAGAGTACAAAAGTTGCAGTCATAATTCCGATTAACTTTTCTCTTATTTCTGGAGGTACCAACTCCACTTCTGATTCACTAGACATTTTAAACTAAGGAATTGGCCGGCTTTTAACGGTAACCACACGGCAACCACATATAACACAAAATTACTTGCGTTCAGATGTTAACGTCAGTCAAATGTTGCCTCCAATTACTATCACTGAGCTAGTCAAATAGGTTCAAATTACGGTCCAATTTATTTTAAATAATATTAACGTAATAAAAGAAATTAAAACTGACAACCATAATATAATAATAAATGCAATTTTAATGCACACAATGGAACGAAACATATACTAGAAAGATTCTCAATGATTAAGTGTAAATACTTTGTTTGTAAACTTCTCTGTGATTGGTCAAAAACCTGTATCGTAATGAAATCTGTACCATAATGAGTGTGATTATGCAACGGGTTGCAGCCACCCAATGACAATTATACAATGGGAGTAGAAAAAGAAAAAAAATGCCATTTCATTAAAATGCGCCCCCTAATGCTAACAAAAGGATTCCCTCCGAGGCCTTCACCGGGAGCGGTAGCTCAGTGCATCAACTAATGCCATTGCAGCGCCTCTGTCCGGGAGGTCCTAGGTTCGAGTCCTGACGGCGGCAAGCTAGTGTGACTAGCTTTTCAGCTAGGTCGAATTCAGTCGCTGCCTGGAGGAGAATTCTAGCGGCCGACTGCTCTCATCGGTAGTTTTCCGTGGTTTCTCCGATCAACACCATGCGAATGCCGGAGCAGCACCCTAACTAACGAGCAACGGACTGCGCGCGATCTTTCCTTCCTCTTCCTTGTACTATCCTCTCCCCTTACACTAACATGCACTACACTACCACATATACCGGGAGACCGGTCGGGAGCTTAGAGCTTGTCCCGGCTGGGGCGGTGCCCCGCTGGTGGGAGAGCCCTGGTTAAGGGGAAATCCCGCTAACCGACGGTAGGTCGACGCCGGATGTCGCCATCCAGCGGGGGAAGATCACCGCCATCTCCCGAGAAAAAACATGCACTACACTAACGGGGCTAATGACCAAAGCAGTTGACGCGCCCGGAAACCCGAAAATAACAAACCAATCCGAGGCCTTGAGAGCGCAGTGGTTTGCTGGCCTAATCCGCGAGGCGCAATGGCGCGGCGAGCACCTCAACGGGGCCACGAGCCGCACGCGCCGCCGAGCGCGGCCGCCTCCGCCTCTGACCTCGGCCTCCGCCACGGAGACCCCCGGCGACGCACGCGCCCGCGATAGCGCAGACGGCGCCGTCTAGCGTAGTTCTTGTGGGCGTCTAGGCGCGGCGGACGATAAGCCACGCGGTGCGCCGCGAGGCGGGGGCCGGGGTGGATCAGGGGGCGTGCACGAGGAGCGGGGCAGACGGGGATGGGCAGGTGATGGGTAGTGGCGGCGGGGCGGGAAGGCGGGGCGGGTCTGTTTGGGCGGGTCTGTTTGGGCGGGTCTGTTTGGGCGGGTCTGTGCGGGCGGGTCTGTGCGGGCGGGTCTGTGCGGGCGGGTCTGTGCGGGCGGGTCTGTGCGGGCGGGTCTCTGCGGGCGGGTCTGTGCGGGCGGGTCTGTGCGGGCGGGTCTCTGCGGGCGGGTCTGTGCGGGTGGGTCTATGAGGGCGGGTCTCGGTGTAGGCAGAAATCGGTGTAGGCGGGGATCGGTTAATTGATTGATTTTTTTCGTGTTTCCGGGCGCGTCAACTGCTATGGTCATTAGTCCCGTTAGTGTAGTACATGTTTTTTCCTGAGGGATGGCGCTGATCTTCCCCCGCCGGATGGTGAGATCCGGCGCCGACCTACCGTCGCGACGGTAGGTCGCTAGCCGACGCGTCGGCTAGTGGGGTTTCCCCCTAACCAGGACTCTCCCACCAGCGGGGCACCGCCCCAGTCGGGACAAGCTCTAAGCTCCCGACCGGTCTCCCGGAATATGTGGTAGTGTAGTACATGTTAGTGTAAGTGTGTGTGTGTAAGGGGAGAGGATAGGACAAGGAAGGGGAAGGACAGATCGCGCGCGGTCCGTGACCCGTTTGTTAGGGTACTGCTCCGGCATTCGCCTGGTGTTGACAGGAGAAACCACGGAAAACTACCGATCATAGCAGCCGGCCGCTAGAATTCTCATCCAGACAGCGACTGAGCGGGGATCGGTGTAGGCGGGGGTCGGTGTAGGCGGGGGTCTGTGTAGGCGGGGGTCTGTGTAGGCGGGGGTCTGTGTAGGCGGGGGTCTGTGTAGGCGGGGGTCTGTGTAGGCGGGGGTCTGTGTAGGCGGGGGTCTGTGTAGGCGGGGGTCTGTGTAGGCGGGGTCTGTGTAGGCGGGGGTCTGTGTAGGCGGGGGTCTGTGTAGGCGGGGTCTGTGTAGGCGGGGTCTGTGTAGGCGGGGTCTGTGTAGGCGGGGTCTGTGTAGGCGGGGTCTGTGTAGGCGGGGTCTGTGTAGGCGGGGTCTGTGAGGCGGGGTCGGTGTAGGCGGGGTCTGTTAGGCGGGGTCTGTGTAGGCGGGGTCTGTGTAGGCGGGGTCTGTGTAGGCGGGTCTGTCAGGCGGGGTCTGTGCAGGCGGGGTCGTGTAGGCGGGGTCGTGTAGGCGGGGTCGTGTAGGCGGGGTCTGTGTAGGCGGGGTCGTGTAGGCGGGGGTCTGTGCAGGCGGGGGTCTGTGCAGGCGGGGGTCTGTGTAGGCGGGGGTCTGTGTAGGCGGAGGTCTGTGCAGGCGGGGGTCTGTGCAGGCGGGGTCGTGTAGGCGGGGTCGTGTAGGCGGGGTCGTGCAGGCGGGGTCGTGTAGGCGGGGTCTGTGTAGGCGGGGGTCTGTGAGGCGGGGTCTGTGTAGGCGGGGTCTGTGAGGCGGGGTCTGTGTAGGCGGGGTCTGTGCAGGCGGGGTCGGTGGTAGGGCGGAGGCGGGTCGGTGAGGCGGGGTCGAGCGGGTCGGTAGGCGGGGGTCGGTGCAGGCGGGGTCGTGTAGGCAGGGGGTCTGTGTAGGCGGGGTCTGTGTAGGCGGGGTCTGTGCAGGCGGGGTCTGTGCAGGCGGGGTCTGTGCAGGCGGGGTCGGTGTAGGCGGGGTCGTGTAGGCGGGGTCTGTGTAGGCGGGGGTCTGTGTAGGCGGGGTCTGTGTAGGCGGGGGTCTGTGCAGGCGGGGGCCAGTGTAGGCGGGGGTCTGTGTAGGCGGGGGTCTGTGTAGGCGGGGGTCTGTGCAGGCGGGGGTCTGTGAAGGCGGGGGGTCTGTATAGGCGGGGGTCTGTGCAGGCGGGGTCTGTGCAGGCGAGGGGTCGTGTAGGCGGGCGGGTCTGTGTAGGCGGGGGTCTGTGAGGCGGGGTCTGTGTAGGCGGGGGTCTGTGTAGGCGGGGTCTGTGTAGGCGGGGTCTGTGTAGGCGGGGGTCTGTGTAGGCGGGGGTCTGTGTAGGCGGGGGTCTGTGTAGGCGGGGTCGTGTAGGCGGGGTCTGTGTAGGGGTCGTAGGGGGTCGGTGTAGGCGGGGTCTGTGTAGGCGGGGGTCTGTGTAGGCGGGGGTCTGTGTAGGCGGGGTCTGTGTAGGCGCTGTGGCGGGGTCTGTGTAGGCGGGGTCTGTGTAGAGGGGGTCTGTGCAGGCGGGGTCGGTGTAGGCGGGGTCGTGTAGGCGGGGTCGGTGAGGCGGGGTCGGTGCAGGCGGGGTCGGTGTAGGCGGGGTCGGTGTAGGCGGGGTCTGTGTAGGCGGGGTCTGTGCAGGCGGGGTCTGTGCAGGCGGGGTCTGTGAGGCGGGGTCTGTGTAGGCGGGGTCTGTGCAGGCGGGGTCTGTGTAGGCGGGGTCTGTGTAGGCGGGGTCTGTGTAGGCGGGGTCTGTGTAGGCGGGGGTCTGTGTAGGCGGGGGTCTGTGTAGGCGGGGGTCTGTGCAGGCGGGGGTCGGTGCAGGCGGGGGTCTGTGCAGGCGGGGGTCGGGGCAGGCGGGGGTCGGTGTAGGCGGGGTCGGTGTAGGCGGGGTCTGTGTAGGCGGGGTCTGTGTAGGCGGGGTCTGTGTAGGCGGGGTCTGTGTAAGCGGGGTCTGTGCAGGCGGGGTCTGTGCAGGCGGGGTCGGTGTAGGCGGGGTCTGTGTAGGCGGGGTCTGTGTAGGCGGGGTCTGTGTAGGCGGGGTTCTGTGTAGGCGGGGGTCTGTGTAGGCTGGGGTCTGTGTAGGCGGGGGTCTGTGCAGGCGGGGGTCTGTGCAGGCGGGGGTCGGTGTAGGCGGGGGTCTGTGTAGGCGGGGGCTGTGTAGGCGGGGTCTGTGTAGGCGGGGTCTGTGTAGGCGGGGTCTGTGTGGGCGGGGTCTGTGTAGGCGGGGTCTGTGTAGGCGGGGTCTGTGTAGGCGGGGTCTGTGTAGGCGGGGCGGTGAGGCGGGGGGCGGGGGTCGGTGTAGGCGGGGGTCGGTGCAGGCGGGGGTCGGTGCAGGCGGTCTGCCATTCATCCGATCGCGTCTCGAGCACAGCAGCTGCACGTGTCTCCGCCCGGAGGCTGCGGCTGCAAAAACCTCAGGTCGCTCCGAGTAGACTGCGCGACTGCGCTTATCTGCCTTCTTTTTCTTGTCATTCAGGATTCTTTACTGTGATTTCCACCATCAGCGGCGGTGATTCAAATGTACTTAAGGTATCACTCAGGGCTGTAATTATGGCCATGATGGCTGTGATTATTGTTCTTTGTTTTCTTCTCTTTCTGTCTTCAATGTCAATTTTTAATCAGTGATGAAATCCTCAGGTCTCCCAGAGTTTGTTTTAATCTTTGACTCTGTTATGCTTGTGTTGCCACCTTTATAGCAGTGTCGGCTCGTGCAGGATTCTTAATAGGAGGAAAGAAGTCGTTCCAATGCTAATGCATTAAATGAAACATGCAAAAAATTAAATGCCATGCAGATGTAAGCGAAATTTGTTATCTGTGAGGTATAGTTACTGACAGATGAAGTTCGCTAGCTCCCTTAAGGCCAGATCAATGGTATAAAAGTTCTACCAAAAATGTTAACTTTAGTGAATAACCAAAATATTTCCGTGGGTTTTAATGCGTCTGAATTCCACGACTTAAATTTTAATACCACTGAATAAAACTAATAATTCTGGGAAAGAAGCTCGGAACAGTGTAACACAGCTGGCTGTCAGCACGTAAAGGGAGAACAAGAAGAACACAGTTTCTCCAAGCAAGCCTTCTTCACTGACTGAACATCAGCAGGTTTGGTTTACTCATGGTACTGTTCGTCGCCTTAGGATTGGAAAAGGGAGAGAGAGACGTATTCGATCAACTTGCCCTATCACTCGGTTGTCCGCGAGCCCACGGTGCTGCCACGAATGTGAGATGATACTACAACAAAGCGATTTGCACACCTTAGCGGGCCACAATCGACTGCAATGTCGATGTTCTGCGCATGCGCAGATGCATAAAAGTGATGCGAAACTTGAAATCCACATGCGCAGAAAATCGATAGTGCTTTCGATTGCTTTAACGTTCGAGGGTGCTAAAATTCTCCAACGTGTCTCTTTCACGACCCATGATTCACTCGCGTGTAGATGCACAGCAGGTGCCGGTCGCCGTGTCTTGACTTCATTCTATTAGCTGGCAATAGATAGCGTTGTAAAGGAGGACATCCTCCCCTCAACCCATACAGCTGCTTTAAAACATTCCTCTTTGTGCCGCCGCAGCGTTGTGCCATATGAGCCATTACTTCACGACAGAAGGAAACGTTGAGAATTCTTCCTCAAAACGATTTCGAGTTTTGGCGTCGCCTAAAAAGCGCGCGCATTTTAAAAACTCGATCAAAAACAATTGACGATTATTATGAAGTGAAAAATATACATTTTTCCTTCTTACATTAAAGAAGATATTGTATTTTGAAATTACATACGAAAGAAGAAAATGTGTGAGTGGGACTTCCCTCCCTTCCCTCCTCCGAGAAACCTCCTCTGATTTATATAAAAAAAAGATGACGATTTTCAAAGATTGACAAGCTGGCATCGACAATACCCCGTAAATATGATACTACTGTATAGGAAATAAGTCGGTAGAGGTGGGTCGAAAGGATTTAGGACGATAATATGAGCATTTTGTATATGTTGCTATAAGCGAATCACCAGATATGTAAGCAATCCGCAGCGCATATATATCACACACGTGACCATTGTCCAGATTTGAAAGTGGTACATCCTAGGCATTTAAATATTTTCAAATTTCATTGAGGGCTGAGTTTTGTATCTAGGGAGGAACGAAATTCCTGAACCTTCAATTACTTATTTTAGAGTTTAAACTAGTCCGAAGAGAAGGTGGTAATTACCGAGTAGAACTCCAAAATATATAAAATTAAGTAGACTATTTGATATGCTTCTAATTTAATCGCACGGATCTAAGTGATGTGTAGTTATCAAAATCAGAATGTTTATCTGCCCGCAATAGCGCACTTATTGAATGCAACTTTTATTTTTTAGTCTGGTCATTTAAAATTAGGTTGAACGGGAACATTATTTTGATTTTGAAAACAATGATTAAACAACTACTTAAGTAGAAAAGCAAAAGGGTTTAATTCCTCCGGCAAAAATAGACGATTTTTAAAGACAAAAATATATTGAGGTCCTATAACCGAAAAAGTGGAATTTTGTTCCAATGAATTGTAGGAATTCTGATTCGATGTTGTTGACATTCTTATGCGAAGAAATAAGAGGTCATCTTCGTCAACATAGTATGTTACTATATAGTAAGATGACCCCTTTTATTTTGTTCGTATGTACAGTAAATTACTACCTCTAATGGGTTGTGCAGTCAAAATCAACGTTCTGAGTATCCTTGATACTCAGAAAAATTGGTTTATGGAGTAACTTCTGTCTCTGCGACCATTTGTCAAGCGCTTAATCCAGGCATGTCAAGGTCGCGGGAAAGCTTACTGGAGCTCGCGGGCACTGCATCCAGAGAAATTGGCGCGAGATTTAAAAGTCAGAGTTTTACTAATTCCTCTGGAGTGACGGTACGTCACTAGATACATAGTCTTTGGGGAAATTACCTCACATTTATTGTCAAAATTTAGCTATGCTAATTCCCATTTTCTCTTTAAGGTAGAGAAATGATCCATTAAAATGAAATAATAATTCAGTCCGATATGAAATTCTCAATTGAGAGTAAAATTTTTTAATTGGATGAAAAGAATCTTGATTTTGTAATTCTGTTTACTTAAGAGTGATATAAAAACATGAACTTTGTTTTTATACACGCGGTTTGATGTGCCTTGAAGTTTGAAAGGGACATTTTGATTTTTGAAAATAGTTTACATGAAGCGTCAATAAAATTTTCTCAAAAATGCCTTCAAATTGTTTATTAATTTCTCCCTTTAAAAGAGAAAAGGACGCTTAAAAAATGGCGTATGTTTCATTTTAGTTGCACTCTCTAAATTTTTGATTATTGGAAAAGTTACAAATAATATGGGAAAGTAAGAAATTTAGCACCGCTAGTTCTTGATTAGGCATTTTCAATACATCCCTTCCCACACGCTTAAATGTGATTTACCACGTGCATGGCTTCCTTCCTGTTACTAGTTTCTTCCTGTTAGTTAGTTACTTCCTGTTTTTACTTCTTTATCATTGTGAAATTTGTCTTCTACAAATCTTGCAACAGTTTCTATTGTTATCAACATTATTTATTGCGGTATTAACCACAAATGAATCGACCTCCATTTTCCGTCATTTCGCGTTCCTCGCAAAAAAATTAGGCTATCCTCATTAGGCTATCGTCAGATTTAATCTTTATCTTTGTCGTCTAGATTTTTTTTTAAATTCTCTATTAAAGCTCCTCTTTGTCCTCCTATCATCGTAGGCTTCACCGTGGCTTGGATGTTTTTCTTCTTTTTCTTTAAAAGAACTGGTTAAACTTTGGAATTCATTTTCTTCTTTTAATAATGCAGCAAAACAACTCAATCAACCGTAATTCGTCTTTGTTTACCTGAGTTTTGTGCATGTCCGTCGAGATTATACATTAGTATTAGCGGAACGGAAAGCAAAGGTTTTGTCAACGTACCACGGGGCGTCCCGCCCATACGTAAAACAATTCGAAGATTTACATGTGCTCATCATTTGCGTTCGTCCTTCTTTGAAATTTCGTTGTTTCATTCTTCGTCCTGTTGCAACTTGGTTTCAATGGAATGTGGAATATTCTATAATCATTTGGAATAACAAGGCCGCGTCTTTTTTCAATAAAATTTGGGATCCTCTGTGTTAGTCATTACTGAAAATTGAAGGAATTTGGTCTGGAGTTTGTTAATACCTATGAGACAGGAACACGAAGAGGTGCCTGGTGATCGTAAATTGCTTACGTATTCTTGAAGTCTTGCAAATGTTTAAGAAAACAATCCAGAGCTTTTTTAGTGTTATTCAGCAATATAATACATTACAGAAAAAAACGGTGAAATGAACTGTTGTTTCAGTCACGAGAAGATTATGAATTTCCCAAATGTATATACTGCGCATGAAATAGTGAAATTTCAGCTTTAACATTTCTGTAATTCTCACTTCTCTGCTCTTGAAAAATGAAGAGTCACTTGCTAGTGGCTTCTTTGATAAGGCAATCCAGGTAATAAAGGCGCCAAGGTCCCACGCACTCTGAGCGGCGAACGGCAGGGGGCGGCGCTCTGGCAGCACGTCGACGTTTTTTATTTTCCAGTGACTCGCCTCCCTTTCAACGTGCACCTCCTCCGCTTCTCGTACCTTCAAGGGATTTTGGTCAAATTGCTTATCGGATAAACAGCTTTCACGAATGAAGTGACGGATTATCATTAGCCTCTTTTGTTACTTGTGGTTAATTTTCCAAAATATATACTTATGACGCTATAAAATTTTGTAGAGTAAATAGCAAAACACAGAGCAGCATAAAATAAACTATATAGATGACATATTTAAACGTACTCAATGAAAAGTGGAACACTGCAAATCAAATAATTAACTTCTTTAGACTGCCACTAGTAAAAGCTGTTTTTTCAGGGCATGCATACCGTGCTTAAAGTTCAATTTTTGGCACTAGACGTAAAATTGACCTAATGCTTAAGTGCTGAGATAAATCTATGACTACAACAAAGAAAACAAAATTCTTTCATCTGGCCGCTTCAGCGATTGCTGGCATTAAGGTATCGTTAAGTGATTTGTGTACTTAAAAAATATAAAATGAAAATCAGTAAGGCTGTATAGAAAATATTGCATGACACACGTGATAAAAGTGATTTTATTTTGATCGTAGGATTGGGCCACTTAACCTATCGACCTCCTGTCGTAACATTTCCTACTCGCAAAATAAAATGTCATTTTTACCACTCGTATTATCATATCATAAGCAACTATTTTAAAATTTTCAGAGCTAAGTTTTTTTTGTTATTATTCCATTCAATATGACATCTTTATATCATGAAAATAAGTACACACAAAAATCAAAATTAATCTGATGTTCAAAATTAATATCCATTTAAAAAGAATGTTTTTTTGCTAGAATAATTGGATCGATAATTCTTGGATATATGCTTAAATGATTGTTATCTGGATTTTTTACAGACGATTTTTGGATAGTTATGAATAGAACTTGTTTGACATTTTAAATTATTTTGAAAATTGTCTGTCTTATTTGTAAAATCAAAATTATTTAAGTACAGCACTTTGCTTTTAAACAAACTTGTTTTTAAATAAATTATTTATTTAATTTAAAGTCATTCATGTTCATAAAATATTTTTTAAGTCATTCATGATTATAGGTCAGAGGCGCTGCAGTCGGGGCAAAAAATAATTGTGCGCATTCCTTGCAATGTCCCAGTACCCGTTGCTGTGTGGTGATGAGAAAGCTCACTTCTGAGGTTGAGAAGACTAGAGATACGGCGTAGGGATCGCTATGTGTTACCACACGTACCCGTCATACCATGGGTCAAGGCCGGCACGCCGCTGCTAGGTCTTAGCTCGCAAAGAGCTGTCGTGGCCAAGCACGTACATACATTTGGTTGAAGTATCGAAATTATATGAATTTTTCATATCATAGCTAAAATGTAACCAAAATTCATTACGCAACCATAAAAATGTACTTTTAATAGTTTTTTAATGTTTTCAGTACCACAGGAGTTTGTTACCATCTCATTCAATTTTGAGTACAGGAGTTACATAGTTCAGGATATTTTAAAAATATTTAAAGTTACCCGAATGATAGGATGATACAGGAATAAGATTTTATATTGTAAATAGAAAATCGGCGACTAAAATGTTTTCTTCTACACCACCTACAATACTGATAGTCATTTTTTACTACGTATGAATACTTACCTACTATTCGTTTTATCTAAGTGCTACGCCCGTCTCACCTCCCACCAGGCTGAAAAGATCTCGCAACGTGAACCCATGAGTAGTAGACGTACGACAGCCGAACATTTCCCGTACCGGGCACTATGATATGCAGAAAAATAATCTCATTTGTGACGTGTGTGTGTGTGTGTGTGTGTGTGTGTTCTTCTCCGTTCCATCTTTTCTCGAAATTCTCCTGCAGTTTGTACGCGATAGCAATAGCCTGAATTCCACGGATCGTAATCTTGACTTCCTTCCATGAAATGTAATTCTTTGCGACGGAGCAAACTATTTTGCCTTTTCTCGAAAAAATTAAAAGATTTTCTGTGGTCTGATTCTACGACTTCGATTGGCATTAAAACATCAAGTTGCAAACAAATTAAACGTGACGTGTCTGGAACTTCAAGTTTATTCGGAGGTATGAAAGGTGGATATCTTGGGAAAAGTTCTATGGGTGGAACAATCGAATTCACTCACTTTCTGCCCGTAAATTTTACGTCCTACGAAACGGTCCTTCGATGACGGCGGCTATCCTTAACAACACATCGAATATTGTGCTCAAACTTTAAATAGAATCCTGTTACTATTGAGGAGATTATAAGCATGTTCTTTCGAAGAATTCAAGCAATGTCCGAAAAATAATCTTACAAGCATTTGAACCTAATTTTAATGAACACGTCCTAATATCTCTTTTCGGTCACGAAAAATGACATCTAAACAATTCATTCGTTTGGTTGATTAGTGATTTTAGGCGCGTTAACTGCTAAGTTCTTTGGTTTCTTAAATATAGTGCATGTTTTTATCGCGGGAAGTGGCGGTAATCTTGCTTCCGCTGGATGGAGAGATCCGGCGCCGACCTACACTCGGCTTGCAGGGTTTTCTCCTACCAGGCACATCCCCAGATGGAACAAGCTCCCAACTTCCGACTGGTCTCCCAGTATGTGAGATAGTGTAGTACATGTAAGTGTAAATGTGTGTTAGAAAGGGTTGAGGATAGAATAAGGGAGACAAAAGAAAGATCGCGCCCAGTCCGTGGCCCGATGGTTAGGATACTGCTCCGGCATTCACCTGGTGTTGATCGGAGAAACCACGGAAACTACCGACGACAGCAGTCGGCCACTAGAATTCTCCTCCGCTCAGCAGCTGAATTCGACCTAGCTATGTGGTGTCGAAAATCTTGTCTCCGTCAGAACTAGAACACCACGACCTCTCGGTCAGAGGCGCTGCAGTGACATCAATTCACGCACTGAGCCACCTGAGCCGGCTTATTCGTTTGAGAAATTAATCGACATTGGTCGTAATCAAAGCCGATACAGTTTCCTTTGTAAGAAAGATATATACTGAAAACTGCAAGCTGAGAATGCTTAGAAATAATAACTCTGAAACCTGGAAAAGACGGATGTTGTGGAATAACACGATAAGTTCTGCATTAACCCTCTTCCACTGTGTCCTACTTTCACTGGCTGACGTTTCGACGAACTGTAATTCATTGAAGGTGGATGCGAGGGCTGGCAAATGGCAGCGACTACTCACCTCCGAACACGTGAGCGCATTAAACTGAGTTGAAAGCGTTGAGTTTCATTTTTAACGGTTTCGTGCACTCTACCGTCTAAAAATGTTTTTGAGTATCACAGACTGTTTTGAAACGGTCTAAGAATTACGTTAAAAATTTTAAATGTTTTAAATATAAGAACTTTACTCCGAAAAGTCAAATCGAACAATTTGACAAACAAATGTGTAAGTGTACTTGCAACTTGCAGTCATCCATAAGTGAGATATTAAGAAAAAAAAGCTTAATTTAAACACAATGGACTAACCTGAATTACAATAAAATAATATTTACAGAGGTACAAGAATGATAGAACATCAGGATTATCATGGTCCTACTTGGCATCGGTTCATTCGTTCATCATATGACTGTCTTATACGGCCAATATAATTTTTTGATAATTTAATTGAACTGATTGAATAATAATTAAACCAGTCATTCAAATACTTGCCATTGACGTCCAATTGCGATCAAGACATTTCCAAAATACTCGAGTTTACACAGGCGCGGACCCACGGGGAGGGAAATGGGGGAAATCCACCCCCCCTAAAAGTTTTCAGTAACTATTAGCTTTAACTTGTCTTGAAACTTTCAAGCAAAAACAATTTCGGATAATCATTAAAACGAATAGAATGGTATTGCAGCATGAACCGAGTGTAGCCTACGACATGTAGAAAATCTGTAATGACACATCCCACCAAAACATTTTAATTTTACAATCAATTTACTCTGAAAATTTGTCTCTGGATCCACCTCTAATTAAACACTAATGCAGATTCTATTTTTGTATTTTGCAATTCTTTAGCGAATAATGCTGTGATTCAACAAGAACACATTCTATAAATTTGCACTATGGAATGCTTACTATAAATTTACCATTTTAATGCTTTCTAAAATAAGTGACTTCTTTTAGAAGTTAACTCTACTGCAAGGAACTAATTGCGAGGATTAATTTAGTCGAAAGGTCAGAACTAAGACAATGAAAGACGAATCAAACCAATAGCAGTTTTCATTCTATGTTGTTCACAAAGGCACGGCAGTTTGTGAAGGAGAAACTCAAAGGTTCCGGAGTCTTCGTTTGATTACAGAAAAAAACTAAAGTGCTCCTCCCAACCGAAAACATATCCACCCCCACAGCAGGCATTCGGAATGCGGAATGCAGTATCTCCGAAGCACCGACATCTTTCGGCTCGTTCCACTCGCCGCCGCCGCGGCGCTGGCATTCGCGCCCAGGTGGGCGGGTGATGGGCAGCGGGCACGCGTGGGCAGCGCAGCCCATCCCAGCGCTGCTTCTCCATAAACTCCGACGTCTGTTTGCTTTTCCGCGAGCCGGCGCGGCGCGGTCGCGGAGCGGGGGATCGGACGGGGTGGGGCGGCGCATAATTCGGAGGCGGCGGAGGGGCGGGCTGCGGGCAGGCCGCCACGACCACCTGGTGGTCGTAAATCAGCGCAGTTCCCGGCGCCCCCGCCGCGCCGCGCCCCGCTCCGCCCCTCCCCGCCCCGCCCCTCCCCTCCCCCTCCCGCCCCGCCCCGCCCCGCCCCGTCCTCGCTTCGTCTCCTCTCGCCCCGCCGCTCGTCGTACACGTTTCGCCACACACTGCTTGGGAATGGGAAAAGGCGGTGTTCGGCGCCATTTTGTAAAGCGTTGTCTATCACGAAAAAAAAAAAAATTAAAAAAATTGGACCCATTTTTGAGACAAGTTTTAAACTGGCAAAATTGTTGTACTTCAAAAATCAAAATATTCGTTCATTCGTACCGGGAGCGGGAGCTCAGTGCATCACCTGATGTCACTGCAGCGCCTCTGACCGGCAGGTCCTAGGTTCGAGTTCTGACGGCTTTGGGATTTTCGACACTAGCTCTTCAGTTAGGTCGAATTCATTTGCTGTGTGGAGGAGAATTCCAGCGGCCGGCTGCTCTGATTGGTCGTTTGCCGTTGTTTCTCCGATCAGGTGAATGCCGAAGCCATACCCTACCAAACGGGCCGCGGACCGCGCGCAATCTTTCCTTCCTCTTCCTTGACTATCCTCTCCTCTTATACACACACACACACTTACACTAACATGTACTCTACTACCACATTTTCCGGGAGACCGGTCAGGGGCATAGAGCTTGTCCCGGTTGGGACGGTGCCCCGCTGGTGGGAGAGTCCTGGTGAGGGGGAAACCCCGCTAGCCGACGGTAGGTCGGCGCCGGATCTCGCCATCCAGTGGGGGAAGATCACCGCCATCTTCCAAGAAAAACATGCACTACAGTTACGGGACTAATGATCAAAGCCGTTGACGCGCCTTGAAACACGAAAAAATCAATCAATGAACATAAAGATCGAAACTGAACGGATGCATAAAAAAAAAACAAATAAAAACATAAATTTTCAATAGATTTATTTTTACATGATTGTTTGTTGAAGCATTCCTTGAGAAAAGTAGTACGCTGCACGGTGCAGCGCGGG
Source organism: Teleogryllus oceanicus (assembly GCA_964035755.1). Lineage (NCBI taxonomy): Eukaryota > Metazoa > Arthropoda > Insecta > Orthoptera > Gryllidae > Teleogryllus > Teleogryllus oceanicus. The sequence goes on from CAXIVR010000009.1 coordinate 12,045,139, forward strand.
GTGAGTGTGGGTGTATGGGAAGGAGATGGACGTGCGGCCGCTGGAGAAGTGGTTCCTGGAACCGCGAAAGGGCGAAAGTAACCCACAGGCGAACGGGAAGATTGGCAGGAGAGCAAAGCGAACCCACGACTTGCAGCCCGACAGACTAAGAGGAGCCCTTGAGAAACTCGGTGCTCAGAGATTCTCTGCTTCGTAAAACAGAAGGAGATACATTTTTTTAGAGATTTTTGCGAGTTTAAAATAATGTAGTTTACTGAAAATTAGTGAATGCAACCACCTCAAATGAAATGCTGCAAATAGAGGAACCGCAGGGAAGTTGGACACTCAAAATTACTTCAACCCAATTTACCATGTCTAGTATCTGGTTACACATTTGTTGCAATTGGTGTTGGATTATTAAAAAAACTAATTAATTGAATAATTGTATTCCATTATACGAATACCATAAATAGTATAAAAATGATAAAATAATGTCAAAAACAAATGGTCAATCTGCCAAGTTAAATAAAATATAAAAATTAGCAATGAATATTATTCCCTATTAATTTTATTTCATATGAATTTGCAGGAGAGAATCAGTGACATTTTATTTTATAAAAGGCTACATATGTCAGAACCAACGAATATGTACGGTACCTGGACGATAAGAACGTCATGAACGTCAAGCCATTTACATATAATAATTAGACTGATTTACATGACCTGGTTTGAAATGACACAAAGATAGTTAAGTAACTGATCATGAAACGTTGAGAAGAAATAATACATAATATACCACCATTTAGAACGAGGAGAAAAAACATTAGTTCTGATTAATAAATTCTCCAGCACACATTCATCACTCACAAATCACATATTCGAATTTTACGAGGAAATTTTTGAGATTCTGGATCACATTGAAGATGAACATCTGTTGCGAGTTGTACGGGACATAAAACGTAGTACGAAAAGTGCGTGAAAAATGTTTCCGAGAAACAGTTGCCGAACCTTCCGGGAAATACACACATGCTCTCTCTGCTTTCATCACTTACTCAATTCTTCCGCGCGCTGTGTTTTCACTCACTCTCTGAGCATTCCAGCCATTCTATTCACGCCATTATATGCACGCAAGAAGAGCTTGTGTTGTCTGAGTGTGCTGAGACGGAACAGAACACATTCTAATCTATACGACACACATTCAGGCACACTTCATAAAAGATATGAAAATATTAGTTTTTTCCGTTTGGACAGTTTCCTTCTGCCGTCTGACAAACGTCTGTTTGACTTGCTGGCCCTCTGTGTTAGTCAAACGCGAGTGGGACTTGTCAGCGGAACGCTCTCACAAAAGAAGCAGAGAATGTGCATTTCGTCGCGCCATTGTTGGGATGATGACACCTCTTAAGACGACCTTCATAATTTCGATTAAAATACAACAAATAAGATAAGCTGTGGTAGGTTCGACACATTACCTATTTTTCCTTATAAAGCCGCTTAGTTGGAATGTCTATTACATATCCATCTCTATTCACCGAAGGGATAAATCTTGCCTTAGTAAGAAAATAGTATAAAAATAGCGTAACTGACCCTTGTGAGGGACTAAGCTTTTTTGTGAATTAGCAAAAATAAATTTGTAAATGCCAACAAATAGAAACCCTCGTACTGCGATTTTTTCGGAAATAAAACAGTGGCACATATACAACGTAGATACACTAGTGATGCTTCTACAGCACATATTTTCTGGAATTATTTCTAATATTGCAATTTTCAATAAATCAGAGTTCAACGAAAATGATACCGTCATCATACTTTTAAGCCTTTGAACTATTAATGAAAACAATTAATTATAAACAAATATTGGAATTGTTTGTAAAAAATGTTTATTTTATTTGTATTAACTTCAGGTTTAAATTGCGGATGACTTTCTTGAATAATCCGACTTTTAGAAGAGATTTTATTTAAGACAAAAGTATCTACCTTCAGATTTGTTGTTTTGCAATTTTCGAAAATACAGAGTTCGCCGGATCTAGGACTAGTACCAATTTGTTTACCGATCTATGATATACACGAGGAGAAAATTGTAAGAAAAAATTATAGCCGAGTAAAAAAAATTGTTTAAAAAGTTTCTAAATATCTCAAAAAATTCTCCAAAAACTACAAATATTTCCGAAAACTTGTACATGACGTTATCTCAATAGGTCTTCAAAGAACAGATTTAATTAAAGGAATTATCTTTATATTCAAGATTGTAGTTCCAGGAAGCCGGTGAAGAAAAGTTTGAATATTTGCAATTTTCGAAAAATCAGAGATTTGAACGATAATGAGATGTACGCCATTCTTTAAGTATTTGTTGCGCTATCTGAGAACAAAGTTTAATCAGAAAATTTGGAGCTATTTTTCAGAAAAAGTTGAAAATGTTGAGGCTTAATGTATGGAATCCTCCAAAATTCAAACTATCCGTTGCAAACTCGCAGGGATCTAGTTCCTTGAAATCGATCAGAGAACATCGATTTTGGAGAAAATCGGCTGAACGGTTTAAGCGCTAACGGTGAGGACAGATAGAAGGGCAGATGGCCGGACGTTACAGATGTTATGCCATCGATCGATTTTTCGGTATCAATTACCCACAAAATTGGATTTTGTCTACACGACGTAATAGTGGGAAGTAATTTATTACATCGGTACAGGAACAATACGTTTTCGATACCAGGGCCCGAAAATAAGACTTTCTTCGAAAATTCGCCGTTTTCCGGGGCACTATTCTAGTTATTTCTCTTGTTATGAAGTAAAGCGAGAATGAGTTATTGTATTCATGAAGTTAATTCTGTGTAGAAGTAATACCATATGTTTACAATTTGATTACTGTGTATCGTCTTAATTTATCGAATTTCGTTCGCCTTCCGAAGGAATTTGTTCTCCCCACCTACAACAGCCTCTAGGATACAGCCTTGAAGCTGCAGCTGCTTCCTTCCCAGCTGCTGAGAGCCATCGCCTCCAGGCCGCTCTCAGGGACCGCGCGGAAGTAAGACGTCCGAATTGGCAGCAATTGAGCGGCGGATTCCCGGGCGCCCAATCAGCGCGCGGTGAATCAGTGGATGCGGTGGGGCCGGGGCGAGGGCACGCGGGAACAAGGGGGCTCTCCGGCGTGTCGTAACTCGCCCTGGGTGGCGAGGGAGGGGGGGGGCAGAGCATGGCGAGGCGAGGCGGAAGCGGTGAGGGGGCGGGGCGGGGCGGGGCAGAGGGGTTCCCCGGCCTCAATGGACAGGTCGCGGGCCAGATGAAAGGGAGCCCCCTCCTGTGCCGTCGGGGCGGTGGCGTGGCGATTTATGAAAATGCGCGGGCGGGCAGGAAGAGAATGGAGAGAAGGTAAATGCGCGGGAAGGCGGCCGGGCCGACAGGGAAGCTTGGATAGGCGGGGCGGGCGAGCGGGAGGAGTGAGAGAGAGAGAGAGAGAGAGAGACAGACAGAGAGAGACAGAGACAGAGACAGAGAGAGGGGGGAGAGGGAGTTGGGAGAGGGAGTTGGGAGAGGGAGTTGGGAGAGGGAGTTGGGAGAGGGAGTTGGGAGAGGGAGTTGGGAGAGGGAGTTGGGAGAGGGAGTTGGGAGAGGGAGTTGGGAGAGGGAGTTGGGAGAGGGAGTTGGGAGGGAGTTGGGAGAGGATTTGGGGAGAGGAGTGGGAGGGATGGGAGGGGGAGTGGGAGAGGAGTTGGGAGAGGGAGTTAGGGGGGGGGCGGTTGGTGAGAGATTGAAAAGGGAAAAAAGGGGGGTTCGGGCGGGCCTGCGAGTGTGTGGGTCGGTGGCGGCAGTACGGGTTGCATAGGCGATGCACAATGGGCAGGAATGATTGCATTTGCATTGGGATCTCATAACAAATGTTTCAATAGAAAACGTAATTACATAACAAGAAAATAAATTTAAATATTAAAAAAAAAAAAAGAAAATATTTCCTTCATTGCTTTTTGCGTGCTCTGGTTTATTTCCAAGACGCCGCAAGTAAAAAAATGATAAGTATTTCTGTTCGCATACAATATTAGATACTACAGAATTAAGAATGACAAATATTTAAGTGTTTCTCTGCTATCTATTTTCATTAAGAAAAAATGTTCCTTTCAACATGTCGTCATCCAGTTTACGTCATTGTAAAAACTTTTTTTTTAATTTTGGAAAATTTTCCAACACTGGTAACAAAAATGTTAATAAATCAAATTGCTTAATTAAAAATATCATCTAGCATATGGTGTAGCCAGAATCAATTTCTGTGGGTCATCGATAGCGAAATACCGAAAAAAATCCAATGACGGTCTGTGTCCATACAAGTATGTCTTCTGTAAACAACGCTAGTGGTTAAACTTTTCATCTGAAAAATGGAAATTCCTCTGTCGATCTGGCTGATGTCACTGCCCCTTGAATTTGAAACCGACATTTTAATTACGGAGGATACGTGACATGAAGGCCCTGGCGGGTTCCAAATAAATAAATAGACTATCGTTTTTGATTAAATTTTGTTGTTGGATAGTATAAAGGACTTTTAAGGGAATGGCGCAGGTCTCATCCTCGTTGAAAACCGTAATTTTTCGTAAATGGGAAAAGTTCAAACATTTTTTGGGCGTCTCCCTACAACTACAATTATAAAGATAGATATTTTTTCCTTAATAAAATCATTTTCTTAAAGATAGAATTTCTAATAAGGTCATGTACAATTTTTCGAAAATTTGAGCACTTTTCGCGTAATTTTGCACGAAAATAGAGCGAGAAAGTACGTGCTGTTTTAGCACAACTAGTTCTAGTCTATCATCATCAGACTACTTTTGTAGGTAACTTTATTTATTGATTGATTTCTTTGAATGATTATAGTCTGCTTTTTTTATTTGTCGGCGGGTTTCATTTTGGCACCGGTGAGCGGCTTGATGGAAGGTGCGGCGCGGCGGGGGCGGCGTTGGTCGAGTGGTTGCAGAGCCTCCGCCCCGCCCCCTCCGCCCCGCGGGCGGCCGCTGCCCAGGGTCGCGCGGACCTCCCGGGAGATGGTATCGCGCGCAGCGGGAGGGGGGCAGGTACAAACAGCGCGCCGACCCGCGCCGCGGAATTTGGGCAGGGCTCGCTCGCCCGCCCCGCCCCTGCCCGCTCGTACTGCCCCCCTCGCCCGCCCGCCCGCCCGCCCGCCCGCCCGCCCGCCCGCCCGCCTTGCCCGCCCGCCTTGCCCGCCCGCCTTCCCGCCCGCCTTGCCCGCCCGCCCGCCTTGCCCGCCCGCCCGCCCGCCCGCCCGCCCGCCTTGGGCCCCCCCGCCCGCCCGCCCGCCTTGCCCGCCCGCCTTGCCCGCCCGCCTTGCCCGCCCGCCCGCCTTGCCCGCCCGCCCGCCCGCCCGCCCGCCCGCCTTGCCTGCCCGCCCGCCCGCCCGCCCGCCCATACGCCCGCCCGATCGCCCGCCCGCCCGCCCGCCCGCCCGAACGCCCGCCCGCCCGCCCGCCCGCCCGCCCGCCCGCCCGCCCGCCCGCCCGCCCGCCCGCCTTGCCTGCCCCGCCCGCCCGCCCGCCCATACGCCCGCCCGATCGCCCGCCCGCCCGCCCGCCCGCCCGGGAAAGCCCGCTCCGCCGCCCGCCCGCCCGCCCGCCCGCCCGCCCGCCCGCCCGCCCGCCCGCCGCCCGCCTGCCCGCCCGCCCGCCCGCCGCCCGCCCGCCTTGCCCGCCGCCCGCCCGCCCGCCTTGCCGCCCGCCTTGGGCCCGCCCGCCTTTCCCGCCCGCCTGCCCGCCCGCCCGCCTTGCCCGGGCCCGGGCCCCCCTTGCCCGCCCGCCCGCCCGCCTTGCCCGCCCGCCTTGCCCGCCCGCCTGCCCGCCCGCCCGCCGCCGCCCGCCCGCCCGCCCGCCTGCCCGCCTTGCCTTGCCCGCCCGCCCGCCCGCCCGCCCATACGCCCGCCCGATCGCCCCCCCGCCCGCCCGCCTTTCCCGCCCGCCTTGCCCGCCCGCCCGCCCGCCTTGCCCGCCCGCCTGCCCGCCCGCCTTGCCCGGCCTTGCCCGGCCCGCCCGCCTTGCCCGCCCGCCCGCCTTGCCCGCCCGCCTTGCCCGCCCGCCTTGCCCGCCCTTTCCCGCCCGCCCGCCTTGCGCGCCCGCCTCGCCCGCCCGCCCTTGCCCGCCCGCCTTGCCCGCCCGCCCGCCCGCCCGCCTTGCCCGCCCGCCTTGCCCGCCCGCCTTGCCCGCCCGCCTTGCCCGCCCGCCTTGCCCGCCCGCCGCCTTGCCCGCCCGCCGCCTTGCCCGCCCGCCCGCCGCCTTGCCCGCCCGCCTTGCCCGCCCGCCTTGCCCGCCCGCCCGCCTTGCCCGCCCGTCGCCCGCCCGCCTTTCCCGCCCCCCTGCCCTTTCCCGCCCGCCTTGCCCGCCCCCTGCCCGCCCGCCTTGCCCGCCCGCCCGCCCGCCCGCCCGCCCGCCCGCCGCCCGCCTGCCCGCCCGCCCGCCTGCCCCCGCCCGCCCTGCCCGCCCGCCCCGCCCGCCTGCCCGCCCGCCCGCCCGCCCGCCCGCCCCCCCCCGCGCCCGCCCTTTTCCCCCCCCCCCTTGGGGTCCCCCCCGCCTTGCCCGCCCGCCCGCCCGCCTGCCCGCCCGCCGCCCGCCCGCCTGCCCGCCCGGGCCCCCCCGCCTTGCCCGCCCGCCTTTCCCGCCCGCCCGCCGCCGCCCGCCTGCCGCCCCCCGCCCGCCCGCCGCCCGCCCGCCCGCCTTGCCCGCCCGCCTTGCCCGCCCGCCTTGCCTCGCCCCGCCCGCCCGCCTCTGCCCGCCCGCCCGCCCGCCCCCCCGCCCGCCCGTTTGTCCGCCCGCCCCCCCGCCCCCCATGCCCGCCCGATCGCCCGGCCCGCCCGCCCGCCGCCCGAACGCCCGCCCGCCCGCCTGCCCGCCCGCCCCCCCGCCCGCCCGCCCGCCCGCCCGCCCCGCCTGCCTGCCCGCTCCGCTCCTTGCCTGCCTGCCCCCCTTGCCCCCCGCCCGCCCGCCTTGCTTCCGCCGCCCGCCCGCCTCGCCCGCCCTCCAGTCGCCCTGCCCCTTTTCCCGGAAACACTTTGCGGTGGGACGGCGTGGCGGCTGTCACAGCCGGGACGGCGGGAGCGGAGGCGAAAGGACGGGAGGTGGGCGGCCACTCTAAGAACGGTGAGGACGTAGGGGACGGTGCGGAAAGCAGAACAAGACCCGCAGGGTCTGCAGGCGGCGCGATCGGAGAGGTCCAAGGGGTTTGGGTCCGGAGCAGGACGGAGGACTGTGGGGTGCGGTTATCGGAGGCAGATGATGAGGAAATCGTGGAAGCGGGGAATGAGGACGACGGGCATTCGGTGAGGCTGATGGTCAAACAGATGGTGAATCGAAGTCTGAAAATTGAGTACACCTGGAACTATGAGAGTCGGTTAGGTGGTAAATCGGATAAGCGGAATATCGATTAGGCGGGAGGTACGTTAAATGGGGAATCTGGTAGGAGGGAAATCGGGTAGGCGGAAAAACGAGGCGGCAATGAATTCGTGACGCGGAGAATTGTGGTGGCGGGGAATAGATGAGACCGGAAATCGGTGAGACGAGGAATCCGTTAGGCGGGGAATGGGGCCGAGGGTAGGTGGGGGGGGATGACGGAGAGTCGAGGAGGCGGGGGCGACCCGAGCTGAAGGGTGGCAAGGGCATTTGACGAAGGCAGAGGGGCAGCGGGGGGTGGGGGCGGGCGGGTGAGCAGGTGGTGAGGAGCTGCTGCTAACGAGGCCTCACACACCGGTGCATCCGGTGGCGAAGGGCGATAATATGTGATGAGTGCGCCAGCGCTTTCCTCTCCAAAGAGTCGGCGGGCCTTTGAGGGCGCCCGGCTTAATGCTATCCCAACATCGCCATTAAAGAATGTTTGAAAATGGCCAAGGAAGTGGGTGGTCTCAGAAAGGGGGTTATTTTCTACCTTGTTCTAAAGACAGAATTCTGATGAAAGATCGAACAAAGACTTCTTTTCTGGAGTGACTGTTATTTTTGCCACCACGAGAGTCACAATGCTTTAGAATTGTAGACCACGTACAGTTGCTGTACAAAAATATTGATGAAAGTAACAACAAACCAATAATTTTAATTAGCCATCTGAATAGTATTTTCTCGCATTATTTCGATACTTTGGAGCTAGACCTACAGAAGACTCTGAGTCATTACCAGTTAATTTTATTCATTTATGATTAAAATTACTATTTTACTCGTTTCCTGTACCTTAAACTAAAAATTATTAGATGTGTAATATCAGTAAAGATATTCGAATATGAAATATTCAATAGATATTTCAAATGCATAAAATTATGAATATTCATTCTATTCAATAAAAAATATTTTTTCTTCAATTCCCCTTAAAATCCCCTTCAAACCCCCCTTAAAATGAGCTTGTATAGTAAGCAATTCGCCACTACCGAGATCATTATTATTGAAATAACTTTATTTTAAAAGCAGTTTCCTAATCAAAATATCGCTCGAAAATCAAAATCTTAATATCTTATGTATAAAACACGATTAATTGATGGAGATCCTTTTGAGGGAAGAGGAATGAACTACTTTCCGTGATTATTGTGAATGGATTTTTCGTAACCCACCGTCAATGCATCGCATTTCAATACAGAAAACAGCAATCTAAAACAATGGCTGCTTTCCTTACATGGTTCACCCTTTCTTTGTTTAGTAATGAAAAGAAAATGTTTTCCGTTAGTTTTGAGATAGCAGACCAATAAAATGCATTAGGTCTATGCCAAGAGATAAATGATTTCTCTTGTGTGAAGTGTGAGCCAATACAGAAAAGAGCACGTTTCTCTGTTCTCCACTTCTTAAGCTATCAAAGCATTATCGACATAAATTGCGCAACTACGCAAAACGACTTGGGCGGCAACACGTACTGCTTGCCTTCAATTATGTCATCTACGTTCATGACCTCACGCTATTGTGTTGGCTATTCCAACTCCCTCAGAACCGAAAACGTGTTCTAGAAAATGTAATCTTGTTGCGAGAGTAAAATGGTGCCCGATCTGACGGATTTACTATAACTTCCTTTCTCAGTACTAAATAAACCCATCATATAATATCAAGATTCGATAATAAAATAAAAATATAGACAACACTGCAATTTATTACCGTCAGCACTTTCTAACACGATAAATTGAAACAAATACGAGACTAACTTTCACTTCCTTGCACTGCGAATATTGTAAAATACTCTAATGACATGTTGTTTAATTAACTTAGTGAAAAAAAGTTTTTGAAAATGAGTACATTCCAATTTCATGGTCATGACACTGAATTACGCATTTTTAATTATAAATATTACACGTTAATTTGTGTTTTTGGCTGAAACTCATTAAACAGGCATTATTATTATTATTATTATTATTATTATTATTATTATTATTATTATTATTAACTTTTTCAACAATGCTGGATAATACATCAGAATTCAGATTCAAAACGTATTATACACCGTTGACTCATTGTTTTACTTCTTCAGAGAAAATGGAATCAAATTTACATACAAGTCAAATTAAATTTAAATAAATTATACATTCACATAAGCCATACACTATCGTGTCACTAACACCATTCACTCATACTTACACACACGCCACTCCCTGGCCCTCTACGCTTCGTTAAACGGTAATTGAGTTTAGTGAAGCTCGTCTCCCTAGAACTTTCTCACAATATGGCAAGTGTCCAGTATCACAGACTTCTAAATTTTTGATAAGTATCTTTCTAATTGAAGGGTTTCTAAGTGTTTCTTCGAGATTTTGGACATTAGTCCTGTGGCCGAAATGATGAGGAGTCTAACAAACTTTCTTGATATTTCACATTTTCTTTACTTCATCTGCCAGATGCTTGTATTTGCTGTTCTTGTTGGTATAGCTATTGTCAATAATGAGGGAGAGTGAAATGGCAATGGCAATTAGATGGGATTCTTCTTTCTTTGAAGTCGTAGGCTTCCGCGGCCGGAGTCATGTGGATGATCTTGGCTGTCCGGGTGACGCCGCGTCGAAGGCTGTGTTGCGGGCAGACGAGCCCTGAGGAAGACCACGAAATGATGGTCGAAACGTTGGCAACACAGCCTTCGACGCGGCGTCACCCGGACAGCCAAGATCATTCTTCTTTCTTTTGTCTAGCAAAGTGATGTGAGGTCTATTGGTTGGTTTGATGACGTCAGTTCTTATTTGTCTATCCCAACAGAGTTTTATATCGTTATTACCAACTACTGGTGACGGTTTCCAACTTAAAATAAGGTGATGCTGAAACTGTGCCTCTTGCTAAATTTTGATGAATGATTTTTGCTACATTATTGTGGCATTTGGTATATTCTGTGTTTCTAAGTGTACGACAGGATCCTGTTGTGTGTTCCATTGTTTCTGCTGTTTTTCGGACATTTTCGGCATTTATCATCTGAGATTGTTTCCTTGATTATATGTTTCCCATAATTTCCAGTAGCTATTACTCCCTCTTGAACGCTATAATAAATCCAGTTGTTTCGACAAAGAAGTTTCCATTCTAGAGCCAGAGTCTTGTTGCTTCCTTATTATTTTGATTATTATGATTATTTTGATTATTATCATTATTATGATCATTATCTTTATTATTATTATTATTATTATTATTATTATTCCTCTGCATCACGACTAAAGATGTTGCGAGTCGGCTGAATATAAAATCTACCCCAGACTGCAACAAACTTCCTAAGGAGCAAATCTAGGGACTGTCGGTGCCACTATAATACTTTGCGCAAAATGTGAGCTGATCTAAATAAAGCAATTTCTTACACTTCCCAGTCTTTTGAAGGACCTGGGAGTTTAGCCAAGTTGTTACACAAATTTTGTTGAACAATTCCTAGAGCTCCGATGACTATCGGTACGACTTGAGTTTTATGCTCTATATTCAGCATTAAAATAAAGCATGTGAAAAGTTGAAAACTCTATTTTATATTTTCAGATTGTGGGTATGACAAAAATGTGAAAAGTTTCTTAATTATTTCATTTAATCTCTGCTGCACGTAAATACTGAAGATCTCATGATATTATTTTTGGAGTTCACTATGAAAACAATGAGTGAATATTTTGAAAACTGAGGTACATTCAGAGAAGAGTTAAAGTATTGGTCTCAAGTACATGTGTGTGTGTGTGTGTTGTGTGTGTGTGTGTGTAGGAAGCGATATAATAACGTATTTCTCCTGCAATGTGAGAAAGAACTTACAACTAAACATTTAAGCTGAAATAGAGAAAAGAAAAAGAAAATTTATAATGATTGCAAATTAGTTATCTGGCTATAGTCGTAATAGTTCTCTAGGCAAATAAACATGTCTTCGAAGCAATGTATCTTCGGCTGGAAGAGACTAGTTTCTACGTATATCAGATACCATATTGGCATTATTAATAAAAATCTTGCCATGCCGATTTTGTCTCACGAAAAATAGAATTCAGCGTCAATCTAACATCTAGCTTGGACGAAGCCTGAGCATAGTTCACATCGTGAGAAACGGCTTCCGGTTAGAAGACGAAAAATATAACTCAGCAACGGCTTCCGCTGAGACCACGATTTTCGTTGGTTTGTTTGTTTGTTGGTTGGTTGGTTTGGAGATTCCGGACGCATCAACGGTTTAGGTCATTAGCCCCGTAAGTGTAATACTTCTTTTCTCCTCGGGAGATGGCGGTGATCTTCCCCCGCTAGACGGCGATATCCGGCGCCGTTCTACGGTCGGCTAGTAGGGATTCCCCCTGACCAGGACTCTCCCACCAGCAGGGCACCGCCCCAGTCGGGACAAGCTCGAAACTCCCGAAAGGTCTCCCGGAAAATCTGGTAGTGTAGTGCATGTTAGTGTAAGTGAATGTATAAGGGGAGAGGATAGGACAAGGAATGGGAAGGACCGATCGCGCGCGGTCCGTGGCCCGTTTGATAGGGTACTGCTCCGGCATTCGCCTGGTGTTGATCGGAGAAACGACGGAAAACTACCGATCAGAGCAGCCGGCCGCTAGAGTTCTCCTCCAGACAGCGACTGAATTCGACCTAGCTGAAAAGCTAGTGTCGAAAATCCTGCCGCCGTGGGGAGTGGGAGCCGAGGACCTCCCGGTCAGAGGCGTGCAGTGACATGAGCCACCGCTCCCGGTCTGAGAGCGCGGGAAGGGGCTTCCTGGCCAGCCTGAGTCGGCAGAGGAGGCGTCGCCGCTCCGTCTGTGGGAGCGCGCTCTCGTAGTCTTTCGTCATCCCTGTGGCGCGAGCGTGCCTGCCCTCTCCGGCAGCTGACGTTGCGGCTTACGCGCGCCCGTGTCTCCCGGAAGCTCTGCTGCGCCAGGCAACTCCTAGGCGGGCCGCAGGTGCTGAGAGATCTAACGGATAACTAGGGGGCGGATATCAATCAAATGTCCTCTTTTTTCTTTTCATTTTAGGACAATGCCGTTTAATATAAAAATTCATTTTGTGTTATGACAAAAGAAAATGACTCATTTTTATAGGTAATTATTTTGAATTTATTGTCGATTTCTTCTAATAAGTCATTTTTTAACTTTTCCGTCATTTAATGCATTTTTTTTGCAGATTATTCGAACGAATGGAAGAAGACTCGATTTCATCAGTAACGTTGCCAACAGCTTGAGTTGTTCATCCGAACTGTGTTTTGATTATATTTTAACGTAATTTTTCTTTGGTTTTAGGGCATTTTAAAAGCATTCTATTGATAATTTTTGACGATGTTTTAGGTCATCAAAATCCGCTCCATACTGATAACATTTGCCGTTGCAGCGTCTTTGACCGACATTGATTGATGGTTATTTCATGTTTCTGACGCGTCAAAAGATGTAATCACTATTCTCGTAATTGTAATGCCTGAAAGCTGGCGGCGTTCTTGGTCAGATCAGCAGCTGACCTACGCGTTGGGTTGGCGTCGATTTCCGTCGCTCAGGAGCCTCACATCTGCCGGGGCAAGCTTTAAGCTCCCGACGTGTGTTGTAGGGTACGGCTCGTGAGTAAATGGTGAGGACAGGACAAGAAAGAGGAATGAAAGTTTGCGGTTCATGACCCGCTTCTTAGGGTTCTCCGGCATTCATCTGGTGCTGATCGGAGAATCCACTGAAAACTACCGATCAGAGCAGCCGGACGGTAGAATTCTTCTCTAGATAGAGGCGGAATACGATTTAGTTAAGAGTGGAATATCCTACTACTGTCGGGACTCGATCCTTAGGACCTCCCAGTCAAAGGCACTGCGCTGACATCAATTGATATCGTGAGCTACCTCTCCGGGAGATCTTTAGACTCGAGTTCCGACCGTGACAGATAGCCGGTATGTCGAATTCAGTGTCTGGAGGAGAATTAAGGCGGCCAGCTACTGTTATCGGTAGTTTTTTCTGGTTTCTCCTATCAATTCCAGGAGAATGCCGGAGCAATAACTTAACAGACTGCCAGACATCTTCCCTTTCTCATCCTCGCCACATCTTCCCTAAAACACAGAGACTCTTGCACGCACTACTGCTCCGTGTTGGGAGCATGTCCCACCTGGGGCGGTGCTCGGCTGTCGGAGGTACCAGAGTTCAAAACCCCTGGTGGACGGTGGATTAAGGCAGGGATCTCTTGTCCGGATATGACCGTGATTATGATGATGAGAAGGAGGCAGAAGAAGAGGAGGCCTCACAATCACTGGTACGATCGAACCCTAGGGCGTTGTCTTTATTCTAGTCGCAAACGTTGGTCGACAATGTAAATATTTAATCCATTGAACTACCCTGAGAGCGAAAAGACACAGAAAATTAAAAAAGATCGACGAGGAATTGAGAGGCATGGAACGGCATCTTAACGGTAAGACATCTTAACGGTAAGACATCTTAACGGTAAGACATCTTAACGGTAAGACATCTTAACGGTAAGACATCTTAACGGTAAGACATCTTAACGGTAACGGTGACTTTTTCAGGAGAAGCTATTGAAAGTTGAAAGAATTCTGTAAATCAGGTGATCAACACCAAATAGTTATTTGTGAAATGAGTGATAAGAGGTCATAGGATCGTGCCACTCAGCCTCGCGTCACAACCTTTCCTATTCACAAAATAAAATACTTTTTTTAAACAGACTTACTGACTTTCCCTTTATTTTGATTCAAGTATTCAAATCACTTAATTGGGTACCTACCACTTTACATTAATTTTATTTGTAGCTACTCAGACAAAAGCACTCTATTTACTTTGTTGCATTCAGTTTTATTTGAACATTTGAGCATCATCTCATGTTTAGATCTAAGGTTAAAAATTGAACTTGTAGCAAACTGTGCATGCCCGAAAAGTAATCTATTTTTCTAGTGACTTCAAGAAGCATATTTATTTTATTAAAAGATACAGCTACATTGCAGCATTGTATTACTATACTTTCACAATTGCTTGCCAACCTCTAGCAGAAACTAAGCAGGTAGATGTCTTAAATTGGCTTCTTGAGTGTCTCAGCATTGTATAATCCCAAGCGCGTCAACTATTCAAAAACATTTAACTCGAACGCTGCTATTTCGCAGTGCTTTGCGTCATTGTTTGCAAAACAAGACTAACATGTATGTTGTCCTTTCTTCGGTGGTTGGATTTTCCTGCATTCTTTCAGAGGTGCACGCAGAAAAACATTCTTCAACTGTTGTTGACAAATTGATGACGAAATATTGTGCAGAAATGCAAAACAAACCCTCTTCCATTCTGCATCTCCAATAAAATTTAGCCAACGTATCTCCAAACTTTTGAAAAATATGTAGGTTGTCCAGATGTGTAATCCAGAACGTTTTTTGCATTTATTAAGAATAAGGAATGTAGTACGTTATTTTTATAAATTTTCCAATTGATGATGATTCTCATATTCATGGGGAAATCTTACATTAGATGCGTATGAGGTAAATACCTTTAGTTTAAAAATGTCTTTTTACGGATGGCTGGTAATAAAAAACTTGAAATACCTACTTATTAAAAAACTACTCATACGAAGAGTTTTCATATTTCCATGCAGACTCTTGTTTTATACTTTCTTTCTTTTGATTTATTCACTTAGTCACAGATTAACTACTCAATGACCCTGCTTGATAACGAAACTTAGGGAAAGTGACGAACTCAAGAAATAAAAGGAAAAATCTCATAAATTGCATTATTTTACCGTTCTGCGTGGTGTTTTTTCTTTGTTCATCAATTTTAGGTGTTTTTTTATTTCCAACTGCCACCAAGAATTGTCAGTATCAAATATTTGAAGCGTTTTCAGTATGTGGTCCTAAGCATGTTACAATATCCCATCTAGTTACATCTCTTGCAGTCTCGTAGATGGTAAACTTGTTATGAGAAAGCTACCATCCTGATAAACGATAACAGCAATCTGTGTCACAGTGAAAATGTAAACAATGAATATTGTTGAGTAAACTTTTAATATATGATAGAATATTGTAATTTAATACGCAAAACTGTCATTGTTTTCAAAATGAAGACAATATGATCCAATTTCTTTCACAACGGGAATAGTTAACTTGCGCCTTCCTAGAACGTTTTGGAGAAATTAATGAATGCTATTTAAGTGAGGATGAATAAATTGGTTCCGTTTTTTTATCTTTATTCTAAATCATTTCTATCTGCGATAAAATATCTGCTGCGTAATATCGTTATTCTTATTTCTATATCCACATACACACTACCATTCCCCCAACAATATTTTCGGTATATATGTTCGGTTTGGAAAAATACTAACACTGATCCAAAATAATAATAATAATAATAATAATAATAATAATAATAATAATAATAATAATAACAACAATAATAATAATAACAATAATATATCTACGCAAGCTGAAAAGCAAATGTTTCGCAGAAGTAATTTACCGCACGAAGTGGAGGATAGCTGAGCCGTCGGGGATAAAAAGCGAGTCCGAAAAACATATTACAGTCGAAGGCAGTGGCGGCTCGTGGGTATTCGCACGTTCGCATGTGCACACCCAAATAATTGCGTTGCCATTTTTCTTAAACATTTCTTAAGAAGAGAAGAATACAAGTCCTCTCAGAGCGTTTCGGAAATATGGTTTTTGAAACCCTGCCCCGTTCGCGGAAGCTGCGATTGACAGTCCGCCGCCAATGCCCTTCGTGACAGCCAGCTGGAGCACATTCGGGAAATGCGAACGAGCCATGGGCGTCGTGGGCTCACGGGCTGGAGGGGCCAGAGGGGGAACAACGGTGGCTTAAGCACGGTTGGAGCACTCTGCAGACCATGCGGGGTGTACTGCGCAGACGCAGTGGCAACCTCAGAAAGTGCCTTGACACGTCTTTAAGATATAACACTGGGCTAGCACAAGTTTTTAAGAGAAGTAAGTGTGACATTGAACGAAGAAATGTGAGATATCTCTCTACTTAAATGAACTCTCATCTCTTCCAAAGCAGTTCTTCGGTAGCGCAAGAAATGCAAAAGCATTGCTGTGCAGTGTTGCATTCATAAGTATTGTGTTATTGCAAATGATATTTGCACATTTTCTTGTATTTTAAAGTGAGTTTCAAAGCAAATTCATTCCGAAGAATGTGAAAACCCAAATGTATTGTGTAAACGTGTGTAGTAAGCTCCTTTTTAATGCGTTTTGAAAAACCGAAGTTGGAGTGTTCTTTTTTTTCTGTCAAGTGTGTTTGTGCAATTGACAATGAATAGCGTCGATAACATTAAAACGACATCAATGAAAAAAATCACAGAAAAAATTGCTGAAAAGAAACAGCTTTTTCTGAAGCGACACAGACTTTGTGTTTCGTCAATGAGTGTAGACGCCAAACTATCCAGATTTTTTCAGTATTGAGTTTAAAAACTTTTAACCTTAAATTTGTTCAGCGAGTTTATGGAAAATACTCTATAGCAAAAGTGGGATTAAAAAAGTTTTGAATCGATGTTTCTCTTGACACCCTTTGAAAAACCGTTTGGGAACCTGCCGAATCATACGGTAACACGACGCAATTTGTAAATATTTTGGAGGCGTTCTTCCCTCCGCTCGGCGCCGACCTACCGTCAGCTGGTGGGGCTTCCCCCTAACCAGGACTCTCCCACCAGCGGGGCACCGCCCCGGCCGGGACAAGCTCTAAGCTCCTGACCGGTCTCTAGGAATATGTGGTAGTGTAGTACATGTTACTGTAAGTGTGTGTGTGTGCGTGCGTGTGCGTGTGCGTGTGTGTGTGTGTGGGGTGTGCGTGCGCGTGTGCGTGTGCGCGCGTGCGCGTGTGTTTGTGCGTCCGTGTGTGTGTGTAAGGGGAGATGATAGGACAAGGAAGAGGAAGGACAGATCGCGCGCGGTCCGTGGCCGGTTTGGTAGGGTACTGCTCCGGCATTCGCCTGGAGTTGACCGAAAAAAAAACACGGAAAACTACCGATCAGAGCAGCCGGCCGTTAGAATTCTCCTCCAGACAGCGACTGAATTCGACCTAACTGAAAACCTAGTGTCGAAAATCCTGCCGCCGTCAGGACTCGAACCTAGCACCTCCCAGTCTGAGGCGCAGCAGTGACATCAGTTGCACTGAGCTATCGCTCCCGGTGATCTCATCAAGGAGAGAAAAATAATCGCCACCTCCAGCGATTAAACATATACTACACTTACAGTACTAATGACCTCATCCATTGACGTGTCCGTAACAAGCAATCAATCGAGCGAGTGCGTTCGTCCGCGCAGACTGGCGTTGCTGCCACTGCGCCGGGAGCGCTGACTGCGCGCCGTCCCAGGAGCGGCGTTCCAAGGAACGCGATCGGCGGCGGAGGGGGCGGGGCGGCGCTGGCCTACTGCACGCACAATCACGTCGCGATTTTTGTCGGAGGCCTGCTGAGCTATGTCTGGCGATACGCCTCTCTGCAGAGCGCGCGCCTTGTCAATCGGCCGACAGGATGTGGGCAGCTATGGACGCTGCATTAGTGCGCCGTAAAGGGTAATGGTGCGTACTGTGCCATTAAATTGCTGAACTCAACGCAGGAAGGTATTAAGCTCCGATTCCGGAAACGAGCTGCTGAATCATGATGTGAACTCTTTTAACGTTTTTATAATAATTAAAAAAAAAACGGAAAAGAAATTCCCATGTTTAAGAATGCTTTAGGCAATCCGAGGACAACGTTTAATAAAAAAATTGGAACCAAAAATGAGAGAATTTTGAAAATATTGTTGATACTTCATGTAAGGTATCTCCCCAAAAATCAAAATATCCAGTTTAAACTCACAGGATCTCCATTTCGTTCAGATTGGTTGGGGAATATCAATTTTGGAGAAAATCGTCAGAACGATGTACGAGCTACTGACAGACAGATATCACACAGACGAGCGGACGGACGGACCGCTGGACAGACTTTTGTTGTCAAACGATTCTTCGGAATCGACACAATGGATTCTGACTTACACAACGTGATAGAGGAGGTAATGTACTACGTATAGCATCATGATTTATCCAATTTTTCTTTACCAGGATATCACAATGAGAGTTTTTCTCACAAAAAAAAAAAAACAACTTTTCTAACAAAAAATTTTTTCTTGATACGACGTTTGGTGATGAGGGGGAAAAGGTGCGACTGAGAGAAAAATTCCCGCTTAGCTGGATTTACATATTTGTATCGACGTTACCAAAAGAATTGTCATATATTCGAAATATTAGTGGTGTGTTTCTAGACATCGATAGTGCAATGTAACAGAAAGATTTTTGGTAAATAATTCTCGCCGTATGCATTGCATACAAATGACTGTTAATACAAAGTCTATGATAAAAATGTAATTAATAATAATGATTGTTCAACATTTTCGTAACGTTAATTCTTTTCGCGATACAGTGTGGTGAAAGAATAAAAATTCATTATTTTATGAGATTACGCTTGTATACAATGAAGAATAAGGGGTGTAATATACTTAACTACAGAGATTAATTAATGTAAATACTAATATTCAATTGAAAATTGAAAAGGGGTTCATTATTTATTAACATTTTCTTATAAATATTACTTGCTATGAATGTCAGTAACAATTTATCATTCTAGTTTAATTCACACAGACAATGAATAAAACACAGACAATGAATAAAACTTCCCAAAACATATTATTATTTATAATAATAATAATAATAATAATAATAATAATAATAATAAAAATAAGAAAATTTTTCGGATCACTGTTTTAAATGCTACTTTCAATAAAGAACCATAATCCGAAATGTATCAATGTAAATTCGTATATTGGGACCATCCGTTTGCCGAGATCTCGAAAACGGAGCACATCAATATTCAAGAATAAGATGAGCTGTTTGAACGCGCGCCAACGCGCCTGAATACAATCCGAAAATGAAAACTACGAACTATATCCGTAAGGAGCGTCTCGGTAGAGTATGCGACACCGAGAGTCGGGAGAAGAAAGCTTTCTTTCTGAAGTAACAGCTGGAGAGTGAGGACCTACCGATCACGAGAAGGCGGCACCTCGTACTGCTACGGACTTCAGGACTGCATCTACGATAAAAACTCTTCAAGACATTCGAGGAGGTAATTATCATATTACAAGGCATTAAAACAATTCATCAGGAAAAGGATGAAAGTATAAGTGACGCATTTAAAATCTTTGTAAGAGAGAGAGTGTGAATAGCATGAAACTAACGAGGCCATTCATTTCTTTTCTTTGCAGTTTTTTTATTTTATATTTATTCTTCTTATACGATAGACTCAGTTGTCGTATTGGAGATTCTTTTAAATATGGAATTAAAAGCTAGTTACATTCTATAAAAGAATACGAAAAGAGTATCAACGGAAAACGAGACGGAGGCCACATCGTGAGTTGAACAACGGTACTGGAAAGGGGCGACCGTGCGGTTCTGCAGAGGGCGGCTTTGCTCCCGACCGAGCTGCAAGGACAAGGACACCGAGCGACTGGAAGAGTCGACGCCGTAGATTTCTCTACGCTGTGAAAAGACACAGTAGTCGTGCCAACGAACAATTTGTAGATATTAGAAGGAATAATTTGTTTCGGAAAGAAAGTATTAGTACAGGTTCTTTATACCGATATTCTGTAAAAAAATAGAATCAATCTTTTCTTTCAAGAAAAACTTAGCTAATTGTAAAGTTGCAACTAGGGAATTTACGACTGGAATGATTAGGCAAAGTTTTAAGTATTCTTTGAAATTGATTTAAATGAGAGAAAGAAACAGTGTAATTAATTATTGAGAGTGTAAGTTGTTTTCTTTTTTCAGCAAGACAAAAATTCTTGTATATGTAAAGTGTTTTATGTTCATTGACTGTAACAGCAATTTAATTAGAATATACTTAAGTAAGTGGAAAGTGATTCGACTTGAGTTTCTGTGTAAATGCATTCAATCCACAACGGCCCACTGACCCTGATCCCGCTATTCTAATTGTATTTTTTATTTTGCGCCCACCTTGAAAACCCATTCTGAGCTAGCCGGCGGAGGGTGGGTCGCAATATGTCGTAATGAAAGAATCATTGATGTCATTAACACCAACGACAAAGGCTGTTGTTCATGGAGAAGAAAATTAGTTCATAAATATTACGTATCCCAAGTTATTTCTACGGGGAGGTGAAGTCACCATGTTTGATAAGATGGAGATAGTTGATTTACATTGACTTAAAATATAGGAATCAGCTCAAATTCAACCAGTACACACAAACGAGATGACATCACGCGAGGTCACAGAATTTACAGCGAGCAACATATTTCCGACGTAATTGCCTCTCTGATGAGGTGGGAGGCATGTGACAATTGAATAGGAAGCAACATTTGTGATTACTAATTTCCCATGCGCGCAGAAATTGTTACGAAACCATGCAACCTATGGCCATGCAAGAGGTATTTACGGCTTCTTTAGATATCCCGGAATTCGGAAAAAATCGGAAAACAGCGAAATAAAATTTGACATGGACTGCCAAATTGGTTCTAGGTTCGAGTCTTGACAGCGGCAGGATTTTTGACGCTAGCTTTTCAGCTATGCCGAATTCGCTGTCTGCAGGAGAATTCTAGCGGCCGGCTGCTCTGATCGGTAGTTTTTCGTGGTTTCTCCGATCAACACCAGGCGAATGCCGGAGCAGTACCCTAACAAACGGGCCACCGAACGCGCGCGATATTTCCTTCCTCTTCATTGTCCTATCTTCTCCCCTTACACACACACTTACACTAACATGCACTACAGTACCACGTAATCCGGGAGACCGGTCGGGAGCTTAGAGCTTGTCCCGGCTTGGGCGGTGCCCCGCTGGTGGGAGAGTCCTGGTTAGGGGGAAACTCCACTAGCCGACGGTAGGTCGGCGCCGGATCTCGCCATCCAGCGGGGGAAGATCTTCCGCCATCTTCCGAGCGAAAAATATGCACTACGCTTACTGGAATAATGACCAAAGCAGTTGACGTGCCCGGAAACACGAAAAAATCAATCAAAAGCAAATACTTGATTGAAGTATTTCGCATACTCTCGCACTTCGCATACCAACTGAATTATCACTCTAAGTGCGTCACTGTGTTCTAGTACCTCGATGGGCGAGTGGTTAGCTGTTACTGGTCTTTGAAACCCCGTTGCCCGGCTGTGATCGCGGCTGAGGCGCGTGTGTTTTCGAAGAGCGAAACCTCCGACTGCGCCATGATTATGCCACTGGAAAAGAACCTTGGGAGATGCCCGACAAAATTCAATACCATTGGCAATTTTTCGCCCTAACGAGTTTCGCCCTTGAGTTATTCCAGCGAGACAGTTAGCTTAGATATTATTAGCTTAGACTAAATTTTAGCGAAGAAATTGAGAATCACTTCCAGGTATATCGGGGCGGGAATGTTCTCCTAGATCCGCACCGTGAGTAGACTCCAAAGAGAACCGGTTGCGTAACCACTGCCTATGGCTGTTTCCCCGCAAATAATTCCACACTATACATAAAAACTGCTTATGGTTCGGCTGATGTCATGCAACAGAAAGGATCCAAGGAAGGGATCACCTACCATTTAAATATTTCATTTATTTATTTATTTATTTTTACGTCAAATACAGTTAAAAATGTGTATGACGTACTATGGGGAGAAGTGAATTCTGTGCACGTTTTCAGAATTCTGTTATCCCTACACTAAGTAATATACTACTGAAATTTTGAATTTAAAAATAAAAAAAACGCTCCCATGTAATAAAATCTATTTTCAAGAATAAATAAGCAATACATTTTGGGCTCTTATCCATGATGTCCTTCGTCAAGGAATAATACTTCCTGCCGCGACATGTAAACGATAATTTCAATAACTATATTTCCCACTGAATTCTAGAAGTCGTGCACAAATAATGAAGCTATTTAGTATCTACGTGTTGCGTTATGGTACAGCAACTCGTTTGATTTTCTTGTTATATAAAGAAGTGTGCTTACACTATGTTATTGAAGAGTTCATGATGAATGTTTTTGTTCAAATATTTAATTTCATACAATGTTAAGGGATAATATTTTGTTTGCTGTTCGTGAGCAGTGTGCGCGCTACATTTTGGGAAACAACTTTGTGTGGTTTTGTTCCGCATCATTTTTCCTGCTGTAGGCCATTGGTTTGTGATTTAAATCTTGATTTAATTGGCGGGTATAATCTTCCTGTTCGCTGGCCCAGCCGGTTGTTCCGCGCCGCGCCGCCCGGTGCTTCTGAGGATGAACACCTGTGGCGAGTGCGCTTTGTGCGAAGATCGCTCTCGTGTTGACGTTTCTACACGTGTTGCCTCCCCGCCGTGCCGCGCCGCGCCGTTTCGCCCATTGTTCGCATCTCGGGGTCTGCAGATGCAGCGGCGGGAGGCGAGGCAGGTAGTGGCAGGGCGGCCAGGTAGGGCAGGGCGGTAGGCGGGCAGGTAGGGCAGGGCGGGTAGTGGCGGGCAGGGCGGTAGTGGCGGGCAGGGCAGGGCGGGTAGGGGCGCGGCGGGCGGGGCGGGTAGGGGCGCAGCGGGGCGAGGCGGGCGGGGCTGGGCGAGGCGGGCTGGGCTGGGCTGCGCGAGGCGGGGCTGGGCTGGGCGAGGCGGGGCTGGGCTGGGCTGGGCTGGGCTGGGCTGGGCGAGGCGGGCTGGGCTGGGCGAGGCGGGCTGGGCGAGGCGAGGCGAGGCGGGGCGGGCTGGGCGAGGCGGGCTGGGCTGCGCGAGGCGGGGCTGGGCTGGGCGAGGCGAGGCGAGGCGGGGCTGGGCTGGGCGAGGCGGGGCTGGGCTGGGCTGGGCGAGGCGGGGCTGGGCTGGGCGAGGCGGGGCTGGGCTGGGCGAGGCGGAGCTGAGCGAGGCGAGCGGGGCGGGCTGGGCGAGGCGGGGCTGGGCTGCGCGAGGCGGGGCTGGGCTGGGCGAGGCGGGGCTGGGCTGGGCTGGGCTGGGCTGGGCGAGGCGGGGCTGGGCTGGGCGTGGCTAGGTTGGGCGAGGCGTGGCTGGGTTGGGCGAGGCGGGGCTGGGCTGGGCTGGGCGAGGCGGGGCTGGGCTGGGCGTGGCGGAGCGGGGGGGTGCGGTGCGGTGCGGGGCGGGGCGGGCCGGGGGCGGGGCGGGGCGGCGCAGCGCCTGCAGCGGCGAGGGTGTCCGGGTGCGCAGGTGCGCGCCGCCGCCTGGTGCCGCGGGGGAGGGGGGAGTGCGCTGGCCGTCAGGTGGCTGCTGCGTGTTTGCGCGGGCAGCCGCACTCGCACGGCCCTCCACAATGGCCACGAGAGGCCCTCGACGCGGCGGCGGCGGTGGTGACGACCCAAGACCACGACGACGGCAGGGAGGGGGCAGCCGCGCCGACGGTGACGGTGCCGTATCGACTGTGGTAAAGTGGGTGGAGCCGGTGGCGAGACAGTGGTCAAGTGGGAGGGGGAGGAGGGGGAGGGGTGGGACAGAAAGGGTTAATTAGGATGGAAGGATGAAGCGATAATGAAGACGACAGTGAAGAAGGTGGCAGAGGTAGAGGTGAAAGCGAAGGCGGTGGCACTGGTGGTGGCGGTGGGGATGGTGTAATCAATGGAACAGGCGATGCTATATGTGAGGGTGAAGAAAATAGCGGGTGTGGAGATGGAGTCGGTGGTAAAAGCAGGAGGAAAGGAGGTGCAGTTGGAGGCGGTGGTGAAAGCGGAATTGGAGAATACGACGGATCAAAGGCGGCGCGGTGTAAAGCGGGATCTGTGATCGACCGTGGTTTTGATGAAACCAATGATAGTTTCAAGGTCAGTCTCTAGAGGCCGCAAGTGCGACGACAGATGATTTAGGCGACGGCAGCAACTGGTTAGTTTCTCATTATTGCAATGGGGTGGAGATACACTGTGGTACAAAGAGGGCAGCGGGTGTGGCTGTGGAATTGTTAATGTTGACACTTGCGTCGATAGTGGTGGCGGTCGTCGTTCATGAAGGTTGCCGGAGTCACAAGGAGAGGGTACGACTCCTCGGCGATTTCTGATCTCTGATGGAGGCGAAAAGAACGACTTGAGAGGAAAGACAGAGACGAGTGCTATTGTGTGTGTTGCCTTTGAAACGTTGGGAGATAACGTGCGGATAACAGACCATTCGAGAGACGGGAGAAAAGTGGACGGAGAACGGTACGTATCACATTAAAGCAATGATGAAGTAAATTGGAGAAATACTAGTGACGTAGACGCAGTAATGTCGTGAAGGTGAAATAGACCAAACCTCTGACTGGGGGAAGAAGTTGTGTGTGGAAACAGCACGCTTGGAACCGATGGTAATCAGATAAACGAATTTCAATTGTCGGGTGTTCAACAAAAGTAAAGACGAGAGGAGGGGCAATGGCGTCGGTCATTGCGATGATGGAAACATTTTTGATGAATTTTAAGAGACTAATAAAAATGACTGAGGTGAAAGATGATAATGAACGGCTTGAATCTAGATAGTTAATGGTAGTAGTAGGTAGGGAAGAATTATAACGCCTTTTCAATCGGCGATAAAAGGAGCGCTGAGTGGGGAAAATTTGCACGGGATAGAATTTAGCAATCGATTACAATTTCGATGATCTGCGCATGCGCAGATGCACAAAAACGATGCGAAATTCGAACTGCGCATGCGCAGATGCACAAAAACGATGCGAAATTCGAACTGCGCATGCGCAGATGCACAAAAACGATGCGAAATTCGAACTGCGCATGCGCAGATGCACAAAAACGATGCGAAATTCGAACTGCGCATGCGCAGATGCACAAAAACGATGCGAAATTCGAACTGCGCATGCGCAGAAGGTCGACTGTTGCAACGCTTCTCCAGAGTGTTGCAAAAAATCCCTCGTGTCGATGGTTGAGGAGGTGTCGGCGACGGCCGCTATCGGCAGTGGAGGCAGCTACGGCGGGACGCGAGTCCTTGACCGGCGGTCACGGGGCGGGCTACCCGCCCCCCGGGGACCAACACGTGCGCGCGCTGCCACCGCCGCCGCCGCCCAAACCGCGGCCCGCCTCCTCCCCCGGCGCTGCCCGCTCCCCGCCCCGCCCCGCTCCGCTCTGCGGCGCGCCGGCTCATTTGCTCGCGGCCGCGCAGCGCTCCGCGGTGCCCTCCGCTCCCTCGCGCCTCCACCCGCGCAGGCGAATGCCGGAGCAGTACCTTGTCAAACGGGCCACGGACCGCGCGATCTTTCCTCCCTCTTCCTTGTCCTATCCTCTCCCCTTACACTAACATGCACTGCACTACCACATATTCCGGGAGACCGGTCGGGAGCTTAGAGCTTGTCCCGGCTGGGGCGGTGCCCCGCTGGTGGGAGAGTTGTGGTTAGAGGGAAACCCCACTAGCCGACGGTAGGTCGGCGCCGGATCTCGCCATCCAACGGGGGAAGATCACCGCCATCTCCCGCATCAACTAATGCCACTGCAGCGCCTCTGACCGGGAGGTCCTAGGTTCGAGTCCTATCTGTGGCAGGATTTTCGACACTAGCTTTTCAGCTAGGTCGAATTCAGTCGCTGTCAGGAGGAGAAGTCTAGCGGCCGGCTGCTCTGATCGGTAGTTTTCCGTGGTTTCTTCGATCAACACCAGGCGAATGCCGGAGCAGTACCCTATCAAACGGGCCATGGACCGCCTGCGATTTTTCTGTTATGTGACACATTTATGGCTTAAGTATTTGTACGGCATTATAATTTTTTAATATATTTTCAACTATATTTTTTTATTTTTTCGTTAACTGTTGGCATTTTAAAATCGGAGTGAATTACATAATTTTGAACATACCAGGGGGCATTACTAATTTTCTTAATACTTTGAATTGAAATATTTGAATGATTTAGTAATTGGATTTGCTACTGGTGCCCCAGATTTGTATGCAGTAAGGCCAAACAGGCTTTAAGAATGATTTATATACGAGTAATTTATTATCTAAAGCTAATACTGAGCTTTTGCCTAACAAACCAAAGTTTTTTGTAGTTTAACTGGAGTTCGATTTGTTTACACCCAATATGTGTTGTGTTTACGCATAATCGGGGGCAGATGACGCGTCGTTTTGGAGAAAGCGGTTTTTCTCGTTGCACGGTAGAGAAGAAGTTCGGCTTGTCAGAACTGACTCTTTTTGCGTATCTTCAATAAATTGCTGGAGTTTTGAAGAATATTATTGAAAATTTTATTGAAAACAAATTTGAAAATACTTTATAATAGAAATATTTTGTTGGCAATTTTAAAGTCTGGTAAAATCATTTATGATACGATTGCTGTTTGCTGTTACACCTGTTAATCAGTTATATTTTTGGTAGATTTATGATTTTATGGTAGTTAAATTTTACATTCATTTTAACTCTTATTGTGCTTTTATATCTCGGTACCATAATAGAAAGAGCAAATTTGCGTAATTCTCCATTTCTTGGATAACGTCACCCAATTTTCAGAATAGTGGAAAAACATACATCAAGGTATGTTTTCAGGGATGAGACAAACGATTTGTCTGTAGAAAATATAATTATGCGAAACAAAAAGATGATTTTTAAAATAAAAGTTAGATCAATAAGTCATTAATAACAGGATGTATCATTTTATGTAGGTTTACAATGACATGGTACTGGTTAACAATGTTCTAAACTTGAAAATATTACAAATAAATAATGATTTAGACTTCAGATTTGGCCATTAAAGTGCGATAATGAAATAAAGAAATTAATGGTTTAAAAATAAAAATTATTTAATGTAATCTGGTATCCAAACGGTGAGCAATAAGTAAAAGGCGGAGCAAATGATTCAGAATTTTAAGTATGAATCAATGTAACTAGAATCTTATAGGAGTGGACAGACCATTATCAAGTGTTGACGAATACCGGAATTTTAAAAGGAAAATTTTTCAAGAACCTGAGATATAATACTGAAAAAATATCAGATAATGAATTAAAAATTGTGCACAGAATAACAATAAACAACATGAGGAGAACCAGATAAGACTCACCGTGAAACCTGTCTTAAAACGTCACGATAGGTTTTCGATGAAAAGTTGCCATTAATACAGTTGATCGTTCAATGGAGGTAATGGGAAAATGGGACACCGACATTCGGTCTAATTTTGATATTTGCTGTGACGTTAAGTCTACATATACGAGTATTAACGACATTATATTTACAGAACTTCTCACGCGTGATACATACACTCGAATACAATATCAATCAATTTTCTGCACTATTCTTTTCACATCAGTTTGTTTCTTCCCAATCGGGGGCTTCATTAGAAATATGCCAAGATTCACACCGGAGAAAACTACCAGAAATGAATCCCCTTCTCGCGAAATAAGCGACTATTAAATATCACTGTCCTAAGTAATCTGACAGTGCTTTCTGACGCAGGAAGATGTGGAATCATCAGAAAATTTCTCAGCTCTTCTGCTTAATATAGTGTTCCGACTCATATTCATGAAGAAGTAGTGACAGTTTTAAAAAGGTTGATCTGCGAATTATGCCTGGCCAGAGAGCGTGTGACAAGGTGGTTGTTGAAAGAAGGAATATTTGCACTCTAATGAAAATATCAATCTGTTTCGCAAAAAATAGCCGATAATAAAGATAATTTCTTAAGTGAAGTGTCCATTTTTACAGGTTTTACTCTATCTTCTTCATATTAACCCATAGTAATCTCTAGAGACCGGAGTTTCTACTTACCAATCTCAAAACTGAAATCTTGGCGAATCGTTACCATCCTAACACAGTATCAAATTTTGCCGTAACATTTTTTACATATTTAGTTCTATATTACATATTTTACATATTTTGCTATTTTCACAAAATATTTTTGAATACATCAATTTTCTTTAATTTTATTACATATTTTTTATGAAAAGAAGTAAAAGAGTTTTATGAAAAGAAAACAAAAAAAAAGCATTTTTTGCTACAAAATTAGTAAGTGCTGTCGACTGGAGGTGCGTTACAATACGACGCGGTCCGATGTTTTTACAGTCCGGAGCGCGTGCTTCAGTTTTCTCAATGACGGGAAATGCACGCGGCGGAGATTATTTTCATCTTTAGGTGTGAAAAAATATTACTGAGACTGCGTTTCGTGACCTTTAACCTTAATGTCCGAAAAACTTTGGCAATCGCCGGCGCGTAACAATTCGCTGAGAATGCTGCAAACAGCAGTGATTGTCTACTGGACGTAGATATCGCCAGTTTGTACGAGGGTTTCTATTGCGATGAGTTTCTGCTAAACTGTCCTGGATAGTTATAGATGAAGCTTATATTACTGACGGGGAAGTTGTAAAGAGCAAAACGTGCATCAACTTGTACTCTATAAATAAGTTTTAAAACGTTTGAAATATTTTTAAGCCGACCTGGATGGCCGAGGTGGCTAAGAGGGAGTACCGACTCAGCGCTTCGGTCCGAAGGGCCGCGGGTTCGAGTCCCGCCTTGGGCATGGTTGTTTGTCGCTTGATTTTGTATATGTTGTCGCGGAGGGCCTCGCGTTCTGCTGACCCCAGATCAGAGGAGCCCGCAAGTGTGTTGGTCTAGTGTATGGTCGAATATGCGTCCCATCGGGACGTTAAGGGTAACCGGCAGTTGACTGGATAAAAGCCTTAAAAATAAAAAGAATATTTTTAAAGTTTGTTTAGGAAATTTGTGATACATGTAATTTCGAATTAGGTTAATGTGTTTATTATTAGTGTATTTTAATATTACATCGGATTTTACATATTTATTACATGTTCTTGGTGTTTTAATTACATATTTTTCCGGTCTCTAGTAATCTCGTTTGCTCGTTGAGCCGCGTGGCGTAGCGTGAGGTCTGAATGAAGCGCAGACGCGACCACCTGGCCCTTTGGGGCAGAGGAATTCGCAGACCGGGACCGGCAGGCGAACACCGCTCCCTCAGGCAGCGAGTCGAGATAAGACGCCCGCGCATGCCGCGCCGCTACCTGTCGGCACGCACGCACGCGCACACGCGCGCACGCACGCGCTGCGCCACCCTCCGCCCCCGCCCGCTCCTCTCCCCCCTCCCTTCGCCAAGAATGTGGCATCCATTTCTGCGGCTACCCACTCCACCACCATCGCCACCCAGCTAGAGAAGGATTTTCCTAAGAATGAGCCAATGTGACAGTGAACATCACGTGTAATTCCGAGAAGCCTCCCTCCGCCGCCTGAACTGTTGAGCCACGCCTCTTCATAAAGTGTTAGGTTATGACTCCTGTGAAAACATCGTTATGCAGTAGATTAAAGAGTTTCGCTGAGGTACATGCACGTACGCGAGTGCGCGAAATATTTAAATTTAATTACGAATGTGGAAAATCTCTTAACATGCTCTCACAATCAGTATAAGAAAACTGCCACGAATGTAAATAGAAAGCTTTCAATCACAGCTCGACACACACAGTACAATAGTCGGAAACACGTGCATGAAGTTTCGGTTTTAAAATAAACATAATATTTATCACAGAGAAAGTAAACTCAATGTAATGTTTACAGAAAAAAAATAATTTTTACAGAAGAGCACATAATACTGCACTTCCTAATTTCAATTATTTCTTAAAAGGCACTATATTTTCGTCGGACGAGGACATCACAAAAGGAAGCGTCGAAGCCGTTTACAAGTTAGCTAACTGCAAACGAACGAATACAGGATGGGTGTCCAACGGGCTGGAGGACACAACTATCACAGAACCTTCAGATATGTTGCCAGCACTAGCTGTCATTTGGCTCATCCTTAGGAAAACCCTTCTATACTATTCGCGTGACGACCTCGCTTCTGACAGATGCTTCAATGTTCTTCTAAAAATTCCTAGATTGCTGCAGTATTGTATGATCTTTCTTTAATCAAAATACACTTAAAAATGGGAGTAATGTATTTCATATTGATTAGTGACATTTTACTGCGACGTTTCGAGGAATCGCATTTTTTCCCCATCCTCAAGCTAAAAGGAATATAACAGGAGAATTTTAGTGAACATTGAAATAAATGAAAAGTTACTGACGGTAAAATACACTGAAAAACATGATACAAATATAATAAAATTGTAGCACTTAATATAAAACAATATGCGGAGTTTCACCATTTTCACTAGGGAATAATAATAATAATAATAATAATAATAATAATAATAATTATTATTATTATTATTATTATTATTATAATAACAAACTACTAAGAAAACCCAGGAAGGTTCCTTCAGAAAAATACATAGAATATTTGGATTAAAAACATAAATATTGAATTTAGAAATGTTTGAACCTGACAAGGAAATTATTATATTAAAATAAATGCAAACGACAGCTAGTGCAATAGCACTTTCACTATCTTCCGTCGGGAATTAATTGTGACAGACTCTTATGTTTTTCATGTAAAATGTATTTCTCCTGACACATTTGAGTAGACAATGTTATGAGGACGCCAAATTAACTTCCTATAAATTCTGTTTGTAGCCAATACCTTTGCTTTCTCTTGATTTTCGGTTCCAAACATCGTCATACGAGTAAGTGTATTGAAGAGATGCCAGAAATCGAAGCGCGGATCACTTCAGCTGGCGAGCGGTCGCCCCACCCGCGCGGGCGCATTCTAAGAGTGCTGTAAAAGAAAAGGCGCTTCGAGGAACCCGTGCGGAGAATGTTTCTCATTACAAAGAGCAGCGTGTCATTGGAACAGGTCGTAAGCGGCCTGCAGCTAAAAGCAGAGCTCTTGATCTTCTCATTTCCTGCGGGGCCGTCCGCCCAGCTCCCGCCCTCAGCGGAGGACTCTCGGCCGGGCCGGGGAGGGAGGGGGCGACGGGCGTCGGGCGGTGGGCGGGGCCCGCAGACGAGGACCTAACGAGCGCCACGCCGGCGGGGTTTGGGGGGGGCGGCCAGACCACCGATGCGAGGGTCGTGGATGCGGGGGGACGGCGGGGGTGGGGGAAGGAGCGGCCGTGGCGACGATATTTGCGGCGCCGTAACGTCACCGCCAGGCCCCTGTCCCCGCGGCCCCGCCCCCCAGCCGCCTCCGCCGCCGCCGCCGCCTGCGTCTGCAGCGGAGCGGCGCAGAACCACTCGCGAATTGCGGTGTGCAGCAAGTGGTCCGTGCGCGGGCCGGGAGCGCTGGAGCGGGCGAGCCCCGGGGTGCCTGCCGTAGCTTCGTTTCTCAGAGCTCCCTACTCACACCCGTCACACAAAACCCCAAACATGACGTGTTCCTTTTGGATTTCGGAAGAATTTCAGGCTGTTTACAATTTTTGAAAATTTTCTCTTCCCAGATTAAAAAACAACTTTCACTAGCAAAATTTTTGAGAAGGATTGTGTCCCATACTTTGTCTCGGTTCTTAAAACAGCACGTACTTTCTCACTCATATTCTCACGCAAAATTACGGACAAAATGTACATGACTTTATTTCAAAATCTATCTTTAAGGAACAGATTTTATTAAGGAAAAATTCTCTATGTTCATAAATGCAGTTGTAAGAAGACGCCGGACAAATTTTGAACATTTCCGACACATTTTCGAAACCATTCCCATTTTCGAAGAACACTTAGAGAGGAGGCACTAGTTTTTGTGAATTCTTTGACAAAAATTAGAGCGAAATGTGATAAGGACGCCTACATAACTGTTGACAGACACTAGTGGCGATGGTGCGAATAGAAACATTGGGCTAATGCAAGAAATTCCATTATCGGATTAACCGAAGATGGGACAACGATAATGGAGATTAGTGAACGAAAAGGTTGTTGTTATTATTATTATTATTATTATTATTATTATTATTATTATTATTATTATTATTATTATTATTATTGGGGCGGAAGGGTGAATGACGGATTAAGATTAGCAATGCAATGTCACAAGGATGCTGGTGACAATGGGATTGGTGATGTGGGTACAGATAGTATCACAGACAAATTAGTGTTTTCCATACAATGACAAACAAGAGGTCATGGTGGTGACGAAAAAGGTGGTGACAGACAAAAATGGGGTTACACACAAAAAGACGAGAGATGAAGATGAACGAAAGGGAGGTAGACGAAGACAAGCCATGATGCTGGCTGCGACGTGATGACGATGCTATTGTGAGCGGCCAGGGACCACCTCGCAAGCGACGAGAGCAGCAGCGACGAAGGCGGCCGATTCCGGAAACGGCGCGGCGGCGCTCGTGTGCGCTGGAGGCAGCAGCGTCCGCCGCCACTGCGAGTGGGCGTGGGAGGCAGCAGCTGCGATCGGCCCCCGCTGGAGCGGAAGGCAGCGGCGGCGGCGGCGGCTGCTGCTCGCGACTCGCACTCCACCGCACTCCACGACGCGGCCGGCGCGCGGGCGGCGTCCTTTTGTTTGCCGCCCCCGCCCTCGTAGCCGACGCCCCCGCCGCCCCCGCCGACGCCTTCGCCGCCGGTCCCACCCCGCTTCTGCCATCGCCGCCTCCGCCGCCCATGCCGTCCCCGCTGCCGAACCCGTCGCTGTACCAGTTTCCGCCGCCGCCCTCGCCCCCGCCCCCCCCCACACCTGCCGCCCCCGCCGCCGTCCCTGCCGTCACCCCCCCCCCCCCCCCCCCCCCGCCCGCCCTCACCCCCTTTCAGTCCCCCGTTTCCCCGGCGTCCGGCCCACGCGGGCGCGGTATCGCCTCGGCCGCGCGCGGCCGCCTAGCGGCGTCGGCTGCATATTTATTCACCGCGCGCGCCTCGTCCCACGAGACGCGCGCGCGAGGCTGCTCCGAGTGAAGCGTACGGATGCGGACGCTTCCACACACTCGGTTGTTCGTTGAGGAAATTCATGTCATGAAACAGATACATTTTTTTGCTAAAAATACTTTATTTCAGCAATGTACATCAATCAATAATTTAAATGATAATTGTAATATTTACTTTAATGATTAAATGTAATTTAATATAAAATTTTGTTATGTGGATAGTAGTCCCTTGCGCTTATTACATGTCTTAATCGAACGCCTCAGAACACTCTCTAATTTATGAAGAAATTATGCACCTTCCCATAAAATCGATTACATAATACTTGAAACATGTTGAAGTTGACAATACCTTGCATGATGAGATAGAAATTCATGTGAGATTTATAATTAGAAATTTCTGAGATAGTTTTTTTCTTTTTGACCAACTATAGTAACTTTGCAGGTAGATCAAATTGTCCTGGGTTTATTCCAGACAAGGTCAATAACAATAGAAACGTAGTAGTGGGTCTTTGATGAAATTCACTTCACAAATGTCAGCGTACCTAAGAAAAAAAAATTATAGGATAAAAAATAAACCTTTTCTTGCGTTTAAACCGCGACCGGTGGCTCAGTGCATCAACTGATGTCACTGCAGTGCCTCTGACCAGAAGGTCGTAGGTTACACTCTGCACGATGGCAGGATGTTCGACATTAGCTTTTCAGCTAGGTCGAATTCAGTCACTGTCTGGAGGAGAATTCCAGCGGCCGGCTGCTCTGATAGGTAGTTTCCCGTGGTTTCTCCGATCAACACCAGGCGAATGCCGGAGCAGTATTCTAAGAAACGGGCCACGGACCGCGCGCGATTTGTCCTTCCTCTTCCTTGTCCTATCCTCTCCCCTTACACACACACTTACACTAACATGCACTACACTACCACTATTCCGGGAGACCGATCGGGAGCTCAGGCTTGTCCTGGGCGGTGCCCCGCTGTGGGGAGTCCTGGTTAGGGGGAAACCCGGTAGCCGACGGTAGGTCGGCGCCGGATCTCGCCATCCAGCGGGGAAAAATCACCGCCCATCTCCCTAGGGGGAAAACATGCACTACACTTACGGGACTAATGTCCTACGCTGTAGGCGCGCCCGGAATCACTAATCAACCATCCAACTTGCGTTTAATGTAAATCCACATCAATTACAAGGCTGTATGCACCCTGAGGACGACGAGCAAAGCGGCTAAAATACGCGGGCAAGTGGTACGAAGCTTCGTGGTAACGAATTCCCATAAATGAATTTGGGCGCGGGCGTTAGCGCCGCAATCCGGTGCATATTTAAGAGCGCGGCCCTCTGCGCCTAAGGCCGGGGGCGGGGTGGGGGCGGCGCGCATTTGGATTCCGGACACGACCACGCGGATTAGGCGCCGCGCCCCCAGCGCCCCGCTCCCGTCCCGCCCCTCACCATCCCTCACCGCCCCCGCCCCTTCCTGCTCCCCCCCCCTCCCCCCCCAGCTCCGTCTCGCTCCTAGCCTCACTCCGGCTCCGCCCCCTCCGCATTCACTGCCGCCGGAGAATGAACGAGTCTCCATTCCGGGCGCACCCACAGTTACGTCTCACCTCTCCATCTATCGGACCGGGAGCGGTAGCTCAGTGCATCAACTGATGACCCTGCTGCATCTCTCACCGGGAGGTCCTAGGTTACACTCCCCACGGCGGCAGGATTTTCGACTCTAGCTTTTCAGCTCGGTCGCATTCAGTAGCTGTCTAGAGGACAATCCTAGAGGCTGGCTGCTCTGATCGGTAGTTTCCGTGGTTCCTCCGATCAACACCAGGCGAATGCCGGAGCAGTACCCTAACTAACGGGCGACGACCCGCGCGCGATCTGTCCTTCCTCTTCCCTTACACACACACTTACACTAACATGCACTACACTACCACATACAGACCGGTCGGGAGCTTAGAGTTTGTCCCGGCTGGGGCGGTGCTCCGCTGATGAGAATGTCCTGGTTAGGGGGAAACCCCGCTAGGCGACGGTAGACCGGTGCCGGATATCGCCATCCTGCGGGGGAAGAGCACTGCCATCTCCCGAGGAAAAATACGCACTACTCTTACGGAACCAACCATCCAACCAAATTCAATGCTCTCAATCGATATATTGTGGAGCTTACTAAGTGGATAATTATTCTAAATACTTACGAGTTCCTTTTTTGAAGAGTGCTTCTATGAACCTACAATTATCTACACGGATGTACTAGTTTCCATTTAGAAGACAATGTGCACATTTTTCGCGGTGTAAAATTGAGCCTAAAATAAGGACGAAGGAATATATGTTACTGATTCTTTGTGTATTTCCATAGTGCAATGACGTTTAGATAGTCTTCATTAAGTTTCTGTTGGGGAGTGATGACAGAAATGGTTACTGAATCGGAAACGTATTAATTCAAAAAAATAAATTTTACTTGATACATGAGAATAGTTATTTATGCAGCAAGGCCTTGGGGCTTTTTGACACCGCTCGGTCATTGTAACAAGTTAACGTACGTGTTACACATATGATTTTATTTTTTTGTCAAATGTATTACATTCTAATTTATTTATTTACTAATTAACTAATGTTAACTTGACTGTGTTTGTCTGTTAATATTTGCCTCCCATAATTCGTTTGTATAATTCCCTCTCGTAATTCCCTCCAAAGGAGTACATACAGCCTCATTCAACGGTTTTCATGTTTCCTTGTAACCACGATCCTCTCGATTCAAATAAGTTATGCAGTGTATAGAAAACTCCGTGTCACGGAAATAGCAAGAAATAACGGTAAAAAAATGTACTTACACCGTGTAAATCAAGCGTGTATGGGCAACCCTTGTGTTGTAGAGGACTGAGCCGCTGCCCCACGCATCGCCCTTGGCAGAGTGCGAACTTGTGATCCTCTTCTATGCTTTGCTCTGCGGAGGGGGCGTAGCGTGTCGTGGCGTAGCGTGGCGTGGCTGGGTGTAGCGGGGAGTGGCGTGGCGGGGCGGGACGTTGCGAGAGTGGCGGGCGTGGCGTGGCGTGGCGGGGCGGAGCGAGACGTGACGGCGACGGGCGGGCGTGGCGTGGCGGGACGTTGCGGAGAGTGGCGGGGCGGGGCGGAGAGTGGCGTGGCTGGGAGAGGCGCGGCGGCGAGGGGCGTGGCGGGGAGGGGCGTGGCGGGAGGGGCTGACGGGAGGGGGCGTGGCGTGGGGGAGGGGCGTGGCGTGGCGGGGAGGGGCGTGGCGTGTCGGGGAGGGGCGTGGCGTGGCGGGGAGGGGCGTGGCGTGGCGGGGAGGGGCGGGCGTGGCGTGGCGGGGGCGTGGCGTGGTGGGGCGGGACGTGGCGTGGCGGGGAGGTGCGTGGCGTGCACACCTTGCCGGCCTCCAAGTGCGTCTCGGGCCGACCGGGACGCCGTCTGGGCGCAGCAGGCGGATGAGGCGGGGGCGGGCGCGGCGAGGGCGGGCGGGGCGACCGGAGGTGTAGTGGAGGCGCGGATACACGCTTTCGGCGCGCGCCACACGGCGCCATGGCCTCCTGCACGTACGCAGGGATGCCCGGCCCCGCCCCTCCCCGGCGCTCGGCGCCCGCCTGACCCACTTGCACCTCAACCTCCCGAAAGACGCACGTTCCAGACAACCCATGGGAAAAGAAGGCAAATGAAGATTTTAACGATGTTCAGAGGAAAGGTATGATGGGTCAAGAATATTACAACACGAAAAAGAAGTCGCATTAAAACTTCGAAATTATTCTTTTTGTAAAATTATAAATTTAATGGAGAATAAAATGTAACAACTTGCAACTCTTTGCAAAACATATTGTCACATTCTTAATAGCCGAGGGATGAAATGAAGTTCATTAGTAAAAGTATCCCTTCCGTCCCCAGGTCCGCCCCTCCCCTTCCCGCCTCCCC
This sequence comes from Teleogryllus oceanicus, assembly GCA_964035755.1. NCBI lineage: Eukaryota > Metazoa > Arthropoda > Insecta > Orthoptera > Gryllidae > Teleogryllus > Teleogryllus oceanicus. The sequence goes on from CAXIVR010000009.1 coordinate 12,081,985, forward strand.
CGCCTTCGATTCAGCTTCCGCCCTCGCCTCTGAGCAGTCCACCTCATTTGCGGCACCACGGCATGCCTGTCGGCCCGAGACCCACAGAGAGGCCGGCAAGGTGCGCCCGCCCCGCCTCTGCACCCCTCGCCCCGCCCCGCCCCCTCCCTCCCCGCCACGCTCCGCCCTCCGCAATCCCCGCCACGCTCCGCCACTCCCCGCGAAGCCCCGCCCGCCCGCCCTCCCGCACCACTCCCGCCACCCTCCGCCACCCGCACCCCACCTGCGCCCAGTCCCTTCCGCCTCCGTCCTCGCTTCCTGTTCCTCCTCCTCCTCTTCCTGCACCTCCGCCGTCCGCACCTCGCCTGCTCGACCGGCCCCGCCCCCCCCATCCCGCCCCGCCGCTGCCCCGCCCCCGTCGCGCCGCGCAAGGAGAGGCGCGATGGCTGGACGGTGACGAAAGCGGACGGAATGCAGGTTTCTATTACGAATCTCAAATGGGAGGGTTTCTGTCACATCTATTAAATTATTGTTAGGGCGTGGTTTCTATAATGCACATAGTCGGAAATAAGACGAATGAATTGCAATTCATTATCGCGATAGGAAGTGGGTTTAACGAAAAAGTACGTGGAGGAGGCATTTTTTGCCACACAAGGTTCACAATGAGGCAAATTAATACGAATTACATCGTAACAAGAATATTGTGTCACCAGTGCCTAATATGGGAATCAATAGCTGTTCAATTAGTCACAAACTCAATACACTCTGTTTTTGACGCCAGTGGAACAAGGAAAATAGTTCAACTTAACAGCAGTGATGGTAGCGCTAGCAAAATGTCGGAAATATCAGTTTCAACGGCTGGTATTCTCATAGCACTTGTTTGAGACAGATAATGCATTGACAAATTTAGCCAATTTCATCAGGGTATGAATAATCGAGAAACATGAGCATTTACTCAAGGAAACAATATAAAAATGGAATATTATTTTTGGAGGCTCAAGGGCAAAGTCTACAACAACAAAACAACTGCAAATATGTATTCGAAAGCCAGAGATTAGGGCCATGCATTTCAAAGCTCCTATCAACAATGCCTTATCAGAATGAAGGCTTATTCAACTATTCTTTGTAAGAATCTGGTAAAGCAATTTAAAAGTGATTTAATGTCTAAACAAGATTGTATACGTATAATATGTTCAATGCATAAACTAAATATATTACTGACTGAGCACAGAATTTCACTTATTTTTATTTTCCCAGGTGCTATTTTAAATGTCCCTGAAGTATTTTCCTGCATTTGTCATGAATTATAAGAATTTACTTTGATACATATTTCAAGATTTATATTCTTGAAAAGTCATGCCTCAAATGCTCTTTGAAAAGAATTGAAATGTGTCTAATACTACACACAATAGTGTACATGGATTCTGGATTCGCAAAGCGCTCAAATAAGCAAGTAAATAAAATTAAATAAAACCGTTCAGAAAAAATTCAGTTTGCTGAAATTTACCAGGAAAAGTTAACGCTGAAGAGACTGTTCTGTTAACGGATCGACCTGCGTAGATGCAGTATGGAAGTATGCAACTAACGCCTCGTCTGGGAGTTACAAGCTGTCGGCTCTCTGAAATTGCGATAGAAAACTCTGAATTTAACGGGAGATCTCCGAACGGCTCCCCCCCCCCCGTCCCAACCCCCGTACCCTCCCCTCCACCCAAGCCCCACCCCCACCCAAGCCCCACTCCTGCCACCACCCCCGTCACCACCAAGCCCCAAAACCGCCCCTACTCTCTGCCGCACTTCATCTCCAGAGCTCCACCTCTCGCCGGAGCTTTGGAGGGTGGCGACAGCGCCCACCTCTTGCGATTTACCCCTGGTTCCCTACGCTTTCGAACCGGGAGCGGTAGCTCAGTGCATCAACTGATGTCACTGCAGCGCCTCTGACCGGGAGGTCCTAGGTTCCCACTCCCCACGGCGGCAGGATTTTCCACACTAGCTTCTCAGCTAGGTCGAATTCAGTCGCTGTCTGGAGGAGAATTCTAGCGATCGGTAATTCTCCGATCAACACCAGGCGAATGCCGGAGCAGTACCCTAACAAACGGGCCACGGACCGCGCGCGATCTTTCCTTCCCTTCCTTGTCTTATCCTCTCCCCTTACACACTCACACTAACATGCACTACACTACTACATATCCCACGAGACCGGTCGGGAACTTAGAGCTTGTCCCGGCTGGGGCGGTACCCCGCTGGTGGGAGAGTCCTGGTTAGGGGGAAACCCCACTAGCCGACGGTAGGTCGGCGCCGGATCTCGCCATCCAGTGGGGGAAGACCACCGCCATCTCCCGAGAAAAACATTAACTACACTAATGGGACTAATGACCAGAGCATTTGACGCGCCCGGAAACACGAAAAACCAAAGCAAACCTACGCTTTCGACAGGGAGTGAACTCTCGCTGGGCTTTGCGTGGGCAGAACTCGCAAACGAATGCGGATATTAATGTAAAATACGACAGCTTAGGATTGATAATTTAAAGCGTCTCCTCCGGTAGTTCATGTCAGCATATAGCTCTTCGTGGTGCGATCCCAGGTTCGATTCGCGGTCGGGGCAAAGGAGAGGTGTACATTTCTAGTACAATCATCTCAGTTTCTATAGGTGTGTAAAGCAAAAAAAGCTCAGGCAGACTGTATCGGGACTCGAACTCTAGGCCTTCCCGGTCAGGAGCACAGCAGTGATATCAACAGATGCCTTGAGCCATCTCCACCGGTGAGACGTCATTTGGAAACTGTGAGAAAGGACAAGCGAAGACACTAGGCGGGGGGAGCGGGAAATCCCGAGCGACACCGAGTTGCAAAAGCCAAAGTAGGACGCGGAGGGTGGCTGCAGCCGCGAGCAAACAGGACGAGGCGCTGGTGGGTGGGTGGGGGGACGGACGGACGGGCACCTGCTGTGCAGAGGGCACGGGGGCGGGCGGGGCGGCGGGGCGGCGGTGAGACGTGCGCCGCGCGTCCTCCTGCCCGCCCGCCCGATTTAGCTCAAGGTTGAGCGCAACCTGCGCGGGTGCCGCGCCGGAGACCGCTGCCCGCTGTCCGCACCTGCGCGGCCCCCGCCCCGCCCCCGCCCTGCCCCCGCCCGGGCCCCGCGGGCCCCGCGCGCGCCGCCGCCGCCGCCGCCGCCGCGGAGCTTCTCCAGACGCAGCGCCCAGCAGGACCGCCGCCCGCGCCTCGCCACGCGCCCAAAGGCAGGGTCAGGGGCGGGAGCGGGAGCTCGGTGCATCAACTGATGTCACTGCAGCGCCTCTCACCGGCAGCTCCTAGGTTCCCACTTCCCACGGCGACACTAGCTTTTCAGCTAGGTCGAATTCAGTCGCTGTCTGGAGGAGAATTCTAGCGGCCGGCTGCTCTGATCGGTGGTTTACTCTGGTTTCTCCGATTAACATCAGGCGAATGCCGAAGCAGTTCTCAAACAAACGGGCCACGGACCGCGCGCGATCATTCCTTCCTCTTCCTTGTCCGTTCACGAAGTCGTTGATGTCCGGCGACGTTGACGAAGACGACGACGATTGATGATCATGAAGACGTCGGTGACGACGACGATTGTGGATGACAAGATGGAAAATGTAAGAAAAGAATGATATATGTATTACTACTTGATGAACGGTCAGAGTAGTCTCAGATTTCACGTGTTATAAAGAAACGCGCAATTAAGCGAGAAGTTCGACAGACAATTACTTGAGGTGCAAGAATATAGCCATCTAATGTCAGCAGCACTCAAAACACAAACTCAACGAAACCATATCCAAAATTAAAGGTTAATTAAGTGCTGTATTCCTGAATTTTAGGCTCTTGTGGATTTTTCAAAATTGTGGGTGCACTATTTTAAAGTTGAAGAACGTTGAAGAATGCTTAATATTGAAGAATATTGAATAAAGTCCAGCGATGATTTGATTAAACATTTTTCTAAAACACGAAGATTATTTTAGGGATAAGTACTTTTTCAATATTTGCACTAATGTTTAGATCCTTAAAATATTTGCACAATGTTTAGAGCCTAATTAAAATTCCTTTTCACGCACTTTTTCTTCATTTCCTAGTACTGTGGTCTTATATAAATGTAGCGTACATCGTTCGCTTTTGAATATTATTCGTATTCACCAAAATATGCAGTTTGAAGTTGCACTAGCCCATCAACGCAGGCTTGGGAGATGGCAGAGTGACTTCCAAAATTCGAAGTTGGAAATTTCGAACATGATTTTCTCTGCCAAAATTTCTCTCGTCTCCGAAGTCCTGTCATTAGGTACAAAAAACACAAATAAAGCTCTAGAATCGATCCATTTCTCCAGGGTCGAACCCACTCTAAATATAACCAGTAAGTCTCTATAATAATGTTATTTGTGTAAATTTAAAACATTACTAAAAGTTTTTCAAGAACAGATTGCACATTGTGCAGATGTGAAATAAAAACAAATGTTGATAAAAAACTTTACCAACGTCCCATAGTGCATAGATATGTGTGCTCTCTTTCCACCTCTAAATGCCGGGGTCCGTAACCTAGTGATCGAAATTGGTGTTCGTGATTAACCAGACCATTTGTGGCGACTCGTTATACGGTACTCTGTTTTCTGCTGCCATCATTTTCACCGCCAGCGCCATCGGTATGCTTATCGTCCTGAGTTTGCCGACGCACAAATCCACGCTTAGCAGAGCGGAAATCTGGTTAGACACGGCTGAATCTTAAGAGATTTTCTTTCAAAATACAAAACAACCAATCATCGCCAGACGAGAAATGTATATCCGAAACTGAAAATTTTCAACTGCCTCGCCTTTATACTATTAATATTTTTCTCATTTTTATCAGTCTATCGTATATTGCATATAATTATATTAATTTTAGATCGTGATTAAAAAATGTGATAACAATAGTCAATAATATTTATTGGAAATAAACGTGTCCTTATAGTATACTCGTAAATAAAGTAATTCTTGGTGTTATCGCAATAATGAAAATAATAAATATATTCAATTTCAATTATGTTCAATGTAAATTATATTCGGACACAAGTAAATTTCATCTCAATTATATTCATATCATTAAACTAACGTCATATTATCGTTTTAAGTAACATTTTATTCATTGAAAGACGACAATACATAATTGAATTGGAAAGTAAGAAAATATTTAGTTGTGAAAAACCCCACCCAATTTCTGCTCTTGGATTGAAATTCACCCCAATTTCTTCAAAGCATCTTTCACACGCGATCTTTAGTGCTGCAGAATTATCAGACGCAATTTTTGTTGTCACAGAGCCTCTCTTATAGACTGTGAGTTGTCCATTCGTATTTTTGAAAGATTATGTGCATAAATGAACCGACGAATAGAAAATGACAATCGTGAAAACATTACAAACCATATTGTCGTTTCCCGGAATTTGAAGTACCTTCTAAACCCCGATTTTTGCGAGCCGGTCGACTTTTAAACTGACCAACTCTACAGCCGCGGTTAAATTACAAGTAGAGACATACATATACGAAAAAAAACAACAGATTTTCACTTTTCTAAATTATGATTATTTCTATTACACCTACCGGAAAAAGTAGCTTAGGGTATCAACTGATGCAGTGCCTCTACGTCCTCTGGTTCCACACCAAACGGTACCAGGAATTTCCACTCTAGCTACACCGATAGGTTGAGTTCAGCCGCTGTGTGGAGGAGAATTCTAGCGGCCGGTTGCTCTGATCCGTAGTTTTCCGTGGTTCCTCCGATCAATACCAGGCGAATACCGGAGCAGTACCCTAACAAACGGGTCACGGACCGCGCGCGAACTTCCGTTCCTCTTCCTTGTCCTTTCCTCACCCCTTACTTACACATTCTTACACTAACATGCACTACACTACCACATATTTCGGGAGACCAGTCGGGAGCTTGTAGCTTGTCCCATCTGGAGCGGAGGCTCGCTAGTGGAAGATACCTGATAAGAGAAACCCCCTCAAGCCTTGACGTTGGATCTCGTCATCCAGCGGAGGAAGATCACCGCCACCTCACTCAATAAAAACATGCACTACACAAACGGGACTAATGACCTTAACTATTGAAGCTCCTAAAATTACTTATCAATCAATCACACTATTACACCTCTATAACTCAAACCTGGATAAGTCAATATATTCGATAACTGTAAATTTATCTTCCTTGTTTTATATTAGAGATCTAGATGTTCCTCTTAATTATGGACATCATGTTATAATTGTGTTATTGTCATGAGCATCATAGAACAAATGGTAATTCAAATAATTTGCGAAACGTTGACATTCTCGTTCATTTTCGTCCTTACATAGTGGCGTTTCCGGACACAGTGCGTTGCCTCCTGGCTACCTGTGCACCGTGAGAGATAGGTTCCCTGCTCTTTCGCTGGCTGCGGAAGTGCTTGGGCAGCACTGCCGCTTCGCTGCGTCTCACCTGCGCATCTCTGAGAGCGAGAGGGGGGGGATGACGAAGCACTTCTCAGCGCCTCATTGCGAACTCAATCTGCCCACAGGTTCACCCGCCGGCTGCTCTGATCGGTAGTTTTCCGCGGTTTCTCCGATCAATACCAAGCGAATGTCGGAGTACTCTACCAAACAGGCCACGGATCGCGCGCGATCTTTCCTTCCTCTTCCTTGTCCTATCTTCTTCCTTTACACACACACTTACTCTAACGTGCACTATACTACCACATATTCCGGGAGATCGGTCGGGAGCTTAGAGCTTGTCCCGACTGGGGCGGTGCCCCGCTGGTGGGACAGTCCTGGTTAAGGGGAAACCCCGCTAGCCGACGGTAGGTCGGCGCCGGATCTCGCTGTCCAGTGGGGGAAGATCACTGCCACCTCCCGATGAAAACATTCACTACACGGACGGCACTAATGATCTCAGCTGTTGATACGACCGGAATCAGTTATCAGTGAATCAATCAATCGAGTGGGTCGAAGAAGTTGTTGTGCTCCGAATGATTGGATGGGTCAGACCCGCGAAAATCCAGTCCACAATGAAAATAAGGTAGCTTTAGTTAATACATTTCGCAATGTGTTAAAAAGAACGGGTTCTCCCACGGCGGCTTGTGGGTGCGATTCTCGGCCGACGTGAATTATACGTGGGCGCTTTCCTTACAAATGTACCGGTATCCTTTGCTGTGTGACGATGAGAAAGCCCATCCTAAGGTTACGAAAACCAGTATATAGGGTGAAGGGATGTGTTCGTGCTAACCACTCGAACCTTATCCAACGGCGGAGAGTCTGGGTCACCGCTGATCGGCGAAGGCCCGTAGCTGGCTGTCGAGCCGAAGAACAGAAAAAACCTTTTTGGAATAAACACTTTATGTGATCTATAGATAATATAGTACATTAAAAAGTTGCAATTTTAAGAATTGTAGTTTCAAATTGACTTTCGGTTCTGCCGACAGTGTGCTCTATGATTTCATTGTATGATCAAATTATGTAATTCTGTTCTGAATTTTGTTCTAGAGTATAAACTGTTGAAGGTGGTTCGGAATGAAATTTATCTTTGTAGCTATTAGCTTTCTAGCTAAATTTATAATTCAGCTAGAATTTCTAGTTTATTTCAGCTTTATAGCTAAGTTTATTTAAGCTTATGATGTGGTTTATTTTAATTTAAATGTAATTAAAGAATAATGTTGTTTAGGTCTTGTCCGCGCAAGGAAACACCTATGTATCTTTCAGCAAATACATAATCTCTGAAAAGCCAATACAATCAGAGCAAAAGAAAAAGTACAAGCAGAGGCGTGTGTAGGGACGGGACATCCCTCACTGGAAATTTTAAAAGAGGGCCCACAACCTCACACAACGAACATTTTATTTCCATAAATATTTTTTATTCATTGATAGATTAGTGAATCCGGGCGCGTAAACTTCTATGGTCATTAGTCCCGTAAGTGTAGTCCATGTCCCCTCAGAAGTTGGCAGTGATCTTCCCCCGCTGGATGTCGATATGCAGCGCGGACCTTCCCATAGGCTAATGGGGTTTTCCCTAGCCAGGTATCTCCCGCCAACGGGGCACCGCCCCAGACGGGACAGACCCTAAACTCCCGACCGGTATCCCGGAATTTGTGATAGTGTAGTGCATGTTAGTGTAAGTGGTGTATGTAAGTGTGAGGATTAAATAAGGACGTGGAAGGAAGTATCGCGCGTGGTTCGTGGCCCATTTTTTAGGATACTGCTCTGGCATTCGCCCTGTGTTGTTCAGTTAAGGCATTGGGCCGCTGGAATTGTTCTCCAGACATGTTATGAATTTAGTGTAGCTCTCCAGGTAGTGTCGAAACTCCCCCTGCTGTCGGGACTGAAACCTAGGGCCTCCCGGTCAGAGGCACTGCAGTGACATCAGATGAGGTCCTGAGCTACCTCTTCCGGTCGCGAGTACGTTCAATTACTAATTTACCTCCTTTTAAAAATTACAATTTGGGTAATTTATAAGACATTCGGTGAAGACTGACGAGCCTTCCCAAGGCATTTCTTTGTACGTCTTGGAAACTATTGTTTTGAAATAATTCCAATTAAAAATTTACTACTTTTTGAACGTGGTTTTTAAGTTGATTGACATATTTTCTTTCATCACAAGTTTTGTTCCTGGAATACTACTACACTGCCCCAACAGAGGTTAAAAAATAGTCATCCATTTGGAGAAAAAGAAAATTCTACAACGACAGCAGCAAACCCTATAAATCCCTGAATAGTGAGAATCTAGCTTCCCCCTGCCAGATATCTGCTCTTTGGTCGTGCGCTAATGGACTGAAGGACGAGGGACCCAAGTCGAGGAGGCCGCTTCTTACGCCTTGCTCTTGCTGTCGGCGGCTTCTGGTGTCTTGGGCGAAATCTCGTATCGGGGAGGGCGGCAGCTGCGGCAGAGGAGCGGGGGCGGGGGCGGAGGGGGCGTTTGGGCGTCCATTACGTTCGCCAGCGCCGCCGCAGGTGCGCTCCGCGCCGCTCTTTTGTCCGCGGCGTTTTCCAATTCGCCGCTGTCTGCTGTGCCTGCGAGTGAACTATATACAACCCTCGACGTGCCGTCGATGTGGCTGTCTGCAGCTCCCGCACAGTGGGTATATATACTTCCTTTCGATCCGCAAATTTTACTCGTTCTTCCTGTCCTCTCATTTGTCATTATCTACTGAGATGGTGTAGATTGAAGTGAATTGTAAATTGATTTCAACGCCTAGAGATATTTCTCTCGACAGGGTAGTCATCCCTTACAAGAGATGGCAGAAGCATCATGCACAAAGTTGTTTTCGACTTCGTACGTATACAAAATGTCAATTTTATGTACATTGTGAGTAAACTGCAGATTTAATTGTCCTTTAAAAGCTTTTAATGTTCATAGGACCAAATATGTTATGGGTTTACGTATACTTTCTGTGATAAAATCATTCCTTGGAAGCCATGTGGATAGAATAAAGATGGACAGTTTAATGCTGTATGAGACACTAAGAGAACATGTTGTCTCTTACGAAAGCAGGAGTGACCTGTTTTAATTCATTGCACCTAGGTCTCTCTTGCTCACGGGCCAGGTTGTGGTTGGGTCACTTGGTCTGTCACACATGACAACTGCATTTGTTGATTGTTTAGTGATTCCGGGCGCGTCAACAGCTTAGGTCATTTAGTTCCGTAAGTGTGCATGTTTTTCGTTGGGAGAGAGAGGTTATCTTCCCCCGCTGGATGGCGAGATCCGGCTAGTGGGGTTTCCCCCTAACCAGGACTCTCCCACCAGTGAGGCACCGCCCAGCCGGGACAAGCTCTAACCTCCAGACCGGTCTCCCAGAATATGTGGTAGTATAGTGCACGTTAGTGTAATTGTGTGTGTAAGGGGAGAGGATAGGACAAGGAAGAGGAAGCAAAGATCGCGCGCAGTCCGTGACCCGTTTGTTAGGATACTGCTCTGGCATTTGCCTGGTGTTGATCGGAGAAACCACGGAAAACTACCGATCAGAGCAGCCAACCGCTAGAATTCTCCTCCAGACAGCGACTGAATACAGCCTAGCTGAAAAGGTAGTGTCGAAACTTTTGCCGCCGTCAGGACTTGAGCATAGGACCTCCCGGTCACAGGCGCTGCAGAGACATCGGTTGATGTACTGAGCTACCGCTCCCGGTTACAACTGAATTGGGATTTGTAGCAAATTAAAAAGAAAAGGTAACACTAACACCCGAAAAACACCTGCTTGTATAAACGATCCCGTTTCATCCGTCACTAGTTCCATCCCAAGGGATCGTAATATAATCGGAACCAGGACTGCGAGGCTCCGCCTGTGATTTTTGACCGACGATTTCTCCCCTCCGAGTCTCTGTGCGGCGACGCCATTGCCATGCCATTGTATCCGCCAGCGCCTCCCGATCTTGCGACGTTTCCACCGCCCCCCCCCCGTCTCCTGCCGACGAGCCGACGATGAGGGCTCAAGATGACGTCTCCTTGGACCGCCAGGCAGCGGCGCCGGCTGAGGGGAAGATGCGCGAGAAGACAAAGGACAATCGAGGGATGAAAGGCTCTAGTGGAGGGGAAAAAGGAGCCAGGAAATAGATTTTCGGGAAAGCGATTTCACGACAGGTAGACGTTTTTTGAGCTCAGGAAAAAACATCTTTCTCATTTTATTCATAAGATTCCATTTGAAAAGTGCTAGTTCTTCCCCATTATGTATGCATTTTGGTTCTTTTTCTCAAGTAATAATGATTGAACTATTAGTGAATCAATTCGTTTATTAAACAGAGCAAATGAGGTAAGTTTTTCTGCAAAGTTATGGATGAGCCAATCCACTTATGATTATGTTCATGCAGTATGTGGTAAAGCAAAGACATTCTCAATGAAATTCGAAATATTAAATCTATTCCTGTGTTTAATTCTACCACAAATATATTAAATTTATGATCTGCATTTTATCGCCGCAAGTTGGGATGTTAAGATATTTATACTCCACGGTGCACAGCGCCACTGACCGGGAGGTCCTAGGTTCGAGTCCTGACGGCAGCAGGATTTTCGACACTAGCTTTTCAGCTGTCTGTCGGTCCCTGTCTGGGGGAGAATTCTTGCGACTGGCTGCTCTGATGGGTAGTTTTCCGTGGTTTCTTCGATCAACACCAGGCGAATGCCGGAGCAGTACCCTAACAAACGGGCCACGAATCGCGCGGGATCTTTCCTTCCTCTTCCCTGTCCGCTCCTCTCCCCTTACACACACACCTACACTAACATGCACTACACTACCACATATTCCGGGAGACCGGTCAGGAGCTTAGAGCTTGTCCCGGTTGGGGTGGTGCCCTGCTTGTGGGAGAGTCCTGATTAGAGGGAAACCTCACTAGCAAACGGTAGGTCGGCGCCGGATCTCGCCATCAAGCGGGTGAAGATTACCGCCATCTCCCGAGAAAAAGACATGCACCACACTTACGGGAATAATGACCGAAGCCGTTGACGCGCCCGGAAACACAAAAACCAACCAAATAATCCACGGTGCATTTCACCGATTCCACCTCATCAATTACAATTATATTCATAACGAAACAGATCCACACACTGTTAACGTAATTGAAATTAACCATAATTAATTCACGGCGACTGGAAATTCACTCCGCACTGAGCCGAATATAGGCTTCTATTAAAAATTGCATTTCTGTTCGTAGCACTCAGATCAATCGGAAACAAGAAACGGGGACTACACTTCCAGCATCTCTTTTGTTTGTGTTGAGTACGCAATATGTTTTCATACGTTAAACGCGTGTGCAAGAAGCTGCAGTTCGTGTTACAACATAATTTCTGTCGCTAGCACTCTCACCAGTCACTGGCGCCACTGCGGAGAGTCTTTAGTGTATATATATATATATATATATATATATATATATATATATATCACTATATATATATGTGTATATATATATGTATATATATGTGTATATATATATGTGTATATATATGTATGTATATATATATATGTATATATATATATATGTGTATATATATATGTATATATATATGTATATATATATGTATGTATATATTATTTGGTTTTAAAGTGGATGAAAAATTTTAGGAAAAAAGAACTTAAATGGTGTATGTATATCACATTTTGTTCTTTTCATACGACAAGTGATTCTTTTTCTTGGGCTAAACGACGAGATTTTTTGTTGTGTGTGTGTGTGTGTGAGCGGGATTAATACAAAACTTAAGTACATATCATGAAGGAATTGGAATGTTTCATTTAGTTTGACAAAGAGCTGAGTATTTCCTGAGTAAATGTATTATAATTATAATGCTAATAATGACAGCCGCGTTCAACAGTTGGTTCTTGAAAACCCAGTTATCAACTGCCCGTGGCGAAAATGAAAAGGAAACATTTCGAACCGACGCGTCGCATGGTGCCGGTTCGCGAACACCCTGTCACCACTCCAGCATCTCCAGGACCCTCATTGGAGCGGCAGGTGCACAGACGGTCGAGTGCCGCCACCGCCACCCTTGACATCACCCCGCCCCTTACCGCCCCCGCCCCGCCCCCCGCCGCCCTCGCCCCGTCCCCCGCCCCCGCCGCCCCGCCGCCCCCGCCGCCCCGCCGCCCCGCCGCCCCGCCACCCCGCCGCCCCCGCCCCGCCCACCGCCGCCCTCGCCCCGTCCCCGCCCCGCTGCCCTGCCCGTCCCCGCCCCGCCGCCCTCGCCCCGCCCACCACCGCCCTCGCCCTCCCCGCCGCCGCCGCCCTCGCCCGCTCACCGTCGCCCTCGCCCCGCCCGCCGCCGCTCTCGCCCCGCCACCTGCCGCCCTCACCCCGCCCCTGCCGCCTCGCCCGCCCACCGCCATCCTCACCCCGCCCCGCCCCCGCCATCCTCACCCCGCCCCACAGCATCCTCACCCCGCCCCGCCCCACCGACCTTGCCCCGCCCGCCTATTGCCCACCTCACCCCGCTCCGGGCCTGCCCCCCTCGCCCCGCCCCGCCCCACCGCCCCGCCCCCGCCGCCCTCGCCCCGCCCCCTCACCCCGCCCCGCCCCCGCGGCTGTCGTCGCCGACGTGGTCCCCGCCACGGTCCTGTCGCCCCCCACCGCAACAACACGCGGGCGGGGGTGTCCGCTCGCCATTGTGCGCAGAGGGCGTCCGCCTCCGGCCGCCTCTCGCGGCGGCGACCGGGCTCGCCGGGCCCCATCGGCGGGGGGCCCCCCCCCCCTTGGCGGCGGGGGCGGCGCACGGCGCCGGCAAAAACGCCCGCGCCCGACGACGCCAGCGCCGCGGCGGCATGACGAGTAATTAAGCGGCTGCCGCTGACAGCCCCGCCGCCGCAGCTGCGCGCCGCCTCCGTCGCCGCCGACATCGCCGCCCCGCCGCCCCCGCCGCCCCCGCCGCCCCCGCCGAGGTGCGACGTCCTTTGGGAGGAGTTGTGCCCGCCGTCAGGAGTCGCCTGGGCGGAAAATTCATATGTTCGGTTTTGCTCTCGGGAGCGATCTGAATAGCTATTCTTCTTCCTCAATGTACGGGTTGGAGCGTTCTAATGCAACCTTCGGTACTATTGTCTGCTTCTTGCTTTCGATGGCTGTGAATGATGGAGAATCGGGGCAGATCGTATCGTTGGGCGCGTTTCTCTTTAGGTTCCTCGTCCGATCTCATATTTTATGGTGGAGTGAGCAAATATCTTATTACCTTTAAGATTGGCTGTAGTGCACCGTGAATATATTACGTCAAAGAATTCCCTATTACATTTAATAGACTTTTATTTTTATCCTATTTTCCATATCGTTAACAGATTCTTCAATCGTTTTCAAAGTTTTATTTTGAATTTTCGTAATTTTTTTCATCATTCCTAAGATCCTACAATGTGAAATAAATGAATAAATTAATTTAACGTGAATTGAAAATTCGTTTAAGTGGACAGGAACTATTTACTTTTATAATACTTCTGATTGCCAAGGAACAAGAAATACTAAAAATCTATGCATGGTAATGTGACATATAGTAGCCATTAACGTCATGTATTCGTGTTCAGTTATTATCTATTCTCACATGCAATATCTTAAGTCATGATGTTTACAGCAATTAATTCCGATAATCAATAAACATATAAATTTCAATTGATGTACGTTATCATTCAATCCTTGATTTAAGAGTGTTAAAAATTCATAAACGTCACGAGATAGTGAGAGAAATGCGTTGTGTGTAAAAGAAGAGAAACATAATAAATAGTTGGAAGAGTTTTCTAGCTGTTCCGGTAGTCGAGATCACTAAGACAGTAGTGTCGTAGTGATCCCGGACCGAAGGATCGCAGGTTTCAGTTCAGCCTCGGGTCATGGTTGTATTTGTGTTCGTCCTTTCACCCTTTACCATAACCATTTCGTTTCATCTTCATTTTTACCATAACTTTAACTCCAATAATGCTCGCTTATGACCTGGATGTTAATGCGACCTTAAATAACAAAAAAAAATGTTTTCAAACATTTCTAGTATCTTACACTGTGTCTTGTACTATAAAACGAATATTTAATAAATTATCAATGATATTTATCGAACAATGTGTATGCATCTTCTAATACTTTAACCGTAGACCTGGCGAGACACTCTGAATCTTTCATCTCGCGTCATTGACACATTTTACGATTTGACACTAGAAAATATATAAACAAAAAAATGCGATACTATTAAAAATATAGACGAATCATCAACGTTACATTAAATACTTAAGATCCTGAATTATTCCTATACAACGTAGTAATCGTAAGTGATACACATGTACGTAATATCAATTTGCTGTAAATATTGATTCTAAGTCGTGCAACACCGAAACATCAGGTTTTTGCGCACTCCAAGGATGCAACTCTTATTAGCAAATTCTAACCACACAATATTACAACAATGTTCTTGTTGCACAACATGAGAGCAAGCAAGAACTAGTCAGACTAATATATCAGTTGATATCTGAATTTTAATAACATAATTTTAGGCATATCTTTGTTCATTACGTGCACAGAAAACAGAGATTCTATTCCGCGTAGGTGGAATCTCTGAAAGAAGTGGTAGAAATGGGAAGGAGAAGACAATTACATTTCCACATGAACTTCATTTACACTTTTACATGTAATCTCCGCTTACATGTACTTACATGTGTACATGTCTTACATGTACACATCCGCTTTCGGGGATTCCCCGCTTCAAGTATCTTCTCAGCTGAATCCTGCCTCATCCGGGACAAGGTCCACGCTCCCTATACGTCTCGTAACATATGTGGTACCGGGATCGGTAGCTCAGTGCATCAACCGATGTCGCTGAAGAGCCTCTGACCGGGAGGTCCTAGGTTACACTCCCCACGGCGGCAGGATTTCGACACTAGCTTTTCAGCTAGGTCGAATTCAGTCGCTGTCTGGAGGAGATTTCTAGCGGCCGGCTGCACTGATCGGTAGTTTTCCGTGCTTTCTCTGATCAACACCAGGCGAATGCCAGAGCAATACCCTACCAAACTGACCACGGACCGAGTGCGATCTTTCCTTCCTCTTCCTTGTCCTATCCTCTCCCCTTTTTTATACACACACTTACACTAACATACACTACACTACCACATACTCCGGGAGACCGGTCGGGAGCTTAGAGCTTGTCGCGGCTGGGGCGGTGCCCCGCTGGTGGAAGAGTCCTGGTTAGGGGGAAACCCCACTAGCCGACGGTAGGTCGGTGCCGGATCTCGCCATCCAGCGGGGGAAGATCAGCGCCATCTCCCGAGGAAAAATGCACTACACTCACGAGACTAATGACCAACGTAGTTGACGCGCCCGGGAACCCGAAAAATCAATCAACGAATCAAAAAACAAAACACATGGTAGTTTGGAAGTGTCGCCGGAGAGTAAGCGACAATGAGACGAACTGAACTCATCCGATAGTCAGATATTGAAGTCCCACATGAAACGTTATTGTTGGCCTCTCGCGGAGAGCTCGGCGTAAGACCCCTCCGAGTGCGGGGCCGCGCGCGGGCGGTCGGGAGGGCGTGGCGCGCCACCCGCCCCCGCCGTCGGAGACTCGTTATGGCAATCGCCTATTCATGAGCCGCTGCCCGAATCCCGGCTTCCGCGCCCGCACCCTGCCGCGCCGCGCCACGCACCGCCCCACGCCCCTCGCTGACCAAGGGCGATGCTCCGATCTCGGCGGGAGGGAAAAGAGGACGCGGAGGGGGCAGGAACGGAGTGGGATGGGGCACGAGAGAGAAGTTGGTGGTGGAGGGCGAGTGGCAGTGAGGGCTGGTGGTGAAGCAGAATTGAGCGTGAGAGTGGGGAGTGAGGTAAGGGGTGAGGGACAGGTGAAGGATTGGAGGAATGAGAAAGTGAGAGAGGGAAAGCTGAATGGGCGTTGCCACCCAATGGCGAGGAAAGGAGGATTGAGAGCGGGATTGGAACTGGCTTTTTGTTGATTCATTTTTTCGTGTTTCCGGGCGCGTCAACTGCTTCGGTTATTAGTACCGTTTTTTTTTCTCGGGAGATGGCGGTGATCTTTTCCCGCGGAATGCCGAGATCCGGCACCCACCTACCGTCGGCTAGTGGGGTTTCACCCTAACCAGGACTCTCCCACCAGAGGGGCACCGCCTCAGCCGGGACAAGCTGTTAGCTCCCGGTCTGTCTCCCGGAATATGTGGTAGTGTACAGCATGTTAGTGTAAGTGTGTGTGTGTAAAGGGAGAGGTTAGGACAAGGAAGAGGAAGGACAGAACGAGCGCGGTCCGTGGCCCGTTTGTTAGGGTACTACTCCGGCATTCGCCTGGTGTTGATTGGAGTAACCATGGAAAACTACCGATCAGAGCAGCCGGCCGGTAGAATTCTCCTCCAAGCAGCGACTAAATTCGACGTGGCTGAAAAGCTAGTGTCGAAAATCTTGCCGCCGTGGGGAGTGAGAACCTAGGACCTCCCGGTCAGACGCGCTGCAGTGACATCAGTTGAAGCACTGAGCTACCGCTCCCGGTTTGTAACTGGCGTTGATGGCGAGGACAGTCACCTGGGCGTCGGGGCTGGCAGGCGGGTGGGGAACGAAATATGCTTGACAAGTCGGAGGGGAGCGTGGAGGAGTAGAGAGAGGAGATGTGGCGAAGGCAAAACCGTGGCGAAGGCGGAACGTCCGCTGCAGGGGCTGCGCGGAGGGCAACAGCAGACACGACGGAACCGTCGAGGGCGACAGGAGCTCAGGATTTCCACGAAGAGGAGACGCACGTTACGGAACGCAGACTTCGCTGGCAGGGTGAACGGGTCACCGAGGCAACGACCCACCAGCAGAACATACGGCGACGGCTGAGTCGTTCCTTAGAGCGATACCAGTATGCGGAATCCAGGTAGGCGAAATATCGGAACTGAAGAATGGAGTAAAATTCTGCGAGGCTGACCGGTAGCGGTAGCTCAGTGCACCAACTGATGTCACTACAGCGCCTCTAACCGGGAGGTCTTAGGTTCCCACTCCCCACGGCGGCAGGATTTTCGACACTAGCTTTTCAGCTACGTCCAATTCAGTCGGTGTCTGGAGGAGAATTCTAGCGGCCGGCTGCTCAGATCGGTAGTTTTCTGTGGTTTCTCCGATCAAAACCAGGCGAATGCCGGAGCAGTACCATAACAAACGGGCCACGGACCGCGCGTGATCTTTCCTTCCTCGTCCTTGTCCTATCCTCTCCCCTTACACACACATACACATACACTTACACTAACATGCACTACCACATATTCCGGGAGACCGGTCGGGAGCTTAGAGCTTGTCACGACTGGGGCGGTGCCCCGCTGATGGGAGAGTCCTGGTTAGGGGGAAATCCCATTAACCGACGGTAGGTCGGCGCCGGATCTCGCCATCCGGCGGGGGAAGATCACAGCCATCTCACGAGCAAAACCATGCACTACACTAACGGGACTAATGACCGAAGCAGTTGACGCGCCCGGAAACATACCGCATGTAATCTTTCCTTCCTATTCATTGTCCTATCCCCACCTCTTACTTAAATGCATTTAACTTACATGCACTACAACCATACATATCGGGAACTTAGAGCTTATCCCGTCTGGCACGGTGCCACGCTTGGGGGAGGTACATGGCTGTGGAAAACACCGGAAGCCAACGTTGTACGTTGGCGCCGATTCTGGCCATTCAGAGGGGGAAGATCATGCCCACTCCCGTGATAAAAGCAAGCTCTACATTTACGGAATTAATGAGCTCCGTAATTGTCGCGCTCGAAAAGATCAATCAATGAATCAATCACTTCCAAGACGGTACTTGTCGGTAGAACCCCATTGATGATGTACCAGGGAGGGTTTTCCCGTTTCAAATTATTGTATTTAAACAAGGAAGCTAATTTTGAAATTTGCAATTTTTGCCTTACTCAGCTTGAATACATGTTGTACTGGACTACTAAATTCTGTGGGTACCGTGTATCAATATTTTCACAGTTCTGCAACTCTAATATGAACCATTGTGCTTCGTAATAACGAAGAAGTACTTGCTCATTCCCAGTATGTTCAAATAATAATTAGACGTTTAAGTATTTTTGCTAAATTAAATTCCTCTGCTACATTTTAGTATAGGAGAAGACACATTTTCGAAAATTAAGCCCAACCCCAAAAACGATGTAAATGTAATAGGTTTGGATATCAGAGGGGGAGAGATGGTGTTGGAGTCAGGGACATTCACCGAATGTTGGTATGTCTAGAAGCATCCGATGGAGAAAACAGGCCAGTGGAAAATGAGGAAGCACTCTTCACACACCCACGCAGGGAAACTTTGAGTCGTGCCCGGCTGAAAGAGACCTCCCTCCCAAGCCCTTCTAAGTATAGTTAGAGACGTTTATGTCTAGAGAATGTTAAATGTAAGTTTATTGCGTAATTCACGGCCGAGGCCATCTATTCCCGGCTTAAACGCGCTTTCCCTTCCAGCGCAATAATTCGCCCCGCAGTCGGTATAAACCTCAACGAGGTAACTGACCGGGCAATAGCTCCATCATCCACTCCTAATTGGACTGCGACGATGAAAAGGGAGGGTAAAGAGTCCGTGATAAAAAGAGGCTATGTGAGAAGGAAAGAATCATTAGAATGCTGGAACATCCAGACCGGAATATCGCTGAGCAGCAGGTGAATGCTAGTGGAACGTTGCCAAATGCCATCTTCTTCACGACTACTAATGAAACTATCAATGAAAGTTGTATAATTTCAATAACATTTTTACAAGTCTTAATGGCTATTATTTCTGAAATTCTGCTGCCGAAAGGGAGAAAAGTAATAAGGACGTTTATTCTAGCGATTTAATTCATTACAGTCCAAAAATTTTATGTTATTCACTAGAAGAATTTTCGTAATACCGTTTCGATTTTTGAAGTCAGAAAATTATTTCGAGGGTTGCAGAGCGGGGATTTAATACTGAAGGCATTTTGGAATTCTAAATCGTATTTTCTTTTTACGTAGATGGTCTCAATGTACGTCGAAATTGAATAATCGATATTGTACTGGTTGATGCCTTTTTAATAAAAATTAATTATCGTTTTGAAAAAAAAAAGGAACAGGCTGCCGAGACTGACATGTATGTTTGAGCTTGCTGACAGCACGTGCTATCTCACCAAACACTGCGATATTTCAAACAACAAAGTTTGTTAAAACCCATATTACAAAATGTTGAAAATTTAAGCCCAAATGTAACTGGTTTTGAGCACAAATGTTGCAAGTTCTTGCGCCAATCTGATGAACCAGATCGTATTTAGTAGTTGAATCGCCAGAGTCAAGAATTCGGATCACAAAGTCGTTAGAACATAAAAACATTTTCTCCGTCGTTATTTTCCGTAGTCATAGACCAAAGTACTACAGCAACCTGTCTGACCCCTTTTTCAGCCTGCCGCACATCATCCTGTCTTCCGTACCTCTGTACTAGACGAACCGGATAATATGACTCAATGGCAAAATCGTTGGCGCTACAGCATCTTTGATCAGGGGTTTCGAGGATTCCAGTTCCGACATCCGAGGATTTTCGTCTCTAGCTATGTCGAATTCTGCCCTACCTGGAGATGAATTCAAGTGTTCGACTGCTCTGATCGACAATTTTCCGCGGGATCTCCGATCAACTCCTGGCGACTGCCGGAGCAGTACCGGAAAAGTGGCCCATAAGTCGTGTTCGATCTTTCCTTCACCATTGTACCTTCCTATCTCCTTACACGTATACACACTTACACCTACAATTCTATACACCGCAGTACCACACATTTGTGAAGATCAGTCGTGGTTTAAGAGCTTCTCCCTGTGAAGTCGCCCAATTGCAGGACACACTGGAGGGATCCCGCAACCCGATATGCATGTCGGCCGGATTTGACGTTTCAGGAGAGGAGGAATTCTTATGTCTCCCAGCTATGACCTCCACTTCACCCTCAGCCCGATTGATGACAGCAGTTGACGCGCCCAGAAACTCGAAGTCACTCACTCTCCAAGAGAGGAGGTCAGCAATCGTGAGTCTTGTCACGCCTCCACCGCTGGATTTATTGATTATGATACTGATCTGGGCGGCTAAGGTCATTGGCCCCGTAAGTGCAATGCATATGTTAACGCGCGAGGTGGCAGTGATCCCCCGCCGGATGGCGAGATCCGGCGCGGACATACCCGTAGGCTTGCTAGGATTTGCCGAGTATCTCTCACTAGGGGAGGGGGCACCGCCTCAGCCGTGACAAGCTTTCAACACCCGACTGGTCTCCCAACACGTGTGGTAGTTTAGTACACGTGAGAGTAAGTGGGTAAGGAAAGGGTGAGGTTTGCAAAAGGAATGGGAAGGAAAGGTCACGGGAAGTTCGAGGCCCGTTTGTTAGAGTACTGTTTAGCATTCACCTGCAGAGAAACCACGGAAGATTATCGATCAATGAAGGCGGCCGCTAGAATTCCTCTCCAGACAGTGGCTGAATTAGACCTAGCCGGTTAGTTAGTGATTCCGGGCCCATCAACAGCTTAGTATATTACGACTGTAAGTGTAGTGCATGATCTTGCCCGCTGGATGGCGAGATCCGGCGCCGACCTATCGTCAGCTAGCGAGGTTTCCCGTAACCAGGACTCTCCCATTAGCGGGGCACCGCCCCACCCGGGACAAGCTCTAAGCTCCCGATCGGTCTTCCGGAATATGTAGTAGTGTAGTGCATGTTAGTGTAAGTGTGTGTGTGTAAGGGGAGAGGATAGGACAAGGAAGAGGAAGGACAGATCGCATGCGGTCCGTGGCCCGTTTTGTAGGGTACTGCACCGGCATTCGCCTGGTGTTGATCGGAGAAACCACGGAAAACTACCGATCAGAGGAGCTGGCCGCTAGAATTCTCCTCCATACAGCGACTGAATTCGACCTAGCTGAAAAGCTAGTGTCGTAAATCCTGCCGCCGTGGGGAGTGTAACCTAGGACCTCCCGTTCAGAGGCGCTGCAGTGACATCAGTTGATGCACTAAGCTACCGGTCTCGACATAGCTGAAAAGCTTGTGTGGAAAATCTTGCCCCAGTCGGGAGTAAAATGCTAGGACCAGGCGCAGCGGAGCCGCAGTTACATCAGTTGATGCACTGCGCTCTCGGTCTCGACCTAGCTGTGTAGCTAGAGTGGAAAATGCTGCCCCAGTGGGGAGTGGAACGCCCGGACCTGGGGCAGGGGCCCCGCAGTGACACGCGCCCGAAGGTGTCGGCGCGGGCGCCGGCGCCAGAGTCTGAGTCAGAGGCTGAGTCAGGGTGGGCGGGAGTCGAACCGCCGGCGGTCCACTCGCCGCCAGACGCCCACCGCGCCTCTTCCGAGGCGCGTGAGTCACGCCCGTGATGTGCTTGTCGAACGGGCTTGACGACCGCCTCGCGCTTCTTTTCCTCGTGTGAGGTTGATGCTGTGACGTATATTCTCCCCTTGAATCCCGTGAAGCCAATTTCAATCGCTTGTTTCTTATTCAACGCGAGTCTGTGGCTAAAGCGGGCGTGGTTTGTTTTGGTGGATCGATTCATTGTTCGAGTTTCGTGTGCGTGCTTGAACTATGAGAAAGGGAGAGTTTCATACACAAAGACAAGTGGAGTCCAATAATTCTACACTTTGCCTGCCCTGGTATGTGACTTATGAGAGTATATATGAAAATATATCTACCAAAATTTCAGTAAAAAATGTGTCTTTCGGAAGAGGAGTAGTGGTACAAATACGAAAGTGTAAAGGTATAAAAATAAGATATGATGAAACAAAAATTTAATAATTAATCAAAAATGTTTCCTTGGCTTTTGAAAATGAAATAAAAATCATTGAAAAGATACACACTTTTCAAATAAATGAGATCCTAAAATCCAATCGGTTTATAATTTTTACTTTAATATAAGAAATCGAATGAAAAATTTGAACTATATATTGAGATCAAATTAAAACAAACAATAAAATCAACGATGAAACTGTGGTTGCAGACCACTGTCAAATCCGTGCATTTACGAATATATACATTCGAATTTCGTACAAATTAGACATTTTTGTACTATGTAAACATATTTTTGATTATCATTTGATTACTGAAATAAAAATTAAAATTTTGTAATGTTTGTTCTTTACAGCAAAAAAATACAAAATTTAAAGCACAATTAGACGCCGAATATTAACACAACATTCCATTTCAATTTAGACAGTAAATGTGGCAGTAACCGAACTCTATTCGTACATGCTACGTCATTTTCTTACTTCGAGTCACCTTTTACGGTGCTGGAGAATAATGCGCCCCCATCTTGCGTTCGGAGCAGTGCAGTTTGCTCCTCGTCTTACGCGGGCAGTAACCGACAGAGTGATGGAGGAGCGGGAGCGGAAGATGACGAACAGGAAGAATCACGGGCGCACCTGTGCCGCTGCCACCTGCGCGGCGGGGCGGGCCGGAGCAGGGCGGGGCGGGCGGGGCGGGGAGGGCGGAGCGGGAGGGGTGGGGCGGGGAAAGGCGGGGCGGGGCGGGGTGGGGCGGGGAAAGGCGGTGCGGTGCGGGCGGGCGGGGCGGGGGGGCGGGGGCGGGACGGGGCGGAGACGCGCTCTCGTTTCACAAAACAAAAGTGGTGCACGTGTGCCCCTTCCGCTCCGCGAGGCCCGCGGCCGCAGCACCTGGCGACGCGACACCGGAACAATGGCTGCGGTGCCTCTGCGCTGCTCGGCCCCGCCCGCATCTACATGCCGCGCCGCCCCTCCACTTGCGCGTCTACCTACTTGAGAACCTCTTCGTGTGTTGCTCTTATTCACGCCTTCACAGCTTTCTTGAGTTGGCCTTTTCTGCACGTTATCTTCTTCCTTGCTGTTTTTCATTGTTCCTGGGCTTCAACTTTTTTAACATCTTCATCATCATCATCAACATCATCTTCCTTTACGGATTAGGCAAATTGTCTGTTCCAGCCTCTTTCCATCTCGTTCTTGGCCTTCCAATGTTTCTCTTTCCTCTCGGCTTGTAATTCAGGGCTTGCACTGGAAGTCTGTCTTACGGCATATTTCCAATATATGTCACCCATTGCTGTCTGTACTTCGTAATCTTTTCATGTATTGTTTCTTTCTCCTCTAGTTTTTCTCTTATTTTTTTAAAAATACAACATGAAATACACGTTTTTCGTTGTCTCTCTGCAACAGATAGCCCTAGGGGGCTAATTTTTCGAGAATCCACGGCATTTTGTATTCTCTTTTGTATTCGCATCGCGTTTATTGATTTGTTTTGGGGGCACTTTCCATCCCCTTATTACCGGTAGCGGTAGCTCAGTGCATCAACTGATGTCACTGCATCGCTTCTGTCCGGGAGGTCCCAGGTCCAGGATTTTTGACACTAGCTTTTCAGCGCTAGATCGAATTCAGTCGCTGTCTGGAGGAGTATTCTAGCGGCCGGCTACTCTGATCGGTAGTTTACCGTGGTTTCTCCGATCAACACCAGGCGAATGCCGGAGCAGTACCCTACCAAACGGGCCACGGACAGCGCGCGATCTGTCCTTCCTCTTACTTGTCCTATCCTCTCCTCTTACACACACACTTACACTAACATGCACTACATATATACTACCACATATTCCGGGAGACCGGTCGGGAGCTTAGAGCTTGTCCCGACTGGGGCGGTGCCCCGCTGGTTCGAGAGTCCTGGTTAGGGAGAAACCCCACTAGTCGACGGTAAGTCGGCGTCGGATCTCGCCAACTAGCGGAGCAAGATCACCGCCATCACCCGGGAAAAACATGTACTACACTAACGGGACTAATGACCGAAGCAGTTGACGCGCCCGGAAACACGAAAAAATCAATCAATCCGGTTTTTTCCCTTTGAGCTGATGATAGCTCTCACGTGAGCTTACAAACCGTTGCTAGGTACTCCACGACATCCGTAGACGCGCTCCCTCCGTTCCGGGGCGTTATTCATTCCCGCCCGCCCGCGCCCCTTCGGGGCGTCGCCAGCGCTGCCTGGGGACCGTCCGGGCATCTCGCACCCTCGCCTCGCCTCGTGCCGCCCGGAAGAGTAATGGAATTGTTTCCCGCCAGCAATTGCGGGCAATATTTCGCGGCGCCGGGGCGGAGTGTCCTTCCGCGCGGAAAAATAGCGCCGGCCCCGGCGAGGCGGCGCCGCGTCGCGTCGCCGGAATTTATTGAAAACATGCGTCATAATTCCGCGATCGCCCGACCGAGCTGCGGGAGCGCTTCCAGGCGACCGACCGACCCATAGACCGAACGACCCAACGATTGGAGCTGTGCAACCCCGCGTTTTAATTGCGACCGATAAAAATATCCGTCCGCACCGGAGACCCAACGCGCTCAGTCGTTCGGGTGAACGGGAGAGGATCGAGATCCCAACCCACCGCGTTGTATTGGGTTTGTTGCTGTCGATACCACAGAAATGGTTTCTCCGATGACCTAGTGTTGTGTAGGATTTAATTGCGCGTGAAATTGATGGAATTTGTTCAATATTTTCTTTCAGCAGTATTTTACTTCAAAAAGAGTATATTGGGGTGGTAATATGCCAAGAATGAATGAATGGAATGTTGGTTTTAGTGTTTCGGTTTCAAAAGATCTGATTTTAGAAAATAATACAATTCTATAATATCACATCCTTTTTTCAGCAATCACAAGAAAAAAATTTGTTGTCATTACAATCAAACTTCTGCTTTCTTAAAAGCACTTATTCCTTCAAGCCAGTTGTTAGTTCAGATACTACCTGAGGGAGAATTCTTGTGGCCGGTTGTTCTGATCGGTAGTTTTCCGTAGTTTCTCCGTTCAACACCAGGTGAATGCCGGAGCAGTACGCTATCAATCAACCCCTACCTCAACGGCCAAGGACCGCGTGAGATCTTTCTCCTTCCTAACCTGTTATATCACCCTTACTTACACACACACACACACAGACTTACTTCAAGATCTCGGCTTATGTATCACAACCCAATGACGCTACCATATTTCAGATCATGAGAGTAATTTATTCTCGAAGGGAATCAAATTCAAAACAAATAAATAAATAGTGATATTTGTGTTGGATTCCTTTTTATCTCAGATATTCTAGTTGTTCTAGTTGTAAAATAAATATATTGTTAGTGATTTTGTTATTATTATTGTTGTTATTATTTTAATAATACAATAATAATTATCTTTCGTATTTGTGGATATTTTATTCATACTGGTATACGGAAGTATTACTAAAAGAGATGGCGTTTCGCCTTTAATGACGAGGGTGCCGAATGAGCAATGCTATGATTACAGTCCTGGGAATAAAGCGCATTTGCAGACAAGCGGGGTGGTTAATTCGCTAATGATTGAGAAGTGAGCGAACGTTTTAGGAAACATACGGCAGAGTTAGGAAGCTATTAAAACTCTAAGCAAATTAAATTCGAGCACCTCCCTATTTTATGACGCCACTCACTTTTATCACTCTCATAAAGGGATGGAACGTGCAAGTGTTTTTTATTACTGGAGCTTAATTCATTGTATGGAAAGCGGAAGAGGCAAGCCGGAATCGTGGATAATTGTCGCATGTAGTCTTGAGCCTCGTTTTGGTTTATGAACGCAAAACCAATAACGGAAGTTCATTTTTCAGCACTAATGAGACGTCTAGAAGGAATATTTTGAGAGGAAACGAATATCGTACGTTCTAAAAGAGGCGTTTGGATAAACCCAATCTGACATTTATATATGATGAAACCTTTCCAGCCACGCAATGTACACGAATGAGTATTCCATTGATTGATATCATATGTTTCTAGGCACGCTAACTACTGGGTCATTAGTCCCGTAAATATAGTATATGTATTGTAGGTGTGGTGATTCCTTTCCCCCCTGGATGGTGATTTCCGGCATCCATCGATATGTCGGCATATGGGAGATTTCTCTCTCCAGGCCTCTCTTACAGCAGGGTAACTCCCCAGCCGGGACAAAATCGAAGATCCGTCTGGTCTTCCGACGTGTGGTAGTTTAGTGCCTGTTAATGTAAATGTGTGTAAGTGGAGTTAATAGACAAGGAATAGGAAAAAATGATCGCGCGCTGTTCGTGGCCCATTTGTTAAGGCACTCCTCCGGTATTCGCCTGATCTTGATCGGAGAAACCACGGGAAACTACCTATTAGAGCAGCCGGCCCAATGAGTACTCAAAATTACTCTTGGTGTATATGGAGGTGGTATTTAGTGTGGATGGACGATGTAATCGCGATTAGAACAAAAATCTATTATTTTATACAACTATCAATATAAACGTTGAAATCAATTATTTTATCATCAGTTAGTCTATACTTCCATTAATATTTCCGAGTACAACATGATTAATTTCATTGAAATTCTAATTTTCAAAACAATAAGAAAATATGCAAATAGTCTTCTACACAAACTTTCTGAAACGGAACTGATCGTCTGTTCGTCTCTGTCCGTCTTAAGAAAAAAGAAGGTAAATATAAGCGATTGATGTCATGTTAGAATAATAAAATAGGAAGTCACTTTTCTGATATTTTAGTTGTCGAATATTTCGAATGAGACAAGAAAGAGACATATTTATGAGTTCACCTAGAAATGATCTCATCCGAGTAGGCTAAAATATGGTAGTTACTGATGTTAATTTTTCTCAATAATTCACGTTAATTTTCATTTCATTCTTGAATATAGTGGTGTCTCATTAGTATGTGCAATATCTTTGTAAATAACCAAGTTGATCTAAATTATTTATAGTCACAAATTTGATTTTACTTGCTTTTGACAAACTGAAATATAATGAATTTAGCGCGCCATTAATTATTTAAAAAGTGCAACGATTAGCTCGTCATCGATTACTTTTTAATAATCGCCCATTTCTGGGCATAACCGACCATGTGTTTCAATCACACCGTAGGACATCGTTTGAACGTATGCCAGCATCGAATAGAAATACCTACTGATAATACTGTGGAATTCACAGTTATACGAAACTTTGGAGAAGCTTTTACTTATGCATTCACCCAACCAAATCTCATAAAATTAATATTTTGCGACTCACTTTGCACTCTATTACAACGGTTGGTGAACACAAAAACGTAACAGGCTGTGATGTAGCAAGAGGCAACGAAAGTGAATGCAACGATTGCTGAGTTCAAGTACGTTAGAGGGGGGCTGCAAAGGGCTGTTAATCGAGGACCAACGAGCGAGTTGAACGCAAGCGGACCGCAAGAATCGACGCGCTGCGGCAACGGAAGCAGCGTGGAACAATTAAGAAAATTAGGGGGTCCTGGCAAGTAGGTAGCGGCCGCAATGTCTAATAAAGTTGATCACGCGGTGGAGAACGTTTTGGTGAGACAAGCTGAAAATGCTTTTAACTCTTGAAGTACTTCTGTACCAGCTTTGAACAGTTATCGTACTGGTTCCAACATTCAAAAAACACGCATTTTGTTCCATATTTTTGGGTAATGAAGTTTTTCGGTAACGGGTATTCACAACAAAAGTTTTTCTGTTTAAAATTCACAGATTTTTGACGTAGCATTACAAAACATTCTCTCCATTATTAGAGTACGTACTAGGTAAAAAAGTAAACTAGTGGTGCTACAATAGCACACCCTTTCTCACTTTATTGGAAACAGCAACGTAATATTAAAATTGTCTTTTCTTCGCTACTAACATCTCAGCTTATACTTGAAAACGTCCAATTCAACCAAGAAGCGAGCAACGCACTGTTGCCAGCACAGAGTCGTTAAAACTATGTGCATTCACTTGGCCAATAATATCAATTCTTGGCCAAAATGCTAATTTCCATCTGTATTCAGATTTTAACTTGTTTATCGGTTAGTCATAGAACATCACACACAGTTGATAAATAACCCTAATACTAATAAACTAGTTAAATTACTGCGTCAAACGAGGCGCTGGAAAATAAAACTTTAAGGTAGTATGATCGATCTAATCACGGTGAAGTATCTCCCAAAAAAATTAAAATGAAAGTAAAGTCTCTTTTCTTCAAGACAGTAAGAAACAATTTGGCCCTTAATTCAGGCTCTTGTGGAAAATTTTATCAGGGATAGTTTTCTTTGTTACTGAAGAAGTTATACGCTTATGTACCTTGTTACTTCAATATTCAGTACATTATTTTAGATATCAGATTATATTAAATGGTATTTAACATACCTCACCGGGCATTCTGAGAAGTAACATATAAAAAACTGCTACGAAATTCATCGCAAACGGAAGTATTGGGTCTTGGTCTTACACCACCATTAGTTCGACTAAATAAAACAGCTGTATTTTATCACCGCCATGTTCAACAACTATCAGGTTATGAAATATTGATGAGACATTGTTGCGGAAATTTCAATTAAGCTTCATTTTGAACTTGGTAATTTGCGTTTTAGTCGGTTACCATGGGAATTTTGTTTACCAAGACCCCCCATAACCTCCTTTCGAATCTCATTTAGCCTCATGAAATACTTTTGTTCATGATGCCTGAGCTGCATTTTTATAGCCACTCATATTGTATATTTAATATTCGATTTGTTCATCTGCTGCCAATGTCCTGACTGGCCAAAGGCATATAATTATTCAATGAAAAAATCTTTGAGGATTGGTTAAACAGATATACATCAATAAAATGAGAATACATATTAGTAAAAAGTAAAAGTACGAGAAAGTAAAAAATATAATTAATATTTGCATTTTAAATAGTAAATTCTAATAAAAGTTAAATTAATTATTTTTCATACCATTCATTTCATTTTTCTCGTGACCCGTAGTTGATGTGAAATCTGTATATATTCATTAACTTCAAGCAGAAATTGCGCAAAAACTGCTCGTTTTTTATAGAATTGTACATGACATTTTTTATAGAGCTAATTTTGTACAACAGACTTTGTCTGAGGCAAAAATCTCTATCTTCAATTTTGTAATTTTAAAATTTATTTTGACATTTTCGAAAAATCAGGGATTGTAACGAAAATGAGACGTGAATCATTCTCTTAAACGTTCTTTGCACGATTCAACAACATTTAATCATAAAATTTGGAACCGTTTTTTTGAACATTTTGAAAATATCCAAAGAGCTTCATGTAAAGAACCCCTAAAAATTAAAATATCGGTTTCAAATTCCAGAGACCGTGACATCAGTCAGATCGATTTAGGAGAATCAATTTTGGAGAATATCAGCTGAACGGTTTATGTACTAGCGTTGTGCGCAAACGGACAGACGGTCGTTTTACCGTCAATCGATTTTGCGATATGAAGGACGCACACAACATGGATTCTGGCCACGTGCTAAATGCTTTTTTCCTACATTTAGCAACTGGATTTATCCTCCTTTTTCATTCCAGGGTCCGGCTATAAGGGTTTTTGTGTCGAAAATTTGCTGTTTTCTTGCTCACGATTACAATACTTACTCTTCTTACGTTACTAAGTACGCGAAAGTAAAATGACTTAACCTGTTTACAAATTTATTTTCTTTTCCAGGTAAGGACATCTATACATTTTTGAGGGCAGAAGCGACGACGCTAAACATGGTGAGACTTTCTACTTGTTGATAAACTGTTGATATACTGTGCAGGAGTGTGAAAAACTTTAGTATAGTATAGTTATATATTATAACTATATATATATATATATATATATATATATATATATATATATATATTCATATATTTCTTTAGTATAAAAAGAACAGTAAACATTCCTGTTTGTTTTTTCTAGTAAAGCAAAGGTAACACCAATGTGTATAATAATGAACAGAAATCGATTATTTGATAGGGTCACCATTAGAATTCACCGTAATTTCTTCCATTACCGAATCCGTAATTATCGTTATTCTTGTAGGTCAATATCCAGACTATTATGCGTAATTTTGAAATATTTAAATGCATCATTGTGATACTATCTAAAACGCTCTGCTATTATGTCAAGATGGAGTCAGTAATTACATTCCAAATTCATGTATCTCACTTAACAAGGTGCTAGACTTATAAAACACACAAATAGCGCTGTGCTCATGATTATCGAAAAGCATAAGAGCAACTTAAACACGGACTAATTACAGCCCGAGGGCTGACTTGGCAACTCCTCGTCCGGGAAATTGAGTCCGCAAGAAAGTAGGGGGTGGGACCCCTTGGGTCAATTAGGCGAGAATTCCTTGCGGATGAGGAAGGGGGCAACCGGTGGAAGGAATGGGCGAGGGGCGAGGGGGAAAGTGGGGTGGGGGAGGGCGGCGTGGGAAGCTGACGTATACGAGAGGGATCCCTGCGGAAAAGGGCAACTCCGCTTTCAAGCAGACCCAAAAATGTGCTGCTTCAACATTTCAGATGCCAGATCCTATCTTTTAACATCTGCACCATTTATCTGAATGCTTTTTCGTAATTATGATAGAGAATATATTTCTATTCTTTTATGATCAATGTTGGCAAACTCATTGTGCTTCACTAATATACGCGTCGATTGAAAATAATGTAATAAATTATATTAAAACAGTTCCTACAAAGCCATATTAAACCATTAAAATTATCTATACGTTTTCAAAATGTTCTTTTTATAACTGTTAGGTAATTTTTAAAATAACTAATCTTCCCCGACCAGGCACTAAATACCAGTAGGAAGAGATATCTTCTGTTGGTTCTTAAAAAAATAATAATTAAAAAAAATTAAGTTTGTACGCAAATATTTCAAATTAGGTTATATTTGTGACCGTCTGTCAAATGTTCTGGATTACAATATCTGTTAATTATAATCAATTCGAAATATTTTTTTATTAATTGGCACAATATCACTCATCGTCCATTTCTGTATATATTTATTTACAAAATGAAAAGGATAACACAGGCACACAAAAACAAAAAAAAGTTGTGACATCAGAAGTTGTCACACCCAAAAACATAACACATTTTCTCTATGTATTTTGGCGCAGTGAATCCTAATTTTTTAGCCAGAATTTCGCCACCACCCTCCATTTCTTTTTTAGTCGCGAAAAACCACAGTGAAATTGTATTTTTTTGTGTTCGGGGGTTTTCGTCAGACCAAAGACTTGATACGTTTCTCTTGGAATGTCGACACGCTGAATCTGAATCTAAATTTGCGCCACCACCTTCCATTAAAAAAAATTCGTGAAATTATATTTTTTCTTTCAGGGCTTGTTGTCAGACCAAATTGGTTCCTCTATTATCTCGCCACAACCCTCCATTTTTTTATTACGAAAACCTACATTGAAACCGTATTTTTGTTTTCCAGGGTTGTTGTCAAACCAGAAGACTTTAAACATGTTTCTCTATGTAACTCGACGTTCTAAATCCTAAACTGGAAGTCAGAATTGCACGACCACCCTCCAGTTTTTTAATCACAAAAGACCGTTAAATTTACAATCTTCAAATTAGCGGTGTTTTTTCGCGATTTAAAAGAACTGGAGGGTGGTGGCCGAATTCTGACTTCAGATTCAGATTTAGCGCGTTGACGTACGTAGGGAAACATGTCAAGTTTTGCGATCTGTCACCGGAAGCGGTAGGTCAGTGAATCAACTGGTGTCACTGCAGCGCCTCTGACCGGGAGGTCCTAGGTTCGAGTCCCGACTGTGGCAGGATTTTCGACACTTTTCAGCTAGGTCGCATTCAGTCGCTGTCTGGAGGAGAATTCTAGCGGCCGGCTGCTTTGATCGGTAGTTTTACGTGGTTTCTCCGATCAACACCAGGCGAATGCCCGAGCAGTTCCCTAACAAACGGGCCACGGACCGCGCGCGATCCGTCCTTCCTCTTCCTTCTCCTATCCTCTCCTCTTACACACTTACACACACACACACACACACACACACACACTAACATGCACTACACTAACGGGACTAATGACCGAAGCAGTTGACGCGCCCAGAAACACGAAAAAATCAACAAAACTTCCTTCAATCAATGAATCTGTCAACAAGCCCCGAAAGCAATGAATTCAATTTCAGGCTAGTTTTGCGCGACTAAAGAAATAGTGGGTGGTGGCGCAATTCTGGGTTCTGATTCGAATTCAGCGCGTCGATTTACATCAAGTCTTCGGGTCTGACCACAACCCCGGAAAACAAAGATACGATTTCAAAGGGGGTTTTCGTAATTAGAAAAAACAACTGGAGGGTTGTGGCGCAATTCTGGCTTGATTCGACTTGAGCGCGTCGACATACATGAGAGGAACATGTGTCAAGTCTTTGGGTCTGATAACAGAACTTCATACAAGTTCTATTATTATTATTATTATTATTATTATTATTATTATTATTATTATTATTATTATAAAAAATGTAAAACGATCATAATTCAAAATTACTGTTTTTCGAGTTCCCTCAGTGTGACAGACTAAGAACAGCTGTGTATAATCTCACTGCGTAGCACACACGCACTGGCTCAGTTCCGAAATCCGTTTCATTCGTAGCTGCCTTTCACGTATGTGGGGCAGCGTTATTGCGGTGTAATGACATTTTGCCCTGCACTAGGGTGGGTTTCAATGCAACGAATGGAAAACGCTATATGATTAATTTTTCTTGTTATGAAATTAAATAATTAGAAAAATTTCTGTTGCTTAAATATTTTAAAGGGACCTGTTTCTTAATAGAAAGTCACTTACCCCGTGCGTCATACACAATTTTTAAAAATATTTTCTGAAATTCATTTTATTTTTATTTAAATATTAATTATAAATTAAGGTCATCAGCAGCAGACGCGGTCACACGAAAGTGTTTCGTTTTCTTTGCTGTATTCACAGATTTATCTGAACACTTGAGCATCGACTTACTTTTAGCGCTAATGCTAAAAATGTAACTTTAACACACTGTGCATGCCTTAAAAGAATAGATTTTACGAAGGACTGTCTAAAAGACTTTATTTTTCAACTGTTCTTATCATGAAAATTATCGGCCTGAAATTGACTTGACCCTGCTAAGAAAATTCAGAGCTTCATTTTTAGACTTCGTAATTGTGAATCCTGATTGTTTAATTTAAAATATTATATTTTAAGTGGTCTTCTTTCGTTATCTTGTTTCGTGAACAAGGGTTAATACCTTCTAGAGATTCTGCCTTTTAATGTATGTCCCTGTGGGTGTCACTAGGGTTCTTTTAGTCTACCACGAAAAAGCTGCCCTCTCCATGGAAGTAAAAGTAAGCGGTAGTGGCACTTGGTGCTATCACCTCCTCTGAGTGCCAAGATCAATTAGTTGTGGAACTTTATCAGAGACCCTTCGAGGTCTTGGTTGCTCACTCTTGTTTGAGCACCTTGGAGGTCTGGTGCTATTCATTCCTTCACTTCACTGCCAGTCCATTCAAGACCTCAAGTACATCCGTCCCTCGAGCATCTTTAGAGACATTTTCTAGAGACATTTTGTAGAGACGATCAAGATTAATGACTAGGGAGCGGATTTCTATGATTTTGCACATCTTTTTCCGTTGCTTCAGGGCACAGCCAAGTGATATTTCTTGACATTTGGTTACAATTGGATGCTATATAGATTAATATGTTAGTGCATATCTGGCCATTTTTCCCTGTTGGTGCATATACCTGTAATTATGGAAGCATATTTTGCATATTTCGTTAAAATAGATTCTTATCTGTAAAATATTTCATGTTTACACAGTACCTATTTATTTCTGAGCGTTCATTGATAAGACAGATTTTGACACAGTTCGATTATTTTCTTTTCTAGAGACAATAATGATGATAATAATAATAATAATAATAATAATAATAAACTGAAACAAGATACAAAATATATTTCACTAAGATGCACATTTACTTCAATTATTTCTTCCTTCAGTTATTTCTAGGTTGAATTCTGTTTGCACAAAAATATATATTTTCATTCCAAGCATGCTTTTCTTGAAATTTATCAAGAAAGGTTTATTCAGGACATGAAATATTTGTAATTTTAACTGCATATTAAAGTACATATTTCAGAATTGCTTGGTCATAAATGTATATTTTGAAAAACATATTTCAAGAATTTTTGGGGTATAAAAATCCTTTCCCTACTGATGACATGTCATTTCATGTAAGTGGGTAGAAACATGCTGTAAGTCGACAAACTAGATTTCTGTTGATACAACGATCGCAGTAAGATTCCGTATCGTCCAATTTTGTTTTACGTCCTCTCGGAGGACGAAATTCCTCCCGCCGCAATGCTCCACGGTGCATCGTTTCACTCTCCTCCCACGGAGTAAAGCGCAGGCGACTCAGCGTCTCATTTCATCTTGGGCGGCCGTGCGCCGCGGCATTGTGCCCGCGACAAGCGATAATCCGCCTTTCGGCCGGGCCGCACGTCGGATTAAGCGATCCGGGTGGGACGGGGGGGGTCGGGGCGGAGGGGGAGGACTGATGCAGGGTGGGCGGGCGGAGCGGTGCGGGGGGGGGTGAGACGGGTCGGGGAGAACGGGGCTGGGCAGGGCTGGACGGGGGAGGATGCGGGGCGGAGTGGTGCTGGTTGGGGGAGTGAGGAGGAGGAGGGTGACTGATGCAGGTTGGGGCGGGGCGAGGCGCGTACGGGGCTGGTGCGGGCGGAGCGGGGGAGAACTGGGGCTGGGCAGGGCGGGACGGGGGAGGATGCGGGGCGGAGTGGTGCTGGTTGGGGGAGTGAGGAGGGGGAGGGTGACTGATGCAGGTTGGGGCGGGGCGAGGCGCGTACGGGGCTGGTGCGGGGCGGAGCGGTGCGGGGTGGACGGGTGAGACGGGTCGGGGAGGACTGCGGCTGGGGAGGGCGGGGCGCGGGAGGATGCGGGGTGGAATGCTGTGCTGGTTGGAGGGGTGAGGTGGGACGGGAAGCACTGTTGAAGAACGGGGCGTGGCGGAGCGGTGCGGGGCGGCGTGGTGCGGGGTGGAGGGTGAGACGGGACGGGAAGACTGTTGCTGAGCGCGGCGGCGCGGGGCGGGGCGGGCGTGGCGGGCGGGGCGGGGCGGGGGGGGGGGCGGAGTGGAGCGGGTTTGGAGGGTGAGGCTGTTGCAGGGGGCGGGGCGGCGGCTCCGCGTGCCTACGTCATGGCCGCCCTGTTTGCCCTGCGATAGCGGCTCGCGGCAGAGTGTGTGTGCTCTTGGGCCTAAATTATGACCTCAAGAGCCTCCTTCCCTTCCCCCTCCCCATCCGCTCGCCCTTCCCCCCCCCCTCTGACGCTTAACCGCCGCTGCGACGCCGCCCTGTCTCCGACGGCGCGCTCTTGAGCGCCCGCTGCCAACACGCGTGCGCGCGTGCGTTCAGCGGACGCCGACGCTGTCGCGAGAAGTTCGCTGTCCGGCACCGCATTCCCTAAACAGCCGGTACGATGGCTGAGCGGCAACACCATGCTCTTTGGCAGCGTTGTTGACCGGGAAGTCCTGGAGTTCGCGTTTCGGCGGTAGTGATTGATTTTTTCGTGTTTCCGGGCGAGTCAACGGATTTCGTCATTAGTCCTGTATGTGTAGTGCATGCTTTTTCTCGGGAGATGGCGGTGATCTTCCCCTGATGGATGGTGAGATCCTGCGCCGACCTACCGTCGGATAGCGGGCTTTCCCCCTAACCAGGACTCTCCCACCAGCGGAGCACCGCCCCAGCCGGGACAACCTCTAAGCTCCCGACCGGTCTTTCGGAATGTGTGGTAGTGTAGTGCATGTTAGTGTAAGTCTGTGCGTGTAACGGGAGAGGATAGGACAGGACAAGGAAGAGGAAGGAAAGATCGCGCGCGGTCCGTGGCCCGTTTGTTGGGGTACTGCTCCGGCATTCGCCTGGTGTTGATCGAAGAAACCACGGAAAACGACCGATCTCAGTACAGACCGCTAGAATTCTCCTCCAGACAGCGACTGAATTCGACCTAGCTGACAAGTTAGTGCCGAAAATCCTGCCAACGTCGGGACTCGAACCCGGCGGTTCCTCGCTGGTGAGAGAGTCCTGGTTAGGGGGAGACCCCGCTAGTCGACGGTAGGTCGGCGCCGGATCTCGCCATCCAGCGGGGAATATCACCGCCATCTCCCAAGGGAAAACATGC
The DNA here is from genome assembly GCA_964035755.1 of Teleogryllus oceanicus. Classification (NCBI taxonomy): domain Eukaryota; kingdom Metazoa; phylum Arthropoda; class Insecta; order Orthoptera; family Gryllidae; genus Teleogryllus; species Teleogryllus oceanicus. The sequence continues at coordinate 12,118,302 of CAXIVR010000009.1, forward strand.
CTTACACTTACGGGACTAATGATCTACGCTGTTGACGCGCCCGGAGTCACTAACCAACCAACGAATTGTCGTTTCCTCTTCCCTTGGGCGCACATCACACTTAAGCTTACACGCACTACAGCACCACACACGACGAGAGGCTGGGGCGTGTTGGAGAGCGTCGTGACGAGTTGGTCAACGTCGGATATTCACAATCCCGCGCAGGAGGAACATCGCCACTTCCTGAGGTGTAACATGCACTACACTTACTAATGACCTTAGTACTTAAAGAACCCGAAAACTAAAGCGCCGGTATGAAGTTTAAACATAGTTCAAGTCCAAGAACGTGCGCAAGGAACTTCATAGTAAATTAACAAAAATATTTCTAATAATAACTATTATTATTATTATATTATTATTATATTATTATTATATTATATTATTATTATTATTATATTATATTATTATTATTATTATATTATATTATATTATTATTATTAATATTTGATTCCTGCTCGAGGCAAAAAATAGTTGTAGCCTTTCTTTCAAATCGTCCCAGTTTCTGTAGCTGTGTGACGAAGAAAAGCTGAAGCAGGCGGATCTTGCGAAGAGAATACGTCATGTTCTCCTCATGTCGCTCTTTACCCCGAGTATGGGATTTTTAACTAGGTCCATGCATGGGGGACACCGGTGGCTGGCCGGCGGAATCGTACTACCGACCCAATAATGCCAAATACATTATTGTTGTTGTTGTTTTATTATTATTATTATTATTATTATTATTATTATTATTATTGTCGTTGTTGTTGTTGTAAATTAATATGAAACTATGTATCACAACATCACAGGCTTTCTCGCATTACTTGCAACGGCAACGCAATCGATATTTATATCTAGTATCTATATACTAATGTTGTCTTACAGCGCGATAATCTATGGATTTTCTAAACCAATGGCGATGAAACTTTTGCTAGCTTACTTTAAAGGTCTGGAGTACTATAGGCTATGATTTACAACCATAAACAGTAATATATTTACAAAATAATTACTTTTTTGAATATTTTTCGTCTAGCATTACATCACAGACTCAAGAATGCATCAATGCCAATAGTTTAGCTACACGCCACCAGAGGATGACGACTGAGATTCTACTACTGATTTCATCAATGTCCAGAATTATTTTTTAATTTTTTTTTATTTTCAAAATTTATGTAGTATATGACGCAGTGTAGGGATCACAGAATTTTGAAAATGTGCACAGAATTCACTTCTCCCCATAGCACGTCATACGCAGTTTCAACTGTTTTTTGACGTAAAATATATAAATAAATAAATATTACGAAATTCATTGGGGTTGGAATGGGGTTATTTAATGTTCCTGTGTACTCTAATGAATTGATTTATCTCAAGAATTTTTATACTATATGCTACTAGCACATAGGACTTTAAACTTTATTTTTGTCGACTTCAAGACTATTTACACTGCTTTTAAAATTGGCAAAATGGAAAATTGTTTATATGCTTTGGGTCCATTCAGTTGAAGTTTTTTCTTCAATGTGTGTAGGAGATTAGTGCATTGGTATGGAATTAAGCAATGGTCATATTCATATTAACACTAATCTTTGCTGTTGAGATGCATATCAAATGTAACTTTGCCATCTGTGTATATTTTTTGTGTTCAATGAGTACTATAGTTATTCAAAATAACCTTCTCCTTCTTTTCTTAATAAAAGTGCCAATAATTTCTTTTTATAGACAGTCCCTAACCCATTTATTAAAACAAAATGATTATTCCATTACAATGGTATCTTGAAACAAGAAACAGCGTGTCAACGTTTCAGGGGTCAAGTTGTGCCTCCATCATTAGACCTTAAAACATTATGTCAAATTAAGATAAAACAGTATATTCTTGTCAGTACTCTCTCCGTAGTAAGAGCGTTCATTGTCAACATTAGTAACGCTCATTTGTATATCGTATGTAATTTTCTTTTTCTACAACTTTCATGAAATATGTTTTCAAAATCATACCACCTACCAAGGTCATTTTTATCACTATATTTCAACCAATTCTTTGTATAGTATGTATTCATCTCAACATTGACAATATAAGGGATTCACAATCAATTTACAATCACACTTATTTTATCTGAATTTGACATAATGTTTTAAGTCCTGATGATGAAGGCACAACTTGACCTCTGAAACGTTGACACGCTGTTTCTTGTTTCAAGATACCATTGTGAATGTAAAATCATTTATGTTTTAATAAATGGGTTTGTGACTGTCTATAAAAAGGAATTATTGGAACTTTCATTAAGAAAAAACTTATTAACAGACAGCCTATGTTTCATCTTTAGCCTTCTCCTTGTTCTCGCGGAAATAAGCTGATTCCTTAACGAGGGATAATAGCCAAAATCTGTAGGTTTCTTCCTTTATAAATAGTTTTTATTACACAAGAGAGAGTTTCATACGATTTTTTGCCAAAAAACACAAAAACAACGCTCATTCACATGTATTCATAATTCAACTTGTGTATTGCTTAGGGTAGAGATCCCAGAATTTAAGAAAACCTGCACAGAATACACAACTCCCCTTAGTGTACCAAACAGAATTTTAAACGTTTTTTGACATTAAATAAATAGTGAAAACTTTAGAGTTATATAAACTTTAGAGTTAAATGATGAGTCATTTAATAAAAACACAGAATCAGTTCCGTGGATTATTTGACAGGAGCAAGGTCTTCCTCAGCTCATAAGCATATTATTCTACCCCTGCTCTCATTCACTGCAAATATTTGCTACTCTACTACGCAGATTAACTAGCCATCCATCAACTTTGTTTACCGAATTTCATCAAATTTGTTTTAGAAAATGTACTGAAAGCGATCTGCTATGTAAATACGTAACTGCACACTATCGGACCTGATAAAAGTGTTCGGTAAAGTGGGTTTCAGTGAACATTTTACATGTTCCTTGGTTTGAACCTCATACGCGTTGAACCTCGTACGTATGTATGCCTGTAGTATGTTTACAAAGACATTATGTTTTGCGCATCAATAGATGGTCAGTTATTTTCTTGCGTTTATGTAATATAAAACGTTTGTCCGTTAAATATTTATATGTGTATCAATGGCATTTCAATTAATATTACATTCTACACTCCTTGACACGGTCGTTTTGAATATTTATACTTCTTTTTTAATTTAATTTTTTTTTTGGAATAGCTAATAAACCTGCTTCAACTATAAGGAAATTGAATTATCCATCGTATCCTAGGTTATCCCAAATTGGACTTCCACAGGTTTTAAATAAAATAATTTAATATAGAATATCTTGATTGCGTTCTCATAATATAAACGTACACATGTCTGTGGTTGTAGAGTGCTATTACTGTGGTGTACAAACGTATACATTTTAAACAAATATTTTTGCTCTTCCAGCGAGGAATAACTAGGAAAAAATTTACTACTTTGAAGTTTAACGGGGATTCATTTCGTTTACGATTTTTGTCGCGAAGATTAGAAAAAAATATCACTATGAACATTATACTTCGATATCGAAAAATTCGAACAAAGCAAAAATTAAATTTGTAATTGGACCATTTTTTAAAAATTGGTCAACAATACGTCCACCGATCACCCATCATACTATTTCAGGTATCTCGCCAATAAACTGTATTAAAGCCGATTTTTTGTTAGAACTTTGAGTTGAGATTCTCACCTCGAGAAGACAGTGCATGCGACAGTAGATCAGCATTCCTACTCGCATCAAAATACGACGATATTTATTTCTTCAAACGCACTTGCATGAATATTGTACATGAAATATGAGACTTTTCTCTCAAAAACAGTTCAATCCGCGATGTTTTTATTGTACAAAGAAAAGCCATCCCATCCACCCGCGATATGATAGGAGCGGGTTTGTTCTTGCCACATTTACAAAAAGTGCAAAAAGGTAAATCATGATAACTAATGGGAAAAACCGGTTTAAAACGAAACCCCTAATATGTGATTTAATGATATATTCGTTTGTGAAAAAATGAAATCCAAGGGTAATGTTTCTTATTTTTTTCATATTATAATAAAGGGATGTAATTAACGAATGACCCACTTTAGTCACTCTTTTGCTATAGAATCATATTTTTGCTATATTAAGTAGCCTACACACAGCTAGGGTGCATATAACGTCTATAGTTTTGCTAAGAGCACGAGGGATCTGTCTGTTTCTTCGTGTGTTTTCACTGCGTACTTGCGCATTCATGAATTGTGTTAGTCTGCGTGGCATGTGCGCACATCTTATCATTGGAAGCTTTGTTATGAAGAGCAGTTTTGGAGACGGTAACGCAAGAGGCTGTAAAAGGAGACGCACTGATAACGCAGGCAGAGAGCACACCAGTGCGCACTTGTGCTTTAGGGGGACCAAGGGCACCTGCGCCTGGAGCAAAGCTGCTGCGGCTGGATGAAACCAGTTTCATATACGGAAGCCTTTCTAATCACATTAGCCGCAGGAAGCAGGATAAATTAGTAAATATTTACCACTAGTGTCATTGGAAATTATTTTAGGCCTTGAAACGAGAAAAAAAACTGTGTAGTTAGTTTTCAAAACGAAAATTTTAAAAGATGTTTTTCACAAATAAGTGCGAATATTAAACACTAAATAACTACTTTGAAAGGTTTGAAAGACAAGGTTTTTTAAATTTGTTTAAATATAAGTTGCCTGGACTCGTATTTCTTAAAGATTGAAATTTGTTTTGAAAGGGATCGTGTAAACACTTCACACGTTGTAAATTATTGTTTTGAAAGTGAATATAGTTTCATACTGAATCTGAACTTCAGATTAGCACATTCATTGTGGATTGAAGTGTTGTAGATCCGTCATGACTTCTAGCTATTGCTCGTTTCTGAGTACCCTGCTGCGAAGTAGGGGTCACCAGACGAGAAATATCATCAGAATTCTTCGCTCCACCTGACCTCGCATATTTCCCTTCATGCTCTCCGATTTATTCCCTTCGCATGTTCTGTATACTATCTCGCATGTTCTCTAGACGTTTCCTCGCATGCTCCTTTTCATGTTCACATGTTCCTTCAAATGTTAATCACAGATACCATCAAAAGTTCCCAAATACCCTAATATTTCCCAAAATGTTATCCTAGCTGTTCTTCTTAATGTTCTCTTAATTGTTTTCTCAAATATTTATCACGAAATTATTTTATAAACGACATGGCGGAGTATAGTGAAGTGCCTACCCATGAAAATGAAATGCGAATTTCTGATCAGCTAATAGTGCCCAGAAGAACGAAACATTCCCAAAGATAAAATACTCGAAAATGTTTCGCAACCAATTGCAATCTTTAGAAACATAATTTTTTAAATTGTTGTTTCAAAAGTGAAAATACTCAACGTTTCTAGCAATCCAAATCATTAAACTACTCTGGCACTCAAGTTTTAGCATTTATGGCTATCATGTTAAGGAGTGACGGAAACAAAGAAACGTCCAAAACGATCTCATTTTGTAGACAACGGTAAAGAAACATAACGTTCCCCTTGGTGGGACACAAAAACTGGTTTAAAGGCTCTAGAACGCATAGTTTCCTAGTTATGTACGATTATGAGGTGTGTTGCGGTGTAATGCGTTTGAAGGTTTGCATCTCCGCTTGATAATCCAAACATACCATAATCTGGGAAGGTTTTTCGTCTTAAATCTCTTTTCTACGCCCATGGGGGCAATTCCCCATCCAGCAGTAATACACTTACGGGATTTTGTGTCCACAATTAATTATGAAAGGGAATAATCTGTCATCCTTCCTTAGCGTATTCTATAATTATATTTATTTTACTATTATTATTATTATATTTATATTATAATTATATAAAGGGATAATCTATCATTGTAATATGATTGATAAAGATTTAAGTCACAATCGAATATTACTTTTCACCAGCCGAGGCGAGTGAGTGCGTCGATGAAAATAATATTATATTGAAATTCAGTTTTATTGATATGTCATCCATACGAATGTAAAGTAAGCCAAGAAAGTAAGACGAACTAAAGGAAGCCAAGTAAAATAAGGGACAGTGGTGATTTGTTAGAGATGAGAGAAGTGACGGACCACAACGAAGCGGTTCCTAACCTTCTTTGTTGTGCGAACCACTTGTGCTGAAAATATTTCGGGGCCTAATAACTAAATATACAAGTTACACGCACGCACGCACGCACCCACGCACCCACACACACACACACACACACACACACACACACACACACACACACACATATATATATATATATATATATATATATATATATAAGTAAAATGTACTGTGAAAAGATTAAAAATATATTGTATGTAAATAAATAACTTTATTTTCCTTTCTTAGATGCCACGATGTAAGAACTCAAAAACCAAGCATAAAAACTCAATGGGTTTTTCGACATTGATTATCTCGCACGAGAGAATTAATGTCTAGAATAAAACATGACACTTTAAGCTCTAAGTCACTTTCTACATTTACTTTGTTTCTGTTTTTTTGAATTTTTGAATTCTGTTTTGTTGAATTTTTGAAAGTAAAGCTGATGATGAAATAGCACAGATATGTGGTCGAAAACCCCATCAAAGGCTCAGTAAAAGTTTAATAATTGCCAGATAATCTTGCCAAACTTTTATTGCCAATGGGACTAATAGATAGATAGATAGAAATTTATTCTACTATTGGGCAGATGATGCCCGGTGGCAGAATGCAAAATTACAATTGCAAATAAAATAATAATATATAAAAAATAAATATAAACAAAAAAATTGACTGTCATTTCCAATATATGCAGATGGCATTTTTAAAAAAATTATAAATGAATAAACTTACATATTACACAAATGTACATACATACAAACATATACGCGTGTATACATAGAGAGACGAAGGAACCCTCACAAACACACCCGTCAGAACTTATTCATATTCAGAAGAAATGAACTCACTTCACTGCACTGCATATAACTTTATCTAAATATTAATTGTTCAATACTTTTTACTGTAGACTACGCATAATCGCACCTTTCACTTCACTACACTATACATTTTCACCCTATTGACTTACTTCCTATATTTTTTTTCTAAAACCTCGCGCTGAGCAAGAAAAGGGCTCAGAAACTGCCGCAGGCAAATCGTTCCAATCTACTATTGTTCTGTTTACAAAGGAGAATTTTCCTACGTCCGTTCTTTGTATTCTTGTTCTAATTTTATATTTGTGATCAAATCTACTTAAATAATCAGGATTATCCAGCCTTCCCCGAATTTCCTGCCATGCGGAGCAACCGACTTAAGATTTATACAGCGCGCAAAGTCGTGCCCTCTTCCTCCGGCGTTCTAATTATTCCCAGTGGGATTAATGACGTTGTTTAAACACGATTTTGGAGTCAGAACGGTTAACGCGTTATCTTCATTTGCTGAAACACTTCTTTACGTAGTTTTCTGAGTGAAAGACCCACAGGTTAGGGACGGTTTGCCGTAGCAAACTGTAGCCAACAATTGGAGGGGAGGCGAGGACGAGAAAAGGTCAGAACCGGTAATAAAAACATGCATTGGCGGAAAAAGTTAAATCGTTTGCCACAGTTATTAACGGCATAGGTAATATGAAATATAGTGAATAAATTGAAGGTGAACTTTTAAAGCTTTGACATTACAATCACTCTTTTATTGAGAGGATAATTGCTTCCTGGATGCATAATAAAAAATTAGTGATGCTACATCAGCAAATTCTTTCTCGTATTATTTGTAACCGTTTCGTACTATTAAAATACTCGTTGAACCCGCAAGAGTGTTACCAACCGGCAAAAATATACGTCGGGGCAGAGACCAAACCCAGGTAGTTTGACTCCTGTCCCTCGGAGCTACATCTCTGAAACCAGAGTAAGGTAGTGGTGTATATGATTCGTGTTTACAGAACGTTTTTCAGAGAAACGTTTTCGTCGAAAATCAGACCTATCCTACTTTTGTAAGCACACTTTCACATATTCGAGCCAGAGATTTAAAGAAAATAATCGGAGTCACTCATGTAAATTACTCCCCAAAAATTAAAATTTCCATTTCAAATTAAAGGGGCCGCAACTAACCTAGATCATTCAAGAAGCGTGATATGTAATGGCGGCGCACCACTTTGATTTGGCGGGCAAACACCCGGCAGTGCTCTATGGAGCGCCGCCAGCGTCAGGGGCGCGAGCGGGACACGCGCCACCGGCACCGCCGGGAATATATTCGGGCCCGCAAGCGCCGCAAAAGGTAGTTAACCAGGGGTCAGCCAGGGGTCAACTAGGATTAAACCAGAGTTAAACCAGAGTTAAACCATGGTTAAACCATGGTTAAACCATGGTTAAACCATGGTTAAACCATGGTTAAACCATGGTTAAACCATGGTTAAACCAGGTTAAACCAGGAGCCAACCAGGAGCCAACCAGGAGCCAACCAGGAGCCAACCAGGAGCCAACCAGGAGCCAACCAGGAGCCAACCAGGAGCCAACCAGGAGCCAACCAGGAGCCAACCAGGAGCCAACCAGGAGTCCGTCCGAGAGTCAACAGTCAGCAGCCCGGCCGTGGAGCGGGAAGGTGGCAGTAAAGCAGGGTGCTTGTGGCGAGACGTGGCTGGAAACAGCTACCGCCACACGCGGGGCCCAGCGCCGAACGGTGGCCCGTAATGGCATAGTGCGCTGACAGTGCTCGCGGGGCAGGGAGAGCGACTTCAGCGGCGACTGTAGTCCCAGACGAGCAGGAGGCTCGCCACCGAGAAGGCCAGGGCCCGTCTGAAGGGTCAGCCAGGCGAGCTGGCCGCTCGCCTCGTGGACTGGGTTACCCGCGGGCCGACACCCGGGAGGTGGGCACATGCACCACCTCCTCCAGGGCGACTACGTCTGGAAGAGTGGAGACAAAAGCCTGTGCCCAAGCATTTGGAGCTAAGAAAATGTCGTAGCCGCAGATTATTGATTTATACATACTTTTGAAGAAAATAAACTTGGTTGGGTTTTTAGGTGATGTTGATTTTACGAACGTAACATGTTGCGCGTAACATAACAAAATGTGGATTCTTATCTGACTATGTATTATAGAAAGTAATTTACTACATATAAAAGCAAGAAAAGGCTACTATTTATGTATCAGGAACCACACAATCCGAGTTTTTCTGCCCAAAATAGTAGTATACGAAAAAGTAATGTTAAAATTACAACACATTCCGAAAACCGACTTGATATTACGCGTCATAAAATTGTGTAAATAGTATCTTTATACATATAATGAACACTACACATTAGCTACAATTGTCTGATATTCGCGAATCTATAGCTATAACGCGGATCTCGATGATGCAGAGTGAGCGATGGGTAAAGCACCGGTGGAAACAAAGCATTCAGCATTGGCGGTGGTAATGGCGACAAGGAAGGTTCCGACGTGGGCAGTGACAGTGGCAGTCGCAGTGGCGAGATACGTACTGCAGTGGTTCTAACGGTGGCGAAAGCGGCAAAAGCAATAGCAGGGCGAGGCAGTAGCAGTGGATGGACCAGTAGCAGTGGCAGTGGCAGCGACATTACGGTGACGAGATACTGTAACCACTACGGGGGCCCAAATTGCAACGAAAAAAGCAATAGCAGTGGCGGAGGCAATAGCAGTGGATGGACCAGTAGCAGTGGCAGTGGCAGCGACATTACGGTGACGAGATACTGTAACCAATACGGGGGCCCAAATTGCAGCGAAAAAAGCAATAGCAGTGGCGAAGGCGTAGCAGTGGATGGACCAGTAGCAGTGGCGTGGCAGCGGCAGCGACATTACGGTGACGAGATCTGTAACCACTGGGGGTCCAAATTGCAACGAAAAAAGCAATATCAGTGGCGGAGGCAGTAGCAGTGGATGGACCAGTAGCAGTGGCAGTGGCAGTGGCAGCGACATTACGGTGACGAGATACTGTAACCACTACGGGGGCTCAAATTGCAACGAAAAAAGCAATAGCAGAGGCGAAGGCAGTAGCAGTGGATGGACCAGTAGCAGTGGCAGTGGCAGCGACATTACGGTGACGAGATACTGTAACCAATACGGGGGCCCAAATTGCAGCGAAAAAGCAATATCAGTGGCGGAGGCAGTAGCAGTGGATGGACCAGTAGCTGTGGCAGTGGCAGCGACATTACGGTGACGAGATACTGTAACCACTACGGGGGCCCAAATTGCAGCGAAAAAAGCAATATCAGTGGCGGAGGCAGTAGCAGTGGATGGACCAGTAGCAGTGGCAGTGGCAGCGACATTGCGGTGACGAGATACTGTAACCAATACGGGGGCATAAATTGCAGCGAAAAAAGCAATAGCAGTGGCGAAGGCAGTAGCAGTGGATGGACCAGTAGCAGTGGCAGTGGCAGCGACATTACGGTGACGAGATACTGTAACCAATACGGGGGCCCAAATTGCAGCGAAAAAAGCAATATCAGTGGCGGAGGCAGTAGCAGTGGATGGACCAGTAGCTGTGGCAGTGGCAGCGACATTACGGTGACGAGATACTGTAACAACTACGGGGGCCCAAATTGCAGCGAAAAAGCAATAGCAGTGGCGAAGGCAGTAGCAGTGGATGGACCAGTAGCAGTGGCAGTGGCAGCGACATTACGGTGACGAGATACTGTAACCAATACGGGGCCCAAAGCAGCGAAAAAGCAATAGCAGTGGCGGAGGCAGTAGCAGTGGATGGACCAGTAGCAGTGGCAGTGGCAGCGACATTACGGTGACGAGATACTGTAACCAATACGGGGGCCCAAATTGCAGCGAAAAAAGCAATAGCAGTGGCGAAGGCAGTAGCAGTGGATGGACCAGTAGCAGTGGCAGTGGCAGCGACATTACGGTGACGAGATACTGTAACCACTACGGGGGTCCAAATTGCAACGAAAAAAGCAATAGCAGTGGCGGAGGCAATAGCAGTGGATGGACCAGTAGCAGTGGCAGTGGCAGCGACATTACGGTGACGAGATACTGTAACCAATACGGGGGCCCAAATTGCAGCGAAAAAGCAATATCAGTGGCGAAGGCAGTAGCAGTGGATGGACCAGTAGCAGTGGCAGTGGCAGCGGCAGCGACATTACGGTGACGAGATACTGTAACCACTGCGGGGGTCCAAATTGCAACGAAAAAAGCAATATCAGTGGCGGAGGCAGTAGCAGTGGATGGACCAGTAGCAGTGGCAGTGGCAGCGACATTACGGTGACGAGATACTGTAACCACTACGGGGGCCCAAATTGCACGAAAAAGCAATAGCAGAGGCGGAGGCAGTAGCAGTGGATGGACCAGTAGCAGTGGCAGTGGCAGCGACATTACGGTGACGAGATACTGTAACCACTACGGGGGCCCAAATTGCAACGAAAAAGCAATAGCAGTGGCGGAGGCAGTAGCAGTGGATGACCAGTAGCAGTGGCAGTGGCAGCGACATTACGGTGACGAGATACTGTCCATCGGGGGCCCAAATTGCAGCGAAAAAAGCAATAGCAGTGGCGAAGGCAGTAGCAGTGGATGGACCAGTAGCAGTGGCAGTGGCAGCGACATTACGGTGACGAGATACTGTAACCACTACTGGGCCCAAATTGCAACGAAAAAAGCAATAGCAGTGGCGAAGGTAGTAGCAGTGGATGGACCAGTAGCAGTGGCAGTGGCAGCGACATTACGGTGACGAGATACTGTAACCACTACTGGGCCCAAATTGCAACGAAAAAAGCAATAGCAGTGGCGGAGGCAGTAGCAGTGGTTGGACCAGTAGCAGTGGCAGTGGCAGCGACATTACGGTGACGAGATACTGTAACCACTACTGGGCCCAAATTGCAACGAAAAAAGCAATAGCAGTGGCGAAGGCAGTAGCAGTGGATGGACCAGTAGCAGTGGCAGTGGCAGCGACATTACGGTGACGAGATACTGTAACCACTACGGGGGTCCAAATTGCAACGAAAAAAGCAATAGCAGTGGCGGAGGCAATAGCAGTGGATGGACCAGTAGCAGTGGCAGTGGCAGCGACATTACGGTGACGAGATACTGTAACCACTACGGGGCCCAAATTGCAACGAAAAAAGCAATAGCAGTAGGGCAGCGACATTACGGTGACGAGATACTGTAACCAATACGGGGGCCCAAATTGCAACGAAAAAAGCAATAGCAGTGGCGAAGGCAGTAGCAGTGGATGGACCAGTAGCAGTGGCAGTGGCAGCGACATTACGGTGACGAGATACTGTAACCACTACGGGGGCCCAAATTGCAACGAAAAAAGCAATAGCAGTGGCGGAGGCAATAGCAGTGGATGGACCAGTAGCAGTGGCAGTGGCAGCGACATTACGGTGACGAGATACTGTAACCACTACTGGGCCCAAATTGCAACGAAAAGGCAATAGCAGTGGCGAAGGCAGTAGCAGGGATGGACCAGTAGCAGTGGCAGTGGCAGCGACATTACGGTGACGAGATACTGTAACCACTACTGGGCCCAAATTGCAACGAAAAGGCAATAGCAGTGGCGAAGGCAGTAGCAGTGGATGGACCAGTAGCAGTGGCAGTGGCAGCGACATTACGGTGACGAGATACTGTAACCACTACTGGGCCCAAATTGCAACGAAAAAGGCAATAGCAGTGGCGAAGGCAGTAGCAGTGGATGGACCAGTAGCAGTGGCAGTGGCAGCGACATTACGGTGACGAGATACTGTAACCACTACTGGGCCCAAATTGCAACGAAAAAGGCAATAGCAGTGGCGAAGGCAGTAGCAGTGGATGGACCAGTAGCAGTGGCAGCGGCAGCGGCGGCGGCGGCGGGAGTAACGGCGGCGTCTTGAGGCACCGTGAAATACGCGCATTGTCATGTTGAAACGGAGCGAGCAAGGGCGCCATTAACGTTTTACGGGGACACTCAAAAGGCCGTAAAGATCGAGGGGTTCTCGGCTGACTCGATTAGAAGCTGCGCACGCGGCGGCGGTGGCGGTTGCTTTCGAGGAAACCAAGGCCCATTCGACGGCCTCTGCCTGTGACGATTTTGGCCAGCGCTGACAACCCGGAAGTTCAAAAAATTGGTTTGTTTGAAATGAACTGGAAAGGTTTTCAGCTATTTCTACAGTTCAATGGGCGGTGAAAATAATTTATTTTTTCATCCCTTTTTAAATTAACTTTCTTTCCTCGTTTTCTTCCTGTCCAGCCACACAGAGCTGAAAATGTCATAAGAACATAAATGAATGAATCAATTAATGCGTAATAAAAGAGATATCTACAAACGAAAGAATTCAGGTTCATTTGCAGAATAATTGGGGTTTTTACAGTAATAAAATGTGAAAACTTTAGCACTGCTTCAGAGTTTTAACTGCCTTTGAAACATAAAACTAACTTTTCTGAATTTTTAATTAGTATGAGTACATCACACTAATATTACAGTAAAATACTCTAATATTCACTTATATAAGCAACAGTATATGTTTATGCTAGAATATTATGTAGCTTATTTGATTCTCAGGGTTTTTATATAGTTATTTGTTTTTTGTAAAGAATATAAAAATTTGTGTAATTATTTATTGTAGGTGATTAAACACGTATCGTTGTATGTGTGTTGTATTGAAATAACCATGAATGAATATATGATAACAAAGTATAACAATAGAGCATAAAATAGGTTAGAAAACTGAAATGAGGCAAAAATAAATTACAAAATAAAAACCGACATAAAACCTCCAAGAAAAACTGTTAGTACATGGAAATCCTCGAAACGGCTGCGTAAATACGAAACGTGCCACAGGCAAGACAGCCTACCTGCGCCGTATGTTTCTGAATAGCACTTTATTCCCCCTCAACGCACGTCGTCGTAGTCGCCCCAACCCCCTCAAAAGCGCGGTTGCAGCGGGCAGCAGATGCGGGGCACCGCACCCACATGCGTCCCCTCCTCGTCAACTCCCCTCCCGGCGGTATTCGCCACCCCCCGCTCCCGCCGCCCCCTTCACCCCCACCACCCTGCCGCCCCCGCCGTCGCGCCCGCCGCCCCCGCCCCCGCCCTCGCCGTCCCCGGCGCCCCCGTCGCCCTTCCCCGCCGCCCGCCCCCGCCGCCGCCCCCACCGCCGCCCCAGCGCCCCGCCCTCCCGCCCCCGCCCCGCCGCCCCTGCCGCCGCCGCCCCTCCGGCCGGGGCCTCGTGTTTCGCCCCGCCCCTCCGTCACAGACCCTCGAGCCTTCATCCTTCCCCTCGCCGTGAAAACCTCCCCGCGCGCCCGCATTTTCATTTTTATATCCCGCTAAGTCCTCCTCCTGCCCGCATATCTTGTCTTCCTGCGTCGTCGTCGCCGCCGGGAAAGGGGAGGGGAGAATGCGGCGGTTCAACACGGAAACAAATCACTTGGCCGGCACCCGTTTAGTCCGCGCCATCCGTGTGCAACCATCCTCTGGAAATTTCTTCTTCCTTCCGCTAATCTCGTGGTTATGACGGCGCTGTGAGTGCAGGCGAGAGGCAATACTCGAAAACGCGGAAGGCAAAGCGGATAAGACGCAATCTGTACGGATAGTAACACTGAGATATAAATCATGTTGAAAGACCTTTCAGAAGTAGTCGAGGCAAAAGTTGTGAGGGGCTGTAAAATCGCACTGTTTCCACGGTGTGAAGTTTCGACCTGTTTCCCAGGTTTCGGAGTTTGAACTGTTAACTGATGTTTGGAGATTTGTCTTTCTATTGTCCGAATTGCAAGCAATCAGAAAAATTATCAGAAAATCTCCTCTACTTTCAGTTTTTATTATTGATTTTCTTTCCTACAATTAGAATAGAATGTTTAAAATTGTTGAAAACCATTTGTATTCGATGAGTTGCCCAAAAGAATGGATTTTTTGGGATTCATTCGAAATTAGTCGAATTCGAATTCAGTCGAATTCATGCATTAACAGAATTACATTTTATATATTTTTGTTTCAGAAAATTTGTAATTGGACATTTTAAGCATACATAACACTTTTTGGAGTGAACATAAACTTTTAGCGACTTTTTATGTGGCGTGTTACATTTTCAAATCGAACATAAATGTAACTTTCGACACATCCATAGAAGGAACCATGATATTTATCCCCACTTGGTATGACGCAACAAACACAGCTTTCCACAATTATATCACTCTTATTGTTTTGAAATTCATATTTTTGAGATACCGACAGGGCGTATTTTAGGGTGCGCGTTTTCACGAATCAGAAATGGAATATTCATGAATCCTATCCAAAATATTGACGTATTTTTAAAGAGTTCACGAATTTCTAGGTAGTTCCTTTTAAAATTTGTTTTTGTCATATACGAGTGTATTCTAAAACATACATCGCATAAAAATATAATTATTAAATTTTTGGTTAAACTTTGACAAAATAACAGACTGTAAAAAATTCACCCTACAACTGATATAAAAGAATGCGTAAGGCTTCATGTAAACAATCCGACGGTCGACGTATTTGATAACATGTGAGTGATGTGGGCTTTCCCCCCTGCTTCTCTCTCGTTTGTTCTCCCCCCCCACACGCTCGCAATATTTCTCCGCTCTTGATATTTCTCCCATACCCACCAGTAAAACACTGCCGTGTCTTATCCTAAACATCTGCGTCAATTTGAGAATATGTAACGGTTACAAATAATGCGAGGGATACGAGCTGTGATAGCACTATTAGTTAAATTTTACAATCGCCAACATCTCTGAAACATACATTTCAGAATTCTCGAGATTAAGATTTCTTTAGTGCGAGATCTTAATCAAAACATTGCTAAGGTAACACGATGTACGAATTCACATCGCAAAAGATATAAGGAAATGTAAACAACCCGACCAACGGTTGACGAATCCGATACGTAGTATGTGAGCACTACGATTCTTTCTCACCCCTGCTTCTCTCTGTCGTGCGTTCACTCTCTCCCCCCATGCTCGCAATATTTCTCCTGCGAGTGAAACGCCGACGTCTATCCTAAACATCAGCGACGAGCTGCGACAGCGGCGGGACGTGTTTCGAATCCTTTTACGAGCGCGGAGCGGCGCGGGTGGCAACGTCTTGCCCGTCCGCCCGCCCGCCCTCCCCCCCCCGCCGGCCGGCCGGCCGGCCGCCCGCCTGCCTGCCGCCCACCCATCCCCCCGCCCCCCGCCCGCCCATCCGCCCGCCGCCCGCCTCCGCCGCCCACGCCCGCCCCCGCCCATCCCCTGCCGCCCCCCGCCCGCCCGCCCCCGCCCTCCCCGCCCCCCCCCCCCGCCCCCCCCCCGCCGTCCGCCGCCCCGGCCCGCCCGTCCGCCCTCCACCGCCCCCCCCGCCCGCCCGCCCATCCGCCTGTTCGCCCGGCCGCCCTCCCTCCCTTCCTTCCTTCCCTCTTCCGGGTGATGCATGGCGGCCGGCAATGGGGCCGCAGGGGAGGGGCTGCGTCGTGGTGCGGCGGGCGGACGTGGAAGAACGGCGGCTGCCACTCGGCGCGGACGCGCGCGCGCGAGAGAGAGAGGGGGAGGAGAGAAACGCTTCAGATTTATAGGGCGTATATCATAAAGTAATGTAACTACTGGGAGGGGGCCCGCCCCCGCGGAGAGGGCATTGTGTCCGCGGGAGGCGGTCGGGCGACCTGCCTTCCTTTAACCCCCCCACCGCACACACACACACATACTACATGAATCCCATAAACACGCATAATTATAGCAATAACACTATTTGTATAGTTTCATCATTTCCATAGTTCATTTTCAACTAGTTACAGAAAACATTATGGACCTCATGAATTGTTGGTATTATGATGAGAAATAGCTTCATTCAGAATTCAGAAAGAAACCTCAGGCTGGGGAGTAGGATGGTCTTTTAAAAACTTAATGGAAAGTCATGTAAAAAAGGATCTCGTATTTTAGATTACAATACAACAAACAAAACGTGTTCCCCAATGGTGCACGAGAATGTGATTTGAAAAGTATACAATGCACCGTTTCCGAGTTAAATGCAATGGTAACTTGTGTTTTATTGAAATGTGTGTTGTGATTGCACATGGCTTTTCCCTTATACCGTGATCTGAAAGCTCATTTTTATCTACATTTGTTTGTTTCAGAACTCATAGGTAATTTCTTGTTCAGCAGTAGCATACGTATGGGCTATTGTGACGGATGTTTTTTATAAATGGTATTAAAAACGACATCTTTTATTAGCTATTGTACATACGGCGGATGATAAGCTGTGCTCTAATGCCGATATCTTTCAATTTAAAAGGAAGTTTCTCTAAAAATACTATGAGGCACCGATTGCATTACCCAAATGTTGAATTCTACATTGAAATTTTGTAACATAATCCAAGAGGATGTAGAAGATGCTAATACCATTGGACTGTTTCTTGAGGTAGATGGTTACGGGCTGGCGTGGATTTGTGCGACTCTTTCACGTATCCTCTGAATATCATGCATAGCTGTGTACATGTTCGTTCAATAACAATAATAACAAAAATAATATTTAAATAAATACAAAAATAAATGAATAAACAAATGAATAAATAAATTAATAAATACTTAAATAAATAAATTGTACTTGTATTACCTATAGTGACACAAAAGCTTTTATATTATTTATTTTCAACATTACGAATTATTTTTGTAGAATTCATGACATTACATTTTCTGAAAGAAAATTTTTAAGAATATCTCGATTCATTGATTTTTTTTTATTTTCTGTGGAGGGTGCGTAATGACTTTATTGAGCTCGTTTCTTTCCCAAATGCGCCACCTGGGTTGCCGTCGTTAGTCTCAATTGAATGTCCCAATGCCTCTTCCCCACTTGCTATCTGTCTCACTTTCCATTGGTGTACTTTTAAAGGGGCAATTCAGGAAGAGTGAGGGAGTGCAAATACCAAAAGGAATTATATGCGACCAGTGAGACTTACCAGAAAAAGTTTTGTTGATTTGTCTCGTAACCAATCTCTCCATAGTTGATAACATTTTCACTTAATTTCCTAATGCCCATTGACTATCTCAGAAACTAAGTTATCTAGTACCTTAAGGATGATTGACTTTAGTATCATGACTTTAGTAGCATGAATGACTGTAGTATATTTTTTAATATTAGAAATTATCCCGCTATTATCACCAATTAGCAACTAGTATTTTATTAATCATACAAACACAATACATAACGAACTCTAGGTCAGAAATTGTATATAAATAGGAAAGACAAATACAAAAAAAAATTATTATCTCCGAGAGATCTCTCTTTGCTTTTGGCAGCTAATAAAGACATGCAAAACCACGAAACGCACATTTTTTGCGGAGCCTAACGCCTTCACTGTATCCTTATACCACCTAATCACTTTATGACATTTTTTATTGAAAATATGCGACCAGTCGTCTAATTGACTCATTTAAACGTCTATTTAAACAATCTAATGTACATGAGAAAACAATTCTTGATAGTAAAAAATTTCAAAATGTGATGTGAATTGAGGAACTGCAGTTTTGTTTTCGAATTATTCCCCGTTAAATTCCTGCGTGGTATGATAGACAGATGTCAATCACCTGCGTTCAAGAAACCTAGTATTTTTTGCTTTGATAGACTCGCTTTATCCTCTTCGTGAAAACGATATTTTTTCAATGGAAACGAATTAATTCTATCTGTTGTTAATGTGATTGTAGTACTGTAAATAGGGGATGTAGAGTTAATAAATGTGTACTTTTTTCTCTTTCTTAAATATTCGCACCTGAATTCACAAAATTCCGGGTCGGATTGTTATTGCAGCACGCTGAAGTTTTGGGTTACATTGACGTACATCACTCTTAGTGGTTGTGAAAACAATGCGAAACGATACAAAGCAGAATTACAATAAAGATGTTGCAATAAACGTGAAGAATTTGCTTGAATTAAAATATTTCGACCCTTTTACCGCTCCTGAAACAGTTTCTCTTACCGTTACAAAGAAACCCCTTGTCTTTTAAAGGCAGCGTCAGAGTACGATCCTTTGTGTATCCCGTTATATATTGTTCTGGGTGTGGTGACCCACACCCCGAAACCCAATCGTGCATTCCATTATGCATGTGGTGATGTTTATGTTCCATAGACAACATAAGAGGACGGCGGGGGGCTCACACGACATACAGATTTGCTCAGTGCTCGCCGTCGCCATGGAAACAAAAACTCCGTGCAACTCCAATCCAAAATTTCTACTTTTCGCTGCGTACAATGAAAAAAAATGTTTTTCCTCAATGAAGACAGTGCAAGAAAATGTATCAAACAATATTTGTAAATAGTAGAAAAATACAAAAACAGAAGAATACGAAGAACATTTTAATTAGAGAAGATTCTTTTTCAATAAATAAAGGTTATTGAAACATTATACATAAACAGTGATATTCATAAGTATTGTTGACGATTTATAAAAGTTTTTACTCGTGTGCTGTCAGAAGGAAAATTCCAGAAAGGAAATGCTGTCCCTTTGCGGCTGCAGCGTCGTGTAGGCAACCCGACGCACATGGTTGTGTTGCGCATCTGCCGAGAGGGGCGACTCGCAAATTACGATTTCAAGCAGCTCCCTTCAAATCGATATCGAACTCGATATTCATTTTTTACTTTCTCACATACTAATTACTAGATGCCGGAAAAATATGTACATAAATATATAATGAAAACAGTAAGAATATGTAATAAATATGTAAAATCGGATAAAGTATGTAATATCAAAACACTAATTATAAAACACATTTACATAATACAAAATTACATTAATAAAAAAACCTAAACAAATTAAAAAAATAATACAAACGTCTTAAAAATAATTTGGAGAGCATAAGTTTGGACTATACAACTTTCCCATCAGTAGTAAAAGCTTCATCTATTGCTAATCAGGACTGTAGTTTTGCAGTCAGACTAGACGTAATAGAAGACATCGTAAAAACTAGCTATATCTACAACTAGCAATCATCACTGCAAAGTGAAGCACTCTCATTGAATAGTACACTTGGCAATCGCCAATGTTTCTCCAAAATGAAGGTTAGAAGTCACGATCCGCGACGTCAGTGATACTTTTCACACCTAAAGGTGAAAATGATCTCAGTCGCTTACGCGCACTTGCAGCTACAGAAGCAGACGCACGGGACTGTGAGAACATCAGGAGTCTTCACATGGGATACTTGGAGGAGACAGCAGGCGGTAATAATGTAGGAAAACTGCTGATTTTTTTAAAAATATTACTTTTCATAAAAAATATGTAATAAAATTGAATAAAATTGATATAATAAAAATATTTCGTGAAAATACCAAAATATGTAAAATATGTAATATAGTACCAACTATGTAAAAATATGTAACGAAAAACATTAATATTGTGTTAGGACGGGCCGATTCGACAAGATTACAAATTTGAGAACGGTAATTAGAAAGACAAAAAAATGTAATTACATAAAATTCGGTCTCTACTAATTACGTAGTGTTGATAAAGTACGTAATTCTGCAGCAAAAACAGGCGATTGTTCGAAAGAAAACTTCCTCTATCACCTTGTGTCCAGTCATGAATATCTTAATAATCCATAATTTAGTGATCCCTGATACCGAAAAATCAGTTCACGAAAAACCGTCTGTCTGCGAACGACGGTAGCGACTAAGCCAATTTTCACGAAAATAGATTTTTCCTGTACGATATGACTGAATTGAATTTAAAATGAATATTATGATTTCTTAGGTTACTTTACATGAAACCTCTACGATATTTTCAAAATTTTCTCAAAAATGGCTCCTACTTTTTACTGTATTTCCTCTTCAGATAAAGTACAGTAGGCTTATAAATGCCGAATGTGTAATTTTAGTTGTTTTTTCTTCTAACAAGTATTTTAGTTTGAAAATATTAGTAATTTTTCGTAATTTTCACAAACGGCTTCTAATTTTTTGTTCATCAATTTTTTCTTCTCAAATAATGCGAAGTACGATTATACAAATGGCTTATCATCAATTTTCGTTGAACTCTTTGAATTAGGTGAAAGATTTTTTAAAGCAGTACTTAAATTTACGTTAAGATATTTGAACTATTTTTTTAGGGAAGTAATTTAACTAATAAGGACGTAATCATTGCTGTTACAACTCGTGACGATCTACTTAGCCTTTATGGCTGCAGTGGCAAGTGCTTTGACGAGTAATCTTGGGTTCATTCTCTTGTGAGTTATGGATGTTTTCATCATATCTACATATGTATACGTAATTATGAAATTAATTATTTAAGATTGTGGCCATAAATGATAGGTAAAGCGTAAATCCAATCAACTAAGTTTCAATAAGTTGCTCAGAGGAAATTTTCCGCTTCTGTTGAACCCAATAGCTCTTAACATTTATTTGTGGTGCGGAAGAATAAAACTACGTTATAAGGCCTGTAAGGATATGCTATTAAAGCTCAAAGCAACAACACTCGTAGTTATTTGTGAAGTTAATCTAGAAAATAGCTGTATTAAGTTTTAATTTATCTCCTGTGGATTTGCACGTTATAACTTTTAGACTAGGCGATGCCATAAACGTGATTTTTATTTTAAAAATATTTATTGTGTACGAGTTACAAGGTGTAGTTGAAAACGTATTTCACGTGTTTATGCTTTCTTTCTAATTTCAAATTCTCAACTATTTCTTTACGTATATCACTCGTTAGGAAGAGAAGACCCACTGAGCACTTCACAAAGAATCATCCACTTTGGCACACTGAACATAAAAACATGTTGGGGAAACCTATTTGTGATTCTTCTGTTATTTCTGATTGTTATGCCAAGGCTGTAATGAAATAGTTATGGCATGAAAGTTGTTGTTATACAAATTGTGTCATAACTTACTGATGTAATGATTAGTTGTAGTTGAGTGTCTGTGCGGTGTTGTTTATGTTGTAGTTGTAGTTGAGTGTCTGTGGGAAGAACCAGAGGGTTATAATTCGAAGGAGGTTGTTCTGAAGTATTGTATTTTATGAATGTTAGAGTTTGCTGCATTGATCCAGACAATGCAGGCAATGAACATGAGAGGTCTAATAATTATTATATAATAAGTTTACCACTTTCAAGTTTCGATTTACTGCGCTTGTTTCTTAGTGAATTTAATTATATTAGTTTTACTGACGTTTGTAGTGTTCTAAAATCCTGTGATCTTTCCAGTAAAATTTGGTGTCTTGGTACAGTCCTAAATATCTTACTGAATTGTTTTGTAGAGTCCAAGGAATGATATTATTATTTAGTTTCAGTGATATTAGTGTTGAAATTGTTTTAAGAAAAATATTTCTGTAATGAAGGGGGTTAAATAACCTCGTGATCAATAATCATTATTTTCAATTATTAATATAGTACTCTAGGTGGCGAATATTAAAATTATGCGAATAATTTTATGCCCTCCTCAATTTAATCGAGTGTGAAATTTCATATCAAAATCTTCGTCTACCTCGTCCCTAGAGAAGTTTCTACTGCTTACGTTATAATGCACGTTGTTTAGTCTTCGACAGAGGTGAGCTGCTCTGCAATTAGGAACCTAAACTGGGTACGGAATCTGTGCTGCTAAAACATGTTTCTGCAATGTGATTGTTGAAATGATATACGTTTATCAGGGTTATTGCAAATGAATTCTCAATATATTGTTGTTTACATAGGTAGGCACGTTATTCTGTATACTTCAGTAAATTTGATAACTGGATAATTAATCAATTATAAATAAAATTAAATGTTTTCAGTCGTGTATTCGTTAAAGGTTTCTTTAATGTACCGTAAAAAAATGACTCGGAACCAACGACTATATTTTCCTTCTGAGGAAAGATGATGTTCCTAAATGAATCATCACAATACTCTGAGAACAAATCTGTTATCTCGAATAGTTGCTATGATTGATGCTGTTTCAAAACAGGGAAGGTGGAGAGAAAGGAACAAGAATAGTGGCAACATCGCATGAGCAGCGACGCTGAAGAACACTTGGGCGAATGCTCCCTAGGAGACGTTTACAGGGGGCGTAAATCACAGCCTCCTACTATGTACCC
The DNA here is from genome assembly GCA_964035755.1 of Teleogryllus oceanicus. Lineage (NCBI taxonomy): Eukaryota > Metazoa > Arthropoda > Insecta > Orthoptera > Gryllidae > Teleogryllus > Teleogryllus oceanicus. The sequence continues at coordinate 12,141,256 of CAXIVR010000009.1, forward strand.
GCCCCCGCGTTTCTCGTGCAGTTCACAAAGCTCATTGTGTAGTGGGGTTTCAGTGTGGTCATTTAACCCGTTGTTTAAATCATTGTGTTGGTCTCCATTGTAGTTAATGAATGTTAAATAATAATTATTATTTAACGTCAGTTTTCTCCCACACAGTATATTCTTTCATACAGTATTTATTTATTTGTTTATTTATTTTATTTACTTATTTATTTATTTCGAAATTATATATGACTTAATGGATTATATATAACTTAACGAAATTAATATGACTTAGAGGAACTTCGTTTTTGTATTAAACCAAAGGTAAGAGAATTTTGACAACAATTTGAATACGATTCGTAAATTTCCTCTACTCAATAAATTGATCAGTTTTAAGCGTTGGAACGTGCACGTAAAGATGAACTGTAGTTCTGTGATCAAACTGAAATCGGATTCACGACTTAGAGAACGCTAACCCATGTTCCTGGGGATTTTATTCTCCCACATAATCGCAGATCGTTGTAATAATTCTTTCCCCTCCGTCGTATAGTACTTTCATTTTGCGTTACCTTTTATATGGACTAGTTTTGATTCTCATCATTTTATACTCTATCTCTATTTTTATATTCATTTCATGAAAACTAACCCAGGTTTTTAGTGGTAACACAGGTTTTTCCTTATTTTTAACAGAAAACAATCTGCATAAAGCAGTGTTGCAGCATCTCCCTGGTCAGCAGTACCAAAGGATGATTCTTTCACATTTATATTGGGGCATGTTCAAAACTTATATTTTATATTTTTAAATTTGGTTTGTTCCATTTACTCTACATGAGTGTGAGCCAATCTCAATAATGTGTTCGTATTCATGGTTTTGTTTTAACTAGTTTCACATTGTGAACAACGTACAAAACGTAAGAGAATTTGTATTTGTACATATGTAGAAATCTCTTTATGAAAAGTTTCCCTCAACCGCAATAAATGTTTCTATTAATTGTTTACTCCTGTGATTTGTTCCTTTTCATAAAATGTGTCTCCCTCCTAAACTTTGAGTGTGACAAATAACCGCGCAAACTAGTTTTCAATTAATCTTACACGATTATAAGCGTTTTTCCTACGCTTAGTTGTATTTGCATAAATAAACCCGCAATAATCGTAGGGAACGATTTTTGTGTTTTGTTATAGCGTATAAATTTAAAAAAATTAACATTGGAAAAACACAACGAAAAAAAACCTGCAAAGAAACCAAATAAATTTGCTCGTAAAACATCCACTTAGGTCAAAACTAAACTTAAGAAGAAAACTTCTAATTTGGCAACACTGAACAGCGCCCACACGTTCCTTGGAAAGCCCCTACCCGTATGTAGGCCCCCAAGAGGGAGGTTTCGTCCACCAACGCCCTGCAAGAGACTGCTGCTCTGTTTCCAGGGATTAACTGGTGTCTCAAACAATGTATACGTATTTTACGCCTTCAAAGTGGAATCTACCAACATACCTGAAACGTAACTGTGTTTAGTTTCATTTAAATCATTCAACTCATTATTCTCCAGTCAAATCCAACTGTTATCAGAGACTTTCGGGCAATGTTGCGGTTAAATTCGTTTCCAAATAAGCTGAATAGGTCATTTAAAACAACAAGTAAAAAAAAGATAAAAAAAAACATGACAAATTCAGTCGACTCCGGTTATAGTAAACTCGGATATAGTGAACTCTCGGTTATAGTAAACTTAACACTAGTCCCGTTTCATTTACAATACAAATAAAAATAAGAAGATTCGGTTATAGTGAATTTGAACCTCGGCTTTAGAGAACGTAGGAAACAAGCCCTGGAAATTAATTGGATCTCTTATGTTATTGGGTGAGTAGGAGAGCTTTCAGATGAGTTGGTAGGTGTTCCAACAGTGCAAAAGACATTGAAAGGTGTCAAGAATGAATTCCTATACTTAGAGACAGAGGACGATGCACAGTCAAGTATGGAGGGAGCACCAACTCTGGAGAAGGATCTACAGAAATAGCTAATGTTAAATGTACGAAGCAAACAATTGAAAATAATTATGTTTTAAGAACAAATAAAGATATTGAAATTTTCAGTTCGTACAGTTAACGAATTAAGCTGTGGCAAGCTGCAAAATTACTTATTGGTCAAAATCGAAAGAAAAAAATGCAAAATAATGACCTACAAAATTGGGTCATTACTTTTTGTAACAACATAAAATGAATTTCTATACAAACTGCATTGTACTGCAGTGAAAAGCAAAAAAGTCATTGAAATCCGCCCCCTAGTCATGAAATTTGACGATGATATAAAATGAGAAAAGTAATAGAAGAAAAATAAGATGAAGAGAAGGAGCAGAAGGAAAACAAAGATATGAATAAGAAAGAGGAGAAAAAGAAAAATACTTCGAGGAGCCCGAGCCACACGTGAGGCCTGGGCCGCGAGAACCCCGGCAGCGGGCGCGGCGTCGCCTTGTGCACAGTCGCGGAGATAGCACGGAGCGAGGGGGGGGCGGACTGCGTGAGGAAACGGCCTCCGGGGCGGCGCGCAGATAAGGGCGCCGCGCGCGCCGCCCGCGGCCGCGCGCGCAAACAAACACTTCGCCGCCGCAATAACAACTTCCGGTCGTGACGCGCGAGCCGCGTCCGGCCGCGTCGCTGCGCAGCGCCGGCTCCACGCGCCGTTGCCGGGCGGAGGTTGGCACACGCGCGGCCTGTTGCAATGGGGGAACCCCCGTGCGGCCACTTACAGACCACGTGATCACCCTACCACCTGGCGATGCTCGGAAGAGTAATCAACGGATCAATGGGTTATTTATTTTGAGTATCCGGGCACGGTACTTAGTCTCGTTAGTGTAGTGTGTGGTATTTGCGGGAAGTGGCAGTGTTCCCTCTCCGCTAGAACGTGAGAGCCAGCGCCGACCCACCCGATGAATTTCCCTCTCCAGGGATCTCCCACATCCGAGCATCGCTCCTGCCTGGACAAGCTCTAAGCTCTCACCCGTTTTCCACACAGATGTACAGAAAACGTGTCTTAAACGTAACCTGTGTAAGTCGGAAACCTGATTTAACCGGAGAAGTTTATCTGGTCAGTAAAGTTAAATGGAAGTTTACACAGCATAAAACAGAACTTTTCCAATGCGGAAACGGAACGGAGGAGAATAAAATCTTTATAAAACGGAATTCTTGTGAATTTAATGCAATTGGCTGGGAGTTTGAGATGTTCTTGATGAAATGCCTGCATCTTCAAGCCTGTTTTAAACTCTCTTTTCCTGTGACATGCGATTTAATCCTGGCAACCGGACATTGAAGGAGAGGGGTTTCAGCTGTCAGCGTAGAATTTGACCTTGGGATCGCTTGTCTCTGAAGGTGTACGCCCTCTCCCGACTCTCTGAGCGTGGGAAGGTGTATGTACGTGGCTTCTTTTCACGCGCCTCCCTATCACAAGTTGAAAATTATAACTCCTGGACTAGATACGGATTGCTCAGGGCCATGTCGGAGTATCAGAAAATCATAGTTCTGGGTGGTGATGCATTCTGCGAGTCAGCAAACAATCCGAATACAGCCACTGACACTAAGCAGTAAGGTGTTGTATATTTTCAACTCAGAAGATGTCAATGAAAAGTGTTTAATATTCATTTATTGGTGATTTATTCCATAAAACATTATATTTTAATGTATTTTGATAATTATAATAAAGTCACATTACTAACTACTTTCAGGGCAGAAATATCAATATCACAAGTGTCATAAAATGAACAACCTTGCATAAAAGGGAAACCTCTCTAGACCGATAGTTTTTTGTTTTCCGATTTATTGTGGCTTACATTTTATTGTAGTATAGTGTATGAAATTGTGAGTGTAAGGGGAAGGGTAGAGTATTTAGTGTAATCCCTACTAAAAAAGAACAAAAACAAAAACTTGAAGCAGTTTTCGAGAAATTCTTGTTTTTGATATTTTTTATACTGCACATATTCTCTAATATTGAGCGATAACTGTTAAAATTTTGAAAAAAAAATGTACCTGATCTAAATGAAAGAATTATCTATGGAGAGCTAATTTAATTTGAAGGAAAGATCTCTATCTTCAATTTTGTCGTTTTAGAAAGACGCCGAAAAATTAAATTTTCATTGCAAATTTCAAAAATTGCAATAATTAGAAAAATTTTTGAAAAAAATACATTTTTAAAATTTTTAATTAGTGCAGTTCACAGACGACAGCCAAGCAGGCGGATGGACGGACAGACGAACTATGGAAGAACGTTTTGAAAAAAACAACAACCCTTTTTCGGTATTACAAGACCCCAAGACATATATTTCCCTTGAAATATCGAAATTGGTTTCTCGCAGTGTTACATAAATTTCTCTACACTACGTATATTTCTCTTTATATACTTATGTATACGAGAAAGTAATAATAATAATAATAATAATAATAATAATAATAATAATAATAATAATAATAATAATAATAATAATAATGTTTTCCTGCAAAGACTGATTATCTAAAATCTCCGAAAGGATGGTCTAAGACCATGCACTGTCCAAATAAAATAAGTCTGTCACTGAATTGGAGAGGGACGGCATGGCCGCGTACTACACACTCTCTCACTTGCGATATACTAACTACGACAACAGGATATGCGATTCAACAAGCACAAAACGGCACCACTACACCCAATTCCTGCCCACACAATGCATTTTATCACAATTAATCTCACTCGCGACACCTGCTGATTAACTTCCACATTCGAGTCATGCAATTCATTTGCTCTGTAAATTGAGGTGACAGTCGTAAGAGTGGCGTAGTTTGTGTTGTGTAGACCCACAGCATTTCTGCCATACGAATATACTTTAAGAATACAGTGTATGATTAATTAACAATTACCTTCATTTGGATTTTTTTTGTTTTTAGTTACATAATTGTAGTTCTAATATCAACGTAGTTTTTATCTCGCTCTTTCGAAGTGCCGCGATTAATATTTCTGCCAAAATATTCGTCATTGGCGTAATTCAGGATGTTTTAGATTGGTAACTCCGTAAGAACGTTTCAGTGCCAACGAGTTGAATGGAATATTTTTGACGAAAAGGAGACGATTTCTGAGGTAATAAAAAATATATTAGTCTTAATTTGTTTTATCATTATTTTGAACTACTTTTTACTTCTTTATTATTATTAATACTGTTTTTCTAATAAAATCTTTTTTCCCATTTCTTCAGTAGTATTTGTTTTTCTTTATTTTCTCGTGGATTTTCTATGAGCGTGTGTTACTGACTGGTTTTCTATTTGAGGACTTTTTTGTATTACAAATGACCTTTTCTGCTGCAAGAAATCGTTCACATACGACACTTTACGTCATCATTATGACGTATTAGGAATTTACAGCACGAATGATTGCGTCATCACATATTCAGCCATTAGCAGCGAGAGAATTCTTGGGAGGTAGCGATGAACGCAACAGCCGACCACCGTTTTATATGTACAGGTATCAAATACCTGAGACGTCACAAGAAAGTTTTCGTGCAAAATTAAGTTTAATTCTCTTACAATTTATAACGTTGGTATACCAAAAAATAGCGTACGCAACTCTTTTATAATGTTGCTTTATTGCGTTAGTACGAGTTTGAAAACTCTCTCCTAATCTCGCTCGTTTTCAAAACATTCGCAATAAAGTTTAACATTATGAACTAGGTGCATAAACTACTATTTTTGTATACCATTTTCTGTTGCAAGAAATCGTTCATAAAAGGACCTTTTACGGCACAAATGATGACGTATTAGATTTTACGGCATGAATGATTGCGTCATCACCCATTCAGCCAATCGCAACGAAAGCATTTTTGGGTGGTAGCGGTAAATGGAACAGCCAACCACCGGTTTCTCGTACTGATGTCAAATACATGAGACGTCACAAGAAAACTGTTTACAATGATATTATACAAAAAAAACATTAATTGCAAACCAATAACAGAAAAAGAGCAGTTAAAAATACAAATAAGAACAAATTTAATGCACAGGTGCGATTATAGTCATAAACTGGTCAAGAAGCTATTTCGCCCTCGAGAATATTCTAACTCATTGAAAGTGCATTGTCTGCAGGAAAAAAATGTGAAATGAGAAATGATGCAACAGCCCCAATTAAAATTGAGTGAATATTTCTTTAAATTACATTAAAAATTGAAAATGATTCACAGAATTTGCTCGTGACATCCGTAAATGAGAACAAATTCAATACACGTCCCCAAATATTAGTGTGATTCAAAATTGTTTTCCACCAGAGGGATGGGGCTTCATTTGTTATGAAGACATTTCTACGAACAAAAAAATTACCACCAATTTGTTTCTATTACTGCGGTTACTATTACTGCTATATACTGCGGTTTGTACTTAGCTGGACCTCAAGGTCACTGAAGGTACGTCACCACGGTAGCCTTTACGCACAGTTTTTCGCGTCTTTTTCAGTACTGCCGCTAGGTGTCGCATGCTCGCGACCGTATCAAGCCGTGCCGCAGATGAAGCGACTCTAGCGGCTCAACTGAGAAAGACGCGAAAAACCGTGCGTAAATGCTACTGTGGTGGCGAGCCTTCAGTGACCTTGAGGTCCAGCTGTGTACAAACCGCAGTATATAGTCAGAGACTTATGACAAATTCCCTTACCATAAAAGGCATAATCCTCATAAACCTTGTTGGTTGCAGAACGATAATGTATGCATAAGTACACCGGATGTCAGTTATGACATTCAGTGTACGGAAATGCGAACGCGAAAAGTGACGTAAAGGCACATCACATCCGCCGTTTCTCAGGATCGTCGCTTTGCTAGACGAAATTCTTCTATTCTTTGCGCCTGTCTTATGCCCTTTGACTATATGTTTAGAAAGTGTTGTCACCATAATGTGCTTCATTACTCCTCGACAGTAGGAAAAGCTTGAAATTTCTCTATAATATACTGATCATCTCGCAGTGTGGCTGACTTTCAGGCGACCGAAGGCAATTTCGAATCGCCGTTTATATGTCATCTCGTTTCAACATTACGTGGCATGTTAAGTGCAATGAAAAACATAATGCCGCACCCACATCATCTTAAACATTATTCCAGTTTTATAATGAATTGAATCATAAATATAACAATAAGCAGTAACACGGCGTTTTCAGGACCTTTGTTTATCACAAGCACCTATTATAGAGAGAGAAGGAATTAATTCTAGCTATAGTGTAAAATGGAAGTGATTTTATTTGCACCTTCGCTGAGTCCTTCGTTCATTGATTACTTGATTTCTTCGTGTTTCTGGGCGCGTCAACAGCTTTGGTCATTACTCCCGTAAATGTAGTGAACGTTTTTTCTCGGGTAAATGGTGATCTTCACCCGCTGGATGGCGAGATACGGCGCCGACCTACCGTCGGCTAGTGGGGTTTCCGCTAACCAGGACTCTCCCACCAGCGGGGCACCGCCCCAGCCGGGACAGACTCTAAGCTCCCAACCGGTCTTTCGGAATATGTGGTAGTGCAGTGAATGTTAGTGTACGTGTGTGTAACGGGATAGGATAGGATAGGACAGGACAGGACAGGACAGGACAGGACAGGACAGGACAGGACAGGACAGGACAGGACAGGACAGGACAGGACAGGACAGGACAGGACAGGACAGGACAGGACAGGACAGGACAGGACAGGACAGGACAGGAAGGACAGGACAGGACAGGACAGGACAGGACAGGACAGGACAGGACAGGACAAGGAAGAGAAAGGAAAGATCGCGCGAGGTCCGTTTGTTAGGTTAATGCTCCGGCATTCGCCTTATGTTGATCGGAGAAACCACGGAAAACTACGGATCAGAGCAGCCGGCCGATAGAATTCTCCTCCAGACAGCGACTATATTCTACCTAGCTCGAAAATCCTGCCGCCGTCAGGACTCGAACCTAGGATCTCCCGGTCTGAGGCGCTACAGTGACGTCAGTTGCTGAGCTAGAAACGCAAACAATCAGTCTATAACTGTGCGAAAATCTCTTATCTCCGCAATGTCCCCTTCTCCCACGGAAGGCGAGGCGTTCTCGCCGGCCAGCGATCGAAGCCCGGTGCCGCCGCCGCCACCGCCACCGCCACCGCCACCGCCACCGCCACCGCCACCGCCACCGCCACCGCCACCGCCACCGCCACCGCCACCGCCCACCGCCTCTGCCGCCGCCGCCACCGCCACCGCCACCGCCACCGCCACCGCCACCGCCGCGCCGCCGCCGCCGCCGCCACCGCCACCGCCACCGCCACCGCCCCGCCGCCACCGCCACCGCCACCGCCACCGCCACCGCCACCGCCACCGCCACCGCCACCGCCACCGCCGCCGCCGCCGCCACCGCCACCGCCACCGCCACCGCCACCGCCACCGCCACCGCCACCGCCACCGCCACCGCCACCGCCCCCCACGCCACGCCACGCCATCGCCGCCGCGGTCCCGCGCAGGCGATTTTACGAGGGCCGTAAAAGCAGCGTCGGCGGCGGCGGCGTGCGGGGCCCTGGGCGCGCGGGGGAGGGGCGGAGGGCAACCCGGCGCACACCTGCTGCGCAGGAATGCCGCCCGCTCCGCCGTCTGCGTTGTTATTGTCAGATAATGAAACCCATTAAGGCGGGCGGGCGGACGGGGCAGGGGGGCGGGCTGGACCGGGTGGGCGGCGTGGGAGCATCGGCCCTTATCACCGAGCGCGCCCGGCCCGGCCCGGCGCCGAGCACTGGCACTCGCACGCGCCGTCAGGCGCAGTCGCAGGCCTCCACCCACACCGCCTTGGACTGGTGTGTGTGTGTGTGGCGGGAATGCGCAATTGGGGGCGGATTGTCGCACTCAAACGATTCAGTTGGGTGGAGGCTCATAGTGAGAAAATATCGTGAAATAAACTTTGTCAATAAATTCGAAAAGACTCGAAATGGGAAGTACAATCTAGTGAGGTGGGTTGGCGAGATTGCAGAATGGGGTACGAATTTTCGCACCTAAATAATTTACTTGGATTCATTGTCTGAAAACATCGTGATGTAAACTTTGTCATAAATTCGAAAAGACTCGAAATGTGAAGTACTGCGGTACGAATTTTCGCACCTAAACAATTTACTTGGATTCATTGTCTGAAAACATCGTGATGTAAACTTTGTCAGTAAATCCAAAAATATTCGAAATATTGGGAAGTAGAAAATAGTGATTTCATTTCTTTATTGAAATGAATATTTGAGACACATTCTAATAGTTATACATTTATTAGTCTTCATCAGTTTCTTACACATCCTTTCTCATAATTTGTGTGTTCCTATAATCATTATTCATATTTACATATTGTCGAAATTAGCTTTTGCCAGTGCTGACACTGGTTTTAAATGTTCAATGCTGAAACCAGCATACGAAATACCAGAAAAGAATTTTTCTACTTGGCATGTTGAACGTCGATTCTTTAAGCGTGCTACCGAATGTACTTGGAAACAATCCAAGAATGGTGTTGTATTAGCAGAAATGCCACTTGCAGGTATGTAAAGAGAGATTTGAATCTGCGTCTTAACATTAGCTTCTAGTTTGCAGAATGTTCCAACTTAATCACACTTAAAGTTACATCGAGGACACATTAACAGCTTATTTCCACCATTAATGCTGAATTAATTTGTGAACGATTCATTTTATTGCAATGTAGTTTTCACGAAAGTGCATGAGAGGATGGGGCAAATTAATGCATGTATTCGTTTCGATTTTATCCCTTGTATTTTAAGATATTTTGAGGTAACTGTTTTTATATTTCAAGTAGAACTTCACATATTTTGGATCTATCATGAAGAGCGTAAAATTGCAAATCCAATGATATTAATATTGTCATATGTTAGAAAACCATTTTTTTTATTAATTTAGATTTTAACGACTCGTGTTTAACGTATATTTTAAATGTTACAGTCCACCAACCAAGATCGCGCAGCACTCTCCCTGCTAGAACCTGCTCGGAACGTTACAATATCCGTTAAATATGAGTCGCAAAAAAACAAAATTACTCAATAAAATGCTCATCTAACATATCATAATATGTATATCATTGAATTTGTCTTCTTACACTCCTCATGATAGACCAAAAATATATGTGTAGTTCCACTTGAAAATAACAAAGGT